>CP141158.1:42390000-44890000 GCA_035233585.1 Antiaris toxicaria | reverse complement strand
CCTCTATATATTGGTACTTTGTTCTTTAATGAAGTTTGTTTCTATAAAAATAAATAAATAAAGTTCATGAAACAAGTAGTGGTTGCATATTATAGTCTTTTGAAGGCTCCAATACTTTAACAAATCTCCATTACTGAAATATCAAATCGGTCAGAATTTATCATCACAGGTTACAACTTGCCTGGTTAAAATGGAATCAAAATTGTTGAAGCAGTCTCTTGTTATATGCAGAATGAACTTTATCCAAGATTAATTCAGGACGTCCAGCTTATGATAAATGAGCTAGGAAATGTTACTGTTCTATGGGAGGAGCTGTGGCTCAGTACACTCCAAGATCTTCACACAGGTAAGGCTGATCTCCTTGATTATGCTTTTGTCTTCTACAATGTCAACCTGTTGGACCTGTATCAAAATACAATACTTTGAAAAGTGAACTTTTTCAAAAGATTTAGCAACTAAATATGAACTTGAAGTTGGTCAATAAGATGGCCTTACTTTAAACGGCAGCTTTATGGGTGGGAGATGAAGATATGTGAACTTGACTTGAGTCTTGATTTGTTGGTTTACATTTGTATACTTGATATAATTGGCTACTTAAAAAATGAGGCACTTAGAATTGTAAATTATTGATGACATGGAAATAATCAGGAAGCTTTGATGTTTCCTTTAATCTTTGCTTTTTTTATCAACTAGTTAGTTGCACATGAATTCTCTGGGAAAAAGCTGCTGTTGCTTTTACTCGTGCATTCTGCTTTGATACTTTTATTTATTTTGGGTTCATTCATGTATTTCCCCTAGGCTATTAATATGATCATACTTAAGATTTTTCCTTTGTTTTATTTTATTTTATTTTTTAAGTTAAAGGTTTACCAGCTCTAGTACCATGATGTAACGCGGGGCAGTTACAAATTTGTGTGTACAGATTGCTGGACTCTGCTCCTTCACTATTTTTATGTAGCTTGTATTAGCTTATTTTTAGACTTGGATAGCATTCATCAATTAAAGAATATGGGAAGAATACTACGAATTTATATTTGCTATTTAAGAATATTGAAAGGTTACCACTTATATATTTGCTGGCCTAAGGCCTTTATTTGTAGAATGATGAAAATTTTTTTATGCGTACTATTAATATTTCCAGAAGTTAATATCTTTCCTGCCCCACCCCCCAAAAAACATTTCCTCCTTAACAAACAGGTGTTAAGGGCTTATTGTCTCCATTCTATTATAAGAAAGTTACTCACTTCACCTTTGTTGGATTTGCTCATGCTTGTTACTATTTCTTTAGTTGTTTTTCTCTCAGCACACACACATGCAACTGTCTGATTTAATTAATTTCAGATGTGATGAGGCGCGTAAATCTCTTGAAAGAGGAAGCTACACGAGTTGCAGAAAATGTCACTCTCAGCCAGAGTGAGAAGAACAAGATAAATGCTGCCAAATACTCTGCTATGATGGCTCCCATTGTTGTGGCCTTGGAGCGTCGGTTGGCTTCTACATCTCGAAATCCTGAAACACCTCATGAAGTGTGGTTCCATAGGGAGTATAGAGAACAACTGAAATCTGCCATCCTAAATTTCAAGACTCCTCCTGCATCTGCTGCAGCACTTGGCGATGTGTGGCGACCATTCGATAATATTGCAGCCTCCTTGGCATCTTATCAGAGAAAGTCGTCCGTTTCTTTAAAAGAAGTTGCACCACAACTTGCTTCATTATCATCCTCTGATGTTCCAATGCCCGGTCTTGAGAGGCACAGCACAATATCTGAATCTGACATAAGCAGTGCTAGCCACCAGGGTATTGTTACAATTGCTTCTTTCTTTGAGCAAGTGGAAATCTTGTCAACCAAAACTAAACCAAAAAAACTTGTTCTACTTGGTTCTGACGGTCAAAAGTACACTTATCTTTTGAAAGGAAGGGAAGATCTGCGCCTTGATGCCAGAATCATGCAGTTGTTGCAAGCTATAAATGGTTTTTTGCGTGCGTCTCCTGAAACTCATCGTCATTCTGTTGGGGTTCGCTATTATTCTGTGACTCCGATTAGTGGCCGTGCTGGTCTTATCCAGTGGGTTGATAATGTGATAAGTATATACAGTGTCTTCAAGTCCTGGCAAACTCGCATTCAACTGGCACAACTCTCAGCAATGAGTGGTGGCAATTCGAAAACTTCCGTTCCTCCACCTGTTCCCCGCCCAAGTGATATGTTCTATGGTAAAATTATACCTGCACTCAAAGATAAGGGCATAAGGAGAGTAATATCACGGAGAGACTGGCCTCATGAAGTGAAGCGTAAAGTTCTCCTTGATCTAATGAAGGAGACCCCAGGACAGCTTCTTCATCAAGAACTATGGTGTTCGAGTGAAGGTTTCAGAGCCTTCACCTCAAAATTGAAAAGGTATTTATGAGAACGTGAAACAGCTCGTGAAATTATTGGATGATGCAATGGATTTTTTTTTTTTTTTAACCTGACCATATAACTTATCAAACCCATTTATTCCATCCATTCTATGTTAACAAAATGACCACGGAAGTTGAACAGAAGAAGTCCCATTTTAAAGATACCTGGAATTGCGGTAAATGGTACATCTAAATACAGGAACACAACGGTAGCTAACTCTATACCAGCATGTCATATGGAAGTTTGGTGATTGCAACATGATTATTGGCTAATCTCTCTCGTCTCTCTTTGTACCAGAAAAATATGAGTCTGAATATTTTGGATTTTGTTTTGTTTTTTGTTTTTGTTTTTGTTGTTGCTGGTCTTTATTTTTTATTTTTATTTGTATTTTTTTTTTTTTTTGCAAATTATATATAAAATTCGTGGAGTAACATCATTGGTATCCGAATGCACAATTTCTTGAATGTCACCAAATAGATGTCCCATGCACTGCGAATGTAGTCTTTTCAACCTAATATCTTGTTCCACTGTACTAATGATTGAATCTGGCACTAATGTTATTTTCTTTTTTGTAAATTGTACTACCAAGGATCCTTTTTTTTTTTTTGTTGGATCTACTACTAAGCATCTTTTTTTTCCCCCTCAGAAACTGCCACCAAGCGTGTTGTTGTTACAGTAGACTAGTTATGCATATAAAAAGATAACTTTTTATGTGATGGGTGTTGTTGAAATTGAAAATAACGGGTCTTTTTCTGTTATAGGTATTCTGGAAGTGTTGCTGCTATGAGCATGGTGGGCCACATTCTCGGCCTGGGGGATAGGCATTTGGATAACATACTTGTCGATTTCTGCAGTGGGGATATTGTACATATCGATTATAATGTTTGTTTTGATAAGGGGCAAAGACTCAAAGTCCCAGAGATTGTTCCCTTCCGTCTTACACAGACCATTGAAGCTGCATTAGGGTTGACTGGAATAGAAGGTAGCTTCAGGGCAAATTGTGAAGCAGTGATTGGTGTATTGAGGAAGAACAAAGACATACTCTTGATGTTACTAGAAGTATTTGTCTGGGATCCACTTGTAGAATGGACTCGGGGAGATTTCCACGATGATGCTGCAATTGGTGGTGAAGAAAGGAAGGGCATGGAGTTAGCTGTTAGCTTAAGTTTATTTGCATCTCGAGTGCAGGAAATCCGTGTTCCCTTGCAGGTGTGCATCCATTCTAAAATCAGACCTTATGTGTAACTCTATTAAATAAAAATGTAGGATATATTGTTGTTTGTTTGTGACACAAATCCTAATTTTATGCTCGCTCCTCTCCTGTCATTTTAAATCCTGATAATGGATAAAAACTTCAATCCACATGCTTAGAATTATTTAACCTTGCCTGGAAGCTTTGTAATTGCTTGTTTACTTATCCCATTCTGTCACAACTGGCTAATGTTTAGCCGTGAGAAATCTTCTAATATTTCTTTCAATAATGACCAGGAACATCATGATCTTTTATTGTCTACCTTACCGGCTGTTGAATCTGCCCTTGAGGTATGGATGCATGCTGTGTACCTTTCTGTTGCTAGATACCATTTTATACTTTTTGTTCTTGCCTGACTTTTATATATATGTATCAGAGGTTTGCCGATGTTCTAAATCAATACGAGATTGTCTCTGCTCTCTTTTATCAAGCTGACCAAGAGAGATCTAATCTTATACTGCATGAGACATCTGCAAAGTCAATTGTTGCTGAAGCAACTGGTAATTCTGAGAAAACTCGTGCAGCATATGAAATTCAGTCTCGAGAATTTTCTCAAGCAAAGGCTGTAGTTGCTGAGAAATCTCAAGAAGCAGCTACCTGGATTGAGCAACATGGAAGGATCCTTGATGCTTTGCGAAGCAATTTAATTCCAGAAATAAATGCCCACATGGAGCTGAGCAGCATGCAAGAAGCTTTATCTCTTTCATCTGCTGTCCTGGTCGCAGGGGTTCCATTGACAGTTGTTCCTGAGCCCACGCAAGTACAATGCCGTGATATAGACATGGAAGTGGCTGATCTAGTGTCTGAACTAGATGTTGGACTCTCATCTTCCTTTACAGTACTTCAGAT
This sequence comes from Antiaris toxicaria, assembly GCA_035233585.1. Taxonomy (NCBI): domain Eukaryota; kingdom Viridiplantae; phylum Streptophyta; class Magnoliopsida; order Rosales; family Moraceae; genus Antiaris; species Antiaris toxicaria. Next base: position 44,885,501 of record CP141158.1, on the reverse strand, counting down.
ATATTCTTTGGCTTTACAAAGAATTCTGCCACTGAACTACCTTACAACCAGTGCAGTGCATGGCTGGGCACAAGTTCTGCAGCTATCTATAGGTGCCCTATCTTCTGATATTCTGTCTCTTACAAGAAGACAGGCTGCTGAACTTATTGCTCAAAGTCATGGGGCTAATCTTGATTCTGTCAAACAGAGTCATAGTGATCTGTGTCTTCAGGTGGAGAATTACGCATTGACGATAGAGAAACTTGAAGAAGAGCATGTTGAGCTTGAGAACTCTATTGGCTTTGAGACTGAATCAAAAGCTAAGGAACGTCTTCTGTCTGCTTTTATAAAATACATGCAGTCTGCTGGTCTTGGAAGGAAAGAAGATGCTAGTCCTCCAATTCAATCAGGACAATCCAAACATGATGGAAAAAGAGAGAACAGATTGCAAGAGGAGCTGGAGGAGAAGAAGGAGAAGGTATTATGTGCTCTGAATATTGCTGTCAGTTCCTTGTATAATGAGGTCAAGCGGAGGTTGCTTGATATTTTCAGTAACTCCACTGGAGATTTTGATACTGTTTTCTGTGAGCTTGAGGAGCAAGTGGAGAAATGTATGCTTGTAGCGGGGTTTGTTAGCGAGCTGCGACAATTGATTGGAACACCTAGTGTTAATCCTGATAAAGATAATCCAGAATTGTATTATGACAAAAATTGGGCTTCAATTTTTAAAGCTAGTTTGCTGTCCTGTAAGAACTTAGTTGACCAAATGACTGAAGTTGTTCTTCCAGATATAATGAAATCGGCTGTTTCTTTGAATTCTGAGGTCATGGATGCATTTGGATCAATATCACAAATTCAGGGTTCTGTTGATTCAGCACTAGAGCAATTTGTGGAGATTAAAATGGAGAGGGTGTCCTTAATTGAATTGGAGCAGAACTACTTTATCAAGGTTGGCCTCATTACTGAGCAACAATTGGCTCTTGAAGAAGCAGCTGTCAAAGGCAGGGATCATCTATCCTGGGAAGAGGCTGAAGAGCTTGCCTCCCAAGAAGAAATCTGTAGAGCACAGCTGAACCAACTTCATCAATCATGGAACCAGAGGGATGTGCGTGCCTCTTCTCTCATCAAGAGAGAAGCTGATATAAAAAATGCCTTAATTTTGTCCGAGCGTCGGTTTCAATCTCTAGTTGGTGTTGAAGAGGAAAGGGCACTGCATGCTCTGGGAGTCAAGGTGACATCAGCAGCCCTATTTAAGCCATTTTCTGAAATGGAATCAATTGATAGAGCTTTCTCTTTAATTGGTAGTTTTTCTTCTCAGTCAAATGAGATTTCCGAAATTGCACATTTGTTGAATTCTGGGCACCCAATATCTGAACATAGTTGGAAGTTTGGTAAATTATTAGGTAGCCAGTCTTTCTTTGTTTGGAAAATTGGTGTTGTTGATTCTTTTCTTGACTCGTGCCTACATGATGTATCTTTGTCTGTGGATAAAAATTTTGGGTTTGACCAGCTATTCTCTCTGTTAAAGAGAAAGCTGAAGATGCAACTTCAAGAACACATTGGCAAATACTTGAAAGAAAGAGTCACTCCAACATTATTGGCCTGCTTAGATAAAGAGAATGAGCATTTGAAGCAACTGACAGAGGCAACAAAGGAACATGCTCTTGATCAAGTGAAGAAGGATATGGGGCTTGTAACAAGGGTGCAACATATGCTCGAGGAATACTGCAATACGCATGAAACTGCAAGAGCAGCAAGATCAGCTGCTTCTCTTATGAAAGGGCGAGTGAAGGAGCTCAGGGAGGCTCTTCACAAGACTGGCCTAGAGATTGTTCAGATGGAGTGGATGCATGATGTTACTTTGACTCCTTCACATAACAGCCGAGTTATATTTCAAAAGTTTCTTGCTAGTGATGATAGTTTGTATCCCATTATTATGAACTTAAGCAGACCTAAATTGCTAGAAAATTTACAGTCTGCTATGTCAAAGATAGCCAGATCTGTGGAGTGTCTGCAAGCTTGTGAACGAAATTCTCTTACTGCTGAAGGGCAACTTGAGAGAGCGATGGGATGGGCGTGTGGTGGGCCAAGCTCCAGTTCAGCAGGCAATCCTCCAAGCAAAACATCTGGAATCCCTCCTGAATTCCACAATCATCTGATGAGGCGGCGGAAACTGCTTTGGGAAGCTAGAGAAAAGGCATCAGATATTATCAAAATATCCATGTCAGTATTGGAGTTTGAAGTTTCAAGGGATGGCATTTTTCGATTTCCCGGAGAGATTTACCCTTTTAGGACTAGTGGTGATGGCAGGACGTGGCAGCAAGCTTACTTGAACGCACTAACAAGATTGGATATTACTTACCATTCCTTTGCACGTAAGCTTAGTGACAATGATACTTTTACATAGATTTCTTTTATGTATGACTGATGGTGTATGCTTTCTGTTGCTTGTGTATTAGGTGCTGAACAAGAATGGAAGCATGCACAAGGCAACATGGAAGCTGCTTCCAGTGGCTTATATTCTGCAACCAAGGAACTTTGCATTGCCTCTCTCAAAGCAAAGTCAGCTTCAGGTCATGTATTTTCTTTGTAATCCATGTATTATATCCTCGTTTACATGCATATGCATGTGTTTTTCCAAGCAATTACTTATCTTCACACCTATTGTTTGATATTCTCTCTTTGATCCACACACGCTCCTTTAGCATCAAAAGATGTTCAACGCAGAAACTCGAAGTTTTAATACTGATTTTGTTTTATTTTATATTTTTTTTGAATAATAGCTAATACATCAAAAACGTTCCTTTGTCACCTTTTTTCTTTTTACAGGCGATTTACAGAGCATAATTCTTGCAATGAGGGATAGTGCATATGGGGCCAGCGTGGCACTAGCCGCATATGGTCGTGTTTCAAGGAATCATACTGCTTTGACTTCTGAATGTGGTTCCATGCTTGAAGAGGTACGGTTACAATGCTATAACTGATGGGCATTTTCTTTTTTGCTACATTCTCTTGTTTAATGCAACAGCAAGAGGTCCTATGTTAGGCATTTGATTTAAATTATGCTTTAGAGAAAGGTAGGGCAAATTTTTCTATGTTGAAATATAAAACTATTATTGGCTCACATTTTAACAGTATAGCTTTTGGGATGGATTGGTAAATTAACATGGTATCAGAGGAGGTCATGTGTTCTAACCCTGTAATTACACTTTTTAACCCCTTTATTATCATTGTTTGTTGGACCATTAATATGTTTTGGGCTTCTTAAATATTTGTATTAGACTTTCAAAAAAATTTATATTTGTCTGCATGTTTGCCTATTGTTTGGCCTGCATGTGAGGGGGAGCATTGAAATATAAAACTATTGTTAGCTCACATTCTAACAGCTTAAGCTTTTGAAATGGATTGGCAAACTAATATTTTGTATGATAATTAAATGCTTATTAGATTGAATATGTTAACCGTCATTTTGAAATCATTTTTCTTGTATGCATATGTATGAATTCTAGACACTTTTTCAAATGCTTCATAGTTCATCCTCAAGTACAGTTTTTTGTTGAAAGCATGCTAAGAAAATTTTTTTGAGTATGCTTGCCTTAAATTTATTAATTTACAGACTTATTTGTATGGGTGCCTCTTGAACTATTCAAATTTGACAATTTAGTTTCAAAACTTTTTCTTGGCAATCAACCTCCTAAACTTATAATTTTTGACAATTCAGTCTATTTTGCTTAAATCAATTAAATTAGGACAGTTTTTGATTGAAAACTTACATATTATAGTCCAAGAGGGATATTGTTAATTATTTTTGCTAAATATAGATACAAATTTCTTTTCAACAACACTCTTTTTGGACTATAATGTGCAAGCTATGTGTAAGTAATCATCCAAATTTTAACAAATTTGAGCATAAATGACTGAATTGTCAAAATTATAAGTTCAGGTGGCTGATTGCTAAGAAAAAAAGTTTAGGGACTAAATTGCTAAATTTGAAAAGTTTAGCAGGCATCCCTACAAATAAGTCTAATTTACAAGAACAATTTTTAAATTAAAAAAGAAATAGTAAACCCCGTAGTAATTGATAATGAAGTACTCCAATTAGTTGTGTTGTCCAACAAAATTGCATTCGAACTTTTTAGCTGATCTCCTTAGTTTTCATTTGTCGATTTGTTTCAGGTTTACAATGTGTTGATCAACTTTTGAATATCAGCTTAAGATCATCAATTCGACAAAATATATATATATATTATTTTTCAGAAATCAAGTTAGAAAATTACGGACATTAATTAGCTGCGATCTTAGTTTTTCAACCGCGACAAGTTGTAAAACTGTTTAAAGTTAATGCATGCATAATTCTGTAAGATTGGATTCATTTACTTAGTAACTCTCAAAGCAATAATTAGGAGACTTTGTATGTCCTGCTGGTTTTAGCAACTAATTATTGCAAAACTCGAAAGATCACACACTTACGACTGCATGTTGCTTTAAAATTTTTGCAATCTCTGTAGGTCCTCGCAATAACTGAAGATCTACATGATGTTCATAGTTTGGGAAAGGAGGCTGCTGGAGTACACCTTTCTCTTATGGAAGATCTTTCAAAGGTTTCTTTACTTCATTCTGTATTCTTGTTTCTCTGCGTGTTATGGTCTCCACGCGCCAGTTTATGTTTGTTGATTACATGCTTCTAACAAAAATAGTAAAGTACTAGAGATTGATTGTGACTGTAGTAATTGAAAAAGATCCTTAAATAAGATTCCAAATGTATGTCTGTCTGTGGCTATATAATCTGAAACTTTTAACTGCTGGGCAGGGAAATTCAATTCTTCTTCCACTCGAAACAATGTTGTCTAAAGATGTAGCTGCTATGACGGATGCCCTGGCAAGGGAAAGAGAGACCAAGATGGAAATATCCCCAATTCATGGGCAAGCCATATACCAATCTTATTGTTTAAGAATCAAGGAGGCCTATCAAAACTTGGTGCCCTTGGTAAAATCAATTACATTGTCTGTGAAGGGAATCTACTCCCTGCTGATCAGGCTTGCACAAACTGCAAGTTTCCATGCTGGAAATCTTCATAAAGTACGACAGTATTGATAACATGTCCTTAATTTTCTATTTCGGCACTAGCTCATTTGCCAGTACTAATCCCCCTCTCTCGTTTCCCTTCCCTTCCTTTTCTGTGATCATATTTGACAGGCACTTGAAGGACTGGGAGAAAGCCAGGAAGCAAATTCACAAGAAATGAATCTTAGATCAGATCTTGCTGTTGATGCTACCGAATTTGATGACAAGGAGAGAGAGACCATCTTCGAGTCGAATGGTGGGAATGCCAAAGATTTTATTTCCATTGCTGATCTTTCTTTGGAAGATAATGGATGGATATCTCCACCAGATAGTATCTGCAGTAGCAGTTCAGAATCTGGCATTACCTCTCCTGAAGCAAGTTTTCCGGGAAGCTTTAATGATCCAGCTGAAGAGATAGAATCCTTTTCACAAGATTCCAGTGGCAAAGAGATTCCAGGTGATCAAAATTCTGCTCCTGTAGCTCAAACTGACTATCAAGAAGTTCCACCTTCTGGGCAGTCCGAGACTAAAATCACAGAGCCCAATGAAAATGATTTGAATTCTTCAAACTCAGCAACTAATCAACCAAGTGAATGTCTGAAAGCCGTGGTGTCACCAAGTGATGAATCGGTAATTGGTGCACCTGATTCTTTGCTTCCTATGAGTAAGAATTCAGAGGAGAGAGTAGCAAGCAGAGATGAAATATCCTCATTGAACAAGGTTAAGATCAAAGACGAAGATTGTGAAGCTCCTACAAATGCTGGTGGTCGAGTAGGCAGGGGTAAGCATGAATAATTATTCTTCAATCATCTATATTCTAGATCTATTGCCTCTTCTCCTCTCGGTTGGTTTATGTTTTCTTGGTCAAATATGCTCTGTAAAGTGTTGCACCTAAGCAAGATAAAAACGAACCACATGGTTATTTTCAATCTGCCAAATGGCTGATACTTTGTTTTACCTCTATTTTCTCTCATGGTTGTAACCTTTTTTCTTTATTATTATTTTTTTTAATCTAGGCAAAAATCCTTATGCAATGTCAGTCTTAAGGCGAGTTGAGATGAAACTAGATGGTCGAGATATTGCTGACAGGTAACTGATTCATTCTCTCGGTACTCTAGTCAGTTTTGGGTTCTTGAATTGACAATGAACCTTCTTTATTCATTGTGATCTCAGAGAAATCAGTATCTCGGAGCAGGTGGATTATCTACTCAAGCAAGCCACTAGCATAGACAACCTTTGCAACATGTATGAAGGTTGGACGCCATGGATTTGAACCTCTGAACTTGTCGCACTTCAGGCATCAGCAATGGTCAGTCAGGCATTGGAAGAGTTTCAAGCCAACTTTCATGGTGCAATACCCCAGACAACGGTGGGCGGTGTTTCATCTGCTTCCGTGGTGAAGAAGACATGGCATGGCAACCCTTTGCCCGTAAGGTATGGAAACTGCAGCAAGCACACCAATTGGCTTATCAGCTGCACAAACTTCTTTTCCATTTTGGCTTCACACCCATGGTTCCCCCTCACAAAATGAGGCCATATCCGTTGAGAAATGTGCTGATTGGGTTCCTCAAGCAATGCTACCCAAAAGCCCAAGCAGGCAAAAATGCTCTATTGGGCTCTGCACTCCCTCTGAGAAATATAATGTTAGCAAGGGCCAATTTGCAAACATAAATTGTGGTACAAAAGTGTCACATGCTTTGAAGAAGATATGTTAATGGGAACTTTGTTGGTATGTGTTTTCCATTGCATTCTGGAGGGTTCTACAGTTCTACCCAAGGGCAGATAATCTGCAAAATAGGTCCAAATAGTAAATTTGGTTGTTGCAGAATAAGGTTGGCGATATTTGATGGAAGGCAATAAGAGGCCTGTGTTTTGTGTATGCCTCAAGTTTCTGGACTGAAACTAGGCAGGCAATATATGTTGCGTTAGGATGAAAGTTGGTAGTGGTGAGGAAAACATTTTGCAATAAATAATCCTTTGTTTCCCTTTTTTTTTTTAAATAATTTTTTTTTTCCGCTTTTGTAACGGCTGGATAATGTCCCTTTCTCACAAATCAATATCTTGTGATTTGTTTTTGTTAATTATTTTTCTTGCCTGCATGGTGTTGACCACTTGTTTGCACATGGCAGGGTCCTGATTTTCATGCCAAGCAACGTGGCACGTGCCCACTATTCTTTGATTGAACTACTAATCACATACTTGTTTTCTGGGATATATACATTACAAAGATAAATTTAATGAGGGAATTTTTCTAATAAAATATGAAAAAATAAAAAATTATCTTATGATAGAATTATGTTTTAAATTATTGTATTATTTGTATGAAATTACCTGTTTTATGTAGTGTTTTGATATAACTTGACAAAGACGTTTAAAACCTAATCAGTAAAGATACTCCTAGAGAAAAAAAGCTTTAAAAGATTAAGGATAACTTAAAATATATTTAAATTTCATCCAAGTGTTCCCATCAGGACAAAAAGTAATCTTTATTTAATTATTGTAGTCGAGACTTATCATCTCAACTCCGGAATGGATAAGACTTTCTTTAAAAAAATAATTTTCCTCTATTTACCTTTTTATATTTATATTTATATTTTTATACGAATTCCTCTTTAGATATATAAAACCACTTGCTTGCTGTGGTTTAAGAACTAGCTGTGGGGTGAAAAGAGTAAAGTAGTGACTGACCAAAAAAACAGTGTTCCTTCAAAAAGCACACAGATACTAAAACTCCTTGGCCTTCTTATATATCACTCTTTCTCAAGTCACTCTCAAACCTCTTATATAAAACCCACCTGATTTCCTTCCCATCTCAAGAAAAATCAAAGAAAACACTCACAAGCTTCAAATATCTTATTCATTTTCAAGCCCCAAAAGTCTCTAAAAAAGATACTCTCTCTCTTTTGTCTTGACTTTTAGTTTGTCATCTTGATCACTCCTGAGACAGATATTTGTAGTTGTGAATCATGTCTGGGCTAATTGATATGTGGACTGAAGAGAAGGCCAAGATGAAGGAAAAGGGCCAAACCCAAGGGTTGGGTCCTTCTTCTGGTAAAGTGTCTGTTGAAGAGGTGAAAGGGAACAAATGGAGCTCAATTGGGTTCAGTTCAGATTTTGGTAAAATCATGGGTAATTCAGCTTTGGCACAACCTTCTGACGCGTCGGTTTTCATGGTTGTGTTGTGTACTCCTTGAAAGAAAAGGCTAGGAAGGGTGCAACTTTACTTTGTCCGTCTTTGTTAAATTATGTTTGAGAAACTACGTAGACCAGAGAGTGATTTCTACTTTTTTACTTATCTTTGTTGCTAGGCTTTGTAATTAATCAGCTCGTGTAAATAGTCTTTTATATGTATATTTTTTCTTGTAACAAAATTTACTGTTTTAATTTTAATTATGGCTTTGCAATAACAAAACCACTACCTTGGAGGTTTATATCTTCTATTATTATTATTATTATTATTATTTTGGCTTGCATGAGATGCAATGAGTGCACCCAAAGTACTAGTCTTCAAGAAGGGTTTTTTTTTTTTGGATGGAAACATCCGACTGGTGAGACTAAGGTATTAAGTCTTTAAGAATAAGATTTTTAATGATGAACGAAGGTTGGACTATTATAAAATATCTGATTCATTGCTCCTGATCTTTTATCAGGAGGATTGCAAACAAAAATATCTATGAAAAAAATTATGAAAAGAAAAAGAAAAATAATTTCATTTCGAGTCCAATTTTATTTTAGTACATGAACGCTAAAACGCATAGAATTATATTTAAACTATTCATTCGTCTTCTGATAGTCCTCCTATTCATTTTTTCCATCATAATCCTTCTATTAAAATCCGTGAAGATCATATGTGTTTTAATCAGGAATAATTTTATTATTTTTATCCTAAATTTAGATTTATTTTTGGAAGCTATAAATTCTTTAAAATACTTATGTTTTTATGTTGAAATGATAAAAATGCATGAAGATTATGTATGTTTCAATTAGAGTTCTTGTCATTTCCACATTTCATATCTAATTATTCAATTTTTAGTTTGAAATTTGAAAATTATAAATTCTCAAAACACTCATTTTATAACATTAAAATGAAAAAAAATAAAGCATGTCACTTCCTATGTTTACAAGAATAAGATATCCATTAATGAACAAAAGGTTGGACTCGTTGGACTACTATAAAATATCTGATAAATAGTTTGCTGATCTTTTGTCAGGAGGTTTGTAAACAAAAATATTTATGAAAAAAGTTTTTAGAAGGAAAGAAATGAAAAAATAAGGGGCCTAGTTATCATTTCAAAAACCTTTTAAAATGTTACTGAAAAATCGCGTTTGTTTTATGCCATGGTTGGACAATAGAAATGAAAAAGCAGTACTCGACATTTTTTATTGAAGTTTCTTCAGAAAATGGGGAATTTTTCAAGTGAGGAAGGAAGAGGGATCATGTAGATTTGATTAGAAAGAAAAATATCTAGAAATTTAAAAAATCTTAGATGATTCGATTGGTGTTTTAGAATTTACCAAAAAAACGATTGGTGCCTTGTAACGTTTCAATCGTCATTTTGGATGAGAACGCAATTATTAAGGTAGCGTTTGGTATTGTTTTTGAAATCTGTTATGTTTTCAAATTCTCTGAATTTGAGATCGTTTTGAAAACAATTCTAAGAACGTTTCTGAAATTGTGTTTGGTTTTATTTTCTGAGTGTATGTTTTGAGAAACAAAAAAATGAAACTGTGTTTGGTTATATTTTTGAAAACCAGTCATTTTATAAGTATTATATAAAAACATATTTATGTTTGATTTAAAAAAATTTATTATGAATACAAAAAATTAAAAATTAATAAAATTTTTTAATTGAAAAATAAATTAAAAATTAATTACCATAATATTTAAATAATTACTATATCAATTAAATCTTAATTAACCATAATAATTAAATCAGAGAAATGAGAGAAATGGGAAAAATGAAATCAGAGAAAACGACTTTTAATCGTTTTCAATTTTACATTGGGAGCAAAGGCGATTTTGGATTCGTTTTGAAATCTGTTTTCAAAAACAATACAAACCAAACACAATTTCACACCGATTTTGAAATCGATTTCCTAGAGAATCGTGAAATCAGTTTTGGAAACAAAACCAAACACCTAAGTTTTGTAATTGTGTCGCTTTCACTCCCTAAGTCTTATTTGACATTTTGGTAATGCAACTATGAAAAAGCTCTGTTGGAAACCCAAAAAAAAAGCGCTCTATTTGACAGTCTCACTATGCTGTTGAAAAATTTTCGATAAAGATGAAATCAAACCAATATTTATTTTCAATTGATTGTTGGGTTGGTTTAAAACTTTCTTTTTTAAAAAAAAAATACATATATTTGATTCGTGGTTTTATTTTAAACCATCAAGTCGACCAAACTTGTTAAACTTAGTTAATTAATATTTTCTTATACATGTCATTATTTTCTATGTTTTTAAAAATGATTTCTTTTAATAACTCAACTTATTTAAAATTTTTTTTTTTACACAAGTAAAGTTTTCAATTAGTTAAAAGACAAGAAAATACACTAAATAGCATATTTTATTATGTAATTTGAAAATAATAGCAGATATTTTAAAATCTAAAAAATTATAACATATTTGACGGAAACAAATTAGAATTTCCAATTTTTACCTTGTCTTCTTCGCTTTTGATGATTTCATCTTCAACAAAGGATTGCACATTTTTCATAGGGGGTAGCCATCCGTGGCTCTCGCCGTCAAGGTTGTAGTCACCATGAGTCTGCCCTGCGAGCTCTGTCACCAGACATTGTCGCTTGCAATCACAAAAGATGCGATCTCTACAAGTTTCGTCAAATCTCTGTTGCAATCTCCGTCAGAGGAAATTGCTCTCCATTGCACCATTGGAAGACCTCAACCAATCACGATCTCGCGTGACAGCTTTGACAAAATGATCGCATCTTCTTTGGTGACGGGCTCACCATCTTCTCCGATGGTAATGTGGAAGCAACGGTAACAACAGCTTCTGGTTATGTATAGGGTTTTTTATTTAATTTTTAAAAAAATTATTGATAAAAATTGTAATTAATAAATTAAAATAAAAAATTCTCTTTTAATTTTGTTTTAACATGCTTATGAAATGCATTACGTAATTAAAAAATTAAAATCCAAAATTTGCTTATCCAAAGTGGTGAGGGATTTTTGAGTTTCTTTTTTTAAATTAATTTTTTATTTTTTTAAAATTTCTTATTTTATAATAATATGTGTTAACGTGGATTCTACCTATAATAAACAAATAAATCTTAACCGTTCAATTATATCTGAACGGTTTTAAAAAATATATTTATTATAAATACTATTTTGAGGGTTTTACCACAACTTTCCCCTTTAATAAATACCAATTTTACTTATTGTTTTTTTAAAGAATGAGATTTTTTTTTTTACTAGGACTAAGGGTTCATTTGTTTCCAGTTTTAGAGATATCTAAAGCCAATTTTTTTTCTAAAATTTCACCATTTTTCACTATTTATATCTCCAAAACATTACAATAAACTCCAAACTTTAAAAGTTCATAACTTTGTGTATACAAGTCCAAATGAGATAATTTTTTTTAAAATTGCATAAAATTTAGAGAGAAACGAAACAATTCCATATTAATATTTTTTTTCTAAAAAAATTTTTAAATTTTTTTTGTTTTTTTACCCCCAAACAATTTTTTTTCCCAAACATATTTTTTAAAAACAACTTTTTCCAATTCAAAAATAATGTCTTCAACCTCGTCTCCCAAACACTCCCTAAATCCACGTATTTCCTTTTTTTTTTTTTTTTGAAAAGTTATGTATTTCCTTATTAGAAGAAGGAAAAGAAAATATTTACTTTTTATATATATAATTTAGTGTAATTTAAAAAAAAAAAACCCAAATTTTGTAAAACTCTAACCATAACCCTCCCCCAATTTTAGATTTGAAAATCAGATCTTAATAACCATTGTTCCCTCTAGCAAATTCATCGTCATCGGAGTCGCAGTACGTGGCTAGAGATTTATGCTTATAGTAGTCGTCGTTCGAGCACATGAGGAAGACAGACTCCTCACCGCATCTCTCTCTCTCTCTCCCCATTTTATCGGTACTCTTTCTCTTATCTTTCCTCACTATAGTCTGTCATCGGCGACAAAGATCAATCACGCTGGTTCGTTGTCGATGGTGTGCTTCTTCAATGGAGATTGCACAAGCTAATCTCACCGGTGATACATATCACGACATTTGCGATTTTCGGCAATTGTGGAGTCACGAAGCCCTTGTCTTGGAGTCCCGACGGCCTGCGAAGGATAGATCTGGTGATGATTAGGATCTCCACCAACTGCACGCAAGTGTTCGACGATGACATTTGCCAACGCCGGTGATGACGTTAATGGTGACGGCTACCAGGACAGCTAGCAACAGTTGTTGAGAAGGGAGATAGATTCTAGGGTATTTTTAAATCTTTACCTTACTATTTAATCTAATTACGCTATCTAATACCAATAATTTCAAATATATTATTATTTTAAAATCATATACTATATTATGTTATTTTACTCTTTCACCCTTTAAAGACTGAAAAACCCCATAAAAAAAAGCATGTAAGGGAGAGTTTGGGGGAGAGTGCTGGAGATGTTATTTTTAGATTGGAAAAAAGTTGTTTTGGAGAATGTATTTGAAAGAAAAAACTGTTTGAGGTGAAAAAATAAAAAATTTTAAAAATTTTTTTAGAAAAAAAATATCAATATGGATATTGTTTCGTTTCTCTCCAAATTCTATGTAATTTAAAAAAAATTTATCTCATTTGGACTTGTATACAAAAAGTTATGAATTTTTAAAGTTTGGAGTTTACTATAATGTTTTGGATACATAAATAGTGAGAAGTAAGAAAATTTTGGAAAAAAGTGAAAATTTGGGGGCTAGAGACAGCCCCAAACGGGCCCTAAATTTGTATGATCGACTCAAATTTTTCATTTTTTAACGTTATTTTTTTTGTCAATTATTAAGTTCAAACTGGCCAAATAAAATCAAGACTATTTACATATAATTTAATTTTAAAAATTTCAGAGGTCGGAAAATAGTTAACACGTTTAGCTTGATGGAAGTACTTATTTCCTTATTGAGTGTAAGAAGTTCGGCTCTAGCAAAAACCCCTTTTATTATTATTATTTTTTTTTTACCAAATATTTTACCACAAAAACGAAAAAGTATTCATTTTTTTTTTAATAAGGAGAAAAAATATTCATATTTATACACCAAGGGTTATTTGGCATTTCGCACTAATCGCATTATCTTATTTCATGAAAGCTAAAAAGTTTCTAGAAAATATGTAGGGATAATGTTTTGAGAAAAATCTACTTTTGAGAAACTGCAATGGGAATAACGAGGAGGTTAGAAGTGCGTCAATTTAAGCCTTATTTGAAAAGAGAGATTTTGGCCCACGTTTTGGACAACATATTTTTTTTTGATATTTTATTTAAATGCAATGTAATTTTTTCTCAAATATAAAAACATTTCATTCAAATACCAATCACATCACATTTTAAATCCAACACAATCACTATTTATTTTATTTTTTTTTATTACTTTTCTTAATTACATTATATATTCTCTCTCTCTCCTTTTTTTCTCTCTACTTTTACCCATCACATCACATATTTATTATTAAAATACAATTTAAATACTTTTCACCCAAACACACATTGCATTCAAATGCAATGCTAATGCTTTTCCTCTAAATACAAATTGTATTTAATGCATTACATTCAAACGTAATACAAATACAATGTGTTCACCAAACGAGGCGTTAATCTTAGGTTTTAATATATTTTTTTGTTTTTTCTTTTAAATTTTACTATACGCTTTATTGACAAGGTTCAAATTTTAAAGGATGTTTGAAATGGGAAGCGTTTTAAAGGCATATTTTAGGTACATTTTTAGTTTTTTTAATTTATTTTTTATTATTTATATATTGAAAACTGTACACTAAATTTAAATTTCAAAAATTTATAACTTTATCTATATAAGTTCAAATGAGATTTTTTTTAATTACATAGAATTTTGAGAAAAATAAAATAATATTTATATTAATAAATTTTTAAGATTTTACTCTTTTTTACTTCAAACAGTTTTTTCCTCTAAACACATTTCTAGAATTTTCCCCAAATATGCCTTAAAATATGTAACTGTTTATTTTAAATCAAAATGAGATATTTGATTAATTGTATAAAATTTCAAGAAAAACTGTTTTGAGAGAAACCAAATAATTTTTTTTCCCCTAAACACATTTCCAGAACTTTCTCCAATTATGCCTTAAAATATATAATTTCTTTTATTTTAAATAGAAATGAGATTTTTTTTTAATTTCATAAAATTTCAAGAGAAACGAAATGATATTTGCATTGTTTTTTTGAACACATTTTAAATTATTATACTTTTACATTCTAAATAATTTATTTTCACTAAATATACATTCTAAAACTCAACCTTATCTAATATGAAAGAACAAAAATTTTAGTAGTCTCCCAAACAAGCTCCTAATTGACAATCTAAATTGTCTTGGTGTACGTATTAATACTTATGACATTATTTTTGAGAAAAATCTACCTTTTTTTTTTTTTAATTTTGGATGCAATGAGAAATCTTAACACTAATAACACGGAAAGGATGGTTATTTGCATTCTAGAAACAACCAAGCCTTGAAAAATTCAAAAAAAAAAAACAAAAAAAAGCAAGAAACGAAAAACAAGAAAAGAAAGAAAAGTCACGTTTACAACTTGGAAAAGTCAGAGCCACACACCGCCTGTCAACAAAAGCAAGCCCACATGGAAGATTTTCCTTCACAAAGATATTACATCTTAACGCACATCAACCACAGAAGCCATAGATTTTTATTTTTATTTTTATTTTTTATTTTTTATCTAACAAATTATAAAAATAAAAAATTACATACTCAAATAATATTAAAAAATATAAAATTCTTTAATAATATATAAATACCTTTTAAAATTGATTATTTACGTATCTTAATTACTGTAATAAAACTGGATTCATATATAAAATCTTATCAAATTCAACTATCAATCTTATCATTTCACTTAAATCCTCTATTTAGAAGCCATAGCAATAATTCACGCCTACAGAATTTTTATTAAAAAAAGAAAAAAAAAGAAAAACCACTAGAATCAGTCCTTTAAAAGAATAGAATATTGAATATACCAACACCAATATTCTGTGTGCGATAGTATATCCAAGGGCCGCACTTCCAGCCAAATTTTCTTCTGCCGAACACTGCCGTATTACACAACGCCACTTGCTGCTTCATTTTCGGTCCTCTCCTCTCTATGTATGTGTCTATATAACCACCTCATGGTTTTTCTTCCCGGTTTCTCATAAAAATCCCAGAAGAGAAAAGAGAAAAGAAAATAATTTTCTTGTACTTTTTGAAAGGAAAAAGGAAAAGAAAAATGGCTGCTGTGGTGGAGATGTGGATGAATGAGCTTGGAAAGTTTAGACAGAAGGTGAGAAAAGGGCCGCTGGTGGTGTTGTCAAAGGCCAAAGACCAAGTAGAAGATCGCAACGAGGAAGAAGAACATGAAGTTGTCAAGAAGGAGAGAATGGTTCACAAGGATTCTTCTTCTTCTTGTTCTTCTTCTTCTGGTGTTGGTGGTGGTCTCTCTGAAGAGACTGTTTTCTTGCTCATGGACCGGTTTGCTCCATTGTAGATCGTGATGGTTATCTAATATTTGTGCGTGTTTGGTTCGTAGGTTCGGAGTTATGTAATCCAGTCTGAATCAGGTCTGTTGTGAAATTGTGTATGTATAGAGCTTTCTATGAGCATTTCTTTTCTTTTTAGATGTTCATGAGTTATCTTTGTGTTTTGGCCAAGCATTTTGTGTATATTTCAACTTAATGGTTGTTATTTCTCGAGAATTTTTAGTGTCTAGTGCGTTCTTGTTACACCTTATATAAAATCGAGTACATAATTATCGATAGATGATACCTATAACTTTTGAATCGCCTTGTTTCAAAGGGTTAGAATTAGTTTGGCCAACTACTTCAGAGAATTTATTTTATTTTACTTTGGGTAGAAGTTTGGGGATTGAACTTGGAGGTGGCAGCCATAGTTAATGTACAAAGTTGATTAGAGAAAGTTGAGGGAAAGTAATAATAGAAGGAAAATGACGAAAATTGACAAGTGATTCCAATTATGCCGAGAAAGTGCTTAAAAATTCCGTTAATGTTTATGGTGCTTTTCTTCCTATAGAACGCGAATGAGTTTTCTGTCTTGTTGATACTTTTATGAATTACTTCTATATATGTGTGTGAATCCAGCAAAATTTATTCAACAATTTGATATTCTAAATTTGTATGGTACTTTCTTTCCCTATTGTTTTGTTCATATTACAGAAATTCTCCAATTAAGAAAATGATCCGACAGGGATTATCGGAGTGCTGGCATTGATCAATCACCTACCCAGCTGCTAGTCTTCAAAAATTAAAAAAACAAAAAAAAAAGGGGAAACAAACCACCCAATTAGATTCTGCATTAATATGTAAAACCTGCAAGTATTGGAGAAGAAAAGAAAAGGTAAATAGGTAATATTGAAAGAAAACATATATCATTTCTCTCCTTGTATTGGCATTTGCCTATCCTCCTATATACAAAAGATATTTGCAATGAATTACAAAACAAAAAAGCAAACAAAACTATATTGACGTGACAGAATGAAAAAAAAAAAAAAAAAATCCCTTATGAGGAAGAACTGGCCTCAATACTAGTAGAAGAAATCTGTTGATCTGGAATGAATTTAGGTTTCTCTTCAACCCATTTGAGAATCTCCCCAGCATATCTGAGAGCTTCATCAACCGTATCGGACTCCAAACCATTAATCAGAGAAACAAACAACTTTCTATCAGTCAGAGAATGGAACAGTCTCTTGAACTTCACGGCAATGTACTGGAACGCGCGGTGCGCCAACGTGGGATTGTTCATGTTGTTGTTGTTGTTGTTGCTGGCGGTGGGGTTGTGGCTTATCACTGGGCAGAAGTCAGGAAACCATTCACAATGAGAGAGAGGCACTCTGTCGATCTTTTCTTCGAGAAGATCAAACTTGTTGAGAATCAAAAGGAAGTTTTTCTTTTCAAAGGATGGATGAGTCACAATGCACTCGAAGAGCTGCTTGCTAGCCATCATCTTGTTGACGAGAACTCCATTCCCGTCTAGGTAGCACTCATCGTAGTCGGACAGTGCCACACAGAACAGGACCATGTCAACGTCTTCGAACATCTGTAACCACTTGCAGTTTTCTCCAAGGCTGCTGGAATGCACTCTAACGAGTCTGCACCTGCAGATGATAGCAAACTATTTGTGTTAGTAAATTTCTTGAATATAAAGATATAGGGGAAATTCGCACTACGCATGAAAACACATAACACTAACAGACATTTCTGAATGGTCAAGTTTTCATTAATCTCAATCTCAGAAATCTAACTGATAAGTACTGTTTCCCAATATAAGATTCAAGTACTCGAAAATGTCTACAATTGACCAAGGTTGAAAGATTACAGAACTACAATTCACTCTGAAAAACCATAGTAGGGTATAGTATAGTATAAATTAATGTTGAACATGTCAGAATGTTTCAAATGATGCTTGTTAACATGTGGAATTAAAAGCACGATTCAGAAGAATTAACCTCAGCTTTGGATCACGCCGAATAGGAGAGTCCACAATACTATCTCGGTCCAATCTAGGACATGAAAATTCCACGGAAGCAACACTGTTGGATGAGGTTATTCCCTCAGCATACAGGATATCTGTGTCGGAGGGCTCATAATCTGTCCTTGAAATCTCAATGGCCTGCAAAGATGGGGAAATTCTGAATGAGATTTCTGCAATGCTGATTATGATCTGCACACCTTTTTCATATCCAAATTTATCTACTCAACATAAAAGCCAAGGAAGATTTTTAATACTAGCCAAAACAAAAAGAAAACAGAACCAAAGCCAATTTTAGAATGATCATAGAGCATAGTCCGACCCGATTGAGGAAATATGTAGCAGCTCGGGGAAGCATTTCCAATTCGTTCCTCCTATTATATGTAGCTTGGATGGCAGCGTCATTCCAGAGATCCTCAACGAATTGCGAATATTCACGAGTGGCAGCGGGAAATACTGATTCCAAATTTCCTGATGCCATTATTTTAAGGAGCCAATCTGAGAAGGCTTTAAGTCGCGGGCCAATAGAATATGTTGTTCTTTGATCAATCTGCTCTGCATTTCCTGTAGCGAACTAATAATCTTAGAAGGTAATTTGCAAGGTAAATTAAGCATCTTTTAGTTTGGCAAATTGTTTGAATGTAAAATGATATCTTGGTGAATTAACAAAAAGAAAAGATAATCGTGAGCGGATATCAAACATCTCTAAGCAAGAAAGAAGCACAAGATGCATCAGTAGGGAGCCAGATGAAGGCACATGATGCTACATTGAACATGTTTTCTGGTTGATTTAAAACAGAAATAAAATTTCATATCATTTATACTTATTTGAGTCAAGATAAATCCAATTTACGATGTACCTGAAGGACCAGGTTGATCAGATAGTGGTCTCTTTTGCATCTGAATCAAACTTTCTTCTTCAAATTTTTCTCGTCCCTCAAGCAGTATAGCGACATAGCTGTACAGCTTGCTTTGAATCATCAATGCAATGTCCTTACGCTCTTCTTCAGAGAAGGGGACATTGTATAGAATCTTGGCCTAGAATTAGAAAGCAATTTTTTAAATTGACATTAGAACATGCTATTCTGCTTTTCTTCTTTCCAGTAGTAACCGTGCAGATTGAACAAACAAAATCATACTAGATATTAAGACACGAGAATTTATTTCCCAGCTCAAAGGATTCTCTAACCTGTTTAAATATAGTACTGGTACCAGATTGATCAGCACCAAGTAGGAGAAACTGGTTTAGCCTGTTTTCCTCAAACGGAGATGGAATCGCTCTATCCCCTTCCTCCGGTGAAGGATTGGAAGCATCAGAAGGAATGGGCAAAGAAAAGAGAGCACAAGCCACCTTGACAGTAGTCTATGGAAAGGAAAACAAAATATATATATATATCCTCAATATCCAACATTTCTTGTACGAAACTAACGACAATTTTTGTGGTGAAGAAGAAAAAGAAAAAGTTTATTCTTGGGCAATGAATCATCACATCACGTCATAATCATGTTCGATCGATCAAAATTTACCAAAAGAATTCTCTTAAGACTAATCGACGAAATGAAGCATGTAATCGCACTGAAGGCACAAGTGGAAACATTATTACCTTCTCCCATATCTTCCCTTTGACGTTGTTCATTCCCTCTTCCTGATAGGAACCATCTCGATTCACCCAATAGTGAAGATTTCCTTCACACGGCACACCCGCCCACTGCAATATACCCGACCAAAAATCTCATGAAGACTCATAATCAAAGAAATGAACTCGAAAAGAGCGTGTTTAGTAATCCGAACAAACCTTCAGTATCCAGAGCTCTTTTTTAGTAATCTCCCTGTTGTTTATCAAAATATTCGTGTTTCCATTACTTGCATTTCTTTTTAAATTGCCCCCAACATTGAGTTGGGGACTAATTATCTGGGAATATATTCTTCCCTCCTGTTACATAAACAGCGAAAAACTTCATCAAACAACCAAACATGAGGGTAATGTCTAACTCATGAAAGACGCCATTAAAAGAGTTCAGTTTTCACACCTTTCCCCAGAATCCAGATACATTGTCGTACCAATACGATCCAGGTTTCAGCTTCTTTGGTGGGTTTGAGCAGCTCTGCAGACGCACAAGCTCTTCTTGACTAAGAGGGTCACCATTAACGAACACCAGATTCGCTGGAAGCTGATTCGCTTTGCAGACAACCTCGGACTTCATTATTTGTTCAACCTCCAATTCAGTCAATAGCCTCCTGAGCAATCTGGAGCATTTTCCCAGCTTGCCTCGTCTGGACTCGTCGATTCTGTACCCTATACAGCCCACGCATTTTCTGCCCTCCGGCATGGAACCCATGGCTCGGAGAACGCACCCGATGCAGTACTCGGCGCCGCAGACGATGCAGACCTCCTTCTCGGTGAAGCGGTTCCCGGCGTGGCACCGGTAACAGGACCCTTTTTTACCTGTCCTCACGGCCCTCGGCGGTCGGTCTCTCTCCTCCAGAGCGTCCGCGTCAATGGAGTCGGTCCACGCGTCCTCCTCCACGACGTCGTTCGAGTCCGGGTCGCGGAACGTCACCGAGGGCTTCCGGCCATGGCGGGAAGGATTCTCACCGCCACAGCCGTCGTCTTCTCTTTTGGGAGAGAAGACCTCGGAGGAGAGGCTCCGCGAGCTCAGCTCTGATTCCTCCTCCTCCGCCGATTCCCAATTCCTAGGGTTCATGTAATTCCCGTCGCCGGGCAATTCCACTATCTCCGACGAACTCGCCGGTTTCAACCCGGCCGAGGCTTCGAGTTCCGGATCAGTTTCCAGTTTCCTGGTCTTGACGATCGGAGCGATGACGGGGAGGGGGACGGGAACAGCGTCGAGGAGGGAGGAGGATGAGAGGGCGGCGGCGGCAGCGGTAGGTATTTCATCAAAGTCAACGGGGGTGACGTGTGGGATGGAGTAAGTGATCGGAGGACCGGTGTACTCCAACGCGATCGAGTATTCCAAGTTGAGAAATTCATCGTCGTCGACCTTGGCGGATTTGGGATGACTTGCGGAGGGACGAAGCTTTCTCAGAATGGCAGCCATGGCCGACAAAACTTCGAAAGAAACAAAACAAAACAAAAGAAAAACAAAAACCAGAAGTTTTCAACTGATCACACCATTGGCGAGACTCTCCGAGAGCTTAGTCAAACTGCAGAAAAACTCTGCAGCACTCTCTGCGTCTCGGAGACGGCAATGTAGGAGATAGAAAGAAGACAGAGAGAGAGAGGGAGGGGGGGGGGGGTTGTTGAATTGGTCTTTTGCATTGAAAAGGAGGAAAGATTTTGTAGTCAAGAAGCTGGCTTCCATGAAAGTCAGCAAGTGACAGGACAGAAGCAGACTAGAGAGAGAGAGAGAGAGGGAGAGAACATTGGTTTGACTCACACCGAGAAGGAAATTGCCCGGAATATTTTAAAAATAAAAAGTAAAAAATAGCGCGGAGAGCGAAGAGAACCGTTGACGTGTTTGGCAGGGAAACGGTCTGTTGACGTTGTCAAACGTTGTCGAGTTCCTAATCATTTATCATATGGAAACATTTCCAGTAAAGAATAGTGAGCTCGTTTGGGAGTCTTTTGAGAGTAGTAGTGTTAGCAAAATTAACTAGCACCTTAATTTTTTAAATAATAATTTATATATAATATTTTTATTAATTGATATAATTAATTAATATAATAATATTTAAATATTAATTAATAAGAAAATCATAACTTATATATTCTATAACGATATTTAAACGTTAAAATTAAAATTTGTATTTTTAATATTTTTCTTCTAAGAATAATTTTG
Source organism: Antiaris toxicaria (assembly GCA_035233585.1). NCBI lineage: Eukaryota > Viridiplantae > Streptophyta > Magnoliopsida > Rosales > Moraceae > Antiaris > Antiaris toxicaria. The sequence continues at coordinate 44,863,927 of CP141158.1, read as the reverse complement.
TTTTTATACAAAATAAAAATTAAAATATTTTAAGAATGATTTTGAGATATTTTTTGAAATTATATGTAACTGTGTTTGTATAGAAATTTGTTTGAATACAAGAAAAAAAAATTGTGTTTGGATGTTGTTGTGATAATTTTTATTAGGTCTATAAGCATTAGAAATTGATAATAGAAATAAGGAAATAACTTTATTTATTTTCTCATTATTTAACAAAGTTAAAAACAAATTTTTTTATTTTAGTCTCTATTTTTTTATTTTGTGCAAAACAAACATTTTAAATCTATTTTCAATACATCTTTATTGAAAATTTGGGGATTCTCATGCAAAACAATACCCAATGAAGTCACTCAGAACTACTTCAAGTGGTTAGATATCTGAATGTGTAATCTAATATTCAAATTTTAGAATTTTTATTTTATAAAAATTTAAAAACAATATCAAAAGATGTTTATAAATCTTGTGCTTGCTTCGGATGTACATTGGACTTTTTTTTTTTTTTTTTTAAAGAAGAGACTTTAGAAATAGCTCATTTAACGCACTTATTTTAAAATTTTGTCCTATTAATTAGATTTTTATCTTATTTGATTAATTTTTTTGTTTAACTAGACATTAAAAAGACTAACTTATCCTCACACATATCACTTTTTTTTTTTTCTCTCTCTTCATTTTTTTATCTGATTCTCTCTCTTTCTCCCTCTGTCTCTCTCCTCTTGCTAGGCATCAAAGTGGTTGTAAATATGGTGAATTGTCGCCACCAACATCGTCCTCTGAGCCGCCGCACTGCCATGTTGTCATTCATGATCTCGATCGAAGCACTCCTCCGGTCATGAACCGCAATCTCCGCCGTTCATGAGCCTCCCCTTGAAGCTTTCTTTCGATCGCGATCTGCAAACGCTACTTCAATTTGGCCGCGATCTCTTCCTCACGATTGCGACCTCTCAGTCACGCTCAATGTTAGGACCTTGCGACCTCTCGATCACACTCGATGTTTGGATCTTGCGATCTTTTGATCATAATCGATCACACTCGGCAACGACGATCTCCATCGCCCTCGACGTAGCGATCTGACAGCGTAGGACCTTTATGAACGTCAATCGACTGATCTCAGAGTCTAAGGCTTGCAATCTCTGCCGCCACCACCGCTACGACATCTCTGTCTCTTCGCTTATTGGTGTTAGCAATGCTACAATCAGCATAGCAATCCATTCACAACTGAAGTTGACGTGGCTGATGTGGTTTAGTAGCTATGGCCGCCTCTCTCCTCTCTCGGGCTCTTGCCTCTGTCAAGGGCGAAGGTTGGTCATCGATGTCTTGGGTTGGTTGTCGACGACGAGGGTTAGCCATCGGTGGTTTTGTTAAAAAAAATTGTGTATTTTTTTTATAAAAATTTTGTTACAGTTTTCTACAAAAATTAAAAATAAAAAATTATTTATTATAATTTTATTTTAATTAAATATGATTTTTTTTACATTTTTTCATGAATAACATGGTGAAATTGTAAATTAATATGGTGAGTTATAATTATTGAAATAATGGTAATCTGAAATGGAAAAAAAATAGCTAATAATAAAAAAAATTTATAATACGATGGATTACCAGTAATATTCCGATAAATTACCAAAATGTCAGGATATCTGAAATATCGATATTTCAACGAATTATTAAATAGCATTTTAGTAGATTACCAAGTGATATTATGATTATTACTAAAAAATTAGGATATTTGAATTATTAAATAGTATTCTAACGGATTATCGAATAATATTCCAACAAATTATTAAATAGTAATTTAACGGATTATCAAATGGTATTTTAGAGAATTATCAAATGATACTAACGGTATTCAAAAGGATAATCAAACTATACGTTAATGGATTATTAAATGATATTCTAATATATTATATTTTTTATTAATTGAAGATAATTTTAAAAAGTTAATTTTTGATTTATTTTACAGAGAATATAAATTCTGAAGTTGTTATACAGGAGGTAAAATTATGGAGACGAGTTTTTTAGACATCCCTCCAATTCCTCCTCCTTTTTTTTTTTTTTTAATTATTCTGAGGGTATTTTTGTTGAATTATGTATGACTGCCAATGCGAGGTGTATTTGAAGTTAGATGGAACTTGGAGCAGAGGCGTATATCTCTATGAGCACGTAGTACACACGTCAGCTTTTTTTATTTTTTTATTTTTTTGGTAAAAACACGTCTGTGGTGATTAGAACGTTGAATTTACCTTTAGAACGTTGAATTGACCTTTAGAACGTTGAATTTACCTTCACTCTCATACGTGGTAAGTATCAGTCAGGGCCAGGTCAACATCCCCGAAGCGTTGACTCGGTCCGTGGATCTTCGAAAGAATGTTATTGGGCCAATGTAGACTCGCTTAGTCCAATCTTGGCCCATTACTTTATTTTCAATACCCAACAAAGCTATTCTGGCCTGGCTCAGTAACAAAGCTATTCAATACCCAATTTCGAGCGGCAGACAAAAATTCTCATGCCATGTTATGTGTGTTAGAAGTTGGAATTTTTCACACATCTTTAAAATAATGAGTTGTTATGGTATTTGGGACTGTTTGGTACATATGATTAAAGATAACGGGATATAACTGAATTTTTAAGCCTTTATTTGATGATAAATTTTAAAAGACCAAATTGGATAAATTCATAATTTAATCCCCTTCAAGAAAAGAGAATTATTTAATCTCATTTTTTGTTATATATTCTAATTCAATCTTTTAATACTATTGTATTTAATATTAGTCCTATCATGTATACCAAATAGACCCTTTATATATATATATATATCCATTAAACACCCTATTCCTTTGAGCTACCTTTTCTGATAAGTTTTATCCAAAACCGATTATAATGCCTATATATTGGATGAGCTATATATGGATTTACAATGTTTGTTTTATTTATTTTATTTAAGTAATCTCTTGTTTTCTTTTTTTTGTGGTGCATGAAGTAGGCATGACATGAACCATTAGTCGTGACTAACTTTAATCTTTGGTGAAAATCATAAGTAATCTATGGTTTTTGGGGATTCTAAATGTCGAGATGTGGAATTCATTATTCAATATCTAGGATTCTACTTATTTGGGCTCGCATACTCTTCATCTAGGAGATCAACGAAAAGAATCAATGAGAAAATAGAAGCAAAAAATATAAAGAAGGAAATATAATAAAATCGTTACACAAAATTTGAATGGTGCAGTATTATTGATAACTTTATAAAATAAAGTTATTTTACAATTTTTTCATATATAAAAATTAACTTATTCTTGAAAATTTTATTTATTTTGATTTATTTTGTTTTGTTTATTTTAATTTAGACTTTTATAAATTTTGTGAAATTTTTATTTAATTTTACTTTATTTTATCTTATCATTTTCTTTTAATAATAGTTTATTAAATAAACTTAAAATCAAATATTTCCAATGAGTTTACTTATAGTATTTTATTTTGAAAATATCTAATTTTAACACTTTTTTTTTTTGCAGTGTCAAATTGAGATAAAAAAATTCATATGTTGAAAGTGGGTTCCATCAAACATCACTATTCATGTCAGGAAACTATAAACTTGACTAATTTTATTTGATTCTCTTATCAATATAAGCATTTAAAAAAAAATTACTCCAATTGGAACTCACACAAATAAGTTATAACAATTTCTAAGATTTGATTAATAAAGAGGCACATCACAAAAGATTATGCTCACTTTTTTCAGTCTAATAGTGACACAACACGTGACGGAGACTAGAATAAAACCAAGAAAAATGTGACACGTGACATTTTCTTCTTTCAGTAAATTAAAATTAAGCTACTGTAACAAATTTAAAAATTTTGTGTTAAGATTAGGTAATATGGTGCAAAATTATACCTATAAAAAGGCATTTTGAGAGAGGTTTATAGAAACAAAATTAGAGAAGAGAAGAGACAGAGATAGAAAGAGATATGTGAGAGAGATCTGAGTAAATTTTTTTTTATTTTGTTTAGTTTTATTATAAAAGAAGGAGTTTCTAGAGGATATTTCAGTACAAATATCAATATCCATTCTAAACTCTTTTATTTTATTTTTATTTTGTCATTATGTTTAATTTATTTTGTTTGTGTTATTTTATTTTTCATTATGAACTTGATGAATTTTTGCTAAGAACTATGATATAGCCTAATTATGATGATTTAATTAAATTAAGTATGTTATTGTGATTATCATATTTGTTGATGCATTTATTCTCAAACTTAATGCTTTCAAATTTTTGGCCAACATTTGAATGATTTGATAAACAAAATGAAATTAACAGCAGATTTTTGTGACATGATTCTAAAATAAATACCATAAAATCTAAGATATAATAGAAATATTTATCTATTTTTATGTGGTTATATTATTAACTAATATAGATTTCTCAACGAATACTTTTTATAATTAAATTTGGATTTGTAATTTTTTATTGTTTACAATACTGTAATGTTCATATATATGGCATCGTTCATTGTGAATTTTAATTTATTAATCTTTAATGTAAATTTAATTATAAAAATATTAAATTTATGTTTAATTTGATAAAGAGTACATAAAACAAAAAAGATAGTTGACTATTAATAAATATGAACACAAAAATTATAACAATATACTTAAATAAATTAATTCTAATTGATAATGGTGAAGTCATAATTCCTAATATTTGTTTATTCGATTGTTTATCATCAATTTATATTCATATATTTTCGTAATTTTATTTATTTAATTTTTCACTTGTGATATTTTTTTTGATTTTTCAAATAAAATTAAAATTAATTAATTTTAATACTTAATAATACTATTATCATGAGAATGGTACTTATTCTCATCATTTTTATTACTCGTTCGATTTGTGTCCTTGCAAAAATCAACAACAATTGTGCCTATATTTTTTTTATGAAAAAATTAGAGAAATTCACTAATGATGAGTTTTATAAATGACTCTATATGGAAAGATAATTACAAACACATAATTTCTGTAGAAATAGTCAACTATCAACTTAAATTTGGATAGGAATAAATTATAACAAATAAAATGTAAAACCCACAAAATCAATCATAATGTTGAACGATTTAAATCATACTTTCTTCCTCTGGTTCTCCATTTTATTATAACATTGAATATGGTAGAGATATACATATAAATTGTTGTCCACGAAACTGCGTAGGTTTAAAAGTCAATTTTATTTCTCCTTTTTCCTTTTTGGCCAAAGTAATTATTATTATTTTTCTACATGGAAAACTTAAAACGCAAGATATTTTTATTACTTAAATACAAGATAAAATTTAACAGGTTTAATGACGTCGAATTAACTCTCTGACATTATATATACCTAACAATGATTATTTATGCATTCAATTTTTTAAATGAACCATGTCAAAGATAAGGAAAACGTGAAAATGAAACATTATTACAAGGAATGTTCCATCCTGTAACGAAAAAAATTGATTTTTATATCTATCTTTGCTTAGCAACTAATTAATTTTATTTTAAATGCACTTTACTTTACTTCATACCTATAAATTTATATACACACTTTAAAAAGAGCACTACAAAAGGTACGAACTCTTATTCAAAGTTTTCACCGTCCAATATTGAATGTATGTATTATTTGTACAAATTTATAACAAAAATTGTACATTAACAATTTGCAAATCATGATTAAACGGATAGGATAAAAAGATAATTGTAATTTAAGTGCATATTTTTCAACCCAAAAGTACTCTTAAATTTTCCGCTTAGCTGCACTCAATAACATGACTAATCTTAACTATTAGCTTCATATTTTACTCTATCTTTCCATAAAATAAATAAATAAATAAATAAATAAAAGGGAAAACTTATGAGTAATAAATAATTCTGCACCTTTACATAACTTGAACAACTCATCACATGCAATTGAAAACCAAACAAAACATTAAGTGTACAAACCGACATATTTACAACTCTTGACCTACTCATTCGATCTTCCCTAGAAGGACAAGAAAACTTAGAACTTTACAAACGAAAATGAAAACCAGCCGACCGATTATTGGTCAGCAATATATACTCCTCCAGGAAGCAAAGCAACAAATAATTACACATGAAAAAAAAAAAAACCATGTCTCAAACGCTATAATTTCTATTTTCTCTCTTTTCCTTTTGGGTATTCTTTTTCACTTTTGAAGCAAATTTGTACATTTGGTAAATAAACTCTCTGCGCGTTTTTATGAGCAACGTCGACCATTTGTTGGTTTGGAATTATTGTTACATGCAGAGCTCGTAACATACTCAGTCCCACGTGGCAGCCATCTATTGGCCAATTGGTCTAAGCGCGATAATAAAGCGTTTTAAGAATGGGGTCCACAGTCTAGCTACCTCGACGAATAGAACGGTTGCGGGGACCACCAAATGCCGCCACGTCTGCCACCCCAATCAATGGGATCCCACGTGTCGACCACGATCGGCCGAGAACCGTTGGATCATTTTCTTAGGGCATCGAGAATCAATGCCGTTTTGGGTGGCTTTGGCCGATGTCTCCGTTGGGACGGCCGTTGGGCGACGGCGCGTAGCCGTTACTTGCGCACTGTTGTTCCCAAGCCCGCATCTGCTTCACCTCAGGCACTTGCTCCGACACCCGCCACACTTTCACCGACCGATCAAGGCTTCCGCTATACACTATCCACCGTCGATGATCATCATCATCATCACCACCGCCACCACCACCGTACTTTCCAACTCCGACACGGTATTCCTCTACCGCTAGGCACTTAACGGGCCCCGTGTGGCCTGTTAAGACCGATAGACATACGTGGGTTCCATCCGCGTCCCTTCTCCATATGCAGATATTCTTGTCTGCCGAACCGCTTAAGACAACATTCCCCGCGGCGGCCAAGCAGAGGACGGCGAGCCTATGTCCTCTGAGGACACCACCATGGGACAACCGTTTCTCTCTAACCCAGAAGTTAACCAGCCCGTCCGACGAACCGCAGTAAACGACGCCGTTTTCCTTGTTAACAGCCAGAGCCGTGACTGCGTTCTCTTGCCTTAGCAAAATCTGGACCAAGGAATGCTTCGTTCCTACGCCGTGGAGCTCCCTCCGCCACGCCTTCACAGTCCCGTCAGCCGAGCCGGTGAAGACCAGCGAGTCGAACCCCGAAACGACGGAGTTCACGGCGTCTTCGTGGGCGATTATCGACTCGAGGCATTTCGACGTAGCGATTCTCCACACCTTCAAGGTCTTGTCCCACGATCCGGAGTATAATAGTCCCTGTTCTTCATTCAGGCTCATGCACGAAACGGCGTCGTAATGCCTGATTTTGATGACGTTACGACGTCGTCTGACCTCGACGTAGTTCTTCGGGTTGACGGAGCACTTGAGAGAGTCCTTGAAGGAAGGCAAGCTTCCGACGCGTTTATGGAGTTTGGGATTCTCGATCGAGGTTTTCCATACGCGGATCTTGCCGTCCTGGTGGCCCGTGAAGATCCGGTCTCCCGAGACGACGATGGCCTTGACCAATCCGCTGCTGCATTTGAATCCGGTTAAGTCGGTCAGATTCTTCCAGACGCGGATGTTCTTGCTGTCGGATCCGGTGTAGAGGAGTTCTCCGGAGACGGCGAGGGAGTACACGTGGCCCTCCTCGCGGACCAGAGATCCGATCAGGCCATTGCGAGGGAAGCTCTCGTCGTCGAAGGGGCTGAAGACCATCGGCGATGACGTCATCCACGGGGACTTCGTGTACGGCGAGGCCGCCTGGTTCCACGGAGACATGGCGTACGGCGAGACGATGACCGACGGCGACGGCGACGCGCTGTCGTTGTAGTAATACCCAGGGCTCATTGTCGCCGTACCCGGAGAGAGGCTGCTGTGGCGACGACACGACTTGTCGTTTCTGCCTCCGCCGTCGTCCTGGCTGACAGCCACGTCGACGTTGGAATCGGAATGCAATAAGGCTCCGAATTTCGGCCGGGAAATGGCGGTGCTCGGCCGTTCCAGAACCACTATCGGACCACTGTCACCGCCTTTCGCGTTTCTCATCTAAAATTAAAATTGGAAATCCGAGAAAAATTGAGAGCAGTTTATGTTTGTTTGGAGAGAAAGTGAGGGAAGTTGTTTTTTTTTTTTTTTTTTTTTGGTATAAAAGACGCTTGAAAGGAGAGAGAGAGGCTGTATATATATATAGGGAGTACGGTGGCTGTGAGTAGGTGCCACGTAGCGAAACGAGACGTGAGCGTTTGGGAACCGAAAAACCGGCTGTGCCGGTATAATTTTGGGATGGTTATTTTATTTTATTTTATTTTTGGAAGCGTTTAATCTTCACACGCTATTCTGGGAAAATGTCGACGATGTGTTTTTCCATTTCTTAACCAGTAAAGGGGATTTATTATCTCGTCTATTTATTTATTTTGTTATATTTATATTATATTTAAATATAATATAATTTTTATTTAAATATAACATTATTATATTTAAATATCAATCTTGTTATTTTTTAAATTTAATATAATTATAAATTATTATTTTATTGTTTTATTATTAATATTAATTAAATCACATATTTTATTTTTTCTTTCTTTTTTTTAATTTTTACTCATTCCATTACATATTTATTATTTAAATATAATTAAAATATTTTTCATCTAAAACATACATTGCAATTATTTTTTATCTACATGCAAATTACATTCAATACATTACATTCAAACGTAATGTAAATATAATACATTTACAAAATATCCTCTTAGATTATATATTCTTTCATTATATTTCTTTTTTTTAACAATATTATAAAATATAATTAATTTAATTTTTTAATTAATATAATATAATATTACAACAAAATATATATTTTTTCTTTACATCTTATGAAATTATTCAAGAGAACAAAGGGGATAAAAAAGGAGATAAAAATAAGAAAATTCAAGAGTTAATCCACACGTAAAGGAGTAGTGTCATCAAACTTGGGATTTTGATATTTGACCTTTTGACGTTTTCTTGTTTTGGGTAATGACTTTTGGAACGAATCAAACTTTTAGATGAAGTTTTCATGTTCGGAGTTGCTAGAGCGACATCCTTTTAAATGTGTTTCAAAATTTTCAGGGGCGTTTTTTGACACGTTCTTTCCCGGCTTGCACATGGACATGAGTTATACAAACTAGCTAGTTAATTTATCGTAATATATGACGTCAGTGTTCCTTAATCAGAATAACGTTAATTTGGAGTATTATGATGTGAATAAAAGACTATTACCATTTAGTTTAAAGAGAATGCTATTAATGATCATTAAGGAAGTGGTGTAGTAACGGGTAATAATGTCTTTCTTTATTATTATTATTATTATTTAAAAATATCTCAAGATTCAAAACTCAATAGCCCCAATCGGAGTTTCTGTCATTTTGATATATATTGCAAAATTAACACATGTTCATAGAAGGGAAACTAAGCCTTTTTTAAGTAGAATTGGAGTAGACATTAAGGGTGAGTTTGGTTAAAGGTAATGACATGGAATGGGAATGGGAATGGGAATAGAAATGGAAAGGAAAGACGATTCAATTGTTTAGTTGTGATTTTATAAATACAATGGAATATATTTTATTAACTTTTAATTAGACAAAATAATATAGGTTGGAATGGCCATTCCTCCCATCTATGGATGGAATGACGATTCCACCAAATTGGTGGAAAAGTCATTCCAAAGGAATGGTCATTCCTTGTATTCCAGTCAACCAAACATCAGAATCTCGATTCCATTCCTTCTAACCAAACTCACCCTAAGGGGGCATTTGGTTGGGGAATGGAATGGTGTAAAATTAGAATTCTGACGTTTGGTTGGCTTTAATTTAGTAGAATTGTCATTCCATTCATAGATGGAATGAATGATAATTTCAAATTATATTATTTTATATAATTAAAAGTTAATATAATACATTCCATTATATTTGTAAAATCAAAACCAAATAATGGAATCATATATCTTTTCCATTATCATTACCATTATCTTTACCATTCCGATTGATATGACACACACACTCTCTCTCTCTCTCTCTCTCTCTCTTTCTTTTTTTACACTGATTTAAAACAAGCAATGGTCAATACTCTTCTATCCCAAATATTTAATTCTAGAGTTTACTATTTTGAAGCTTCCTAATTTTAAGATTTATTGGTTTCCTGTTTAGCATATTTCTTTGTAATTTGTTAAAGTTTCTTGGTTGATTAGTTTCATATTTCTAATCTTAAACCCCCAATTCTCTAGTTTGTAATGAGTGATTAGGTAATTATCATCACAGTTTTATAGAATTTCTTTGAGCATTCTTTTTTCTTTTGGTTCATACACATACTTTTAATGAGGTCTTAGAATTTTTCCAATTAGTGGAATTAGCAAATATTTAAATTATGATGGGAGACTTGAGTCCATTTGCCTTCCACTTTCCAATCCAGATAATCCTTATGGAGTAGTACTGATTGCTCTAGAATTCGAAAGATCATGTAAAGAAATAATTTAAGCAACAATAATAATGTCAATTTGGATTAGAAATCAGAAGCGTAAACCTGAATTACCTACACTCCAGTTGTCCTTGGCTCATTAGTTTGGAAAATTAAATTTTATAATCTCTATTATTACTATGCTGACTGATCACGTTGTTGTTGTTGTTGTTGTGTGTATACATATATTATATGCCTCGTATGATGATTAACTAGAATCTTTAACTAAAGTGGCGAACAAGAAATCCGTCATAACAACTAATAATTTGCACGACTTAAAATAAATAAATGAATAATTGGTGTGAATTAGTCAGTATATTTTTGTGCTGCCACCGAGACTTCTAAAGTTCATTAACTTGTCCCTTTATTATCTCCTTAATTTCCAGTTATATATATACGGGCAATAACTTCGGCCAGCCCAAAAGCCAAAAATTCTCTACACACACACACACACACACACTGTTTAAATTTGGTGGTTCATCCTCATAATGCATCCTTTTAATGTACTTAAATTTTAAATTCAACTTCGAAAATCATTCAATATGATATATAGTAGTATTTTATATTAATTTTTGGTATGAGAATAACTGAATAAGTGGATTTCAATCGCATTCTCTGAGGAATTGAATAAACACTAGGCCAACTGTTACATTTATATAATATATGTATATGATATACAAATTTGTCAAAGGTGTGAAATAGAGCCAGCCTTTTCAATAAATTTCATTTAACAGCGGCCCCAGAAGTCGTTGAACTGGCGGGTGGCCGCCGTCGTTAGAATATCATCGTCGTCCCGTGGCAAATGTTAGAGCTACTTCATGCATGCACATGCGTATCAAATTCAAGTCAAACTTAAAAAAACAAAAGTTCAAGTCAAACCTCTCTCTCTCTCTATCGGTGCCCATAATAGCTTGGCAAGTATCTTGTATAACAATTTTTAAGTCGTATAACAATTACATTATAAAGCAATAATTATACATCGATTGAGTTCCATGAGTTCCAAACCCAATCTCACACTTTAGTAAGTTGTTGCGATGGAATTAATCTCTTTTTTCTTAATATCTGTAACTTAATTAATGTTCAAGTTAATTTCTATCATATTTCTCATCATACACGTTATCACATTTCATAAAATAGATTATACGATTGAATCAAATCGATTTTGACATCTTATAAAAATCGTTCGAGTCATCATTAATATAATAATTGATTGCTCAGAAGTGAATATGATTCAATAAGGTGATTTCTTGTTTTTAGAAGAAATATCAACTATGGTGAGATAAGACAACTCTCATTCAAAATTCAAGACATTATCTTCATCAAAACTTGAAACCTAAGGCGGTTACCAACCTGTACAAATGCAAGTCATCACCACAAACGTGGAGCTACTTATTCTCCATCAATTACATGAAACTTTTCCATTCCCTTATTCTTCAAGTTTCCTTTTCTTTTTTCTTCATTTTCTTCCTCTCAATTGATTATTGTGTTACATATGTCAACTATAGTGAAACTATCAAACACTGTAGAGAACATAGCTCTGACATTAAGGATTAACTACTATAAAATCTTTTCTATCTTCATTTTCTATCTCTTATTTATTTTCCAGCACTTTCTTTTCTCATTTGTACATTATATCAACTCAAGGCAATCAACTGACCACTCAATCGAGCAACCAATTAACTACAAACTCAACCATCGATTCTAATACAAATCAACCGTAAAATGTTACCATCTACGCCTAAGCACACTCAAACATCTAGAGTTAAAAATAATAATAATAAACCTCAAATCTTCTTTCAAAATTAAAAAAAAAAAATCTTATAGTGATAGTGACATGTTTTGCATCAATTACAACTCAAATATCCAATTATTTACTTTTTTTTAGTTTAGATTTATAAAATTTTGTTACAATGCCATGGCGATAAACCAATTCAATAGTACTAAAAGATGGTTAGGGATAAAAAAGATTTATATATATAACTATTGCTTAATTAAGTAGATGTTTGGTGAAAGCATTTTTTTGACATTACATTTAAATGCAATGTAATTTTCCACCAAATACAAAAGCATTTCATTTAAATACTAATCACATCACATTTTAAATCTAACACAATCACTATTTATTATTTCACTTTTTCTATTACTTTTATTAATTACATCATATATTCCCTCTCCCTCCTTTTTTTCTCTTTACTTTTACCCATCACATCACATATTTATTATTAAAATGCAATTTAAATACTTTTCCCCCAAACACACATTGCATTCAAATGCAATGCTAATGTTTTTCCTCCAAATACAAATTACATTCAATGCATTGCATTCAAACGTAATGCAAATGCAATGCGTTCACCAAACGAACCTTAAGTTTTTAATTAAGTAGGTCTACCATTCTTTCCACTTTTAAATATGAACAGATCTGAGAAAATAAAAATGATCCTAAACAAGGAAAGTATGCTTTTTTAATTTCTTTGCTTATCAATAAAAACACAATTATATTTTTTTGCCGGTTTTTCCTTTGTTCCAAGTCACGAGTTGGAGAACCATAATTCTCTTCGGCGCGCAAAAGCCGCGCGCTTAAGCGGCTACTGAAGTCTAAGATCGTTGATTATGTGACAACAACGTTACTTTATGACGTACCTTAAAAAATCAAAATCATAAACTATCATTTATCAATTAAAAAAATTATTAAGGTGTTGCAGCAGTAAATATATATACACATTTTTTCATCTTTCTCCCATTCTTCTTCTAAAACGTATTTAAGGTTCGGTATTTTATAGTTTGATTCATCAAAGATGATTATTTTCAATAATAATTGAGTAGTGAAACATTGATACTTCTATTTATTTTGAAAGGATTTTATCGTTATCTAGATCGACAATATCTCATCAACAAAAACAAATTATCCCTTTTTTTTTTTTTTACTAACGTTAACATATATGTATTAACTTAAGAAAGGTATAATTTTATAATAATTTTCTTTTTATCAACAAAACAAAACAAGTTGGATTTCATTATAATTATCGATAATTTTACATATAATTTTATTTTTAATATAAAATTAAAATTCTCCGTCCAACTTTAGAAAAGAATAGCGGGAAAAGGGAAATACTTGTTAATTTTTGGATTATTAAATACGTACGAACCAATAGTCTGCTTACAACGCATATGTCGGATATGTTTCTAGTACAATTAAATGGTCAGAATACATAAGCGTGACGAAATCAGCCCAAATGTCTGCCGGGACAGCTGTGGAAAAAGGATTGGTCAGGATCTACAAAACTCAAAGAAGTTCGCTGGGAAACTGACACGTGGCCACGTGCATGGCCGTCATTAGGTAACATAATTCGCGGTGTCGTGTAGCCATTTTCCATCGGTGGGGTCCTTCATGTTGCATGAATTGTTGTTGTCGATGTCGTATAATTGGCATACACGTTGATGGCCCAAAAAAGGAAAAAAAAACAAAAACAAAAAAAGAGGAAAAGTTGAATTATTTTTTTATTTTCTTTTTTCTTTTTTTACAAATTTTATATTTTAATATTTATTAATTAGTGAAAATCCTTTTGAGATTTTTGTCAATTTATTCTGAACGTACCCAAAAATAATGATAAACTCTAAACGGCCATGATAGTATTAAAAAACGTTTATTATCGTTTTTCCCTGAATGGATGACGTGGCATGTGAATATGCAATACAGCAAACACCAAGTATAGATTCTGTAATGAGTCTAGTTTTAAAAATTTATCAATATGAAGAACGTTATAAATAATTAATATTATCCGGATGGATTGCATATAATTAAATATATACGATATGTCTATATATGTATATATATATATGTGTGTGTGTGTGTGTGTGTGTGTGTGTTTTGTGCAAGTCACCAAAAATCATGAGCTGAGACAAGCCAAACATACTCAGTGCGTCACTCAATACTGTGATCTTGTTGATATTTTTCATTGTTTGTTTACTAATATAATTTATAAACATTGAACGCAAAAACCTCCCTAGCTGGCTAGGACGTGAGAAAAGAATCAATATTTTATATACATGTGTGTATATATATATATATGTTCATTGAATATATCTACAAATATTGTTGCCGGTAGGTATAGACTATTGAGTTGTGTCTATGTTGCAAACCCTATTTCACAGCGTATACGTATGTGGTTGACTTCCTTGCCTTTATCCAAAATACATTTAAACGATCCCTAATTCTAGCTTTACAACGTGAAGTCTCGTGACTTCATATATATAACATAATTTCTCTCTGAAAATTTCCATGTCCAAATAAAAATTGATGTCTCTTTCATTTTCTTTGATAACTACGGTCGCGGGTTGGAGCCAAAAGTTTATAAGACGACAAAAACATGTCAATACATGCAGGTTTTTTTTTTTAATTAATTTGGTGGAAATAATGCGTAGGTATAGTTATTAAATTTATATATATAATATATACATACAACAATATTCACCTCGAATAAAAAAACAATATTGTAATAACAAGTACTATATTGTAAGTAATTTTGCGCGCCCTCTTTAGAAAGAGCTGGAGATATTAAAAAGGTTTTGAACATCAAGAAATGATGGGTCAGAATATATATTTTTTTTTCTAAAAAAGAAATCGAGAGTGTAATTTAAGAACTTGTTATAAATTGGAAAAACTAAACAACATGCAATAAGACATAATTATTGATCAAAAAAGGAAAGCATGTATAAATTTCGTCTTTAAGAGGAAAAGGATTTAAATGAATCAAATCTTAGTTTGGGTTTGTTAATTGTGTTTTATAAAATGTTGTTTCTTTTTATTTTACTTTTTGTTTGGTTCATATTAAAGCTAGATTCTTTTTTTCTATTTTTCGTTTCATTTCATTTTTTCTTTTAATAGATTTTGAACGCAAGCTTTATTTCCTCATTTTCATTTCTTTACTGTATGTGTGTGCATACATATATATATGTATGTATGCAAATATTCAAGCTCATAAGAAACAAACTGCAAGGTATTATCATATTATCATTTCCGTTTGCCACTTGGCTTATAAATGGTTCATATAGACTGATGGGTGCAAAAAATAGAAAAGCCTCAGCAATCAGCATAGTCAAATTAATTATATTGCATAATCTACAGATCTTCTTTATATCTCTATAAAGACCTCCACGCTAGAAAAAGGTTTAATATTGTTTCTCTAATAAAAAGTTCACATTGTCTTCTAATCTTGAAACCTAACTAATAATCAACACTTAAAAGTCATAAAGTTGGCAAAATGCCCATAAATCAGGCAGGTGTCTTCATGAAACTCTTAAATATTGTACGTATAAATATAAAAAATCACGACTACACAGTCCTCGGGTCCAATCTTTAATAAATTTTGTTAGTTCTGATTAAATTAAAGCTTGCCTCCTAATCGTCGAACACGTTTAAATTTTCATTTTTTAAGCAGATTCTCTACGTCAAAAAATCTAGGCAATGCAATCTTTATGCAAGTGTCGCAGTATTAAATGCTTAAGCAAGAGGTTAATTAATACTACTACGTAATCTACGAACTGGAACGAGACACCTACTTGATTATGCGCAATATTAATCTTTTAAATTTGTCGTCGGTAGACTAGTTTGTAGTTTATTATTTTAACGAAACTTTCTACTTCTTAAAATCTGTTTACTAATTATCAAACATATTTCCTCGCGGCAGGACAAAATTATGCTCTCTCCACCTAATATATTAGTATCGGTTGATTGATTAAATAACTCTTGTTTTATAAGATCAGTTCCGATAATAAATAACGTACGTAAGCAAGAATGAAAGAAAGGAAACAGTCTTTAAAATATTAATATTTTTTTTATATATAGAAATGGTAGATTTAATGGTTGCAGATATAATTTAACAGTAATACTATATCTGATTTCATCTAAAGATGTATAATTCGAACCCCCACCTCTAAATTCAAATAAAAAAAAATAGCAGATTGATTTCTGTTTGAAATCTAAGGAACTAATTTGGATGTTGTTTGCCAACCTGATGACACATAGCCATGGCTGCTGAAAATTAATTTAAGGTAAATTTTAGTGCTAAATGCACATGTGTTGCAATGTGTACGTGATCTTTTTATTTTTTGCTAATTAAAAAAGGGAATAGGATGATTTTTTTTTTGGTTATTGAATCTCCTTTCGTTTTATGTATGCATGATTTAATTAATAACTAGGTTTTTGCTTGATTAATGACAAATTACAAGTATTTGAAAGCTAAGTAACATGGTAAATTTTCAGCAAATTCATTGTAATGGTCCCATATTCAAAACATGATAATGTTTTCATTTTTCTTTAATAGTTGAAAGTTATGTATCTCATACTGTTTAAAAAAAGACTTACATTTTAGAAAGAAAAAAATTGATTCAAAGTTTTAAGCTATCAAAAATAACAACTATAATTTTCTTAAAAAAAAAAAAAACTAGGAACTAACAAAAGTGGAGATTTTAAATAGTTTGTCAACTTTATTTGAAAAATTATTTTACTGTATATATGTTATTCCGCTGGTTGATCAATATCAAACACGGTGCATATATAAGATTAAACAAGTTCAACATCAATAAGTTTGTGTATAAAAACACAGCTTTCAGAAAGCCAAGGTAATTTGTTTCAGTTGACTTTTACGAGGACATTAATTGATACTTATCTAAATAACCGGCCTTCTAGATGGTGTTCGGCAATTGGGAGGGGAAAGTCAACTATTGAGGAAAAAAGCCATTCTTTTTTCTTTTTTTGGCTTGAAAAAGCTATTCATGATAATTGGTAAGGGTTTGGAATGGCCTTCATTATTTTGTGGCAGTCCTCATTTTCCTTCAGATCTTTATGAATTTTGAATCCTTCTGACTCAAATACAGATTGTTGATGTCCTTGGATGAGATGGTCTCCTACAAATAGCTTTTTTTCCTTTATAATTTATGATATTTAGTTGATTTATTTATAACTTTATGTAAAATTATTTGTAACATAATACTATTTCACATTAATTTATTATGTTACACATAAGTTTATATAAAATTACAAATAAGTCATCTAATGTATAGAAAGAGTTATTATACGTGAGGGATCATCCCACCTGAGAAACAGTGGAAATATACATTAGGTTCTTAGAGGAGAAAAATAGAACATATAGTACTGTTTAAGCTGGTTTAAAAGCTGTTTATATATGTCAAAAGTTGTCAAATTATTACACTTCTTGAAATAAAGGTAGCCAAGTTAGAAGATATGTATATTCTCTTCAATGATAGGAAAATCGTATTGTCTTGCAATGGATGGCATCAGGTGGAAATTTCCAGATGTCAAAACTGTTCATGTTTGAGACTAACTATTGGCTGTGTTAGTATTCTTATATATATATATATATATTTATAACGAGAAACAATAGAAAAAATAATGCTTTGCATAGTCGCGTTATTGATCATATCAAGTAGTCTCATATGAAATTGTGGCAAAAAAAAAAAAATTATAACATTAACGTGCCTGGGGCATGTTTTCTCAAACTAATATTAATTAGTATATAAATAAATATATATTGGCTTCCCAAGAGGAGAAATTATAACAAATAGTACTGTTTAAGCTGGTTTCAAAGTCGCTTTTCTAATGTCAAAAGTTGTCAAATTACCACTTGGTCACATAAAAGGCAGCCAGCTTACAGTACTTCAATGATTGGAAAAATCATGTTGCTTTGCTATGTATGGGATTAAGGAGTGGCCTATTTGTACTTGCAAAGAAAATCTGGTTGCCATTTTACCAACAACTTGTAAGAAGACAAGCCATATAGCTAGGCACTAGTCATATATCCCATACTCTCTCTTTCAAAAATAAGAGTAAAAAAAGATTGATAGTATCTTGATATCTCTATCTCAATAATTTTGAATGAGTTCATTAATCATATTAGTGGGATGACAAAAAATCTGATTTTAAATATTTATAACTAGTAAATCACAGATTTTAAAAACAAACCGTATATAGTTTTTTTTTTAATTATTATTCAAAACTAAACTATTACATACACTGTAACTCAACCTTCAGATTTGATATAAAGTAAAATACTAAATAGACTTTTTTTTACAATTATATCACCACTATTGTGGTCTCATACTCTCTCCTTGGTCTTTAGTCCAACATAATAATACTCTGTCAACAAAACTTGTTTGTTTGTCCTTTTTTCATGATTTTGATATTCCTTCTTTTTGTGCATTTAAATTTCCTCCCCGTCTAAAGTTCGTATGGGGCACTATTTGATTACCCTTTTAATCTTGACAGTTTCTAAAAATGTTTGAGAATTGTCTTTATATGACGATATCACTTCCTTGTAAGGCACAAGAATTCTTGGCAGCTGTCAGCTATTTACGTAGGGTGAAGGGGGAGGAAAAAAAAAAAAAACTAAGATTAAATTTATCTAACAGTCCTTAAACTTTTTTCTTTCTCTAAAATTAGACCTCAATTTTTTTTGGCTTTCCAAAACTTGGTCTCTAAATTTGCAAAATGTCTTAAATTATTACCATATACTAGAATCCGTTAATCCTTGGATGAAAAATGTTAATAGCAGAAGAGTGCTCTTGGCTGTCCTTGCCGTCGTTGATTGAGTTAAAATCTATGGTATTATTCTTGTGGAAATTCATTTGATTGAGTTAGGGAAAGTGCAAGAGAGCTTGGCTCAAGCACTACTACAAAATTGTGAGAAAACGATGAAGTTTAAATGACAGTTTTGTAAAAACCATCATCTAAAGACCACACAAAAACGTGGTTCCATGATGGTATCTTTCCACGACGTTTTTTAACCATTGTGAAAAACCTCATTTTGCAAGTAAAGGTACATCTAAAACTAGTAATGGAAGACATGAATTTTCTTAACACGGCCATTTAACCTCTTCTCCTGATCGGTTGAGTTCCTTGCAAGAGTCTTCTTCTACTCATTCTCTCTTGTCATACAAGAATCGCTAACAATCCTCACTTCTTTGGTTCTATTCTTCTATAATTTGAGGCGCATTTCATTTATTTGCAAACTATTTTTTCTCGTCGTGCAGCTTTTGGGTTTAATTTGAGCTAGTTAATTTGGGTATAGTTTAGCTAAGATCATAGTGTTAACTTGTAAAAAATTAAAAAGTAATTGATCATGTGCAAAAAGTGTCGCTTTTTTTAAATCTAAGTGGTTAACAGATCCTAACATATGGTGAGATTTAAGACAATTTAGGAATTTGGGGATCAAGTTTGAAACAAATCGAAATTAGAAGAAAACTATATAGACAAAGAAACGAAGATTCAAGGATGTTTGTTAAAATTATCCCTAAAATTCTATTATAAATTGTTTATAGCTAGAATTATCATATAATTCTCACTTAGATGGACAATCTAAATGCAACTTTCGTAGGAAACCATACATCTAAAATTGGCTAATTATCCATAAGAAAGAAAGAAAGAAAGAAAGCTAGGGCTTTTGTCGTATTCACCTAGATATCTCTTAGGCTATAATTTAAACAAAGAAATCATGAAATTTTATCCCACACAATGGCACAACAAGAGAAAGGAAGCTATTGATTTTTCTTTTCTTCCAAATTAGGAAGACTATATGACTGTGTACACACGCATATATAATTTTATTTGTACTCCAAGATTAACCTTTTTAGAACTCTTTTTCTAGCCATGGATGGTAATGATATTAGTCACGTTAATGACATTTTTGTCTCCATCCTAGCTTTGTCCCGCCACTATATATGAGAGGTGATTGCTCTATTCTTCTAATATTTCCTCTTCCTCCTGATGACGTAGTCTCAAGAGAACCAATCACAATTATCACTACCAATACTTCACGCCATTATTCCATATGTAGTTTTCTGCTACATGCTTTTTTCTTGAACCAAGTAGTGCGTGGGGTCCTAATGGGAATTTACTGGCCGTACAATAATTTTTCCAAGGGAAACAATATGAATATGAAAAATATATGGAAAGAAGCTTTTCGAGTGTATCATGCGATTCAATTTCAGCAGACACACAATAGTCAATTAAGACTAGTTTAATTGTTGTTTTATAGATATGTGTCAGTAATTTTCAATGTCTTAAATTCTGAACTTATTTCAAAATTAGAAATATAGTAATTCATTTTTTTTATTTTTTATTTCTCTTTCGATCGATTGATAATGAAAAAAGTAACCATAAGTCAAGGAACAAGGGAAATGGAATGGTTAAATCCATTACAACTTTTTTAAAAAGATGAGTAGATGACATTTTTTCATTTAATGATCGAAATCGTTTCCTTCTTGGAGCATTTTATAGTAAAGTATTAAAAATATCCTATTCATATGATTCTAATTTTAACCCTTGTATCAGTATCAATTTATAACAGTGTTACCTATTCTTTAATTATTTTATTTTAATTTAATGTTGATAGTGTTTTTTTTTTTTTTTTGATAAGAACCATCCATTTTGTTAAATTTAAAAGAAAATCTCATAGATTCCGAATTCGAGACCTAAAATTATCCATTTTGTTAAATTTAAAAGAAAATCTCATAGATTCCGAATTCGAGACCTAAAATTCAAAACTCCCTTCCCACACGTCGAGCTAATCCCATTTATTAAGCTAGTCCCACCTCGTTGCACTAGTCCCGTCGAGATTGACCTTGAATATATTTAACAAAACACATACTTTATATAAGATAAGATTCTAATTCTTTGCCTAGAGAGCTCCTTCCTTCTATCTTGTGAAGAGGGGAATTTGAATTGCATAGTAGCTAATATACCATATTTTTCTCACAAGAAATATCGATTGAAGCATTGATCAAGTGGAGCCACGATCTAGAACAATTTTCACAACAATGTTGCAGATATATGTGTGTATATATGTGCGTGTGTATGTATATATATATATATACACATATGTATACATATGTACAAATGATCATGATGACTTAAAAAAAGAGTAGTAGTGAAAGTGCTGTACACTTGGCTGGCTTCGGGGTACGTTTGTTGTAGCAAAGCAAGAAGAGGACCATTCTGGCCCATAGTGACTCGTTAATAATCTGAACAACAGCTTTTAGCATGCAACAGCAGAAAAGGTTGTCCCATAGCTAATAAAATTAAGCTGTTTGAGACCCTGTTAGTGCTGTACACTTGGCAAAGCTTTATGATTTTAGATCTCTGCCCAAAGTCGTAGCTAGGGACATGGACTAGCCAACAACATGGGAGAAGACAAGTAGGCTAGCTAATCTCGGACGGCCAAAAAGAAGTCCCATGAAGACAAGGAAGAAATATCATTATGATCTATCTAAAATATATATATTTATATATATATCATTATGATCATGATTGATCATGAGAATAGTGTTAGGACATCATATATTTATAGTTTTTCGATGTTTAGACTAGTAATGGTTTAATTTTGAATCACGATTTTTTCTCTAATTTTTTAATTAACACTGTATGATAAAATATACCTAATTATATTTATTAAAGGATAAAAAATTATTAAATTCATCTAGATCATAGGTTCAACTTACAATTCAAACAGTAAACTTATATTTTTTAAAATAAAAAACTCTGTAAAAAAAGGTAGAAGTAGGAGCCAAATGGCTGTGAATAAATATTAGATATAATTCAAATTATTGCATCTTTGAGTTTCTTAAATAAAAAATTATGTCCATCTATAATTAGGTATAGAGAAATATCACACCTACGTGTCGGGTCTTATTTTTAACTAACAAATGTATATTAAACTATATCTCAATTATATATATTTATTTTAATGTGATTTTTTTCCAAATTTAACATTTTAAAACAGGTACTCAATACCTGATTAATATTGTAAAAAGCTCTCCCATACTGTTGTCTACATAATTAGGAAAGGTTTTGAACTTTCCTTCACTATGATTGAATACATATTATCTGCATGGGGATTTTGATAAGACGTGTCTCCAAAGTCATAAGGGTTTGACATTGGTTTTGGATTTTATGGGGTTGACGTGCCAGCTGGTATGTGGAAAAATTGATAGATACGACCCTTCATTTGAAGCTCTAATATGTGGATAATTGCTTAGAAGACTTCAATAATTGTGAAACGTGGTTGTAATGTTGTTACTTACACAAATTTATAATTGCATTTTGGTGATTTAGGTTCAACTGCTGGACCGTATGATCCATGATATAAACCACTTTGCACCATGTCTCTTATCTCTCCCTTCAGCACAACAAATACGTCTTGTTATCGATCCCAAATTGAACATTCAAGAAGTACTAAATACAGAAAAACGAATAGGTACAACATATATTTATATATATTCTAATTATAATTCTATAATTGACTTTATTATAGAGTTCAAATCTCCACCTTAAGTTAAAATAATAATAATAATAAAATGCATGAAAATAGGAGAAAAGCTTAGGTTAAAAAAAAAGTACAAAAAAGAAAGAAAAGATATAAAATAATATATATTTTTTATTATGGAATTAATATTTCTAGTGCCCGCAAGAATTTCATTAGCATTATTTTATAATATTGCTCTTCCTAGATGATTCGAATGTCAAGTTAAATAATTCGATTGCCTCTCTGTCTTTCTAACACAACTTTCATACAAAGCAAATTAGAAAATCAAGCCAACTGCCCTCTTTGATTTCTCACTTAGATACGCCCCTTCTTAATTCTTTAGATTTTATTACCATATGGATGAAATTTCTGTAATATTATAAAAACATGTCCCATGATTATACTCTCCGCTAGCTTGCCAAAGCGCAAGCCTTGCTGGCGTCGTGCACTACCCCATGCCAGCTTTGCACGGCTGTTGTGAGGCCTCATTCTAGGATCAAGAGGGCTACTATGGTGACTTGAGCTGATGAACGACCGGTGATCACTCATTAAACGGGTGACCAGGGACTGTTTAATTGGCAAGGGTCGGATGGAAAAATGAAGGGAAGAAGAGGGGGTAGATGTTAAAAAGGCACTTAAGACAAAGGCCACAATCACACCCCATAAAATGACGTTTGCAATAGGAAAAACATGTTTACAAAAAATTCCATTGCAACAAATCCGGAATAGAAAAATATCCCTGAAGTATCATACCATGTTACCTATGGTAATCTTTATCTATGCTTGTAGTATTATAAATGGTAAACTGTTGAATTACTGAGGATTTGCCATCACACTAAAAGAGTTCTAGTGTGTTACTGAAAGTTCTAATGGTAGTATACCATTCTACCAGCAATTACTTATCGGAGTACTAAAAAATGGCAAATAAAAACTCAATGGAGAGGAGGTGGGGGTGTCTGGCCAAGGGTAAAATTACGATGATGAGGAGTCTACACATGCCAGCCTTCGAGCATAGGAAATTTAGACTCTGTTTGTTTTATTAATTCGGATCTAAAATTTTGATTTTAGCTTTACCTTTTTCTGAAAAGTCAACACAAATTATAACTAAATCAACTAGTTTTAACTCAAAATTTCATTCCATTTTAGACTTAACTCGTAAATCATTTAAGCACCTAGTTGTAGTGCCTTCATTGCAAGGAAGATCTACCTGCATAGGTATGATCCTGATGCAGTGGCCCCATGTTTAGAAAGAAAGAAAAGGGCGGTAGAAGAACGAGAGAGAGATGATAATTAAAAAAAAAATCCTTATAAGGGGAAAATGACATTTGAGCTAAATAACTTTTTTCATGCTTAGCAAAAAGCAATCTTGTTGTCAAAACTGTGACATATGACCGAACTATCCCATGTCAAAGCATGGGATTTATCATCTATAAAGCTTTCTTGTAGGTGTGTTGAAAAAAAATTTATTCATAGGGCAAAAAGACTTTCATCTTTCACTTTTGGTTACCTTCTTGATTTCAAATTCTCACACCAACGCAACATATTCCTTCTTTTTTTTTTTTTTTTTACCATATTAAAGTGATTATACTTATAATTTAGCTCAGGTGAAACATTATTTATTAAAAATGTAGTGTTTGAATTGTTAAGTCAAAATTTTAGGCCCATCAGCAGTCCAGTTTCAGGCCCATGCCAAGGCTCAAAATTGAAAAATGCATTAAAAATTAAAAATTAAAAAGCTTCTTTTCTTCTTCTTCAAGTTGGAGGAGTACGCGGCGGCTCAAGTTTCGCCGATTACAGACAAACATCACACTGTTTGTCTTTGAAGCACCAACAAAAAGTTCAAAAAAAAAATAAAAGAAAGGAGAAAATGGAATTCGTTGTTGAAGAAGACAAACTCCTCCACGAAGAGTGCTCAACTCTCGTCCTGGTTGGTTCAATTCTCTTTTATTCGAGCTTTGATTCATTTCTAATGAAGCACAAAAGAATCACGGCAAAAATGAAAAATTTCAAATCGTTGATTTTCTCAGTAGCCAAACAGTGGTGTAAAGACTCGATTTTGATTTTGATTTTTAATTTAGCCCGCATTGTCGATCGGGAATGTTGGGCAACTAGCGGTGGATCTTCTTGTTTCGACGATGAGAGCAGAGAGAATTGGGTATTTGGATTCTCCTTTCGTTCTTCCCTGCGTTGGAAATGACGCTTATGTCCCTACCCCTCCTGGCCACCTCGCGCTTCCTCTAGAAGGTTCTCCATTTCTTACCTTCTTTGGGTTTAGGGTTTTTCAATTTCTATAATTTGAACTGTTAAGTTTTTTTTTTTTTTTTTTCAAGTTTTCAATACTTGATTTTGCAGCTTATGAATCACCTTCTAATGCATTGACTCTTCTCCAACAAAGGTCCCCAGTTGTCAAGGTAATGGTTTTTGTTTTTTGATTTTTAATTTTTTTTTCTGGGTTACTAGAAAATTTGAATGTGAAATTGGATGTTTCTGAGTGTTGAAGTGGTGAATTAAACTAGGGAATGGCAATAGAATTTGCAAAAAACTTGGCCGATTTTGCCGCGGCTAGTGGGAAGAAGCATGTTGTGTTGCTGTCTAGCTTAGATTTCGGGAGGTGGCAGAGAATTGATATGTCAAGGTATAAAGAACAGTAATGTGGCTTTACTTTACTTTTTAGTTCATTCTTCATGAGCTTTTATGTTGTTCGGATGCCTGTGTTAAGTTAAACGAGGGTTTTTTCGGTTTCCTGATGCTATGGATAGGAAGCATAATGGAGACATTGGATATTATATAATGGATCAAGGGCTAAACGTACCTATGTCGACCATACTATTAATTTTATTAGATGTCCTCTTCTTTTGTTTCCTCTGCCGGCAATCGTATGCTTTCTGACCAGCCCTGTAGTGTACAAGACAAATGTATGCATTTCGGTTAAGGTCTTATTCTATAGTTACGAATTTACCTTGTCTCTCATTTTCATTATGTTGAAAATTGACGGCATCCCTTTTTATGCCTTGCGGTAATGATTCCTCTGGCGTTCACGACCTTTTTCCTATTTAGCTAAAGTTTGCTTCTATTATTTTCTCAGGTTGACTAATAAATAAATTTATTGACTCACCTCTGTGTCCAAACTGGTTGATTAGAATCGGAAGGACCACTTTGAATAAGAGTATTTTTGCAAATACGCACTTAAACGCCTTGTTTAAAAGCTCATAGACCTAACTAAAAAGAAGAAGTCTTTTAATTTTCTGCATATTGACTTAAATTTTTGTCTCAAAACCAGTGGTTCACAGGTGCATTACCTATCTAGCACCAATGAGGACGGAACAGATGACTACTGTGAGACTCTTGGGTTGAAAAAACTGCAAGAATATAATCCTGAACAACGGAGGTGGAAATATCTCACTACTTTAGCAGAAGGCAGTGCCGTGCTGCATGAGGAATTGCCTTTTGAAGATGAACAAGAAGATGAAGAAGATTACTACCCGAGCTTGCCTTTTGCTGCACTTTATTCTTGTTTCAAGGTACCCTTTGTTTAGTAGATTCAACACAACACGCTACGGAATCAACAGCAAGTTATTTTTGGCCTAATACGAAAGAAAAGGGAGGATTTAGCCTATAGATGTTATCATGGATGTGCGTGTGTGTTTATCTTATTTTATTTGTTTGGCAAATTTTAACCATAAATATTTCCTTTCGAGGCAAAAACCATGCTAGGAAATTAAACAACTTGATACTTTCTAGGGTTTTTATTTTCCTCACAGAAAAGGAAAAGCATGAGATGATTTGATTCTCAGTCAACTATGTTCTTTTCGAACTTTCTACACTATTTACTGTATTTAGGGCAGCAAATACTTATTGTCTGATGCTTATTATACTATCTATCAGGCTAAAGGTTTGAAGGTCACCTGCCTATTAAGCTACTGCTCAGAGGGAGACAACATACCTGACGCTTTCAATTTAGCTGAGGCCACATGCAAATTTCTGGGAAGCAGCCCCAGTAGTTTTAATGGTTAGTTTCGTTGTTATATTGATGTGTGATCAATTCCCACAGCCGCTTAGTTAAAGGCTTTTGAACTTGAGCAGAAATTTAGGCAAAATTGGTTAACTAAACACTAGGATGTTGCATATCGAAACCCAGTTGTTGATAGATTTCCAGCTAAGTTTTTCGTTCTGAGCTGATATGTTCTTTTACTATTCTATAGTAATTCCCTCTTCGTTGTCATTTTATAATCCTTTTCGGGCCGAGTGGTCTTCTTTCAGGGAGTCAAATTCAACAATCGTTCCCGACAACTTTTAATGGTTGCTTCAACCGCATCCATATGATCCTCTTAATTGTCTGTTAACATTTTTTGAAATAAAATTTGTGCGACTTTTTGCTAACAGTTACCATTGTATACAATTGTTGTCCTCCTCTGTTTTCTTTCTTTCACGTATCTTCCCTTTTCCAATGGACTTGATTGGACTACTTTATAAATTTACTGCTCTTTTCCCTTACAACGCTGATTAGGTTACGCCGTTTAGGTCCAAGAATCTGACCGATTTGTGCTTATGGTTTTGTTTAGGCAATGATGGCCGCAAATGGCTCATCCCATATTCTTGGAGAACTGTGTATGGACCACCGCCGGATCTGTCTATCTTTTAGGGAACTTGCGGGAAGATCCGAGGAAGGAAGGGTTCCATGGTTTCATCTCAAAAAGACTGTTGTTGCAGCTTCTTACAAAGGCTTAGGCAACAGAGATGAAGCAAATGCATGTAGAATTAAGTAAAGGCAGGGAGGGTGTAATATTTATACAACAGAATAGCAAAAATTTTTCAATAATGCTGTGAATTACATTATTCGCCGTGGCAGTTGCTCCAATATAGTGATGCTGGTTTTACTTAGTCTGCGGTGCTCTTTTTTACTCTGAAAAGGCTCCTCTCCCGCTCTCTTTCATCTGCGGGTAAGAAAGAGTTGTATGTGAATTTGTAACTTACTGTCTATACTTATAACTTGACAAATTACCTCATCAATTGCCTCAAATCCTATGGAAACAGAAATTGAAATTTAAGCGTCCGCTTGGGAGAGCAATGTACATTGGCACATTTAGATAGAAATATGTAGATGGAAATATTTAGAAAAAAATATTTGGAAAGAGAATATTTGGATTGTAATTTGAATAAATGTTTGGACTTTAACATTTTATGTTATTTGGATGGGAGGATGAAAATATGGATACTTATGGAAACATT
The DNA here is from genome assembly GCA_035233585.1 of Antiaris toxicaria. Classification (NCBI taxonomy): domain Eukaryota; kingdom Viridiplantae; phylum Streptophyta; class Magnoliopsida; order Rosales; family Moraceae; genus Antiaris; species Antiaris toxicaria. The sequence goes on along the minus strand of CP141158.1, from coordinate 44,835,881 downwards.
GGTATTTAGATTTTACAAAAATATTGATAGAAATATCGATATCGGTGAAAATTAATGTACAATATAAAAATTTATTCTAAAATATTAACTTTTTAAATAAAACTTTAAGAAACTCTAAAATAATTAATAATATATAAATTAAATGAAACAATTAATTAAAATACCAAGTGTACGATAATTTTCATGATAAAAAATGATCATAGTATCATAAATGGTAAATATATTTTCACCATATAGTTAAATAATGATAGTTAACCTAATAATATAAGTACATTATATTTATAGTTTCATGTACGAAAAGAAAATAACAATACCAAAAGAAGCTTGTAAAATGTTCAAAAATATCTATAATTTCTTATTAGTTTAAAAGTTTAAACGATGACATTGAGTATTTTTCTAATTAATTTTGAATAGGTCATGTATATATTATACTCTACCACTTATCTCTTCATAGAATGCAAAATGTGAGTTGATTAAAAAAATGACTGTTGCTACACTAAAAAATAAATTTAAAAAAAATATCAAAACTGATATTTTAAGGAATTTTTTTTTCCATATTTCTATAAAAATTTTTGGAAATTTTCCTAATATTTTGTTATTTAATACTACATTTTTCACAGAAATTGGATATTTTCCTTAAAAAATCAATATTTACATAAATTGTGGAAATTTTGTGAATATTCTGTGAAAAAAAATACCATACCCCTGTTTTCTATTAGTATTTCCAAAATATGGAAATATTGATAAAAATATCGATTTTTCAATCTTTTGCTTTAGAAAGAGAAAAAGTTTTACAAAAAAGTGTTTATTTTGAGTTTTTTTTTTATCATTTTTCTTATCCTAAAAAAAGAAAAAGAATATATATTTTTTTTCTAAACATATACTGTACCTCTCATAATACATATTTCTCAATATCATTGCTTCTCAATTCAAGTAATTTTTTTTTTTGTTTTCAAAAAGAAGAATTTTTTACACATCTAAATACCATCTTATACTAAAAAATAAAAAGATTTTTTTCACTTGAAATAAGAAAATTTTCATTGCTGGATATGGACCTACCTGTTATGTTTGGTTAATTAATATGGCATCCCAATTGCTTGAGTTAAAAAGTGTAAAAATTTAAAATGTGTTCGGAAAGAAAAATATCAATATGAAATTTGTTTTATTTTTTTTATTTTATGTAATTTTAATAAAAAAAATCTGATGTAAACTTATTTATATAAAATTATAGATTTTTAAATATAGACGGATGTAATATAAATATATATAGTGAAACTGATGTTGATTTTATAAAAAAAAAAGAATAAAATTGAAATTGAGGCATTTGGAGAGAGCATTTTAAATAAGAAAATATATATATAAATGGATTGATCACATAGATTAAATAAATCATATTTGTAGGAATGATCCTGGGTTAAATTTTAAAATTTTAAAGGGCTATACAGCATGCCATGATATGTGCCATGAGGATATTTCCATTTAGAAATATCGTAATATTTTATTAAAATAATTCACCAAAAAATAAATAAATAAATAAAGAAGACAAAACTCTAAAAACCTTTGTTTAAAAGCACGAGATACACGACCCTCTGACCTTAATCTTAATGAGATTGACAACACGAGATTCCCTGCAACTCTCATGTGGAAGAACGCTGAACACGTGGTAGTTAAAGGAAAAAAAAAAAAAATATCTATATATATATTTATTTCGTAAATAAGTGAGTTTTTTAAACAAATTTTTATGATTTTTCAGGTAAATAATTTGCTTATATTTCATTAAAAATAACTTATTTACAGACTCAACGGCAGGGCCGGTATTTTGATTCAGTGAGGATGTTAAATTATTTTGAAAAATAAATAACATGAAAAAAAAAAACATAAATTTATATATCCTCCGACAACTACTAAGTACATATGAGAACAGAGTAAAAAGTGTAAAATATAAATTCTTTGAAAAAACGTAAAGTTTTAATGAGGCATGTACGAGAATGTCAAATTTCAGAGGCATAAGATAAGAAAACCATAGAGAATTTTATAACCAAAATCAAAATTTAAGAAAGCGGGTGAAGAAGCTACTGTGAGCATATCTTGTTTGTTTATAATATTATATTTAAATAAAATAAAATATTTTTTTAAATATAAAAATATTACTTTTAAATATTAATCAAATCATATTTTAAATTTAATATAATCATTATTTAATATTTTAATATTTTTATTAATCACATCACATACTTTTTTTTTTCTTTTTTTTACTCATCATATCACTTATTTATTATTTAAATATAATTTAAATACTTTTTACCTAAATACATATTATATTTAAATTATATTCAATATATTATATTTAAATATAATACAAATATAAATATAAAAACAAACATCCCTTATATTATATTGCTCCGCCCTTGTGCAGACCACCATAATATAAATATATTTATAAACTTTTAGCTGCTGTCAGATAGCTTTTAGCTTGCCCTTTTGAATAATTTTTTATAACTTGGCGAGATCTATCCACTGATATATGATACAATGGACTTATTTTGACAATCGGATCTAATCAGGTAATGTACATGAGATATATTATATATATATATATGTATAAACATGTGTGTATATACACGCATTTGGTGACCTTCCGACAGTGCGGTCATGTCATTGTAGATGATTGTAGATGACTTTTTCTTTTTCTTTTTTTTAATTTGTGATGTATTCATGCTTCCAGTGGAACATTTGGCATTTTTCTCGGGTTAGGAATTCATTAGCCCACTTGTTAGCTCAGTATGCTTGTTCCCAATCGGCAGATTGTATTAGGCTTGATGTATTGCCAGCTTTTGTTGGCCCTACTGTTGCAGCAGATTTGTTTGCATAATTAATAAAATCCTGTTTTACTTAAAAAAAAAAAATTTGGTGAAGAGATTTAGGATACGTTTGAATAACAGATTTTAATCAAACAGTCACATTTGAATTATGGTTAGAACTATATTATGTGTTTTGCATATGTTTAAATAGATAGAATCAAAAAGTATAAAAACTCAAAATATATTTAAAAAAAAATCAATATGGATCTTGTTTCGTTTATTTTAAAATTTTATATAATTTAGAAAAAAAAATCCCATTTATCTTTGTATATGCAAAATTATGGATTTTCAAAATTTGAGTTTTTAAGTTATAATCTTACTTACTGAATAGTGAAACTTATTAATTTCTTAGAAAAAGAACAAAAAGTAAGTTGAACATTTTTGAGTTAAAACCCATCAACTATACACAAACTTAAAAATCTGTTCATATTTCATATTCTCATAATCAATTCTTTTTATAGTTTTTTTTAATAAGAAAGAAAAAAAGGAATTGATGGTATCCTCACGCCTTATCCTATTAGTTATTGGGTAAGACTACTGGTCACACCGATGGGATGATAAGAAATTTGACCTTAAGTCTGCACAGTCAACAGAACTCAGGCTTTAAGAGCAAGCAGCACATGGTCTTTTCTTACCAAAGGCTAGACTCTTGTGTACGTCACAGCTTGAATCTAAGACCTAATAAAAGTGAAGCCTTTAAAGAGGCCTTACTTGCCATCATGTTACCATTACTGGTGGTTGCTTCTTTTTATAGTTAGTATTATATGTTAGGGTAGTATTTTTGTCACTATGAAAATAGTAAGTCATCTTTGACTACATGTCTCACCTAAGCAGATGTTTGGCCAAGACAAAAACTAAGTTGAAATTTTTGGGTTAAATCCTATCAACCAAACACAAGCTTAAAAATTTGTTCATACTTCATATTCTCATAATTGCTTTTTTTTTTTTTATAGTTTTTCTTTAATAAGAAAAAAAAAAGAGATCAGTGGTGTCTTCACACCTCTGTCCTAGTGGTCATTAGGTAAGCCCACTAATAGCATCGGTGGGATAACAAGGAACTAAACCTTATGTCTTCATAGCTAGCAGACCCTAGGTTTCAAGAATAGGCAACAAATGATCTTTCTTTCTAAAGGCTAGACTCTTGAGTATGTTATGACTCAAACTTGAGACTTGATGAAATTGAAGGCTCTAAGTAGGCCTTATTTGTCATCATGCCACCACCATCAGTGGTTGCTTCTTTTTATAGTTAGTACTATATGTTAGGTGTTATATTTGTCTCACTTAAGCAATGCTTGGCTGTTAGCCCCTTAGACTCAAATTGGCTAATAGTGGCTTAATTGTTGTTTACACCAAAGCCATTGGCACCTTCGTTGGTCGGGCATGGCCTTGGGCCAAGTTGGCTGGTTAGGAGGATCGGTGGCACAGGACATGTGCTTAGTTATACTTTGAGGGTGGCCCGATGGGCACATTAATGAGTAGGGGTAACCAGCCAAGCCTCTATGGCCTGGTGAGTTTGCCTTGCAACTAAATGGCACCACAAAACTTAGAATGATCAAAGACCTAGTCAGACAGCACATATAGGTGGCGACTATGAGTGGTAACTAGCCCAGTGGCAGTTGTGGCTAGATGAGTGGATTTTGGGGCCAAGTGGTTTTCTGAGAGGCGAGACAAAAAAATTGAAATTTATGGCCATGGGCCAGACGTGGCTAGACTTGGCCAAATGGCCTTTGCTGGTTAGTCCAGCACGCTTTAGGCAGTTGGGGGTGTCAAGTGCACTTGTATGACTTATATGTACGTTTTTAGGCAAAGACATAGGTAGAGAATGACCCTGCAAAGTCTGAAACATATTATATTCCTTTATTAAGAGACTAGTAAAGTTAAGAGAAGATTTCCCGTAAGATTGATGTCTTGTGTCTGTCTTTGTTGTTGGTTATTATTTATTGTGTGTGATTCCTCAAGACTGGGTGTGTGATTTGCTTGGTGTTGTATTGTTTAGCTGAATAAGTGGTGGACGCTTAGGCCATCATGGTAGCATAATTTAGTTGAAAAATTGACTTTGTGACAATTGGTATTAGAGCCCGATCAAACGTTGGGCGTGCATGTTGCTGCTATGAACGAATTGAATGAGTGAGTCTCTCGGTTGGAGGACTTGGTCAGGTCCCTAACGTCGGATAATGCAGTGAGTCTTGTGATTCATAATAAACACAAGCTGAACAGATTTCACTCTTGAAATTTGCCCATATGGACTGGGTGAAGGATTGCAAAAAATAGTTTGTCTCATTGCTTAATGAACTCTTTCATTTGTTGCTATGGTGAAAGAAAACTTCAAGGATATAGAGACTGAAGTTATTATCTTGAAAAGGGCATTGAGTCAGCCCCTTCCTGTGCCTGATGGTGTCGGTACCTCAAAAGTTAAAGTTCCTGAATCGAAGTGTTTTAGTGATGCTTGGTGTGCGAAGGAATTGGTAAATTTTCTATGGGATGTTGAGCAGTACTTTAAGGCTGCTTATGTGCCTAAAAGGGAATAGGTTATGTTTACAAGCATGCACTTGTCCGGTGATGCAAAACTTTGATCACGCACACAGATGGAGGATGATGCTAGTGCCGAGAGGCCTCAGATTGCTACATAGGAGACCTTTAAGAAGGAGTTTAAGGATCAATTCCTCCCCCTTGACATACTGGTACTGTGAGGGATTACATGAAAGATTTTAGTTTTTTGATACTTGATATCAAGAACATGTCAGAGGAAAATAAGTTGTTTAACTTCTTGTCCAGCCTGTAGCCTTAGGCACAGGTTGAGTTGCACTAACAGGATGTGAAGGTTCTTCTCACTGCAATTGCTGCGACTGATGGTCTTGTTGATTACAAAGTTTCTAGTTCGTCCACTAAAAACAAAAAGGGGAACAACGATAAAAAGAACATGGCCAACAATCCAAAAGATGGGAAGAAGAATGATGGTTAGAAAAAGAAATAGGGTGAGGTCAAGAAGGCAAGGGTGATTCCTCATAGAATAACCAAAACACAGGTTATTATCTTTGGCCCTCACCAAGCCAAGGATTGCCCTAAGATTGAGAAACTTAGTGCGCTAATTGCATAAGTTGACAATGATGATGTCGAGTCTAATGAAGCCCTATCTCACATGAATCCCTTTCAATTGCTTAATGCCATCATGATAGAGAAATAGTTCCAATTCAAGGGTTTGTTATGTGTAAACGTGCTAGTTAATGGCCAAGATGTGAGTACAATGATGGACAATGGAGCTACGAATAATTTTGTGTCTCAACATGAAGCTGGGGAGTTAGGACTCACTATGACAAAGAATTCTAGTAAATTGAAGGCTATGAATTCGGTGGCAACGCTAATTCAGGGTTCTGCAGTGGCTAAACCTATTGTCGGCTCTTGGAAAGGTGAGATCAACATGATGGTTGTCTTTCTTGATGATTTCAATTTGATTCTTAGCGTTGAGTTTTTGGTTATGGCAAAAGTTTTCATTATGCCCTATTTACGTAGTGTTTGCATTGGTGATGAGAACACCTTATGCTTTGTCCAAGCAACTGGCCAAAACAAAAGGAAGGGAAAGGAGATTGAATTGTAATCTACCAAGCTGTTCAAGGTAGGAATGGTCAACAGGCTTATATAGTGACCTTTGTGGAAATTAAGCCTAATGTGGTTATTGAGGTCCTTGATTTGGTAGTTGATGTGTTGGAGGAGTTTGTCGACATGATGCCTTCCGAATTGCCGAAAGAACTCCCTCCTCGTTGTGCGGTAAATCATAAGATTAAGTTAGAGCTTGTTCAAAGCCTCCTGCAAAAGCCCCTTATCGAATGGCCCCTTTAAAGTTATTAGAGTTACGGAGATGGTTAGATTTTTTGCTTGATGCAGGTTTCATCCAACCATCAAAAGCCTCTTATGGTGCCCCAGTTTTATTTTAAAGGAAGCAAGATAATTCGATGAGAATGTATGTAGACTATTAGGTGTTGAATAAGGTGACTGTGAAGAACAAGTACCCCATCCATAATGTGGCTGACATATTTGATTGGTTGTCTAAGGCTTCATACTTTACAAAATTGGACTTGAGATCAGGTTCTTGGCAGGTTCGTGTGGTAGTAGGTGATGAAGGGAAGACAACTTGTGTGACTAGGTATAGTTCCTTCGAATTTTTGGTGATGCCATTTGGCTTAACTAATGCTCTTGCTACCTTTTACAATTTTATGAATGATATGCTGTATTTTAGATCGATTTGTTATGGCCTACCTTGATGATATCATGGTTTATAGTGAAACCTTGGCTGATCATGTTGATCATTTAAGGCAAGTATTTTCGAAGTTGAAAGAATACAAATTGTATGTGAAGAAAGAAAAGTGTGAATTTTAATGCCAAGAAATTAAATTCTTGGGACATTGGGTTAGCAAGGGGCAGATTTGAATGGATGAGAAAAAAGTAAGGGGTAATCCTTGATTGGCCTACCTCGATGAAAGTGGCTGATTTAAGATTTTTTCTCGGACTTGCTAACTACAATTGCAAGTTCATTAGGGGCTATTCGAAGAGAGTCAAATCCCTTGATAGATTTGCTTAAGAAGGACCAAAAGTGACTATAATTTGATGATTACTGAAAAGCTTTCTAGAAGTTAAAGGCTGTTGTTGTATCTGAGTCGGTTATCAAGTTGCGTGATTTTGAGAAGTTGTTTAAAGTGCAAACTGATGCGTCTGACCATGCTATTAAGGGTGCATTGTGAGCAGAGGTACTAGTTGCATGAGAAGGAGATAGCTACCATGGTGCATTGTCTTCATGCTTAGAGGCACTATCTTTTGGAGACAAAGTTCACTGTCATGATGGATAATATGGCTAATATGTACTTTAAGACTCAAAAGAAACTGACTTGAAGCAGGCTGGGTGGTAACAGTTCTTAAACAAGTTTAATTTTGTGTGGTTACACAAATTAGGAAGGAAAAATCAAGTGGCTGATGCATTGAGCAAGAAAGATGTTCAAGCATATGATGTAGCATTGTCTTCGGTGTAGACAACCTCTCTTAATCGATTGAGGGAGTAGGCTTTACTCGACACCAACTACACCAAACTAAAAAAGAAAAGTCAACGAAGGTGTCATGCAAAGGTATTTTCTGGATGATGATCTATTATTTTCCAAGGGTAACAATGTATTTGTCCCTAGTAGTAGGAGACTTTGAAAAATGCTGTTATAGGAGACATATAACCCTCAATAGGCTAGCCACTTAAGTGTCGAAAGAATGATGGCATTGTTATTTAACTCATATATTTGGCCAAAAATGGGTGACAATGTGGAATTTTATGTGAAGATCTATTTGGTATGCTAGCAAGATAAGTTAGAAAAATGACTTGAAATGGGTTTATCATAGTTCGTGCTTGTTGTTGTGAAGTCATGGAAGTCCATTTCCATGGATTTCATTGTTGGTTTTTTTGAAGTAAAGGGGATGGGTTTGATCTTGGTTATGGTGGATCATTTCTCAAAGTATGACATGTTCATCCCTACACCTAATGCTTGCCCCGCTAATGTTGTAGTAGAGTTAATTTTAAAGCATGTGGTAAAGTTATTTGGGTTGCCAAGAGATATTGTGAGTGATAGAAACTCTCAGTTTATTGGTCAGTTTTGGACTGTTTTGTTCAATATGATAAGGTTGGAGTTGAAGTTCTCTATGACCAATCATCCCCAAGTTTATGGCTGTACTGAAAAAAATATATCAATTACTGGAGGAATATCGAAGGCATTACGTGAGTGCAAGTAGAGGAACTGGACTGATTTACTTAATATTGTGTAGCATTGTCATAACCTGCACAAGTCTTCAACCACAAGGATAAGTCCTACCGAGATGGTGATGGGCCAACAACCTCTAACTCCACACAAAGGGGCCAAGCAGAAGTCCCAAGAAAGTTGCCTTGCAGCATACAGATTTGCCAAGGACAAGATAGAGTTGGTGGAGCAAGACAAAGACAGTTTGGCTAAGGTGGCCAAGAGAATGAAGAAGTATGCTAACAAGCACCACAGGTTGCTAGAATTTGATGTGTGAGATAAGGTGTGGCTGAAACTTACTCCCCATATTTGGAAGAAAATAACAAGCAAGCATTCCCATAAAGGACTAGTTATTATATATGACGGGCCATTTGAAGTAGTGAAGTGAGTAGGGAATGCTGCTTATCAGTTAAAACTGCTTGAATGTTTAAAGATCCATCCAACGTTTCATGTGAGCATCCTCAAACCATTTCATGAGGATGGTTAGGGTGGTAATAGGAAGAAAGCAAGAGCACCTCCAATAATTCGAGTCAAGTTTGATAGAGAAATTAAAAAGACCCTTGATCATAAGAAGTTAGGGGCGAGCAAAAAGAACTAGAGGACTAAGTACCTAGTTCAGTGGAAAGGAAATAGTGTTGCTAATGCTACTTGGGAGAATGTGGTGTTCTTATGGCAGTTTAAAGATTAGGTCAATGCTTACTTAAGTACCCTCTTGACGAAGACATCAATTTTTTTTGGTGGGGGTGGTTTATTAGCCCATTAGACTTGAGTTGGCCAAGAGTGGCCTGATTGCTATGTGCACCAAGGCCATTGGCCTAGGTGCCAGGACATGTTCATCGGTCAGGCATGGCCTTGGGCCAAGTTGGCTAGCTAGGAAGATTAGACAAGATCACATGGCACGGGATGTGTGCCTAGCTATACTTAGAGGGTGGCCCAATGGGCACAATAGCGGGTAAGGGAAACCAACTAAGCCTTTGTGGCTTGGTGAGTTTACCTTGCAACTAGGTGGCACCACAAAACTTGGAATGATTTAGAGACCTAGTTAGACTGCACATCGCAGCTAGACTTGGCTAGATGACCTTTACTGGTTGGTTCAGCATGCCCTAGACAATTTGGGGGTCTCAACTACACTTGTATGGCTTATATGTACTTTTCTAGCCAAAGACATAGGCAGCGAATGACCTTGCAAAGTTAGAAACACATTGTATTCCTTTATTAAGAGATTAATAAAGTTGGGAGAGGATTTCCCATAAGATTGGTGTTTTGTGTTTGTCTTTGCTGATGGTTATTGTTTATTGTGTGTGATTCCTTGGGACTGTGCATGTGATTTGCCTGGTGTTGTATTATTTGGTTGACTAAGTGGTGGATGCTTAGGTCATCAGGATGGTGCAATTTAGGTGAAAAATTGAACATGTGACATCGGCCAAGACCCAAGCCCATGCTCAATTAAGAGCCGTGCTCGTTCTTCGTTCTTGGTTAGAGAAGCAAGCAACTCCAATGCATTAGGATATGGTCAATTATAGCAATCAAAATGTGAAATGTTACGTTGTAATTAAAGAAATAATAAACTCTTAAATTAATAGGAGAATTGAACTCCATCATTTCTTATGCGTTAAGTTCCCCCAGATTATCACAGAAATGAATTAAGCAACATATTAATTAATAGACATCAGATTTTCGCTTTGATATAACATGTATACATGTCTGCCATTGTGAATTCAGAGTCGGCTCAAGCCATCTTGAGGATTTAGTCAATAAGTTTTAGGTTTTCTTTTTCAATTTTTTTACAAAAAGTAAAATCTTGAAGGAAAACAAAATAACTAAAACTAGTTTTTCCCTATCTTTCGAAATACGAAATTATAAATAATTTTTTTTGAAGGATATAAATTAAATTTCATACTCAAACTTATAAAACAAACAATATAGATAATCATTTATTTATTTAGTTTTTCTGTATATATAGTTGATCTTAATAAGACTATCAATCCTAATTAAAACATTAAATAGTTATGGAAAAAAAAAAACACTGTGCTGAAAAAAAGAGTCAGTTTGTTATTATATAAAAAGTTAAAAAGGAATGATAAATATTAATTAGTAGTACTTTATAGACCTATTAAAGAATGTTTTGAGTCATAACTAATAGAATATTCAACAGTTATTAAAAGAAAGGCTTATTTCTAATTTTTAATATGGTAATTTCTAGAATTAATTATCATTGTTTCAACTATCAATATTTCTTTGTTCTCCATACTACAAAAGTCCTTCTTGTTTAGTTTTTCTTCGTTAAAAAAAAAAAAAATTTAAAGCTTAAATCTTAAAAGTAAATCATAAACAGATAATAAATACAAAGGGAATTAACTAATTACTAGGGACTTGGTTTTTTAAGTGTGGCCTAAGGGTTGAGCTGGCCATGCATGGATTGAGTTGTACACAATTAAACGTATCAAAGTGTCCGACTAGACAATTACAACATATGTAGGCTGGGTGGTCATGGGCGTTTTTTAATGACAGCTTCAACTTTCCAAATTTTTTTACCCAAAATTGTTTTGCTCTTGTTCAAAATCTGTTGGCTGACAAAATTCACATAAAACTTATCCAGTCCTATATAATATTAAGGTTCTATCTCTTTATAGATTCGGGGTTGTAGAAAGTTCAACAAAACTGTCAATTGGGAAATTTACGTACAAGAAATTAAGCAGAAATTAAACTTTATTAAGAGGTCGTTTGGAACATGTTTTCCAGACATCTAAAACTAATTTTTTTCCAAAACTTCATCACTTTTCACTATTTATATCTCTAAAACGCAACAGTAAACTCCAAATTTTAAAAATTCATAATTTTATATATATAAGTCCAAATAAGATAATTTTTTTTTGAATTGCATAGAATTTCGAGAGAAACAAAACAATATCCATATTGATTTTTTTTTTTCTAAAAAAATTTTCAAAATTTTTTATTTTTTCATTCCAAATAATTTTTTCTTCCAAACACATTTTTCAAAATAACTTTTTTCCAACTAAAAAATAACGTCTCCAAGCATCACCCTCAAACACCCCCTAATATTATAATATGAAAACCAGAGCTATTTTGGTCTTGGGGGCAGCTGAGGCAGCACCCCGAGGGTTGCTTTTAGTTTTTGCTTCCGATACTGATGGGTGTTTAGAGCAACAACTTCAACTCAAAGAACTAACACATTTTTGTGTTTTTTTTTTCTGAAAAAAATCAATAAAAATTTAAACAATTTTTTAGAAAGTCAAATAGTCCAACCCCAAAAAACTCAACTTCAGTCTATACACAAAAATACATGCAAGCATTTTACAATTTTCCTTTTTATTTGTGCCCGCGTTATTTTTCAAATTTAAAATCTCAATTAAATCTAAGTTCACAATTTTTTGGACTCTCATTTGTTGAAAATTGAATTAAACTCTGTTACATATCTCAACTCGTTGGATTATTAAACTGGTGCATTTATTTATTTACTTATATTTCAGCGTTTTTGGCTAATAGCTAGCATACTTAGTTTCGCGTTGCATCAATAGATGTAATAATAGAGTAGCTAATAAGTGAAGTCTTTCTATTTGTTTTTCAACTTAAGGTTAAGGATGTAAACTATACATATAAATTGACTTGTTCTATTAATATATATTTAACACTATGCATATTATCGAATATTATTAGCAGTTAATGAAATTATTATTAAATTTATACGTTTAACCTCTAAATAGTCTTTTTAGGACTATTGACCTGCAGCTGAGTTGCCAAGGACGAATTTTATTGGAACAGTCGTACACGAAAAGCTAACTTCCACAGTGCTAAAAACAAATTAAGACTAAACCAACATCTTTATCATTATCTAGACAAGAAAAATGAAGCAGTCAAACTCAAAATTAAACCTTATCAGCTTACAAAATTCGTAAGACACCCCATTTCTCCTAGTATAAAACAAACGACATTTCTGTAATATCTAGATCATTAAAGTCAAAAACAACCCGCAAAACACAAACCAAAAAAAAAATGCCTTCATCACTTCCGCTGAAAGAAATTCCCGGCGACTATGGATTTCCCTTCTTCGGAGCGATTAAAGATCGATACGACTACTTCTACAACCAAGGGAGAGACGAATTCTTTCGCATCAAAATGGAGAAATACAAGTCCACAGTCTTCAGATCAAACATGATTCCAGGTCCCTTCATTGCCTCAAACCCTAAAGTCGTCGTCCTCCTCGACGCCGCAAGCTTCCCAGTTCTCTTCGACACCGCGAAGGTCGAGAAGAAGAATGTATTCGACGGCACTTACATGCCCTCCGTTGACTTCACTGGCGGCTACCGGGTTTGCTCCTTCCTCGACCCCTCCGAGCCCAATCACTTCGCTTTGAAGAGGTTTTTTCTCTATATACTCGCTTCAAAACACAACAAATTCGTCCCTCTATTGGGAAATTGGTTGTCCGATCTCTTCACGAACTTGGACAACGATATGTCGTCCAAAAAAGAAGCCGATTTCAATGCCCTATGCGATACCGCCTCTTTTAACTTTGTGTTCGAGCTCTTTTGCAACAAAAAGGCGTCGGAGATCGAGAACCTTGGTCCCGAAGGAAACAAAATTGTCGACAGATGGTTGCTTCCGCAAGTTTCACCTCTTGTAACGTTTGGTTTACCGAAGTTTCTCAACTTCTTTGAAGATCTCGTGCTTCGTACTGTACCCATACCGGCTTTTCTCGTTAAGTCAAACTATAAAAAGGTTTATGATGCTTTTTACTCTTCGGCTAGTTCTTTATTAGACGAAGCTCACGACCGTTTCGGCATTGACAGAGATGAAGCTTGCCACAATTTGGTATTTCTCGCTTGTTTTAATGCCTACGGTGGCTTGAAGGTGTCGTTCCCGGGTTTAATCAAGTGGGTTGGACTCGCGGGAGAAAGTTTACACCGTCGACTGGCTGATGAAATCAGGGCCGTTGTAAAAGAAGAAGGTGGGGTCACTTTTGCCGCTTTGGAGAAAATGGCACTGACCAAATCCGTCGTTTACGAGGCATTGAGAATTGAGCCTCCCGTACCGTTCCAATACGGTCACGCCAAGGAGGATCTGATCGTTCAGAGCCACGACGCGTCATTTAAGATTAAGAAGGGCGAGATGATCTTTGGATATCAGCCGTTCGCTACGAAAGATCCTAGGGTTTTTGAGAATCCCGAGGAGTTTGTGCCCGATCGGTTCTTTGGGAAAGGGGAGAAGCTATTGAAGAACGTGTTCTGGTCTAATGGGAGAGAGATCGACGATCCGACAGCGGACAATAAGCAATGCCCGGCCAAAGATTTTGTGGTGTTTGTGTCTAGGGTTATGTTGGTGGAGTTTTTCCTACGTTATGATACTTTTGAGGTTGAAGCTGGGACGTTGCTGTTGGGATCAAAGGTAACTATCAAGTCGTTGACCAAAGCCTCAACTAGTAGTATTTGATTAATATTGTTGGTATAAGGGTTATTTCATTAATTCTTATGTTGTTTTTTTTTTTTTGACAATTTGCTACTAAATTGTTCGTGGAATTTTTTTTTTTTTTTTGTAATTATATTTGTACGCACATACATGTGTTCATGTGTAGCTTTCAGTGAAGTTTTCAATAAAGAATTGGTTTGTATTACGTACTTAACTCTTTTGATCTAAGCAAATGAATTGCGCACATCCATGAGGCTAAGCTTTGTCGTATATTGCATTATTGATTTTGCTAATGATGCAACAAATAGTCTGTGGATAAGTACTATTGCTTTGGGATTGATTTTTTTTTTCTTTTGCTGGATGATTTGGTTAGTATTTATACTATAACAATTAGAGTTTTTTACAAGAATAAAATGTCAACACAAAAGGTGAAAAGTCGTCGCAAATAACTCTTTTATGATGACATGTTATCGCATATAAGTCGATGTTAATAACTCATTACAAACAAATTTTTTGGACAACAAGGCATTGTCGCAATAACAATAGCGACAATAATCGCCGCTAAAATATCACTGTCACTACATCATCGAAAGACCAATCAGATTGACATGACAGTTATTTTTTGTTACCACGAAAATAAAAAATATCATCGTAAATACATGTGATTTGGTTGACGTGGCACAAAATATTTGCGACGACAAGTATTTAAAAGCTGTCGCTAACAGTGATAGGTTAAATTATTGTTTACGATGACACATGTCGTCGCAAATACATTGTATTTTATTTTGTATAATTTTTTTAATAATTTATTATTGATTATTAATTTGATAATTTTATTGATATGTGTTATTGTTATATATTTAAATTCAAAATTAAGTAAAAATATGTGAATTATAATAATAAAAATGAATCATAATATTAAAAAAATTAATTGAAAGTTATACATTTATTAAAAAAATAAACCCAATAAATTAAGTATAATGTATTCAATTGTTAAAAAATATACATAAATAATAACTAGTGATTCAATCTCCTAAATGATAACAGCATCACTAGCATCGTCATCGTCATTATCGTCGTCGTCTGCAACAGTTGAAAGCGGAGAAGCTAGAGGGACATATGGCTTTGGGTGAAGGATAGTTGGAAATTGAATATCTGGATGCATCCGAGCCAACATCTCTTGCATCATCTTATGACTCTTGTATAACTACAGATTTTGCTCGTACTGTTGTCGTAAGTATTGTTCCATATGTGGGTCAACACAAGCTGAAGACCTATCATCAAACTGTGAATCAGAAGATGAAGAAGTGCTAGAGACAATCCAGCATAGGAGTGTAGGGCTTACGCCAATCTTATGACCCCTGCATTTATCTAAGACATACTCCATAATTCCTTTCTCATCTATGGATAGTGGTGCGGATGATCTAAAAGCAGACTGTATCTTTTAGGTTTCTCTCTCCCCTTCCATCGCATGCTACATATTAAAAAACAAACACATGATACAACTATAGGGTTTAATTTGAATAATAAGGAATTATAATATTAAAAAAAAAACTTACAAATGCCTGTTTGACTTGGGGGTTAACCCAAGTATCCATATGACAATGCATGTCACTCTAATTTCTATGGTAGACATCAATTGTTGGGTCCCTGTGTTGGCCTGTCTAACAATTTAAATGTGTTATTATAGTATTATTTTATTACCAAAGAAAAGTTTACATAGAGTAAGAAATTAACAAAATCTTACTAAACTTCTTCTGACGATGCTAGGCAATTAATATGCGATCATGTAAACTGGACCATTTCTGGTTGCTACAATTGTTTTTGTTTGTCTTTGACTTTTTTTGTTTATAATTATAATTAGCATTAGTAAAAATAAATTATAATCAACCACCAACTTAGTTGATCTACAATTACCTGAAACTTGTCGGACATAAACTTATCGCAGCAAGGATCTCAATGATCTTGATTTCTGATGTTAGCCGGGGGTGAGGGATAGCTTTAACTGCCTTTTTATTTGCTGTCCCACCAAGAGTTTTGAAGTGACTATGGAGGTCGTCCTTCCAATCTTTGTAGCATTTGGAAGTATCTCTATCAACTGCAGAACAAGGAAACCATTCTCATAGCTGTAATTGAGATTAAATCAATCATGTAATATAATAAACATGTTAGTTGATTTTATTATGAATAACTTTAGTAAAAATTTAATAACAGTGAAGTTGAATAATACTAGCATGCACCTTTGAATATTACTCCTGTGATAGGGGTTAACATTTTCCAAGTATTGTGATATGGTTCATATATATTCCTGATGTGAATACTGACCGCACGATTAAACTAAGGACCATACTCACCAAGTGCCTTCCACCTCCATCCTTGTCAAATTTGAGTGTGATCTTTCCGTCCTTTGCCACTTTTGCTGCAATCTCATAACTCTTCGCCTTTCCTCGACCTCCATGTCAGCAAGGTGCACGTCTACAGATGTGAACACAAATCAAAAGTAATTTAGTATAGTGATCATTGATTATACAATAATGATTTAATAATTTTAACAAAATTGTAATTATATAATTATAGCATACCTGACTCGCAGTGTGATGCCAATCTAGAAGGATCAAGTGGAGACTACGCTTCCCTTGAAGAGCTAGCTGAGGTTGCGACCGGACCAGATATATCAACCTATTAACAAATTAAATTTTAGTTAAATAACAAATTTGAATCTGTACATATTATATGTACTCAATTCTTATCCATCAGCATTTCAATTATAGATACAATAATATATACAATCATTAAAGTCAATCATATAATGTATATATATATATATGCAATTCTACACACTACCTTTACTCCAAACCTACAGGGTAAAGCCTTATCCCATTTAATATTGTAATCTATGAATTGTGTCATTCATCTCACAATACCCCTTTTCTGTAGAAAATTCGACAACATCTCCCTTTAGTTCTTTTAAGTGTATTATTATACACACACCTGAAGAACAAATGCAAGACATATCGAAATATCTATCAAAGGCGTGAGTAAAATATAATGACAAACATGTAAAGTACAACACTAAACTGTCCAAACGGGATAATTCAAGTATTGATCACTACGTACCGATTCTCGAACAGGTCTAAAGATAATTCATGAATGTATATGTAAAATACAAATCAATAAGTCGTACCTGCATACAAAATTTTATTTTTATTTTTGTAACTATATAGTTACAAATCACAAAATAAAGAACAAAAAATTATATGGTTAATTTTATATAAATTTATGATGTTTTATGAAAATTTATTAAATTTATTTTAATTTTAACTAAATTTTTAGTGTTATACATTTTTTTCTTTTAACATGATTCATTTTTTATGATATTTTTTTATTTTAATTTTAATTTTTTTAAATCTTATTAATCATTTATTTAAATTTTTATTAAAAAGTTTTTTTTATAATATTTATTTAATAATTTCATAGACTTACTTTTTTTGGACTATATCAATTTATTTATTTATTTTTAATAAATCATATTTATTATTTTTAATTCAATTAAATAATATTATACTCTAGTATTTCTTTATAATTGTTCATATGTTTATTTTTTAAATATTTACATAATTAATATTATAATATCGTATATATATCATTCTTTTTAAGCTAATTAATACACTATCCACATAAATATCATTTTATTTACAATTTCAATATTTGTTTATAATTACTAGTTATTTTCATAATATTATTATTTTTAACTTATTACCAATTTTTATTATTTATCCATAAATTTAATTTTTTTAATTTTACTAATAAAGTTTCAAAATTTTTTGTTTAACCAATCATAATTTTTATCCATTTTATCTAACCAAATTTAATTATCAATTTAACAAATTAATTTTTCAATATATATTTTTTATATATCCAAACACAACAACCTAGATATCAAATTAACAATCAAACCAAAACCTTTTTCATCAAAACATTGCAACAAAAACACCATCACAATCTAGATATCAATATCAATATTTCCAAACATAACTCATAGTTTAACATCAATACACATACATACATATAATTTCATTAAATAACACAAACAAATAACTTATAAAAATCTAAACCCACAAACAAGGGGGCTTGGAAAGTGACAGTGAACAGAGAACGGAGAGAGAATAGCGAGAATGAGGAAGAGAGAATATGAGGAAAAAGGCTCGAGCCCAAATTTATACATAGTTTTTTTTTTTTACGATAATAAAAGAGTAAAATATCATCGTAAATATTGGCCAAAATAACATCGTTTCATCATGGTCATTAATTATATTGTGCAAATATTTCACGAATGTTGAGGAACAATTATCAAAAAAAATTTTGCGATGAATTTTTTAAGATGTCGTCGCAAATATTGTTGAAAAACCACTAATTAATTTGTCTTTTTTGTCAAAATTTGAATATCAAATTTATTTGCAACGACATGTCATCGCAAATAATAAAGTAATAAATGGCAACGGTTGCTTGATGATTGCTATAGCCGTTTAGTATTTACAGCAATATGTCATTGTAAATACTACAGCATTAAATGACAATGGTTGATTAATGTCAGCTGTAACTTTTTAGTATTTGCGATGACATGTGGTCGCAAATACATGCAAATTAACAGGAAAAACTTTCATGTCAAGATTTTTTTTGGTGGGAAACTTTATTTGCAATGACATGTCATCACAATTTATGTCCATATATATTTGCGATGATATGTCGTTTTAAAAAAAAAAACTTCTATTTACGATGACATGTCGTTACCATAACACAGTAATAACGATGACAATTGTCATTGTTGATAATGTAGTCGCTAGACCCCTTTTTGTAGTAGTGTTAGTACTTGAGATTAGATATTAGAATAATAAATTTGACCTCCTATTTTCAATTATCAATAAAATTATTGATTTAGGTATGGATTAATTTTTTAATAGCTTTATTTATGATTAGAACAATAGATTGTAGGTTGTAATGTATAAGGGAATGCAAATATGAGAAATTTACATGAATCATAAATTCAGTTACTATAAATGATAATTAACGTAGAGCAATTTAGGGTTTAGAGGTTAAGGGTTAAGACTCATAGGAAATTCACTTAAATATTAAATTCAATTAATAACAATGTGATTTTTTTGCTAGGATTAGAAATGTGAATTAATGTACAAGAAAATGTAAATATGGAAAATTCACATGAACGTTAAATTCAGTTACTAAAAATGAGAATTTATATAGAATGATTTAGGGGTTAGGGTTTAGTAGTTTAGGATTTAGGGGTTTAGGGGAAATTCATATGAATGTTAATTCAGTTATTAGAAATAAGAATTTATATAAAAGCATTTAGGGAAGGATAGTGTTAGGGTTTATGGTACGGTTAGGGTTCACGGGAAATTCATATAAATGTTAAATTCAGTTATTAAAAATGTGATTTTTTTAATAAAACTAGAAATGTGAATTTATATAAAGAAATTTAGGGTTAGGATTAGGTTTCGGGTTTAGAATTGTTGAAAAAGTGTCATATGAATGTGAATTTTTCCCATATTTATATTTCCTTCTATATAAATAGATATTTCTAGTAAATGAATTTCATATTTGAATGAGAATTTCTCATATTTACATTTTCTTTCACATAAATTTATATGCCTATTAACTAAATTTCACATGTAAAAAAATGCTAGATACCTTAAGGTACCACATACTAGACAATTCCTATATATATATATATCGTACAACATGAATTAAATTTTCATATCAGTTATAATATATCTAACTTGGGGAAATGAATCAAAACACATAAAAGGGACATAAATAGGATAACATACATAAACCAATCTATTTTTCAAATCATAAAGGTATAATAATTCTTATGAAAGGAACATGAATAGAATAACATATATAAACCAATCTATTTTCTAAATCATAAAGGTATAATAATTCTTTAATAAATTATATGTATGGGTGGGTGGTAGGTAGGTAGATTTATGTCATTAATATTGAGCATGTGATATAAAAGTGTCAAATTATGGTTCACTTTCATCAATCAGTTAACTTTTAATTTTTGGAAGTTGTATAGATCATTTCTTATAAAACGATCAACAACTGATATCCTTTTCTAATAAATTTTGTAGTTTTTATTACATCACTTCCTTGTTAAATCAGACGAGGATACCTCATGCCAGAGATTAAAAAATTTTCTCAGAGGTGTAGTTCGACATTTTTAGCTTATTTGAATCATTATCTGTTTTTCTAAGAAAAACAAAATTTGACTATATATAATTTCCTTGAATCGGCTTTCGACTAGCAATATCTCTGTATGGTAAAAAAAAAGAAAAAGAAAAAGAAAAATAAAGAACAAAAAACCAAAACGATATTTTAGAACTGTCCTATAGGAAAGGACATAATTTGCACTGCAAAATATTTGTCAACAACAGGGTGAATATTGCGATTAATTGGAAAGCTGATTGTAGCAACGGCAATATATATATATATATATATATTTATATCAAGCTATGAAAATAGCGTATATAGCTTCATGGATTCCTCAACTACAAAATATATATATATATCTGAATTCAAAGTGCGCAAAGAGATTTGGATAAAAAGCTTGTGAAATAAATTGAAAAAACTTATAATGTAGTAAGATCTCTATTTTCAACCTTATTATTTACATTTTTTAACCATAAGAAAATTTAAACTAATGAGTGAAAGTACTCTTATGTAAACTATACTCTATTTTAACATGAACATTTAAAAATCTGATAATTAAAAGTTAATTATCAATTAAAATACTTACTCTATTAAGCGAATTAAATGACAATTGTTACCATAAATTTTTACATTAATGCTCGCTTTCCTCCCCCTCTGTGATCAATTTTCTCCCTTGCTCTTTTTCTTTTTCTATGTCAAAGATATGAAGAGGAAAAACAAAGTGAGGCAACAAATAAGTTAAAAAAAAAAAAACTTATGACAATAGAAAAGTTAATTTATTATTTACAGCTACAATAATTCAAATGTTTATGAGAGTTGGTGGATAGAACTGTCGGGGAAAAAGACAATAAAGATCAATTATATTCTACATTCATTAGCCAAAAAACAAAAAAAATCAAATGCCACATTAATTCCATAAAATAAAATAAAATACTACCCTAATATGTGTATTGATTATTATTGATATTGGTGGTCCCGGCATCCCTTGCTATGATGCTAACCTGCAATACGTGGCCGCAATAAATCAATACTCCAACCAATGGAATCTTTGTACTGTGAGTTTTAACACGTTTTTATTTTTTTCGTCATTTTTTTTTTATTGTTGAATCTCATATCATATATCTACCTCCATGGAGAGTGATATGTACCAAAACGTAGGCCACATTACGGCAAATATGTTCATTTTTCTTTTTTTGGATAGTTGAAGTAAAACATTGGCGTTTTATTTCATTTGCTAAGGCCGAAAGTAAGATGTTAAAAAGTTAGAGGTAATTAAACACTTTATGACTTTCCCCCCTATCGTACGTTGATGCGTGAAAAAGCCCCCACACACACACAAAAATTAAAATTAAATAACATTAAAACACAAACAATCCTCACACGCGAAAAATTTACTACCGTTTTTCAATCACCTACTTTCTTCAACGAATTAACAACACGTTTATCTCTTGTGTCCTCATCTGCCAGATGTTATCCTCAAGCATTCATTTATTAATTGTTGAACCAACTAATCCACTCATTTGCAGAGCTAGGCGCATTTCTTATGCAAATGTTGAATTAGTCTTGACATCTGATGAAAAAAAAAATCAATAAAATATTAAGATTAGATTTTTTATTAATTATTGTCTTAACTTTTTTGAATAATTAGTATAATAATCGTTTTTAATTTATTTTAAATTGGAAAATTTTTTATTTTTTAAATATGACAGTGATGCCAAAGCATAAAAGCAATAACATGTATTAAAATGTAAAATAAAAACAAATATAATATCGATATGAATGGATACATCGAAGGCGGTCTAGTCTAAACAAATTAACAAATTGGGAAATAATTTAATTTCCACGTAGATGCTCCAAAGTCCAAAGGGTTGTATAAATAGACCACTACACAAAACTGGATATCCAACACTACTACACTAGCCATTACATCACTAGTCTAAGTAAATCGTTCCAAGTAACATCTCGTGAAAAAAAACATGTCAGCCCTTTCTCCGACTTACCCTATTCCCTATCCCTTCGATGAAGAACAACCCTTCTTCTTCAACCCACCGGATGAAAATGACGACCTCCCTCTAAAGGAGATCCCCGGTGACTACGGCTTGCCGTTCATCGGCGCGATCAAAGATCGGTTGGATTTCTACTACAACCAAGGTCGGGACGGGTTTTTCCAGACGCGGATTGAAAAGTACAAGTCAACCGTCTTCCGAGCCAACGGCCCTCCCGGGCCCTTCCTGTCCAAGAACCCTAAAGTCGTCGTCCTCGTCGACGCCGTCAGCTTTCCGATCCTCTTCGACATCTCCAAAGTCGAAAAGAAGGACGTCTTCGACGGCACCTACATGCCCTCCGTCAACTTCACCGGCGGCTACCGCGTCCTCTCCTTCCTCGACCCCTCGGAGCCGAAACACAAGGCTCTCAAGAGCTATTTCTTCAACGTCCTCGCTTCCAAACACGACAACTTCATCACAGTTCTCAGAAAAAACCTAACCGAGCTGTTCAACACCTTGGAATCCCAACTCGCCGTTAACAAAGAAGTGAATTTCAACCCGATAAGCGACAACTCGTCGTTTAATTATGTCTTCCAGCTCTTCTGCGACAAGAGCCCGGCGGAGACGGTCCTCGGACCCCAGGCGAATAAAACCGTGGACATCTGGTTGGTCCCTCAAGTTATACCGCTCGTAACCTTAGGAGTTCCGAAGTTTCTCCAACTTGTCGAAGATCTTCTTATCCACACTTTCCCAATCCCGGCTTTTCTCGTGAAATCGAAGTACAATACGATCTTTGAAGCGTACTCGTCCGCCGCAGCCTCAGTACTGGACAAAGCCGCGGAGTTCGGGTTGGAGCGGGACGAAGCTTGTCACAATCTGATTTTCCTCACGTGTTTCAACACCTACGGTGGCATGAAGGTTTTGTTCCCGAGCCTGTTCAAGTGGCTCGGCCGTGCGGGTCCGACGTGGCACGCCAACCTGGCTAAGGAGATCAGGGGTGTCGTCCAGCAAGAAGGCGGCGTCACCTTCGCGGCGTTGGAGAAGATGCCGCTGCTCAAGTCGGTGGTGTACGAGGTGTTAAGAATCGAGCCGCCGGTGCCGTTCCAGTACGCGCGCGCCAAGGAGGATCTCGTGATCCAGAGCCATGACGCGTCGTTTAAGATCAAGAAGGGCGAGATGATGTTTGGATATCAGCCGTTCGCTACGAAAGACCCTAAGGTTTTTGAGAATCCCGAGACGTTTGTGCCCTATCGATTCATGGGGAAGGCCGAGGCGAATCTCAAGTACGTGTACTGGTCGAACGGCCGCGAGACCGAGGCTCCGACGGTGGACAACAAGCAGTGCCCCGGGAGGGACTTGGTGGTGCTGATGGCTAGGGTGCTGCTGGTGGAGTTCTTTTTGCGTTATGACACGTTTACATGTGTGGATGAGGTATTTTTGGTCGGCTCAAAGGTCCTATTCACGTCGTTGACCAAGGCCGGGAGTGTCAAGACCAAAAATTTGGATTAAATTGGCTTGGATTGTCGTCTCGATCTCTTTTCTGATTAATGTGTAATCTTTTCTGGGTTTTGAATTAATAAACCTCCAGAAGGAAGACAACAATTTGTGGGGGGGGGGGGTTGTTGGGGAAATGGAGTTGGTTTACCTTGCTTGGGTAAAGTTTCTTTAAATGTGCTTTTAATTTTCTTCAACTTGTTTATGGATGGAAGTTTGTGTCGTAATTAAATAAATGAATAAAGTGATGTTGCATGCATCTATTATCGAGAGGTACTTTGGGTAATTTATAATACTTCATTTGGAAGTTGGCTACAGCTAAAATTTCTAAAGTATTTGCTATGCACATGTTGGATTTATTGAAAAAAAGTTCATCTATATTGAAAAATTTTAAATAATAAATAAGGAGAAAAAACAAAAAAAATAAAGAATCTGAAAATTAAAAAAAAAACATGATAAAATAAAAAGAACTAAAATGCAATAAATTTATCAATACAAAAAAAGACAAATAAAAAAAATTAATAAAAATGGAGAACCAAAAGAAATACAAAAGTTTCATTTTGAACGAGAACTTAAATGTACAGTAAGTGCACTTTGAACTTTCTTACTATTATGTATAGATATATTCGGAAGTTTTATTAAAAATGAAAATAAAACAAAAAAAAAAAAGAAACAAAAACAAAATATATTTTAAAAAAATATATATGTTGATAGATTTTCTCGTATTTAATAGATATGTCCTATGTGGATGGTTAAAATATTATCTCTGCCATATTCGATAGACTTGGAAAATCCCAGGTGAAGCCGACATGATATATTATGAACAGACAATCCAACGGGCTTAATTGATTATTCCGCCTTGTTCTATTGATCTGTATTAAAATGTTTTCTATTTACTAAGAAATAATCTCATTTTTCTTGTGCTGCCGACAAATTGATCATTAAATTAATTATGAGGAAAAGGTCACATTCATGCTATATATACTTATGATTTGAGGTTTATGAAATGACTACTATTCTATTAAAAAATAAAAAATAAAAAATAAAACACTTTTAGATCTACGTAAGTTGTTATTAAAATTTTATTTTTCTTTTTCGAAAATAGATCCAACGAGATATATATGTAAAATAGTAAAATGTCGACATTTATATATATAATATATATATTATAAGCTCTGCAGCCTGCAACATTAATATAATCAGAAAATAATTCGAGCGTCTCTTCTCTTTTAGCATTGCTTACAAAAATGGCGGGATTCAGCGATGGCCCTTTGTTCAAAAAATATTTTGTTTTCTTTTTCTGCTTGCCTTATTTTTGAAAACGCCCATTTTCCACTCTAGACCGCGGCGCCGCCATTTTTGCCCTAAGATGCTCTGATCGTCAACAAAGTTGGGTTATTTCTTGGCATAAATGGCTGAAAAACCATGTTTGTGATGATAGGTTTATGGTATATTTGGTATATATATTTAAATTGTATTACATTTAAATATAATGTAATTTTTCTTAAATATAAAAGTATTTCATTCAAATATCAATCACATCACATTTTAAATCTAATATAATCACTATTTATTATTTTACTTTTTCTATTACTTTTATTAATTACATCATATATTCTTTTTCTCTTATCTACTTTTATCCATTACATCACATATTTATTATTAAAATATAATTCAAATACTTTTCACCCAAACACACATTTCATTTAAATGCAATGCTAATACTTTTCCTCTAAACATAAATTACACTCAATGTATTATATTCAAACGCAATGCAAATACAATATATTTACCAAACAGACCATTAATCTGACTCAAAAGCATTTGAGAGATGATCAAATAATTTCAATAGCATTTGAAGCCCCATCATAACACGAGAAAACCAGAGCCATAATTTTTTTTTTCTCAGAGGACGGGAATAAAAACAAAAGTTTGAACTAAAACTAAGACATTAAAAATTCTTTATCATTGTTTATCTATTTATATTTTTTGTTTTTTCCCTAAATAAATTAAGTTTGCAATAGAGTTTGATTTTATTTAAAGTTTAGATTTGAAAATTTGTGAATTTATAAAGTAGTGTAGTTAATTTGATTTATTTGAGATATTAACTTATAAATATATAAGGACTTAAAAATCAAAATATATGATTAAATTGAAAGTTTTTTGAAAAAAAATTATGTGAATATTGTAATTAAAAAAAATTTCACGGGACAAATAAGGTACAAAGTTACAAAATTTTTAAAACAAGGGGACATAAAGGTGACATTTGGTATTGTTTTTGAAATGTTTTCTGTTTTCAAAAAAATTGAAAATGAGAATGTTTTGAAAACTGTGTTAAAATCATTTCTGAAATTGTGTTTTGTTATGTTTTCTAAGTGTATATTTTGAAAAACTTAAAAATGAAATTTTGTTTGGTTATATTTTTTCAAAACCTATTTCATTTTCAAAAAATCCAAAAAACACAATATTTTTTGGAAATGAAAACAAAAAGTGAAAACAACTTTTTTTCGTTTTCAAAAAACCTAAAAAAACAACATAGTTGAAAACGGTATTTTCGAAACGGTTTTGAAAATGTTAAATAAACAAACGCTATTTTGAAAGCGTTTTCATTTTCTATGTTTTTGGAAATGGAAAATCATTTTCAAAAACAAAAACAAACGCCCCCAAAATGAGCTTTACCTCCCTCCGCCCCCTGCAGAGAGAGATATATATATATATATATGATTTTTAACAATCTTGTTCAAATTCCAACGAATGAGACAGAAACAACATACTCTTGACCTTTTACAT
Organism: Antiaris toxicaria; assembly: GCA_035233585.1. Lineage (NCBI taxonomy): Eukaryota > Viridiplantae > Streptophyta > Magnoliopsida > Rosales > Moraceae > Antiaris > Antiaris toxicaria. The sequence continues at coordinate 44,809,328 of CP141158.1, read as the reverse complement.
ATAGGTTAGGAGCCATAACTAAAAAAATCTTATGAAATTATAATTCTAACGGTATATATCTCTCATTGAGCCTAATGGTAATTAATTATTTTATAATTAAGATAATAATTATGCTAATTTATTGCATTATAAGATGAAAAGAGTTCGAATTCCTCAAATTAAAATAAAAAAATAACTGATTCAGAATTTGTTACCTTCTTTTTATGATAATTTATAATAACATTCCAGACAATGTAAAATTACAAATTGTAACGATGTTACGTAAATAAACATGCAATTGTAATCATATTGTTTACATAAAAATGCAATTTTAATTATAAATTTGATTGTTGCCATGTGTTGGAGTTGACAGGTACTTTGGGCATGATTTAGTATTTCATGGAATTTGGTTTGAGATTAATTATACTCTCGTTTGAATTTCCGTTTTAAAATTCGATAGATTTGTAGTCTCTACGGCTGATCATAATATTTTCTAACCATATAAGTAAAAGGCCACATTTATGCAAATACACATATATATATATAGATATATAGTTGTGAATACTAAAGTATTGATATAATTTAGGCTCTGCACTCTGGACCCTGCAATAATACATATATATAAATCGGAGCACGCGTTATCTTTCAAGCAATTTCTCTGGACCAAAATTTTCTCGTCCCAAAAAATGACAACCCACGTGACAACAATGGGAAAACTCCAGCTCTTATGGTACGGCCCTCACCACATTGTTTTCTTCTAAATTAAGAAAAAGAAAACAAAAGCCGCCGACGGTCCTCCCCTCCCCCACCCACTCCCTCTCTCTCCCCCCTCGAACAGGCTGTTCCTCCCTCTCTCTCTCTCTTTTTCTCTCCCGCCGGCGCGACCGGATCTCTTCATCTTGGTGCTGGTGCGGAGGTAAATCATCGGAGAATGATCTCGCGACTAATCCGGCGGAGAACAAAACAGGCCGGATCCAACCAATCCGGCTGATAACTTCAAGAGGCATTTTTCATTCCTTAAAAAAAAAAATGAAAAGTAAAACATGTGGGACCCAACCAATGTAATTCTGCCACCAAAAACGGGCCACATCCCACGGCACGAAAGGGATTACCGCAAAATATTATTAAATGCAATTTGTACTGGTTTGACAAGTGAAATTCACGTGAAGACCTCGGCTTGATTGCTTTTTGTCTCAAATTTAGATTTATTTATTTTTTAAATTAATAAAAATTATAATAAATTAATTAGTTTAAATTTAAATATCTAACCTCGGGGTGCATGATTTTGACGTTTTCAAAATTAATTTTTTTTAATATTTTAATATTTTTTATTATTTATATTTTTAAAATATTATAATAAATTTTAAATTTTAAAAATCTATAATTATATATATAAGTTTAAATAAAATAATTTATTTTAATTATATAAAATTTTAAAAAAATAAAACAATACTTATATTAAATTTTTTTTTAAATTTTTAAATTTTATATTTTTTTACTTTAAATAATTTTTTTTCTAAAATAAATTTTTTCAAAATAATTTTTTTAACTCAAAAAAAATACCTCTAAAATCTTTCACAAACTCCCCCTTATCTTATTTTAACTCACGCTTGGGACAAGTATTTTTTTAGCATTGTATTTAAATATAATGTAATTTTCTCTCAAATACAAAAACATTTCATTCAAATACCAATCACATCACATTTTAAATCCAACATAATCATTATTTATTATTTCACTTTTTCTATTATTTTTATTAATTACATCATATATTCCCTCTCCTTCCTTTTTTCTTTCTACTTTTATCTATCACATCACATATTTATTATTAAAATACAATTCAAATACTTTTTCTCCAAACACACATTGTATTTAAATACAATGCTAATACTTTTTCTCTAAATACAAATTATATTCAATGCATTGCATTCAAACACAATATAAATACAATGTGTTCACCAAACAAACCCTTAGATTCGATTAGTGTCAGGTCATCAAGTCCTTGATAAAAAGGTGAACGGAAGATATATAATTGTACGTGAAAGCTTCAAAGAAAAAAGACCAACGTCACTGCCCTTTTTTTTGTCACTTTTTAAAAAATAAATTTTTTAGATTTTTATATTTAAATATTAAAAAAATTTTGTATCTAACTATTAAAATAAATAGGTTTTTTAAAAATATAAATTATTTTATTTATCTAAACAATATTTTATTTTTAGATCAAAATTTTATTTATTTTAAAAGAAAAAAATTTTCATTTTGATTGTACTGATTGAAAGGACAAAGTAGCTACTTAGGGACATTTGGTAAACGTATTACATTTTAATTGTGTTTAAATACAATTTTTTTTTAGTGTTATATTTAGTTGTAAAGTTTTTATTTTGTATTTGAATAAAATGTGTATTTGAATGAAAAGTATTTTAGGATTGAAAAGTTGATTTTTAGAATATTTTATTTATCTAAACAATATTTTATTTTTAGATCAAAATTTTATTTAATTTAAAAGAAAAAAATTTTCATTTTGATTGTCCTGATTGAAAGGACAAAGTAGCTACTTAGGAGACATTTGGTAAACGTATTACGTTTTAATTGTGTTTAAATACAATTCTTTTTTGAGTGTTATATTTAGTTGTAAAGTTTTTGTTTTTTATTTGAATAAAATGTGTATTTGAATGAAAAGTATTTTAGAGTTGATAAGATGATGTGATTGGTAAAAGTATATATAAATAGTTAGAGTTGAAAAGTTGATGTGACTGTTTTAAAAAACTTTTGAATAGTAATTGTTTTCATAGCATTGTTAAAAATGATTGTATTTGAATGTAAAACTTTACATTTGGTGTAAAATTGGTATTCATAACATCAAAAAATATTTCCCAAACGGTGCATTAAATTTTAATTTTCAAATTTTTTTCTTCAGGAGAATGTAGCTATTTAAAGCTAAAATAAAAGTGATTATAAGTATAATATTATAATAATTTTCAGGAAAATATAAAAGTTTAATATTGCAATGGTTTTATATTTGATTATATTAAATACTTTATAGCATGATTGTTTTTCGTATTGTGTTTTTCGTATTATGTTTGTATTATATTTAAGTGTAATTTTTTTTTTTCAAACGTAAAAATTTTATATTTAAATATAATACTTTTTTATAGTATTTTAAATACATTTATTATTCTAGAATATTTATAAATAAATTTTTTAAAATCCATTCACATCATATTCTCTCTCTAATTCACTTTTTCTATCTACTTTTATTAATCACATAAACTTTTTAACTTTAAAATATGATTTAAATACTTTTTATTTAAATATATATTATATTTAAAAGTAATGTAAATACTTTTTATCTATATATAAAATGTGTTCAATACATTATATTTAAACGTAATATGAAGGTAATAGTATATCAAATACACCATTAAAGTTTAAACCTTTTTATTCTCGAGTTTGTTGTTATCATTATAATTTTTAAATGTAATCAGTTAAAATCCACGCCGTGCGGCCACATGCACCCAAGGTGAATGTGACGGCAACACGGTTCAGGTTTTTTTATCACTTTGTTTGTTATTGCCGCACGCACTAAACCTAAGTTCAGGAGTTAATAATATTGCAATATCTATAACATAAGAGCGTAAATTTTTTTTGTTTTGTTTTTAAATGTAGAAGTACAGAGATTTGGTGGTTGTCTTAGGTGTCATCATTCGATATTTTATCGCCTGCTTTCCAAACAAATAGTTGTGAGAGTTTTTGATTTTCAATGAAATTTGGGAGGAGGTAAATAGGTCAATATTTAATCTCAATAAGAATAAATAGTAGAAAATGTTTAGGTTATTGGTATATAACATACTTTTAATAAATAATGATTTATCACAAACTAAAATTTCAAAAATAATCTTATATGTAAATTTTGATAAATTTATTTGGTAAATAACTTTTTAACTTAGTAAATAATTTATCTACAGATTTTGGTAAATTTTGATAAATTTATTTGATAAATCTTTTTTTTACTTGATAAACCATTTATTTATCGATTATGGTTAATCATCTATTTCTTGGTAAATAATTTATTTACTACATAAACAAATAACCGTCATTTTCGTGAATCATTAATTTATCAATGTAATTAAGTATAAATTATTGATTTACCGGTATAAATTTTTGATTTTATAAGTCATCAGATCATTAATTTACTAGTGTAATTGAGTATAAATTCTTAATTTTACTAATAAATTCTTGATTTGCATGTCTAAATTTTTAATTTTGTAAATCATAGTTTACTAATTTTGATAAATCATTCATATACCATTTCTACAAAATACTCCCAAAATTGAACAAACCCTAACCCTAATCCCAAAATTGACCCTACCACTCCCAAATCAACCGCTCGTCAATCTACCCTTCTCCGTTGCCATCGACAGCAAACAATAGAAATCGACAACCATGATCAACACTCAGCTTGAGATCACAAAGAATGGATCTAACTTCACAACCTTCATTGTCAGAGATCTGGAAGTTACGCCCCACTGCTGTCATGACGTCCACTGGCCAAGGTGATTGCTATCAATGACGAGAGAGAGAGCAAGGAGATCGTGACTAGATCTCGATGGTAACAGTTATTGAAAATCACAAGGATGTGGACTAGATCACGATTGCGAGGTTAAGTTCATCAAATCCAATCGCGAGGCTAAGATCACGCAAATTTGATGGCTAAGATCTGCGGTGGCGAAGAAGAGATTGCAATTTCATGACTGGAAAAAAATGGTGATCATGAACTTTGATGTCCTCACGACTAGTCACGAGCTTCACGGCAGCTTCCAACAGCAAAGAAGAGATTGCAAACTCACGATTGAGAGAAAAGGCAATCGTGAATTTGGATGTCCTCATGTCATGCCTAGGTTGTGACAATAATGAGAACAACCTAAAAAAAAAAAGAAACCACAAACCAAGAGTGGGAGAAAAAAAAAAGGAGTAAGAGAAGACTTGGAGGAGAAAGAGAAAGGGGAGGTGGAGGAGAGAAAAGGAATAAATGAAAATGAGTAAGATTTAAAAAAATCTAAAAAAATAAAATTATGAATATTACCTATATTAAAATTAAACTATAGTCAAAATCTATGATAAATATGAATATTACCTATATTAAAATTAAACTATAGTTTAAGTTTTTAATAGTTTTAGGGAGCATTTGATAAACGTATTATGTTTTAATTATATTTGAATATAATTCTTTTTTGAGTGTTGTATTTGGTTGAAAAGTATTTGTTTTGCATTTGAATTAAGGGGCTATTTGGTAAATAATTATATTTTAATTTCATTCAAATACAATACAATTTTATATCAAACACAAATTTTACAACAGTGCTACGAAAACAATTACTATTTAAAACATTTTTAAAACAATCATATCAATTTTTCAATTCCACTATTTATCTATACTTTTACCAATCACATCAACTTTTCAACTCTAAAATACTTTTCATCTAAACACACATTTCATTCAAATACAAAACAAATACTTTTCAACCAAATACAACATTCAAAAAACAAATTTCATTCAAATACAATCAAAATACAATGCGTTTACCAAACGTCCCCTAAATATGTATTTGAATGAAAAGTATTTTAGAGTTAAAAAGTTGATGTAATCAATAAAAATAGAGATAAATAATTAGAGTTGAAAAGTTGATCGATTATTTTAAAAAAATTTTAAATAGTAATTATTCTTTAATATTATTAAAAATAATTATATTTAAATATAAAATTTTATATTTAGTATAAAATTAGTTTTTGTGACATAAAAAAAACATTTACCAAACGATATTATTTATTTTGTTGAAGAAGCCTTTGTTTTTTGTAATTTCTAAAAAATAAAAGATGAAGAAAACTAAAACATGTGACCCAACCAATCGAATTTTGCCACCAAAGATTGGGTCTTGACCCCACGGGACGATAATATTACTGCAAAAAATTGTCAATGCAATTTGTACTGGTCTGACATGTGAAAAGTATTACGTTTAATTCACTTAAAGACTCCCAATTTTCAATAAAAAGACAAAAGAGGACAATAATTGTATGAGAAAATTTAAAGAAAGAAGACCAATGGCACCATTATTTTTTAAAAATGAAAATTTTTTCATTTTTTAAAAAATATATCGTTTAATTTTTATATTTAAATATTAAAATTTTTTTAAAAATAAAATTTTTCACCTATTTAAATAATATTTATTTCTAGATTGCAAGCTCAGGATTGCAAGAAAAGACAATCGTGAATTTGGATGTCCTCATGTCATGCTTAGGTTGCTACAACAACGAGAACAACCTAAAAAAAAAAACCACAAACCAAGAGTGGGAGAAAAGAAAGAAGCAAGAAAAGACTTGGAGGAGAAAGAGAAAGGGGAGGCGGGAAGAGAGAAGGAAGAAATAAAAATAAGTAAAATTTAGAAAAATCTAAAAAAATAAATTAGTCAAAAATCTATAATAAATATGAATATTATTTATATTAAACTTAAACTATAGTTTAATGGTTTGTTTGGTGAACGTATTACATTTGTATTGCGTTTGAATGTAATATATTGAACACAATTTGTGTTTGGAGGAAAAGTATTAGTATTGTATTTAAATGTAATATGTATTTGGGTGAAAAGTATTTAGGGGCGTTTGGTAAACGTATTGCGTTTTGATTGTATTTGAATGAAATTTGTTTTTTGAATGTTGTATTTGGTTGAAAAGTATTTGTTTTGTGTTTGAATGAAATGTGTGTTTGGATGAAAAGTATTTTAGAGTTAAAAAGTTGATGTGATTGGTAAAAGTAGAGATAAATAGTAGAGTTGAAAAGTTGATGTGATTGTTTTAAAAATATTTTGAATAGTAATTGTTTTCGTAGCACTGTTGCAAAATTTGTGTTTGGTGTAAAATTATATTGTATTTGAGTAAAATTAAAATTGAATTTGTTCTCCAAATAATTTGAGTAAATTATTAAAATTGTATTTTAATAATAAATATGTAATGTGATGGGTAAAAGTAGAGAAGAAAAAAAGAGAGAGAAAGAAAATATATGATGTAATTAATAAAAGTAATAGAAAAAAGTGAAATAATGAATAGTGATTGTATTGAATTTAAAATATAATGTGATTGATATTTGAATAAAATGTTTTTATATTTGAAAAATAATTACATTACATTTAAATATAATGCACTTTAAATGTGTATACCAAACACTATAAGTTTTTAATAATTTTAAGGGAGAACGAGGGAAATAGGTCAAAATTAAAATTGAATAAAAATAAATAGTAGAAAAGTTTTGGACCTTTAATAAATAGCATATTTTTGGTAAATAATGATTTACCATGACTAAAAATTTCAAAAATACCCCTTATGTGTAAATTTTGGTAAATTTATTTGAAAATCATTTTTTGCTTGGTAAATCATTTATTTCCCTGTGTATATCATTGATTTATCAATTCTCCACTCAGAATTTTCTCAGAAAACAAACAGATAGTTTTAAAATTTTATTGGTAAATCATTTATTTACGTGTGTAAATCATTGATTTACCAATTTTTCCCATAAAATTTTCTCAAGAAACAAGCAGATAATTCTTCAGAAAAACAAAAACAAGAAGTCTAGCCCCCAACAAAAGTTCGCAGAAGAAAAAGAAAGGAAAAGGGAAAGAGAAAAGGAAAGAGAAAGAAATAAAATTTAAAAAAAAAAATGGATATAATTATAAAATTATATAATTTTTAAATTAAAATTATTATTTATTTTTTAAATTAAATAACTATATTATTTATTTTTATTAATTAAAATAATTATCTATTTATTATAATTTCTCTAATTTTAAACTATTCTATTTATTCTCCTAAAGAGGGCTTTTTTTTTAATTTCTAAAAAATAAAAGAAGAAGAAAAGTAAAGCACGTGGACCAACCAATGAAATTCTGCCACCAAAAACGGGGTCTTGACCCCACCGGACGATAGGATTACTACAAAAAATTATCAATGCAATTTGTACTGGTCTGACATGTGAAAAGTATTATGTTTAATTCACTTAAAGACTTCCAATTTTCAATGAAAAGACAAAAGAGGACAATAATTGTATGTGAAAATTTAAAGAAAGAAAACCAATGGCACCATTATTTTTTACAAATGAAATTTTTTCATTTTTAAAAAAATATTTTTTAATTATTATATTTAAATATTAACAATTTTTTACATTTAAATGTCATAAAAAAGTTTTTTTTTAAATAAAAATTTTCACCTATTTAAATAATATTTATTTCTAGATAAATTTTTTTTCAAAAATAAAAAAATTTTATTTTTTAAAAATAAACATTCCATAGTTATATATTTTTATATGCCCAATATTCCACCGATAAACACCATCTTCTTATACTAAATGCAACTTTATCTGAAAACAAAAATTAACAGTCACCTTATATTCTCTTTTTAAACTTTTTTTTTTCCCCTTATTGTTCACACCATCGCATTTCCTAGTTCCCATCAATTTAGTTTGTTTCTCTCTTTAGATGTGTTTGCAAGAACGAAAGAAAATTAAAAAAAATTAAACAAAGTAGAGAATGAAAAATCATCTTCGTAAGAAAAATGAAAACTGATGAGAGAATTTTTCTATTATGATATTTGATAAATAATTCTTTTAACAATCTCTCTAATTTAACAAAGATAAAAGTTCCAACATCGTTTCTCTCTTATAACATAATTGTAAATGTCAAAATCATAAATAATCCCGTTTTGTTACAACACCCAAAGGGAAGATGAAATACAGAGTTAAATGGAGAAAGTTTTTGTTATTCTGATGTGGTACTTCCATCAAAATTCTCCTTTTCAATGCCGGGTGAGAATATAATTTCCTTTTCTGTCTATTTTTTTTATTTATCATGAATGCAAAAATGATAAATTTAATCAGATATGGGTAAAACTCAATTTCCCAAAAGTCCAAGATTTAGGGCCTTAAATTTATCATACCAGCCCTTATCTTGTCGGTGCCACAAATAAAGTTAATAATTCTGCCATAATATTATCACGTTTTGTTTATTTATCACGGAGCTGAATGCACTCCAAGTGGTGACAAAAAGGATGGTCGACTTCTTCAAATATTTTATTTGTATTTATTGTAAGGAGAAAGTGGCTACTTAAATTATAATTTTCAATTTTTTTTTAAAATTTTTCTTAGAAAGAATGTAGTTATTAACGTCTAATCTAATTGATTACAAGTATAATATTATAGTAATTTATCAGAAAAGTATAAAAATATAATATTACAATAGTTTTATAGTAGATTATATTAAAAACTTTAAAATTTAAATCTTATTATTCTCGAATTTATTGTTATTATTATTATTATTTTTAAATACAATTGGATAAAGTCCACGTCATGCGGCCACATGCTCCCAAGGTGAATGTGATGGCAACACAAATTAGGTTTATTTATTTTATCTCTTTGTCTGTTTTTGCTCAACGCACTAAACCTAAGTTCAGAAATTAATAATATTGCATTCTCTATAACACCAATGCCTAATTTTAAATTTTTTGTTTTTTGTTTATCAATATAGAAGTGTAGAGATTTAGCGGGCGTCTGATGTGTCACCACATGATTTCTTATCTCTTGCTTTCCAAACAAATAGTTGTGGGAGTTTTTGGTTTTCAATGAAGCTTGGGAAGGAGATAAGTACTTCAAAAATCAATTTCAATAAAAATAAATAATAAAAAAGTTTAGACTATAAGTAAATAATATATTTTTAAGTAATTCATGATTTATCACAAATTAAAATTATAAAAATACTCTTATGTGTAAATTTTGATAAATTACTTTTTAATTTTATAAATAATTTATTTACCGATTTTAATAAATTTTGATAAATTTATTTGATAAATTATTTTTTTACTTAACAAACCATTTATTTACCGATTTTGATAAATCATCTATTACTCGATAAATAATTTATTTACGATATAAACAAATAGCTGTCGATTTTATAAATCATTAATTTACCATTGTAATTAAGTATAAATTCTTATTTACCAGTATAAATTTTTGATTTTGTAATTCATTAAATCATTAATTTACTGTGGCGACCCCCCACGTACGTTACCATACCAACCAGTCGAGCTCTGACGCCGACCGCGATGGCTGGCAACCTCGTGGGTCGTCGTCCTCTTACTTAACTTAACTTTCCATTCTTAACGTTCTCATCTTATAGCGGAAGCAATTTCTATAGCAAATTTTTTTTTTTTAACTTACATACTATACCTATCCCTATCATACTCTTATAACACATATTTCGTAACTTTCTTTCATCATCCTTTTTGAACGCTCAGCGAAAGACTCATGGTAGTACCATACCCTCGCCCAGTCCCTTGGCACATGCAGATCCGTCCGTTGTCCATCATATTACTTTAAATAAACACGTTGCTTACCTGCAACATATAAACAACTAATGAGCTAGATGCTCAGTAAGTTCAAACATACATTCATTAACTTATAAATACTAGTAATATATATTATTACTAGAATATATGTCATCACGTATATACACACCATATACATCATTTATACATATCCTCAAAACATAACATAAAATATGGGCTTCATCATGCTCGTTTATCTCTTCGTTCATCGTTCTTATCATTCTATCGATCATCTCTTATCATTCTAATCCAATCTTTTCATTTCTTTGCTTTTCATTCCTATCATTTCTTAACTTTCTGTTCTAAACCTTTATAACTTTTCTATCGCTTCATCATCATCTCCTAACATTTCATATCTTAAAGCTAGTAACATATACACTAGCACAACATTACGTAAAAACGTGTCATTCCATACATATAACATCAAACACATCACATCACATATATAATTCTATCATGTTCTTTTAACTTCGTTTTATTATTTTTCATTTATTTCATTGTGTTGTTCTTTCATATCGTTCGTTTCTTTTCTTTTCTTTTCGTATCATTTTTTTTTCTTTTCTTTCCACTCTCTTTTTCCTTGTTTTTTTTTTCTCACGCACTCTTTTTTTTTTTTTCACGCTCTTTTCTTTTCTTTTCTTTTCACGCACTCTCTTTTCTTTTCTTTTCTTTTCACACTCTTTTCCTTTCTTTTCTTTTCTTCTCTTTTCCTTTCTTTTCTTTTCTTTTCACTCTTCTTTCGTTTGTTTTCTTTCCACTTTCCTTTGGTTGGGCCCGTTGTTGGACGTACCTAGTTGCGCGCGGACAGTGGGAGGAGGGGGAGCGACCCACCAACCTACCTCACAGTCACATAAAAACCGCACCTTCGGGGTTGGTCCATCCTATAATCTACCGCACCTTCGGGGTAGCGCCACATCTACGCGGAGGATATAGACCGGAAGTCTCGACCTTGTAGGGAGACCGGTACGCCAACAACTTAAGTTTTCAGTCTTATTATCTTGTAGGCTTTTATTTTTCTTATATTGATTTTTCGTTGAACATATTTTTCTTTCAAAAACATAACACATATAGCACATATTACTTATATAACATCACATCACATCACATCACATCATAACAAACAAAAACATGTTTTGTTACGTGTAGACAATTATTCTTTGTTCGTCTTATCATTTGCATCATTCCATCAATCATAGCCTATCGATCATAGCCTATCGTTCTATTCCATCAATCACATCTCATCGTTATGTTCTAATCCTTTCATCATACCTTTCATCATAACCTATCATTGTTTTTCTTTCTTGTCTAACTCTTTGCTTTCATATCATTTTTCATAAAACATTCATCATACCTTTTATCATAACCTATCATTGTTTTTCTTTCTTGTCTAACTCTTTGCTTTCATATCATTTTTTTATAAAACATCTATTCTTTCGTCCTCATAAAACATCCATTTCTAAATTCTTTTCCTCACCGATCATAATTGCTCCATCAATCATAACTTAATTTCCATAAAACTTTTCATAAACACCTATTCTTTCCTTTCATATCTCATCTCTTTCCTATGCATTCTATCATAATATTCTCATTCTTACTCTTTCCATTCCTTTATCCCTCTTTATCACATCGTTACTCTCATAAAACTTTTATGATACCTTTCCTTCGTAAATTCAATATATACATATCTTTATATATATATATTTTTATAAATTAATTATTAAAACATATCTTTTAACATCATCATAACATTGCTATAGCATTTACTATAGCATCATCATAAATCACATCATGACATATACATACAAAACATATAATACTATAAGCTTGTTCATAGTTGCAGACGGGTAAATGTCTGAACTTACTCATAGCGTGCTTATCCTTTCTTTGAGATCCATCGACGTCCTTTGTCGCTTCTGGATTAGGTTCCTACAGACAAACTTTGTCCGTTAATCACATTTTCATTCATAGCCTTTATTTTATTAAAAAGCTTGATTCTGATCTTATAACCCTTAATTATAGCCTTAGGACAACTTTTTAAACCTTAATTGCCCTTTTCGAATTTTTCTCCAACTTTTTGAAAAATTACGATTTTACCCCTAACTTTTGACAAAATTACAATTTTACCCTTGACGTGATTTTTCATGACTTAAACCTCAATTTTGGCTTTTACAAAGTTCATTACTCTATTCCGGGGTCATTGGGGCTCTTTTCTCATAATTTGAGAATCTTTGGACAAAATGACCATTTTGCCCCTGATGGGTCGTTCAGCCATAACATTTTCATTTTCATGCTTAGACTGGATTTTCTAAACCCAAAATCATCAAATTAACTTTCTAAATCTTATCGGACCTTTTCCGGATCAATTCTTATCATTTTACCAATTTTTCACATTCCCGGCCCTCGGAAAGTACTATTCTGACCTAAGAGTCGGTTTCGTGTTTTCCTTGCGTTCTAGGGTTTCGAAGGGTCGGTTTACTAATCGTACCTTACCCATTCCTTTTTCCATGCCCTAATTCCTTGAGGGGCTCGGGTTCCTTTCCCGATCATATTTTTACCCCTCGTTTCCCATATTACCCCTGGTGCCATTTTAGAAATTTCGGCAGCATTTCCCCTTAATTTTTGAGGTTACAGCGTTTAGGAAACGCCTGAAAACCATCTATCCTAATCTAATTCTATCACGTACTATACCAGAGGCCTAGATTTTACGTAAAACTCATACTGTTTACGTAAAATCGTTACATCATCACATATTTTTCTTTTTCTCCATTACAGTCATTTTCTTCTTTTTACATACATTATTTTCCACATTTTTCATACCAAAAATCATAAAATCATATAACAATCCCAAACAATTAAATTGCGAAACATAAAAAGGTCGGGATTTATACCGAATTGCAGTCCGGGTCTCGACGGCATAAACCCTAATTCCTCGTTCTTCATATTTGAAGTCCCGTCTTGCAAATCCGACTTCGCGGATGCGTCCGGAACGTCGAAAATAGGCCAACGGGCCAAACTTCCATTTTCGGTCAACGGTCGCAGTTGACCGGCGTTGACCGGTGGCGGCGGCGGCGGCGACGGTGGCAAGTGGGTAGTCCATTTTGAAGATCTTGACGAGAGGAATCCATTGGTGGTGTCAATTTCATGATTTGAAACTCCTATGGCCGGAAATCGACCCCCGAAAACTCGGTCACGGCGGCGACGGTGGAGCTCCGCTGTGCCGGAATTTTTCCCCGAAATTGATTGAGGGCTTTTACTCCCCTCTTCAAGGCGACCATTTCTGCACCGGTGGTGCAGCTCAACATCGCCAGAAACGGTGGTTTCGACGGCGACCCCACGGCGGCGACGTCGCGACTTCGGGCGTCGCGATTCCGCCGGTGTTGAGGCGATCCACCACCTGGGTTTTGTAGTACTCTTCACCACGAACATTTTGGGACCGGTTTCAGCTTGATCAGACGTCGGACGGCGGAGATACGGCGTCGCGAATTTTCCGGTGGCCGGCGGCTTCGGGTGGCGCGTGCGCTTTCCTCCGGCGTCGGTTCCGTCGACTCGGCACACCGTTGAACTCAGCTCGGCGAGAGCTTTCCAACGGTGCCGGCGGTGTCGAAAACGGACACCGTTTCCGATGGTCGGTTACTGTACACTTTCGGGTAGAGACAGAAAGAGAAATGTAGAGAGAGAGAGTTCATAGGCAAATGAGGAAATTCCACTTTTTTCCCACTCTTTATATACTTTTTCACCCAAAATTCCAACACGGGCTATCCTGACTAATTTCGGCGTCCTGAATCCAAATATATCAGTTTTATTTTCATTTGATGTCGTTTCGACCAGTCCCCGATACTGCGAATTTTTGATCAAAAATTACCCTTGTGCTCAATTATCAAATTTGAGCGTGCTGATAGGTTATCCTGACTAATTTGGGTGTGCCGAACCCAAATTTATCAGTTTTATATCAAGAAAATATCATCTTGACCTACTTCCTGATACTGTGAGTGGCACACACGTGCACACACATAATATCACTATTACTCATTTTTCATCCTTTAACATTGTTAGAACATTTTATTTTAGTTCTAAACAATATTAAATCACTTAATTTCACATTTTGATGCTTAAATTCATCGTGTATTTATTCTCCGAAAAATGTGAATTTTCCCGGTTGTTACATTTACCAATGTAATTAAGTACAAATTCTTGATTTTACCAGTAAATTCTTGGTTCGCCGATATAAATTCTTGATTTTGTAAATTATAATTTACTGATTTTGGTAAATTATTTATTTACCAATTCTATAAAATAGTCCCAAAATTAAATAAATCCTAACCCTAATCCCCAAATTGACCCAACCACTCCTAAATCAGCCGCTGCCATTGATCCGTTCTTTTCAGTTACCACTGACACCGACAGTGACAATAGAAACTGACGACCATAATCGAAACTCAGCTTAAGATCATGAAGCATGAGTCTAGCTTCACAACCTTGACTGCGCGAGTTCTAGAAGTTGTTCGCTCTGCCGCCTTCATGATGTCCACCGGCTGGGTGATTGCTACTGATGACGAGAGAGAGAGAGTGTGAGGAAAGCCCGACTATATCTTGATGGTAACCCCCATCGAAAATCACATTATAAGGAATAGATTACAATCACGAGGCTAAGTTCACCAGATCCAATTGTGAGGCTAAGATCGTGCAATTCGATGGCCAAGATCTAGAGTGGCAAAGAAGAAATCACAAGCTTACAGTCAGAAAAAATGGTGATGTGAACTTTGATGTCCTCATGGCTAGTCGTAATTTTACTACCATCATTGCAATAAAGATTCGCTTCACGACAGTCTCTAATGGCAAAGAAAAGATTGCAAGCTCACATAAAAAAAGAGGCAAACATGAATTCCAATGTCCTCACGGTCGGTCAAGATTGTGACTCCAACGAGAACAACCTGTAAAAAAAAAAAACCCCAGAAAGAGAAAGGGAGAGAAAAGTGAAAGAGGACTTGAAGGACAAAGAGAGAAAGAGGAGGCAAAGGAGAGAGAAGGAAGAGAAAAAATGAGTAAGGTTTGAGAGAATTTGACAATATAAATTTGTCGAAAACCTATGTCAATGGCAAAATATAAACATTATCTATACTAAAGTCAGATTATGTTATAAATTTTCAATAGTTTCAAATTATACTATTTACTTCTAAACCACAAGAAAAATGACCTATTTACTACAATTTCCCATGAAATTTTTGTAGACATTCACAATAAACTCAAATTTTAAGGGCACGTTTAGAAGGAAGAATTGGAATTTGATTTGGAAAACTTATTTGTCTTTTCTTTAATCTAAAACTACTTTTTATTATTCACGTATTTAAAATGTTACAGTAATTCAAATTTTAAAAGTTTATAACTTTATTATATCAAGTCCAAATAAGATATTTATTTTTTTTAAATTGCATATAATTTAAGCGTATTGAAAAAGGGTCCATATTGATTTTTTTTAAACATATTTTAAGATTTTACACTTTTTTTTTCCAAATAGTTATTTTCCTCAAATGCATATTTCTAATACTACACCTCATTTCCAATCCAAAACATATTTCTAAACCTCCTCAAAATAGGCTGTAAAAGTTCATAATTTTGTTATTTCAAGTCGAATTGAGATTTTTTTTTAATTATATAGATGTGATACCCCTTTAACGAATTTCACAGTTACTATCTTTATGCAATATTGAAGTGGAAAATAACGAAGATTCAAAGCTAAGTGTATATATATATAAAGTAAAACATTAAATATATGAAAGTTGGAATAATTTTTTTCTTTATAAAAACTAAAACTTAATTCATACCATAAACTAAAACATTAAATCACCTAAACATAATATTCTTATTAAGAAAAGTAATATATACTATCAAAGAAAACAACATCACCAATGATATATATAAATATATATACTATAGCAAAAATAGTAATTCTCTTAGTAAAATTATATAAAATCTTCCGTAAAATAAATAACATATGCCATCAAAATATTACACAAATTATAAACTATTTTAATTTTGAACAAATATGTTATAAGTGAGAGATATACTTACATTGATACTAGAACTTAATATAATCACTAATTAGATGATGTAACATTTAGGGGCTTTAATACACTCGCTCTTCAGTGAATTCATGTAATAAAATCATATAATTAATATCCTCTAATTAAGAAAAAACAAGAAATTTCCCAAAACCCCAGATTTCTATTTTCTAGAACAACTCTAAAACACAAATTCATAAATCTAATGTTTTGTATAAGAAATTCTATCATCAACTATTTCAATTCATCATTCTATATCACTAATTCATCTCTTAACCAGATAATTTTCCTTATTTCCAAACTTTACCAAACCCTAGTTTTAAAATCCCTAAATCAAAAGCATAATAGATGAATACCTTAAATCTCCGATAAAATCAAGGTTAGAGACTCACAAGAAAAGCGAATCACCAAGATTTGGTGGTAAGAAATCACAAAATCTCTCTTTTCTTAAGGGGGAAAAGAGAAGGGAGCTTTGAGAAAGAAAGAATAAAGGTTTTCTAAAAAATATACGTTTAATGAAGTTTAACTAAAAGATTTAGGTTTTTATTAACTAATTCTAAACAACATCTAAAGGCTAGAATTAAAAGTTGGATAATGATCAAAGATCGCTCTATAGAGTGCCCAACTAGTTGAAGCATGCCCTTGGAGTGCTGCAGCCTACAGCGATGGCCTTTGGGGCCGTGGGCAACAATGAGGCCACGCTGGACTAGGCTTAATTGCCATTGAAGCCCATCCTTTTTTTTTTTTTGAAAGGTTATTTGACTTCTCAAAGTATTTTGACCATAACTTTTTATTCCGATATCAGATTTGGACGATTTAAGAGGCATTAGAAAGCTAACAAAAAGATACACAATTTTAATAAGAACTTTTTATCTAATTTTGGGATTTTCCTAATTGAAATTATGGTTAAACATAAAATCATATTCGTCAGTAAAATTCTTAACACTTAACCTTTTAAATATGAATATCTTTAGCATATCAAAGTTGTCAATGTCTTCACCTACAAAACATTTAATCCAACATATTAGAAACATAGATTTATTCCATTCTCTAAGATCACTTAGAGATCTAAACTTATCAACCTATTAAGTAAAGATTCGGGTGTTATAATCAAATTTTGAAAGAAACAAAACAAGATTCTTATTGATATTTTTTTTCTAAACATATTTTATGTTTTTGTACTTGTTCACTCCAAACATTTTTTTTAACAATAATGCACATTTTCAAAACTTAATTTGTTTCTAATCAAAATATATCTAAAACTTCGTCTCCAATTGTCCCCCAAGCCTCATAAACTCTTTTTCTTGCTGATATAATCAATTTCCATGTATTATGACCCTTTAAGACACATAATATTCATAATTAGAACTAAGTTTAAATTTCGTTTTACCTTTCTAATTACTCTTTTTTTATAAGAACAGTTAATATCTGAATGGATAACTTATTTATAATTAAATTAAAAATTAATTTTTCAGGTTCTATTTAATATCCAAAATAAATAAACGTGAATATTCTTTCACCGCACCTAATGTGGATGCCATTGATCTTTATCAATGGAGTTATATATGGATTTTATGTGCATAAAATAGCTTTCCGTATGTATAAAGTTTTAATTTGGGTACGGAAATGAAAATTTCAAATATAAAATTAATAGAGTTATAAAGAGGGGTTGGTGTTATTAGTTTTAGATGTCTATGTAATTTGAGAAAACACAAGACGTGTGTGGTTCTCTTTATTGTATTTTAGTTTTTTGTAATTTTTTTTTTTTTGGTTTTACCCCTTGTTGGAAACCCAATCTAATAGATAGCCCAATTTTCTTTTATTTAGTTAAATAGCTAAAAAATCATATTTTGATCAATCATTTTTCATTTTCTCTATACCCTTCTTTTTCCTCTTCTCTTTCTCACCATGATTTCCCTTAATTTTGTTGCTTCGATGGCGGTGCTAGTCCAATTGCCACTAAGTTCGCCTAAATCTCGCAATTGATGTCGCAAGGTAGTTGTTCATCGAGATTGCACCTCTACTAGTGATTGAAATGAAGTTCAGTATGGTGATGTTCTTAGGAGATCTCAGTGGTGATAGAGTTGGCCATTTTTTTTTATCATCAATTATGTGATGGTCTACTATTTGGTGACATGGATTTTTAGAGATGGTGGAGTGAGTAATAGTGGGCAAAGATTTCCGACGAGATCAGCTGGATTTGGTGACTACGCCCGGGGGGGAGAGAGAAAGAGAGAAATATCAAAGGTAGATAGAGGAGGGGTAGAGAGAGAAAGGTGTCATTTTTTGTTTTAAATTTTTTAATAGTAAATCAGTGATTTACTAATAATTAATCACTTATTGATAAAAAAAATTGACTATGAAAATTGATGATTGACTAAGGTCAATCAGTTAATCATTGATTAACCAGTGATCAATCACTGATTAACTAAACATGAATAATCAGTGATTGGCTATTTATAAAAATGATTGACCATTTAAGAAAAAAAATGTATTTTAACTAATTTTTAAAATCTTAGATCATTTGTTTAAAAACTTCTTTTAAAAAAAAGTTATTTTGCTATTAATTAATTCATAATAAAGTTGTATTCTTTTTTTAATCCATCAAATTTTATAATTATAAACAGCTAACCTTTACATTATTTAAATAATAAAAATAATTAATAGTTATAAATTTAATTAGAGAAAAATAGAAAATCCTATGCTTTAGAGGTTAACCTTTTAATGCCATAGAGACAAAAAGGCATATATAACCATATATGATCGTGATGTCAAGAAATCATACTGATTATAAGTGAGACAACCTTTATGTTTTTGCAATGGCATTTCACAATTGCTTTGGTACGGTAACATTTTTTGCTGCTTTTATATGTCATTTTAAGCATGGATGTGAGCTTAGCAACTCGTCGTCTTCTGCAAACAACTCCGCCTAACTTGCCGATGCCAACTTTTCTTCCGCTAGCTGCAGCTGCCCTCCATGCCACCAAACTTTGTTCCTTCACCGACCAACTGGTGAACTGTACTACAATCCATGTTTCCAACTCTCCCAATAGTAACTTTGCCTCTTATTTCGACGATATTCTTTACTGGATTTGCCATGAGGGATCCAAACAACAACACCTTCCGCCTCCTTCCTATGCACACCACATTCCTCCTCTAATACTACTTAAATTTTGTACAATGTTATGTTTTCTACACATAAGATTGTTTGAATTCTACATTTATTTTGTTGGCCAATAATATTTTGCTTTTGTTAGTTGATGTTAGACTTGGATAAGTACCAACTTAGTTAAATCTTTTCAAGACTCGTTGATGCATATGCTTTTCCTTGTCAATTTATGTGATTATTATACTTATACATAAATCAGAAGCTTACTATATGTTGATACCTGCTTTTGTACAAGGCCTTTTCCTAAGACCCAAGTCCAATATCTGTATCCTGTGATGCAAATAGGCTTGTTTTTTTGGATACAAACCATGTTAGGGGAACTCACATGGGTCGTGGTTTGCTGGATCATGTGTAATCGAATTGGCCCATTTATCATTGGTTAAACTTGGTTTTTGACCTGACTTGGGGATTTCAAATTAGCTTTGCGAGATAAATGAGTGATGGTAAAATAGTCAAGAAAGCCTAATCTCTTACCTTGGGTAGGTCAAAGTGTACCCACCATGAATATATATTGTCCAAAAAATCACATTCTTTTCATAACAGTCCAAAAAAGGCCCAAAAGGGTTGAATCTAGAAAGTTCTTATAGCTGTATCAACTCCTCAAGAGATCAAGATATCATTCTTATGACTCTTTGACTAGTCTTTGGAGGACTCCTTGATCTGACTCCAGAAACAGAATGTTTCTCCATATTTGCCTTCGCTACTTGCTTTAGACTAATCCTTAACAAGCCATCGACTCTAGAGATGGAAGGGCAAGTACTGAGCTTGGGAAAACAGTCTCTAGAGGCTTCTGATCTTCTAGAAAACATTATAAGTTTGAGCAGCTTATATACTTTACCTCTCATTTATAGCATTCCTTGACGCCTAAGCACAGAATCGTCATTCCTTGAATTCTAGAAAAGGAGGGAGTGTATCAAAAGGCTTTATAGAATCCAAGACAAGTCTGTCCTAAGCCAATCTCCAAAATGACTAAAACCTCCCTTATAAATGGCCCATCTTCTTTAGAGCAAGAAAACCAACACAAAACACAACAACATAACTTCACCCAGCTCCTATACAATTATTCTCATCTCTATCCATTGGATAATCACTCTATAAACTCATCTTTTTAGTGCCATAAACTCAAGAACTCCATTGTATTCATCAAGCTCCTTACTTTTGAAAAATTTCCAAAAATCACCAAGGTTCGTCTTCAGTGGCAACTTGTGTTCGTCTCAAAAGCGATCTTGAGCCATGCCTAAAAACACTTCAAAGATAGTAACCCATCTTCGAATAACCTTACCTAGATATTCATCAATTATTTGATTACTTCTTTTATCATTCTTTGATCTACAAGGTTTTTTTAGTCAGTTTTCTTATGTTTTACAGATTCTCTTGATGATTTGGCAATAGAAGACATCGTAGGATCCATCCTTCTTCAATTTTCTTCAAGCCTAAATAGACACAATCATGATGGAGGCCATGTCTTAGTCTTTGCTCTAGCTCTTCAATGTCTCCAGCCATGTTGGAACTACCACAACTAGCCAAATATTGCCAAGTTGACATCTCCGACATGGATGAATAAATAGTATATAAATAAATATTACAAAGGAATCATTAATCCTAATTAAACTTAGGCTTTTTCCGTATACATGGATATCCTGAATTTATTAAACCATTTCTCTCGAGTTTTTTTATGTGGACATGAGCAAAGGGACCAAGGCGTCAATAATAGTAAGTTCATGAGATTGATTATCAAGAAAATAAAGGAACTAAATTGTTAAATTTAAAAGGTTTTAATAATTTTCTGTTACTTTTCATAACTATGATATCTTTATATTATATTTCATTATGGATTGATAATAAACATGCTCGATAAGTATTTTTCTCTCAAAATTTTGAGAATGATGTGAGAAAGTACTATATAAAGCAATTTAGTCGGGCTATTCAAAGAAACCAAAAAATCGACACCAGTAGAAACACTAACTTAAGAAACCGAAATCACAAAACCGAACAATTTGGTTAGAAAATCAAGATTATCGGCTTGGTTTTTGGTGCCAAAGTCTTGGTTTCGGTTTGAAACTGAACCAAAAGATTAGAGTTTTTTTTTATAATATTTATATATATATAATATATACCTTATTGAAAATTAAAAAATGAAAAACCTCACCATCTTCAAAACAATGCCGTTTCCGAAAGCATAAAGGCCCTCAAACCCAAAATCTAATTTGTGTCACTCTTTTCTACAATGGCCTAAACCCGCCCTCAAAGCCTCTCGGCTCTCTCTTCCATCTCAGCGTCTTTCTCTTTCTCAGACTCTCATGAAGGCCGCTACTCGCCAGCCCGCGACCATGCTTCTCAGTCTGTCAATTGCCAAAGTCCACTTCACGCTCGTAGTTTGCCCGCTTCACAATTCCCCCATCTCCGCATCCCAAGTTGAGTTATTTTTCTCTCCTCTTCTTTTAATTTTCTCATTGAAGTTTTGTTTAGTTGCCGAGAAAGTATTTGACAAAATGAAAAGGATTTGTTTTTGACCTTTTGTTTCTAATTGTTTGTACTTTGGACTTTGACAGTTAAGAACTTGTAACAATTAGGCTTAGCATTAGAAAATTGAATTGGGTAGTTGATGTCTTGATTTATAATTGTTCTTGATATTGGTTTTAGTGTGTCTTTCATTTTAGCTAGTAAAATACCAGAAAATTCCAATCAAACATGAATATGTTTTTATAAAATACTTATTTATTGAATGAGTTTTCAAAAATATAATCAAATTAAGTTTCGTTTTTATGTTTCTTAAAATATATATAAAAAACATAATCAAATAAAATTTAATAAATGATTTCAGAATATATATTCAGTATAATTTTCAAAATATTCTCATTTTTAGTTTATTTGAAAATTAAAAATATTTAAAAAACAATATAAAGGAAACCGAAAACACCTAACCCCCCCCCCCCCAAAAAAAAAAAATAAGTGGAAAAACCAATCAGGTTACTGAGGTAAGCTAGCAGGTTATCATCAAGTTACTCTCCCAACCAAACCGACCGTCGTTGAACCAAATCGACAACGACAAACCGAACTGAGAATGCAGTAACTTGACCAACCCTCAATTGTGATTCTCCAAGTTTTGGTTTCAAACCCAGATCGAAACTGAAGCTCGATTTTCAACTAAGTTGCACCGCTACAAATAATGATCTACACATATATTGAAAGCACAAGATTCATCGTTCCATTCCCACAACTGTAATAATCAGGCACGAAAGCTTCATTACTTTAATAAACATTGCTGAAAAAAAAAATCTTTAATAAACTAAAATAATTAAATTAAGTTTATATAACAGTTGCAGATACAATCTAATAGTAATACTATATTTGATTCTAGAGTTTAAATTTAAACTCAACCCGTCCAAAATTTAAAAAAATATATATATATATATACACACGTTGTAAATATATTACCTATTGTGGTGTAACATATTGGGTATATATATCTAATGGCACCACATGATGAAACATATCATGACATGTGATTTTTAAGTATAGATTCGTATCGACTTGATAAAGATAGATAGTATTACACACACACACACACACGCAGGATCTAGTATGCACCACCGCATAAGTGCGACCATGAGCTGGACAGTAGGCCTTGTAAGAGGCAGATGTACACTGCAGGAGAGGAAAAAGAGGAAAGGGCAGCACGTGTTCTGATGAAACTTGCAGAGGATCGTAGTTGATGTTGGCATGGCAAGAGATGGTCAAAATTCGCAGAGAAGAGGGAGTGGACGTCAAGTGGATTAAGGGCACAATGGTAAAAGCAACATGAGAAGAGGAAGCCGAGTGTTGAATGTATTTGAAGATGTTACTTCCTTGGTTTCATATGGTGATATGCTCTATGGGGGTAATATGCTTTCAGTGAGCGCGGCAGTGTAGTTACAAAGTCGAAAGAAGGAATGTAAGTAGCCTTATCATTGAAGTGACGAATGATGACAGAATCTGGAAAATATCTGGAAAAGAATATCGAAGAGGATGGACGACGCAAACTACAAGTCGTTTATGTAAAAAACGACGAGTCAGTAAGACAAGAAGGAAAAAGTTTGGTAAAGTGAAAATTTTGAACAATGTTGCGTTTCAGTTGGGGTGGTAAGAAAAATAGCGGGGACGACATGTCCCTTTTGGGGTGGTAAAAAATAGTGAGGGCAATACGTCGTTTAATCAATACACCCACATGCAGGCAGTGATAAATGTCTTTGTCTTATTGCCTCTTTCCTCATTAGCCCCTTCTTCGATTCTGGTCTACACTCTGTCAACATATCAGAATTTTTAATTACTACACCTACACTCTCATGTCTCATCCTCACCATTCGTTCTTAATCTATTGGTCAGGCTTAGTCAAACGTATAGATACATCTATACATACAAAATTTCCCATCAAAGTGTAGACAGAATTTCCATCCTCTTCCAGCTTAGCCTCTTGTGTCAATTATTGAAGAAATAAATGTACAGCTGTATATGCAATGGTGCATGGGTCCGGAACTGTAATATATAGTTGACGCTTGACACGATAAAAAATTTAAGTAATTTGGACCAAAGATGATTAAATTATCCAAGGATTGGCCAATTAGATTGAAGATTAAGAATCCAATTTTCTTGGATTTGTTACGGTCTTGTAGTATCACAATCCAACTAGAGTTTTCAGAAATGCCACAAAAAATCTCTTGTTAGATTTCTGTTATCAATTATGAAATTTAAAATCAGAGAGGGAATACGGGGAGGAGTTCAGAATAGAAGAGAAAAGAATGAGCTTCGTACAGCTTTCTGTATGTCCAAAATGTCCTCAAGCTGCAGAGAGATTTCATTTATATAAATTACATTTACAATCCTCAAATCCTATACCTCGACCTCTCTAGCAACCTCCTCACTGGCGAGATTCCATCGGAATTGACAAATCTCAAGCTCAACAAATTCAACCTCTCGAACAACAAGCTTCACGGCAAACCCAGATCCAAACCCTCATCTTCCTTGCCGTCGGCGCCATCTCTGCAAGATCTCGTCACATCTTTGCAAATCATCTTCTCCGGTGCACTCACGGCGGTGGTCCCCAAGATCCCTCAATCGCCGACCGATAACGATTTGGCAGATGGGATCCAAAGAGTGGGTCGCCTAGAAGTCGTAGGTGACATCCAAATCTCACAGTGGCGAGGGATAATAGGCGGCGACCTTTGCCACCTCCGATTGGGATTTGGTTCCGACTGTTGCGCGTGATTCTCACGGCCCATGTGAGTTCTTCTTTGGTGGTGTGGGATTTGGGGACCTCTGTCACCTTCGTTGGATCTCCTATCATCGTCGTCCGGTCTAGCCACCATCACCGTTGACGGTGGGTTGTCTTTAGCATCAGACGAACATAAACCCACTTGAAATACGGCAGTAGGTGGAAAGAAAATTGTTCTTTTTTTTTTTGAAATGTTTGTCTAATTGAAAATCAATTATGATTTTTTTCATTGTATGATAATATATCTGATCTTGATCATTTAAAAATATATGCTGGTTGAAAATTTTTACATTATTCATGCAGTAAAGTAGCTTACTTAATACGTCATCGCTTGTGGCAGTGTACTCTTGTCTAGTGAGAAAAGTTTTGCCAACACAGTCCCCCACAAACATTAATCATGGAAAACGTTTCTGGTAAAATATTTGAAAAATGTGCTTTGAACATTTATATATATCAAACAAATTTTGATGTAAGTGGCTTTCGTCTGTTTGGAAAATCAACTCATTTTCAAAATGGAAAAAAAAAAAAAAAAGGTGATTGAAACATTAGTGCATCATGAAAAGATTGAAAATGGCACCGTACAAAGTTGGGCATGAGAATGAGGTGATTACCCTTTTACAGACGAGAAGAATAATAGAGAAAGTGGATCCCACATTTTTTACTTCTTTTTATCCTTTTCTTTTTTTTTCTTTTACCCATTTTGCAAAGAGCACTGTTATTCAGTACGGAGGGGTTAAAACCTCCTCCAAATGTCCTTCCCTGGCACATGCTACGAAATGCATACAGATCCGTTGTACTCCATATTACAAACCCAAATCGACTACTCTTTCAACAAGGAGAACCAAGCCATGAACAACCATTTCAACAGCCTCGACCAACATTACACTCAGGCCCGTTTAGAGAATTAGTTATGCTTTCTTAAAACATCTTTTTTTTTTACCCATCATCGTATTTTATTATTTATATTTTTAAATTATTATAATAAATTTTAAAAATCTATAATTATATGTATATAATTTAAATAAGATAAATTTTTTAAATTACATAAAATTTTAAAATAAATAAAATAATATTTATATTGATATTTAAAAAAAAATTTAATAAATTTTTATTTTTAACCCAAACAGTTTTTCGTTTAAATATATTTTTCAAAACAATTTATTTTCAATAAAAAAAAAAATCTCTAAACATCCATTTCAAACTAACCCTCAGTTCAACAATTCGGATCGGTACCGCACCAAACACGCTCATCGATCTACCTCCTCGTCAGCCGTCGCTGCCGTGATTCTGCTGGAGAGGGAGGGAATCCAGTGCAGTCGAGGTACCGGCCGGCGATTGTGGGCGAAGGACCGGTCGAAGAAAGGGAGAAATAATAATAAAAGAAGGAAAAAAAAAAAAAAGAAAGGCCGAGTTCGGAGGAATAAGTGGACAGCTACACTATTTTTAACGCCACATGCACGTAAATTTTATATCAAGTAGATTCAGGAGAAAATCCTACAGGGATGAGTCGATGTTCTCTCAACACGGCCTTACGTGCCATTAAGCATTAATATTTCATTTTAACTTCATTTAAATATAATATAATTTTACACCAAATATAAATTTTATAATAATACTACGAAAATAATTATTATTTAAAATATTTTTAAAACAACCACATCAATTTTTTAACTCTATTATTTATCTTTATTTTTACCAATCACATCAACTTTTCAACTCTAAAATACTTTTCGTTCAAACACACATTTCATTCAAATACAAAACAAATACTTTTCAATCAAATACAATATTCAAAAGATAAATTTCATTCAAATACAATCAAAATACAATGCGTTTACCAACCGTCCTCTTAGTATTGATTGTGTGAAAATGGATGCGCCGAAGCTAGACATGATTAGTGATTTTATGTCAATCAATCTGGCAACGACGTCTGAACCAGACGCAAATGGACAAGGAAAGCCCACAAGCATTAATCTAAATGGAACGTTGCACAAGAAGACAAGGTCGACCTGTTACTATTAAAATAAAATCAAAAAAAAAAAAAAAAAAACCAAAAGAGATGAGGGGGAGTTTGGGGGAGGTTTTGGAGATGTGATTTTGGGGTTTGGAAAAAAGTTGATTTTGGGGAATGTGTTTGGGAGAAAAAACTGTTTGGGGTGAAAAAATTAAAAATTTTAAAAATATTTTAGAAAAAAAATATCAATATGGATCTTGTTTTGTTCCTCTCAAAATTCTATGTAATTTAAAAAAAAAATCATCTCATTTGGACTTGTATATACAAAGTTATGGATTTTTAAAATTTTAAATGTACTGTAGCGTTTTGGAAATATAAATAGTAAAAAATGATAAAATTTTGAAAAAAAAGTAAAAATTTTGGCCTCCAAAACGTTGCCCAAACGGGACCTGAATAAACCTACGCCCACGTTTAATGCATGTACTCCTAGGTGGCTGTCTACTTAATTTGTCTGGCTATTTACCAAAAAAAAAAAAAAAAAGTATGGCTGTAACTTTGGATCAATAGTATTTGCTTACTTTGATGAAGGAAAAAAAAATTGTTCTTACTCTATCTTGGATAAATTGTTTCAACCTCTAATTTTTGTATGAAATTATAATTTGATCTTCAATTTTTTTCTATGGATAAATTATCTCTGAACTTTATATAACGAAGTACAATTCGGGTTTTTTTATTAATAAAAGTTAAAAAGTAAATGGAATCAATAAATATATATAATACACATAATTTGATTATATAACTTGTTATTCTTAATTATTATCATGATATATTTGGTTAAATTTACAACCTTTATTAATGATAATGTGAAAATGGATGCGCCGCTAGACGTGATTAATGATTATACGTTAGTCGGACAACGACGTCTGAAGTAGTACTAAGCCCACATTTGAGTAACACAATTTTTTTTTATTATATTTAAATGAAATATAATTTTTTTTAAATATTAATCATATCATATTTTAAATTTAATATAATTATTATTTATTGTTTCATTTTTTTATTAATTTTTTTAATTACATCATATATTCTCTCTCCTTTTTTTCTTTCTATTTTTACCCATCACATCACATATTTATTATTAAAATATAATTCAAATACTTTTTACCTAAATATATATTGTATTCAAATATAATACTAATATTTTTTCTTTAAATATAAATTATATTTAATACATTATATTCAAACGTAATACAAATACATTATATCCAGCAAACGACACCTAAATGACAAGGAAGCCCACAACCATTAATCTAAATGGAACGCTGCACGAGAAGATAACATCGACCCATTACTACTAAAAAAAAAAAAAGGACAAGTGAAAACCTATGCCCACGTTTAATGCATGCTCTCCTACCTACCTATCTACCCAATTAGTTTGGCTCTCTGCTATTAAAAAAAAAAGTTTAGCTATGACTTTGGACCACAAGTATTTAATTACTTTGGTGAGGGAAAAAAATTCTTCTTATTCTATATTGTTTCAACCCCTAACTTTTTTATATAATTATGATTTAATCTTCAATTTTTTTCCTATAATTAAATGATCTTTAAATTCTATAACAAGATACAATTTTGTCTTTTGTATTAATAAAGGTTAAAATTTATATGAAATACATAACATGTATAATACACATAATTTGAATTATATAATTTGTTATTTTAATTTTCATTATATAGTAAATTATATGTAATTAAGGTGATATATTTTATCAAATTTATAAAGTTTATTAATAAAAAGAATCATTTTATACCTTTTTAAAAAAATTAAAGACTTTTTAGCAAAAAAAAAAAAAAAAGGATTAAAGATCAAAATGTCACTTCATAAAAAGGCCAGGACCCTTTCTATTTATTTATTTATTTATTTATACTGCACGTATAAAACACTTGCTAATCTAATAGTACAAATAAAAGAACTAATTTAATACAATTCTATGGATTAAGAACTTGTTTTATAAAGCTTTAAAAATCAAAAATCAAAATAAGAGTTCTCCAATAGATAGAGGTAAAAAAGAAAAAGACGAGGATTGAAAATTTTAGGGGGCGTTTGTTTTTATTTTTGAAAATGATTTTTTATTTTCAAAAACACAGAAAATAAAAACGGTTTCAAAATAGCGTTTGTTTATTTAACGTTTTCAAAACCGTTTCGAAAACACCGTTTTCAACTATGTTGTTTTTTTGGGTTTTTTGAAAATGAAAAAAAGTTGTTTTCACTTTTTGTTTTCATTTTCAAAAAATATTGTGTTTTTTGGGTTTTTTGAAAATGAAATGAGTTTTGAAAAAATATAACCAAACAAAGTTTCATTTTTATGTTTTTCAAAATATACACTTAGAAAATATAACCAAACACAGTCTCAGAAATGATCTTAACACAGTTTTCAAAATATTCTCATTTTCAATTTTTTGAAAACAGAAAACATTTCAAAAACAATACCAAACGCTACCTTAAATTTTTTACTTTTTGGTTAAATCATACATAAATTTATTATTAAATTTTACTTGTAATCATAATAATATATTTTTAATTTATGATAAAACTCTTTACTTTATAATTAACTTCGATTTATAAAGAGTTGTTTGGATGAGAGTTCTGTTTTTTTAAAATGAAAAATTTTTAAATATAAAAAATAAAAAATTGTTTAAAATTTTTTTTATAAATGAAAAATTATTTAAATCGATAAAAACCTTTTATTTTTAGAGAATTTTTTTTATATTTTTTAAAAATAAAAAATTTTAAATATCCAGATACGAAAATTTAATAAATTAATAAAGTTGTTTTTGTTTTAAAATAAAATTTTTTTTCATTTTTTTAATTTGAAAGTCTCGACCAAACAAACAAACAAACAAACGGAGGGTAATATTATTTCGTCACAGCTGCTTCCACTGCCGAGCTGATCCCATCAACAAAAATGTCTTCTCTTTACGACAACTCAGCGCCGTCTGATCAACTTCCGGTGAAGGCGATCCCCGGCGGCTGCGGCTTGCCTTTGCTCGGCGCCATCAAAGACCGGTACGACTACTTCTACTTCCAAGGCCAAGACGATTTCTTCCGCGCCCGAATCAACAAACACAACTCCACAGTCTTCCGAACCAACATGCCTCCCGGTCCCTTCATCGCCTCAAATCCTAAGGTCATCGCCGTCCTGGACGCCGTCAGTTTCCCGATCCTTTTCGACAATTCGAAGGTCGAAAAGCGCAACGTTCTCGACGGCACTTTCATGCCCTCCACCGCCTTCACCGGCGGCCACCGCGTCTGCGCTTACCTCGACCCCTCCGAGCCCAACCACGCCAAGCTCAAGTCCTTGTTCCTCTCCGTCCTCGCATCGAAAAAAGACTATTTCATCCCTCTCTTCAGAGCCTGTCTGTCCGAGCTCTTCGCCAAGATAGAAGACCACGTGCATGACAAAAGCAGGAAAAATTCGGCCAACTTCAATGCCCTAAACGATGAAATGTCCTTCAACTTCTTGTTCCAACTCCTTTGCAACCGAAAGCCTTCGGATTGTGGTCTCGGTTCCACGGGACAAACCCGGTTCGACAAATGGATCTTTTTTCAACTTCACCCCCTTATATCGCTCGGATTGTCGAAGTTTCTCATGTTGTTTGAGGACATTTTGTTCCGCACTATTCATCTGCCGTGGTTCGTTGTAAAATCCGATTACTGGAAGCTTTACGACGCGTTTTTCTCATCGGCCGGTTCGGTTTTGGACGAAGCTCATGAGCGTTTTGGGATCGAGAGAGAAGAGGCTTGCCATAACTTGGTGTTCTTAGCTGGTTTTAATGCTTATGGAGGATTTAAGGCTTGGTTTCCCATTTTGATCAAGTGGATCGCGTCCGCAGGGGAGAGTTTGCATCGTCAGTTGGCTGATGAGATCAGGACCGTTGTTAAGGCAGAAGGTGGAATCACTTTCACGGCGTTGGAGAAAATGAGTTTGACCAAATCAGTGGTTTACGAAGCGCTGAGGATTGAGCCTCCGGTCCCGTACCAGTACGGTAAGGCCAAGGAGGATATGGTGGTCTACAGCCATGATGCGGGCTTTGAGATCAAGAAAGGGGAGATGATCTTTGGATATCAGCCGTTCGCTACCAAGGATCCGAAGGTTTTTGAGAATTCCGAGGAGTTTGTCGGCCATAGGTTCGTTGGGGAAGGAGAGAAGCTGTTGAGGTATGTTTACTGGTCAAATGGCCGAGAGACCGAAGATCCGACGGTGGATGATAAGCAGTGTCCGGGAAGGGATCTGGTGGTGCTGCTGTCCAGGGTATTGATGGTGGAGCTCTTCCTTCGATACGACACGTTCACGGTGGAGGTAGGGAAGTTGCCAATAGGCTCGTCGGTGAAGATCAAGTCGCTAACTAGGGCCAGTACTTGATGATCAATATTTTCAGGATCATCATCAGCAATATCTTGGTTTGTAACTCAGTAATTTTTATTTATGTGAGCTTGAACTCATCTGAATGTCAATTTGTAATAAGACGGCATTGGTTATAGTTTGTAAAACTATATCATTATCTTATGAATAAATTCACATGAAGTAATCCATTATGAAATATAAATTTTTTCTAATATTATTTCAACGTCTTCTTTTGAAGGAGAAAATGAAAGGAATTTGCATAAACGTACTTTAGAGGGTGTTTGGTTTTGTTTCTAAAACTGATTTTACGATTCCCTAGGAAATCGATTTCAAAATCGATGTGAAATTGTGTTTGGTTTGTATTGTTTTTAAAAACAGATTTCAAAACGAATCCAAAATCGCCTTTACTCCCAATATAAAATTGAAAACGATTAAAAGTCGTTTTCTCTGATTTCATTTTTCCCATTTCTCCCATTTCTCTGATTTAATTATTATGGTTAATTAAGATTTAATTGATATAGTAATTACTTAAATATTATAGTTATTAATTTTTAATTCATTTTTCAATTAAAAATTTTTATTAATTTTTAATTTTTGGTATTCATAATAATTTTTTTTTAAATCAAACATAAATATGTTTTTATAAAATACTTATAAAATGACTGGTTTTCAAAAATATAACCAAATACAGTTTCACTTTTTTGTTTCTCAAAACATACACTCAGAAAATAAAACCAAACACAATTTCAGAAACGTTCTCAGAATTGTTTTCAAAACGATCTCAAATTCAGAGAATTTGAAAACATAACAGATTTCAAAAACAATACCAAACGCTACCTTATTTTCTCAACTTGAATTATCCTTTTCCCTTTAAATTAATACCAAGTAGCGTTTCGTCATTTTCGAAATAATCACCACTTTATAAATATTATCTAGATCTGTCAATTTCCGTTTTGTGAATCTCAAATAACTATATCTACTTTTCTTTCTGAATAGGCATGTAAATTTTCAATTTTCATAAGATTACAGGTCTTGGATGTCAGAATTATTGTCAATATATGTTTTATGTCTTATAACTTTCAAAAGATTTGGGCAATATATGTTTTATGTCTTATGAACGATAGAGCAAAGCAAACTGATTAGCACACTCTTCCATATGATACATTCTGTGTTGCATTAATATTGTCGTCTCTGAGGCTGAGCCTTACGTTTTCCAACCCTTTATGACACTCTGCTTAGCTTCAAATGCGGGGCTCCTGGTCGCGACTATGATCATGATTACAGAAATGTAGTCAATTTGCTTTGCCTGCGTTTTTAAAGTTTTGGTACTTAGTAAGTACTAGTTTTGCTATTAGAATATGTTTGGTACAAGTGAAAAATATAAAATATAAAATGGGTAGCAATTTTGATATTTATAATTGTTTGATAAAAAAAAAAAATTATAGGAGGGATTATAAATTCTTAAAAATATATTATCATAGATCCGAGGTTGTCTTTTTATTAGACTACCGTATTAATTATAATATGTGAAAAGCTCTTGTGTCCAGATCAGAGTAGAAGCAACATTTATAACTTTCTATTTTAATTTTATAACTATTATATGATTTATATATAATTTTTATTTTTAAATCTTATAATATGATCTATTTAATTCTGTAAAGGATTAGTATCCCTAAAAATGTCATATTAGAATAAATTAATTGTGATAATAATGCAAAAAAAAAAAAAAAAAAAACAAGTAGCAACTTTTAAGCGGCTGTTGTAGAGGAAAGCTCCTGTATAATATGTTGATTGTCAATAAATTTTGCATACATCAGTTATTGCAGCTAAAACAAGGTTAACTTTCTCCACCATTTTTAATCAAAAGAAATAAGGTTACTTCACATCAACAATGCACATTAACTTGACGTGAAGGAGAAATATTCTAACGGTTTACATCACCTTTCTTCAATAGGAATGGGCTGACGCACGTCTTTGGACGTGGCATTTGTTTTGTTTTATTTTTTATATTTTATCTTTTTGAAGTTATTTTATCTTTTATAGTATATTTAGATTTAGATTAAAATAGAATTATTTCTTAAAGGATTAAAATAGAATTGGTTCTCACTTTTGTTACTAATAATAATATCTCTAAATATTGTAACTTTTTTAATGTAATCCTAGATAATATTTTTGCTGAAATTAAAAAATCATATATATTTTTTTATAAATTACTAAAAGTTTTCTCCGTAAATATAGATTGTTAAAAAAAAAAAAATTCCAAACTTATATAATTTTCCACATTTTTCTTCATATCGTAATTATTTTGAAATATTTGTAAGTGTTTGAAGAAAAAAATTTACCTCTAAAGAAATATTTTTTTATAAGAATATAAGCATTTTTTGGTTCATCCAATACTTTGCTCATTATTATTATCTATTTTTTATTTAAACGGATTTAACTTTAACAAAAAAAATGTTGAAGTCAATATTACTATATTACTTTTAACGTATTCGCCAATGGGTTCTTCGGTGCAGATTAAATTGTTGACTAAGGCCCAAACGACAGTTTGACCAGATCCGTAATTAGCACAAATAAATCAGTTAGTTTCACTGTGGGCCTTCATTTGTATTATGTCGTTTTCTGTTATTTTTTTCGTTTGAACTAATATTAAAAAAAAAAGGCCTACATGCATCTTAAGTCCCGGAAGAGTTTTACATTATGGAAAAAATTATGTTTATTCTTTGTTGGCCTTTCATTGGAAAAGATAAATAAATGTTGTCCATTTCAAATCCATGTCGTTATTCAACTTACAAATATTATTTTTAATACGGCGAGGTTTCATTTTGAAGTTTTGTCATGTGAATGACTACTCATCGTGTTTGGTGATCTATTTTAAAAAATATATCATTTTGAAGAATGCCAAAAAATAAAAAATAAAATGCAACATTTCTTGATTTTTGCACAATTTATTAAAGAAACAACGATATGTATTCATAGGAAGCTGGAATCGACAAAAATAGTTAATAAAAACCCAATGGCAGTAGCTAGATAGATGTGTTAATTTGACTACCTCATGAACCAACTATTTTGGGTGTTTGCTAACGATGCTAAATTATAATGTCAGCGATGCTCTAATACTAATAATATAATAGAGGCAATATGATATTCTTAGGGATCATGTATTATCGCGTCTAGTTACATTTAAAAAAAATATATCTTAGATTTATATATATATATACACATATCAATATATATACATGTCCCTCTCCTTTATACTTTTTTTTTAAATTACTATAGGATACTTTGTTAGTAAAAGTATACCAATTATAAATCTAAAACTAATACAATAGAAATATTAGTAGAATCAAAACCAAATCTACTAATTTAAACAGAATTTCATCATTATTATTAGACAATTTATATCGATGGTCTCTGAATCACGTGGCTTATGAGTTTTTTTTTTTTTGGGAAGGTTGTGGCTTGAGATCATTTTAGTTCTTATATTTTCATTGTTATATTTTTATTTCTTACACCATCTCTACTCTATTTACATATATCAACGCTATATAAACTATAATATAATATGAAAAATAATATTATCTTACTTTACTCTTTAATGTATTATATTATTTTTATTTTTGTGAACATTATTATGATTTGAAGGTTGTAAGAATTAACTTTTAGTATTTAAACAAATAAAAAATAAGTGTTGTAATGAGATAATAACTAATAAGAATCAAAAATGAAATTTGACATTAATTATACCTTATAGTAAATTTATCATAAAATTTGATATGAAAGATAACACTATATTAAATAGTATTTTTTTTAATTTAATATCAAAATTTATTATTGACACATTAATTTGACATTGTGTTGGCTCTTATATTTCATCTTCAAATGCTTTACTTACATAAAATTTTGGTCCAATCAGTAATTCTTGTCCAATTTTTAACAGAACTCGTCATGTGCCGCGCCTCCAATTTTGTCCAAAATGCTGCGCGTCCAATTTTGTCCAAAAATTCATATTTTACCTTTTATGTATATTTATATATATATATATATATATGAATTGAGATGATATTCAAACTAACATCTTAGATGGAGCCAAGTATGATAATTTGGTTAAATTATTTTACATTCTATATTAAGCATATTATTAATTTAAATATATAGTATGAAGATTAAAGTCTCACAAGTCTATCTTAATTCAAGGACCATCATATAAATATTCCTTATAATATTTTTTCAATATCTTATACTAGTGAATTATTTTCAACATATTACCCAATTTGATATAATTTAATTCCTTAAAAGCCTGGATTTCTGTATATGCAACAATAGTCTCAGTAATCAGGCCATTAAGGTAATGGTCACACGACCAACTGGCTCCTTTTCTTTTTGCCTAAATAATTATTCTTTCTAAAATAATACTAAAACGTGATCAACGTATCTACATAGTTAACTTAGATACAAATATAATTACTTAGCCACCCGTCTGCTGGGTTCCTACGAAGTACTGGCCACAAATATATTCGCAACTAATTTGTCCATGTACGATACTCATGAGACTAGCAAAGTTAAAATAAAATAAAATAAAACAAGTGAAAGGCAGTTTTTTTTTTTTTTCCTTTTTTCGTGAGGATATAAGTTATTAACACACCAATATGATTATTGCTAGTGGGCAATTTAAAGGCTATTGATCAATTACATATGCTTGTGTCTCCAATATTATATATATATATATATAAATACAACTTTTCCATATAAGGGTGTGTGTTCTTGATTTTTGGTTATATTCCAATTCTTATTATTTAGATTAGAACATATTGTAATCATGTTCCGAAGAGTTTTCAATAGTAACTCTTTTTTTTTAATTGTTGGTGATTATACATAAAATTATAAAAATAAGTACATACTTTAATTATATTTAATAATGTAGCATTTTATATGATTTATTATAGTAGGCTAATCAATATATTAACCTTAAATATAAATTAAATAAATTTTAAAATTGAAGGAAATTAATAGTTAGGTTCACCGTAGGTGTATCATGCTCTTTTTTGTTTGGATTTTTTATTTCCTTGTGCCTTCTTGATTTCTTATCCATAATATATTAGATGTTCTTTCTGTTGGAACCACTTGCCTTCTCTTAGTTCTTTAGTTTTCCCCCGGTTTTCCCTATTGCTTCAGTTTGTAATTTTAGAATTTTTTTTTATTAGAAATATGTAGAAGATTGTATAAACAATAAGTATGCATGAGTTGAAGAAAAGATGAAGTGGTTTGAAAAATATATATATATAAAAACCGATACAACATAAAAACTAGATTTTTAATTAGGAAACAAAATTTTGT
The DNA here is from genome assembly GCA_035233585.1 of Antiaris toxicaria. NCBI lineage: Eukaryota > Viridiplantae > Streptophyta > Magnoliopsida > Rosales > Moraceae > Antiaris > Antiaris toxicaria. The sequence goes on along the minus strand of CP141158.1, from coordinate 44,772,754 downwards.
ATTTACAAGAAAAAAAAGGAGAAAATATTAGTAGATGATATTGGATCACAGTGTTAAAATGGTATTGGATAGAGAGGAAACAAAATGTTAAAATGATATTTGAGCTATTTAACATTTTGAATAAAAATTGAAAAAGAAAAAAATAGAACTGAGATGATTAGAAAATGAGATTCAAATTAAAAAATTTTTTAGAAAAGAGCAATATCAATAATTTAAGAACAAATTACCTATTCACAATTATATTTAATAAGCTCTCGAAAATTGATGCTTATTAAGTGTCAGATTTTTTTTTGACTAACTACTAAATTTATTACAATCATTTGATTTATATCACATGATTAAATAATAATAATCATTAATGAGTAAATCTTACAAAACATATCCAAAACTTTGTTCTTACATGTGCAAGCCAATCAATAAACCCATGTTGCTGCATATTTCTTTCTCTCTTTTTCGTTTTGTAAATTAAAAAGAAATATACTATATTTTTCTTTGAAGAAGTGAATTAAATATATTAAACATCAACCTCGTGATTTCCTTCCATCCAAATTCGAATGAGAGCTAATTCGGGTTTTTCGTTAAAATTTTAAACAAATTTGGAAGGGAATATTTTAAATAATTTTTTATATATTAAGAGACATAATGATCAATTTTAAACTAATAAGGATCAACTTGAATGGAGATTTATGATTCAAAGGTTATTAATGAAAATATCTTTGAAAATAGTAATTATACTCATCAACTATACCATATTAATAATTTCTATTAAAATCACAATCGAATATGAAGTGAAGGGACATTTTAAATAATTTTTTATATTTCAAATAACACAATAATCAATTTCATATAAATAAATATTAATTTAAATAAAAATTTATAATTAAAAATTATTTATGAAAATAATCATTATATAAATTCTCAAGCACTGGTACCATTGAAGGACCATCTTGGCCGTATTTTCTCGCTTATTCACAATACAAGTATATGTACATATATATATATGAACACTCGTGTTCTTTTCTGTTCTAAGAATATACCAATTAAAGAAACCAATTATTTTTAAAATAAATTAATTAATTTAACTAATAAATTTTAACAATCATTTTATTTTATTTTCTATTTAATAGCACTTAAATGATAATTCTTAACCACCATCATATCCTTTAATGCAGCTTTGTCGTTAGTAAAGTCTTTTCTAGTATAAAGAAACCAACGATTGTTGATTCGAAAGCAGCAAAATCTTTTGTTTCCTGATTCTTTCCCCGAAAAGTCATGTCCCTTTCCTTTTTACCCTTTTTTTTTTAAATTACAAAAGGATACTTTGTCAGTGAAAGTACACCAGTTACAAAACTAATATAATAGAAATATTAATAGAATCGAAAACAAATCTACTAATTTAAACAATGTCATCATGATTATTACACGATTTATATAGATGGTCTCTAAGTCATGTGGCTTAGGAGTTTTATTTTTTATTTTATTTTGAAGGTTGTAGCTTGAGATTTTAGTTCTTATATTTTTAAATTCAATTAGACTTCTTACATTTTTAGTTCTTATATTTTTCATTTTTATATTTAATTAAATCATCTCTAATCTATTTGTACATATCAATACTATATTTATTATAATATAACAAAAAAAATAATATTATCTTATTTTACATTCTAATATATTATGTATTGTTACTTTTTATCATCATTATTATGGTGTAGAGGTTGTAAAAATAAACTTTTTGTATTTAAATAAATAAAAAATAAAAGTATTGCAACGAGGTAATAATTAATAAGAATCAACAGTGAAATTTGATATTAGTTATACCTTATAATAAATTTATTATAAAATTTAATATATAATAAATTTGATATGAAAGATAACACTATATTAGAAAGTATTTTTTTATCTCAATATCAAAATTTACTATTAACACATTAATTTAACATCACATTACTCTTATATTTCATCTTCAAATGCCTTATTTACATGAAATTTTGGCCCAATCAGTAATTCTTGTTCAATTTTTAATGGAATATATCATGTGCCGCACGTCTAATTTTGTCCAAAAATTCATATTTTACCTATCATATGTATATATACATGTATATATATTTGAATTAAAAGTGATTAGAATTCAAACTCAATATCTTATAATAAAATCAGATATGATTATATCGTTAAGTCATTTTATATTCTATATTAAGCATATTATTAATTTAAATAAATAGTATGAAGAGTAAAGTCTCACAAGTCTATCTCAATTCAAGGACCATCATATAAATATTCCTTATAATATTTTTTCAATATCTTATACTAATGAATCATTTTCAACATATTACTCAATTTGATATAATTTACTTCTTTAAAAAGCTGGATTTTTATGTATGTGACTACATCGTTTGATGATGGAGAATATTCTCGGTAATCAGGCCATCAAGATAATGGGCACCAACCAACTGGCTCCTTTTCTTTTTGTCTTAATAATTATTTCTTCTAAATTTATACTAAAACGTGATCAACGTGTCTACATAGTTAACCTAGATATAAACATAATTAGTTGGTCACCTGCCTGCCGGATCCCTGCGAAGTTCTGGCCACAAACTAATTTGTCCGTACACGATACTCATGAGGCTAGCAAAGTTAAAATAAAATAGGTGAAAGGTAGTGTTTTCTTTTTTCTTTTTCACGAGGGTATAAGTTATTAACACACCAAAATGATCATTGCTAGAGGGCAATACAAGGTTATTGATCATTTAAATACACATGCGTGTGTCTTCAATAATATATATATATATATATATAGAAAACTCTTCCATTTAAGGTTGTGGTATTAGTTTTTAATAGTTTTTTTGTTGGTGATTCTCGTAGTCATTCACTTTGCAATTCGGCGGGAGTTAGTAGATGATTGTGGCCATCGTGTGTGTCCGCCGGTACCAACAATTGCCAGTAGTACATTATTGACTCTAGCAATCGAAGTTGGCTAATAACCAATGTTTATCAAGTGAGTTAATCAGCTTTTATCGGTTAATTTATATCGATGTGTTATTAAGGTGGTTCACCAATGGTCATCTAGTGAGTGACTATCGCTTGCAGCACGGGCAAAATGATAAGTACTGGTAGCTCATTGACTTTAGCAACCGATGCAATATGTGATCTATGGTCATTTAATGAGTGGCTCTAGCATCCGAGACCGATGGTGACTAACGGCGACATGAGGCCGGTGCCAACGATGACTAAAGCGGTCTCCAATTCACTCTCGCAAATGTGCCGCCAGATGACCAATGGGCATCTAGTGAATGACTGGTGCAACCAACACGGATACAACCGATGGTATCTGTCGATTAGAGACCAAATTTGGCAAGCGACTCCAATGGCTAGTGTCGCCAACAGACCAGCTCCACGTCAAACAACGGTCACTTGTTGAGTAGACTCCAACAACTGACTCGGCATATGACTAGTGGTCAACAAGTAAGTGACTAGCGATAGCTCTAAGTGATTTTTGGGTATCAATGTGATAACTTAAATGTTAGGGTTTTGCTCCTAAATTATTTTCTAATCTCAAGTTAGTCCTTGACTTTTAATTTTACATCTTATACTATTTTGAACTTTTCTACTTTTACAAAAATGATCACTATATTAGTGTTCTGTCAGAAAGTGAACGAAACTAAACACATTCACATCACAGGAGCTTTAATTAAGGGTTAAAACTGTTTTTCAAGGGAAATTTACCTGCAAATAGCTTTATGATATTATATATCTTTGATAATTAATAAAAAAAAATTGTGATAATAGCTCTTTTAGTGCTCATGTTTTGGATTTTTGTCCTATAATTCGGATTTTTGCCCTTTATTTCACATTGTAAGAGGGAAAAAATCTTAAAATCATTTTGAATAGGATAATATTTTAGAGATGTATTCTTTTGAGAGCAATTCTCAAAAAAATAAAGTACAGTTTGCGTTATATATGTTCGATTAAAGTACGGTCTGTTTCCAAAATATCTATGATTATTAAGGTATAATTTCCTTTCAAAAATTATTTAATTACGAATTTACTTATTAATATAACTCATATGAATAGAATATATATTTTTAATTCATTTTTTTAATAAAATATTGGTAGAAGGACCGATGGTGCGTCAGTAAAAATGTCAAGGGAAAGTATCGTGTAAAATAAAAAACATAGGGGTCAAAATGAGCTAGGATGTGTAATTCAGAAATCATTTGTAAAATAAACCCTAAATATTAAGGATGCTGTGGGCGGTACGGAAATATTAAGAACAAAGAGAAAAGGACAAAAATCTAATAGTGTATTTTTACTAGAAGAAGTTCCAGTAGTGTTTAAAGAGGGAGATAAATGATAACATGGGCGATCCTTTAGCAAAATGAATATTGAAGCATGTGGCAAAAGGTTCTTAGACGTGTAGACAAAATCTAGCTAGTAAAAATTGGAATATAACTAAAAATTAAGAATACTTTACAGTGCAAATTTGTTATTTTTAAAAATTTTCAAAAAATTTGTTATATTTCAATTGCACAATGATAACAATGCCATGTGGTGTAATTTTCCTAGAAATAATTTTTTATGCGATAAAAAAGGAAATTTGTAAATTTATCGAAATACAAAAGATATATGTGCAACTATAGGTAGAAGGAAAAAAAAGGAAATGTATAATTTTATGACAATAGAAAATCAAAATATTTGCAAAAATCTAGATATATTTTCTTTTGTATTTGCAAATATGTGTATAAGAAAAAATATATATTTTTCTATTAAAAAAAAGAAATACATTTACATTTATATATATATATATTAGAAGTTGATGTTAAATTAAATAAAATCTTACAATACATATTCACAACTTTAGTCTTACATGTGCAAGCCAATCAATATACCCATGTTGCTGCATATATATATATATATATCTCTCTTGTTTTGTAAATAAAAATGAAATATATTGTATTTGTCTTTGAAAAAGTGAAAAATATATTAAACTTCAACCTTATGCATTAAGAGTTGCTTCTTGATTTTTAATTTTGCACATCACATTATTTCAAACAACCTTTTTACTGTAATTGTAGAGGGTGAATTCTATGATTAATTAATCAAAGGACCAATGACTACGTTTAAGAGTTGTTGAGTAGATTCAATTAATCGACAGGTCGATATGCTGTGAGAATGACAAAAAAGGTAAAATGCAGTAAAGTGAATAAAAGAGACACAGAATTTATAGAGGTTCATTCGTTAACAAGAGCTACACCTCTGTGGAGTCTTTGAGAATAGTCCATTATTTTTTAAGAATGTGTTATAATGAGATCGCAAATAGAAAGTTAAGAGAGAAAGGAAGTATGGAATGTGAGTTCAGAGAGAATATCCATGTGTTTGTACGGGTAAGCGCCTTTGTGTGAATGTATATGTCTCTCTATTTGTGTGTAAATGGTCTTCGTATTTGTAGTTGATATAGCATGGCTTGTTTCTCGATCACGTCCATAATTTGGGCTTTGATCATTGAGATACTTTGCTTTGCTTAATGCATTTGACTTTTCCTTTATGATTGTATTGTTTTGTTTGTTGATCTTATGCCTTTATTGCTCGATTACAGATGATGTAACTTGTATATATGTAGCCAACTGTTGATTTTTCTTCTTGGGCACGATTCCCTTGATCGAGTTGTTTGAGAAATATTCCTAAATTGCCTTCTTTAGATTAATACGGTTGACCTTATTCCCAATTTGGATGATCTGATTGTTAATTCTTCAAATAAGACAACCCAACAATATTCTTTGTTGACTTATGGAGGAAGGTCATTTATTCACTTGTCAAGCTAACTCATGGGATTAACTGCTTGAGCAGTCGATTTGACTTGTTGAGTGGTAAATGGGTTTTATACGTATGATTTTGAATTGATATTTTGTTGGTTTTTCGGTCATTTTTGTTAGTTTGATATGCTTTTTTTTTGTAGGTTAGGTTGAAATATTCATGTTTTGGTGCTATTGGAACACTTTAAAAAGGAAATCGGAATGGAAATGAGGTCTTTGTAGAAAACAATTGAGGTCGTGGCCCCATAAGACATAAAAGAGGCTTTTAGGTGATTTTCTAGCATCGCGACTTAAGCTTAAGAGGCCACAACATTGTGATTTGGCTTTTTGAAGAAATCTTGATGGTGCTGCAGCTCAAACTTATGAGCACACGGTGTTGCGATTTGGCATAAGAGAAAACCCCATTGGCACTACGGCATCGGATAGCATGAAAAATCGGTCTGAATGAAGTCTTTTGGCCTTACAGTGCGAGGATCTGAGCTCGTGGTGCAAACTTCAAACTCCAACAATCAAAATTTAAATTGTGTAACTTTTGTTTCCAATATTACCCCTTCGAATTAAAACATATAATCAGATCTTTTTAGGGCTAAAATAAGGGTATATTGCCGGAGAATAAAGAGGAGAAGAACAATAAATTGAGCTAAAGAAAATGTTGCTTCCGAATTAAAATCTCAGCATTGAATTCACCTCTAATACTAGTTCTCTTTTTCTTTTCATTCTTCATTTTTAACACAATTGTTAGGATGTTTTATTTTACAACTTGAACTATATTTCTTTTCTAGAGCTACGATATAGCCAAATGATGGTTGTTAATATTTTTCCAGTTTAATATTTTTTCTTTCTTCTTTCTTGTTTTTTTATTTTCATATTGGGGAAAATGCTCACATCAAGTTTGGGGGGAATTATTCTATCTTTTGTTTTATTAGTATATTAGTTTGCTTGTCTTGTTCTAAATTCCATTTTAGGTGATTTGCTTGTTTGTTTAGGATTGTTAAAAAAAATTATGTTTTTGTGTTTTGGAGTCTTGATGAGATTTTTCATCTAAGGTCAATGATAGGAAGCGATTGAACTACATATAGCATGTGGAAAATTATTGGTACAATTTTGAGTGTGTGCTTGATCCTGTTGTTGGTTTTCTTTTGTTGGCCATTTTTGGACATATTAAGTACATAGTTTTAAGTATATAGTCATTCTTGCTTGCTTAGGAAAGATTTATGTGAACAAATTTCCTTTATAATTTCATAGAATTCTAGAATTTGTTTGATTGACGCTCAAGGTGAAATCCTAGGCTACATTGTATTATGGACATGATTTAGGCAGTTCTTTGAACTGTTTGAGCCTTTCAAGTCAATCCATGCATGATTTTATCCTTCGTTTACCCGATTAGGTCTTATTTATTCATTTTCTTTGTCACCTTTACATTTAGACTAGCCTTCAAATAGTTTTTCCTACCTTTTACCCTCAACCATAGCATAATTGATCATTCGAGGAAATCATTTGAAGTTATGTTTACTTAGGGGAGAATGGGAGGAGTTTTGATAAATTATTCATGTTTATATATATATTTCAAAAAAAAAAGAAGAAAAAAAAGTTAAAAAAATGCTACACCTAGTAAAAAAAATAAAAATAAATATAAAATAGAAAACGAATAATTTTGGGTGTAGTATTAAAAAAATTGTGAGAGAGAAAAGTGTTATGAACAAGTTTGGGGTGTGTGACTCCGTTTGTAATAAAAGAGTTCACTAAAAAGTCCTAGAGTGGTTTTGTGCTATAGGTGTTTGAGCCAAGTATCCTTTATCCTACTTTCACTTTAGCCCTACATTACAAACCAACAAAGTCCTAATGATCTTTGATGTAATCATTAGTCTACATTAGTGGAGAGTGTCATGAAAAATTGGCCTAGGGAAATCTAAACTTCCCTTATCTAGAGATCTATCATAAACTCTGTTTGCATAAATTTATCTGGGCTGTGGATGGTTGGATGAGCAAGAATTTACACACATATATTTAGAGAATCAAAGGTAAAAGGAAATTAATAATAGGGTTGAAATTTTACTCATTCACACTACTTTGAGTTTTCTTCGTGTTATTTGATCATGTGAGATCTTTGAGGCCGTTTGATGATTTAAATCAAGTTAATACTTGCTTATTTATTTTAGTTGTTTTATGTCTTTAGTCAATTTATTTCTTTCTTTTGCTTGAGGATTAGCAAAATGTTAAGTTTGGGGGGTATTTGATTACTAGGTTTTAAATTCGCGAGTTGACTACCTTTATATTGATATTTGGTTTTTTTTTTTTGTTTGATATGTTTTCTTTCTTATTTTGTAGGTTATTTTGAAAATTTTCTGTTTTGGTGTAATTGGAACACTTTAAAAAGGAAATCAAAGCAGGAATGAGGTTTTTGGAGAAAAAAGAGTAAAGCCTTGGCTCTAACAATTGAGGCCTCTTCTTTAGAAGGCATAAAAGATGCTTTCAGATGATTTTTCAACACTGCAACTCAAGCTTGTAAGGCTATGGTGCAGCGATTTGGCCTTTTAAGAAACCCTGCTAGTGTCGTAGCTTAAACTCATGAGGCCGCAGCGCTGTAATTTGGCGCATGGAGAAAAACCCCATCAGCTCAGCAACGCGAGTAGTTGAGGCCTCAGCCTCAAGACAATGTTAAAAATCAATTTGAATGAAGCCTTTTAGTGTTACAGCACGAGGATCTAAGGCTATGGCATCAACTACGAACTCCAACAATCAAAATTTGAATTGTGCAACTTTCATTTCTAATTTCGCCCCTTTGAATTAAAACATTAAATAGATCTTTTTAGGACTAAAAAAGGGGTCTTTTGCCAGAAAATAAAGAGGAGAAAAACAACGAATTGAGCAAAAAAAAAAAACGGTGCTTATGGATTGAAATCTTAGCATTGAATTCATCTTCAATACCAGTTTTCCTTTTCTTTTCATTCTTCATGTTTAAGACAATTGCTAGGATGCTATATTTTGCATTTATGAACTAAATTTCTTTTTCTAGGGCTATGATATAGCCAAATGATGATTGTTAATATTTTCCTAGTTTAATTTAATTGATGTTTATTCTAGCATATGTTGAGTGTTTTAATTTATGCTTAATGATTGTGGAAGCCTGATCACCTTTTACATGATTTAAAGATTCAATTTGAGACTAAGAAGAGAAATTGAGTTTTTTATAATTAGAATACCATAGGTTTTCATAAAATAGAGATATACTTGTGGGACTTATGCAAAACTATGAATTTCTTATGCTTAATAAATTTTGATGGGTTGAAATTATCATAGAATTATAGGAAATTTGCTCATTGAGATGAATTATTAAGTCTTGAGAAAGATTAATGATTATTTTAGAGAGGTTCGCTAACAACATAGGAATAAGTAGTGATTGGTTAGATTTGGGGATTTAGTATGATTCATCCTAGTAAAATTGAAAACCCTAGGTTTTAGTCATGGTGCTTCATCGTTATTTTATTTGTGTTCATTTAATTTCCTACTTTATTTTAGTTTTTAAAATCATTATCTTTGTAATATTTGTTCAGATAAAAGTAGAGCTAGATTAATTTCAGTAATTAATAACAATCAATTTTTGTGGGACGATACTCAAATACTTTTACTTTATTACTTGTTCGATAACATACACTTACATTTATTAAATTTGCAATATTGCGGGGTCGTCATGATTCGTTGGTTGGTTTGGATAGCCACATGTAGGGTGATGGATGAGGTACAAAATCTGACATCAAAAGTTACTAAAACTTATATCAGTATTCCATTAAAAATAAAACGAAAATTAAACATGTTCAAATCATGTGAATTTTAATTAAGGCCAAAATCATAATTCAATATTTTTGGGAGGGAAATTGTACCTCTAAAATAGCTTTATATTTGATATTATATGTCGTTAATCAAAGTATAGTTTGTATTATATATCTTTTATTAAAATATAATTTGCTTACAAAATATCTCTTACTGAGATATAATTCGTCTAAAGATCATATGATTAAAATGTGTTTAATCTCTTACCATTTTTTTACATAATATTAATAGACAGACCGTTGGCATAATAATGAGAAAGTTCAAGGACGTGTGATGTATAAAATTAAAAAATAAAAAATAAAAAGCCAAATGCTATATGATGTATAATTAAGGGGTCGTTAAACTTAACTCAAGTAAAAAAGAAACTCCTTATTTTTCTTTTTTATTTGTGACTTTTCCTTATATTTTATAAAATGAAAAAAAAAAAAAAGAGAAAAGCAATTAAAGAAGGGATTTAAATGGAGAAGGTAGTGGAGATGAAATTGAGAAGAAAATAAGTTCTATATATGTTTCAACATCTTTTTATTCCTTTTAACTTTAAAAAAAGAAACTATTAAAAAATTGAAAGAAAAAAAAGGTGGGAGAATAATTGACAAAACTATTAATATGTAATAACTTTTTTTTTGGGTGAAAATGTCCAATTGCCATTTTAACCGTAATATCATCACATCTTCTTATTTATATAAAGGTATTGAAAAATAAATTAGTTAGAACTTTCTTTTCTTTTCTTTTCTTTTTTTACTAAATTATATGAAAAAAAAAAACCTCTCTTTTCTTTTTCTTTTCCTCTATTTTATATTTTGCTTCTATTTGCTTTCTATTTTCTTTTTGTTTTATCAAACATAGCATAAAGAGTGATAAATAATCTCTCCTTTTTGTTTTTGAAATCTTTTATTGTAAGGTATTGTTGGTGCAGTACATTTTTTAATGTTTAAAAATGATCGAAATCAAATCAAAATAAAAATATAAGTAAAACGAACATAATCAAATACAAATCTAATGGCCTAAAACAAAAACTTATAGATAATTTATTTTCCTTACCTAATAAAATTTGTTTATAATTAATGATACTCTATATGGTGTTTTACAACTTTTTAAAAAGTGATTATGAGGGGAAATCTTAATAATATTATGCCATGTTTCGACAACAAAATCTAAATAATTTAAGAGTCTGTTTTTCAAAGTAAAAAAATCTTTCTTGTAGGACTAAAATCAAGAATATTTGAATTTGTAATTCATAATAAAATAATATCTTGTCACCGAGTTGCTCCTATGTAAGATTTTAACTATTTAAGCACATCACTGCCCTACTAATAAATTTTTCCTTTGTCTTACTTTCAATTTTAACTAGTAGTTTTCAATGGTGGCCATCCTCTTTATTTAGCCTACTTTTTTGAATGCAATGTGATCAAATCATACGAAGATAGAAAAATGTTTAAAAATTGGAGAATTACAAATTCTACACATCACAAGCTCTCTCTTTTTTTTTGGCATAGGTGTTGGTAGGGTTCTGGTGCGCCCCTATGAGGATTAGAGTCCGGCAGTGGTTCTCAATTGCCCATCGGATTCTTAGCCTTATAAAGGTTCCTGCCATATGATAAGGGTCCCTGAGTCCTACACCATAGCCAAGAGGCCGTAAGAGTCCAAGCTACTTGATTTATGCTTCCTCCTAGCCATGATTGAACTGGAGGCAATAGCTTGTGGGAAGAAGATTAGCATTGGAGGACGACACGACGGTGATAATCATCATTCAATTTGTGAGGTTAATAGAGACACAACAATGTGAGGGTTTTGGTCCCCGTTGAATGGAAAATACCCCCTTCACGTGGCATGTATCATGTAGCATTACAATTTAAATATAATATAATCATTATTTATCGTTTTACTTTATATATTATTTTTATCAATTATATTATATAGTCTCTGTCTCTCTTCTTTTTTTTTCTTTACTTTTATCAATCACATTACATACAATATAATTAAAATATTTTTTATTTAAATAAACATTATATTCAAATACAATATAAACACTTTTCATCCAATCATATATTATATTTAATATAATATATTTAAATACAATACAAACAATAATGTGTTATCCAAACGTCTCCTTACTATTATGGTACTCATTTAATGTCAATTTAATTCATTATTTTAACTTAATTTAACTTAACAATTTAATTAATTAGTTAATTATTCAATTTCAGTTTTATTTAGTTTATATTTTTATTTTTATAAATTTAATAAAATTTTTAATATAAATTTAAGTAAAATTAAACGGATATAAAATAATTAACTTAATTTTAATTTTAAAATTAAATTAAATTAAAATAGTAAACCGAGCAATTTTCGCGAAAGCATGACAGCTTAAAGACAGCCAGTATAACCAATCAAGACCTGCCATACTGGGAAGCAATTATTGGCCCAACGTGGCAAAGATTACGTTGATCAGTTGATATAATCTTCCTTCCCTCCCTCTATTTCCTTTTTTTTTTTTTTTAATTTTTCTCTCAAATCTCTCTCTTGACATTTTTTTTTTTTTTTGGTGCCAGCTCTCATTATACAATTTGACTATACAAAGTTCGCGATTGCGCTTGCTTAACTCAGACAAAACGCCAACAGCTGGCAGAGTTCCAACAGTCAAAAACGATCATCACTCATCATTCCCCACCCTTGTATGCTTCGCCTTCTGCACACAAACTGGTCAGAAACAACGACAGAGATATAGAAGTGATCAGATATTTCAGATTGTCAGATTCAGAAACAGAGGAAATGGGGCAGAAGAGCTACCTGAGAATGAGGACCGACTCAGACGCCAGCAAGCTGATCGGCAGCGACATAAAAGACCTCACCGTCGCCTCCAAAAACCTCCTCAATCATTCCTTCAAGCTCGTCAGCTCCGGTTTCGGTGCTTCTTTTCTCGAATGGATCGCTTCCTTCGCTGCCATGTTTGTCCCTTTCTCTCTCCTTTACACCTTCCTTTCCCACATCCTTGATTTCCTGTGCTTCTTTTTTTTTTTTTTTTGTCTTTAAAATACGAATTAAATTCGTTGGATTTGGGTACTGCAGCTACTTGTTGATCCTGGATCGAACGAACTGGAAAACAAACATCCTTACATCCCTGTTAATTCCATACATTTTCCTCAGTCTTCCTTCTGTCTTGTTCAGCTTCTTCAGGTGAGTGTGTTTATACAGTGTTATTATTATTTTTGTTTTGAATTTTTCGATAAATTCTACTAATTATGCATTTAATTTATGCAGGGGAGATGTTGGGAAATGGATTGCTTTCATTGCTGTTGTCCTCAAACTTTTCTTCCCACACCGTTTCCCTGGTACAATATTCCCCACCTCTTTTTTTCCTTTTTTCTGTTGTTGTTGTTCTCAGTCTTGGTTTTTTCTTTTCTTCCCTCTTTTTGTTTGCTGAAAAAAAATAAAAAAAAATAAAAAATTTGAATGTCGCGTTAGTCTGTCCTAATTCTTTAACATAAGGTGCCTTCGCCTTATGGGACGATTTGAGAGATGTAAGAAAAAAATCTGCTGTACAAAATGAATGTAGAGTGAACTGCTATATATCTTGTGTGCGTCCTTCTTATCGTTATTCTATGTTTTTGTTGCCCTCGAATATTGGCAATTAATGTGTAATTTCTTACATATCATGAATGTTTATACATCTGATCGCAATGGTCGGAGTGACTCGGAACTTAAAACCTCTTTTCAGGGGAGAAGAGGAACACCGAGCCACTCCACTTGTTAGCAATGGTGGCTGCTTTCATCAATGTTGCGCAAAAGGGCAAATTTAACGATTAAGCAAAACCCGTAATTCAATTTGTTATCATTAGTTGGTCATTGCTTTGTGATGGTTCTGCAGATTGGCTGGAGTTGCCAGGCTCTTTGATTCTTCTCGTAGTAGCGGCTCCTAGTTTCTTTGCCAGCACCCTAAGGGACAGCTGGGTTGGCCTCATCATATGTCTTGGCATTGCTTGTTACTTGCTGCAGGAGCACATCAGGGCGTCTGGTGGCTTCAGAAACGCTTTCACCAAAGCCCATGGTGTGTCGAACACCATCGGCATAATTATACTCTTTGTTTATCCTGTGTGGGCTCTGGTGCTTCATATCCTGTAGATTCGATTTTTCAGATTGTCTTGAACAAGTTCTGCAGATTGTGTGGATTGTATTAGTGTCGTTGATTCGTTCAGATCGTACAGAATTCGTTATTATTGTTGTGTCACTCTGTTGAACTTTTTCAGTTTGGATTATTGGACTGTACAAATGTGACAATCAAAATTATGTGTGGGGAAACTTCCTTTTCTTTGTCAAAAAAAAAAAAGAAAAAAGGTACAATATTGTTTTCCAGTGTGAAAGTACTTGTTCCTAGCTATGTTTGATGAAGTTATAGTAAATTGTGGAGAACGGTTTTCTAAACAAATGATTGATTGGATTGCAAACTTTGTACTTTTTAAGTCGCATTTACTTTGCATGAAAGAGAGAGGAAGGACAAGTGAGTCCCTTTTTTTCATGGTCACTTATTTAGTGGGTCTTATATAATATAATGAATTAAAAAAAAAAGATAATACTATTTCTTACAATCTCTTAATATTGATATTTGGAATAGGTATCAAATTTATTTACGTACTCTTAATAAATATTTATATAATATTTTATGAATCCTTTAGTAAATATGTTATATTTATATTACGTTTAAATGTAATACATTGTATTTTATATTAAAATAAAAGGTATTTATTTTGTATTTGAATGTAATATGTGTTTAGATGAAACGTATTTAAATTGTATTTTAAAATTAAAAAATTGATATGATTGGTAAATTATTAGGAAAAGTGAGATATAAAGATTATGATGTGAATAGAAAAAAAATTATTTTTAAAATATTCTAAAATAGTAAATATATTTGAGGTATTATTGAAAAATATTGTATTTGAATGTAAAATTTTTATATTTAGATAAAAATTATATTATGTTTAAATGTAATTCGATCCTAATATCGTGAACAAATGGAATATTAATGATTATTTAATTATGATTAAGGATTTTTTAATAATTATATATATAGTGTAAATTTTTGCAATTTCGTAAACGTACCTTTTATGTACGGCACACCTGATAATTGCAGCTTTTGGAAAAATTGTTGGAATAATATAATATCAATGGAAGAGATAGAACTTACATAATTTTCTATTGCATATCAACACGCTTCCAATCAAGGACCAATGAGTTGTTAGTGGAAGCTGCTCAAGATAGTTGCAGAAATTTCTAATGGAAACTTCTCTTCTTATTATCAAACAATAATAGTTATCAAATAATCAATTATTTATAGACAAGCACAAGTTTTATTCTATTCCACCCTTTGAAAATATATCTATATATATATTTATATATATAACTAAATCCGAGTCAACAAATCCTCAAGACAAGAACATAAGAAATCTTAGATTTGGGAAATGCTGGAGATTGACAGTGCAACTACTTCATACTCTTGTTTCCTTTGCTTCACTGTACATTTTATCAATGTGATCCTGCAGACAAGTTCAAGAAAATTTTCGATTAATGATGAATGCGACGAGGTTTAGCGTTCGATTTGATGAGAAGTGAGAACAAGAGAGGTAAGGTTATTGACATAAACAGAGAGACAATTAAGTCATACCTTGTAATATTTAAGCAGCTGTGGTCTCTTCAGTTTAAAAGTTGGAGTTACGAGATCTCTCTCCATGTCAAAAGGATTTGGCTCCAAATAAACTGCTTTTAACATCTCGAAACCTCGAAGCTGCAGGATTATTCTCTTTTTAGTCATATCTAGAAACACAACACAACAGGCAGTTTATCAACATGGAAAATGAGACGATTTCTACACGTACTTGATGTTTCTGGCCAGTGCTATTGAGCTCATCCATAATGTATTTCCTTGCCTTCGGGTTTTTGCAGAGTGATTTGAAATCATCAGTCAGATTATGAGCTGCCGCCCAATCATCCAGCGCCCTTTTCTCGGGGACAACCACAGCCACAAGAAACGACTCGAAGCTGTTTCCATAGACCCAAATCTATGCACAGCACAAAAATGTAAAATGAACAAAAAGGGTCTTTAGTGACAGATACTTGTCTTTAGGGGGGCAAATGAAGGAAACTTAAATTCTATTATATTTTATGATATAATATGTCACACTGTAGAGGAATGCTAAAAAAATACCGAAGTTACAAGAGGGCATTGCAAGAATTTGCTTTCGATATTCTCCACAGCAACATATTCTCCTTGGGACAGCTTAAATATATTCTTTTTCCTGTCTATGATTTTCATTGCTCCATTGGGTTGCCATTCTCCAATGTCACCTGCATTGTTACGGAACCAGAAATTTTATTTATTTATTTATTTATTTTCTGTACGAGCACTCTAAAATGAAAATTAGAGATATTCTTTATTGAATTAGAGACACGGTTATATATTTCAATTATCAGAATCAAGTAAGCACTCTCTTGGATGCAAAGAGAAATCATGTAATGTAGTACCTGTATGAAACCATCCGTCAACAAAGACTTCTTTAGTTAGATCTTCTCTCTTGTGGTAGCCAGAAAACAAGGTTGATCCTCTCAGGCAAATCTCTCCACGTGGCACGTCGGAAAGCGCATCATACCCCATCTCAGGCACCGACTCAAGTCTTGCTTCAATTGTTGTGATGGGGACTCCAACGGTTCCCATCATAGGAAAAACATTGGATATAGATGTAAAACTCCCAGCACAGCTTTCAGTAAGCCCTATAATATGAAAAAATATATATAAATAAAATAAATAAATAAATAAAAGGAAGTAGTATCTAAGCTTTGACACAGATAAAATTGTCTGAAGTCACAAAACTAAATTGGTCTATAAAACTACTCAAAGGGAAAATTTCGGAGTCGTAATTTGTAAGTATCTGTCAAATACTTCCTATGCTCCTATGCTATAGCAGATGAACTGTACCATACCATATCCTTGTGACAAAGTAGCACAGCTTGTGACTCTCAAAAATTCCTCCACATGCCGAGGCAAGGGTGCAGCACCGGACAACATGAGGCGAACTCGGCCTCCTAATGCTAGTTTTATCTACGAAAACAAAAACATTCTCAGAACAAGTAAATGCGATTTACATACTAAGATTTGACTTCGAGAAGTGTGAGTAAACATCAGACCTTCTCAAAGACGAACTTGTCCATGAGAGGTGCTGCTTTGTCTTGTGGGAGACCATTTTCCAGATTTGCCAATTTACTGCCAGTAGATACTCTCACTTAGTTGTGCAGAAACAGGAAAGAAGAAGAGAAGAAGAAGAAAAAAAAAAAACACTGCTTATCATACTAGTTATATGCATATTGGAATAGCAGCTTCTTTAGTGCACCTCCAGATGAAACTTTACTGGCAATACCTTCAGGAAACAAATTTTAAACCCAACGGTTAGAGTAACAATCACCAATATCTTAATTAATTAGTCGTCTGAACTTGGAAATGTACCGTTGTATATACGGTCATAAACTCTTGGAACCCCACAAAATATCGTCGGTTTAAGTTCTTGAACGTCATCCATGAGAAACCTAATATCCTGCAAGTTGAAGGCAAGAAAAAGAAAGTTTCCATAATGATACGGAATTGAAGAAAAAATGCATTTGTAGGGAGAAATGAATCTGAGTTCTTACTCCTCTCCAATAGCCTATTGAGCTGCCCTTGTAGATGCAATAGTTCTCCATTACTTGATCATATACATGGGCCAAAGGAAGATAGGAAAAGTATGAATCTTCTGTTGTAAACTGTAATCAGTAAATGTTTCATGTCAATATGTGGAGTGTTACTCCCATTCTGTTAGGGAAATGAAATCTGATTCCAATGAAAAAATTCCACTCATTTAGTAAACCTTGTAAATATCATAACAGATTTGGATATATATATATATATATTTTTTACCACTTTATCTGTAAGATCAAGCATCTGTTCCATCGACAAAACCTCCGCCATGATTGCCTCATTGGTAAGAATGACACCTTTTGGTTCTCCAGTAGTTCCACTTGTATACATCAGTGTGCATATGTTGGTTCTCTGCTTTGCAGGCAGTTCATAACTCGAATTACCCTAAAGAAAATTGGAGAAAAGTTGTTATGATGTAAATAGCTGATCAAAGACTCAAATAATCCACTAGAAAAAATGAGCATTGAAATCTTACCAACTGAGAGAATTCCCCCAAAGAAAAGCATGATACCCCTAGTTCTTCCGCTTCCTTCTTTTGCGAGGTGGAAACATTCGCAAAGCTGACGATTGCTGAAAACAGAAGGTGCGTAGCTTAGTTCGCAGCCTTGAATTCAGAACCTAACAAAGCGAAGAATCTAAGGACTATTTACTTACTTTTCAAATATGATTTACACTTCGGGAGACATGATAGAATCTGCACAAAAATTGAGACACCAGAGTGATCTAAATTCACAAATCCTCAAACACTCACTTTGCTCAATGGCATGGTGTCAGATATGTTCCAAATGATCTTGGGAAAGTAAGCAATACTTTTTTTCTTTTTCTTGAAATTTAATTTTAGCCAGCTTAGAATTATGACCTTAAGACTACCGACAATAAATTGTAGAGAGTGAGAACTTACAGAAGGGATTTTGTTCTCTTGAACAAACGCGATTGACACTTCGGCGTGATTAATGATAAACTCTACTGCATTAGGACCTGTCACATGTGAAAAGCATGTAAAGAAGGGAGACACGTCTATCAGGTACTGAACTAAACAATTTTCCTGCGATGAAGACGACTAGATTAAAAATGAAAAAATTTTTGAAATTCATGGCTGATGTTTAAAAATAATCAGAGAAAAGTCTACCTAGTGTATCATATAATGGAACATATGTTATGGCATGGCTGTAACAGGCCTGCAACACATCAAAAAACAACTTATATAATGAAAATTCTGATACCAATATCCTTATACTGTTATACAGCACCAGAAAACATCAAATTGATTAGGAATTTTATCACTACTGGCTTACCTCTGCCCATGTGGGGGGAAAGAATTTTAAATGAATCTAGTTTAACATGCCATATAAGTTGAGAGTGCTTTGAACTTAATTTATAGTCTTAAATGATCGAATTCCGCAATAAAAGCATTGCCAACCCAATGACACTTTCTATGTCAAAGCTAATTTGGCATTTGAGTAACAAATATGTTCTCCCATGGAGTGTCAATCTTAATGTCAAATACAGCATTAGCATTGACATCTTATACCAAAATCTCATCAAATAGTGAATCATGCACCGCGCTGCGACATACCTGCATTGCAATGATCCACTGCGGACTGTTTGATCCGTATATACCACAACGATCTCCCTACAAACATTTAAGTGAATAAGTTATGTAAATATATATATATATATATACACACACAAAGAGATATTCATGTCAAAGCTAGTAAACCTTTTGACTACAGATTAACACAAACTTACCGGATTCACGTTGAGGCTCCTCATTGCAGAGCCGACACGAATGGCTGAATCATAAGCCTCCTGATACGTGAGCCACATGTAAGGACCCACCTGCCATTTCAATTTAACCAGAAAAAATAAATAAATAAATAAAGTATCGTGAGTTTTAGCAGATGAGATTTTCTTGGTTTTTCTCACAATCAATACTGTCTCTGCAACTGGGAGAACAGCATACCTTTGAATCGGTGGTCTGGCGTCGTCCTAGCATCGGACTGTCGGGGTTCTTCTTAACAGAGCCACTACGAGTAAATTCAAACTTTCAAGTTAAATGTTTAACAAAAATGCCATAATGAATTCACTCCAATAATTCCAATGCACAAGCTGCATGGAACAGAACGATATTGATTTTTTTTTTTTTTTGTATATATATTTAACTCTCATAGAACCTGCTTTTTTGCAAGCCTCTAACATGACATAAACATCAAATTTAATTTTCCTTGTTAATACTATGTCCCAATTTCAAGAGTGTTAACTGGTTTTGAGGCCTACAGTCAACAGCAAATGCAAAAATTTTTCGGGAGGGACGTGAATTAAATCAAAATTACGACGTTAAAATCTTTTATTATTTATATCTTTTTGTTATTTTTTTTTTTTTCATCTAAAGGCATGTAACAGAGTTTAACTTAGTTTTAAAATTTTAAATTTTGAAAATTGTCAATTGATTTAATAATACAATTGATTTTAAATTATATGAGATATCAAATTTTAAAAACAAGCGTTTAAAGATCAAAATTTATGATAAAATTGAAAGTTCTTTAAAAGCATATGTAAATGTAGCAGTTAAAAAAATTTCAAAGAGACAAATAAGGGACAAAGTTATAAAATATTACGTCATATAAAAAAAACTAATAAATTATAAAGATTTATTGAAATTTCAGAGAAAATAAAAAAAAGAAATTTTCAAAAATTTACAGGGGGCAAATGTTCACCGGTCTCACCTCCCTCCGCTCCTGTTAAAGACTGTTTGCATTTTTACGTTTTCTTGACCAGCATTTTCTCTAATATGTTGCTTTCATATGTAGTTATATGCACACGCACACATTTATATATATATATATATATGTTTGTGTGTGTGTAATCTGTGATTTCTCTGTTCTGTTATTACCAAATACTTCTTGAGCAAAACCAGAAAACAAAAAACCTGATCAGGAAGAAAAAAACTAGAGTAATACCGAAGTGTAGCAATACTAAATTACTATATTATGCTAATGTGCATGGATCAATGTGTATGCCAAGTCGCAAATAGATATATGCATATACAATTTAGGACTCATTTAGGACGGATTGAAATCCATATAGCAACTGGTAGGAAAGAGATTAAAACTCATCCTCAAATGAGCTCGTAATATTATAATGTATGTATGTGTCTATATGTACCTAAAGAACTCCCAGGGAGACTGTAACCCCTCCGGCAACTCCAGCAGGCCATCTTTCGCATAAACGCTACGGTAGACCGGCCCCGCCGATGGCTTGTTCTCAGCCGCCGGCCTTGCTTCCTCAACTTTAATGGTGTAACTCATTGACATCCTCTCCTACAAACAAATGCAAGTGCTAAAATTTTGGTGTTCTTTTTTTTTTTTTTTTTGTATTATTGGTTCTGTATAATGTACTTTGTAATATGCTTTTTGGAAATATATGGTGATAATGAAAGTAGCCAAGGTGCTAACAGCTAAGTGAGAAGAGTACAACTGCACAAGGGGAAAAAAAAAAAAATAAGAGTGAGAAAGTTGGTTCAGCTGAACACATTAAATTCTGAGTTTACTTTTATCATGTGTCTGAACCAATTTTTATAGCGGCGTTTAAGAGGGCTTTTAAGTTGGCTGTGTGTGCCATTTTTCGTACCACGTAGCAGGTGGGTGGGACAATCTCACCCCATTTGATCATTTATAGTGGTAGATGAAGTTTGGTGAAGTAATGGCTTCTTGTTCTATTATGTTTCTAGAAGCACAAAAACCACCGATAATTTTACCATTTTGGTGGTACAAGGATAAAAGATTATTGTTATTAAGTTTTATTATCTTAGGTTTTAATTTTGGATGGATCTCCTGATCATTAGTGTAGGGAATTTTCCTTTGGTAATATTTTAACGTCGTTCCCTTTCCCAAACTTATAAAGAGAAAAAAAAGATAAAGCACATGTTATCTTCTTTTCCTTCTTTTAATTGTATTAATCTAAACATAATCACATGCACATTAAGTTATGGTGATTGATAAAGTTGTATCATTATATGATAAAAAGTAATTTTGTCTGCCTCATTATGAATAGAAATTTTCATATAGTTATGGACGTTTAATAATAATTTCTTATTTGATGTCATCGATCATGTAAAGTTTGTTTCTACTTACTCTGTTTTTTTTTTCCCCCCTAATCAATTTTCATTTCAAATAATAGAAATTGATAAAAGTAGTATTGAAACTAATTTTTCAGGCAAAAAAAAAAAAAAAAGAGTATTGAACTGATTTATTAATTTTTTATAGGGTTGCCTATGTATGAACTTCATCAAAATAGTAGTATTAATTTTGAACTAATTAAGCATGCATGTCTATTAGTCCAAAATTAATTATGGTTTTAACTTCCCCTAAAAAAAAAAAAACAAAGGTTTAAACTTCTACTTGATGGACATCCTTTGTCCTTTGCTATATTAATTATGATTTAAAATCACTTAGATTCTTTCATCTTCCTATCGACAAACTTCTCGAAAAAAAGAGTATTGTCATTACTAATTAGATAGGTGAGCCTTACATGAATAATATGCATTTATGTTAATAATCGTAAAGGGGAAAAAATATATTCTTTTATAGGCTCGAATCTGAAAACAGAATAAATATTTATAATTCCTTTTAAAAAAAATTGTTAATAATATAATAAGTTTAACAACATACATGTAGATGCTATAACATGATATAATAGCAACATTCATGATATGTAGTTATGAAGTAGCCCATACTTGCAAATTAAGCTGCATTATACAACACACTTTATCCGTAGAGTGTGGACCAGGAAATTAATTTTATTTACCTAAGTTATCTATTCCTCTTGTTATTTCATCCATGAGTAAGTAAATGCCTTTTTTTTTTTTTTCCTTTGAAAAAATTTACAAGTTTTACTTAAGCCAATGATCGGTAGCGTGGAATACTAAAAAGTTGGACGACGGATTTTATAAGAAAAAAAGAAACTTATGTTGTATGTTAGGTAACGAGGAAATTGGGAAGGAAATTGTAAATATATGAGACTTATTATTTATTAAATCCTTCCAACTTCGTAAAGAAAAGATGAGAGAAAAATATGACCCAAAAAAAATGAAAATTTCAATCCATTTTCATTTTCTTTATAGATATTTTCTTTTTTATTTTCTTTTTCTTCTACTAAATAACATGAAAGAAAATCTTTTTTCTTTCCTCACCTAGATTTTTTTTCTTCTTTTATATATGTGTGTGTACATATATATATATATATTAATTTTCCATCACTCTTATACATTAAACATACCACAAGAGCGACGAATGAAAGCATTTATCAAATTTGGTCATTTAAGTGAATTGAAAATTAACTCGTCGTTTTTTAAGTATGTTTTCTTTAAAAACAATGTTATGCATGAATTCACGTTGTATCACTGTAAACGCAGATTTGAAGTAGATAAACAGATCATTGAATTTGTCTTCTCCCAACAACTTTTTCATCAAACTGACAATTACTTGTACTAATATTCTGTTTAACATCTCATTTTGAATTTGAACTTACAATACGAATGAATATTCTTTAAGAAACAAAACAAAACAGAGAGAGAGAGAGAGAGAGAGAGGAAGCAAAAATGTTTTAAAGTTGGATTTTGGTCGTCAAACTGGTCCATTAATCTTGGTAGTTGCTAATGGCACACAAGAAGAAGGTGGATTATTCTCTACGGAAACATCCATAGAGTAGACATGTATTGAGATTAGGTTTGACAACATTATTATCATCATCATCATCATCATCATAATAATAATAATAATAATATTCACATGCTTTGTATTATCTCACAAAATCTTCAGTAGTTTACGGAATGGTTGCACTTGTTAAGTTGGCCAGCTTTCTGCTGAAAAAGGCCACGAGATTGTTCTTGTCAATAATATAATTAAGGAAGCAAACTAAAAAAAACTCATTGTTTTCAAGAAATTTGATAGGAGATTAGCTGAAATTCGAGACACTAGTTTGATGCTCGATATATGCGATCCTTATGTAAACTAAATGCATATCTGGTATGGAAAAACATCAAAAGGAAATTTAACCAAAAAAAGAAGATTCTAACACAAATTAATATTTGAAATTCTGATCGGTCTGTCTCGTCACAAATGAAAATTAGTCGCAGGGTAGTTGCAGGCACTCACCTCTAACACAAGTTCGAATCCCTACGCCAAGTTTAACATTAAAAATTAAAGGCTTGGTCCGTCTACATTCTCATCTTTGAACTATTTGTTTTGATTATCTTCTAACTTATATTTATACTTGCAAGTCCCTCTCCAATCGCACCAAGTGACACGACCACGTACAAATATAATCATAGATTTTAGCCATCTACTAACGTGCACACCAAAAATCAGGTTTTTTTATTTTTATTTTTATTTTTATTTTTTTCCTTGTTGTTTGTAGAACATATCAGCGTTATGAATGAATGAGCTTTTTTTTTTTTTTGTAACGAAACACATAATGCATAAACTTTGTATTGATTTATATATATATATATATTCTAACAGTTCGGTACTATTGTATTTATAAATCCAATTGGGCACATTTGCCAGGGTCAAAGTTGATTTGGAGCCACATTTTTTCAGACGAGACACGCAGGATCAAAGGGTACTTTGAGTGGCCTTAGAGCCGTACTTAATGTATTATTATTTTAATGATTAGATAAATTTTTTCATGATTTTTAAATATGATCATTCACATATCAGAGATCAACGTTTAAAAAAGCAACATCCATCAATAAGGTAAATAAGGTAAAGGTACAGTTGCTATATATACCTTATGTAGTTGTATTCTTCTTGCTAGCTAATAATAATAATAATAATAATAATAAAACAAAACAAAAAATGGACAAACAGACAACATGAGTTAGGCAATAAAATTCCCTTTTTTTTTTTTTTTTGAATTAGTGAGGATAATGAAACTGCGTGAAGTGGACTATAAGATTAGACTAGACTCCTTATATAAACATATTTTTATAATAACCACACTATTTGGAATATAAAACTCACCATCAAATGCAATGACCGAATTTGTTGCTTTCTTGCAATTAATTCGTACCCTAAATAACATAAAACCAAAATCAAGCTAAATAATTAGACCCGTTTAACCCACTGTGAACAGAAAAATAACTGTAAAACAACAAGCCATAGACGTAACATGCCCAAAAAGAAGGATTTTAATCAAGCCATGACCACAAAACACTTTGGTATTCCAAAAAAAGAATCGGGTAAATACAAAATATACTTGATCTGATCTCAAACTAATGGACCCTTCTGCGGGGGAAAAAGGGAATTTTGCAGAGCACCAGACATGACGATTTGTTACAATTTTTGTGCCTCACACTTTTGCCCACCCCACATGTTGACTGGCACTTGCCATGCCGTTTGCTCTTGTGCCGTGCACTAATAACACAAATTTACGTGTAGCAAATATTAATATGACCTCTTCTAACACACAATAAGAGGATGTCTTTTCTTATTTTTCTTTTGAAAAACTCTCATATCACTCAAAACACTATGCCTCTCGTGATGTGAGATCCTTTATAAACGAGAAGAGGACGGAGGACGAAGAACAATCCACATTTATTTTTTGGCGCTTGGTTTTTGTCGGTGGTGGTAGGAGGAAAAAGTGTAGAATCCATGGAAACGAAAACCCCGCCAAAAGAGAAAGAAGGGTCACTCCCATTCATTTAATATTGAGGATTTTCCAAAACGCAAAACGCCAACAACTCCCAACCATGTCGCATTTATGAAGGGCTCTCTTTCTGTGGCATCAGAGTCTTCTGCTTTGCTTTGATCTGCTTCTGCTTCTGCTTCTGCTTCTGCTTCTGCTTCTCTTCTTTCTTCTCATTCTCCAAGAACAAGTTGCAAAGTTTTTGCTACTAATCTTCAGTCAAATACATTGATGGATTAGAAGAAAAAGGGACGAGAGTTTTGGTTTGTGTGCTCTCTCTCTCTTCTTTTTTTTTTTTTTTTTTTGGGAAAAAAAAATTATTTAACAAAAAAGAACAGAAGGAAAACTTTGCTTCGCAAGTTACGTTGTCTGTAAAAGACGTTCAAGCAATAAATGCGTTTAGCCAAACCTCCAAAACCCAATTAATGTCCGCTACAAATTGCCAGAACGTCTCATTAAACTCTCTTTCTCTTACTTTTGCTCGCCATTTAAAGCTTTACGACCCCAGCACACGCCTCCTCTGCCCGAACTCCGACCGTCCATTTCTTTTCATCCACGAATCTCGTCCCTCCACGTGGCGCCACAATTCTTTTTTCATTTTTCCACATTTTTCGGGGGAAAAAAAAATTTTGGTTTGGTTGTGTTCTGTTTTCGTTTCCTCATCGTTTATCTTCGGTTAAACCTCTCCGGTGAGAGAAGCGCCTCAGGATCGCCGCACCGGAGCCTGCTCGACGAGAACACCGCCGCGGCCGACGAAGACACCGACGACGGCCTCATGAACATCGGACTCGTCATCGACTTCGTCCGCCGCGACGATCCTCCCCCGCCGCAGCCGGAAAATCTCGCGCTCGACTCCGACAGCGGGAAGAACCCCCGGCTCCGGCGGAAGAACGGCGACTTCATTCCTCTGTAGTAACGGAACGAGAAAACCCTAGGTTTGCTCAGGGAACCGAACGGCGACGGCCTCTTGCTCCAGAAGCTTCCTCTCCTGTACCGCCACGGCGACGCCGTCGCCGGCTCCATCACCATCATCCTCTCCGACGCCGCGCTCCGCTCGAATCCGAACGAGTACGACCTCTTCAGAAGGAAATCTCTCCCGCCGATACGATCCTCCGAGTTCCGATAATTACTGATCTCCTCCACGCACGGCGTGATCTCCGTGATCTCCGCAGCCGCCACCGGCTGCGGCGGCGGCGGCGGAGAAGCCGATTCGACGAGAGGCTCGAGCGCGATGCTTCGCAAAACCGCGTCGTCGAGGCTGGGCCTAATCCTGGCGGCCATGAGGGGGATGAAGGGAGACTCCGGGCGGAAGATCCCGGCGCGGCAGAGCGGGCAGTTGGCGTGGGAGCGAAGCCACATGTCGATGCACTCCACGTGGAAGGCGTGGGAGCAGACGGGGAGGGTGCGGACGTAGTCGTCGTCCTCGAACTCGATGAGGCAGACGGCACAGTCGCGGCTGCTGAGGCGGAACCCGCCCTTGCCGGTGGTGTAGATGGAGAGAGGGATGGTCTTGATGACGGAGTCGTCGAGTCCGTAAGGGGAGAACATGTGGAAGCCGTCGCTGGCTGCGTCGAACGGCGAGTCGTAGTAAGGAAGGGAGTCGAGGTCGCCGGCGGAGGACGGGAGGTAGGACCGGCTATGGCTACGGCGGCGGCGTCTCCTCCATCGCCGGAGGAGACTTAGGACGGGAGGGATGACGTGGCGGGAGATAAGCCGGGAGTAGGTGACGATGAGGAAGGCGGTGGCGACCACCACCACCATGGCGATCAGCGGCGGGCTGAAGTCCACCGGAAGCTTTGAAGGCGACGGTGGCGACGACGACGACGACGACGACGACGACGACGACGACGACGACGATGACGACGATGATTGATCGACCGGAGGATTGCCAGTGATTATCACTTGAGAGGGCGGGTAGGCCGGAATTGGGCTTGGGCCTGGGGAAGTGGCCCAACGCCAAGAGACGCCGTTGAATGGCGGCGGAGACGGTGGAAGAGAAGGGGAAAGATTCATCGTCGTTTTTGTTGGTGGTGGGGAGTTAGTAAGGTCATAATAGCTCTGGCAGGGTTTCAGTTTGAGTTTGAGTTTGATTTTGTGTTTGCGTTGTGTGTGTTGGGATTTTTTTTCGCCTTTTTTGCTTTTCTTTGTGTTGAGACGACGTTTAATGCAAATGGTTGACTGTTTTGTCCGGTCTTCCTTTCGGTTTGTCGACTGAGCTCGTGGGTCTTCGACACGTCAACATTTCTGAATTTAACGCCCCTGAGAGCTTCTATCCCCTGCGGAGTGCACTATCCGTTCTCTCAACAGTGAGAAATTTATAATTTTATATTGCTTAAGGCCTTGTTTCGTGAACGCATTATATTTGCATTACGTTTGAATACAATGCATTAAATATAATTTATATTTAGAGAAAAAGTATTAGCATTGCATTTGAATGCAATGTGTGTTTGGGTGAAAAGTATTTGAATTATATTTTAATAGTAAATATGTGATATAATGAATAAAAGTGGAGAGAAAAAAAAAAGAGAGAGAATATATGATGTAATTAATAAAAATAATAGAAAAAATAAAATAATAAATAGTAATTGTGTTGGATTTAAAATGTGATATGATTGGTATTTGAATGAAATATTTTTATATTTGAAGGAAAATTACGTTATATTTAAATGCAATGTCAAAAAAAAAAACTTTCAGCAAACGTGTGCTAAGTCTCACTAGTTAGGCTGATAAGTATTTTTAGGGACAGAGATATAATATTTTTAAAAATATGTGTATTATTAATTTGATAATAAAAAATAAAAAATTAAATATTTTATAAAAAAGGTTGTACAGTAGAATTTTAGAAAAGTGGATATAGTTGGAAATATGATATCAAAATACTGTTATTATTAATAATACATATTTTTATAGATTTGATCAAATCATATCAAAATAA
Organism: Antiaris toxicaria; assembly: GCA_035233585.1. Lineage (NCBI taxonomy): Eukaryota > Viridiplantae > Streptophyta > Magnoliopsida > Rosales > Moraceae > Antiaris > Antiaris toxicaria. The sequence continues at coordinate 44,744,769 of CP141158.1, read as the reverse complement.
AAGCTTACAACTCTATTGATAGAGCTTTATCAATTGGTAATATCCATTTAGATTATCTAATTTATAAATATAAGCGCAGTACACAAATCGACTTACAATATTAGCCTTGTATAATATGGACCGTCCGATTAAAATTGAAGGTTGTGATTAATTGGCTCTTATTGAACCTTACTGTAAACGCGTTTGTTGTAGAATCTCACTTAAAAGATTTTGTAAGATTTTCTTACTCTTATTGAGCAAATAACTTTATTTAGCATTGAAGTCAAGAGTTTAGAAAGTTCTAATGGTCATAATACATTGCCTGAGTGGGGGGAGTGGTGACTACAATAAATTAGTGATAGATCTCAGTAGGTGAATGAAGTTAACAATCCAAATGTGAACAAGGATATGTAATAGCAAGATTACAAATAAAGCGGTATTTTCTTGGTATTTTCTTCCCTCAATAGGATTGATTTATCTTTTAGCCATCGGTCGCCGTCTAAAATGAATTTTTTTTGGGTTGTGGAGGAGGATAAAAAAGATAGAAGTCTCAAGTACCATTAATCAATTAACAAAGTCTCAAATTGTTGCTTATTTATGTTTTGAAAAGTTGCGGGTGAGAGTTAAATAAATATTCTTAGAAAGTGTTTGAGGAGAGCCTATAAATTTAATTTTGAGATTTTTTTTATTTTTTTATCTTATAATTATTTTTATTATTTATATCTTTGAAATTTTATAATAAAATTTAAATTTTAAAAATTTATAATTTTATAATAAAATTTAAATTTTAAAAATTTATAATTTTATAGATAAAAATCTAAATGAAATTATTCTTTTAAATTATATAAAATTTTAAAAAATAAATCTATATTAATAATTTTTTTAAATAAATTTTTAAATTTTTTTTTACTTTAAATAATTTTTTTTAAATACAACTGTTAAAAAAAAAATTTCTCTTGTTAAAAAAATATTTCTAAAACTCTTTTAAACGACCCTAAATTCATTGGAGGATTTTGGTTTTTGAGCTGGCATTGATGTGATTGACAGGGATCGTTCATAAAGGTGAAGCATTTTTATTGGTTAGTGGAGAGGATCAAATTCTAATTTGATTTGACCACATAATCACTTGTTAGCGTGATGAATTGTAACTTATAATCAACACCAAAAAATCACACATATATTATACGGCTATTTTTTACTGTCGAATTTAATCCATAAACTTCTCCAATTTAAGATTTCTTGATAATCAACTCTTCAATTTATAAATTTTGACATCATCAATTTTTTTTATTAATGTTTGTTAAAATTTAAATAATTTTTTTTTCACATAAATTGTGCATGGTAATTCAAAAAGGATATTATTAGAGCCCGTTTAGTTGTACTTTTGGATTTTTTTTTTAAATTATTTTGAAAAATATATTTGAAGAAAAAAAATTATTTGAAGTGAAAAATTATAAAATTAAAAAGAATTTAGAAAAAAAATCAATATAAATATTATTTTATTTCTCTCGAAATTCAATATAATTTAAAAAAATCTTATTTGGACTTGTGTAAGCAAAATTATAGACTTTTTTGGTATTCTTTTCTATTTTATCATTATTTTTTACTATTTATATCTCAAAAACTTTATAATAAATTTCAAATTTTAAAAGTCCATAACTTACATATATAAATCTAAATAAGACGATTTTTTTAATTGCATAAAATTTTGAAAAAAACAAAACAAGATTCATATTCATAATTGTTTTCAGAATAAATTTTTAAGATTTTACACTTTTTTCACTCCAAATAGTTTTTTTTTTCTCTAAACACATTTTTTAAAACTTACTTTTCTCCAACAAAAAAAATCTATAAAACTCTCCCCAAACTGGCTCTAAATTAGGTCTAAGTTTTCAAATGAGTTTTTATTGAAATTAGTGGTCTATTTAGAATGCTATTGTATTCAAATATAATGTAAACATAATATAATGTGTATTTAGGTACCTAAGTATTTTTTTTAGTGGTCTATTTGGAGCACTATTATATTCAAATGTAATGTAAACATAATATAATGCGCATTTGGGTACCTAAGCATTTTTTTTAAGACTAAATTTTTAAGATTTTATACTTTTTCACTCCAAATAGTTTTTTTTTTTCCCTAAACACATTTTTTAAAATTTATTTTTCTCCAACTTAAAAAAAAAAACTCTAAAACTCTCTCTAAACAGGCTCTAAATTAGGTCTAAATTTTCAAATGAATTTTTATTGAAATTAATGGTCTATTTGGAATACTATTGTATTCAAATATAATGTAAATATAATATAATATAATATGTACTTTGGTACCTAAGTATTATATTCAAATACAAATACTTTAAATTTTAAATTTGATATAATTATTATTTATCATTATATTTCCCTATATATTTTTACTAATCACATCATATATAATCTCTCTCTCTCTTTCACACCGCTAACTCAAACATACATTATATAAATACAATTTAATAAGAAAACATCCAAATATATATGGTATTTTATTATATTACATTTAAATATAATACACAATGAATGGTGTTTTCAAATACACCATAGATTAAAAAAAAAACCATGAATACCCTTCTTGAACTAATACTACAAGTCACGTGTAAAAAATTGTTCAATTTGTAACTAATATGAGTTAAAATGACTGACGGTGTCAAAAATTATAATGTCAAGTTTGGTCGTCAATAGAAATGTTTATAAAATAAATTGTTAAATTTAAAAAGCTAGGAGATATCTATATCTATATATATATATATAAATCCATGTTAACATAACATGCCACAAGCCGAATGTAAGACTTCCTAATAGTTAAAGAAAACAAAAGAAGAGAGGAATCTAAAAATGATTTGGATAAGATAATCTATCTGTATCTTTTTCATTTAAAAATGATTTGATGCAATCGGTTTACTTAAGATATTTGATTGAGGAGTTAGAAAAGAAATATGAGACTGCAAATATAATATTATGATACGAAATCACTCACTGGCCATTACATGTTTCTTATTCAGAAATAAATAAATGAACTAAATAAATATAGAAGTACGAGAAATTTAAACTCATTTGAACATAGGCGGTACATTTTCTAATTTTGAAAAGGTATAACAAAGACATGTTATGGTATACCATGGTCGCAAATATCCACGGTATTTTTAAAATTTCTATTGAAATTTTCATATTTGAGAAATTACAAAATTTATTTTAGGTATAATATATTTTCTGTCAAAATATTAAACAAATACCATAAAATATTTGAAAATATCAATAAAAATATTGACATCAGTATACTGTATTGTATTTTATACAAATTATTAGTAAATTTCAGAGAAATATCATAAATTTTAGTGAAAATTTTTGTAAACGAATATACAATTTTAGTTGGAAAATTTCATTTTTTTATTTACTATTATATATATGAGAAATGTTATCTTATAATTTACTTCATAAACAAAAAAAAAATAAAAAAAGAAACAAGTGAAATCTAGAACATAAAAGCTAAATGTATCCGGAACCAAAAAAAAAAGGAAAGAGAAATAGAGAATATAGTATCTTATTACAACTATACTACTAGCTAGATTCATTTATATAAGGAAATAGCTATCTACGAATATACTTTTATATTTATATAAAGATTAAATTTCATAGGAGCTCTTCTTATGAAATATATAAGATTTTTCTCATATAGAACTTGTGTATTTATGTATCTTTCTAATGTTTTTACTATCTTAAAATATTATAAATATGTATTAAAGCAATTTTTCACAATTTTCATAATTTTTTTTTAATTTTCACCGATTTGATAACATTTTTGAAATTTTCATAAAACTGAACTATCGATATTTTTATCGATATCCATATTTTCATCCTTGGGTAGACTAGATTAATTGATGGATTTTGGCAAAATAACCTTACTCTATGAATTTTACTTGTATGAACCAATCAATGATTGAAATTGTTTGAAACGTATAAACTTTTTTTTTTCCTCCTCTTCCCTGTTTGCTACTTTTGCATCTTTTATCGTACAAACACCAAGGCCTTTTTTGTGGACTTGAAAACTGGTTTCTAAAGGCCTATTATGAAACTCAAACATTTAAAAAAAAAAACAAAGCCTATTATGAAAGCTCATAATATTTTAATACTTTTACACTATGAAATAACAGCACTCTTAAAGAAAACTACAACTAAAATTAGTACAACAAGTAAGTTAGTAATCCAGTAAATCAGTTCCAGACCCTTCAATATCTCTAAAATAATGACCGATAAGGTCAGAAGTATTTTTAAATCATTGAAGCTGTTCTTCTTGAGCTCTTCTTGCAAAATCCTTGCCCGTTTACGAATAATATACTTACGTATATTAGGATCGATAATGAAATTTACATCAATGAATATGTATTTATCTTCTTCTTTCAATTCCTTTAAAGCTAGTCTTTTTGCCTCATTTTGAGCTCTTCATACTTGCAACTTTAGATTTTGTTGTCGATTTAAGCTATCTTGTCATAAAATTTGTCAAAGTAATCGATTTACCCTTATCTACCTTTTTTTTTTGTCTAATTTTGTTTTCTTCATTCCAATGGATTATTCAGATGAACTACTCCTTGCATCATCATTGTTTAAGTTTAAAGAATTTGATGACAATCCAAGAAATGCCAAATTGTGAGACTTTGAAACTAGAGTGTCTAACTATAAAGAGCTGAAGTTATCAATTTGACTCATAAATGATGGTGTGGAGGTGTTGGCATGGTTACCAAATATTTTAGTGTCTTTAAAGATGGACAAGGCATGATCAAATCTGAATTTTTTAGAATAAATCTTATATTGTCTAAATAATGCTCTTGCTTAATTATACTACTATTAAATATAAGTATAAGCAAGGATTGAAAAATCGATATTTCCATCGATATTTTTACAAAAATTTCCATATTTTGGAAATACCAATATGAAAATAAGGGTATAGTATATTTTCCACAAAATATTCATGAAATTTCCGTGGAAATTTATGTAAATATTGATTTTTTACGAAAATATCCAACTTCTACAAAAAAAAAAAATAGTATTAAATAACAATATATCATGGAAATTTCTTGAAATTTTCACAGAAATATTGAAAAAAATTTCATAAAATATCGGTTTTGATATTTTTTAAATTATTTTTTAGAGTAGCAAAATTCTTTTTTTTTTATTTAACTCAGATTTTCCATTCTATGAAGAGATAACTGATAGAATATAATATGTACATGGTCTATTCGAAATTAATTAGAAAAATACTCAATACCATTGTTTAAACAAATAAAATATTATAGATATTTTTGAACATTTTACAAGTTCCTTTTGATATTATTGTTTTCTTATAATATATAAGACCAAGGATGTAATATATTTATATTATTAAGTTAACTATCATTATTGAACTAAATGGTGAATATATATTTACCATTGATAGTATTATGATCACTTTTTACCATGAAAATTTGTCATGCATTTAGTATTTTAATTAAGTACTTCATTTAATTTATGTATTATTAATTATTTTAGAAATTTTTAAAGTTTTGTTTTAAAATTTAGTGTTTTAAAATGAATTTCCATATTTTACGTTAATTTCCACTGATATTTATATTTCAGTCGATATTTCTATAAAACTTAAATATCAATATTTTCATCATTAGTTGTATGTTAAAGGATAACCTACATTTGCGATTACAGGGACCCTTTGGACCAGCTCTGAGTAACAGCTCCCAACATAGTGTTGTTGTAACTTTTCTCTACCTGAGATCAAAATTGACCTCTAGATTGGTTTATCCCCATTATATGGGTCTTGCAAAATATCAAGAAAACAAGAAGCGTATAAAAATAGCGTGGAATGTGCCTTTGGAGTTTTCTAATCACAATTTGCCATTGTAATAGGACCATCACGATTTTGGAAAAAAAGATGTTTTACATGATATAATGACAGCGTATATTATCATACACAACATGATAATCGAGGATGATCATAATGTTGATGCACCAATTCAAGAAGTGATGCAAGTGCAAACTCTTTAAGTTCAAAGTGTGGTAGAAGAAAATAAGTATTTTCAACAATTTCTTATACGACATAGACAAATCTAGGATAAAAAAGCTCATATTGAACTAAAAAATGCATTAGTTGAACATTTGTGGGATGAATACAGTAATTTGGAAGAATAGTATAAACATTAATATGTATTTGTATCTTTATTTACGTGTTTAATTAAAGGTAATGTTTTTCTCTTTTTTGATTCAATGTAATGTAATTTTAATTAATATAATATTTAGTAACTGTAAAATTTAGTTAGTTAAGTATAATTTATTAAGTTATTATTAATCTAACTAAGCGTTAATTATTAAAAATATGTTTAACGACTCATATGTTAAAAAAAAAGATAAAAGAAAATAATTAATTAAATATATTAATTGTTTGGGAAAAAAGGAATATTACGAGAAAATTTTTTTTTAGAGTAACTTTTAAGGTTAATGGGTCGGAAAACAACTATAAAATAGAGTTAGAAAAACTATAAAATAGAGTTAGAGTAATTGTAAAATAGAGTAATGGATTGGAAATAATAAAATGTTTTTCACACATCCTAAAAAATTTCTTTCTCCAAAATTTTTTACCTCAAACATAAGTATGTAAAACTTATCTAATTTCCAGTACCAACATTTCTAAAACTACATCTTCAAAATCTTTCCTAAACAGGCCATTGAGAATATTTCGTGCGTTTTTTAAATTAGGGAGTAGTTCATGACTTATTTTACCATCATATGAAGAGTTTATGCATTTTGGGTAGTGTTGTTTTGTTTGTTTGTTTGCTTTTTTTTTTTTTTTTCCCTTCTTGCATAAGTGGAACTAAGGGTATTCATTTATTTTGCCAAATTATATGGATTAAATCTTAATTTATAGTTTAATCCTTAACATTCAAATAAGGAAAAATCCAATTCCATTAAATTTAGTCCAGTCTACAAATATCAAATTTCACTGATTCAATCTATATCATCTGGAAATTAAAGTGAACATATTAAAGCATGAAATATTTTAATAAAATACAGGTAAACGTCAGACTTTGCAAATTGGATTCGCTTATTTAATTGGTAGTCTTTGAAAATTAAAATAAATATACCAAAACATAAAATAATTTAATAACATAAAAATTACAAATTTTCACATCACAATCAAATACAAACTTTAGTTAATAAACCAAATTATCACACTATACTCCATTACAACAAACGTCATAGGTAAACTCAAGATAAATCGTTCATCATTTATTAATATTCATTGATATAAAATTCATATATACACACATATATAGTTTAAATTCATGGACTTTTATCATGCAATCTAATATATGATATTATATTTGAAAAATCTCAATACATAAATCCCTCAATTCATTGGATTGGATCCAACAAACACTAGTGCTAACTCTTTGTATGGGAGAATCATTTCCCAATACTTCAAACGAGTGTTTTTCATTTGAACCAGTGGCATAACGTTTTTTATTTTGAAAAGCAGAGGGTATAACAAGACATGTTTGGTATATCAGATTAAGGGCTCATTTAGAAGGACTTTTAGAGACGATATTTTCATGTTAGAATTTTTGAAAATCAGCTGAATTTTGAAAATATAGATTTGAGTAAACTTTTAGAAAAGTGTATTGTAATAGGTTTTGTGCATGAAGAAAGAATAATTTAGAGGGGGGGAGAGAAAGCCCTAACTCCTGTTTTCCATTGGCCGTCCTCATTGAGCCATTTTCACACTTCCTTCTCCTTCAGTATTTAGCTTCATCCAATTGTTTGTGAGCGACAGACGTCAACTTCATCTGTTGGTGAACTGGAACCGCCTAATAATGAATAGCTGTAAAGCAGTTCGCTTGTTTTGAATCGATTAGTGACAAGAATGGACATATATATATTTATAAATTTATTTCCTATGTACCACCCCATTTTCTGCCCCCCATAAACATACATATATTTATATATATATATATATCTTTTTTTTTTTTTGTGATATCTTATTTACTATTAGAGATATGTTGATTAGAATTATATATGTAGTTAAAAATAAATTGTATAGAATTAAAAAATATAAAAACATGAAATGTGCTAAAAAAAAAAAAGAGCAATATAGATTTTATTTTGTTTTTTTAATTATTTAAAAAAATTTATAAATTTTTAAAATTTGAGTTTTAAGAGAGATTTGAAAATTCGAATAGCAAAATTGATTTATTTTTGAAGAAATGGATAAACAAAACATTTGGAAGTATTTTGTTGGGATGGACAAGCTAAATATAGGCTAAGGGCTGGTTTGGAGTAACGTGAGTGTTTCAATTGTTCTTTTGGCCTTTTTCTCTAAGAGTAAACCAATTTTATTATTTATATATCTAAACCTTTCTTTTTCATTTTCAAATAATTCAAAATATAAAAGTTCATAACTTTTCTTTTTCTAACTTGAAATGAAATGAATTTTTTTTAATAAATTGGATAAAATGATAATATAAACAAAACAAAAAATACATATTATTAATTTTTTTCTAACTACTTTTAGATTTTTACATTTTTTAACTACAAATAATTTATTTTCAACTGAACAAACATGTACAAAACTTAACTCACCCCTGTTTGGAGGAGGTGTCCATTTTTTAAAAAGAAATTTTTTTTTTGTTTTAAATGAGAAAGTGTTTTCATTTTTGAGAATAAGATGGTGTTTGAATATGTAATTTTTTTTTTGAAAACAAATAGTTGTTTGGAATTAGAAGAAATTGTGTTGGGAAAAATATATTATGAGAGTATTGAAAAAAATCATTTTCTTTTTCTAAAATGATACTCTACAAGACATGTTTGAAAATGATATTCATTTTCTTTTTAAAAATGAGAAAAATGATAAAAAAAAAATGAAATAATCACTTTTTTTGCAAGAATATTTCTCTTTCCGAAATCAGACATGTCATCCAAACATTGCCTCATTTTAGATTAAAACATTTTCAAAATTCCAACTTGGTTGTCAATTCTAGCCTGAATATAGCTTAATTTAAGCTAAAATGAGCATTTGGTTTAAGCTTGACTTTTGTTTGAATTTAGTTTTGTAGGCTTTAGTTTAACAACCTTTTATCTTAACTTTCACAATTTCAGTATAATTCTCAATACAAATTTAAATTAAAATTTTATATACCAAATACCTAACTTTAGGCCCCGTTTAGTAGACGTATTATTGAATGTAATTTGTATTTGAAGGAAAAGTATTTGTATTGCATTTGAATATAATATGTGCTTAGATGAAAAGTATTTTGATTGTATTTTAATAATGAATATGTGATATAATAGGTAAAAGTAGAGAGAAAAGGAGAATATGTGATGTGTTTAGTAAAAGTAATAGAAAAAATAAAATAAAAAATACTAATAGTATTGAATTTAAAATGTGATATGATTGGTATTTAAATGTAACACTTTTGTATTTGAATCCAATACGAATACATTGTTGCAAACAAACAAGAGCTTAGTTTTAACTTAGCTTATTATAAGCTAAATTTAAACTAAAATGATTGTCTAAATAGATACTGGTCTCACATCAACTAGGGCCAAGTGTGAAAAATATAGGTTTGAACTCAAAAAATTGAGTTTGAATTCATTTTTGTGTTTAGTTTTCTTATCTATATTAAATTTTTTAGTCTATGACTAACACATTATATTAAATTCAAAAATAATATTTATAAATCTTCTTTCGTATAAAAATAATAATCATATGAAAAAATAAAAGGAATTATACATTTTATTACAAATTCGAACTTAATTTTTATCATCCAAACATTTTAAGTTTAAGATGAGATTTTCAAGCTCAAATTTGAATATCAAATATAAAATTTATTCTATAATTTTACTCATTTCAAATTAATGTTGCGTTTGGGCAACACTTTTTTTTTGCATTGCATTTGAATGCAATGCAAATTTCTCTCAAATACAAAAACATTTCATTCAAATACCAATCACATCACATTTTAAATCCAACACAATCACTATTTATTATTTTATTATTATTTTTAATTACATCATATATTCTCTCTCTCCCTTTTTTTTTCTCTCTACTTTTACTCGTCACATCACATATTCATTATTAAAATACAATTCAAATACTTTTCATCCAAACACACATTGCATTCAAATGCAATGCTAATGTTTTTCTTCCAAATACAAATTGTATTCAATACATTATATTTAAACACAATACAAATATAATGCGTTCACCAAACAAACGCTAAATCTATATTTTCTAACTCACACTGCATGATCCAAAAACCCTACATTTCCAATTTCAATTAAAAAAAATAGAAAGGAAAACAAACACCACACGTGTGGCAACGAAACCAGAGTGACACGAGTTACCCAAATCTCTCTCTCTCTCTCTCTCTCTCTCTCTCTCCCCTCTCAAAGCCCTAAAGCCACTCCTACAACCCACCCCAAAACCACCCAAAAAAAAAAAAAACAAAAAAACAAAATAATCCTTCAGCAGTGTTACCAGAACATCGCAGAGAAAACCCAACAAGATTTCTTCATTTTCCACAACTTTTTCTTCAGCCTTCTTGTGCGAAGACATCAAAAAAAGATGTTTCCGGGAATGTTCATGAGGAAGCCTGACAAGGCGGCGGCTCTGAAGCAGCTGCGCACCCACGTTGCCATGTTCGGAGCTTGGGTCGCCGTCATCCGAGTAACCCCTTACATCCTTCACTACCTCTCAGCTGAATCCGATGAGCTAACTCTCGAACTTTAGATCCCCCACTTCTTTTTCTTATGAGGTAATTACGTTCTCTCTCTCTCTCTCTCTATATATATATATTTGTATATATGTTTAGGTTGTTATGCTGGGTGTTTGATTATGGGGGTTTTCTGTATTTCTGGGAAATGGGTGTTTTTCTGTTTTACGGTCGATGATTGGAATTTTCTTAGTTAAGTTTAAAAGAAGGAATGTTTTTAGTTGAGATTTGATTGTTTGTTTTGGAATTTCATTATGTTGGAAAGGACAGGAATCTTAATTCAAGGTTTATTACAATGGACTTTCGGTAAAACACAATCTTGATTTGTGTCGCAATCTGGTTGGGGTTAGCTCAGCGGGTTGGAAGGGAAGGATTTGGGTAAGAGTTCTCATGTTCAAAACCCGGTGTTTTCGTTGCTCTTGCAGGAGCCGAAGGCCCCACACTGTAAAAGTAATGAGATTAAAAAAAAAATTTTCTCCTTTGCCAAGATTTCTGAAGTGGCTGTTCCTAATTTATGGTTAATGGTCAAAGGTTCATCGGTTGTATTTGATTGAGAGAACTCATTTTATGGAAATTTGATTATATGCGCTGGTAAATTATGATGTCCTGTTCTAATTCAATGTTGGCTTGTTTCATGTTGGCTTACCGCGCAACTTTCTGTTCAATCAATACTGGTAAAAAAAAAAAAATGCTGGTCTGTGTTGCCACGCTATGTGCTTGGAATTTGTTTTTGGTATGTATGTATAAGCAATGAATTATGTGCTGTGGTTTGTCGTTAATGCAGAAAATATTTCATAAGCTTTTAGAAATATCACAATGGAGTACTTGATTTAAAAGAGTTGGGGGAGTCACTTTGAATGTTTGGTTAATGGTTTTTCAAGATCATTTTTGTGGCTCGTCTCTCTCACATTAGTCATTTATAGATCAAGAGGTGGGAATATGGAAGAATGGCAGTTCTCTACCGTCCTCCCTAGTGAGTTATAGCGATGTTGAGTAGTGTGGCTCTTAGGCATTTCAATCTCGTTCCCCTTTGAAGTTTGATGGTGATGGAGTTTGACGGAAAGGAGAATGATGTAGTGGAAAGTGGAACCTTATAATGCTATGTGTTTTTTGATAATATATATCTTTATTGTTGCTGAATAAATCACTTGGTGGCTACAAGCTTCATGCTTAAGACAGTAGAGTTTGGAGTTCTAGTTTGAAAGTCGAGCTCGCAAGGCTGATTATGAGAAAACGCAGGTTAGCAAGAAAATAGAATCAAATAGAACGGTGAATGGTGATCTTTGGAAACGAGGGCTACAAGCTTTGTTAGAAATGCTACCTCATTGAGGGATAGAAATGGATGCAGTTATGACTTGGATTTTTTACAGAATTCATTAACTTGCCATAAAATGGCTGTTTTCTTGTAGTCATTACAGTTAGGAAATAAAATTATTCAGCAATTAGAGATGCGAGTATTTTTTGGTGCTCAACACTTGCGAGGGGTGGATTCTGATATTTCAGACCATGATCTATTTAGATCTCAAATCTGTAGGCTATCCAGAATTTTGTCTTCAACTGATCAGATTAGTATAAATGTTTGTAATGTCATTATGGTAGTTATTATTAGAACGTACAGGAAGTCCTTAATTGTATAAATAAAAATAGTGAATAATGACTGTATATGGTCGTGAAATGCATGTCTATCAAGGTTCTTATGACCCACCCACACCCGTAAGGTAGGTGCGATTAATTCAAATGGTGGGGCAGGAGGAGGCAGTGATAGGCAAAAGATATATCGTCTAGAAGTTGGGAAAAGGACTTGACTATAAATACCATGGCCTTAACAAGCCGAAGTCGTGCCAAAAATCGATTTCAAGAAACCCTTTTTTCTTTTTTTAACGGGAAAGGAGGACATTGGCACATGTCCAACTATCATTCAACTGTCGATGATTGCTAATGCTTTGATATTTTTTTGTCTATAAGAGCACTTAAATTGGGCAAAATTTGTACGAGCTTGGTATTTTCTTGATGTTACAGTTAAGGTTGCTCCTTTTTATCAATTTACATTTATACCATTTTAAACTAACTAGATATATGTTAAACTTGTTTTCTTTTCTTTTTTTATTTTTATTTTTAATGGAATCATTCAAGTTGGGAATTGTATCAAGCTTTACTCAGGAGCTTGGTTTCCTTCCTAAGATAGCAAAGGTCTTGGGGGGAAAAAAAAAAAAAAAGACGATAATTTGCTTTTGCTTGATCATGGTTTTTTAATCTTGAGATCTTGTATTTCGAATTTGGACGTTTGTGTTAATCAGCAATTAGTGACTCATCTTAATTTCCTCTCTTTTTTGGTATTGTAGCGCATCGGGGAGGAGAGGGATGGCGTTGCATAGGAGAATTCTATGACATTTTATATTTTTGTTGCTCTAGTTTTACATCGATCCTGAAGATTACAATGTAAACATTGTCACAGCGTTGAGTCATATTCCTAATAGCTTTGTGGCGTTTTGAAGACAAAATGTTTCAATGTCAACTTGTGACAGACTGTTAGGAGTAATGTTGGCATTAGATATACTTTTGTTTTCGTATTCTCTCGATGATACAAGATAACTAAATCGACTTTAAATGGGAAGATGGAATTTATATTTTATTTTTATTTTTCCTTATATTCATTTTCTATTGATCTTCATTTATTTTAGGGAAAGGTTGTGGTAGAGTCCTTTTAAGAGACTTTATTGGAAGGGTTTATTTTTAAACCATTCAAATATAATCTTGTGATTTAAATGTTATATGTATATGATAACTATGGTATACACTATCTCATAATATTAAAAATTAAAAAATTGAAAAAAAAAATGAAAAACTAAATTAAAAAACATTTAATTCAAGTTGGAGGAGGCAGGCTCAGTTGCAGCGCGAATGGTGGGGAGTGACGGTGGCTAGGGTTGACGGTGATTGAGCTCATGCAAGATCATGCGGTATGGAGTTGGGCTCAAGGAGCTTGGCGGTTGGCGGAATCTAGGCTGCACGGGTTTGACTGATGTTGGGTTGCAGTGGAGGAGGCACAAAGGACTCAGGTTGGCATCCTGGTTGGGAGGAAGAGAGGAAAGGGTAGAGAGAGGGAAAATAGATGGTTAGCCCCTTGGGGGGGCGGGGGGTGTTGTGGCTGGGAAGAGAAAGAGAGAATGGGAGAGGGAAGGAGATCGAGGGAGGATGAAGTTGGGGTGGGTCGCTGGTGGGGCTGGAATGTTGGTGCAATGTAAGCGGTGGAAAGTCTTTTTTTTTTTTTTTTTTGAATTTTTTAATATTATGTGTTAAGGTATATCATAAATTATTATTTACAAGTAAATCTCAATGGTTATATTATATTTAAACGGTTAAAAAAAATAAACCTTATTATAATATGTGGTAGAGGCTATCAAAAGAAATTTACCATAGCCTTTCCCTGTTTTATACCTTTTAAAGCAATATTTGCTACTCTTTTTATGTGAGAAAAAAGGGCCATTTTTGCCTTATTGCAGTTGGTTTATAGAGCACTTATTATGCGTAGAGATTTGTTATCATCCCCCTAGAAAGCCATTATAGACAAGGAATAATCCATAAATAAAATTAAGTGCGGCTTAAAAAAAAAAACAAAGGTTTCATTGGCAGTGGGGTTGAGGGGGGTGGATCACTGGTGGGGTTGGAATGTCATGGCAATGCAAGCAGTAGAAAGTCAGGTTTTTTTGGTTTGAATTTTTTTTTAATTTCTTAATACTATATGATAAGATATATCATAATTATCACGTAAAGGTAAATTTCAACTGTTAAATTATATTTGAATAATTAAAAAATGAACCTGGCTCTATTATAGTCTTTCATTGTATTATATGATTAAAAATAATATTTGCTACTGTTTTTATGTGAGAAAAAAAAGGGTCATTTTTGCCTTATTGCAGGTGGTTTATAGAGGCACTTATTGTATGTAGAGATTTATCATCCCCCTCGAAAGCCATTATAGACAAGGAATTATCCATAAACAAAATTAAGTGCGGCTTTAAAAATAAAAATAGATTCAGGTTGGCAGTGGGGATGAAGAGGGGGGTGGATCACTGGTGGGGTTGGAACGTCATTGCAATGCAAGTAGTAGAAAGTTAGGTATTTTTGGTTTGAATTTTTTTTTTAATTTCTTAATACTATATCATAAGATATACCATAATTATTATATAAAAGCAAATTTCAACCATTAAATTATATCTAGATGATTAAAAAATAATCCGGCTCTATTATAGTCTTTCACTGTATTATATGATTGAAAGTAATATATGCTACTGTTTTTATGTAAGAAAAAAAGAGTCATTTTTGCCTTATTACAGGTGGTTTATAGAGCACTTACTGTACGTAGAGATTTATCATCCCCTGGAAAGCCATTATAGACAATGAATTATCTATAAACAAAATTAAGTGCGGCTTTAAAAATAAAAATAAAAGTTTCGTCAAAATGGCCCATGCAGGTCTCGAACCTGCGACCTTCGCGTTATTAGCACGACGCTCTAACCAACTGAGCTAATAGGCCGGTTAAGGTTGATGCGCTTAACAACTTCTTAATTCTTTATATAAAATGGCTTCTACCGGTTTTACAATATTCGATCGTTGACAAAAACTAAAAACCCTCGTCAAATACTTGGTAATAAATCTTATTTAACAAAATTTTCATACGACATATCCCTGCATAAGTTTTTATTTTTTTTAAAGTAAAAAGAAAATAAAAATTTCAAAGCTCCACATAGAAAGTAGAGATGAAATCAGAAAGACATATTAATAATAATATGAAACATTAACCTATCACACGAAGTTAATATAATCGCATTGACTATCAGTGGTTGTGGCATAGCATAAGAAAAGAACCTAAGGGGGCGTTTGGTAAATATATTGTATTTTGATTGTATTTGAATGAAATTTATTTTTTGAATGTTGTATTTGATTGAAAAGTATTTGTTTTGTATTTGAATGAAATGTATGTTTGGATAAAAAAGTATTTTTGAGTTGAAAAGTTGATGTGATTGGTAAAAATAGAGATAAATAGTGGAGTTGAAAAGTTAAAGTGATTGTTTTAAAAATATTTTGAATAGTAATTATTTTCGTAGCACTATTGTAAAATTTGTGTTTGATGTACAATTGTATTGTATTTAAGTAAAATTAAAATGTAATTTAGTTGCCAAACGCCCCCTAAGAAAGATCTTTTATCTAGCATCTAGGAACGAATCTCATTTTTTGTTAGGAGATTGCAACTGTACCTCACTAATTGCTTGTCAAATTGAATTGAGCCTTGGAGACTTTAGACTCTCTGGACATTATATGAGAAAACATAGGTCAAGATATACCTCCGTTCCACTTGGATACCAGAAGATTCCCATGAAAGGGTGTTGGTCCGGAAACATAAAGACGCCATCAATTTTCTTTTTAGATTAGGGGGGAAAAAACATTGTTTTCGATGCACCCTGATTATCCGCAAACAGATTAAAACCTCGTTAAAGAGACGGATAAAAGCATATTAAATATTAACCAGTCCATGTACAAATTTCCTGGTAAAGATATGCAGGTAAAGAGAACCAAAAGAAAAATGGATTCCAGAAGACAGAGAAGCTACTGATATTACAACCCAATTGCACAATCTGCCAGGAATTTCACAAATAAACGCAAACCAAAACATGAATAGAATGTCAAAAAAAAAAAAAAAAAAAATTCCATCCATTGAAGCAATTGATTAAAAAAAGAACCAAGGTCCAAACAGATTAAGGTATCCGTCAAAAAGACTATAGCACTAAATGTAACCTTACGGATGGAAATCACTCCAAGTAGCAAACTAAAGCCCTTTTACTCAACTTTATTTCACCATTGCATCTACAGGAACAAGGTTTGGAAAAAGATGCCTATTGCCAAGTGAATTCAAGTTTAGTTACTTTCTAGCTCAGAAGGACTAAGTTCGCCGTCTTTTTGGGAGTCTGCAGCCATTGTGGGGTTTTCGGGTTGTATCTTCAATGGATACAATTGGACTTGGTTCCGTCCTCGAATTGGAATAGCCCTCTCTCCAGCTCATGATTGCTTGCTTCTTCTTTCTGAAGTGCGTAAACCCTTTAACCTTCACCACAACTGATCTTAACCCCACACTTCTATACTTTCTTCCAACTAGTTCTGCAACGGCTTCACCAGAATATCGATTTGGTTTTACCCCTTTCAATTCCTTCACTCCAACTGAGGCCCCAAACTTTTTGTTCCCGTTCAAATCTGTCACTGTAACGAAGCAGTTGTTACGCATCAGCTTGATATGGACAAAATCAGCACTTCTCTCAATGCTATGTCGAGGAAATTGAGGATCCCTAATGATGCCCCTTTCATCTTCTTCAATAATATTTCTTACAAAATTCATGGGATTCCGTCCTCCGCTCAGAATATCTCTCTGTCTACCAGAATGTATGGAAGAAAGGAAACTCATAGCATGTGGAGCAGTTATATTCCCCTTGAAATGCATAATACTAGAACTCAACCCTGAGCTTCGATAAAGTCCCCAAACATGGTGTGAAATAGTTTTTCTCACAACGTTAGCAAAGGATTTATTACCGAATTGGCAACTCTCTTGAGGACCTGTAACACCCAGAACCCAACATATTTAATTAACTGAAAGGTAGCACAAATACAATTTGACTTCCGTTAGAACTTCTTCGATTGATGTAATCAATTAAACCAATTTTGCAGAAGTTAATCGCATACAAAATTTGGTGAAACCAAGTCCCTTTTTACAGGAGGAATATTGGAGATTTGGTGTGAAAGTAAGTAAAAACAAACAACTAATACCATATATTAGTGCAGTTATACTTATTCAAGTATATTATCCTTTCTCAAGAATCAAAATAACCACTTTATGAGGACTTAGATGAACCAAAGAAAAAAAAAAAAAAAGGCATATAAAAGTTCGTAAACAAGTTGTGCAAGAACCAAATTCGCAACTGAGCAAGATTCCAACCGAAAAGTAAGTATCAGCGAAGCTTCAGCCTTCAGGTACAACTACAGCAATCACACTGTCAAAACATCTTCCTAATTGATTGAAAAGATTATTCGAAAATTCCAACTACATGAACAGTCAATCCACTATGGAAGCTATTATTATCAAGTAAAATAAACCATAATCTAACCAATCAGCTAAAAAGCCAGCTCTCGCTTCATCTGATGCTTTATAAGCTAGCTAGATTTGAAATGTATAAATAAAAAAAATTCCCTATCAGAAAAGCTCAATCCCAAACCATTAAACCTTTATCGGATTCTGTTAAATCCTATAGTTTTCTAAATCTAATATGAATCATGATCTAACAGTTCATAACTGTATCTTACCATGAAAATTTTCAGTACTAGAACGAAACAGAGGGAAAAAAAAAGGCCATTTTTGTTCAATGTAATCAATTAAAACAGCAAGAAAATCAGTTTCCTCAGTCTCTCCAGAAGAGAGTAAAGATGAATAATTTCCTCTATTAATCGATTAACGAAATCAACTAAATTGGTAAAAAAGTTCGAAATCAGAAAGTTCAATTGAGAGGGGAAAAAAATCGACAAATCGAAAGAAAACAAACACATGAACTTCGATCGAGGAAAGAAACTCTAACCACATTTCCCCGGAAAAACTGAGAAAGCCCTCGAAGCATTGAGGCCGCCATGGTCGCGAGCGAGGAGAGAGATTAGAGAGGAAGATCGACGAGCATGGCGAATGGAAGAAACGGAAGAGTACATCCCTCGATTCCCGATTTTTGCTTGGATTCTACTTCCTGGAATGGAGGATTGCACGGAGATACAAATCGAATCAAGCAAGAAAAGGATTAAAAAAAAAAGAAACAAAATTGAGGGAAAATAAAATGAATTGAACAGAGAGAGAGAGAGAGGAACAAACCCTAAAGACTGGACCAGAGCCCGCCGGTGGTCAGAAATTGCGGCGACGAGCGACTGAGGTAAAATGGTAAGCGAGAGTGTTCAGGTTGGGCAGTATTGGGCCAACCCTCTAAAAGGCCCATTTCAACGCTGAACATATGGGGCTTTTTACAGGAATGCCACGTTAAGGTGCCATTTGTTAGTATTTAAAAACAATGTAATTTTTATCTAAATATAAAAATATTATATTTAAATATTAATCATATTATATTTTAAATTTACTACAATTATTATTTATTATTTTATATATTTTATTTTTATTAATTACATCATATGCTTTTTTTCTCTCTACTTTTACCTATCACATTACATATTCATTATTTAAATATAATTTAAATATTTTTCATCCAAACACATATTGTATTCAAATACAATGCAAATACTTTTATTCTAAATGTAAATTATATTCAATACATTACATTCAAATATAATGTAAACGCAACGCTTTTATCAAACAGAGCCCAAACTAACTAGTTATTTTGCACGCGTGAGCACATCATGTAGATTTTAAGGATGCTACATTGCATGTACAACTTAATGCAAATGTTAAATTAATAATTGAACACAATATCCTAACGTCATATGTTAACAAAAACATATGGGATAATTAGGGTATATGCCCAAAAACAAAAAGTGGATTGATTTTTATCATAATTTAAAAATTTTTATAAAACTATAGTGATGATGTAATAAATTAAACAAAAATATTTTATCTTTTCTCTCTCTCTCTTTTTCTTTTCCCTCCCTATGCTAGATATGTCCTTTCTTTTCTTTTTCTCTTTCTCTTTCTTTTTCTTTCTTCCTTATCTCTCTCTCTCTTTCTTTTCTCTGATGATAACTCCGTCATGATCTCCATTCGCCATCGATCGGCTTGTCCCCAAAGACATCTTTGGTTGATCTTCACCATCACCTAAAACTTGAACTCAAGCATAGGTCTAGGACTTGAACTCACGGCCTAGTTGTGGTTTGGACGATGATGGCGGTGGTTATGGGTTGGCATCGATTGTTGCTTTGATTGTGCGGTTGTGCAGATGACTTGATTGTGGCTTGTGCTGCATCTCTAATCATGGCTCTTGGTGGTATAATTTAAATATAATTTAAATATTTTTCATCCAAATACATATTGCATTCAAATATAATGCAAATACTTTTCCTCTAAATGCAAATTGCATTCAATATATTACATTCAAATATAATGCAAACGCAATGCTTTTATCAAACAGAGCCCAAATTAACTAGTTATTTCACACGCGTGAGCACATCATGTAGATTTTAAGGATGCTACATTGCATGTACAACATAATGCAAATGTTAAATTAATAATTGAACCAAATATCCTAACGTTATATGTTAACAAAAACATATGGGATAATTAGGGTATATGTCCAAAAACAAAAAGTGGATTGATTTTTATCATAATTTAAAAAAGTTTATAAAACTATAATGATGATGTAATAAATTAAACAAAAATATTTTATCTTTTCTCTCTCTCTCTCTTCCCTCCCCATGCTGGACATGTCCTTTTCTTTCTCTTTCTTTTTCTTTCTTCCTTATCTCTCTCTCTCTTTCTTCTCTCCGACGATAACTCCGTCATGATCTCCATTCACCATCGATCGGCTTGTCCCTAAAGAGATCTTCGGTTGATCTTCACTACCATCTAAAACTTGAACTCAAGGCCTAGTTATGGTTTGGACGATGATGGCGGTGGTTTTGGGTTGGCATCGATTGCGGCTTTAATTGTGTGGTTGTGCGGATGACTTGATTGCGGCTTGTGCTACATCTCTAATCATGGTTCTCGGTGGTAGGATGGCTGAGTGACATCATCACAGGTTTGGGCACGAGGATGTCAGCACTGCATCAAGGAGAAATAAAAGGGAGGCAAAGAGAGATATAAGCTGGAACTGGATCATCTTTAGGAGGAAGACGATTAGCAATAGTGAAGGTGGTGGGCCTGATCAACAATTTGTTTTTGTTAGATTTTTGTAATTTTTATTGAATTTGATATTTTAAAATACATAAATAAATAAATATTTATGATATCATGTATGACATTTTTTGCAAGTTTCTTTTTTTTGTGTATTGCAAAAATAAATCCAAATGATGATTTTGTGGCATTTCTCTAAAGTTCCTAAAACATATAGTTAAAATTTTTGTAAATAAATGTTTCATGGAGCCAATGACGGAGTTAGTGGGCTGGGGCCAAGGTTTTTTTTTTTTTTTAATCTTAATATAGTGGAATTTTTTAAAATTTTAAATATAGGAGTATGTGCACAAATTTGTTTTGACTCTCTTAAATTAATAGTTTTTATATTTTATTGGACAAACAATTTGAATTTTAAGAATTAAAATAGTTTTATTAATTTCATTAACATTAGTAGCCTTAATGATTTGATCCAAAATTTAATGGGTTGTTTGGTAAATGCATTACATTTGAATGTAATTCGTTTTTTGAGTGTTGTATTTGGTTGAAAAGTATTTGTTTTGTATTTGAAAGAAATATGTATTTTGATAAAAAGTATTTGAATTATATTTTAGAGTTAAAAAGTTAATGTGATTGGTAAAAGTAGAGATAAAAAAGTTAGAGTTAAAAAGTTGATGTGTTTGTTTTAAAAAATAAAGGAATAGTAATTATTTTCATAGCACTGTTGAAAAAGATTGTATTTGAATAGAAAATTTTTATGTTTGGATGAAAATTGCACTGTGTTTAAACTCAAAATGTTTTCGTAGCTGTGCCAAACGCACCGATCTTAACTACAATTTTAATAGTTCAAGTATTTTAAAAGACTCGCCCGTTTTACTAAGTGATATTTTGCTTCGGTCTGTTTCACAGCTTCGAAAGTGGAAAATTGTCACTTTTGTACCAAAATGTTCATCTTTAAAAAAATAAGCCTTCCAAATTTCCTTGTTCGAGCATTAAAAAATTTTCGCTTTTAAATATTAAAAAAGACTTTTTTTTAAGAAATGAATTTTTTTTTACCAATCTAAACACTTTTTTATTTTTAGGAAGAACAAATTTTCCAGTCTCAAACAAGACTTTTTTTTTTCATTTCTGAAAATAGATACTCTATTCAAACGGAAGTTTTGTCTTTACATAAACTAAAAGCTTTCAAAGGAGACCAATTCTTCACTTTTCCATTCTATTATTTCCAAACAAATTTTCAAAGACAAAATAAATCTTGATTTTTTTTTCTCAAAGATTAAAGAAGTTTGAAATTTTGTTATATTATTCAATATGAGATTTTATTTTATTTTTCTTCTCTTTTTCTTTCTTTCCTTTATATATATATATTTTTTCTTTCATTAAAAAAAAAAAACTTGAATAGCAATCAACTAAAGAAGTTAAGTATTTACCATATAAATAAATAGAAGGTTAAAGTATGAAAAGACAAAAAGGGGGTTGGAGAAAAAAAAAAAAAACACACTTGCGATTATTTTCTCTCTCCTATATAATAGGTGTGCGGTGTGTGAGATAATAAAAAGGCCATGTGAGTTACAAGAAGATGTTGAAGGCTGAAAGTGGAAATGAATATAAGGTGACTTGGTATGGTGTAAAATTAAGACGTAAAGTGTCAAAAAAAAAAAAAAAAAAAAGAGTCATGCGAATAAATTTAAGCCATTATTATCAATTAAAGCGAAAAAAAGAAAAAAATTTCAACCATTTTATTGATTCAACAAGTGAAGTACAAAAACGCATTCTCCTTTCTATATAAGTTATAGATATAGATTAGAGATATGCATGTCACAATTTAGTCCATAATTTGCCAATACATTCACCTTCCTTTATAAATTTCATAGGTCAAACCTTATACTGCCAATTCCATGTGGGATTGAATTTAGGCTATGACTATATTTGATCGCATTGTCACACCATTAGTATTAAAGAATTAGAAAATTTTTTGTTAGAAAACTAATATTCAAACCTTATATTATGTAGAAATTTTGTTTTTTGTTTTTTGTTTTTTGTTTTGTGTTTTTTGTTTTTTTTCTAAAGATATATTATGTAGAAATTAGAATTCAATTAGATAATGAGTAATCCTTGTTTGAGATAAAATAATTTTTTATTAAAAATTATTACACTTTATAACTATATCTTGTTGATGTGTAACATAAGTTCTTGCAAAATATTTAAAATTTTGGATCGGAGTTAATATGATAATATTATTTGTACATGAGAGTGCATATGTTGCAAAAATAGTAAAATATTATTAGGCCTTATCTTCTATCTCCCCACTTATGTTAAGCGTTTCTTCAACCATGTCCCTCTTTTAGAGTCCGAATTCGGCAACGACACTTTGCTATTTCTTATAACATGTTTGGTACATGCATTTGTTTAGTATTACATTTAAATGCAATGTAATTTTCTTTCAAATGTAAAAGTATTTCATTTAAATACCAATCACATCACATTTTAAATCCAATACAATCACTATTTATTATTTCATTTTTTCTATTACTTTTATTAATTACATCATATATTCTTTCTCTCTCCTTTTCTTTCTCTATTTTTACCCATCACATCACATATTTATTATTAAAATATAATTCAAATACTTTTCACCCAAGCACACATTGCATTTAAATACAATGTTAATACTTTTCCTCCAAATACAAATTGTATTCAATGCATTGCAGTTAAATGTAATGTGTTCACCAAACGAAGCTTTAGATTCCTGGCCCAATAGATGGAACTCAAAACTCCACAGAGGTGGACATGGCCTTGTGGCCCGATTTTGCTGAGGTGGAGGAGTAAGGTGGTTGGATTTTCTATTGTCTCTTCTGGATGCAGTGTCTTTGTCGTGGGTTTGACTTCCTTGTTGAGGCAAAATTAGGAGTAGGTGCCATTTGTGGGTAGGTGCTCAACGTCGATTGTGGTTTTGCTATGGTTTTTGCTAGTGTGGCAATGTTCCATCTGTTATGATTCCAACTCTTTGTGATTCTGCATTTCCCGACCTCTTTGGTGGCATGGTTTATAATAATTATATAAAATAGAGTTATTTTATCACTTTTTTATACATAAAAATTAGCTTATCCCCGAGAGTCTTATTTGTTTTTGATTTGTTTTTGTTTTGCTTAGTTTAATTTTGATTTTTTAAATAAATTTTATGAGATTTTTTTAAATTTTGCTTTATTTTAGTAATAGTATATTAAAAAAACTTAAAATTAAATATTTTTAATAAGTTTAATTATAATATTTTATTATGAAAATAGCTAATTTTAGTATTTTGTTTACCTATAGTGTCAAATTATGATGAAAAATTTATATATTAGAAGTGGGTCTCACCAAGTATTATTATTCATGGTAAAAGATCTGCAACTTGATTGGTCTTATTTTGATATTTTCATTAACACGAGTATTTAAAAAAATAATCACTCAAATTAGAGCTTGTATAAAAAAGTTAGAGCATATTTTAATTTCAGATCAATATAAAAACAATTAAAATCCATGTACAGTTACTTTTTTTTTTTCATTTTCTTTTTTTTTTCCTTGTTTGCTTTCTTTTATCGCCCATGTGAAACTGCGCAAAATTCGATGCCACCCATTCACATTGAAAAAAGAAAATTTTGCATGAGTGCACAGTGCTTTTTTAAGCCTATAAAAGGGAACAGAGAGAGGCAAAGGAAGGGAGGGAGAAAAAGAACCAGGCTAGGGCGTAGTCCTTCTATTTGGAGTATAGATTACTTATAAATTTTTCTTTTTAGTTTAAGGTGTAATTTTTTTATTAATAAAATGAGAAGTTTCTAAAGGTTTTGTCAGCATAAATATTAGTAACCATTCCAAACTTCTTTCTTTTATTTTTTTTTGTCATTATGTTTAATTTATCTTATTGTGTTATTTTATTTCTCTTTCTGAATTAAATAAATTTATATTGGGAACTTTGACGAAGCCTGATTGCCTGCTTATGATAATTTAATAAAATTAAACATGTTATTATGATTATCGTAATTGTTGATGTATTTATTATCAAACTTAATACTTTCAAATCTCTGATCAACTTTTGAATGATTTGAGGAATAAAATAAGATTGATAGGAGATTTTTGTGACTTAAAATCTAGGATAGAACATAGATATATTTATCTGTTTTTGTGTGATCATGTTATTAACCACTATAGATTTTTCAATAAATACTTTTTATAATTAAATTCAGATTCATATTTTACTGTTCATGTATATGGCATTGTTTACACGTACCATACTATTCACGTGTATGGTACTATTTATCGTAAATTTTAATTTATTAATCATTTACGTAAATTTAATTATAAACATATAGAATTTATAGATAACTTGAGAAAGAGTACGTAAAGCAAAAAAAATAGTTGACCATCAACAAATATGAATACAAAATTATAATAAAATTACTTAAATAAAATTAAATCTAATAAATTACGGTAAAATTATAATTCTTAACACCAATGCGTTTGTTTGTGTGTTATCAATTTATATTCATTTATTTTCATAATTTTATTTTATTTATTTAATTTTCATTTGCAATATTATTTTTTGATTACTGAAATAATATTAAAATTAACTAATTTTGGTACTTAATAATACCATTCTACTGAGAATAATACTTTACTAATCACTTTATTACTTGTTCGATTCGTGTACTTGTGAAAATCCACAACAATTTAGTTTGTCTTCTGTGTTTCTTTTTGTGTTGTTAGGGTTTTTTTCTATTTTGTGGTAGATGCTTGTGTCAAATAGTGTAAATATTATTTCCACCTTGTCATTTTTGGGCCATGTGGTTTTGTTTTTATTTTTATTCTATAATATCAGAGGTGGGTTCTTTACATTTCGAGTTTATTTGTGGTCTATCATATCTATATCCTAGAAATGTTTTTATTTGGCTAGACTTTTGTTCATCTGGAGTTGGTGGTGGCATCAATGCTATATGTTACTAGCTCTCAATCGATCAAAAACTTATATTATTTGTAGAGGTCTTCCTAAAACAAATTTTATGCATGCTTAAATATTAATATGTTGAGAAATTTTCTCATTATTAAGTCTCGATGTACATCATTTTCCCTGATCTTCATTATTTAATTGATCGGTCTGATTTTAGTTGATGGTCTTGTCTTGTGTCCTATGGGATCATTAACATTGGGTGTTTATTTGCTTTGTTTAGTTGAATACAATCCCCTTTTTTAAAAAGGGCAAAATAATTGTTTATAATTTTCATAGGGAATGTAATAATATGTGACAAGCATATATAAAAATTAGAGAGTGAAAAAATAAATAACCATAATATTTCTCGAACTGTATTATAATCTTGTACATAAAATGTGATAACAACGCTATCTAAAATCTTAAGAAATATAAAAATCTAACAGGTGCTCCTTTTTTTTTAATTATTTTTTAAAATAATGAGACAACTTAAAATAGATGGGAACATGTTTCCGACCTAACTTGATTCATTTTTTTCCTCTTTTTTTAACATATTTCAAAATATATTAATTATATCCCACTTTATAAAAAAAATTAAAACATAAAAAAGCAAAAATAATTAGAGCTACGATATCATTCAATAAAAAAACATATAATTATGTTTTTATTTAACAAAAAATATTAGAAAATATTTATCTCTAATATCTTTTTAATATCTTTTTTGAAAATATTTTTTTAATTTCAAAACTGATAGTTTGAAAGATGCATATAAAGAACTTCAAATTCCCACATAAAAGAATGTTGATATCCCTAGTTTAAGACCATCTTCAATGTAGGTATCAAATGTCAATGCTATATTTATTTAACAAAAGTGTGAAAAATCCTATTTTATACTTTATTTGTAATGTTTTTAATGTTATATTTGTCTTTTTTTTTTTGTTATAATATTTTGAAAATCACAAAATGAATTTTAATATTAAATAATTTTAAAATAGGAATATTTGTAATAATTATATTAAAAATCGAAGATACCAAGCAATAAAAATAAAATATTGAATCTTATATCAGTTATATATTATTAGGATAACTTTGTCATTACATTTGACTTATGAATTTGGCATTAAAGATAATACTTTAGTAGAGAGCATTTATTATCCAAATATCAAAATTTATCATTAACCTATTAATTTAATATTGTATTGAAGATATTTCATTTTAAGAAATTATATTGGAAGGAGCACCTTTGCTTGCTAAGGTTATTGGCTCTTAATTGATCTCATTTCATCTATTGTAGAGGTATTTTCAAAACGAGTTTTATGCTTACTCGAATGTAGGTGTGTTGAGAAACTCTCCCATTATCAAGCCTCAATGTACGTCTTTTTTGAGCTTTATAAGATTATATTGATGGATTTAATTTCAATTGAAGGTTTTGTCTCACGTATTATGGGATCATTTGCATTGTAGTTGTATATTTCATTTTTTTTCTAAAGTTTTTTTAGTTAGATACAAGTCCCCTGTAAAAAAGAGTAAAATTATAATTTATAATTTTCATAGGGAAATATAAAAATGTGTAACAACACTAATTAAAATAAAATATATATAAAAATCATATTGGTGCTTTTTTATTTTTTTAAATAAGGAGACACCTTAAATTAGACAGGAACACTTGAATCAAAAAAGTAAATAAATAAATAAATATAATAAGAATGCACATCTAATCAAACATTTAAAATTTCTTTTTTTTTTCTATAAATATGTTTAATATGTTTCTAAAATTTTAATAATATCCTACTTTATAAGAAAAAAAAAAGAGATATCAATGGCGTTTGGTTTTATTTTTAGAAATTTCTACACATTTTCTAAAACATCAAAAAACAAAAATGTTTTCAAAACAATATTTAGTTAATCAAAAACTCAAAAACCATTTTCAAAACATTTCTTTTTTTCATTTTCAATTCTATTGTTTTTATTTTTTGAATTTTTGAGAATGAAAAAAAAAGTTGTTTTAATTTTCTATTTTCATTCTCCCTTTCTATCTCTCCTCTACCTTTGCAAATCCGGTGACGATGGCAACTCTCTCTCTCTCTGTCTGTATGTCTCTTTCTCTCCACCTTTTGTAGATGTGGTGAGGGGCAATAATGATGGAGGACTCGTGATGATGGCAATGGAGGATTGGATGACGACGACTCTCTCTATGTCTCTGTCTGTCTCTCTCTACCATTACAGTTCCAGCAAGGGCCGACAACAAAGAATGACTCACGACAACAGCAACCAATGATGATGATGGTGATGGTAAACATGACCAGGCTGAAAGACAGGTGCTAAAGATGGAGGCCAGAGGGAGATAGGCAGAAGGGGAGGGCTAGAGGGAATTCTAAAAACTTGGGAATTCAAAATTCACTAAATAAAACTATACTAAACACAATTTTACAAATAATTTTAAAATAATTTTCAAAATATTCTCATTTTTAATATTCTCAAAAACATAAAATCATTAAAAGAATACCAAATGCTATCGAAATATCATTTAATAATTAAAACATATAATTATGTGTTTATTCAACAAAAAATTAGAAAATATTTATCTCTAATATTTTTCTTAGTTGAATATTTTTTTAATGTCTTTATTGAAAATATTTTCTAATTTTGAAAATGATTATTTGAAGGATGCATATAAAGAACTTCAAAATTTCACATAAAAGTATATTGATGTCCTTCATTTAAGATCATCTTCTAACTTATACGTCAATATCAATATTATATTTACTAAAAACAGTGTAAAACTCGTAAAAGTGAAATTTACACAATTTTAAAACGAAAATATTTGTAATAATTACATAAAAAAATTGAGGACACCAATATTAAACTTATCAATTTAGTATTTGTATTGGAGATACGTCATCTTAAGGAATTACATTGGAAGGAGCACCTATGCCTTGTTTCCCATGCATAATAATTGCATTAAGATTGCCACTTGCCATTGTTTTTTAGGAGATCTCACTTCACTTCAATCCCAGCCTCAAAACAAATGTTTTCTTTTTTCCTTTTTTTTTCCAAAACCACCCCCCCCACCCCCCCCCCCCCCCCTCAACACATTTTCAAGTGTCAAATAGCTCAAACACAATTAAATTCCCTTTTCATGATTACCCCAATCAGCATTCAATAGCACTGCTTAACCAAAACCTCCCCACCACCTGAAAATTCTCCCCCCGGAGTACCACAAAACACTACAGTACTATTCACCTAGAGAGAGAGAGAAAGAGAGGTGGACCAAACCAAAAAGAAAGGTTCACATTTCTCCTGGTACCCTTTAACTTTCTCTTTATCTCTCTCTTCCTCTCTCTCTTTTTCCCAGGAAAATTCTCATGATCACGTTAGGGTGAGTGAAAAGCAAGAGTGTTTTTCATTTGACTTTGCAGATGTTTGAGAATTGAGAGTTGAGATGATGGGTTGATTGGGAATATGATGAGACTTGATAGTTTGAGAGACAAAACATCAGCACACAAGTCGTACAAAAGGCCATGGATGAAGTACCTGGCTCTTTGGGGACAGGTGGTAGCTTCTCTTTGAGATTGGGCCAGACCGTTTTCTCCTCTGCTTCCCTTCTTTTCATGTCTTTGGGCGTTGAGTTTTACAGCTATACTGCTTTCTGGTAACTTCTCCACAATTTCCCATTTTTTTTCCCTTCTGATTTTTAAGCACACCTCTATATTCGCACATATTTATATATAGTACAGACAATAGATTTGTTTCAATTCTGCTTGCTGGGTTTTTTTTCTTTCTTCTTCTTCTTCTTCTGTAACTATTACATTATAAGAAGAGAATTTTTCTAGAGAATAAGCCGGCAAAGGACAAATCCATCAGTTTTTCCTCAGTACGGTAGAGTTTTAAAAATTGAGCCATTTTTCTGTTGCCCTTTTCGTTCTGTGATTTGAGTACTACAATATTGCTTTCATTGACAATACAGCTACCTCGTAACAGTCATGGGTTTGGTCATACCATGGAGTCTAACTTTAGCACTCGTGGATGGATACTCTGTTCTTGTTAAATCCCCACTTCGCCAGCCGGGAATATTGCTCGTCATTGTTGTAGGAGATTGGGTAACTTCCAATTTTTCATACAACTGTAAGCATTAGCCGTGTTACTGAATTTTTTAAAAAACTAATTCATGTCTCGCGGCAGGTATTATCGGTCCTCACGCTTGCTGCAGCCTGCTCGACGGCTAGTGTGGTGGATCTCCTGCTCCACGCTGATCGATCTTCATTGTATTGTCCTACGAAGCTCTGCAGCCGATATCAAGTTTCGGCTGCAATGGCCTTCTTGTCATGGTTCCTGACCTTGACATCATCTCTTTCCAATCTTTGGTTGCTTCCCTCGTTGTAATCCCACTTAGGTTACGATTATGGTTTGTATTCAAAATGTACATAGCTTTTCCTATATTTCAATTTTGTAGCACATCAGTATAGTGTTCATAATTTTGTACAAGTCCACTTCTGTTTGGAAGTGTACATGTACATGAAGCTAATAAAACTGAAGAACTCTATACCAAGCGCATAATTTCATTTACACAGATCTAATTTACGGAATCATAATGGTTTGTGAACTTCATCCACACACTTGCAACATTTCCTTACTCAGCCTCTCTGCCATTTCCGCATTCCCTTGTTCCACATACCCGGAAATAAAAGCACCATAAACCTCACAACTCGGTTTGAACCCTTCTGAAACCATCTCCCTCTGAAGCTCCAAAGCCTCATCCATCTTCCCCTCCTGGCACAACCCCGCCACCAAAACCTCAAAACTCCTTCTCGTCGGACGAAACCTGAAACCTCCCTTGGAACCTCCCAAAATCTCCAAGGCTTCTAAACCCCTACTCTTCTTGCAAAGCCCCCCAATCAACCCCTCCATTGTCAAACCCTCAGGCCTAAAGCCTTTCCTCAACATGTCCTTATACACAAGCAAAGCGGAATCAACATTTCCCACTTTACAATAGCCTTTAACAAAATGTTCAAACGTGGTTGAACTACTCTCTATTCCACTCAACACCATCTCCCTACAAAACTCCTCCGCTTTCTCAACCTCTCCGATTCGACAAAACCCGCCGATTATCGTGTTGTAAGCCACGACATCAAATTCCAAGTTCTTCATCCTCATTTCTCCCCACAACTTCTCAGCTTCATCCATTTTCCCTCCATCACAACAAACCGCCATCAAAATGCTGTAACTATAAACATTCGGAACGCAATTCAAGTCCGAAAACCGGTCCCAAACCTCCTTCACTCTCTCCACAAGACCATCCTGATAAAATCCCACCATCAAAGAATTCAAAACCTCCACACTCGGCTTAACAACCCAGCAACTCGACCCGAAAATCTCTTCATAAACCCTGTACCCTTCATCAGCCCCACGCCATCTACAAACCTCCCGTAATAAAAAATTAGAGGTGCTAATTCCAGGGCCAATTCTGCGAGAGATCAGCATTCTCGCGATTTCGACCGAAGAATCAATTTTCTTCGAATCCAAGCAAGCTTGGATCACCAAATCGAAGACGAACGGAGCCGATCCGCATTCCGTGTAGCTCTTGACCAAGGCTTCGAAAACCTTCAGCGGGCTCGACTCGGGAGCTCTAATGGCGTCGCGAATGAGGGCCAGGGCTCGGCGTCTGAGGCGGCAGCGGGCGAGGATGTGGACGAGGGTGGAGAAGGAGGAGAGGTCGTGGGGGCAGAGGGAGGTCCGGCGGGTCCAGAGGAAGAAGCGGAGGGCGAGGTGCGGGCTGTTCTTCAGGCGGAGGGCGATTTGGGAGAACTCCGAGGGGGAGAAGCCGGTGGGGCGGAGGGAGCGGAGGTGGGACCAGCGGGACTTGGAGCGGTGGTGGGTGAGGACGGCGACAACGACGGAGATCGGATCGGACGGCGGGGAGGTCGAGAAGGCGGAGAGGGGGAGGAGGGAGGAGGGTGCCTTGGGATTTGGGGTTGGGAGGAGGATGGTTTTGATGAGGGGTCGAAGGATCGCCATTGTTATTGTGCTGGTGAGCTTTGATTTTTCGGGTCGTTTTCTGAGGGGAAGTAGAGTGTCAAGTTTGAACCGGTGAAGTATTAGGTTGGAATGCGTGTCGTTTGGTTCTAAGCTATTGTTTGGAACGCCACTTTAAACAAAATTTTTTCGACCCTAATATTTTTCTTTTTCTACAAAAATTTTAACTAATTTTAAAAGTAAAAAGTTTAACTCTAACCAGTGAACTGGAGTGAAAGTAAAAAGGGTCTTAACAAATTGGAGAGATGTTGCTTTTGTGCGTTTGATAAAAGTTTTGTATTTTTAATCGTATTCAAATATAATATAATTTTATATTAGACGTAAAATTTTATATTTAAATATAATTTTTTTAACAGTATTATAAAAATAATTATTATTCAAAAGTTTTTAAAATAATCATATTAATTTTTTAATTTCATTATTTATCTTTACTTTTATCAATCATATCAACTTTTCAACTTTAAAATACTTTTCATCCAAATACACATTTTATTCAAATACAAAACAAATACTTTTCAACCAAATACAACACTCAAAAAATGAATTGTATTCAAACGTAATACGTTTATCAAATGCCGTAATAGATAACGGTTTTAAAAGTATGAAAAATTAAATTGGGAGATGTTCGAATTTTTTTTAATTTAATAAAATAGTAGTTTCTCTTTTTGGTTTTTTGTTTTTAGATTTAGTCAATCAATGATTAATTATTGTCTTTAGAGTCGAATAACCTTTTTTAAAAAAGTTTTTTAACAAATAACCCAAGTTTTTAAAACGAGTGGTTCTATTAACATATCACTCTTCAGTCTCTACACCCTTCTTCTAAACATACATTCTCTTAAATTCAAAATGATTAAATGTGCTTTATATACACCTCATTCATTTTCAAACAATTAAAGTAACTGTAGAAGACATGGAAATTTTTTTAAAAAAGTTTTAAAATTTTTTTTCACACCCACCCTTTTTTTTTATTTTGGTGTTATATTGTAGGTTAAAAATTTTACAAGAAAATAATTTTTAAAAAAGAAAAAAAAATATATTCACATATATATATATTTTTAATAGATTAAAATCATGATTTTTCAAGGACAAAAACTTTTAAAAAAATTTAAAATATTCATACATATATATACACATAATAAAAGAATAACGATATATACATAAAACAAAAGAATAAAAACATATAAAACCTGAAAGAATAAACAAAAACAAAAAATGCCAATGAACAATACATAAAAGAAATACATATACAAATAAAATAAAAAACAACTGCAATATAAAAAGTATAAAATGAAAATAATCAATTGTAATAGTTAATACATCTCAAAATTTTTTAGACTACTCGTTAAAGAATAAATATTAGGGTGAAAATTAGGGTTTTTATTTTAGGTTTCAAAGTAGTAATATTTTTATAAGTTATTTATTTAGAAATTTGATTAATAGATGTATGCAGAAAGAAAAAAAAAAGAATATAATTAAGTTTCTTTTTTTATCATTTAGTTCTATTTATATAATTAAGTGTGTTGTTGTTGTCCTTATATGTAATTTTGTTCAAGGGGCTTTTTGTAATTAAAGAATTTAATTAATAAGGGATATTAAGAGTAAAGAGGAGTGTGTCAATGGAACTAATCTCTTAAAAATTAGTTAAAGGTCATTATTTCTTAAAATGATCAATTACTAATTGATTACTGATCAATTAATGATTAACTTTTAGTCAATCACTAATTTTCATAATTAATCATTGATTAATCATAAATAAAATCACCAATTTTTTGATCAATTACTGATTAACTATAGTTAAATCATTGATTTGCGGTTAAAAATTAAAAAAAAAAACCAAAAAATAAAATCAAGTTGAGATCATTGATTTGCGGTTAAAAATTAAAAAAAAAAAAAACCAAAAAATAAAATCAACTTTCCTCAACTCTTCTACCCCACCGGGCCCCCCCCCCCCCCCCCCCCCCCCCCCCCCCCTTACATGTGAGAACCCCTGCCTTGCCTCTATGAAATCCGGCGCTAGCGGTCACTGCTCGATCTAACGTCTACAGCCTCTGCCACCGTAGATTTCAAGGTTGCTCCCTCTAATGCTAGAAATCGCAACCCAGCCATAATCGGAGCTTGGGAAGCTGTAATTAGAGCTTAGACAGCTGCAACCTAGAGATCTTTACTGGCACTTGCTTGCAATGGCTCCAACTCACTAACTCTGGTGATGACACTAGAGACGATGATGAGCGATGACATTACACGTGGTCAGTCGACAGAGAGATCCATCATCGTAGGGGCACAAATCAAAGACGACTACAGCCTCCATCACCACTGGTTGTTGAATTGCCATGCTTTAATTTACGTATTAATATGTTAGTACCCTAGTTTTTATCACGTCCACTGATGATGAAACGTACCAAAATACAAGGAATCCAGTTGAGGCAATGGAAGTAACGCAATTAGACAATAGGAATGCTGCTACAGCATATTTACAACTGTGTTTGAGAGCGCAAGGGCAAGAAGTGCTAGCTTTAAGTCGATGCCTTGATAAACAAGATCATATGAATGATAAGCCACCATCTGGGACTAAAAGGGAACACCAGCAATACTTTGCCTCACTTCAACTTCCCATCCAATGGAAGAAATTATACGAGAGCGTTAGCCATATGCAAACAAAGGAGTTTACTGGCTCGTTTGACTTCTTAATTACAGAATATTGGTTGAACTCAATTTAATAGTCTGAATCACTTGAACTTGGATTATCATGGTAAGATCTTATGTGCTACCTACATTTTAAAGGAGGATGCAAATTGCTAGTAGGAATCATTAAAGAAAAGATGAAATGTTCAAGAAATGATGTGGATCGAGTTCGTTGAAGAATTCAGCGTGAGATATTGTAATCGCATTACTTCTCAAGCTCATCTTAATGAGTTTAAATCCCAACAAAAAAAAAAAAGTAAAAGATCAACTTTCGAAGGTCTGGTGCCACTTCTTTATAACAGCAGTAGGAAGCCTTCATACTCATGTGATGGAACAACTCTAAATTAAAGAAGGAGATGTTTCTAAAGTCAATTTTTTGTACATAATATTGGAATCACGAGTTCTTCGTTATGTCATTTAGATCGACTAACACACTAACAGATCTTACGAATCTTGATGAACTAAGTGTTTAAGGATTATTTAAAATAAGTTCGTCATCGCCTCTTCCAACAACATCCTTGAGACCGAAGGAAGAGCATAACGAACATTTAGGGATCACTTTATAAATCTAGAAGCGGAATTGACTCTATATCAAGTTCTCGAAGTACAAATGGGCTAGGAAGTGAGAGGTCCACATGGGCAATTAGAACTTGAAATATATCTTCACGCAGAAGAAGTTCAACATTATACAAGGAAAATGGCTCATCCTAAAAGGCATATAGAGTTGTTGATATTCTCAGTTGGGAGTCATCTTCTTCATTGAAGACCATTCAGTCCTCAAACGAATCTTTCCAAAAGAAGTTAATCAAGGCCAGACTCCAGCTATTTCGGGAAGTTCAATTGCTCTAACCTTTTAACAAACTGTTTAGAAATCATGAAAGAACGTTATAAAGCAAATGCTTCCCTAGTAAGGACAAGGAACGAAGTGTTAAAGAAAATTATTAGGGTATACGAGATACTCGTCAAAGTAGGAAACATTGCCTATATATTGTTTTTGCTCCAAAATTAGCATTTTTACACAATATTATTCATGTATCAATGCTAACGAATGTATTACCGTTCGTTTCACATGTTAAACCATAAGTTTGAGGAAGCGAAATGGGAATGTAAACATGACATGAGGATGAACTACTAGGTTTATTTTAATTTTTGAGGACAAAAATTCATTAAGGAGAGTAGAATGTAATACCACGAAATTTTTGAAGAAGGAATTTTAATGAATTAGTAATTTAATTTATAAAATTTCCTTATATAAATAAAAGTTTAGGTTATAATTCTTAATCTAAAGTTATGAAATGAATTTTATGATATGACAATTATATAATTTAATTTGTTATGTGATATAAAGTCACTTTACTTTATTCAAAAGTGTGAATAATAAAAGTAACCAATTAATAAAAGTGTAGATATGTTGTCAAATCACTAATCCAGTATTTTCAACACCTTTAGCGATATAGAAATTAATAGTTTCAATGTTTTCTCATATATGATCTTTCTCTATATAAAAATGCAGTATTATAATTAGACAACAAAACTCTAGATAGATACATATTTAGTTTGTCTACTCTTTGACAGACAAAAATGAGATTGATATACTTTTTTAGTATAAAAACTTGAAAATAAGTTTTTCAATGTAGTAAAACTTAGGGGGAGTTTGGGGGAGGTTTTGTAGATGTGGTTTTGGGGTTTGGAAAAAAGTTCGTTTTGGAGAATATGTTTGGGAGAAAAAACTGTTTAGGGTGAAAAATTAAAAATTTTAAAAATTTTTTTAGAAAAAAAATATCAATATGGATCTTGTTTTGTTCCTTTTGAAATTCTATGTAATTTAAAAAAAAATCATCTCATTTGGACTTGTATACAAAAAGGTATGAATTTTTAAAATTTAGAGTTTACTGTAGCGTTTTGGAGATATAAATAGTAAAAAGTAAGAAAGTTTTGGAAAAAAGTGAAAAATTGGGGGCTGGAGACAGCCCCCCAAACGACCCCTTATATTATTTAACTTTTGCATTAAAACTTATATTTAGTTTAACTTTTGCAATGCAGTAACTTTTGCATTAACTTATATTTAGTTTAACTTATATTTAGTTTAATTTTGGCATTATAAGTTAACTTTTATAGTATAAGTTAATTTTTTTGTATAGATTATTTTTTTTTTTTGCAATATAGGCTAAATTTTGTAGTATGAGGATATTGGGATTTATGCTAGTTGAAGATAGAAGAAAATACTATTATGTCTAGTTAACAGACTAAAATTTATCTGTCAAAGAGATAAAATCTAGAATTATCTCTATTTATTTAATTTAAGAAAAATAGGGATTTGTGATCTAATGGTTAAGAATGAATAAGAACCAAGAGATTAAGGGCTAAGAAAAAATCTTGCTAAACAAGGTTGATCCAATGGCTAGGATTAAAACTGTGAAAACGTTTATGGGCTGAATGAATTTCATTGATCTGTATTTTTACAATATAAAGCTGTACAAAGGACCAAATTTGGTAAGAATCCTAAAAATAAAAACTGATTGACAGCCCTAATTGACAGCTAATTAGGTGTCTATTTTAGGCCTATTCTACAAGGAAAGAATATACAAATTTACACCATAATAAAGTATGAAATCTCGCAACACTCCCCCTCAAGCTGGCTTGAAGATGTCTTCCAAAGCTAGCTTGCTAACTAAGAGCTCGAATTGACCCTTGTGAAGTCCTTTGGTAAGAACGTCTGCTAACTGATTTGTGGTCGGAACATAGGAAATGCAGATTAATCCAGTTTCAATCTTTTCTTTAATAAAATGCTTGTCTACCTCTATGTGCTTCGTTCTGTCATGTAACACTGGGTTATGGGCAATTGAGATTGCTGCCTTGTTATCACAGTAAACTTTTATAGGAAATAATACTGGAATCTTCAAATCTTCAAACATTCTCTTCAACCATATTGCCTCACTTATTCCGTGTGCAAGGGACCTGAATTCAGCCTCAGCACTACTTCGAGCCACAACATTCTGCTTCTTGCTTCTCCATGTAACAAGATTACCTCCAACAAAAGTACAATAGCCAGAAGTAGACCGTCTGTCAGTAGTACAACCCGCCCAGTCTGCATCTGTGCAGACTTCTATCTGTAGATTGTTGTTCTTTTGAAACATAAGTCCCTTTCCAGGAGTTCTTTTAAGATACCTCAATATCCTGTAAGCTGCATCAAAATGCTCTAGCCCTGGTGAGTGCATATACTGGCTTATCATGCTCACTACAAAGGCAATATCAGGACGAGTGTGTGACAGATAGATAAGCTTCCCCACAAGTCTTTGGAATCTCTCCTTGTCAATCACTTCTTCAGCTTTGGCAGGATCAAGTTTCTGATTAGCATCAAGAGGAGTATCAGCAGCTTTACAACCCAACAATCCTGTCTCACTAAGAAGATCAAGAATGTACTTCCTCTGATTCACAAATATACCCTTCTTTGATCTGGCAAATTCCATACCCAGAAAATACTTTAACAATCCAAGATCTTTGATTTCAAAGTCCTGTGCCAACTTCTTCTTCAAGTCTATTATTTCTTCAAGATCATCACCTGTCAGGATTATATCATCTACATAGACGATTAAGATTAAGATCTTACCTCTCTCTGTTTGCTTAAGAAACATTGTGTGATCAGCCTGGCTTTGATGATAACCATGACTTTTCACCACCTTACTGAAGCGTTCAAACCAAGCTCTCGGACATTGCTTGAGACCATACAGCGATTTCTTGAGTTTACAGACCTTATCTTTTCCCAATCTTTCCTCAAATCCTGGGGGAAGAACCATGAACACTTCTTCGTCTAGATCTCCATTCAGAAACGCATTCTTGACATCTAACTGGTGTAAAGGCCAGTCATAATTAGCAGCTAATGACAATAGTACCCGTATGGAGTTGATTTTTGCAACAGGAGCAAAAGTTTCCTGATAATCAATTCCGTATGTTTGGGTGAAGTCTTTAGCCACTAATCTCGCCTTGTATCTTTCAACACTCCCATCTGCCTTACATTTTACTGTGAATACCCATTTACAGCCAACTGTCTTTTGTCCCCTAGGCAGATCAACAACTTCCCAGGTCCTACTTCTCCTCAGAGCATTCATCTCCTCCATTACTGCTAACTTCCAGTTGGGGTCACCTAGTGCTTCTTGTATGTTTCTCGGAACAAACAAGTTAAATAATTTAGATATAAAGGCATTATGAGTTTTTGATAGATTTCCATAGGTCAGATAACGAGATATAGGATGTGAAGTGCATGAACGTTTTGGTTTTCTGATAGCTATAGGAATATCCAAGTCATTGAGTTCATTATTAGGTACAGAATGAGGAATGGAATCAATATTGGAATTATTAATACCTGGCATAGTTTCAGGTTCCGTCATCGAAGTAGGCGATTTAGCTAGCTCTAAAGGAACCATGGCCATCTTATTTTTTTGATGATCTTTCCTCCTTGAATAAGTAAGAAGCTCTCTACGTTCAATGTGAACTTTCGGTAGTATCTCTTAGGGGTGTTCGTCGGGTGGGTTAGGTGGATTTTTGACATTTTTTAACCCACCCAATGAAGATTGGGTGGGTTGAATTTTCACCCACCCAATTAACCCAATATATAAAATTGACCCACCCAATTAAAATTTAGGTGGGTTTGGTGGGTTTTTCGGGTTCGTCGGGTTCGGCAATTTATAAAAATAAAATAATAAAGCATGACTTAAAAATTTAATCACAAATCAAAATACAAGCTTAAATATTCAAATGAAGAAGTCATATAAAGACAATAAGAACTAATTAAAACATGCTTTTAATGAATTCTAAGAAATATCAACCACAAACAATCAAATCTATTTCACAAGAATAATCTCTAACTCCAATGTGTGTAGTAACAAGAACTAAAATTAGGCAAATTGAAATGAACTTGAAATCTTGTTCTTAAATCCTAACAGAAGGGAGGATCAAGGGAGGTTAATGGCAAGTGGTGGCTAGGGTTGGGCAAGGACAAGGCACGAGACGAACACGGGCTTGGGGAGACAAAAATGAATACGTCGAGGGGTGACGGCCAATGGTCGAAGAAAGGGACGATTGGAGGAGGCTGGTGGGACATCGGGTTTGGTAAGGGCAAGTCACGAACTTTGGCTTGGGGGGAGGTATAAATGGGAAATGATAGTTGGATCAACAAAATTGGCTTAGGTTAATCATTATATTTTTTCTAAATATAAAAAAAAAAAACACACATACATTCATTGGGTGGGTTGGGTTTTGATCGGGTTTTAGAATTCCAACCCGAACCCACCCAATTTGACATTGGATTGGGTGGGTCAACCCGAATTCTTTTTGGGTCTGACGTGGACCCAACCCGTCGGGTTTTTCTTGGGTGGGTTGGGTGGGTTATTTGGGTTTTCGGATTTTTTGTTCACCCCTAGTATCTCTCCCCCTGCAGAAGACTCAGGTACACTTGGCAAGGTAGACTCTGACTCAAGAATTTCCTTATCATTGATACTTCCTAATTTATTTAAGAATCCATCATCACTTGTGGAATCAGTAACAGTTCCATTAGTTATAAAGTCACAAGTTTCAACAGTTTTAGGTAAAGTAAGAATATCCCAAAAATTTCCTTCATTTTTTACATTCTCCCCCTGAAGTGAAATTTTTTGAAAGAAAGGTTGGTTCTCAAGAAAAGTAACGTCCATGGAAACTAGGACCTTTTTTGTTTGTGGATTAAAACACTTATAACCTTTTTTATTTGGGGCATATCCAATAAAAACACATTTTTCTGCTCTAGGATCAAGTTTTGATCTCCCTTTATTATTAATGTGGACATATGCAGTACAACCAAATATTTTAAGTGGTAGATTAGATGCAATACGTGTTTCAGGAAAAAATTTTTTTAAGCAATCAAGAGGCGTTATATAGTTTAAGACATGTGTAGGCATTCTATTAATAAGATATGTTGCAGTTAAGACTGCATCACCCCATAAGTACTTAGGAATATTCATAGAAAACATGATTGTACGAGCAACTTCAAGTAAATGCTTATTTTTCCGTTCAGCAATACCATTTTGCTGTGGTGTATCAACACAGGTAGTTTGTTGGTGAATCCCTTTTTCAGTAAAAAAATTGCCAAGAACACCTTTGAAATATTCAGTTCCATTATCAGAGTGGAGAATTCCAATTTTGGTTCCAAAAAGGTTTTCAACCATAGAATAAAACATTTTAAATAATTTCTCAACCTCAGCCTTTTCTGTCATTAGATAAACCCAGCATAAACGAGTATGATCGTCAATAAAAGTCACAAATCATTTTTTATTTGAAAGTGTATTAATCCTTGAGGGACCCCACACATCACTATGAATTAAATAAAATGGTTTTGATGATTGATAACCTTTAGGAGGATAAATAGTTCTATGACTTTTAGATAAAATGCAGTTCTCACAATAGAACTTAGAGCAATCCAAACCTTTAAATAAAGTAGGAAATAGTCTTTTAAGATAAGGAAAACTAGGATGTCCTAGTCTATAATGCCAAAGTATAATCTTATCTTTAATAGAGGAAGAACTCATACTACTTAAACCACGAGCTTCTTTATTCTTAGATTCTTGATCTTCAAAAAAATAGAGGCCATCGATTAACTTAGCACTGCCAATCGTCTTCCCCGAATTCAGTTCCTGAAAAACACAATAAGAATCAAAGAAAGTGATACGACAATTAGAGTCTCTAGATAATTTGCTAACTGATAGCAGATTACAAGTTAATTTAGGAACGTGTAAGATATTTTGTAAAGAAATATTTTGTGAAAGATTAATCACACCTTTGCCGGCTATAGGTGAAAAAGAACCATCTACTATACGAACTTTTTTATGGCCAGAACAAGGATAATATGAGTGAAATAAATTAGATAAGCTAGTCATATGATCGGAAGCTCCTGAATCTATGATTCAAGGAGTAGATTGATTAAATGAATAACAGGATAAAGCCTTAAAATCACTACCTGCTTGTGCCACAGAAACATTAGGAGTACTAGATGAACCCGAAGTGGTCTTTAACAGTTTCAGGATTTGATCAATCTGCTCCTTGTTGAAGGGGGCCGAACTAGCCTCATGCGCAGCAGGGGATTTGTTAAATCTTCCTTCATGAGATCCCTTCCAATTTGCTAGTTTTCCATGTATTTTCCAGCATGTCTCCCGTGTGTGGCGAGGCTTGTTACAATGGTCACACCAGACCCGTTCTTTGTCGCCCTGTTTCTTCTCCATTCCACGGCCAGCACCCATACCAACAGCAGCAAGTACTGAACCCTCCACTGTACTGCTTAAGTTTTTCTTGCCGAGCATAACAAGACGGTGACTCTCTTCACGCCGAACCTCAGAGAATACTTCTCCAATAGATGGGAGTGGCTGTCTACCAATAATCCTGCCTCTAACCTCATCAAACTCCACATTCAGTCCAATAAGAAACTTAAAAATACGATTATCCTCCACCATTTTCTTATAATGATTACAGTCATCAGTACACTTCCACTCATAATCATTAAAGAGATCCAAATCTTGCCAAAGCCGTTTCAAGGAGTTAAAATATTTAGTGACAGAATCCTCACCTTGGCGAATTTCTTCTAGTTTTAATGTCAACTCAAATACCTGAGATTGATTTCCCAAGTCTGAGTACATTTGATTGATGTTGTCCCAAAGCTCCTTGGTTGTATGATAGCACATGTAATTGGAGCTTATGTCCTCCTCCATTGAGTTCACCAACCAAGTCATCACCATAGAGTTCTCCGTGTCCCAAGTAGCATGGCTAGAGTCACTGAGTACAGGCTCCTTTTTTTCTCCAGTCAAGTAACCCATTTTGCCCCTACCACGAATGTACATGCGCACAGATTGAGACCAGCGCAAGAAATTCTCCCCATTCAATTTAATGGTGGTAATTTGAATGGAGTGAGATTCCGAGGAGGGGTTGTGAGTGGCAGACGAGGATGTGGGCAGACCTGCAGTAGGCGTGTTCTTCCCTGTAGCAGTGCTGGTCATCTCTGAAACCTCTGACATGATGGTGAAAAAAAAGAGAGTAGTTTGGCTGGGAGAAGATTAGAGAAGAGATGGACAGATATGGGTGAAGACTAGGTATTAGGTTTTGCAGGATAAGAGGCAGCTAGGTTTTTTTCAGGAATTAAAATTCCTGCTCTGATACCATGAAAACGTTTATGGGCTGAATGAATTTCATTGATCTGTATTGTTACAATATAAAGCTGTACAAAGGACCAAATTTGGTAAGAATCCTAAAAATAAAAACTGATTGACAGCCCTAATTGACAGCTAATTAGGTATCTATTTTAGGCCTATTCTACAAGGAAAGAATATACAAATTTACACCATAATAAAGTATGAAATCTCGCAACAAACTGCTTTGATCAAATGGATAAGATTAGAAGCAAAAGAATTAATTTCTTCTAACTCATGCATATGTCAATATGCTTATGTCATGGGG
Organism: Antiaris toxicaria; assembly: GCA_035233585.1. NCBI lineage: Eukaryota > Viridiplantae > Streptophyta > Magnoliopsida > Rosales > Moraceae > Antiaris > Antiaris toxicaria. The sequence goes on along the minus strand of CP141158.1, from coordinate 44,701,997 downwards.
CTTATGTCATATGAATTTAAATATGTATTAAGCTTACTTAAACTTTCTAGACAACATCAATTAAGACAAACCATAATTAATGAGTTAATCATTTATCAATAAATTTTTCCTATAAATAGTTATCCACCTCCCAACCACCATTTCTTCACACCACATAAATCCAAACTTTCTTTTTCTCTTAGAAATCTCTCTAGTTTTCTTTTAAGTTTCTCAAAATTCTCTTTAGTTTCTTCAAGATTTTCAAATTTTTCTTGAGCTTTTTTACATCTTCTCTCCCATTTTCCCACCTCCCACACACTTTCTTAGCTCTCTAGAATATGAAGAAATCATCAAGCCTTCATCATAGAGTCACTCTCCAAAAAGTTTTAGTCCAAATTTCAGGTCGAAAATCGATTTTTGAGATAGTTTTCTGATCAAAAAATCGTGTTAATTTTCTTTAAATTTACAAATTTTAATGGTTTGAAATTTAAGTAGAAATAATGAGTGTTCATAGTTTTCTAGAAAATTTCCAAGTTCAAGATGATAGTGTATGAATGTTAGAATGAATTTAGGAATGATGATTTGATAATAGTATGAATATGTTTATGAACAAGTATACGAAGTTTATAATTTGAATATTCGAAGCTTAGCAATTAAAATGGGTTTTTATAAATTAGAAAACCATTAACAAATTTACAAAAGTTTATGGGATATAAGTTATGGTGTATATATGTGTTTTAAGACTTTATGTATAAGAAATCATGATTTAGAAAAGTGTTATTAACCATTTAGTAAAAATGACTGGAAACTGATGGATTATTAAATTTTTAAGAAAAGTAGTTTTATGGATAAAATTCGACTTTTTGATAAAGATGAAAGTTTTAGATAACATGTAGATGAACATTTTCCATGAAAATTTTTTTATGAAATTCTCAACGGTTTAAAAGATATGATTTTTCAAATTTTAACAAAAACAGGGAAATTTCAGAAGGGGTTAAATAGGCCATTACAGTAGCCTAAGTTGCAACGCCATGCCTAAGAGAGAGAGGATTTTAAAGATCTTAAATGATTTTTAAAAAAGAGTATTTCATTAGAAAATGATAAGTTTTAAATTTTGAATATGATGATTTTTTTTAAATTTTTAAAAGATATGGAATTTCAAGTTATTGAGTGTCACTATTTTGACACAAAATTTGAAAAACGGAGTTAAATTTTTTAACCTAATTTTTAAAGAAATATTTTATATGTTTGGGAAAAATCGATTAAAGTTTTTAGAACCTATTATGTTTTAAGTTTCAAATTTTACCATAACTTTATGTGGATTAGATTTTGATTTTACTTTTATAAAAAAGAATTTAGATAAGAGTTTATCCAAGGAGTAAGTTGTTTTAAAATGAATATTTCATAAAAAATATGGATTTTTAAAAAGTATCAAAATTTCATATTTTGATGCTAAGTTAAAAAATAAAATAAAATATGATTTCTTTTAAATTAATAGAAATTATTTTAAGATTTAAATACACCACAACCTTATAACCATACTTAGTAAGGAGTTATTTCCTTTTATGTAAAAGGAATTTAAATATGACTATAACCTATATGAATGTTAATTTAATACTCGTCATGGATATATTTTCAGATAGTAAGATTTAGACTATAGATGAGTTTAGCAAACGAAAAAGCTGTTTGCAAATTAAGTGTAAACCTCATCTATAATATAGAGATATTAAATATTTTCTAACAAAGTATGTTCATGTGATATGCTATACCATGATAAAGTGCCATGAATTACGAAAAATGTTATGTTTTCAAGTAAACCATGTTTTTATGTAATGTCATGTTTTCAAGTAAGCCATATTTTTAAGTATGCAATGTTTTTAAATAAGACAGGTTTTCAACTATGCTATGTTTTAAAAACATGTCCTATTTTTGCAATGATGCCATGATTACAACTATGTCATACTTTACTATTATGCCATGGTTTAAGAAATTATGATTGTGTCATGTTTTATGAATATGCCATACTTTGAGTGTATGATGTGATCTTTTTGTAATATGTCATGTTTAGTGTATCATGGCATATGATCATGTACTTTCATTATAATTAATAATATTATAACATAAGATTAAGTTATGTGAATAAGACTTTTAGGTAGAAGTATTGCATATTGCATACTCACCTAAAGTAACAAAATTAAGGTAAGATAAATTAAGATGTCTTACAAACCTCCGAATCATGAGAGAATTATGTTCATATTATGTTATGGAGCAAGTCCAATTTGATTTCGGTGTTGTTAGAGACCTTATAAACCCTAACTTCTTATTGATCGTGTGTACCCGATACGAACACTAAGAGTCCATATGTTAAATAGGATAATAAGACTATAATGAAGCATAAGAGATTTATAATTGAGAATAATTGGAGCATACATTGTCATCTCCATGCTGAATCATATATGGATCATGCAATTAATTCGATGATTGCAATGTTTTGTAAGATTCATGTTTGTACTTGTTGAGCAAAGCTTACTAGTTAAATTTATATTGTAAATAAGAAACCTGCAGAACAACACTTGGAGGGCAACCATGGATGAAGATGTTGAGCAAGTGAAGGCAAGATAGGATACTACTGTGCAGATTTTCTGCTCAAGTTATTTTAGTTATTAATATGTTATTAAACATACAATTATGTATATGTTACATAGTAGTAAGTTTCTAGCATAATGACTTTATGAGAAATTACTCTCATATAGTTATGAAAAGCAGAAGTTTTTAAAAAAAATGATAATGAATGAAGAAGTTTATATAAAAAGTTACTCTCATATATATGATAAGTGCTTTTTTTTAAGTTATGAAGAAAGACAATGTATGAAAAATTTTTTTATGATAAGTTAAAAAAAATTATTTTGATATTTCAATACCCAAGATAGCTATAAGTTATTATGATTTAAGTAGTTAAGTAACAACCTACATAGGTGGGGTGTTACAAAAATCCTATTACCTACAATTCTCTAGTTTTCTTTTTTGTTTAGTGTGGATTGTTGTATTGTGAGAAATAGAACTTCCAAATTCGAGGCTTGGAATTGAAAAATCACATTTAGTGGCATGTCATGGATCCCAACTCCAACCCTATAATTTAGGGTTTGGAGTTTGGAATATTAGAGACACTAACTCTGAAATTTTAAGTATTAATTTATGTAATATATTAAATGCTTTTTTCTAATTGATGAGTCTTTTAATTAAAAAATTATAATTATTGAAAAATCAATAACAGATCAATATCATATAAGTTGGTGTATAAAAGTTTAAATTGGAAGTGTCTATACTACTCTTATCATATGAGTTACCTGTGTAACTAGGAGTTTATTTTATTTAATTTCCTTCTAATTGTAGGTTGAAAGTCTACCTTGTGTAATGAAAATATATATATATTTTGGTAATAGTCTACCTTGTTACTGATGGTAGCCTACTTTGTTACTATGAGCATCTCGAATGCAATGCAACATCTCAAATGCAATGCAAATTAATGTGTCAATGTTAAATTTTGGTATTTGAATGAAAAAAGTGTTTTGTAATATAATGCTATCTTTTGTGTCAAATTTTTCATATGCTAAACTTTGTGGTAAATTAGTCACGAGGTATAAACAATTTCTAATTTCACTTTTAATTCTTATTAGTTGTTATCCCATGTAATTATTACAATAATTTATTTTTATTTATTTAAATATTAAAAGTTCATTTTTACAATTTTCAAAACACAATAATTATAACAAAAAGTAAATATCATATAACACATTTGAGTATAAAATAATATAATATTATTTTTCACGCTAGTTTGTAATAAATATAGCATCGGCATACACAAATGTATTAAGATGGTCTAAGTCCGATGTGTTACTATAGGTATCTGGCTCCTACTGTGTTACATATTAATAGTACTCTACCATGTTATCAGAAGTGATTTATCATATAAGAGCATTTTAAATTGATATATCAATAATAAAATTTGACATTTAAAAGAAAGAAAATATTTTCAAATAAGGTGTTATTTTTGATATAAGATTTTACTATTAAAGTATAACAAATGTTAAATTTAATGTTTGCTTGTTGTTAGTTGGTATTTTAACTTTTTTATCTAATCATTATAATTTTATCACCTTTAAATAATTTAAATATTGAGATTTTAATTTTTTAACTATAAAGCTTAATAAGGATACAAAAGGTAGATGTAGCATTGCAATATATCATGCTTAATTGAAAAATAAACGCAGGTTGCAACTCCTTATCATCATGCTATTACTAATGGTTATGAATTCCACACATACCTTCCCTTTAGGCAATACAGGTCAAAAACTAATTGTAAGCAACATGATAACTAGGGTACAAATTAGAAGGGATCACGGTTCAATTAGAATGTATGATGCAGAAGAATCATGTTCACCCTTCTTATTTCCAATCATGCAAATGCAAGTACATACAGTACTTTTAATAATAATAATAATAATAATAATAATAATAATAGGAGGAGGAGGAACAGTCAATTAATTACCACATAGGTCACTTGCACTTAAGAATATTCCAGATGTTTCTGTATTTTGTAGCAAAAGAAACAAAAGAAATAGCGTGGAGAGAAAGGCAGATTTTTCATGGAATTATTGCCTTGATGTTATTGGTTTCCGGAATTTCTGGTTTGATTCTTTCCAAGCAAGTCCAACATTCAGAGCCTGTTCTTGAGTGGATGGAGTAGAAATTCTTTGTGGCCAATATTTATCAAAGCCAACATCAAAATATAACCAACTTGGCATCTAATGGCACGTACGTACACCTTTAACGACATAAGGGCCTCTCAATTAAGTATTAATTACCTGTTTAAGGTTAATCTCATTATTAGCAGTCAAACTATAATCCGAATTCTTATTTTGATAAGTAACTTTCAAAACAATTCAGAATAAGTCTTCAATTTGCTCAAGTTGTTCTAAATATTAATCTTTTAACTTGTCCATTCGATTATTAGAATCTCGATAGTAAAAACACATGATTTTGTGGGTGATTTTTACATCATATTAGGAATCAAGAAGGAAACTATATCTTTTTTTTTTTTTTTTGTCGAGATTTATAAGAATTGGATAGACAAAATGATTAATTTGGGATAACTTGTATAGATAGACGACTTTTTCTGAGAAGTTTTAAAAGGTCATGGATTAAACCAACATATTTGACCTAAATTTCAAGGCTATAAACAGAACTAACCCAAAATTACCATTATTTTGGAATAAATAGTCCCAAATTTTCATATACACCCCTCATGTGTATAGTAGGCTTTAAATGGGTTATAGCTTATAGTCGTCAAAAAATATGATCCTATTGAGCATATATAACTTTTTTTTTTGTAGGGAATTAATAATTCAATTATATTTTAGGTATGATTAATAATGTTACTTTAGTGGAGAGTTTTTCAACGATATCTTAGGTACCAGAAACAATAACCCAACCTCAACTTTACGCTAAAAAAAGGGTACCTATTTGGAATAAGTTCTTTGTGATTATTAGCATGGATTTACATTTGTGCCTTTTAGGCACCAAGTTGAAAGGAACAAATGGAATTGGATAACACTATTAAACTCATAAGCCAAGCAATTCCCCCATAGAAGCAATTGAGACTTGAGAGGTTAGAAAATATAATTCCGAGAATGTGAATAGGTTCCTATACGTCGTTCTTTCGTGTAAGAATGGATAAATGTTGAAGGGAGTTATTCTTTATTATTATTAGATAAATATGATATTGATATTGCTTTTTGCAGTTTATTCATAGAATGGTCTAACGTTATTTATAAAGTTAAAGAGAACTTAAAATTGCTTTTAGAATAGTAAATTTGCCCATATAGTTGAATATTATTGCGTAGGGACCCCATTGCGTAATTGTAATATGCTTATTATCGTAATTAAGCAGCTTTTCAGGGATGCTGATCATCATTCTTATTCTCTTAACATAAATAATATTCGGATAGATTCCGGTTAATACGTGGTTCTTCTAGTGTTTATCTTCCCCTTGATTCCTTGCTTTCTTGACATTAAAATATATACATTCTTCTTAAACATTTAATTGCCTAAATTATTAATCATCATGCTCCTTCATAACGTATGTATACATATATAGTTGTTATATTCCATATAGATTAAATCAATTGTAGGCCACCTTAATTAGAAATTAAGCAGTTCTCCTTTGATAATATTTGATTAATTTCCCTTGCTTTAGCTAATTAAGATAAGAGACATTTAAGTGTACTTGTAATGATGAGATCCTTGTTATATCCAAAACGAGAGCGCGCGTGTGTGTGTACACGGTGGAAATCGATCAACTATCTATATTGTAATGTGTGTATATAAAATTAACTATATATACACACACACACTAGAATACACACACACACACACACACATATATATATAGTGAAAATGCGTATATATTCTTAGGTACGTCGACATGATTAAAAAAAAAATGCCTTCTGTCTGTTCTTTCCCTTCTTGACGTGAGGATTCCCATGCACTCTCATTTCACCACCATCTCCAAAAGCATAATTCTAATTCCCCTAATATAGTTGCTTAATCCTCAAGCCAACACAATAAGACCCCAAGACCAAACTTCCTAGATTTTCAAATATCGTCTTTATCTTCTAAATATAAACAAATTACCAGCCGCCAATTTGTATATATACATATATATATTCCTCCAACGTTATTAATTCCCTCCCACTAAAAAAAAAAAAAAAAAAAGAGCATGAGGTACAACGAAATTTCCCACTTCAGCCACCCTCAGCACAATCTCAAGTTAGAGTACTCGGAATTCCCTTTCAAATGTGACGGCTGCAAGGAGGCCGGCATCGGATCGCGCTACAAGTGCGCCGCCTGCGATTTCGACCTCCACACGCACTGCGCCATCCCCTATTCGACCATCTCACACCCTTTCTACACGAAGTGCTCGTTTCGGTTCCTCTCCCGCCCGCCCGGCGACCTGCCACGCTACTGCAACGCCTGTGAGAAGGATGTCACCGGGTTAGTTTATCCTTCATTATTATAAGTATTATTATTATTATTTAACTTATTGCATTTTGAAGTAAAAAAAATTAAGGCAAATATACCCAGCTAGTACGCGTTTGGTACATTTTCCTCCTCGTTGAGGATGTTATCTCCTAAGAACTTCATGCATTTTTTTTATTTCAATAACTTTGTGGTTTTAGTAAGTTTAATCATACTTGGTCAAAATTGTGAAAATAATTACTACGTTTTTAACCAATGGGAAATCATTATGTAAAATTATAGGTATATGAGCTCGTAATAATTGATTATATTTTTTAAAATTGGCACATGATATGCAATAATATTGTCTGTTTATCTTTTTGTTGAATAATAATATTCTCACTTTTTGCATGTTAAATTACGTTTACAATAATTATCAATTTGTTGGTACAATTGGTCTGGGATGTGGATTACTTGATAAGCCTAACTTGGTGGGACCACCTCACATTTTATTTAACATTTCAAATCAATCTTGCCTGATGCAAAAGCAGTTTCCTGATTATTACTCAACCAAAAACATTAATGATGCCATCATCTTATTCATTCTTATCATTTGTAATAAAAATTCTAATACCTTAGAATTCGATTCAATTATATTTTACTTGAATTATAAATTTAGATTCATGCAAATCATCATCCCAAGAGTGGAAGAGTAAAAACAGTCTTATTATTATATCAATCTATGAATAACGTAGTTTTCTAATTAATTCTATGTATCATCATGGCGGTTATCACAATATTTCACCGAATCACATATTTTATCTAGTTAAGTATCTTAGGACCCACACGGTACAAAATTTCACATAATCAGATATTTTAATTTTGCCTTTTTTGGTGAATTATTTAAATAATTTTAATTTTAATTATTTTTGGTGAATTAATTAATTATTTTAATTATTTTTAAATTTTGCCTTTTTTGATGAATTATTAAACAATTTTAATTATTTTTTATGGCTTAATTAATTCACTAAATAATTTAGGGATTTAATTAAGCCACAATCCATCATTTCAACTTAATTTTAAAATATCTAAGTTTTTTACCTTTTAATTTTGCCTTGCTAGTTAAAAAATTTTAACCGTGTACTTCTTTCAAATAATAACACGTTAATAATGTGTTTATATTTAGCTTAATTCTCTAAATTATTGTCCCTAATCATGCAAGATATATTATTGCAAATAATAAAGGTTCTTGTACCACTGCTCCTCATGCGGATTCGACCTCCACCCGTGCTGCGCAAAGCTGCCGATGGTGCTGGACGACGGCGAGACGAAGCTCTACCTGCACCGGAAAGTGAGCTCGTCGTGCCACCGGTGCGGGCGAAAGGGCAGGAGCTGGAGCTACCGGTCGTCCTGCAAGAAGTACAACCTGCACGTGGCGTGCGTGAGGGAGATGCTGATGGAGAGCTGGTCGGAGATTTACGCCGGCAGAGGGAAGGGATCGACTACGAGGAAACTCGAGACGAGGATTCCCAGCCTCAAGAACACGCTCCAGGCGCATCACCGGAGAGGCGGGAAGGGGAAGGTCAAGAAGTGCTGCGAGATGGCGGGCCTCGCCGTACAGTTCGTCATCTCCGCCGTGTTGGGAGATCCCACCACTCTCATCGCCGGCCTCATTGGGACATTGATTTCCCGATCGTGATTGGACAAGGGAGAAATGTTGTGTCAAATGTGTGTGTATATATATGTGTATGTGGATGGTTACCACTTCTACATGTGAACAAACTCTTAACATTTAGTGACAAGCTGCTTCAATTTAATTGTTTAGACTAATGAATAATTGGATTAATGTTTTTAGTTTGAGAACAACTATGATTTTACACCATGATTAACTTTTTTTTGTTCATACCTCACGTTCGAGTTTATAAGGAGAGCTTGAAACTAGTTTCAAACAATTATGTTTATTAAGATGACATTTTAAATCTGTCGACATAAGTAAATACATGGGGCCAATGATCATGTTCTAAAGCATATATTGCTATCGCATTTCCCTAAACTTTTTGATTAGCACAAGGGAAAAAAAAAAGCTATATATCTTTTTTAATTGAATCTGAATTCTTAAAGAGATTAGAATCAAACCGATGAAAGAAAACTAGGTGTATTATATTTTAACTTTTTGGTTTAATTAATTTTTTTAACTGCTTTGTTCAATAAGTATCACAATACATGTAAATCCCACAAAATTGCAGTCCACAATTTTGTGTGTTAAATAAGGTGTGTATACTATTTTTAAAGTTGAGATGGTTATTTGATTGTACCACAATAATATAAATATCAAATTATACACAAAAGTGACTCATTTTACTTCCATAACATTATTGGTGCGCGGCGCTCCTCTAATTCAAACCAATTGTTCTTTTGTGTCCTACAATGGATTATTGCTTGCAAATTTTTTTTCTTTTTTTTGATAATAGAATTACTAGAGCTAGTGAGCTATGATGTAAAAGACCCCACATTAGAATTTGTGGGAATAAAGTGAAAAAGAAAAAGATGAAATAAAGTATAGGGTGGTTTAAGTTATGTTTGGTTGATAGATTCAAATTAAAAAAATTGAGTTTAAAATTTAATTTTGCATTTGGTTTATTAGTTCATTTCAAGTTTTTTAATTCATGACTTACACAGTATTTTAGATCTAAAAACACTACTCACAAATCTCATCTCATATAAAACAAACAAAAAAATTGTATTAATTATATGAATAAGTAAAAGAAAGCATTTATAATACAAATTCAAATTTAATTTTTATCATTCAAACACTTTTAACTTAAAATAAAAATCTCTTATTCAAACTTGAGCGCTAAATATAAAATTCATTTTATGATTTAACTCATTCCAAAGCTAAACCAATTTTTTTAGATCAAATTCGTGATCTAAATGAATCCTTAATTAGAAGTGTCAATTAACATGGCATTTTGCCACTGTCCTGGTGAATCTACCAACCAAAGACGAGGCAGTGACTGAGCATATTATTTCTCAACTGAATAGCTTATGTTACACTACCAATTGGTCATCACACATTATTTGTACTTTTCCTACTTGTAATATTCTTTTAATTGATATAAGAGAATTAAACTGAAGTAGAAGTTTTTGATATGATAGATTGTACGAGTCTAATCCAGACGGAAGGAGGACGGAAATAAAGGTCACAGTATAAATCCATCTAAAAATAACCCATAAGGGAAAAACAAAGAGAGAAAATTCCCTATAAATTCTTTAATACTGAGAATCCCAAATCTGCCAACCTCTCGTTACAGCGGGAAGATCGTCCACAGAAAAAAAAAAAAAAAAAAATCTCTCATCCCCACTAAACGACTCAGCAAAAGATTAAAACAAACGACAAAAAAAAAAAAAAAAGTTAGACAATAAACAATAATAACCAGAGGCTTAAACGACAAGGACAACGTTTGGACTATAAGGGTCTTTGGTTTTAGAAGTACAACTGGGTTAAGAGTAGGGGTGAACAAAAAATCCGAAAACCTAAATAACCCACCCAACCCACCCAAGGAAAACCCGACGGGTTGGGTCCACGTCAGACCCAAAAAAAAGTCGGGTTGACCCACTCAACCCGATGTCAAATTGGGTGGGTTAGGGTTGGAATTCTAAAACCCGACCAAAACCCAACCCACCCAATGAATTTTTTTTTTTTTATATTTAGAAAAAATATAATGACTAACCTAAGCCAATTTTGTTGAGCCGACTGTCATTTTCCATTTATGCCTCCTCCCAAGCCAAAGTTTGTGCCTTGTCCTTGCCAAACTCGATGTCCCACCAGCCTCCTCCAATCGTCCCTTTCTTCGACCATCAGCTGTCACCCCTCAACGTATTCATTTTTGCCTCCCCAAACCCGTGTTCGTCTCGTGCCTTGCCCTTACCCAACCCTAGCCGCCACTTGTCACTAGCCTCCCTTAATCCTCCCTTTCGTTAGGATTTAGGAACAAGATTTCAAGTTTATTTCAATTTATCTGACTTTAGTTCTTGTTACTATACACATTGGAGTTAGAGATTATTCTTGTGAAATATGTTTGATTGTTTGTGATTGATGTTTCTTAGTATTCATTAAAAGCATGTTTTAATTAGTTCTTATTATTTTTACATGACTTCTATATTTGAATATTTGAGCTTGTATTTTGATTTATGATTAAATTTTTAAGTCATGTTTTATTACTTTATTTTTATAAATTGTTTAACCCGACGAACCCGTCAAACCCACCCAAACTTTAATTGGGTGGGTCGATTTTGTATATTGGGTTAATTAGGTGGGTGAAAAATATCAAAAATCCACCCAACCCACCCAACGAACACCCCTAGTTAAGAGCATATTCTTTCTTTTTTTTTTTTTTTAAATGGAAGGCATATCTCTACCACACGTACAACTTAGATATTTTATTTTTCTTTTTAAGGAAAGATGAAAGAATAGATCTATAATTTTCTATTTATCTTATTTGACCCATATTAGATGCAGGTATGAGATGACAGAAATACGGTAAACAAAATTTTTCATTTAGGCTCTGTGAACTTTTCCCTCTATTACTTAAAAACTTGGTTTCTGATTTTCTATTATATTATCGTGGAAACATTTTTAATATAGTACAAGAATCTTGTCTTATGCTCTCTTAGAAAAATCAAAGAAAGAACCTAGCTACAGTACATTGCCCCTGTACTATTAAGGTTGTATGTCTTATAGTACTATCAGGGGAACATGAACATATTAAAAAATTGAAGAAAATAAAAGGAAAAAGATTAGAATACAAAGATTTAACTTGATTTGGTAATGCAATAATATAAGATTCAAATTTTCTGTCCAAAAATTGGTGTTCCTAATAGTATCTAACTAATAATATTATGTCATATCATTTTAAAAAGTTTGAAATACTTTATAATTGATTTTTTTACGTCTAAACGTCTAGCTACTTTCACTAATTTGTAATAATATAATTTGTTAGACATGATTTGAAACATCAAAATTAAACAGATGATTCCAGTTTAATAATACAATTTTAAAAAATTTGAAATACTTTATAACTGATTTTTTTACATCTAAACGTGTAGCTACTTTCACTAATTTGTCATAATACAATTTGTTAGACATGATTTGGAATATCAAAATTGGACATATGATTCCAGTTTAATAATATTAACAAATAATGAGAAAAGAAAATATTTATTAATAAAGAATAGTATCAATGTGTTTTATATATATACAAATTAAAAGTTACACAGTTAGGTAAGTTACTCAAGTTTAGATTAAATCTACTAAAATTTTCTAATTCTAAATAAAGAGTGAAAAGAAAAGACGAGTAAAAATTTACCCCTTTTTAGTAACAAAATAATTATCATCAAATATAGTTATAATATATATAACCAAAAAAAAAAAAAGAGAAAGAAATCAACTTTCCTGTGGGTGTATACGGAAGAATATAGACATAAAAAATCTAAAAAAAATAAATAAATAAATAACGATGTACCCAATGTGGGAGAAAAAACGAAGCATGAATCAATCATTCCAATCGCTTTATTAATCATGATTAAACAAAGTCAATTAATTAATAAATCGATCAAATCCACAACATCGACGCGTACATCTTTTTGTCTCCAATCTCCTCCGCAATCAAAGCATAGAATCATATATAGGCCAATGAAAAAGCATTTATACGGTCATATATTATACAATATATATGGGCAATATTTGTCACTCTTATCGGTCAACGTCCAAAGCCTCTGTGAAGCTGATTCTCCAAGATGGAGAGCTCCGAGAATTCTCAAGCCCGGTTAAGGTGTCGCAGGTGCTTCATGACTATTCGACAAGCTTCGTATGCGACTCCGACGACATGGATTTCGGTGAAGTTGTTCCCGCCGTTGATGAGGATGAAGAGCTTCAGCTAGGTCAGCTTTACTTTGTGTTGCCGTTGACATGTTTGAACCGTCCCGTTCCCGTGGAGGAGATGGCGGCTTTGGCGTTAAAGGCTAGCGAGGCGCTTCGGAAACTGAGAAACGGCGGTGGCAGAAGCTGGGCGGCGAGATGCTGTGTAAGTGAAGGGGTGGAGACTTTAGAGTTTGCCATCAAGAAGAAGGATGTGAAAAGGTTCGGGCGAGCGGCGGAAACTGTCGGCGGTGGCGGTGGCGGCGGTGATCAGCGGGAGTTTTTGAGGGGTAGAAGTGGGAGGAGAACGGGAGGTGGTAGGGTTGGACGGCAGCGTTTTGTTGCCGAGTTAAGTGCGATTGAGGAGGAGTAATAATTAGTGAACAAGACATATATAATTAGTTTAATTATTCATAATTTAATGTGTTCAAGGACATAACACATATATAATGTTATCTTTATTTCTCATCACATTACTTATAAGGTTTCTAATCTTCATGAGAATATTATTACTTGCTAGAGGTTCAATTAATAGCATTTTTTCTTGCGCAAGAGTTTTTTCTCCCCTTATAATTATAACGAGTTTGATCCAACCTTAACTCCTTGATTGTGTTAGTTTTTATTTCAGCAACATAATCCTTCCAATCAGGAGATTCAAACAATTAGGAAAGAACAAACTATTTATGTTCATATATGCAAATTCGATCTTAGTCTACAACTTCTAAGAAGTGTTATGATAGAAGTACATCGGTAAATTTATTTGATAAATACTCCGTCAGTTAACCAATTCTGATTAACAATTCACCCAAGGTTTAAACTTTGAGATTCACAACGTGAACCCGATGACAAAACCAGATCAAAACTTTGCAGTGGGGCAAGATGAAAAAAAAAAAAAAAGATTTATTTATAAGCAAGATGTACTTATAAATTTCAATTATTGAGTGGGGCATAAGTATAATTTTCTCATGAAATAGGCGCACAATTGAAATCTTTGAAAATAAAAAGTTATAAAAATTCAAATTCCATGAGTAGAATTTTTCTCATAATATAGGGGCACAACTGAAATTTATGTGATAGTTTAGGTGTTCAATTTGAAAATTTAAAAGTTGAGCGGGGCACATCCCCTTTCTAAACTATATGTGGCTTTGCCACTGTATGGACTTAATTATCAAATTGTTAGGAGGTTTTTCCATAAAAAATTTTTAGAGGTGTTCTCTAAATAGATGGAAATAGATAGAGGAGGTGACACATGTCATTTGGAATAATCTATTGACGAGTAGAGTGGTCAAACCTTATAGGGGTCGATGTTAAAGTCAAGGTCTCAATAGGAAACTAGGCAATAAACCAATACTAGGACAACTAGTAGATCACGATTCTTGTGATTGAAGTAATCTTTCTCGATCGAGAAAAAGATCATACGTAAAGGACACATACCATGACAAATATTGTTATTACAAAGGAAATGTAAGGGAGTCTCTTTTATCTTCTCTGAAAAGAGCAGGATAAAAATATGGATACAAGTAGAAATATTGATGATCCAGTTTTATAGAAATTATTGAAGTATTATCGATATTAGTAGAAATATCAAAAAAATTTATAAATAATTATTTCAATACATATTTATAACATTTTAGGATGGCACAAATATTTAAAAGATATAAAAAATACACAAGTTTTATATAAGAAATATCTTATATCTTACATATCTTAATACTAAAAGAAAATTCTATGAAATATAATCCATAAGTAAATATAAAAGCAAGTTTGTAAATAGCTGTATCTTTCCATAGATGAGATAGTTATCTGCAAAGTTAATAAGAGTCTAGTTAGGAGCATGGTTATATTCTTTTTTTTTTTTTCTAACACTCTCAGTCTTTATATTTTATCTTTTACTTACTTTTTTTTTTTATTATTTCTTTTGTTTATGAAGTAAATTATAAGATATATAGCATTCTATTAAAAGGATAGCCAATGAAAAAAAAAATCTAAAATTTTTTAACGGAATTTTTATAATTTTTTAAATGAAATTTCCATCAAAAATTTCAATATTTTCTAAAATTGAACTACGTTTTACTGGTATTTTTTTACTAATATTTCCTTGATATTTTGATGGAAAAAATATTGTACTTAAAAAATATTTCGAGACCCTCCAATTACAAAAGTTTTGGTGGAAATTTTGGAAATATCGTGGATATATTTGCGACCATTGAAAAGAGTAATAAGCTCTTAGCATCTTTAAAACCCCTAACAATTGATAACATAGAGTATTTGGCTTCATTTTTTTATCTCCCCTTCCTCACAAAAGCTCTGCTATTCATTTCTTTCTATTGTTTTCCTAAGAGTCGGAGTGCCCCTTGTAGGTGGAGTTTCAGGGCATCCTCCACGGAGTTGTATTTGAGGAAGGCAAAGTTCAGCGGAGTTGGTAGAAAAAAGTTGATGTTTTGAAATTCACTACAACACAAAGAAGACAATAGGGGCACATTTGAAAAGTTACAAAATTGTAATTACCTCTTACATTGATGCCGTTTTAGTTAATCATTTTTCCAAAAACTATTGCATTTGAATGTTCATTCAACTCAAGTATTTGCATTCAAATGTAGAATTTGAGTTGTATATTAAAATGAATTTGAATTGTATATTAAAATGAAATGTGTGTTTGGAAAATTTTTATTAAAATTAAGTAACATTTAAATAGTATAAAGGTAGATAATTAAGTATAGTATAGATTTCTAAATGTGAAAATTTGATCTTTGTATTTGAATTAAATTGTTGTGAAATAATGAAATATTCAAATGAATTACATTCTAATAATTATGTAACCAAACACATACTATATTTAAATGTAATAATGAATTACTCTATTACTTTCTATAATATACATTCTAACAGATACTAACCATATGTCTCATACAATGTTCTTTTTGTACGTCGAACATTTAGAATCTCAACGACGGTATGACGAGGACAGCAAGTTGAAATCAGTCGATCGACAGTATTATTAACAAGCTCACTATTGGCATGCACCAAAAGAAACCTTCTGCAGTTAGCATGGCCTACTATAGCCGTTACTTTGGCTTAATTATAGTTGTCGATTTGTGAGAAGCGTACAAAACAATGAAACTACTAGGAAAGTAACAAAGTACATGGGAAAAGAAAATATATATATATATATTTGTATGTATTATATGCATGTGTTCATCAGTATAATGGCCATCACTTTCCTAATGGCAAGAATGAGATGACAGCCTATGAGGAGGCAGATGCGGATATATATTATTGAAAAAAAAGCTGGCTAATAATTGGGACCACAGAGCAAAATTCCATGCAAATGGGTCCCCAAGAAAACAAAAGCAAATGTGAAATAGATCGACGAAAATTGTAGGAAAGTAGCACAGAAATTTGAAGTGTCCTAGAGCAAGCACTTCATTGTTATAATTTGAGTTTTAGTTCCTTTTTTTTTTTTTTTTTTTTTGGCCTCTTTATAGATATCGACCTTTGACGAGGCTTCTCCGAAGGAAACCATCTTGTGCTCGTGACCAATATTGCCACTTCACGCGTCTACGCACATATAATGAATATAACATGACGAGTAAAGGAAGACTTTCATGCATGAAATTTTGTGGAAAATTCTAAGATTCTGTCTCTTTAATACTTTCCGTTTCTTTTAAGTTTCCGAGTTAACTTTCCTTTAGTCTCTGCTAATTGTGAACATATTACATGAGCTTGACTTGCATCGACTACTTTTAAATCTCCCGTGCTTTGTTTTTACATTATAACAGACTTAAATGGTGTTTAGCACCACCTATTAACCGAAAAAATATGTCAATATGTGATCCACAAATTGAGGCAACTTCTATTTATAATAATGTTTAACATTAATGGTATGCTACACTTTTGTCTTTATAGTACACTAGATCATCTAGAAAATCCAATATTTTCCCTTTTATTATAATATACAAAACAAAATCATTGTCTTCAATTTGGTTATTGAACCCAAGATTTTTTCATTTCATGAACAATCGTATTGCCAAGACCTCCAAATGTATTTGCAATGCATGCTCGGAGATGCCCTTTGTTTTCTACTTTGAATAATGAAATCCAAATTTGGGTCAAAAGATGTTATTGTTAAGTAGGAAGTGTCGTTTATTTTATACATGCACCTAAAAAAAATTGCACCCATTACCATGTTTTTTAACACAATCGATTCATGAGTGTTTTAATTTTGGTTTTAAACTTGAACAGTATCTAGTATAGTATACTGATAACAATTGAATCAGCTTTTAGCCTAACTTTGTAATATCAACCGATATAAATTGTTTTTCTTTGACAAACAGGAATTATCATACCAATAAATATTCGAAAAGTTACATTTACAAATAAGAAGATGATGAGAGTGTTTGGTTTTGTTTTTGAGAATGATTTTCCATTTTCAAAAACACAAAAAATAAAAACAATTTCAAAATAATATTTATTTATTCAACGTTTTCAAAATCATTTCAAAAACACAGTTTTTAATTATGTTTTTTTTTTTAGTCTTTTGAAAATGAAAAAAAGTTTCTTTCATTTTTTTGTTTCCATTTTTCCCTTCTCTCTCCTTTTTCTCTCTCTCTATTTGTGCAGTGTCAGTGATGATGACCATGTTCGATGATGACCTCTATTTTTTGCGAAGGACTATGACTACAGACTAGCAATGGCGACGATGACGGCGGCTCTTTCGTGACAACGACCATTGACCTGTATCGATGACCATCGACTTAGACCATCAATGACTTTCATCCCTGTCCCTCATTGCAAAACCCACCACTAAAGATTTTTTTTTTTTAATTATGACTAATAATTTATTTATTTTATTTAAAATTAATCATAAATATTTTTTCATAAAATACTCTTTTATGAAATAGGTTTTAAAAAATATAAATAAATAATGTTTCATTTTTATGTTTCTCAGAATATATACTAAAAAAAACATAACCAAATACAATTTTAGAAATGATTTTAACATAGTTTTTAAAATATTCTTATTTTCAATTTTTTTGAAAATAGAAAACATTTTAAAAATAATATCAAAACATTTTTACATTATATCTAAGCTAATTATTTAAATCATTTAGATCTAATAGAATTTTGAACGAGGTTACACATGAATTTCATAGGTGCATTCATGAGTTGTCTAATCAGTTCTTTGATCAATTGAAAGTCGCCAACGTGATCAATGGAATTAGTGTTGCAGCGCGCCCAAAAATTATCTAATGTGTCTCACACCAACAGCAACATCTTGGAATATTCATACATTATTGATAATACAGTAAGATAAGCACTCTATAACTTTTTTCCTGCCGAATATATTAAGACCATCGGTGAAAGTTCGTTTTATTAATGATAATGTTTAATATCGATAATATTTCTAAGCTTTTTTACATATTAAACATGTATTTAACTTTTCCTTAAAAAAACAATATATATATATCATGTTTCTTATTATTGGTCCATATTCATCCTTTCCCTGTATCCTCTTTCATCTCTCTTTTCCCCGCCTATAAATAGCATAATCCCCTCTTCCCCGCCAACACACAAACAACATTTTCCCTCTCTTCAAAACCAAAACCAAAGCAGAACACCCCTTCTTCTTCTTCTTCTTCTTCTTTCTCTGTCTAAATTTGCTATGGGTATTTGTGCATCTTCCCAACACACAAACGGCAAGGCCAGCTTGAGCCTAGTAAACTGGCCACGCACCGTCCAGATAATCCACTTCGAGGGAAAGCTACAAGAGTACAAACACCCGGTGAAAGCAGCCCAAGTGCTGTCCCAAAACCCAAACTGCTTCCTCTGCAGCTCAGAATCCATGTTTGTCGACGCCCACGTTCCCCAGCTGCCCCTCAACGAGGAGCTCCAACTGGGCCAAATCTACTTCCTCCTGCCGCTTTCTCAGGCCAAAACCCCACTTTCTCTGCAAGACCTCTGTGCTCTGGCCATCAAGGCCAGTTCCGCTCTCTCTTGCTCATCAAACAGAGCAGCTGGGTTCCATCAGGGATATTGTAAGATTCCGAATTCTCGATTTGATGTGATCGGAATTAATGTTGAGCTCTGAGCTCCTTTTTTTTTTTTTTAACTTTTATTTAAAACCCCTTTTAGTTGACTGTAGGTGTGAGTAATTTCATCGAACAAGGTTGTGGGCGTTTGTTGGTAGAACTTTTTTTGCCTACTTTGAGGGTGGGAGTTCCACAGAAGCAGCTGTTCGAAAGATTTAGGATTTAGGAATATGTGGGAAATATGCAAAACCAGTCGAAATCCCATGGTAGGATAGAAAAATATTCCGATTCACTATGACCAATTTCCTGAAGTCAAAATTTTGATGATGTTTGAGAATTTTACACGGACAACCTTGGGTAGTTAGCATATTACAGTGAAAAATGTAGTATGTCATTTGCTTAGTCAAAAGTGTTTCACGTCCCGACGGGATTGAGTCAAGATGAGAGATAAATTGCATGGCCCAGTAAATGAATCCCACCAAGTAAAGCCTAACATCTCGTCCACATTCCAGCCAAGAGGTGGGCCTGCGTGTTTAGTGGTGCTCCTGTTGGGTGTTGTGTTTAAAGGCGGCGACCCGGTGGGACGGTTATCTTGTCAACCTATGTCGTGAATATTTTTACTCACTGTATCCGTTTTGTAATTTGCTTAAATTAACGGGAACGGATGGGTTTTCTTTATGCGGTTCGAAATACTGTCGAGGTTTACTTATTTATTTATTTCCATCTTATGTAGATAAAAATTTAAAATAAAAATACTCGAATATGAGACTTTAAGTTTAAATAAATCAAAACTACAATGTTAAATTTTTCACCTGTTAAATGTGTTAAAATTTAATATTTAAAATCATATATATTATTATACATCATGTATAATATATTTATTATAAAAGTAGTATAAAATTAAATGGGACGAGCAAGTGGGGAATAGGATCGATGGTCCTGAACTTATCTAGCCCTGTAACATACAACGAGTTAAACTTTTAACCTTGTTTATAACTTGGATTTATTTGAATCAGTTTTTTCTTTTTTTGGTCCCATTAAAGGCGAGTTCCCGTGGGTGAGGAAAATTGTCATCCTTGTTGTGTTGTTTAACCACAATACTGACATGCAATGAAGAACAGAGCCAATCACTTCTTTACTTTGCTTTTTTCGTTTTTTTTTTTTTCCTTTAATTAAAGTTGATTGAGTAAGGCAAACGTTTTTTTTACTATTGTATTTAAACATAATTTAATTTTATACTAAACGTAAAGTTTTGTATCAAATATAATCATTTTTAACAATACTACAAAAATAATTACTATTCAAAATTTTTTAAAACAATCATATCAATTTTTCAACTCTAACTTTTTATCTCTACTTTTATCAATCACATCAACTTTTCAACTTTAAAATATTTTTTATTTAAATATACATTTTATTCAAATACAAGATAAATATTTTTATACTAAATATAATACTTAAAAAATAAATTATATTTAAACATAATTAAAATATAATGCGTTTATAAAAAAAACCTGATACTCCCTCGACCTCCCCGTTATGGCTCATAAATTCACAATCTTGATATTAATATTATATAATTACTGTCTTAACGTAGTTTACGTACAGAATATTATATAAAAAAGATGTTCAAAAAAAGTAGAATGACAATAAATATTATTTTATTTATTTGATATTATATAATAGTCCTAATTGTTATTAACTTTATCAGAATAGGTAATAAAAATTTACTTTGACTAGAATAAAATAATATGTATCCATTTTTTACACTTTATTTATTTATTTAAATTCACATTTACATTTTATTTTGATTTTCTAAAATAATTACACAAACTATTTTTTTTTATTTGTCGTCCTAATATTATAAGAATTAGTCTAAATGCGATTAACAATGTATAATCAGTATACAATTTGATACCTTATAAATTTGAAAGGCTTTTTTCATTGGTGCACTCCAAACTCATCTTTAAATTATAATTTATACACTAAATTTTTAATTTTAGTAATTTGTACGCTGAACTTATAAATTTATAACAATATACACCCCGTTAATAATAATATTAATTTTTTAAAAGAAATTGTCACGTGATTTGTACATGAGTAAATAATTCGTGACATAAATAATTGTTTTTGTCTATGATAATCCAAATTTATTGAGGAAAAGATATTTAATTAAGATTTATCAAAGTAAAAAAATTTTAATTGACTTTATCATATATATAAATTTGGTATTAAAAAGAAAATTTTATATTCTTAATTACCAACTTATATGTAAGTAAAATGCCAATTTTCATTAAAAAAATCAACATTGTTTATCAACGTGTGTAAATTGTTATAGATTTATAAATTTATGACGTAAATTTTCAAAATCAAAAGTTTAACATGCAAATTACTACTTTGGTTTAGAGTGCATCAATACAAAAAAGCCAATTTGAAAATATAATCACGGAGGATACGATTAAATTTATGATAATTCATGTCAATGGTGGGATTTAAGACTTGGCTGTGAATTCTATGACCAAAGTACTTAACAATTTATTTAGTGTTTGAATGCTTACTCTAAATCCTACCCACTCGGAATTATGTTCATTCCCATTCATGTCACGATTATGCACAAAGTAAATACACCACGAATATATTTTTAAAGTTGTTGACATGCTTTAAAAAAAATTTTACAACTTCATATATGTAGGTGCAAAACAAAAAAAAAAATCACAAGCTTTTAGAACTTATTGTTATTGGTTTTAAGACCTTATTCTAAAAAGTTAAAAAAAAAAAAAAAAAAGGTAAGTAGGGCAGTTGCCTGGCCTCATCTCAAAGGGCTCCACCACTAATTATCAATAATAACTATCATAACTTAATGACAAAACAAAAGGAAAAGGGAACATTATCTTTACACTTTTTCTTCCCTTTCTTTTTTTCTTCTTTGTATTTCATAAAGTATGAAGTTACTCTTATAGTATCTATCATGCCTTTAATGTTTACTTCTCACAAAACATGAGTATGTAGCCTTGAAAAATCTGGTGTGTCACCTTTATGTTACTTAATTTTAAATTAAAAAAAAAATACAATATGTTTATTCCTAACAAAAATCAAGTAAATAAATGGAAAATAGAGACTTTCATCGTAGGCACCTTACGCGTTTCCGTAGAAGTCAAATTGGATGTTCCTATGGTTATGGCAATTGTAATGTTACGTAATCATGCACTAATGTTGCTGTCGTTTTGAGAGATTTTATACGTGACATGCTATATTTTTGTTATTTAGTATATTTATATCTTTGGGAACTTCTGCTTAAATTGATGGTTGTTAACAAGCAAGTTGCATGTGAAACAATGATAGAAATTAAAGTCATCATTACAGTAATGGAACCGGAAAATTTTTTCAGAAAGATGTGATTTAAACCAAAAAAAAAAATTGAATCAAAATTATCACATTAAAATCTTTTGTTATTGTTTATTGATTTGTATCATTTCCACACACAACCCCCCCCCCCCCCCACCCCCCCCCCCCCCCCCCCCCCCGCGAGAGAATGATGTTGAAATCTGCTATGGAAGCATCACGGCTTTATTTATATTATTCAAAGCAACAAAACAAAATGAGGAAAAAAACAAAAACGAGAAAAAAAAAAGGAAAAATATATTGAAAAAATATGACCCAAAAAAAAAAGAGAAAAAAATTCATAGCATTTGTTTTTGTTTTTTGTGTCATACAACCATGAAAAAAAAAAAAAAGAAAAGAAAAGAAAAGAAAAAACACTTTTGATTGATCCCATTGATATTTGATTTTATTGATTTCATTGATTGCCGTATTAAAAATAGCTGTTTTAAAATTGAATCTTGTGTTGTGAAGCTTGTGTGAATTTGAGCCTGACATGTGCAACTTCTGGAAATCAATTTGCTATAAAACCATATGAACTTGAGTTTGGTGTATGAGGTTTCTAAAGTGATTCATAAAGTTTTGAAGGCAAGTTGGTACTTTTGAAATTTTTTTTATTGGTGCTTTGGAATTCGATGATTGTTTCCAGATTTAGAAGATTGACACCAAATTAAGGGGGTATGTTGAAATCCGACGATTATTTCCTGATTTAAAATATTTGCTTTTCCTTTTTTAGTTGCTTGATAATAAATTGATATGATAATTAGTCAGCTATTTAGATTTTATTTATTTAATTGAAATGCAATTATATATCGGTAATTTTTAGATTATTAGGTTTCCTGATTTTCTTGTGTTATTAGTTTTCTAAGATAGATTTGGTATGCAAGCCTATAAATTATATTATTTATTGATGATGAATAATAGAAGAAAAATATAGTGTTTTCTTTTTTTTATTTTTTGATTAAGAAACTAATCTTGTAATAGAGTTTAACTTCATTTTTAAAGTTTAGAACTTGTTTGAGGGAATTTTATGGACATGTTTTGGAGGTTGGAGTAAAGTAAATTTTGGAAAATGTGTTTGTGAAAAAAAATTATTTGGAGTGAAAAAGTGTAAAATTTTAAAAATTTATTCGGAAAATAATTATCAATATGATCTTGTTTTATTTCTCTTAAAATTTTATGTAATTTAAAAAAAATCTTATTTAGACATGTATACACAAAATTATAGACTTTTAAAGTTTGAGTTAATTAGTAGAGTTTTGAAAATATAAATAGTAAAAAGTAATGATGAGATAATAAAAAATACAAAAAAAAATCCAAAAATGTCTCCAACAGGGCCTTATCTAGATAGAGCGTGTTTAGGGCATGTTTGGGGGAATCTTCACAGACATTTTTCAACACATTTTGGTTTTTTTTTTTTTTTTTACCTCTTCACTATTTTTTTACTATTCATATTTTCAAAACTCTACAGTAAACTCAAACTTTGAAAGTCTATAAATTTACGTATACAAGTCCAAATAAGATGATTTTTTCTAATTGTATAAAATTTTGAGATAAATGAAATAAGATCCATATTAATATTTTTTTTTTCTAAATAAATTTTTCAGATTTTACATTTTTATCTCCAAACAATTTTTCTCTTAAGCACATTTTCTAAAACTTATTTTTCTCTAATCCTCAAAACATATCTCCAAAACTCTCCCCAAACGGGCCCGTAGTAATTAAAAAATTCTAGGGGGATATACAAGGGGTAAAATTGTAAAAGATTTTATCATAAGGGAAAACTATAAAAATATTAGGACTAAAATAGAATTTCTCAAAAGTTCAGGGGGCATATGCTTGTTTCTTTATACTGTACTACCTAACAAAAACGTTTGAAAAAAAAAAAAAGTTCAAGGAACGCTAGCCAAGACTTTAGTTGGGTTCTGGGTCTCCTAGGAATTAAAGTTAGACGACCGAAACGAAATATCCAAAAATGGTTCCAATGGGTCCAGGAGATTCCAACTCTACAAGATGGGTACGGTTTGGACAGTTATTTATCAAAAAATATTCGTCAAATCACGAGTGTGTTTAAATGAATTTTGTTAGACACGGATCAACAATAAATAACCACAAAAAATCACATCAATTTTACGTGGTGTGGTGCCTTGTGATTGTGCGATTATTCCTTGAATCTTGATAAATTTTGACAATTTAGATAATTTATTTTGCCTATTAAAAAATCTAATTAACTTTTTTTCTTTCTATAGATATATAGATATATAGTAAAGTATTAAAAAAGTTGCTAAAAATAACTACTAATAATTAATTTTTATATATTTTTTTGTAATGAATTATAAAACAACTTCAAAAATTATATCCGTGAAAACATGTTGTGTGGTTTGGGTATCATCATTTTGAGAAAATTAGAACAGCAAACCACATCTTTTTTGTGATTAAATTCTCCCTCTTTCTTCCCCTCTCTCTTTTCTTAGGGTTTGCATTGTTCGTATTTTCTCTCTAATGGCCAGAGTTTAGGCACCACCTCTTAGTTGGTAACCAGACTCAGAAGATGCTTTGGACTGCATAATGATAGCTTTGATGGTGAGGACGGCCTCGTGATCCGAAAGGGTGTGTTTTGGCCTCTTTGATCGTGTTGCATGGCTTGTCACTAGAGGTTGTATCCATCTAGTCATGGCTTTTTCTCCTAATTGTGATAGTTATTTGTTTAAAATAAATGTGATACTATTCCTGTTATTTAGGTGTTGTGTTTTGTTATTTTATTTTTATTTCTATTTTGTAATAATGGATATAGTATACGCACACTTTCATATTGATTGTATTCTAATCTACTAGGGTATTTTCTAGGCGGTGTTGGTGGTGGACTTTTTACTATAGGTCTTTCAATGACAATCTATCATAGTTTTCATCCATTGTATTGATGTTATTAAAAGAGATATATATATGTTTGATAACTGATGTACCTTTTGGATTTCTCGTTGTTGGAATTCGGTGTAGTTTTTGTTAGAATTCCATGGCTAGACACAAGCTGCTAATCGTAGCTGAAATACTAGAAGCCTTTGGTAGCCAAAAATTTGGAATTCTCTAGTAGCCATCATATTGAAACGTCGACAGTCATTTGAAGGAAGCCATAAAGTGGTCCATATATATTTCATGTTGTTAGCAACTGGAACACGTCTGCTGGCTGACTTGAAAATACTAAATTAGACTCTTTAATGAGAAGAATCTATAAAATGGGTGTTAAGCCACTAGTTGGATTCTTAGGCTAAAAAACTATTTCAGTCACAAAATATCATCAAGAGTGAGGTTTCTAGGGCTTAAAAGCACCTAAAACTGAAATCAATTCATCTCTTAACCTTGAGTGTAAGTTGGAACATCAATGGCCGGAGATATATTTCGATCTAATTTCTATTCCGTATTTGAGTTTATGTGCCATTTAGTTATTAAAGCATATTAGAGACTATTAAAGATTGCTTAAATTTTTACCCCTTGTGCACTTAATTAGAATTTACTGATGAACTGATCTGTAATTGAGATTAAGTATTCTTGTATTATGAGGTTATTCAAATTAATATTGATATTTGTATTTTCTTGATTTGGAATATAATTGCCGTAAAAAATTAAAAAAGAAAAAAATCTGCACCACGCAAGTAATGCACCAATTTCCATTGGATATAACCAAAAATATAAACCTGATATATTTTCCGGCTATACAAATTGTTGAGAGTATAAATTCTTTAATACATAGTTCCATGAACTGGACTATAGTATATTAGTTTGGTATTTTGTCATTCTGCATAACCATATAATCACATGCTTCCTTTAAAAGGAAGATATCCAACAATTGTACATGTCTACTAATATATATATATATATATATTTATATTGGGTTGCCAACAAGGTCAGAGCCATGAATAAAACTTTTTTAAAGATGAGGATCCCTTTTCTTTTCTTTTCTTTTCTTTTCTTTTCTTTTTTCATTAATTAGTGTCAACTTGTTTTTCTTCCTTAATTTATTCGATAATGGAAGTTTTCCTAGACGCTTTCCACCTATGCCTATAAATGGGTTGACCCACATTTCGTCATATCATATAGCATGTTTCAATTTATGAAGTAATATTAACTTCTTTGAGGATCCTCCATTACATATATATATATATGTGTGTGTGTGTGTGTGTACGTATGTACATGTATATGTATATAGTACCAACCAATCATTAAAGTCACTTTTTGAATGATTCATTCTTAGCTACATTCATCAAGACAAGTACCTTTCGGTTTATTGAACTGACCACTTGCAAGGCTTATATAATAATTCTCAGTTCCTCGTTCCCTTTCATAAAATATTTGGAAATGTAATCCAATAAGATACTCTCCATGTATTTTATTTCACTTTGACAGGCTTTTATTTCCCCCAAACTACGCATCTGGACATTCCTTTCAAATTAAACTTTTGTGCTTAAATTACTTGGACGCCACCAGGCAATAGACATTTTAGAAAATGTGTCATCAATATCTGCGGACGTTTCTTTAATATTAAGACAAAGTCTTTTCAAGTTAAAACGTGTCTCTAAAGGTTATTATTATTATTTTTTTCAGTCGTCTTAGATAGCCATTAAAAGAATAAAATAACCATACATGATATACTTAAAATTTGAATCTAGTGGTATTTTAAAATGGGAAGTTTAGCCAAATTGGTTCGTATGTCATTTTACTAAATTGATATTATCTTTTATTGATATGATATAAAAATTTAATTGAAAGGAAAATTTTAACTAACGTAATATAATCGTATTAGTAGTACATGAAGATAATATGAATAAAGTGACATATAAGCCAATCCTAGCGTTTCATACACCACATAGATAAGCCTAATCTTTTGAGGACAATGACCAAAACAATACCTTACATTTACTTGAAATACTATGATATATTTTAGATTTTTAGGAATGTGAGACCATCGATTTTGTTATTTTAATTACACTAAATTCATTATGTATTTTCTAATCACACAAAATCCAACATTGATATTAAATTTGTCAAATTATTTGTACAAAAAACACAATTACCATTCATAAAAGGGATTATTGTTTTTTTGAACTTGGATATTCAACTCGTGAGTTTTAATTGAACACAAGATGTTTTTAAAAATATCCCAATTTTTAACGATTATCCCTTTGTATCTTCATTGAGAGGAATAGTGGATTAAAAAGACATAAATTTTAGCGTTTCTCTTCTCTTTGAATGTTGGTACTAAGGTACATGAATGACTCATAATTTTTCTGTTTTCTAGAATTTAATTGATGTCTTAAATAAGAATTTATATGTGCTTGGAATCCATTTCTAAGTGCCACACTGCCACTCCTGAAAAATTCTCAAATCATGGTCGAATCAATATGGCGAGTGATTTTGCTGGGTAATCAAAATTTCGCCACAAAACTCATTAACCAAGTTAGGCTTTTCTTGTCGTCCAAGTAATTTGTGTGTCCCTATTGTAGTTCTGTGAAATGGTGGTGGATTGTGAAAAGGGCATTGACTTGGTCTTTGTCCATAATTAGCCTCAAACGTTGTAACTTTTGTCTTTCTTCTTTGGCTTGCTTTTTCTTGATTAGCACTGATACCCGACATCATGTTTTCTAGTTTTTCTACTGTTAGTTTGGAACTGCACTAATAACAAAAAGTGGATGCGAGTATAATTCTATACTTTATCGTTCTATAATCTAGCGATTATTCTATACTTAATCATAAAACGTAGAGTTATAACTTCTCAAGGCCGATTTCAAAAAACAAAACAAAATTAAAAAAAAAAATGTACATGGAGGAAGAATGATCGTTTCTCTAATTGGACAGAGAGCCAACTTTGTATGCCTTCCATTCAACGCAACAAGTGCAGAAGCTTTGAGTAGCACCTTTTGCACTTCAGATTTAAAACACGAGTCCAACTATCAATTGGGCCTGCTGAGGCCCAAAACAAGGAGTAGCCAGCCCATTCGTGGTTTAGAATTTTGAACTTTTATAAAAGTGTCACAAAATTATATCTTAAATTAATTTTTCCTATAAAGCAAAAAAAACTCTTAAAATATCCGATTGATAAATATTCCATTAACCAATAAAAAATATTTATTTATCAAAAATAAATATTTTATTTATTAAAATTATATAATAATAAATAAAATATTTACCATTGATTTCGGCCCTATCCTCCCCCAACTCATACAACCCCTCAGCCTGCTGTCAGTTGCCATCAGACCAAGCTGATCATGAGTTGCGATAGCTGTTGTAGATGATCTTGTTGTCGGAGAAGTCAGAGACTTAGATCGTCAGTGTAGCATAATGGTAAAGTTTTGTTCTTCCAGCAAGGTCGAGATCGTGTCGGGATCAAGGGGAGGAAGATTACAGCCCCAATCGCGATGTTGAAGCTAGATCGCTAATGATCTGAAGTGAATCTCCACTATTCTCGGTGCATCGCGGATCTCCACGGTCAGAGCTGAGACTGCGATTTCTCCCAACGCTAGTAACAACTTTGCTTCTGATCTAAACTCCGTCGAATCTACCCTCGCATTGCTGGTTCTCATAATGTTTGCTTGGATCTACCTTCACAATGCCCGACGGCCACGTTCGTTCGACTCTGAATTCCTCTGATCGCCTCTTTCCGTGCTGAGCTTTGTCATCACCTCCTCCTTTGATGTGATTTTTCAATTATTGAGCTCCGTCACAAAATCAGTTTTTGGTCTGACGTCCACCGTGCGAGAGCTATTGCCAGAATTCAAATCTCCTCACCACCCTCCATGCATTGCTTACCGCCATCAATCAATGTCGGGCTTGGCCAATGTCGGATATGGGTAAAGATAGAGAAGAGAGAGATAGGGGAAGTTAGCGTGGGAGACTGGGGGGAGAAAGACTCTGTGTGCGAGGAAGAGGGAGAGAGAGAGAGAGAGAATAGAAAAAAAATTTAATTTATCAAATGTAAATCAAATTTATAGAATATTTTATAAAAGATTTTTTAGTTATGAAAATAATTAATTCATACACATGTAACGTAACTATCTTAACGTAAAATGCAAGACCAATTATCTATTGGGCGTGCAGAGGCTCAAAACAAGGAGTAGCCAGCCCATTATGAGGTCAAGAATTTCGGCTTTAGCTTAGCCTGCCGTCTCCAGGTCCCGCTGGTCATGCTGAATAGGAAATGCAGTTTTTTGACACAACCTAGAATTTGTTAGGAGGAATCAAATTCTTAGAAGAATATTGTGTTATCAGCACAGGTTATCCATCATATTACAATTCAATTCTATTGTGCTATCATGTACAACTATTACTTTAATATAATTTTAATATTATTTGATAGTTTGGAAATGCGTTTTGTCAACAGATTATTTGATTCCATATCATGCTACGAAATTGACTAAAGAAAACAAAACAAAAATACAAGAGTTGAATGAAACTGATGATTCCATGAATTTACCCAAAATGTAAAAGAAAATTATTTTACAGAATTTGAGTCACAGTGTCACAATAAGAAACATGAAAAACCAAATACATAACCCCTCTCTCTATAAGCCAACATAAACATCAGAAAATTTTGAAATTGCTAGTCATGATTCCAAGGTTTTGAATATTAATTTTTTTTTTTTTAATACAAGTCTAAGTGGAAGGTTTCATTTCAGACTTAATAGCAGCAACCAACTGATCATAAGCTTCTCCCCATGCACTCTTCATCTCCGGTGACCACATTTCTGGTACTGCTTCTTTAATGGTCTCCAACAGTGCATATTTTGTGACCTACAAAATGTGTTTTTAGAAGGCATTTAAGTATACTATACACAAAATTAAGTATAAATGTTGATATATATATATATATATATTCTCTATGAATTCTGCTCTACATGAACCAGTCACAAGTACCTCAAAATGTTCATCAACAACGCCGTATTTGACGTGGACAGCGCCAAGCCTCTTCAAGTTTGATTCTCTAACTGTTACTTTGCCGGCCTTCCGGAGTTGAACCGCCGATTCACATGTCTTACATACAAATACCAAGAAAAAAAAAAAAAGAAAATAATCAATTTATGTCATATACCGCATTGAATCAAAACCGAAAACCAAAAAAAAAAAAAAAAATTAAGTAATAGATAAATTGCTTGTATGATATGAACAGAAAAAATTATGTGACAAAAACAGGGAAGCTGGCTTACCATGACAAAGACGGTCATAGCATGGGGCTTGAGCTTCGGGTTCTGCTCCGGAGGAACGGGAGAGTCCTTCAAGAAGGAGAACAGCTTCTTGGCAGAGGGTGCTATCTCAAATATCCTTCAAAATTTTCAATCAAACAAGTGTTTTTATTAATCATTCCTTTCAAGCAATGATAAATAAATAAAAGAAAAAAGGGTAAAATTTTGAAGCCCGACTTACTTGAGGAAGAATTTAAGACCGATTTCGCCGGCGTTCTTCTTCATCGCAGCCCATGATTTCACCACAAGAGCCTCCTGCTCTTCTGTGAAAACTCTGCCTTCTGTGGTGCTCATCTGTTAATTGGAGGCGTTTGGTTTGGGAAATGGAATAGTGTTGGAGTTTGTTTGGAGTAATGATCTTCGGGTAAAGATGCGTATAAATAGTAAGCGATATGTGGATAAAGATGCAACTCTTCAAGATAATGGGGAGTCATATATCCCTTGGTCTTCAATTTTGAGATTTGTTTTTTTTAAGAGACTTGGGCGTTACTTAACGAATTCGTTTCTCAAAACAACGGGCTATTTTTGTTTTCCCTGTTTGAGTACAGCTACTCTGCAAAGAACATGGTTTTTGAAAGTGATGCAATTATTAAGTGTGTTTGACCAGTTTAGTACGGCTTTAGGGACAATGAAGGTTGAAATATATACGTGTGCACATACATATGTGCCATGTCCAGGTGACGAAATTAATAAATAAACATTGATTTCGGCAAAGCTTTTCCACTATGATACGTTTCAGCAAAACAAAAACAAAAACAAAGACAAAAACAAAAACAAAAACAAAACAAAATACAAAGACAAAAAAATCCATGATATCTCTATTGGGGTCCATGTATGGCCACACTTGTCCACACGGGAGTGGGAAGTTGCATATTATATAATAACCCTTCACGGTGTGCAAAGCCAACCTTTCGAGTAACATATCGTGCTGGGTTGATAATGTTCTAGATACGATCTGGATTGAAGATTATAAAAAATGAGGTAAAAAATCTCTCTCTCTTTTATTATATTTAAGGAAGAGAATCTTATAGTGCGTTGAAATTAGAATGATGAAGAAGCCACCGTCAAAACATTTTTACTCATAATATATATATATAAACAAATATTATATTGATTTGTCTTATTATATTGTATTAAAGGATACTTTTATTATATTAAATTTTTAACAAGCCTACCACGCAAATGTCCACTTTAAATAACCATAATGCACGATACAACCACTAAAATAATAATTTCTATAATATTGCAAAATAAGAAATCCTTTCATAAAATCTATTATTCTAAATTAGAAAAAATAATTAGTATAAATTTAATAGTTTAGGGTGCATTTAATTGTCCCATTCAATTGAAGTATTTTTCTGATACAATTTAAATTCATTTGTTATTAGTGTTTTGCATTTGAATATACAATTTTTTGAACAAATCTCAATATAAATATTATTCACCATTAGAATACACATATTTTAAAAATAACTTTTTGATACGCATTTTTAATTTTACATATTTTCAAACGTATTTCAATATAAAAATACATGTACTCAAACTTAAGAAGTTAATATCCAAACATATATTAATATACATACAGTCTATTTAGGACATCCAAATTCACCATTAAAATTTAATTTTTGCTAGTATATTTGTTCTTTCATGATTAAGACATATATAGTCTAATCTTCTCCTTTACCGTAAAAGATAGTATTCGAAACACATTTCAAAACCCTATTAAAAATAAAACTAGAAACTCTCAAAACTTTGGGTTAGGAAGTTGGAACGCCCTCTTAAATTCTAGGCACGGTCCAACAAACATAGATAAGGAAAATCCGTATATGCAGATCTTTTATAGGGTGTCTCTCCTATCATTATCATCATCATCAAGTTATTTTTTAGGTAAAGTTTTGTTTATGTCAAATGGCTACCTTGGTAATTGCTGTAAAACACGCTTGATTTTTATATATAAGCACTTAAATATATTTTTGATCTTGTGGTTGTGGATCCAACTTTGGTACAATGTACAATATATACATACCAAATCATCAATGTACGTCCAAACATATTGCCATCACATATGTGGAGGAAAACACAGCTAGATCTCTGGTACAGTAGTACTCATGTAATCGAAGATATGCGTATATACATACATTTTTTATGAAAACCATATGTATAGAAATTCATATGCATATACATACATATATATATATTTATATGTATATTATCTATCTATTATTTCTATTCTATTCTATTATCTATCTATTATCTATTCTAATCTATTCTATGTCTGTTTCGTGTTCTTTTTTTTTTTTGGTTATCATTAAAAGTAATTTCTTTGAAGGTTTTAAAGCGTTTTAGTCAAATATTAAACCATGCGTTTAATGTTATGTTGTGTAGAGCAAATTATCATCTATAAGGTAAAAGATAAAAGACAAAATATGGGTCCTATATATTGTAAATGATTCTCATATAAATTATAATTACGTTTTTAGTTTGTTTCAAACCCTTCCCAACATTTCAATTTTCATGACATTTAAAATAGTGTGAAATGTTTCATAATATTGTCATTGGAATTTTTTGGGTAAAATTTTATGCCCTCGTTTGTTTTAACCATTTTAACAAATAGAAACTATTCTATCTACATAAACTTGTGAAGTATGTGTTGTTGTTTTTTCTTTTTCTTTCTATTTTTTTTTTTTGTTTAATCTCAAACACCTCATTTACATAGCCTAATTCGAATTTTATTGTCTTTTTTTGAAAACTCAACCTCATTTTCACTATTTGTAGTTTTTATTACAATTTTATAACCTAAATTTTAAAAGTTTATAACTTTACACATATAAGTTTAAAGAAGATTTTTTTTTATTGTACAAAAGTTTAAGATAAATAAAACAAGCTTTGTATTATTTTTTTTCCAAGTATATTTTCAGTTTTTACACGACCAATTCAAATACCTCACAAACTATCCAAATATAAATTCAAATTTTTCATCTAAATATTTATTTAAATAACAGTCCTGATATTCTCCTTCTAAATCTTTCCATTCACATATTTCATCTTGATGTCTCAAAGTACATGACTCCTTCAAATGAAGGCTAAATATTAAGTGAGATGAAATTTTGACCATTTAAATGTTTTTTATTTTATTTTTTTAATTGTGCTAAATGTTGACATTCAAAGCGTTTTCATCTAAATTATCTCCCGTTAGAGCCATCACGTTGCTTCTTAATCAACCGCTCTCAGTAAAATTTATTTTAAAAAAAAAGGGATTTCAGTTACGTAAGTTCCTTAAGCCTCTGAGCATTCTTTATAGGGACCCAACCAAAAACAAATCGAAATGGAATTCTTAAGTTGAAAGTAAATCTAGATACTAAAAATAATAATAATAATGCCAAATATAAAATCTTCAATAAAGTTATTCTAATGTAGAATTATAGTTATCCTTAAATAATCCTAAGATAATCAACAAAATATCAACCGGATAATTATTCTAAAAAGTAACTAAATTAATCCTATCTGTAGAGTGATTAGAAGCGTAGAAGGAAGGCACATAAAAACAAAATCATGAAAAAAAATTTGCTCTTTCGAAATAAGAACTAGGCTCTTGTTGAAATTTCTTGATACATCTCAACATAAAGAAACAAGATATACAGAAGAAGTGGAAGCGAACACTAAATAAGTTAACCACATCCATAGTTTACATCTGGTTTTGCAGCAGCCGAGGAAAACGGGACTTCAACTCTCTCTTTCACAAGACATCTGGCCTCCCCGTTTTCGACCACTAAGATTTTCCCGGGCGGACATTTAATGGCCGATTGCTTTTCTTCTGATGCCAGTTGATTGAAGAAACTCAAAAGGTTCAAAGGGGTTTCTCTACCCACAATTTTAGGCCCAAAGCCGGACAGGCCCAACAAGGATACCACACCAACAAGGGTGACCACTGTCTTTGCTGCTGCACCCAAAAAGGACCCCAGTCCTCTTGAGTTCTTATGCTGCTCTGATTCGTTCAAATTTTTATTTTCTCCATTTGATGCACCGTCGGAACTTACGCCATTTCGAACAACCTTGTGCATGGAAGGTAAGTGTTGCAAATAGTCATTGTCTCTATGCAAGGAGTGTGGAGGCCGGCTTGGATATGGTGGAAGCAGCAGATCAGTGTTTCGCTCCACTGTCTCTCCTGCAAAAGCAGATGCCTCATTTATCACTTCCAATTCCTCTCCTTTGTAGTCCTTCAGCTTATCAAGCAATGTCTTGCGGCTCTGCTCAATCTCACCGAGAGCAACTTCTCTTTCATACCGTTGTTGTTCCTGCAAAGCCTGGCGATCATAGAAACAATAAAGCTTATGTATGTTTTATCGAAGTTGATACCAAAATGCATATTAAGTGATTAGGAGAGTGGAAATTGCATGAATCCTTAATATGCATTAAGGAATAGGTGCCCTTTTTCAGCTGGAGAGTTCATAGATGAGACGGTTTCTACTTTCTACTTCAAATTTAAAATTTCCAGTGTAGTATGCTGTCCAGAGGAAAGATTATCAATCAACAATTACTCAACAAATATGTATTAGACTAAAAACATGATAAAATGGTAGAAAAATTGCGAACACTTTTTTTTTTTTTTGGGGTCCTTTTTTGCTAAAACTGAAAACACTTTAGTTATTCATAGGCAGTCCTGTGGCCAAGCAAAAACAGAAAACTGAAACATAATACCACTAATTGCTTGTACTAGTTGATGAATGAGAGACCACTTCCCAGGCTGTATGATTGTCCTGCTATAGATAGGAAGAAATCCAAATGCCAAATTATTTTTCAAAAGAAATGCCCATACAGGCACGTTGAAAGTTACAAATCATCAAAACCATGTTTTATTTAGTTGACGGAGTGAGGGGGGTACCCAAAATATATATATATATATCTACGGCCCTGATGAGAACATCCATATATTTGGTTTAATGCCCACTATGCTTACATTTCACAGAAGAATTACGCCACTGACGTCTAAAAAATGTTTCCTCTTTCTACACTTTTGCTATTAAATTTGTGGTGGTAACTGGTATGTGTCTGTAGCAGATACTTCAAGAAGTGACCAATGCTCTAGTCTACCTCCAGACTACTTTCTGATCTACAAAGCAGGAGGTGATAGCCCATGACCCTTGGTAGCATTTATATGATAAGAGTGTCCAGATCATAACATGAGTAATTCGGCAGATTTTCCTTGCACTTGTATCATCAGAAAAGCAAGCAAAGAAACACACGCACAATAATATGGTGAGCGATGCAGCTATCCTGCAACGACACAACTCAGCTTTATAAGTGCACTGCTTACAGAAACATCCCAAATGCCCTTGCTGGAAGGTGATAATGACAATATTCACTACTTAAATTATAAATCTAAAGTGTGCAGTTTTTCCAAGTGGGTATAATTGAAGATTTAATAAAATGCCTCCTGCTCTATCGATTTCAACTTTGTTGATTCTAAAACTTCCTTCATATGTCAATTCCAATTCTAAAATCGTTGAATTAGCATATCATATCATCTGCATCTTTTCAAGTACAACAAATTCGTTTTACTCATTCTATATAATTTCATGACTATGGATCATATTTTCCGCATCAGTAAACATAGCGTGCGTCCTAATTCCTACACTTAGCACTTCTACAACAATTGCCCACCAAAACAATTTCAAGTTACAATTAGGAAAACAAGTTAACAAGCTCGCCAAGTACAAAAACCAAGATGTTTCAGTTAAACCACATTTTACTCTGAATTCCAAACCAATTCAGTCACCTATAATACCGATCACAAACTACGGAATATTCGGTACAAATAGCTGAAATCTCTAAAATCTATAAACAAATATATAAAACAAATAAAGAAACAAAAAAAAAGATAAAATGTAATTCAAAATTGTGCCTTTTGGTATGAATATGAGACTTCCTTAGAAATAATCCAAAATCAACCTCCAATGCGAGCGTTCTCCAATTAGTCAACTTTCGAAATGTATTATCTGAATCACACTAACAAAATTGGGGCTTTTCCTTCTAAAAATAAAACCCTACTTCGAGAGAAAAGAAAAAGGGAAGCTTGAGGAAGCGAACCTGTAAAGAGGATAGCTGGTTCTCGAGGGATTCAAGCGCATCGCAGATACTCAAAAGCCTCTGTGCCTGATCGTCTTCTTCGTCCTCTTCATCTTCGGCCTCGTGTTGGACTCCATTTTCGTTTTTGGGGGAGAATTCGTCTCGGAATTTGCGCGGAGAGGATGCTTTGTGAATGCAGTTTCCGATCTTCAGCCGCAGCTCTGTGGCCCTGGCGAAAACCAGCCCTATGCCCTCTTCTTCCATCTCTCTCTCTCTCTCTCTCTCTCTCTCTCTGTAGGAGGATTGATGATGAGAGGTGAAATATTTGACTGGAAATGGGGATTCGAATGGAGGGTTGGGATTGGTTTGGGACTGGGGCGTCAAGGTTTCAACGCGGGCAAAATGTTTCCCACAACCGCCAAAATACGCTCTCTCTCTCTCTCTATATATATATATATATATAAATATATACTTTTTCTTTTTTAATTTTATTTTTATTAATGTGCAATGTTTCTTTGATTATTCTGGTGCTCCTTGAATCACACCAAATATCTCTCCAGTTTCACTTCAGGCTTCAACCAACATATAAATATATACATATACACGTCTGTACGTATATGTATATGCATATGTGTGTATATTTCCGGTTTTTGCCAGACGACAAACATTTTCCACTCAACATGGAACAAAGTGTTGCTTTCCTTACTCCCAAAAGACAAAATTTTGTGATTTACCAAAATATTAATTTATGCGAATTTAACTCAGTGGGGAGAATAAACCGAAGTTGTGGCTCTTGTAGGCTTAGAAAATTTTGTGGTTCGTAAGTTTCACATGTTACACTTTGGAAGATATTGAGTTTCAGGGTGATTGGACTTCAAGTTTTTGGTTTCTGGATCGGCATTATGCATCGGACTGGAGTTGGGTTCTATCTCAAGATGCGATCTGACTTCCATCTCAAAACTCTATTTCTGGAAATCTGATCCTAATCTAAACTCTAGTCTCCATTTTGAAAGTCAACCACAGTATCAATTCTGAAACCCAATCTCAATTCTGATTCCGCCCCAAAAACGATTTTGGTCTTTGTATCGAAGCCTGACCCAAACCTTAATCCCCAATCTTGACCCCTATCACAAAACATGATCTTGGTTCCTGTCTCAAAACTTGACCATAATCCCAATCTTGAAACCCAACCTCAACTGCAACCATGACCCCCCAACCCCATTTCTGAAACTTGATCCCATCCCATCTTAAGACTCAACCCAAATTCTCACCCTTGTCTCAAAACACAACCTTGGGCTTTCTCAAAACCTAACCCCGTCCCTTATCCCGAAACCCGATGACAACCTAAACCCAACCACAATCCTTTCCTAAATCTCGACTTGGTTTCAACTTTGTCCCTCAATATTGAACTTGACCATTATTTGAAATGATACATTCTAATACACCAAATGTGTTATGTATTAAATAGTATAATATATCCTATAAGATACAAAATATCATTCATACATAACATAGTTCAAGCGAACCCACTTAAAATCTTTACTAAACCATGTCTTGGGCAACTAGTACCATGAGCCCTCTATCCCACACATCTATTCAGAAGCAAGTGTAGTTCACCAATTCAACCGAATGCTCTTATCTCTTGGCAAAAAAAAATCGCTTTTACAATCCATACTATTTATACAATATAATGACCTTACCAAATTAGTATCGTCCATCAAAAATACCCTAAATCTGTTGTTCTCTAACCCGTTAAATGGGACTTAAACAATAGGATTTCTTGTTCTTAATTGTTGAATTGAAAAAATAAATTAAATGTCATGTAGGAAAAAATCG
Source organism: Antiaris toxicaria (assembly GCA_035233585.1). NCBI lineage: Eukaryota > Viridiplantae > Streptophyta > Magnoliopsida > Rosales > Moraceae > Antiaris > Antiaris toxicaria. The sequence goes on along the minus strand of CP141158.1, from coordinate 44,663,544 downwards.
ATAAAAATACACAGCGGAATAACAAAAATTTTTCAAGATCGTTAAATATCTCATGATGTCATATATAATAAATCAACAATAATAACTTTGTACCTTCAAAGGATGCCAAGGATGCAGGAAAAGAATGACCGGAGGGTTTCAACCAACTAGTATTCTCTACTGTTCTCCAATTCCCGGATCGCAGAGTGTGTGGACACTCGGATCCTCAATCGGTATACTAACACTACTAGTCTTCTTCCGACCACCCAGATCTCTAAAGAACTTATTGTTACGATGAGTTGTGCAACAATAAGCCTGTTCACCTGAGAATCTGTGGTTTGAGAAAACTAGAGTGGTAGGATTCCTATTTATAGACTTGCATGAGGTGATCCCTTAAATTTGAATTGGACAAAGAGAAGATTTTCTCCCCTTCTTTCATACAAAATTTGAATTCACTGTAGGCCAAAAAAATGGGAAGATTCAGCCATCCTAGCAAGATTTTGTATTCAAAATTCAAATAGGATTTTAACTTGAATATTATCTCCTCATTTATCTACTAAAATCGATTTCCCCTAAGCCAAGAAACATAACTAGATTCGGCCATCCAAGTATAAGGAGAATCAAAATTCAAATAGGATTTTCTAATTTGAATTTCATCTCATCCTTATCCACAAAAACCAATTCGCCTTTAGGCTTATCCATAGAGAATTCGACCATTCAAGTGAGGGAGAGATTCAAAATTCAAATAGGATTTTCTAATTTGAATTTCCCTTCATCCTTATCCATAAAAACCGAATCCTCCTAGGGTGGGATTCCCTTAACAAACTCGGTCACATTTAGAGGATTTAGGATTCAAAATTCAAGTATGATTCAAATAAGATCTTCCTCTCCCTTATCCACTAGAAAACCAAATTTTATCATGTGGATTTCTCCACAACAAATTTGGTTATCACTTGGATTTGTGATTCAAAATTTGAATTCAAATTTCAAAGTTCAAATTTCAAAAATTCAAACTTCAAATACAAATTTCAAATTCAAATTTCAAACTCCACAAAAAACTTGAATTTCGAATTTTTGTCCTCATGGATAATTTTCCACAACTCCAATTCAAATTCAAATAAAGTCATGGCAACTTTATTTGGAACTCGAATAATTGTGTAATCTCTTATCCAAAACAAAATTCAAATTCAACAGGAGAGAATTTTGTCTTCCACCCTTATCTTATGTGAACACCACCTATATCTATGCAAGTCAACTAGCCAATAAGCATATATAGATCAATTTGCCATTCGTTAAGGAATTATGTGGAGCTAGTAGAAGGATCAGTTGGACATATATAATCGGGCTCCCCGTGATTCCATATGATCATCATTCTATACCGAACAACTCAATCATATAATCACTAATTTCAGAGTCACACCACTATAAATCTAAAACTGTACTCTCAATTATATACCGTATTACGAAAGCCTGTGACAAGCTAATGTCCAATGACCTTGTCATATATGCAAAACCTTCATATGATATACATGATCAGTCTTAGGTCAAAATCATTTCAATCCTACTGATCAAACTATCTTAAAGTTCCATTATACTATCGAACAAAAAAAATGATTATTCACCATATATAAATAAGAAGTTATCCGCCCAACAGACGATCCAAGGCCTTGTCCGTTTTCACATCTAATATAATACCTTTAAGAGGATATCCTTAACTCCTTATTAGAATTATGATTCCGATATCTGCAAACAAAACCTTCATCGTATACAAGTCATGCACCCAACAAACAGGTCTATAAGCTTACAACCTCTGAGACGCTTTAGCTATTGGAACATCAAAGTACACAAGTCATATACATGAAGTAGTTCATCTACTCAAGATTAAGGTTATTGCATAATGAACGTCAAAAACAGATTGATCCACTCATAACGGACTACGCAAATTAATCACGCTTTAGTCCCGGTTCAATATGTCACCACCAAACAACATATCTATGTCTCTACTTAGAAATCTATGCTCTGAACAGTCAAGACAAACTGTCCCCGCCATGGTTTTAGATAACACAATAGTCTTAATATGAGTTAAATGCTCGGTCTAATCCCATGGACTAAGGATCATAATTTAGACTGCTCACTTTAGAACATTATCTTCTCGCATACAAAAGTCTATTGCATGCAACATTCTAACAGTTTAACACAAGCAGTCAGTGAGTCATATTTGCTTATATTTACTTTAACATGTAAATAAAATAAGGATAAACAGCAATATAATGAATAACTTCTAAATATAATTTTATCATCCAGTTCAAAATAAATGAAATATATTAAAATATATTTCATACTTGGGACATTTCTTAACATGTAAAACAATAATACATGTAATATTGTATTTTAGGATTAAAAAAAAAATTAATCGAATGTCTACCAATAGTACATAAAAGGTTGTACCTTAGATTTCCCATGTTCAATTGTAGCTTAGTAAATTATCTGACTTTTTTGTTTTATATTATCCACTTTTATCCAAAAGAATATGAGGAAGAATGAATGAGTTTTGATCAGATATCCTAGGCCCTACAGCCACTCTTTATTCTCCATTCGATCGGAAAGAAAAAGAACACTTAATTCACACGACAAAGAGGAAAAAAAATATTAAAAAAATAAAATATTCAAAGTTACAAGGGGAAGTAAAATGGCAACAAATAGAAACGAAAATATCTAGCAGTCAAGTTCAAGGATCATCATGAACGTATCGTTCCCATTCTAAACATTCATGTCCACAAACCAGAATACAACCATTCCATCCACAAATTAGAAAACTTAATATTTTTTCGTTTTGTTTGGTAAGAGAGAGTTTCTATAACATGAATAGTTTTTTTTTTTTTTTTTTTCAATAATTGTAATTTAACTGTAAGATTAATTTTTTAACAATTTAATTTATAAGTGTTTACGTCAAGAATTTACAATGTACTACACAAAATGCTCTCATTCATATATCTAGGGAAGAAGCCAACGAAGGCCTAGGCCACCTTAACTTTATCTTTATATATATATATATTTTAGCTTATATATTGTTGAATAAATTTACATATAGCCCCCTACAAGCCCCCCGCAAACCTTTGTTTTAGCCTATATATTTTTGTCCAAATTTACATATAACCCCCCTCATAATAATCTGGCTTCATCACTATGTATATGCTACAACTGTAGTTTCTTCCGATAGTAGAAAATGAAAATTCCTTGGGTTTAAATTTCCTTAATAAGATCCTTGTGATCATGGCAATTTACTAGTCTTTCCCAGTCTAAGTGCTCGCATCCATAAACCACATTATGAGTATTATTACATGAAAATTAGCAAGCTCGAACCTTCCCTTCAGTATGTTTTTCAAACTATACACTGTAATGAAGTTAAATTAAAAATTACGGCTAAACTATGCTTACATACATGTTTAACATGATATTTACGATCACAGGCATTTACCATATCCAACATGCTAAGTTTTACATTACAGACTTCAGATCAAGCAACGTTAGAGTCGATAATTTGTGCTAATGTATGGTAAAATTTTACAATCAATCTCTATAGCTGGAAAGAGTTAGGAATAATAACAACAGGATTGACAATCAAGCAAGCAAATCTCAACAAAAACATATTTAGCACATCTCCAATGACCACTAGTAATATTAACATTGCAAAACCATAAAGATTTTACTAATATTAGATCTTTAGCAAAAAGATATATATATAGAGAGAGAGATAACATTACACAAAATGCATAGCCATATTATACATATATCAACCATGAATGGGGATGGGAAGACACCACCGATTCCCCTTTCTCTACCAAAAAACCAATCACTTGCTCTTATGAGTTGCTTATGAATAAGAGCCGAATCAGAATCATGTGATATATCAAGACTAGTGTGATCAAACCAGCTCAAGCCTACAAGATGGCCAAATATCTGCCTTGTTTTAAAAGTCAAAAGTCAACATTCATGTAGAGATCACCAAGCTACTTCTTTCGAGAGCAAATAATGGAAAGTGAAGTTGTGAGGAATCCACTCAACCGTCTTCCAGATCTTCTTGTGTTGGCAGTGGTGGGTACTCTTCCTTCGTGAATCGGGGGGCATAAAATGTTCTACCGTCTCGACCAAATCAGCCGGGGACAGGCCTGAATCCTTTGCAAAAGATTCCACAATCTTGGGGAGAAGGATTTTCTGTTCTTTGTGCACGACGAAGTTTGACTGAATGTATTCTTCTTTCGCGGTCTCCAGCTCCTCGAACACTCTTTTTGGGGTGTATACACGGACCTAAACAAATAAAGTGATTTGAAAGAGATTAAGTTATGGGGTGCTTAATCAAAAGCTATGAAAAATGCAAATATTGGGATGAAAATTGGTTGGTTCATCTACACACTGAACTTGGTATTGAGAAACAAAAGAAAGGGACTAATATTACCATGATGGGACTAGCATCTTGATTGGCAAGTAACCACCTAAATTTTTCGAGGTTAATTATCCAAAGCACGAAAAGTTCAGGGGTATTTCACTAATCTAAACGATGTTATCAATTTGGGGTCCAAGTTGCAAGGCTTTGACAAGTATGGAAGGTTAATCGCAAAAATTAAAAGTTCAAGAGGCAATTTGCTAAAGTACAAAAAGTTAAGGGGAATAATGCTAATTCCCTAGTAAGACTAACATCAACAACCACAAGCAAAGAACTGCATATTCTGTAGAAAAGCTTGCGAAATCAGTTTGGAGTTAACTAGCTCAGGTGATAGAAAAGATGCATTGTGTTATGAAAGATTAGCGAGGAAGTAAGTGTACCGCGGGATCGGATAGGCTTCCCGAGCAGAGTGCAAAATGTAAAAGGGGTTCAGGATGCTCAATGCCAAAAGCTTTTCTTGCATCTCCAACCTTGAACTTTGTTTTCGAAGAAAACAGCAGTCTCAACCACTGGACCAAAAAAAAAAAGATCAGACAACTAAATCACTCGTAATAAAACGGAACAAAAGCAGGAAAGATCCAATGGCATCGAAGACTATTGCAAAGTAATCACTGCAAATTTGACATATTCTTGTTACATGTGAACACAAATACGATAAAAAAAATTAAAAACAAAAAAGTGATATTTTGATCTAGGATTTTGGAAGTGAGATAATATACTTGTCCTGGACGAGGCAATCGGCATCCTAGAATCGAGTTCTGTATCATGTCGACGCTTATGGTGTGGCCTCCCACATTGTATGCAGCCTGAATCAAACACAAGCTTCTAATGAGAATCGCACATACCATTTTCTTCTTTAAACTTTTGTTGAAGAGGCTGTATTTACCTTGAGAACTAAGGAAACTCTTTTGAGATTGTTTTGTGGAATCCCGTAGACCAAAAACGCCTATTAACATAGTTAAAGAAAACAAAATTAACCTGTTATTCACATACTTCACAATAAAATTATAAATTCATCCACTTTTAGTCTCAGAATTTTACATGCATTACTAGAGCATTGTGAACATTAATCCAAAATGCCAACTTCTCCTCATGCTTCATCTTTCGGAGATCGGTGTCCTCCAGCTGATAGACAAGTGACCTGCAAAGATATTAAACACGAAAAAAATAAAAATAAAAAAAACAAGGAATAACCATGTGACTCTTAAACAAAAAGCACTCAAGATAGTTTCATCTAGCATTTAACGCAATCTTTTCTAGTGATGCCCGAAGAATTGAGGTTTTGCATAATGAGAATGCTTGCCTAAATCTTTGTAGCATGCTACCAATCTCTTTTAATTTCTCCGAGTTTCTACATATCCATTGAACCTTTATCATTCGGAAGTAAGGCCTGTTGAGTGCTTCTGACCCTTCCAAGTGAAAAGGGTTATCAAGGTGTGAATTAAAAAATGGTATTTTCTTGCTTATTGAGCTCCACTTTTCACTCTGGCCGTGTGAAGGAGCCTCGTAAATCACCGATGACAATGCAATAGGAGAGGAAGCGTCATCCTGATTGATCAAAGGCGGGTCTGCAAGTTCGCAGTAGATGGCGGAGATACACCTGATCATCTCCTCAGATAGGCCGTTCGGTGTCTCGGGAACATGGTCAGCCAAACTAGTGCCTAAATGCTCTGCCAGACTTGCATTCGGAGTTGAAGTTTCAACTTGCTGAACAACAAATTGAGTATTCATTATGCATTTGGTAGGAATATAACTTTCACAAACACAAATTATAGTAAGAAGCTGCAATGCATCCCACTTTTCTGGAATGTACCGCGCGATCCAATCTCAGCTGCTGAATAGAAGCGGATAACTTTTTTTAAATCACTGAGATTTAGATGCACGGTACCTCCTAAATTTTTTGGATGTAACTATAGAACCAAAAAGAATAGTATTGTTCTGTAGTTTAATTTATTGTATCAACAATTTACCTCTAGCATTGACAAAGGCAAAGAGTGGTATGAATCTACAGCCTTGTTTAGAAACTTTCTCGGTGAAGTTCTAAAAGAACAGAACGAACGCTGAGATAGAGATGAGTGACTGCGATGAATACTTGAATCTAGAAGTTTCTCCGGTTCCCACATGTCATCACATTCCTGCAGGCTGCCAAGTGAATTTCGAGGCGGCATAAGATTACCAGAGTGGTGGAAGACCGAATTTTCTTTGTGCGGCATGAGATCAGCTTGTCCAGAAACTTCTGAGGAAATTCTTTTCTGCGTAACTAAAGCTGAATCATATCCTCCGTCTGTTGTTGATGCTGATGACATTTGCTGATCAAACGTTCTTCGGTACAAAGAGAGCAGATACCGTTCCAAATACAGGATTTCCAGCTCTAACACTGTGATTTCCTTTATTAGTTCTTTGGTGGGCTGAAGCCAAGTTAAAGGAGTATCAAAATAATTAGCAAAATCAAGAATTAAAATCTGTAGCATAAAAAGTAACAGATACAAAAATTAGGAAACAAGAAAGGAAACAATATCTAAATAGTTACCTTTGGTATTGAGTCATCAATTGCTGCTTCATGTGACAATGGCTGATAACTTAGCGCATTTTCCAATGCATGACGGACCAGGAATTGGTCTTGTAATTGTCTTTGAAGCTTCAGAATCTGCAAAACAAATGAAATTTCAAGACATTGAGAAGGTTGCAGATCAAAAGATAACAAAGCTATATGTATGACCAGTACAGCAGTTTCAATGTCCCATGTCTCCAATAATATCAAAGAAATTCAAAATCTTAACAATACTTATATAACTTATCATTAGCATTGCATTAGAAATCAGAGATCCAAACATCTTCATACCTCCTGATTCAAGGAACTCTGAGCATCGGTCTTTTCGATCTGCCTTTTCTGAGCTTCGGCAAAGCCTAATTTAGTTCCTACTATTTTCTTCTGTGAAAACAAAACCAGAACGCTTTGTATTCAATAATAGTCTTAACATTGGATTGTAACCAAACTTTTAAAAAAGTTTTTAAAAAAAATTCAACCATTTTGAGCCGGTAAGGAGCTTCAAGGATGGTCTTTAGTTTATCCCTTTTCTGTTTTCTCTTAACTGGTTCACTGTCACTAAAAACATCACAGTTAATTACAAAAAACAAAAAATAAACATAAACATAAACAAAAGCTTAATAAATCGTTCAATTATGCTTCTGAACTTTATAGTTTAGTTCATATACATATTTGTGTTTTAATACAGACACACACGCGCATATATTTATGCATATATCATACAACCAATTTTGCAGAGTAAAACATATTCACCGAGTCAACAGTGGGATTCGTTTGATCGTTTTCTCAGTTCATTGTTCATTAGAAAATGAACAAAAAGCTGAAGAAAAAAGGAAAATAATATATTACCTCTTGAAGACTGAAATTTCCATGAACTTGAAATGCTTCAAACTAGAACCCCGCCACTTTATTTCATGCATAATATTTTTTTTTTTTTTTTTGAAAAAAGAGAGAGAGAGAGAGAGAGAGAGAACTGGCTCAAGACCCAGTGCCGAATAAAAAGGCAAAATATTCACTGAAACAGCATTAAATGCAAAAGCATATACCAACATCCGATATTGACAATTAGTTTTGGAGAGAAAAGACCAGCATGAGAGATAAAGCCAAAAAAATGCATTAATTGCGAACAGAATACGAATGAGCTCTGCTTATAACCAAACAGAAGAATCACTCAGACAGAGTGAGACTACTCACAACAGAAGGGCTTTCTTTTCTTTTTTTTGAAAATTTGCACTAATTTTATCTTTGTTGTGATCCAAACACCATTCTAATTCAAATCCAGTAGCCCCATTTTTCTTTTTATTATTATTTTTTTTTCTTTTTGGTATGCGTGTGATGCAATGCAACTAACAAATGATAGTACTAAGAATATAAAACATGCTGATTTGCATGTCCACGCTGATAGTAAAGGACACTTTATATCATACTTTCGATTAAAATTATGTCAGTTTGCAAATATATATTTTTTTATTTTGATGCAATTTTAGCCTGTAATGTTCAGAAACACGCAATATCAATAGAGGTATCATAGAAAGCTCCCATGTATAGTGCTTAATAAAAAGATGACTGATTTTTTTGACCAGCTGGTTGTCTTAGAAAGCTATGTCACCTTTGAAGCTTTTGGCAATGGTGGGCTTTTTTGGCGTTTGCATTAAAAGAAGTAAATCAGCTCGTGTGGCTTTTGATTGAAGATCAGGTGCAAAAGTAGAAGTCCCACCCATTTAAGAGAGAGAGAGAGAGAGAGAGAGAGGGAGTGAAAACAAACGGACAAAAAACAGTGATTGGTGTAGAGTAGTCGTTGCCCAAACAGTGAACTTGAGAATGGCTCTCAAGGTACCGAATTTAATTGCATAAGCATGATTTATTCAAGCATTTTATAACTATATTTCAATTAGAAAGAGAACATACTTTGGTTGATTCACTGAGAATGTATTGGATTAGTTATCAATATGACGATATCATCATAACTTATTAATCAATCACAAATGCTAATTTAAGAATTCATTAATTATGATATTAGGTCTTACATAATTTTACATGTCAATCTCTAACTGATTTGAAAATGAGTGGTGATGATTTATAACCAATATTTTTCCTATAACCTTGTATCAAACCTCGCTGTTAATAATGGTTACCAGGGTTGGGATGAATTATAAGTAAGAAAGAGGGATACAAGTCCTACTAAAACCATCTCGGTGAAACAAGTTCAACAAAACAAGCACATCTCTTCTTCAATAACACACATATATAATATTATATATATATTATATATGTAGATATGGATTGTTGAGGTGTATATACTTAACATGATTAGCCTACAAATAATTTTGAAATGTAAGCTGTGTAGCATACACTATGAGGTGTACAGCAGAAGGCACAACTAACCATATAGAATATGTGTGGGTGGCCCTCAAATGCAAAAGGTGTAGCCACTTAAGAAAGAAAAACAAAAGCATATGTAGATACCTCAAAAGGGCTGAAAGTTGAGAGTGTCAAAGTCATTAAGAACATATATAATATATATTTATATATATGTCTATGTATATAAGCTGTGTGAGTGAATTTGACGTGAAATGACTGGTTTTGGTTTGGTTTGGCTTTCCCTTTGTCTAATCCCTTTCGAAATAATTTGGATACAACCTATTTGTGCATTGATCAGTGAGTGAGAGTCATGACCAGCTGCCAAAAGTTTCTTGCCTTTTATGGATAGGGCTTTGTCACAGATCCAAGGAAAAAGATAACCTTATAGAGCCATGTACAGTATCTCAGTGATTCACGTTTAACTTGGACATGCAAATCATGATCAAAGTTTAAAGAGAATCAAACGGTTCACGTGGGTTTGTCGCGTGTGTGTTATACAAATGCAGATAATGTAGAAATGAATACTATGGTAAGTATTACTGGGGTAATGTATATTCCTAAACATTAAACCTAGTCAAAATAAAATCAAAATGAAAAATATATATAATATTAGTAATTTTCGATGCATATATAATGATAGTTTAAAATAAAAACTATCTGTTGAACAAAATTTCATCCAGTATTAAACGAACGTCCTTGAATTAAGATTTAAGATAAAAGAAGCAAAATAATTGCTAACAAATAGGTTATGTTATCCATACCTATAGTAGAATTCTCTTAGAATGTAAAGTAAATTTCTGCATGATTTGCACATTAATAACTTCATTTGCATACGTGATTCATAATAGATATGTGCTAAGGAAAATTGCTTTATTGTAATATTAAGATTTATGTGGAGCCCACACAGATCAATAGTGGAAAATAGATAGTCATGAGGATGCTTAATTAATATCTCTCTTAATTATATAGTTAGTACAAAGTTCTTCACTGGCTAAATTATAGATCCTCAATAATTGCACTGAAGTACCTTGAGTTTGTTCCATTTCTCTAATCTTAACAAGTTGGTGGAAAACAGTAAATTATTTGAATGACTCCTATTATGTCATTGTCAAGTTTGCAACTTTCCACTTTGATCTTGAAACCAGTCTAGTTTTTAAAGCTCTTTTTATTTTTTATTTTTTATGTTTATTTTTTTCCTAATATAGAGGTTCGAAACGAAAAAAATTGTTTGAAAAACGTACTTTGTTCTAGGATTTTTAAGAAATGAATGTGTGAAAAGTAAGATGAAGGGATGCTACTAAAGACATATTAAAAATTGAGACCAAGTCATGGTAATTTTCACGTTCAAGACAGAAGTTCTAGTGTATTTAAGATTTTTGGTAAAACCAAGAGTGGGGAACTTCATTGTATCTCCAACGTCAACTTGTTTTTGGTGGCGCCGTATTATAATTTAATAAATGTACAATGTTTTATACTACTACTAATGAAATGCTAGCTTGTTATTTGGTGCATTTATGTCCCATTGTTTCCTCTAGCTACCTAGCTATTTGATATCTCCCCATATATTTTGTGCAAAGTATGGATTCTATAGCTTTCACCAATCTAATAAGTTTTTAAAAGTGTAACATTTTGTCATACGAGGTATAGTCTACATTACAAATCTGATTTTATCGTAAAGTATAGAGTTAAAATTATTAACCTCAAGTTGAAAAAAGCTATTTAAAAGGCAAAATTTAGATAGATAACGGCCAAATTAAAATCTGATATCCTAAAAATATGTCTAATTTGTTGACCAACTAATCAAGGCCGCATCATTTAAGTTTTTCTATATTGAAAAACCATTGTCTTAGTTTCAAGATTAAAAATAGAAATTAAATGTGGAAAATTTGATAAAATCATTATTAATAGAGGACAACTAAAGCTTTTGAGACAAATTTGTTAAATGCTAATGGTGTGTTAACTAAAATTATACCACTTATCTTATTTTTGCTTTCATTTGATCTAAATAAGCTTCACTACTAAATTTTGACCATGTGCAATATTTATATGACCACAATAGTAAACTAAGACGAGTTTAAGAGCAAGGGAAATAAAAACGACACAAATGTAATATTTCAAGAAGTTTCTAATTTGTCATGGCTATAAATATGGTCAACTTGAACAAGACACTCCAAAATTAATTTAATGAACTAATTAAGATCCAAACAAATTAGAAGTCGCGATAATGTTGAAAAATATTCATATTTCGATGCTCATGCAAAATCGATAAATGGGGAAACAAAATTATTAAAAACATTTCCAAATCTCGAGCACGTTGAGAAACACCTTCTCCAAAGAAGCTGACAGACATACTTAGATTATTTAATTAAAATAAAAACTTCGAGGTTTGTTTGTTAATTATTAATTATGATGTTTTAATAATTAGTATGGCTAACAAAAATTTCTTCTGAACCCAAAGCCATTAGAATTAGTGCAAAGCCCTAACTGCAATAAAAAGGCAGCGTTTAGAAAGATGCTTTTGTCTCTATCATTGTGAACTTAATATTAATTTGGATAAAGACAGCTCAATTTTCTGTAATATTATAGAAAATTAGTTAAAGGTCAAACAACTACCTAGGTACTATACAAATATGTAGGAGAAAAAAAAAATTAAACACCCTTCAAGGCACAGAACTAAATGAGCATTAGAAAAATGTCCAAATAGATATCATTTTTGTACCGAGCTATGTAATAAGGAAAAGGCTAATATCGAATTGATTTTATATGTAATAAATAAAAGTAGGAGTTTTAACATATTAGTTATTTTATAAAATAATAACTTTGCAATAGTATAATAGAATAACTTTTCATTTCAATTTCCATCAACTTTATTACATGTTATTAATTATTATTATACAAAATAAATATCAAGTTATATTTTTTATTTACGTACGTTAGTAGGTATAACCTATCTTTCACAAAAACAATGTAGACAAAAATAATGTAATAAAACTTATAACGTATACAATAATGTTACCTGATGCTAAAAAGAAAAAAAAAAGTTTATAAAGTAGTTATTTGCGAAGACCAAAGCCAGTAAAGCTTCTCTTAAGGAGAGAAACAGAATCTTTACATAAAGATATAAAAAGAAATTTCTGACTAGTGACGAGATCAGAAAAAGAAAGAGGTTCTTTAAGGCATCAAAACCTAGAAGAGGAACACATGAAAGTTGAAGTTTCCAAAGGGATTAGAGAAGGTTAGTCAATGCCAATGATACGAGCAAAAAAATGACTTTTTTTTTTTTCCCACTTCTGAGCAGGGCTCTTCTTTTTCTACATTTGCCTGTTATTTAGAGACATATGTGTGTGTATGTATATAATACACTTTAGTTCAATCTTATTTTAGCAGAAGCACTCCCAGTCAGTAATTATAAACCATGCAATGTGCAATGGAGTGATTGGTCGCTTGCCATTTGAACATGAAGTTTCACTTGCCTTAAAATGATTGTAAATGTCACAATGTTGTTAAATGTTTGACCTCTCAGTACTGTTGATGTAATTGTTTATATACTTTTCACATAAAAAAAAAATTGATTATTAGGAACCAAAAGGACAATTAAACCAACTTAACCACTTTGGGTTGAAATTAGCAATTTGACCATGTGATGTTGTCGCAAAAATCTCTTACTTTACTTTCCACTTCCAGTACTGCTCATACACTTTGTTACATAAAATAATTCTGAATGCCAGAAACTATAAAAGCATGTAGTAACCTAGAAGCACATGAAATGGCAACTTAACCATTTTAAGCTGAAAATGGGCAATTCCATGAATCACTACTCTCGCAATGTTAGCTCGATTGTTGTTTTCACAATAGGGATGACTTAACCATAGCTTTGTCTTTCTTTTTTTTGACTAGCTAATGAATTGTAGACACTGGACTCGTGATGGTGAAAATTGACTAATCCTTTGACCATAAGAATCAAGTCCATTCCATTATTGAGATCAAAATTTCTTGAAAAATTGAGAGGTAGAGAAGGGAATAGTTATAATGATCTCCTGTTTATTTTAGCCAAAAAATAAAGAAATTTCTGTTGTTCCCCGCATGGAGTCTCAACCTTTAGTTCAAATCTTGACCCTTTCAACCTCACCACAAGTTAAAAGAGGCGGCTGGTGGAAATTCCCAGTTCCCACCAGGGTCATTACATGTTTCGTTTCTCTCTCTCACTCCAAAAAAAAAAAAAAAAAAAAGGTCGCGCGCACAAGCCCTTGATGTGACCATCTACCTGTATTAAATCGAAATTCTCACGCAATTAACTGATTTGAGCAGCCTTAGACATAAACAATGCTTCTTCGAAAGATCCACACGAGAGAGAGAGAGAGAGTCCTAACTGACATTATAAGCACTTTCACCAGAAAATTTGGGGATAACGACTGCATTGGAGATTTAAAAATTTCACCCATGTTCACACAAGTTGGAACACAGCCAACATGAGTTTCTTCTCCCAATACACTAAATAAGCAAGAAAAGGCTTGTTGACACTACTAATGTTCCTCTCAGATCTCATGTTTTACACCCACCTTTCAAACTGAAAAATTCAAATTTTTATGCAAGAAAACACTGTGGTAAAATTTGAACAGTGAGTTTAAAATGGGAATCTACATGGCGGATAAATACTCGTTGGATATGTAAGAATTTCTTACAGGGCAATATTAACAAGATATACAAATTAGCATGTCTCTTCATTAAACACAATTCCATGTAACTTTCCAAAAATAAAAAATAAAAAGAAAGAAACAGACATGACCATATTCTCTATGTTCTCATGGGATTGGATCTTTAAAGTTTACACTCATGGTCACCATATCCATAAGCTCGTCGTTGTAGGGGCAAAAGACTCAGACCAGATCCGAAATCCATAAGCCGAGAAATACACTTGTCACCAAACTTACGAGTCACATTCACATTAAACACGGAAATAGCATGGAGATCAATACCTAAAAGTAAGTGAATCTAAAACTCTAAAAGTAAGTAAATCTGAACATCAGAAGACATTTGAAGAACTACAGAGAGACGTGTTTCCAAGTTATACTTCATAAATGAATTGGTTTTATGTTTGGCACTGTTTAATAAAAAGGTATAAACAAAAACAACTAGAGCCAGTTTACCAGAAAAAGAGAGCATAAAGCACAGAACAGTCTTAGGAAGAGTCAAACTTACTTCTAGCCTTCAAATAATGGATTATATCTCAAAAAATTATTAAACGATGCCAAATTTCAGTGAAATTCACATATTTAATGCCCCTAGAGAGCAAACCAAGGACCATGTAGTATGTACAAAACTAAAAAGATAACACAAATGCCCTAGATACAAGGAACCCCAGATGTCTTGCAAGCTATTATAATGGAGGAGATAAAGATGGCAGAAAAATACGAGCGCGGATATGTAAAGCACTTGCTATTTTGATCCACAATCGATGTTACCACCATACTAAAAGGGGAACTGTCTTAAACTAGAAACTGCACACCTGTGTCGGTATGAAGCCTGCCATCTTCAGAGTTCAGTTTCTGTCAACAACGTCTGCTGGTAAATTTAAGTCAAAACGACCACCCCCAGGTACATTTGTCTTAGCACGCTTCCGAGGAGAGAATCTGCTGTCATCAGAACTTCCAGAGCCAGAAGGTTGATCAGATTCCGTCGTTCCTCCTATATTAGAAGTAGGTCAGCTAAATAGATGAATGTCAACCTCAATAATCTTCAAGGTGTAAAAAGATTTAAGATTTCAAAAAAAAAAGAACATGTTAATAAGAAAACAAAAATATAAGGGAGAAAAAATCACATCAACTCATGGAGAAAAATTGGAGACCACACAAAATCGTTTCTACATGCAATTATTTTTCCATCTATACAGATCTTTTGGTTCCCATTTAACGTTATAACTTTGGGTGCTTGATCACTCAAAATAATTGTTCTCTTACTCAGAGTAATGCTTGGTGTACCAACTTCTTAACCAAGCTTTGGGTATTAAATGACACGGAAACAAACAAGCAAGTTTCTAATTGGTCAAACAAAAATTACAAGATATGCATTAAATAAATTGCCACATCATGTGGTACTAAATAAATATGCTTAACAACTTGATGCTTGTATTATATAGATACATTGAGAGAGAAACTAAGAAGCAAGGAGAAATTAATACCACTTGAGCCACAACGTGGTAACAGAGGTTTACCAGAATTATCGACTTTATTGCCCCAACAAGCAGAAAGTTCTGTTGCCCTCTCAATGCCCTTTGACCTATACGGAGCTATATTGTGAATTCCTAGTTGTAAAGGACCCAATAAGTCATTCTCAATGCATTCATACCTGCACAATTTAGAAAAAAACATGAGTTTTAAGAGTACACCTATTAAAACATGAATTTGTAAACCTGCATATAGGATCTCAAATCTTTTCACAGCAAAACATACATCTTCTGACAGAGGGTGTCAGTGATTCCTGACAGATTGATCACTTGCATCCTTGTCTCCATAACCTTATCCTCATCATACTCATCAAATGGCGCCTCTAAAAACTTGGATAATTTCTCAACATTTCCCTCAAGCTGCTGCTGCTGGTCCTCAAATAAATTCTGCTTTATTTCCCTTTCTTCATTTGTCATTTCATCCTTAAAAAGCTCATCTCCAAACATATAAAATGCAAATGGGTACGAGTATGATAGAACCCGCCTTGATCTAAAAAGTCTGTTAAGTCCATTATTTACCCAACTAAAATCTCTGAGCTTTGATTCCCTCTCTTCCAAAACTGACACTTTCTCTTGTATAGTCTCCTTCAATTTACTTTCACGCTTAAAGGAATCTGTGTGAGCTTTGTACCGATTGTGATAGTGCATATAGCGATAAAGATCTCGTTTTGCCCTCTCAGCTTTTTTCTCTCGGTCTACCTTGTAGCGACCACAGCTATGCCCTGCAATACTTGACCAAGTATGATCTCGACCAGTGGCTCCACCACACAGCCAACTGCCTCAAAAGGCAATAAAGCATATATCAATTTCAACCTCCAAGTGAGAAAGAGATATATAAGAAGAAAATCCAAATGTGGCAACTAAATGAAAGTACCAGTCTACTCAAGTGTGCAGACAAGTAAACATCCAAATATCAACCAAACACAAGGAACATCATTGGAAAAGAAGATTTTCCAAGAACTGTATATCATATTTAGTACTTAGACCCTAAGTACACAAAACAATGCGTAAGAGAAACAACAACTAGCTAAGACTGAAGTCTTGATGGTTAAGCAAACAAAAAGGTTCTAATACACCATGTTAAAAACCAAGCAAACAATCATTTGAATAAGAGGATCAACAAATTCTAGCCAAACTCGTGTTTGGTTTCCCAATCTAGCTTAATCTAGCTTCCAAGTTAGACTACAATGGTCACTATTCATATAATTTAGCTTGTTTTAGTTTAGCTTGATAGAGCCTATTTTATCTCTTTTTATCTCTATTTTCATTATTTTGGCACAATTTTCAATACAAGTCAAGCTAAACTAAGCTGGAATGAAATGACCAACTTAGCTTAACTTGCAAGCTAAATCAAGCTAAAACAGTGAATCAAATAAAACAATCCAAATGGTGGATGGGTGCTGCAACTATGTATAATGCAACATACAAAAGGATCTAGGAGACTATGTGACAACTTTTGACCTCTCCCTTCTAACTCTATTAGAACAAAACATGGATATCAGATTGAAAAGATGACATAAACTCACAAACATGAAACGAATTTACACATTATACTTTTTACTAATATTCTTTGATCAAGTAAGATAGGATACATATATGAACATTAAACGGATGAATAGGAGAAATATGCATGGCAAATACCTATATTTAAATTAGGATATAGAAGAGTAAAGCAAAAAAAAAAAAAAAAAACCTCTCACCAAAATGCTTGTCCACAGATACAGCTGACAAGGTTACAACCACCATTCTTTTCTACAGGTTTGTGACACTTGGGACATGCCTTTGTATGGACGGTAATCCAATTAACTGTCTCCGATTCATCACGACACTTTTTGACCCAGAGCTCCCACATTAAGCATGAACAAGGTGAGTGTGCTTCTAATGAGCAACTGAAGCAAAACTGCAAACCACATGAACATTCTACCTCGCAAAACTGATCATCCTCAATGCGTATTGCATTTCCACAATGAGGAGTACTAGGGCACCATTTGACCCTTTTATTATCTTCAATATATGACTCGAGAAGAAAACGATCAAATTTCTCTGCTAGATCCGGATTCATTTTGCTAACCAGATTTCTAACGACTGATTCATCGCATATTGCATTGCATTTGTGCGCCATGCACTTTATTCTCTTACTTTGACCATCATTGATCTTAACAACAAAATGCTCAGTCCAACCTAAATTGCGATAAAAAGAAACGAAAATGGAAAACTATTAATCATTATTGCTAAACAAGATGAAAAGATGGAGGAGAATGATAGAAAGGAAAAATCTTAAATTCGCATCAAAGGCCAGAGCATTTTTTATTTATTTTCCTTCCTTTTGATGGGCCAGAATTCCCAAAATCCCACTTGGTGGGCTTGATTTCTTAATTGACGCACCCACCAGGACAAGCACCACAACCTTTGAAAAGCATGAAACTCTTAAATATTCACTAGGTAAGTGACCCAGAGGAATTGAAACCCAGACCATGTGGGAGCAAACCACAGTCGTGACTGCTCAACCAAGAGTTTCCGTTTAAAATCAGGCGCCTAGTTGAAATAATACTCATAAAAGCAAAGTCCCTTCAAACACAACCACTTACAGGTGTTGCAAAAACAATGACCACAGTCCATCTTTGTGGTCTCATCGCTAGGTATATCTTCCATACAGATATCACACATCACTGTCGGAGGCAGTGGTATGTCAAGATCACAATGCTCAACTATCGAGACACCGGCTTCCTCGAAAAGGCAAGCTTTTCCCTTCTCTACCAACACCGCAAACAACTTCTCGACATCCCAGCGGTGGTGAATAAGTAATGTTCGAGCATGGTGCTCTGTTAGAGATAGCAATTCCGTTACTCTTCGCAAATCCTCCCTCTGCACATACACATCCAAACTCAACACTCTTTTTTCAATGTCACCTATCGTGAAAAAAAAAATAGGGGGGTTCAAAAGGGGCAATGGGGGCTTTGTTTTTACCTGTGCAGCCAGAAGGGATTCTTTTGTAATTACCTGCAAATAAAAGGACAGAAGGGGGTTACATTTTACAGAAACTGTGTCGAATTCCTAACTAGAACTTGGGAGGGAATATAAAACACATGAAAAATTCTTCTTACCATATATGTATGTGTCTCTGTGTGTGTGTTTGTGTGTGTGTGTGTGTGTGTGTGTGTGTGTGTGTGTGCGCGCGCGCGCGCGCGCGTGTGTACACACACACACACACACGATGAAACGAACTCTATAATTTATCTTATCCCCATTAGAAAAGATAAAAATTTGACAGAAAATTCAAAGAGTTTACACAACAACCTAGACCATATACATTTTTTCATTATCACCAATTCCATCATGAACCAAACAAGAAAATCCCTTTCCAAGCCTTTACCCTCAATTTCTTGTTTACATTTTCTTTTCCCAAAAAAAAAAACGATTTACATTAAAAATCAGGACTCGAAACAACATCAAACAATCACACACCCCCAATATTCACAAACCAAAAATAACAAAAACGCTCAGATTATCCAAAAATTCCACAATTACCCAAAAAACAAGAAATCTTCGAAAATATCAAAGACAAAACCAAAAACAAAAATCACAATTCGGATAACAACAATCAATAACAGCACCGCCAAAAAAAAGGAAAGTTTTCACCTTACAAGTGGGACCTTTGGAAGGGACCCACTGCGGGCCAGAGTCCTCGTTCTCGAGACCGTCCAGCGAGTCCCGATCGGAATCATTGTAATCATCATCGCTGAGAAAATCTTCCATTCACGATTTTCCAAAATCAAACGTCAAAAATTACCCAAAAAAAAAATTTTTTTTTGACGGAATTCAGGTGATAATTACAATCTCGGATAATCTTAGAAAAACAACAACGCAGTACAGAATCAAATTTAATCGGATTCTCTCGCCGGACGGGGAAGGAGAATCGGTTTTCTCCGGCGAAAACGGAAGCTCCGACGAGTACTCCGAGAAGGCGAGAGTTAGAGAGAGCGAGGAGAGAGATAGAGAGAGAGAGAGAGAGAGAGAGAGAAAGTAAGCTTACGAAGCAAGCATGAGAAAGAGGAAACATATATTATAAATAGGAGAGAAAAAATAAACCGGCAAAATAAAATAAAAAATTAAAATAAATTATAAATATTAATAAGAATACGCAGAGAGAATTAAATATTAAATAAAATATATCCGTTTTCGGTGCGAATTAGGAGCGACACACGACTGAAAGAATTTTGATGTGGTTGCCTACGCATTTTTCACCTTACGGCGTCGTTTTGAAGACTTAAGCGACATATCGGAGACCCATGGGCCCATTAGACCACGACCTTCTTGGCTTCATGCTTCGTGGGAGGAGGTGATGGGGACGACGGCGTTTTGATGACTTGGAGGGTCGTGTGGTGGTGGACTGATCTCCAAGCGGGGTTGAACAAAAGAGAGAATTTCTTTCCTTTCAAATATTAAAAAAAATAAAAAAGAATTCTCTCAAAAAATAAAAAAATAAAAGTAAGAAGAGTGGTTGTAGGTTATGCTGTAAATATAGGCACATCCTGTGTGGGCTAAATGGGAAATATGGGCCAAGTCAAGTCGACTCTATTAAAATAATGAGTGATCCAACCCAACCCTATAACCTAGTTGAATTCGGGTTAAACTAGGTTAATCCGTAACTTTAAGGACTTTTGTAATATTTTTATATGTAAAATTTTTTTAAAAGATTATAAAATCTATATGCAAGTGAAGTCAGACCCCCAATAGACCTAAAGCCTCGGCCTAACCTAGCCTTAATACTAAGATTGGCCCAGTCTAGCTCATGGGCCAAAGAGTTAAGCTACAAACCGTTCTATCTAACCCGATCCATATGTACAGCTCTAGTTATAGGTATAGCCTGACAATAATATCATACCTGACTCTAGTTAAATATATGGAGTTTAATCCCTTACCCTAAGTGTTAGGAATGAGGAGCCTCTTAATTCCAAAAACACCGAGAATGAAGAATTACAAAAGAAATTAAAGGCAAGAAATACACCAAATTTTTATACAGATTAGCCCGAATTAGAGACTACATCCTGTTTCCACCGCTATTGTTCTACTATGATAATGAATGAGATTACAGATTATAAGAGAAAATCACTCACACAAACTCACAATTGTGTTTTCCTAATCTCTCTCTTACAATCTCTTAATATTTTCAGCCCTCAAATTGAGTTCTCACAATCGTTAATACAAGTCCTATTTTTTTTCTCTCAAAAGAACATAAAAAAAAAAAAAGGAAAAATACACCCTTTGGAAAATCGATGACTTGACCTGGCATCACAACCCCAAGCATTGGCACCATGACACTATGATTTTGGCACTGGTAGAGCCGTAACTTTAGCAATTCACGTTGCGGTTCAAGACTTTGGCACTGAGGCTTTAACAACTTAGGCCACGACTAGGGGCATCGTCCAAAAAACGCTTTTTTTCTTTTTTTTTTTTTTTTTTAGCTTGATTAATTCATCTTTACACTTCAACAATCTCCTACTTGGAGACTAATCGATCACCGTGTCTCTACTGCAGCAACACCAACTTCTCGACTTCAATAAATAAGTCTAATGAAAGTTACGCACAACTTCAGTTTTTCAATTAGAATAATTTTTGTCAACATATCTACCAAATTAAGACTCCCAACACACGATAAAAGAATAAACGTAAAAAGAAATTAAAAAAAAAGTATAAAGATTTACATAGTTTGGCAAAATTACCTATATTTACAGGAGAGGGAGAATAAATTATTCACTAATAAGTTTAAAATTGCACATTCATCAAACTCTCTCTTAACCTCTTTTTACCCAAAACCCATTACACACTTTGCCTATCTATTTCCTCGTTCGTCTTAAAAGAAGACACACTCTCTCTATTTTTCTTTACCTCACACCTAACTCTACTATAATAGACCTTTTTATAGACTTTTAAGGGAACACAAAATTACACTTTCCAAACCCACACTTCCCTAAACTCACAAATAGAAAATTACTCAAAACTAATTTGAGTCATATATTTAATAATATCTACCTTGACTCAAATTCTCTCAACTCATACACTCACTTAACCAAAATAAACATGTATTAAGTTCAAACTCTCATCAAACTTTACACAAGAATATTTCTTCTTCCTCAATGCTTCGTCTTCGATTGTCACCGTCATCTTTTTGCACTCTTTCACAATGGATGAAGACTCTTCTTGACATAGCTCCACCATCCTAACTTCACCTACAAATGTCTTCCCTATTAACTTGCATAGATTCTTCATCTTTTCACCCTTCATAGCAACCAAAGTAACTTTTTTGACTTCCATAAATCCATTCTTTGCTGAAAGATCACAACCCAAAGTATCCAAAACTTCCAAAGAAATTAAACTTCTTTTTAGACTAGGAACATCCCTAAAATTCACTAATGTCCTCACAACTTCATCAAACATCTTCAAATTTACAATACCTAATCCAATGGCTTTAGAACTCGAATCATTGGCCATCATAAAAGTACTAGCATCATGGGGCTCCTAAGAATTAAACTGCTTCTTGTACGGATACATATGGAATGAACATCTTGAATCTAAAATCCAAGAGTCAGAAATATCTTTATCAGTAGTAATAGAATTAACATCATCTTCGCTATCAACCTTGTTGCTGGCAATGTTTGTAAATTTTGCCTCTTAAGCTTTTTGCTTTCTCTTCACTTAAAGGTGCTTCGTCAATTCTTTACAATTTCTCCTAATACCCCCTTCTCATGATAGTAAAAGTACTCAATTTCTTTTAATGAATGTAACTGGGAACAGTCATCTATCCTATCATAATATCTCCTTCATGTTTTACTCCTACCCCTATTTAAATATGATTTCACCACTAGAATTTGTTTAGTATGAGATGAACAACTAGGCTGTTTCATGTTTGTAGTCTCTAACAAACAACCAATACCTCATCCACAATTAATGCAGTTTTTCTAGCTAACAATAGTTATTAAAGTCTCATATGATTTGGTTAAGGATACTAACAAAATTACTGTTGTATTTTCCCCATCAATTTTGACCCACACACTTAACAACTGAGTAATGTACCTATTAAAATTGTTTATATGATTTCTAATATTAGTTTCTTTACTTATCTTCAACTCATACAGTTGCTTTTTCAAATATAATCTATTTGTTAAGGATTTCAACATATAAAATTTTTTTTAATTTTTCTCATAACTTAGAAGGAGATTTTTCATTCATAACACTATATTTACTTGTAATTCTTCCCAATTTTCATCTTTAATCTTTGCTGGCTTCTCACCTTATAGTACTTTTAGAAGTCCCTGTTATACCATAACATCTTTGACTATACCTTGTCAGATGCTGAAATTACTCTTTCTATCAAAATGCTCAATCTGATCAAATTTCACTTTAGAAATCATCATGATTTTTTTCTCAAGACCTTCAACCTGGTCTCTGAAACCACTTGTTGGAGAAAACACCACATACTGAAAACATAGCTGGAAAAATAAAATCAAACAAAAATAAAGACAAGACAACGATTTAGTAACTTGGCAAAATTGCCTATGTCTTAGGAGAAGGAGAATAAATTCTTCACTAATAAATTCAAAATTAGACACTCATCGTACTCTCTCTCAACCTCTTCCTATCCAAAACACCTTACATCTTTTGCCTATTTCTCTCCTTACTCTTTCTCAAAGGAAGACACTCTCTTTATTCTTCTTGACAACACACCCTCCTCTACCACACTACATCTATTTATAAACTCTTAAGAGAATAGAAAATCATATTTTCTCGCACTCACATTTCCTAATATCAAATTTTCCTAAATTCAAAAATAGAAAATTATCCAAAATTAATTTAAGTCGTAAATTTAATACATTGTTCTTAAATTTTTAATTCTGGTAATTTATCCTTGAATTTAACAAACTTTTGTAGGGTGTACCAGGTCAATAATAACTTTAAACTTTGATTATAAATGTCATAATGTACATGTACATGAGCTTGTATGAAATAAGATAAGAAATTAAAATTTTGCATGATTATGGAGCAATTATATCACATACATAAGCGTATTTTGATCTAAATACTAATAGTTTTCATTAATTTAACGCATTTGGCAACATTTTACCAAATTCAAAGGATAATTTATTTACAAAATATTTGAAACTTAATCTACCACCATATAAAGTGTAAGAAGGCAACTTGCCATTTAATAATTGAAAAACAGTTCTTAGGTACTACCTTTTAAACGATCGTGATCATTTTTTTTTTTAAGAAATAAATTATCAAACGAAAATGAACATATCTGAATCATTATCTTAATTATAATAATTCTAGTTTTTTTTTTGTTTCAATTAGATAAATTAAAGAAAGGAAAATATATATATATATACGGTTTATTTAAACGGCTGATTTCACAATTTTCTTGCAAAAAGATATGTTAATAGGAGGAAAAAGAAATGATATAGGTAGATTGTTATGAAACACATGAATAAGAATAACACACAAAATACAATACAATACATAAGTAAAAAAGAGATACAAGAAAAATATAGAGAAGAGCCAATACCATTCATCTTATAGTTGTAGTTGTATGTACATACTTGCAAGGATCATATATACAGGTCAACAGTCGTTAAGTGAGAAAAACCAAAGGCCAAAAGTTATATCACTAAAATGCCACTTATGGAGTATTAATTAGAAGGTTATAAAATTTAAAAGAGTAATAGTTATTAATAGTGGAGATCAATGAAGAGAGTTAAGAAGATACATTCAAACTAATAAATAAACAATCTTTTCATAACAAAAATGCAAAATTTTTTTTTTCCCTCAAAGATGCATATGACAGTTCTTTATTGGTTTTCATTTTCTCCGTCTTTTTGGTCTCCTAGTGATTATTCTGCTCACCTTTAACTCCATAAATTGCTGGGGTAGCTCAGTTGGTTAGAGTGTGTGGCTGCTAACCACAAAGTCGAAGGTTTTAGTCCTTCTTCTAGCGTTACATGGAAAATTTTGCATTTTTAATATTTTCACATATATAGTAAAGTTGGGTGATGCGCTCCTCATCAAGGATAAATCCCATGTACAGATCTTCAAAGAATATTTTCTACTAGTGTCTACAAAGCCTTTTTAGTAAGGCCCGTAGAGTGTACTAACACCGTTCTTTACATCTTGCCGATTATTGCCATCCACTAAAATTACTTTTTGTTGGTTGTGTCATTGGCCAACCAAGACAATAAGGTACAAAAAGCTTTTACAAATTGCCACCTTTTATGGTAGAAATCAAGTTGGCGAAACCATTATATTTTAGCATTCAAATCAAAGCCAATAATCAACAAAAGTGGTGATACAATTATTTAGGAGTTGGATTTGGTATATGGCCATGCGGGCATTTATGCATGTAGCGGCTCTAAAGATTCCAGCACAACAAAACCAAGTTGAAACAGGAAAAAGTGGATAATTGAGAAGCCAATTTACAGCTACTTTTACATGAGAGTGGTGGTTGCCTTTTGCAACTAGTATTGCTCAAAACTGCAACTTGGAAAATTAGGTGAAACCAGCCGAACTAGGTTTAAAGGGCAGTCTCACCAGATATTACAATGGGGTTTTTAAAGGGGGTGGGGTGAAAACGTTAGAGTAAGTTCTAACAATTTAGCTCATCCATGTTGGTTCGGAAAATATAGTCTTCGCTTTCCAATTCATCTTGGAATAGGCAAATTGACGGCGTCTTGAACTTCTCTCTAGTATCTTCACTGTCCAATGATCTCTTTCCCTGACAAATAAGTTATTCATCATATCATGGATTTACCGAAACCATAGGAGTCCCAATTTTTTTGATACCAAATTATATGACCGTGAATTGTCATCTTTCATTTAGTAGATGCAATCTTTTAATATTAATGTATTAATTAAATAATAATACCACAGATGCTATATTAGTTAGTATTAAAAAGTTGGAATACCTAGTATTTTTCAAACCAAATTAATTCCGAAAGGAAATAATTGAACTAAAAAAAATGGAAAAAAAATAAAAAGAGCGCATAAGTTACTGTTGATAAAACTTCCAGGCACATAGTCAAAGAAGATAAAAAGAATATATCGCATTGCTGACATTCACCAAAGGGAGACAAGAATCAACAAGCTAAATATAAAATTTTGGACCAACCTTTTTCAAGATATAGACAAAATAGTGAAATCCATCACCAAAAGTGTTCCATTCAAGGGACCACGTAAATTCTGGAGCATCAAAGAAAGGACGCCTGAAGTGTGGCTGTGGGAGATACAATTCAAGTAAGAATATAGTAACCAGTTCGGAGAAAGCAAAAGTAGAGTAACACGTAACTGCAAACCAGAATATTTAAGACTTGTTCACAACCTGACCAAAAGAAATCGAGATGAAAATCCCATTTGGTTTCAGAACCCTATGGACACCCTTAAGCATCTGCATGACCTTAGTTACCGTTTCAGGCCTCGGATTCCATGGGTCACCACTGTCGACGAACAAAACCTCCTTCAAAGTCCAAAATAACATGTATGCACTCATCTCATTTGAAGGCAAAAATTAGTCTGCTCAAGAAACTATGAGAATAATGCTTGAAAACAAGGGATATAAAAGGCAAAAGATGGTAATTGAATAGTTACCATGGTTCCTTTTTCAATAACAGCATCAAAAGACTCATCGTTAAAAGGCAAGTCTAGCATGTCAGCTTCCAGAACATTTATGTCTGATAACAAATGCAATTTAAAACAGAAAATGAATACATTTTTTAACCGACAATTCACCAACTTTGGAGCTCCAAATGTAAAGTAGTGACTGTATGACACATGATCATAAAATTGAATTATCAACCATTTTATCAAGACAAAGATCCTAGTTCTTCCATTTGTTATAAGTAAATATACTTTTTCCTTAAAAAAAAAAAAAAGGTACTTATTCTCAGTCAGAAATTAAATTCCAGATGGCATGAGAACATAAAGAAATAGGCAATCAAAGATTAGTTGCTCAAACATTTTAACATACCTTTAAACCCCTTAGATTGCGATTGCTGCTTCTTATTCTCAACTGCAACAGCTGACAGATCAATGCATGTTATTTTAGTAATCCCATCTTTATACAATTCTTCAGACAACTGTGAGTTCCCACAGCCTAGCTCCAAAACCTGCAATACTATCAATTTCCATCAACCCGAAATTGCCAAATTAAATAGTAAGAACTGATTAATATACTTCTGCTCTAGCAAAATTGCCCATTGCATAACCAAGGCGAGAAAGGAACACAGCCGGGAGAAACCCATAATTCAGCCGCAAAATCAACTCCAGAACTGTGATATAACCAGTCGCTCTCTAGTCAAACGGACGGGAAAATCAATTTGAACAGTTGAAAATTGAGGTGGGATCCAATGACAAAAACTTTCAACAGTCCAGATCTTTTTGTTCATCAGCCAACGCCTAAAAATGAGTTACATGGTGCGACTAGAATTGACTGGTTGCATTGTAGTTTGCTTTCGAAATATAATGTGTTTAGCAATTTAAAATTTGAATTCTTCGGAGACCATTTAACTAAGCAAAATAACCCCGTTTGGAGCTACTACTCCAACCTCAGTTCTTGAGTTTGGTTTCCAAAAGCTCCTACTCCAATTACAATCCACATCTCTCTTTCTCTCTCTTTTATTTCCATGAGCTCAAAATACAAAAGTCTATAACTTTCTTATTTCAAATAAAAATAAGTTTTTTATTTCTTTCTAAATTCTCCCAACGACGACGAGAACTAAACAAGATCACATTGCCTATTAAAATACAAACACATTTCAAGTTTTTACATTATTTAAATATCACAGTTACAAAACACGCATTTCCAAGCATTCACGCCAAAATTCCAACTCCAACCTCAAGTCCAAACTATAATCAGTATCACCATAAGTTTTTGACCACCGAAACAACCAACAAACCAACTATAATTACAAAAGAATACTAACAAAAGAAACTAGCTAGCTTCTAAAAGCATGGTCTTCCCAATTCTCACAACAAGTCAACATACCGCTTCTTTTTAGCTGCTAAAACAGAATTATTACTAGAAATACAACAACAAAAACAAAACGAAATTAATAATGATGAAAAGGGAAACCTTCAAACACACACACACAAACACATATATATATATATAGAGGGAGAGAGAGAGAGTGAGAGAATTCGTGGAAGTACAGAAAAACTAGGGTTGAGATGGGGTTGAACCAGGTGCCGAAATTGAGAATAGTCCTTGAGCCACTCGTAATGCTCCTCATTAGAAAACCGCTCATCCCTGAAAATGCCACAACACGATTAAAGAAAAGTTATTCATGTGTGTGTGTGTGTGTGTGTGTGTGTGTAGGAATTACCAGTATTTAGGATCACGGTAAGCAGAAACAGAGGATGGGCCAACCCATTTTTTGGGTCTATCCTTATGGTCTTGATTGGCGTCCATTGTTACACAGTTTTCGAGAAGAATCAATTTCTTCTTCTTCTTCTTCTTCTTCTTCTTGAGGAAAAATATTGGATGCGACTGAGAAACCCTAATTCATTCGTAAACCCCCAAATTTGGGTTAATTCCTAAACGACAATAATCTTTTGTCATAAAACTCCCGTAGCCTGTCAGTTTTTAACTAAAAGACGACTGTCGTTTTATAGGTAAACGACAACAAATTTATACTGAAGAGCAAAGACTGGACGACAACAAACTAGTCGGGTCCTCGACGACGGCTCATTAGACGAGAATAGTTTTTTTTTTTTCTTCTTCTTCTTCTTCTTCTTCTTCTTCTTCAAGGGCGATGTCGTTACCATTTATTTTTTTAAAGGGGCAATTATCATTGAAATTAGAAAAGATACAAACATCAATATTAAACATAAAACAACCTATAGTACAAGAGCCAATAAGGGAAAAATTCATTGATTCCTCGATAATCCTAAAATTGAGCATGAACAAAACTATTTTTAAAAATACATTTACAATCAATGGAATTTTTTGATCGATCGAAAGATAGTCACTTATAATAAAAAAATCGCAACAATCTCTACCTATCCTTATTACTAAAAGAGCTAACATACTAATATCATTAGAGAACAACTCGAGTAAAACACAAATACAAATAAGAGGTACGAGAACTACTTATTTTATTATAAAATTAAAACTAAAACACAAAACAAAATATGAATAGAAAATAATATTGATCTTATTTTTGCTTACCTAAAACAACTACTTTATTATATGTCGCAACTCAGAGGACATCGATCATGTTCGATTGAAGATAAGAGAATGTTAACTATCATATCATCAATGTTTAATAAAATACTAAATTATTCATCATTGTACCAATGATTACCCTTACCAGCCACGATATTGTCAGATTAGGATACTGGTAATGTTGTACTAGCATGCTTTGGTCAAGTCCTCATCGATGACAGTGATAGTGGAAGTCTTATACAAAGGCAAACCTTGGTATTTGATAAGTTCAAAAGGGAAGAGAGAGAGAGAAAACCTAACCCCAAGGGAAAAAAGAATTAGCTTACTATTTTTTTCGTTTTTACTTTAAGGGAATTAAACTTTTTTTTTTTTAATTTTAGTGAAAGCATGTTATTTTCTACTAATTATTTAGTTATTATTTATTATAAGTCTACACAAGCAACCTGCTTTTTCCAGAAGTGATATATTTTCTATTGTTATTAGGGGAGCATGGATCGACAGTTTGGCGATTTACGGATAAGATGGTTCGATTTTGTAAATGGACAGGTTTCGAAAATACAAATTAGGATTTGTCTATTATGCATGGCAAGACTATAGGTTTGAAACCGCAGTATATCAATAAAATGGTATGACATGAAAAGATGTTATGGGCAGGCCAATTTGATAGTTTCTTTTGCGGTCTTAATCAGGGAAGATATTTGGAGACATTATTTTTAAGTTAGAAAAAAGTTGTTTTGAAAAATATGTTTAGGAAAAAAAACTGTTTGGAGTGAAAAAAATAAAAAATTTTAAAAATTTTTTTAGAAAAAAATATCAATATGGATATTATTTCATTCCTTTCAAAATTCTATGTAATTTTAAAAAAAATTATCTCATTTGGACTTATATATACAAAGTTATAAACTTTTAAAATTTAAAATTTACTGTAACATTTTGTACATATAAATAATAAAAAATAATAATAATTTTAGATGTCTCAAAAACTCCCAAACGGAACCTAAGTAACTTCTACCCAATACACGCATACAAGTTTCTGCTTGCTCGGCAAAAGAAGATATTGTTTGGCTTTATTTATTTTTAAGTTTTAGTAAGACGACATATATTTGTCTTATCTACGTACTCAATCTACAAATACAATCTACACGTCTTATCTAGATACTCAAGTTACAAATACAATATATATATATAGAGAGAGATAATTTGATTCAACATGTCATTTATGATAATGATATCTTCAGGTATCAAATATTATTATACATACAAAGTTTATGGAAGAAAAATATTTTTGATACCATCCATGTTAAATACAACTTTTAGAAAAATATATGTCTCTCATGTTACAAAAGACTCGTATTTTTTATTATTAAATAATATTTAATTTCAGTGATATCTGTAACATTTTTTTTCTTTATATAATTCATATTATTCCTTTTTTAATCTTAGGTTTCACATTTTTTACAGATTACTATTTAATTTGTACGAACAAAAAAAAATCTCACACAGAGACGCTGGTACTCGTTACAAAAATTGATTTTGCAGTTTGTTTGTGCATCCAAGCTACAGTTATGTATTACTGTTTTTTTTTTTTTTTTGGAAACATGAAAATATATATTAAGATCAAATCTGTAATCTCCCTTCAAAGTCCCGAGCCTCTCAAACCTCCTGATGTTATTAGAACAGACAGTCTTATACACATTTAACGGCAGCTAATCAAATAATGTTATGCAAAATTTAATTTATCGTCTGGAAACATTGCCATTCTAAGCCGGAAAGAAAATAATGCATCTTTTTTCATCTCAAGTTGCTTTGTAAAGATACAATTTATTTTCAACAAATGAAGTAGGAAAATACTTTGGCAACCAAAAAAAAATAAAATGAAGTAGGGAATATACAACTTGTGAAAACAAATCCTGGAATAAATAAGCAATATTACATTTGCATAGTTTTTGATACCTTTTTTTTTTTTTTTTTTTTTTGGGAAAAGTTTTTGATACCTTGTTTTGATTGTGGAAAGTATTTGGTACGTTGGTAAGATTAGGCAGAAGTTATTATAGTATTTGATACCTTGTTAACGGAAAACATGTATCTTGTCAACATTAGGTAGAAGTTATTACAATTTGGCTTCTTTTTTTTTTGGCTAAAGATGGTTTTGGCTTATTTCTTGGCAACAACCTTCCTATAACCACTGTCTTGTCCTACTCTAAAAATTAGTTTATTAGTCCATCCTAAAAGTTAGGATAATTTCTAATATTCTCCTTCACCTATATATTGGATAGTGTGTAACGTGGATAGATATTAATTTGAAATTCTAAAAAACATATTTAAAAAGAAATATAAAACAAATTAAAAACCCAATATATAATGATTATATTTAAAAGAGATAAAAAATATAATTATAAGAATTTAAGCTCAATATCTCCTACTCGGATACCATATTAAAAATAGAAAACAAAAAAGAGAAAAGAAGATAAAGATTTAACAAATTATAATAGTATATCTACTCCTCATAGATAAAAAAAAATCACTATCAAATCATTATCAATGAGTTTTGTCAAATAGCGCAATATAAATAAAAATTACAAGTAGCAAAATGAGTAATTACTTGTAATCAACAGTCAACAAATCTTAAATAGAAACCAATTGAATCATATCAATCTAAATCCAACAAATCATAAAATAAAATGTCTGATATCTTTATATCTCAATTTTAACACAACTCAAAATGAAAATTTGCATTTGCTTTTACATTTGAATCTTTTCAAAAAGTCCTTTTAAACCATGTTGTTTAAAAGAGGAAGTTTGAAAACACTGTTCCTCTCAGTAGTGTGTTTCCCTTATGCCCTTGCCTGAACTTTCTTTGCCTTTTTAACCTTTTCTTTTGCTTTTGTTCGGCCTCTATCCGGCTGAGTATTCTCTTTACTTTCACTTTTTGAATCCTCTCATTTGGCATTTCATTTCCTTTTCTCTCTCATGCTTCTAGCACATTTTTTTCCTTCATATTTTGTCTCTCTCACGCTCTTATCCATTGATCTTCTTGGTTTATTTTATTTATTTTGATTAACTTTATTATATTAAAAAAAAAACAAAATTATTGATATGAAAATATGAAAAATAAAAACAAATCAAATTTTTTTCCTCAAAATATATTATAACTTATATAATAAATTAACATATTAAGTTTTAGAATAAATCCAAAATACTGTTACTTAAAAACATAAAAAAAAAAACAACAACTATTCAAATATTTAATTTATATATTCAACATTTAAAAATTATTTAATTATTAATTTAATTATTTATATATTTTTTTTATTTGAACATTTTTATATCAAATATTTACTAAACATATAATGATTTTCCTTTCAATTTCTCTAATAACTAATCTTTTTCTCCGTATATCATAAATAACAACTTATTTTCACTAAATAATTTTATCATTTTAACTCGAAAAACAAAAAGAAATAAAGATAAAAACACTAAAAAAAAAAAAAACAGAAGCGAAAATAATTTAGTATATTTTATAGTAACACCGCAGGTATCGCAACTCGTTATTTACGAAAGGAATTGTAGTACTAATAATTTTATCACGATACCTTATATTGTGGGAAAGAGTTTGATTTCTTAAAATTGTTCTACAAATTAGTCCTCATTGTCCAAATGGAAGGCTACCTTAAAAGACACGTGGCTAAATTTAATGATCACGACAACAGATCTCTCTTTTTATAATTACCCGTTACAAATTTTTACGGTTTAAGTTGGCCACGAACGGATTGATAAACATATTACATTTTAATTATGTTTAAATATAATTTATTTTTTAAGTATTGTATTTGATTAAAAAATATTTATTTTGTATTTAAATAAAATATGTATTTAAATAAAAAATATTTTAGAGTTGAAAAGTTGATGTAATTAGTAAAAATAACGATAAAAAGTTAAAGTTGAAAATTGATATTATTGTTTTAAAAAATGTTTAAATAGTAATTATTTTCGTAGTACTGTTGAGAAGAATTGTATTTAAATGTAAAACTTTACATTTGATGTAAAATTACATTGCGTTTAAATATAACTACACTAAAAAATGTTTACCAAACTTCTCTTAAAATCCTTCTTTTCTGGCCTTTAAATATGTTTGACGGGCGCATGCACACGTGTATATATATATATTACCAAACTTATAGGGTGTTTGGTAAACGAATTACATTTTGATTGTATTTGAATAAAATTTGTTTTTTGAATGTTGTATTTGGTTGAAAATTTTGTATTTAAATAAAATGTGTGTTTGGATAAAAAGTATTTTAGAGTTAAAGAGTTGATGTGATTATTTTAAAAATATTTTAAATAGTAATTATTTTCGTAACACTGTTGTAATATTTGTATTTGGTATAAAATTGTATTATATTCGAGTAAAATTAAAATGTAATTTTTTTACCAAATGACACCTTATATTCTAAAAAAGAATAACGAGGTAGCATTAGAAATATCTTTAATTAAAAAAGTTGAATATATATAGTTATGTGTTTAAATTGAAAATAAATTATTTAAAATTAAAATTCGTAAAAATATGAGATGTATTAAAAAGAATAATATGCATATGGTTTTGTTATCATCATTATATATAATTTTTTTAAAAAAATTATTTTATTTTAACTTGAATAAAAAATTTATAAAATGTTAAAATTTGAGTTTTTAATAGAGATTTTAATATGTAAACAATAAAATTTATTTACTTTTATCTAAATAAAAAAAAAGAACAAAAAACTTGTAGAAAGTTTTGATTGGATTTTATGTTCTAACCAAAGCCAACTTGTGAGGGGAAAAAAAAAAAGAAAAGAAAAGAAAAAAAAAGAAAAAAAAAAAACACCGACCTCCCACGTCAAAATTTTCTTCAAATTAATATGCACGTACTTACAAATTTAACTTATGCATCATTTGGGAAATGTTTTATGATACTACGAATATCAATTTTATACCAAACATAAAGTTTTACATTTAAATACAATCATTTTCAACAGTGTTATGAAAATAATTACTATTTAAAAGTTTTTTAAAACAATCACATCAACTTTTCAATCTTAACTATTTATCTCTACTTTTATCAATTACATCAACTTTTCAACTTTAAAATATTTTTTATCCAAACAAACATTTTATTCAAATAGAAAACAAATACTTTTCAATCAAATACATTATTAAAAAAAATTGTATTCAAACACAATTAAAACATAATTCGTTTACTGAACGTCCCCTTAGAAAACTCCAAACATCTAGTCCAACACCCTACACCTTTGGTTGTTTGCTTTTCCCTTATTCCGGATCATACAAATTAATATCCGTTCATCCAGTTCCTCAGTGGGAATTCTTCACATTTGATCATACAATTGCATTAGTATTACCCAATGGTCTTGGCAAAGTACACATATATATTTCACATATTTATCGGCTAACATATTTATCAATTTAAAAAATGTTTTTTTAATGAAAAATGTAATTATAAATATAATTTAACGATGATTATACATTTGATTGTATAAAATAGAATTTAAACCTCAACCCTAATCTATAAAAAATAATAATATAAGTTTTAACCAAGTGTTAAAAACAAAGTAAATTGGTACAATAAAAATATATATAATATTATACATTTTATCACTAAAATATTTTTTTTCAAGTCCTTTGCCTAAACATTGTATGGGGATAATTAGACTAAATGATATGGACTTTGAGTATAAATTGATTTTTATCACAACTTAAAAATTATAACAAAATATGTTATAAGGATAATGTAATAAATTAAATTTAAAATTCTTTAGCAAAAGAAATTGTTTTTATTGTCTCTCTCTCTCTCTCCTTCGACGACATCATGTCTTTCCCTTCTTATGACCCCTTATCTTGATGCCTGATCCACCGCCACCAGCTCCAATCTCCATCTGGATATATTTTCTTCGCTACTATATGTCCCGCGCGAGCTCTGTTCTTTGCTGGTAGCTTGGATCTTCCACGTGAACTCCATCCTTCATTGCCAGCTCCGATCCTCCTATGAATGCTTCACTTTCCGCCACCATTTCCAATTCCTCCACATGAGACACTACACCACTGTTGTCACGGCATCGTGGTGGCTGCACAAAAGTGAGATCCCTCGATGCCGTCATGTTGGCGATTTCATCTGAGATCCAAGATCTCGAATTCTTCCTTGCAATCGATTGCTTTTGTAGAATTGATTTTTTTCCTAAACTAGCATTTTTTATGATTTTGGTGTATTTTTATGGTGGATTATGTATTTTCTGTGGTGATTGATGATTTCTATGGGGTTTTTTTAATAAATATTTTGGTAAAGAAATAAAGTAAGATCCAATAGCATTGACATCTACAAACCGATAACTATCCACTAGATGTGGTTATTGGAGTGGTTACTAACTGGTTACTAGCTAGTATCCTGTTGGGGGAGGTGGTTACTAGTCGGTAACCAGTTGGTATGTTGATAACCAACCGATAACCAAATGGTAATCAATTGGTTATCAATCGATGACCATTAACTGATCTATGGTTATTGATCGGTGATGAGTCAGTTTTATACCGGTGATTTGAGTATTTTTACTTAGGATTTTGTTGGTTTGAGAGCCGTTTAATGTATTTTTAGGTGTTTTAGTGTGTTTAAATAGGTTAGGTAATCAATTGTTCAAGAGTGCAATGGTTAGGATTTGAAAGACAAAATTGCTTTAAAAAAAAAAAATAAAGAGAGAATTATGAGTGCAGTAACCGTGTCCAGTAGGCATTGCAATGCTAGGAAGAAGAATATATATAACAAATTAATCAGAATTACTATGCGAAACAAAACCCTACTTCTAAATATAATAAATTTATTATTATCTTTATAAAAGGGTGTCTATATGTGAGTACTTTTTTAGGCTAAAAAAGGATATACAGAGTAGAGATCTAGAAATGCATTCTATTTAACTATCGGAAGCAGCTTTTAGATAATATAGAACTTTCGATTAATAATTTGATTTGATTAATTTATTAAAAGGAGGGTAGAGAGATTTAAGTGAGGTGTTGAGGGAAAATTATAATCCTAGACTTGGTTTTATTGATTTTCATCCATTGTTATTTTGCTTGATTTTATTTTAGTTTATTTTCATCTTCCAAATTTATTGTTTAAATAAAATTAAGATGATACAATTTTAATATTTAGCAAATGTAATCGTAATTCTTCATGGGAATGATCTTTAATCACCATCATATTATTTGTTTACGATATATGCACTTGTATAACAAATCAACAATAGTTGGTAACTAGCCAATATCTACCAACTATTATAATCAAATGGTAACCGAACGATTACCATTCAAAAGCCTGCGACAGACCCATATCATTGTATATACCAGTTGATATCCTCATGAAGATGAAGGATATAATCAATATTTTAAAATAAAAAAGTTATATTTTAAAGTAAATAAAAAATGAATTCATGATGTTACCTTATGGTATTTTTTGTTATAATTTTTTTCTTGGATGGCAAAAATCAATTCAAAATTTGAATTGGTGGCATTTCTCTTATATTTCCCCAAGCACTTCACTTGCTCAATGTTGGACTTTCATAATAATAACCAACAAAACTCCTAACATCTAGTAGTTTTACATGAAAAATTCCAAACTGTAAACGATATGCTATTTTATAACTTAAACGACAGCATACGTTAAGTGAGAAAGCAACCTAATATTTACAGGAAAACGGAATCTCTTTTGCGTAAAATCTATTTAACAACGTACCTGTGATATTTTAATTAAGACGACTGTCGTTTTATTGGTAAACGACAATACTTAGAATTTAGGACGACAACAAACCAGTAGTTAATAGTTATTGTTCTTTGTAAACTCTTCATTTTATCCAAGCTTCACATACTTTCTTCATTGCTTTCTCTATCCTCCCACCCTTCTAATTATTATTAGAACATATACGGGTATTTGTGGTAGGTTTAATAAGAAATACAATCAACTAAATAAAAAAAAAAATTTAATCCATTTTTAGTTGTTGATCGGTTTGAAACTTTTAATAGAAACCGAATCAAGTAATATAAATAATTTGGGCGGTTTGATTTGGTCAGTTTAGACTTACAAATCAAAAGATTTTTGACATGTAATATATTTGAGTCAATCGTATAAACTAACTAATAAAATCTATTAGGTATTTTAACTGTTGAAATTGTACTTGTATCATAAAAGCATACAAATAACATTAGGTTAGTAAAAAAAAATAATAATAATAAGTGTTATACATGGATCTCTAAATAAACATGACAAGTTTATTTGAAAAAAAATAATCGAACATATAAGAATATATCTTTTAAAAATTAGTCCGAAATTTCTAAAACAGCTAACTCAATTGATTAAAAAGAAAAAAAGAATACATCCCAACTTATCAATCGAAAATCCCATCAAAGTATAGCCAAAAAAAAAAAAAAAATCAACCATTTGATTTGAATTTATTAGATTGATTTTTATTATTAGTCTTTTTTTTTTTAACGCCTCATACTAGAACACTTCTGAATATTGTTTGTCATCTTGGATTAAGTAAAGCTTGAAATTTATTCTTTTTGGTAGCTATGTTTAGTAGGATGTGAGGAAATTAGACGAATTTTTGCTTTATCAATTGCATCCCAAGTTTCAACTTCCATTTTAGCAGCAAAAATGTGGGGAATACTTGTGTTTGGCGGTTTCTTTACAAATCCAACAAAGTCAAACTGGGAAGAGAGAGAGAGAGAGAGAGAGAGAGAGAGAGAGAGAAGTTGCCAACTGTGCTATTGTATATTATATTACACAAACTACTACACATATATTGACCAGATATACCAACCCATGACTTGACCAGAACAAAAAAAAAAAAGAAAAAAAAAAGAAAAGAAAAGAAAGTAAATTAGAACACATAACTTGACCCAAAATAAAAGAGGGGGAAGGCTCTCATGTAACGCCTTCCTTGTAAGACTTGTTTTTAAATCACTTGATGAATATTCATCAATTGAGATATTGCCTATACATAATATTTATAATATATCTTATCTCATGTGATAATGGACTAACAAATTAAAAAAATTAAAAAAAAACTCAACCTTGGAGAAAAAAATAAAAATCCCTCTTTTTTATGTCAGCAAGGGGATTTTGTCGTTTTACAGGTCAGGGAAAGGGATGGGCTGAGGGATTTGCCGTTATTGAAGAAGACAACGATCTCAATCCAAACCTAATCGGGATGGTGTTATGCACTAGATCGCAATGGTGGCTCAATTGAGGGATGGACTTGTGTGATCTACTCGTCCTATTGGCAGGCGCGCGGCCAGGGAAGGTCATTAGAAAAGGGGCTTGCTGTTGACAGGGTGGGGGAGGGGTGTCACTGGAATTAAGATTGAGGTTTTTAATTTCTTTTTTTTAATTTCTTAGTCTATGTTATAAACTAAAGTATATTATAACTATTATATATAAACAAATCTTAACCGTTAAATTATTTCTAAACGGTTAAAAATTGAGCTCTATACAAATTATGGTAGAGTTTTTAATCATCCCAAAATAAAAATACATTGCTTATATATCCTTGCAGCTCATATACTCCTTTTTGGTCAAATTTTTATTCTTTTTTATAACTAAAACCGTATTTGGTTAGAAAGAGGAGGGTAAGAAGTATGAATATTAAATAGAGTTGAATAGTAACTCTCTTTCAAATTGTTTGGTAAGATAAATAGCATATTGGCAAGGGAATTAGAAGAATAAATAGCTTTGTATTCGCAAATATGTACTTAAAACTTTTGTTTGTTTTTAAATATTTATTGGCTTTAAAATCATTGATAATTAGAAATGAGTGCATAATCTTTTATTTAGTAGTGAAAAAATTAACCTTAAAAGGAAAAAAAAATATGACGATGTAAAGTAAAATAAAAGCGAAAATATAAAATATTACAACCAACTTGAAACATATCAAGGATTAAAAACTTCAATTTTGGATTATCACAATTCTAATATATGAAATGACTTCAAAGAATAAATTATGCAATGCTTACAAACTAAAAAAAATTGTGTAACAGTTATAACATGTAGATCAACATTTGACAAAAAAAAATTTTTTTTTAAACACTTTTTATCTATACAAAGTCATTACTTTAATTTAGCATATTTATTCTCAAGTAAATCCCTATTCAGATAAATTATGAATCTATCATTACTCAAAAAGACACCTCATTCCTTCACATCTCCTCTTTTTCTGTCCATCTTTTTTCAAACAAACAACTAATTAGTCTTTCCCTCCCCCCTCTCCCCTCCTGACCCTCTTTGTCCATCAATCCATATGCCCCACCGAGCAATCGAGATAACTTTTTATATTATTATTTTATTATTATTATTTTTATTGCTAAAGACCAATGGAGAAAACTTGTGTATTTTGTACTTGTCCCCAGTCAAAATTGTTAATATAAAGTGGGAAGAACGAGAAAGACATTGCCAAATGTAATTGTATGCAACACGTTATTGTCACACATAGCTTAACCAGAAAAATGAATAAAAAACGTGTGCCACCCAAATGGAGTGTTTGCGGATGCATGGAGACTTTTTTTTTTTTTTTTAAATATGTTTAGTAAAAAAAACTGTTTGGGGTGAAAAAATAAAAATATTAAATTTTTTTTTGAAAAAAAAACAATATAAATATTGTTTTATTCATCTCAAAATTCTATGTAATTTAAAAAATATATATTTTATTGAGACTTGTATATATAAAATTATGAATTTTTAAAATTTAAAATTTATTATAATGTCTTGAATATATAAATAATAAAAAATAATGATATGTTAAAAAAAAAATATTTTGGAAGCTCAAAACAAACCTCCTAAAAACCAAAAAAAAAAAAAAAATAATGAAATAAAAATAAAATAAAATAAGCAGTCAGTTTCTCTACGGTGACGTGTGTAGAAGTGCTGAGATTCAGGAGGAATTGGCTGATTTTGAAACAATCTTTAGTGGAGGCTCACGCTCAACCCAGCTACCTCGGTAGTTGATATTTCTGAATGAAGTCGTATGCAAATTTTGATAATTCTCTAGATCCCACCATTGTCTTTGTCTTGCCTTGGCATTATCTAACTCTTTTTATTTTTATTATATAAATACTTTTGGTTGGTGAGTTTATCTTAACCTTTCGAAATGAAATTTTGATATTGAAATTAGTTAAGTTGATTTTTTTTGAAAAAGATAAAAATTTAAACCAAATTTTTAGTGTGGACCTTTGTTCTAAATATTCCATTAATTAAGAAATAGGAAATGAAATAAAACAGTGACAAAAATTATTGCAATTAAACAAGGAACTATTTCCATCTTTAATGCATAGGTCAATACTAGTGCTGTATTTGTCATAAAAAGATATGAATAATAATATTATCTCACTTTGATATGTTATTTTTTTTCATATTTCTGACATTACTACTTTTTGTTATCTTTAAACATAAAAATAAACTTTTATTATTTGCATAACTTAAAAAATAAAAATACTTATTAAATATTAAACTTGACATTAATTATGCTTATTAGTTAAACACCAACATAAAAAATATTGCTTTTTTTTTTCTTCTAATTTTATCGAATAAATTCCAAGTCAAACATGGCTAAAATGGATTGTAATTACCTAACCAGCCATTTCCAACAACCAACGTGAATGTGAGGAATCCCAACAACGACATTTCGAATGTGATTATATCCGTTTAACGACAAAATCAAGTTTGGTCAAAAAAATAAATTAAAAAAAATAATTAAAAATTAAAAACTTTAATAAAAAAACACCAAAAAAATGTGGAGCACAATCTACTCTACCCCCACGTCGCTCGCTCTTTTGTCCTCGTTGGGGGATAAAATACGCACCACTGCCTTACTTTAGCCTCCGTCCACCACCTTTGGCTATCGTGCGCTGTTCAACTTCTGCGCTCCCATGGCGATCACTTTCCAGCTCTGCCGCATCCCCACCCGGACCGACCTCTTCGTCCCGGAGACCTTCTCCCTCCGGTGTCGGAAGCCTCTCTCCGTCCGATGCTCTGCCGGCGACTCCTCTTCTCCGTCCTCAGCCGCCGTCTCCGCCGACTCCGACTTCGACGCGAAGGTTTTCCGGAAGAACCTGACGCGAAGCAAGAACTACAACCGCAGGGGGTTTGGCCACAAGGAGGAGACTCTCGAGCTCATGAGCCGCGAGTACACTAGTAATTCTCTCTCCCGGAGCTTTTTCTCATTTTCCGGCCGAGAATTTTTTTCTTTTTTCCTTTTTTTTCGGTTCTTGTTTGTTTGTTTGGCTGATCGGTTGAGTTTTGGCAGGTGATATCATCAAGACTTTGAAGGAGAACGGAAACGAGTACACCTGGGGAAACGTGACGGTGAAATTGGCCGAGGCGTATGGATTCTGCTGGGGAGTTGAGCGCGCTGTGCAGATCGCTTACGAGGCGAGAAAACAGTTTACCGAAGACAAAATCTGGATCACCAACGAAATTATCCACAATCCGACAGTCAACAAGGTTCTAATTTCTCAATTTCACTAGTTTTCTGAACAAAAATTTGGTCTTTTTTTTTTCTGAATTTTATTTGGTGAATTTCGACAGAGGTTGGAGGAAATGGAGGTCAAGAATATTCCGGTCGAGGAAGGGAAGAAACAGTTCGAGGTTGTGAACGAACGCGACGTTGTGATTTTGCCGGCGTTCGGTGCTGCCGTGGACGAGATGTTGACTCTGAGCGACAAAAACGTTCAGATTGTTGATACTACTTGCCCATGGGTTTCCAAGGTAACTTGAACTTTGCCTCTTTTAATTTTCTGTTTGGCGAAGCGGAAAATCTGGAATTCTGTTAAGTTGATTGGTGTTTGTGAAGGTTTGGAACACTGTGGAGAAGCACAAGAAAGGTGATTATACCTCGATTATTCATGGTAAATACGCCCATGAGGAGACTGTAGCAACTGCTTCTTTTGCTGGAACTTATATTATTGTCAAGAACATGACAGAGGTGGGCATATGTATATTTTGCTTAGATGTTGTGTTTCCTTTTTCAAAAATACATACATACATATATATATATATTTACATGTATATTTCGTTTAGATTTTTATGGAGTGCTTTTGATCTTGATTGATCCAGGCAAACTATGTGTGTGATTATATTCTTGGTGGTGAGCTCGATGGATCTAGCTCGACGAAAGAGGCGTTTTTGGAGGTTTGATTATTGAATTTGCTTGTTTGTTTATATTTTTCCCGAAGAACTTTTAGGAGAATATATATGATTGTTATTTGATTGGCCTGCAGAAATTTAAGTACGCGGTTTCTGATGGTTTTGACCCCGATAAGGACCTCGTGAAGGTTGGCATTGCTAACCAGACTACCATGCTCAAGGGAGAAACTGAAGAGATTGGTTAGTTTTTTGCTGGTTATATTCCTTGCCTCTCTAGGGAACGCTGCCATTTTTATGGAATATTACTTATGTGTAATTGTTTTGTTATTTGCAGGGAAATTGGTTGAGAGGACTATGATGCGGAAATACGGGGTGGAGAATGTCAATGACCATTTTATAAGCTTCAACACTATTTGTGATGCAACTCAAGTAAGTCCGTATTCTTTTTCTGTATCGCTGTTTGGTTTATCATATATGAGATTACCGGGAAGCAAAACATTGCAGAG
This sequence comes from Antiaris toxicaria, assembly GCA_035233585.1. Lineage (NCBI taxonomy): Eukaryota > Viridiplantae > Streptophyta > Magnoliopsida > Rosales > Moraceae > Antiaris > Antiaris toxicaria. The sequence continues at coordinate 44,621,102 of CP141158.1, read as the reverse complement.
AACCAAATTGCTTCTTTTCATGTGTTTGTTCTTTGTTCATGTCGTATGATATTCATAGCCACCGGTGGTCACCACACCCGCCTGCCTTCCCTTTTGAGGCTAAATCGGATTTTCAGCTCCACACCCAAATTGCTAATCAGTCTATTTGTGTTGAGGATTCTGAATTTTCAGCGAGATTCAAAGTAAATTTATATGTTTCTTTTTCAGGAGCGGCAAGATGCAATGTACAAGATGGTAGAGGAAGAGCTAGACCTTATCCTAGTCGTTGGTGGTTGGAACTCGAGTAACACCTCTCATCTACAAGAGATTGCAGAGGAACGGGGAATCCCCTCATATTGGATCGACAGCGAGCAGAGAATAGGTCCTGGGAACAAAATAGCATACAAGCTTAATGTAAGTTCGAAACTGAAGGAGTTCCACCGTAATCAGTTCATTCCCAGTTTATTACCCATATACCAATTTTAAATACGTTCTCATCTTTGTTTCTTTTTCTATTGTGATAGCATGGAGAATTGGTTGAGAAAGAGAACTGGTTACCAAAGGGTCCCATCACAATCGGTATAACATCGGGAGCTTCTACTCCGGACAAGGTAATTTCTTAGTGGTTTGAATTTGAATCAGAAAACATTTTTTTAGCAAGACATGAGAACCTGCAGTCGATACCAAACTGTATTCTTAGTTATTTATGCGACATTGATTTTTATCCGATCATCTTGACTATTTTAACTAGGCTGTTGAAGATGTTCTCACCAAGGTGTTCGACCTCAAACGCGAAGAACTGTTGCAACTGGCGTAATTTAAGACTGATTCATGCTTATACAACACATTAGCACCAAGCTTAGTTATAGAGCTTCATTGATGTATGATAAAATACTAAAGAAAATGCTGGATCTACGTTGTAGAATAAACTCTATGTAACCCAGAATTTGTAATGCCATATAGTAGTAGAGTTCCTTTTTTTATTTTTTATTTTTTATTGCTGAAATGGTCGAGTTCTTGGACTCTGAAGAGGTGCCTTAGACTGCAAATAGCAGCCAGATTGGAAATTTGAAATTGTTGACCCAAAGTGTTAAAATTTCCACCTTTTAAAAACGTCAAAAAAGGAGGTAGTTTTGAAGAATAGTACACTTTATTCAATTATCAATTATGTTATTGAATTTTCCACAAATAAATAATAAAAAACCTATGTATTTTTGTTTGGTAATTACAGCAGTATGTGGGTTTCCCTGGTGTGTTTGGTAACCATGATCCAAATGCCCAAAATTTTCCTACACATTCAGAGAAGCAAATCAACTTGCACATCCAAATGCCCTTTACTTTTTTCTGAACTGCATTATCAAATTGAATTTTTGACCTCATTTGTGTTGTGACCTTAACTTCAAATACGGCAGATAGTACCCAACAGGAACTGCCCTTCTGGTGCATATAAATGATTCCCCTGCTCTGGTGGTGATGCCGCTAAATTACTTGGGAGAAGATGATTCAACGATTTCCGGAAGCTGGTCGAGCAATCGATTCATCTCATCCGGAAACTCGGCTTTTGCCCGATTAGTCTTTCCTCCAACAACCACTGCCGTTCCATCTTGTAACGCCCATATCTTTTGATTGACCAGAGAAGAATAGTGTATGAGCATAAGAACACAATTAACAATTTGTTGGTATAAATGAATCAACAATGGCAAAACAATCACTGCGTTTTACCAGAAACAACAATATTAACACGTAAACCCTTAACACGTTTATGCTGAAAAACGCTTATAAAGTTGGTATGTTTGGCGCAAATGCCAACGCATGATGTTTGGATTGAACCAAAAGTGAAAAGAAAGAAAATTTTAGAGGGATTTTGGGATGAATATCGATAATTGAGGTGTTTGGTAGGAAATATGGACGGAAAGGACAGTTGAATAGAAAAACTAGAAGGTGGGTCCCACCAAGCGGGTAGATTTTGTGCTTGGAAACTTTGACACCAAGAAGCAGAATTACTAATAAAAAATTTTTTTAAAACAAAAAAAATATTGATAATTTTTGGGCAAAATGGCTACTGTAGTAATAATAATTTTTCTATCTTTTAGTTTCACTTACAATACCAAACAAGAGAAGGTAAAATCATTTTCTTCTCTCCTTTTTTCACAACAAACAACTACAGGGAAAATCAAAATTTTTTCCTATGCTTCTAATTTTCTTTCATCCCTATATATATAAATAATCATGTATAGTTTCTGCAGCATACAGAATTTTATAGCTTAATCTACTCAACAGAAACTGAAATCTCACCTGTGCATGAGACAAATAGCTGAGGCAAGTGGTGAGCATCAAAGCACCAAATCCAGCATATACAATTGGCACTCCTGGGTCAGTCTAGCAAAGAACATAATGTTATTCAAAGTGAATAAAGAATTGAAGATTTTTATGTTGTGTAATATAACAGTGTGGTTTTAGCCTTTACCTTCAAGTCAAGACCACTGCTCCCAATCGCATCTTCGATAACAATCTTAATCCCGTTTATCTCAATTGGAAGTTTAGAGTTCGGCCGCCGGACTCCAACAAATTTTCCTTCTTGATCATACAAAACGATGGATTGTAGATCTCGAGCAAGCATCGATCTATTTTACAAAGAAAATTGATATGTCAATAAGAGTTAAGTAACTCAAACAAGTTGCTAGTATAAGTAGAATTGAAAGAGCTATTCGAGAAGATAAAGCAGCGAGAGAAGCACATACATTCCCTTGACGTTATCCGAGTTCACATCACCAATTGGCAAGAAGGTCCCAAAAAGCTTCTTATCACCGATTATCTTAAGAGGGGCCACAGCCAAATTAAAAGGCCCTTCATCATTCTTGAGTATTTGTAGCGCTGAAAAACTCCAATCTGTCTGATATATGGTTATCCCTCCATAACGTAAGGGGTCATTTACACTAATTGTTTTTCTCAGCACCTCCTTACCATTAATGTCGTATAGTGAAAGATCGGTGTGAAACTGGGCCACCTATTGCATTAAACATGTGGGAAAAGTGAGGTTAAAATATCTGAATCTTCAGAAGCAATAAGCAAGTAAACTAAAGACCTTTTTAGACATTCCAAAATGATAAGGAAGGAAAGATAAAACACAAATGTCTTTAACAGTAGAAGCAAATGAAACTGAAGATCTGATCATTGGTTTTCTACAGGGCAAGCCAAGAGTTGACCATCACGAAGAAGAAGACCTTGTGATGAGATGCATAAACTCTCGCTTGCAGACATTCTGACTTCAGATTTAAAAGAGAAATTTTTACATTTTGGCACCTTTCATTTCAGCAAGTTTATAATGACAGCAAGTGTAGCAAATAGAGACAGAAGAACATCTAACCTCCCCACTATCATAGTAATCCATGAAGAATCTGTTGACATGAACTTCTGTGTTAAATGCGTCAGTCGGAGAAGAGAGAAACCCAGTTGGGCCTAATACATCTCCGACGACAAAATTCAGCCCCTGTGGCACTGTGACTGAACCTCTGAAGCTCCCTGCTGCACTAAGTGTTCCACCTCCCATTATGAGTAGCATCGCTAAATGAACTCCAATAGGAGCAAACCGACCAGCAAGCCCCTTGAAGGCATATAGGGCTGGTCCCTTCATGAATACCTATTCCAACCAAAAAAATAATAATAATAATAAAATTTGAGGATGTTAATTGCACAAAAAGGAAAGAAAAGAACTATAACTATGTCAAAAATCAAATTTTAAAGTAAAAAAGAAAAGTAAGGAAGGATAACCTCGTATCCGGATCCCATCAGAATAACACCTAAATCTTTCACTGATGCTCTTGGAAGAGTGTCGGAAAATTCCTGCTTGAGGATGGCCTCAGAAGAATGCATAAAATTCCATCTGATTTTACCAGCAAATCTCTTGGTTAATTTCAAGCTACAAAACATAAGGGTGAAGACAGCCATATGCAAGGAAATCAAACCTTCTAGCCACTTTGACAAGTGGTATCTGTGTTGTGTAAGTGCACGCCATGAGTGATGTACCAAGTAGAGCCAGAATTCCAAGGAAAATGGGAGAAGAGTAAACGTGATCAAACCCGAGGGTGAGAACCCATCTCCAAGTGAAGAATCCCAAAAATGGGTTATCTTCTGGGTACTTCTGGAAATAGAAATCGGGCGCCTCACCTTGGTCAATGACGGTTCCTGCAGAAGCATTTGAAGCACACAAGGCCTACTTACTTACAATCACAAAATATCATGAAGATCTTGCAAAAATGGTGTCTATTCACACAATATTTATAAAGAGATTTGGACAAATCACAGCAACAAATCTAGACTGCTTCCTCAGCTTCTGAGCTCAACAACACAAAACCCAAATCACAAATTCCGTGCCACAATGCATTACGACTAATAATTGAGAATAAGAACACAACCACAGAACATATGAAGAGGCTGCCAGCAACAATGATATCAAATTTAATCCCAACTTCTCAATACCAACTTCGTGGCATGTTAATTGTTATTATGCTTTTCTGGAAGGTGTTTAAATAATACCCCGTCAATAAATATTTATCTACCAGTTAAAATATGACAACTTACTGCCACTTGACTTGGTATCTAGAAGTTCGATTCCTATCACTTCTTATTCTAATGACTTCATTGAATTTTATCAACACAAAGCAAGAAAGAGATGGATTCTCTGAAATGCCAGCATAAAATCTAGACAAACCAAAGCAAATTAAGCACATTCCCCACTTCTAAGCTCAACACCACAAAACCCAAATGAGCAAATCACAAAATCTAAAAGCCACAAAGCATAGAAACACAGTTAAAATACCAAGAACCAATAGAGCAAACATGCTTGAATTTTACAGCACATGAAATTCTATTTAAATGAAGCTAAAACGGAGCTGGAAAAGAAGTGCCTTGAAGTCATGTCAATAAAAAATCTAGAAAAAATTATAGCAAATTAACCACATTTCCTCATTTCTAAGCTCAACATCACAAAACCCAATCCACAAAATCCAAAACCACAAAACGTGAAAAACACAGCAACACTATACCAAGAGCCATTAGAGCAGCAACAGCAAACATCTCTCCAATCGCCAGAGGCAGATTAGACAAAACTGCCAAAACCTTTCTAGGCAATCTCTTCACCAACCCCGTCACTCCACTCCCATTATTCCCTGCCTTGGCGACAACTTCCTCCTCCGCTAGCGGCGGCGGAGCGCCTTCCGAGAGAAGAATCTTGTTGGTTAAGTTATTCTGGTTCTTCTTGTTATCTTGGGGGCTCTTGAGCTTACAGGTGGTGGTGAAAAGTGGGGAACTTCTCTTGTTATGGGAAGTGAATGTGGGTCTCGAGTTGTTGTAGTGAAAAAGGGAAGGTTTGAGGAAAAGGGATTTGTGGAAAGATGGTTTGGAAGTTATGGCGTGGTTTAGAGACTCCATTGATGGGGAATTTGGAGTCGGGTTTTTTACTCTTTCCCGTTGCAAAGCAGGATGTAACGACCGTATATGTTGTTGGTTTATCCTATATTCCACGCTTTTTGGTATTCCACGTGGGCAAAGAACAAGATTTTTAGATATTTTGAGAAGAATAAAACTTTACCCGTGTCTTTCAATACGCAACAGACTTCCACTTAAGCCTATACTTGCTCAGGAAAGAAAACAAGATTAAAAAAAAAAAAAAATTTTGAAAGTGAAAGGATATAAGGGGGTGGGAAATATTTTGTTTTTTTGTTATTTTGTTTTTATTTTTAGAAAAATACTATGATTATTCTTTTTATCACGGTCTTTCTCATTTTTTTATGTTCTTTTTTATATCAAGTGTCCTTCACATTTACTTAAAAAAGTAAAGTTTAGTAATAACTCAAAACTTTTAAGTTTATTACTTGACTGTCATTAGTTTCTTTAAAAGTGAAAATGGGGGGAAACAATTACTATTTGTAATTATAAAAAATTCTATCATGTGATTATAAGTATAATATAACAGTAACATTACATTAAATTTTATCTAAAAGTATAGAATTTAAATTCTCCATTGTAAAATTAAAAAGAAAAAAGAAAAAATTCGACCTTCTTTTACATTAGATAAAAATAACTTAAAAGATAATAGTAATCTAAGGTTAAGTTGGATATCATAAGTGATTGATTCTATTTGAATGGTTAGACTAGCATGTATTAATTATTTTTAAGAGAAATAGTAATAATAATAATAATTTATTATTTTATTATTAATTACTATTATGTATGTATATATTGCGATATTTTAAAGTTAACAATCAATGAATTTAATTTGTATATAACAACTAAAATATCTAGTGTGTATATATATATATAGTATACTTGTAATGTATATATATTATACACATATTAAGTGTAAAACTCGTAAATCAGTAATATTACTTTGGTTTTTTTAGTTAAAAACTAGTTGAACCCACGTGTGATTGTGGGATATCAAATGAGGGAAAATTTTGAATTATTTTGTATAAATTTGAGTCATTAATGTTTTATATATGTTTTAAAGATAATAATATTTTTACATTTTATAAAAGCATTTTTTTAAATGTAAGTTATTATTAAAAAAATGTGAATAAGGAATGACAAAAATTTACATAATATAAAACTAAATAAAAAAATATAAATTAAATTTTTTTTACTACTAAAAAATATATTTTAAAAAATGTAAAACATAAAAGTTTTGTGTGTGTGTGTGTGTGTGTTTTTTTTTTTTTGGGGTGGGGGAAGGAGCTAAAAAGGTTATGTTTAAATTATTACAAGCAAATACACTGAAATATAATTAAAATGTATATTATAAAATTATAAAAAAGAAAAAAGAAGAGTAATGTTTGAGGGAAAAAAATAAGAAAAAAAAAAAAAAAAAAAAGGAAACAAAGAAAGAAAGAAAGTAAAGGCGGATCCCAGTCTCCCCTTTCCATCAACCTTACCCTCCTTTTCCCTCTTTCTCACGCAGTGCACTCCCACAGAGTTAATTAATCCCCAAAAAAAGGGTAGAAAAAAAGGTTTATGAAACCATGCCATAGAAACATAAGAAACGATTTGTAACTGTACAAAAAAAATCTATTCTCTCTTTTATATATGTAGCTGATTCCTGAAATCTTTTCAAGCATATGTGCGGTTCTTACTTTACGTTAAAGCACTTTTATACGTCTTAAACTAATGAAGCCTCATGTCGTGTAGAAAAAATTGTGGTATGAGAGACTAACAGAATATTGCCTTGAAGAAAATGATAATGTCTATGGTGGTTGTTTTAATATGAGTCCATACATCAAAGTTAGTAAGACGTTTTGATTAATAAACGTGACAGTGAAAAAAAAGGTTGATGATCTACTCTTCATGGCACAGGCAAAACACTAAAGGCTTTGCTACCAAAAAAAAAAAAAGGAAAAAAAGGCAATAAGCAAACACTAATAGCCGTAAAGACAGACTTCATGCGTGAAAAACAAAGTCGTCAATCAATGTTGCAGAGAATATTGTTGACAAAGCGAGTCAATAAGACAATGAAATCTCGTAGTAAGAAGAATGGTATTAATAATCACACTTGCGGGTTTTGTTTTTAGTTTTTAGTTTTTCGTTTTTGTTTTTGTTTTTTCTTTTAACTTAAAGCCAGAGATGGTGAAAACAATCATCTCTGCAAAGTGAAATCCTTCCATTATAATTACAAGGAAGATTGCTAAAAATGTAAATTAGCATGAAGATGGAATTAACAAGGAGAACAGTAGTCCAAGAAGAAATCAGATTCTGGACTTGTTGGTGCTAGTCTGGAGTCTGTGAACTTTGATGTTAGTAGGAATAGTCTTTGATGATAGAACCATAGATAATTAATTTAAATAACATTAGACTCAATAGATTGAAATAATGAAGACCTGTTGATTACAATGCCATATCTAGCGTACAAGTTATAGATAAAAACTATGTTAAATGTTAATTGTTTAAAAAAAAAAAACTTTTTATATAGCATTGTCAATCAAAACAACTACAAGTTAATTTAGGATTATAATGAAATGATACAAAGTAGTTATCAACCAAATAGCATAAGAAAAAGAGTTAACGTGTGTAATCTACTACTAAAAAGTCTCAATTTAAAGCCTTGAACAAATTAGCAAAGTTTAACGTGTAAAAAAAACTTTTTTTTTTTTTTTTTTTAAAGATGACTGCTGTTGATTCCAGGGCTTCAGTACCTTAAGCTCAGTCATGGCTTTAACTAAGTGAATTGAGTAAGCAAGGTCCTAAAAGAAATGGACGGTGAAGATTGCAAGCTATTTTTCTCAGCCATCACGCCAATTGCTGCAAAATCACCAAATACAGAGCCGTGGTGTTGATACTCACACAGCTTGCTTCAGCCTACCAAGCATGGACCTGTTATCCCTAGCCACACGTGAAGAAATGTTAAATTCAAATTATCCAAATGAATTCAATAACCATTAACAATGAGATTGTACTCCTTCAGTTATCTTAGACATGGATAAAGGTAAATTTAACTTTCTCATCATATTGGGATCAATAAAAATGTCATTATGCCATAACATATATCACTATGTCATATTCTATAACCATCATACCATCACAATTTTTTAAGACAATACCATATTATACTATATGTACATTATGGCTATAACCTAATAATTATTATAAGACAATGCATGATATGCATTAATCAGTTATAATTAAAATGTTAAATATTGATCTCGTAATCAGTAATTAGAAAATAATTATGTGTTTTGAAAAAAAAAATAAAATTATTTCGCATTTTTACAAGTAATTAAGTAAAGTTCAAAATTAAGAATTTAGCTTAAAGATGACTCGAACAGTTGGGTCATTACAAAAAAAAAAAAAAGTAAATCACCTTATTTAACCCATAATAGATTTTGCCAGCACCAAAATTTCCTTAAAGACCACATTTTTTGTATGATTAGAAGAATCATTGTTGATATATGAAATGTCTAATAAGACTTTAATAGCATCTTCATTTTTCACTCTTGATAACGCAACATATAATTGTCTATGTGAAAAAACAGGCTCAAGAAGATACAACCCAACAAAATCTAATGTTTGCCCTTCAGCCTTATTAATAGTCATAGCAAAAGATGGACGAATTGGAAATTATGTTCTCTTAAAAGGAAATGAATTTTTGTCACCTTCTAGAGGTAACAATGAAATTCTTGGTAAGAAAACTCGTTTTCCTTAATAGTCCCTAAATGCAATCTCAGCATTAATAACATTTCGCTCAAAATGACGGCAAATTAATCCTGTGCCATTACACAACCCTTCTGTAGAGTTGATATCACGCAGAAAGATCACAGGACAATTCAACTTCAGTATAAATTCATGTGGAGGAATCCCATTCGTTTTTAAAGTGTTGAAGAAATCTTATTGGACAGTACGAGCAGTTCCACCCAAAGTGTTCATCGAAGCTATATAGTAAACAACAGGATCACGTGGAAATTTACTTATAATCAGATTGTTGATTTCATCTACATGAGCATTCTTTAGAGTCAAAATAACACGATTCACCATTGAACGTATATAAGTGCCTACAAATTCTTTTCTAGTTGGTGATTGCTTAAAAGTTGTAACTTAGTGGAATTCATTTATGGATCCATTAAATTTCTCGTTCTGAAGGTTTTGTGGTCGATTTATCACGTGAGATTGTGTATATTTTTCCTTTTGTGTTTATTAAAAAATGATATTGCGTTCATATATATATATATATATTTTATTCAAGAATTACCTCAAGTCTATTTTAATACATCTAGATTGTGAAAAACAATATATATAAATATACGTTGAGTTATTTTAATTTTCAATTTTTATATATTTTTGCTAGAAGCTATTTACATCGACACCTTGACTAAATTAGTTTGTCAAATTTAGTCGATAAGGTGTCCAATTTATAATCTATTCATAAGCAAAAAAATAAAAAAGGACTTGATTTTTTTTAATAAATTAGCATCTTTAAATTGCTAGTACTTCAAGTATTTGCGGGGAACTATAATTAAAGCATTAATATTCTAATTTCAAGCTATGGTACTGCATGACTCATTTCGTAGGCATATCTAATAAAAGCGAACAATAAAAATGACAAATAAATAAAAAATTAAATGCTAGCTTTTTCACTTTTTCAGAGTGTTAAAGAATATATTATTGAATCCTACACTTTAATTTATCTTGAATATTAATTACCATGTACCTAATAAACATACAAAACTCACAGGAGCACAAAAACGTGGACAAAAATTCGACTCAATTTGTTAATGTTTGAGCTAAAATAAAATTTGAATGCAAAATTTAAAAATGACTTTGTGTTAAATTTGACATGATAAAATAAAAATTATAGCTAGGTAATTTTATAATTGGATGTGTTGAAATTGTTTAACTATAAGTGTAAAGGAGAATACCAAAGTTTTATGTAGAAAGAAGAAAAAGATTTATAGTTTTTTTTTTTATAAGAAAATGTCTTTTACTATGATATAGTAAGTAAAGGAATATGCCTGTATAGGTTACACGCATGGCGTAGACAATGAGATTATAGAGGTGCTTTTAGCACTTATTAGGCTGTAATTAATAATTAATAATTAATTATTATTTTATATAAAAATAAATATAATTATTTGAATTTTAATTCTGAAAAGAGTCATTTGTAACGACATTTATATATGTTAACGAATGGTTACCATTAAATTTATAATAAGGGAAAATCAGAAAATGTAAATTACTTTTTCTTTTTTTGTTTTCAGTTTTTCTCTCTTTCTCTTCCATACATTCAAATAGAATTTTATTATTATTTTTTTTTTTGAATTTCTAATTTTGCTTGTTAGAAATTTACATGAGACTTGTCTTATCCTAAGATGTTATTGAAACCTAATGCAATCTTTATAAACAAGAAACAAATAGCATTTAAAAAAAAAACATATTTCATTACAAATTTCAAATCTCCAACATTTTTTCCAACCGGATGAAACAAATGTACAACAATATCTCAATCGGTTACATTAGTGACTGTACTCCAAGCATGAATATGAATGAAACTTCCGTGAAGAAAAATATATTTTATTCATCATGGGAAAAAAAAAACTTTAATTTTATGATTAATCATTAAAATTTAACTGTAGGTAAAACAAATTGCAAAACATTTTAATTTTTTTTTATATGTTCATGAGACAAATACAACGTCAACTACTTCAATAAGGAGTCACATTCTTCCTTTAATACGTAATTAAAAAAAAAAAACACTACAAATTATGATCACGAACAATAATATTAGTGCCTTGATATCCTAAGCCAATAATAGTGACATGCAAAGCACATGTAGCTTAGCAATCTCTGCACCCGAATATCCAAACACATCAACAGAGCCGCCGCAACCACACCGCCCATGGTGTAGCCAGTGCCGAACATCTGAGCACCAATCATCGCACTCTCCGCCACCCCAAGAAAATAATAAATTGAGAACGCCAACAATGCAGCCAAGAAAATACCAATTAGGGCATGAATATGCACTAAACGACGAGTAGTTGATGTAGATTGCCTTGTGATGACTGTGTTGAAGGCCGAGTTATGATGAGATGTTTGTGAAGGTGCTCTTACTTTTCCACAGGCTATCGGACGGTTGGGAATGTCACTAGAATAATCAGTCAGTGATCTTGCCCTTCCTTTGCCGAAAATAGGAACCAAGTTGTTTTCTTCTATGTGATTTTTGCAAATAGGGCATGGTTGATTGGATTGGAATAAAGTGTGGAGCCATTTGTAAAGACAAGGCCAGCAAAAGAGGTGGCCACAGGGAGTTACCACTGGATCAAGCGGCACTTGATAGCAGATTGAGCAGTCGAAATCGTTGTCGCTACCGTCGTCGGCACAACTTGCATCCATCGGGCAAGTTTTCGATTCAAGACCGACGTCTCCGAGCTTTGTGTCCATAATGAAGTGTGTTGAAATCAAAAGATTTAAGCAGTACTACTTCAAAACCCTGCAGAGTAGTATGGTGGGAACCTTTTATATTTAGTATTATACAATTATCATGAAAACCTTGTGAACGATACAATAAAATAGAAGACTATATTCCATAATCAGCATATGTATAGGATATAAGGTTCGTGAACAAAAACATGAAATCTAGAATTTAGTATTAAAGGAAAAGAAATAAACGTAGAGCTGGACAAAAGCTAAGATGGATAACCGGGTATATATCCATGTCTATGTTATAAAAGCAAGCACATATATATATATATATATTTATATATGAATAACTAGTAAGTGGTTCTTTAGCCAAAAAAAAAATGCTAATTAGTGTTATTTCATACCCGGTACAATGACGACGAGTTTAGCAATTTTCTTTATGGGAGTGTTCTCATACGTATATATAGGAGGTCAACAACTCATTATTCCTTCTCGAATTACATCCTCAGTTTTATTAATTTGAATTCTAATAGGAATTTCTCTTGTTTTCGAAGTACTGGTAGGAGTTGATTTTATTTTTAATATAATCTTCATCTTTTGTGCCACTATCCAAGCTAAGTGTTTTTCTTTTTTTTTCCACACACCTAAAACATTTTCATCCTACTATTAAATATACACACACATATATATGTATGCATATTAATGAACACTTAAAAATTACATTTTTTTAATAGTGTTTTGTGTGCAAATATGTTAAATAAAATAAATAAATATTAAATACTAGTAATATATTTTAATTGGTGTAATTATTTTGTAAAATATTTGTTTTAGTGTATTAATGCTATTTTTAGTGAAAATACGGTGTAAAATCTACGGTTAGCTATAGAATCTGCCAAAGTTACTATTCATAGCATATGAAATATTAGTCTTATTTTATAGATCTCATCATTGAGGACATTTAATGTTATGCTTGGTAGAAGTTAAAAAGTAGAAAGAAAGACAGCATGCTCGAGATTTTAGATGAAAATTGATAATTTAAAGTGTTTGATAGGATAGAATTTTAGATCGAATGGAAAAGTGAGTGGAACAATTGTAAGGTTGATCTCATCAAAATTTATCTTCCCAAATATAAATATAAAAGGATTTGTAGAGGAAAAAGTTTGACACCACATAACTGTCTTTATCCATCAAAATTACAATAAAAATACTATTAATAATATAGAGTAAAATAATAATTTTCTAATAGTAAGTAATCTATCCTATGGTTTCACTTGCAATACAAAATAGAAGTAGGTAAAATAATTTACTTTCCACCCCTTCATAATATAAAAAAAATTGATTTGATTTTTATAATAAGCTCAACATTCGTGATTTTCACCTAATTTTTCTAAAACATAAATTTTAGTTTAATTGTAATATCGAATATATATCTATATTTTTCTTCAAGCAAAAAAAAAAAAACAACTATATAAAAACTGAATAATTTATTAATTAAAAAAAACTGAATAATGTAAATGCTATTTGTTAAGAATTTTGAAAATTTTGCGTTTAATAAGAAAACATTAAAAAAAAGTTGTATTTTTCCTTTGTCACACTAAGGATTGATATATATAAATATATGTATATATATATAATAACAAACTTTACATTCTCAACGCTTGTTTTCCCTGCCATTTATTAAAAAAAAAAATGAATTTTAAAATGTTTTCTTACATATTAGAAAAACAAAAAGAGGAAAAAAGTCAATGCAATCACAAATATCTCCCTTATCAACTCGAAAGCCCAAAATAACAGCCACCCAAGAAACAAAAATCCTCGTTTTCATTTTCGGTTAACACTTTTCCGCTACAAGAAAAGAATGCTTCTTCACACTTTGTCCCTCCATTCCTTTTCCTCCTCGATTACTTCATCCAACCCCAACTCCTCTTCTCCTCCTTCTTTCGGTCCTTCCCGCTTCATCAAGTTCCGCACTTCTCACCGTGAAAACCTCCGCTTCCTTAAAACCCTCGGCATTGTCGACTCCGACGCCAAACCCGGGAACCTTCCCCTCCCCGACGACGTCGACCGCATCCTCGCCGCCGTCGACTTCTTCAAGTCCAAGGGCTTCTCCAACGCCGACTTCCCCCGCCTCGCCTTCCTCGCCCCTTACCTCTTCTCCCCTCAATTCGACCCCGCCAGCGTCGACCCCGTCTTCCACTTCCTCGCCACCGAAGTCTCCGCCGTGCCCGAGGAATCCTGCCGCCTGATTCTCCGCTGCCCCGCCCTCCTCTTCTCCAATGTCGACTACTGCCTCCGTCCGACGCTTGATTATCTCCAGCATTTGGGACTCGAGAGGCTCAACTCGCCCACGACCCTCAACGCGCATCTTCTCAACACGCGCGTGGAGAAGCTTCAGGGGAAGATGGTGTTTCTGAGGAGCATTGGATTGTCGTACGAGGAGTCGGCTAGGATTTGCGCAAGGATACCGGCGATTTTCGGGTATAGTATCGAGGATAACTTGAGGCCTAAGTACGAGTATTTGGTTTGGGAGATGGAGAGGAGTTTGGATGAGCTGAAGGGGTTTCCGCAGTACTTTGCATTCAGTTTAAAGAAGCGGATTGTGCCAAGGCATCTGCATTTGAAGCAGAGGAATGTTAGGATACCCTTGAATAGGTTGTTGCTTTGGGGTGACCAAAAGTTCTATGCCAAATGGAAATAGTGTACAAATAGAATATTATTGTGTGCAGACATAATTTCATATTTAACAGAAGGCTTGAATTTTTCACTCTTAAATTCAAAAAAAGTAAAAATAAAATAAATAAATAAAAAGAATACTACTTTTGGGCTTTATGTTTGTGTAGAATCTTGGGTTCCGACGATTTTGAGTTCATTGCAAAGAATTTTTATTGTAGATGAACAGTGATGTTTTAAATTGGAAATTAAAAAAGCACCCGTGCATCATCAGAGGGAGAGAGAGAGAGAGAGAGAGAGAGTGGAGATAGCTCAGGGGCTCTACTGCCAGGCACTTAAAAGACAGATTTTTTTATTTTAGATACGAGTAAGTTCTATTGTATCTTCGAAATTACACAAGTATGTTACCTTTTATCTCAATTAACCTTGATTTTAGCCAAAAATAAAGACGTCGACTAGTTCTCATGCTTATCAAGGAGTAGAAATATGGATCAAGGGGGGTTGTATAGGAACATATTGTATGCTGAGATCCATGTGAGAATGCTAGTCAAACCCACTTCATATCCTTCATAGATAGATTCCCAATTATAGAAATTGTATTAAATAGCCTGTTTAACAAAATAAATTGAAGAAAATAGGCAATAATAAATTTACTTATGACAAATAGATTGTTTAATTGCAAGTTTACTATTTAGTTGGAATAGTTTAAAAACCTATTATTTACTTTAATTATTCATTAAAAAAGCAATTTACTTCTTTGCCCTGTTAATTTATGTCATATGGACCAATGGCACTTTTTTTTTTTTTTCTTTGAATCTTTGATCATGCAAAGGCTGTTCCAGTAAAACCGAATACAAACTTTTCTTTTCTTTTGTTTTCTTTTTTTTTGCAGGTAAACAAATTTGTAATCGTCTATTCTACTAAATCTTGCTAGACTGCCTTTACATAATCCCTGGCAGCGTCTTTAACAAACGAAAACCTTTTTTTGGTTATCAGTTCTTGTTGGCCTGTATGGAATCAAAAATCCCAATTTCTTGTTGCACTCGTTCAAGTAACCAAACATCTTGGCTGCGTCGATTATGCACAATCTTCCTTCTCTCCATTGAATGTTGTGCAAAAACCTGTAGAAAGAGAGAGTAAAGCGATATGTATAGAGAATACAAACATGACTTAGAATCCAAAATCACGGTGCCTAAGAAATCCCGTTTTCCGAAAGTAAACCCATGCCGGCACATGTAAAATGCGCGACAAGATACATTTCGTGCAAACTATCACCGTAATGTTTCATTGAGTCACATAAAAAGTTTGCCTGGGAAGCGATACAATGCTAAAAAAAAAATCCAGACTGAAAACATATTGAAATGCAGAAGTTTGAACTAAATAAGGTGATCATATGACAGTGTAAGTTTTCCATTTGAACTTTGTCTCTCCCTCTCACCGATGCTGACGAACTTGCTAGAGTAGACGAATTGCACAAACATTATGACACTTGGAGGGATAAGTACTTACCAGCGTATTCAACTTGTTTTAGTTAAGCGTTCAATGTCAGCTCCAACTTCAGAAACCTTGGTGTCTTTGGAACGCTTTGCTGCTTTAGCAATGTTGGCTACATCAAAATCTAAGGCTATTTTTTTTACGAGACCATCAAGCATCTGTTAAAAGAAAACAAGAACATTAATGATACAGCAACAACCAGTTCATAGTTTTTGAATGGCTAGGAGGCGATACAAAATTTTAGCATGAATCATTAAGCACTTATTTCCCCAGGGCTTAGAAAATGAAAATATACCAGTGATCCAATTGCAACTAAAGCCCGGTATTTTGAGTCAGCTTCCAGATTTTCCTCCTCTGCAATCTGTAAAAACCAAAACGATGTTGTGTCAAATAAGATCCAATGTACTGTGAAAAGTCCACGGAAAATAAATATGCATACATCTCAAAAAAGGGGAATCCCATATAATGTATTCATGATAAAGAGGCCACGTCAGGAACAATAAAGACACACAAAATTAGGATATTAACAAGGTAAAAGTGTAACGGAGTAAGTCATACCTCGAGAGCAGCTGAAAGAATATGAGACTGACCTTCTTGATCCTTCTTGTCAATCAATAGCACAGCATAGCTGTCAAGGGCCCAAAAGAAAAAACTAGCATCAGAATAAATTATTGCAAAAACAATTTCAACCCCAGCACCACAAAAATGCAGTCTAGAAAATAAGGAAACTAAAAGGAAAAAAAAATGTAAAAGTAAAACAATCCGCTGGAAAAAAATATGGGGAGATAAATACACTGGCAGATGTTCTTTTGTTCTCATGGTTCTGCCTAAAAATCAGTATTTGACACAGCACTTTTGTTGGTAAGAACACTCAACAACGGACTTACTTTAGTATCAGGGTTGAATAGGACAATTGCAAATTCTTATTTGTAGATGAATATGAACTGGAAAATGAATCAAGAACCTGCAAGATTAAGTCAGAATGAAGTCAATACATATAGTTGCAGCTATACATTACTAGCCCAGATATTACTTCCCATGAACCATTTTTATAAGGCAAGTATTTCAAATTGAGAAATTGATAAAACAGAAATACGATGACCTCAATGCGATGTATTTGCAACCAGTTGAAGTAGCAAGAATTCTTGAACAGATTGGAAACAAGACGAATGCTCGTCAAGAGATTTCCAGGAAGTGAAGGGTTCTCCGTGACCTTCTTTATTATTTCCAATAAAATATCTGGTAAAAGGAGAGAAAATCAGTAGAAACTATTAACAGAAAAAATAAATCACAACAGCAAGATCTTGGAGAAAAAAGGATTCTTCATGGTATTTTTTTTTTTTTTTCAACCAAACTTTCAGGGTAACTCTAGATTTCTAACTTCTGTACCATTTTCTGCATCGACATGCTGGAGAAGTACATTTGCGCCATCAGGGTGCAGGACAGCCATCCTAAGAGTATCAATAACTGCAAATAGAAGACACAATCTAGCATAATTATCTTCTTTGGAGCTATAAGAGTTGAAATCAAATTGTGCGACTCAATTTCCATCCAAATTATAACTTTCACGAATAACCAGTAATAATTCAAGCATTGAGCATTTAACAAAATGAGCATACATTCATCATTAAAAGAACAGAGAGAAAAATTCTGCAAATACCGCACATTTATCTCTGCTCCTTCCTCAAATGGGAACTTTTGTTTCACAAGAAGAAGCATATTCTAAGATAGAAAAGTTCATCTACTGAGTAACAGAAACATGCGTTCGTCACTTTTAAGTCAGAAAGAGAAACATGGTCAAAGTTATATACTAGATACAAAATCTTCAGAAGGCTAGCACTCCTACCTGGAAATATCATTGCAATTGGCCATGATTTTAGTAGCCTCAGCAAAACAGCAACATCCGTATCAGTAAATTTACTAGAGTGATAATGTGATGTATCCTTCAAAACGTTAACTAAAGCACCCAATCTGGAAACCTCAAGGTCCGATAAAACCAAGTGCTTCTTTTCCTTCAAAAGAACAGAATCATTGAACAGAAAATAAGATCTAAATGGCATGACAGTTTTCAAACAGAAAACCACACAGATTTGCAAACATTAAACGCACAACAATAGCAAATTTGCTAATAATCTAGATTCTAAAAATTTTTTTTAAAAACTTTAGATGAAAAAATTTTGTGCAAAAAGTAAGTTGAAAGGTAATTAATAAATTATATCATGTATTATAATTTCTTGAGAGCCGAATATCACTATAGCAGATAATCAAAAAAATACCTTTCAATTTAGAAAATCACTACCTCAAAGCTCAGAAAGAACTGACGTGGCAACTGACAAATATTAACATATACCAAACTTAGTTGACAAAATATTCTTTCTAAATGAAGCCCATACAATTAATTAAAAAGAGACCTAAAGAGCCGAAAGACGATGATTAGAACTAATACTAAAATCTTCTTATAAGTATTATTTGACCTTTAGCCCAAAAAAAAAAAAAGTATCAGACAGAAATCCTACATATGGACACAATTAAATCATTTTTTCTTACTATTCAAGTAAGTCCATCATCTATAAAAGCTCTTCTACTAACTACCAGTTTTTAATTTGAAAATCTGAAATAAAATATTCACGTTTATAACAGTCCACGAATACAATTTGATATTTGATATCCTGAATTGAAATTTTCTAAACTGTAACCGTCCACATTGTTCATAATTAAAAGGCAACCTAACATTCGCGCTTTTGCGTTCCCCACACCACTCCACCCCCCACCCCCCAACACCCCCCCCCCCCCCCTCCCTCTTCCAACCACAACCCGAGTAGCCTACAACTGTAATAACAGGCATAAAGAGCCTACCAGATCAGAGAGCAAGGTATTGTTAAACTCTGTAATCTTCTTGAGGATCCCGTCGAACTGAGCCACATCAAACACAAGCATTCCTTTCTGAAAAGATAAGAAAAGAGAATATTAAATGACAAAAATAAATTCATAAAAGATATATTCTCTATTTTCTAGAAAAAAGGAAAAAAAAAAAATCAGTTGATGCATATTCAAGCCATTCAACTCTAAGAACTCAAGCAGGAATTTATCTCAGGATTCTCTAAAATAACCCAATACCTTAATGAGCTACTCATTATCAACAGAATATAACCGAGTTTTGGCATTTTGGTCTAAACTGTGTACTTACTAACACTTATTACAAAGTAGTTTTGAATACCATTGACTATGGATCATTTAGCAATCCTAACAAGCTGTTAAAAGCATACCTTAGGAATATGCTTGAAAGTTGGTTTTGCAGAAGTGGCCGCTGAACATCAAACATTAGATAAGTTACATGTTGAAATTCTTATACTAGAAAGGCAATTGATCAGCTATTGATGGAATCATTAATAATACCAGAGGAGTTGGAATATTCTCCAGGAACATAAGCGCTAGCTGAAATGAAACACACAAGAACTCAAAGACAAGATAATAGCAAAGCATTATAAGACAGATCAAGAATTTCTTATCTTTATGTCAAAGAGTCAAACAGAAAATGGCATGATACATACAGCCAGTATACGGATCATGAAAAGATGGATCAAGTGCGAAGTCCTTTTGTCCAGTATTTTGGAGAATGAACTCCACAATTTGCTGCCGGTAGGCAAGAGGTAGATTCTCCTTCAGAAGCCACTTGTCAGCAGCGTCATATGCATTATCTGATCAAAACATTTGTATTGCTACTTATTTTTTGTGTCAACAAGTGAATGCACAATTCCTAAAACCTACGAACCGTGTTCATCCAGATCCGTGTTTTTAGGACCCAGGTAGCATTATATAATTTCCAGTTTCACTGGAAAAATTGCAATACACACACTTTCAATCTAAGTTTGAAACACTAAAAGAAGCAACTTTTCACAAGAAACGTTTTATTGGTGAGCAGAACTCAATTAAAGTACATGCCCACAAAAAATTTTCTACGTTTACACAAAGATATCTATTTTCTTAAAAATTGAACAAAGATATTACACAAGTTTAGAAACAACAGAGCCCCAAAAATACAGGGGAAAAATGATAGACATACCTGATATGTTGTAGGGCAACTTACGAATGGGCTCACCATCTCCAATATCAACATCAAAAACTGAAGAAGTGTATAAACAATTTTAAAACCTAACCAGAAAAGATAAATCAGATTACAATTTCCACAGAGATAGATGCTTACCATAATCATATTCAATTCCATCAAGAACAGGACGCTTCGTATTATCATCCGGTCCATCCACAACTTCACCAATCTATAAAAAAAAAACACACACACACACACACACAAGTAATCAACATGATAATTATTATGCCGGGAATGAGCTAAAATTCTAAGTAAATAAAGAACAAACAGAACTAAATTTAAAGAAGTATTATGTATAGAAAAGTGAAATTCTAACTTCTTCCTTTTAGTTACAAGACAGAGTCAAACCAAAATAACATAGCAGGAAAAGTCTCTTTTATGTTAGCAATAAAAACAAACAACACTAAGTCACCAAAATAGACCATGAAATGAAATAACATGATGATAAATTAACCAACTTTACTGCCCAACTTCAAGCCCCTAATAGTGATCTTAAACCAAATGAACAAAACCTCATGGATCAATTAAGCATTCAATGATTAAATTGTTCATTACATACTGAAAAAGCAGAATACATAAACAAAAAGGATGAGGAAAATGCCTTAGTAGTTACAATCACAAGAAAGTAGATTACCTTATCCCACTTATGTTCTCTCAAATTCCACGAATATGCTACACCATTATCACCTTCTCTAACAACTTTGGTCTGGCCATCACGGGTTCCTGATGCAATATATGAACAATGTATTATTTGACAAAAATATGACAACAAATTAAGAAGTTAAATGCATACAACTAATAGAACCATGAACTCTCTCAACAGAAGCTGGTAGGTGAACAGACTCATCCCAACTTGTTTTTTAGTATCAAAGAGCTAATTCATTGGCTCACCCAGCAACTTGAAGTTAAACTACAACCATAAACTTAAAATTCTAAAATCTTATTAATCAAACCGGTAACAATGCAGCTGAATATCTCAAGAGAATTGCAAACGCTTATACCACACCTGGAATCTGTAACGCCTCCAACCCTGGTAAATCTTCTAGTTTTAATCCTCCGACTCTCTTCCTAAAACAAACAGGTCATATAATGTAAATGAGGTGAGATTCCAAAATAAAGGCAAAGAGTCAAGAGAAAGTCTTCCTTATTAGATCCAAGAGGAGAAAAGCAAAGAGAGAAAATTTCAAAAATCAGAGGAATCTATTTGTGTAAAAAGCCAAGTAAAGAACTTAACGGTAAAATAATACTGGATATTAGCAACAAATGGATGGATAAGCTTCATACCTGCTCAACTTGTATTGAGAAAGTTGGGATGCATATGACTCAAGATCAAGTGGATCAGCAACCTTATTTCGATGCACTGTCCAAATACGTACAACTCCATCTGAACATGCCGTCACAATATCTCCATTTTCTAAGAATTTGGCATCCCAAACGCAACCAGGATGCTCTATGCTCTGAACACATACCCCATCTGAAACATGACATTATTTTTCTTGTATATTAATCGAGAAAGCATGACAGAATAAGTTAAAGGACCAAAACTTCATGAGTTTAGCCTTATTAACCAAGAGTGATGTCAAAGCACCCAGAACTGATAGCAACAATGTTCATTAGCATTTCAGGCACTTGAATGTATAAATTTAGTGGGCACAGATGGGAAAAATCACTATATATCACAGGGAAAAAAAATTTTAATTTCAATTATTTCTTCTGGCCCATAGACAATCAAAAAAAAAAAAATGGAAAAAAAAAAAGGTAAAACAAGAACTATTATATTTAAAAAATGCTTAGCAACGTGTACCACAGTCAAAATTTTCTTTAGATTAAGCGTTCCCAATGGAAAATGGTACAAGTTATAGGACCAGAAGGCACAAAAAATTACTTCAGCAACCTCAAAGTGGAAGCCAAAAACAATACTCTCATACAAACCCTACCAAGCTGATTTGAAAATATTATGATTAACATTATATTCAGATTTAAGAATTTTACAATTAAGTTTATAATCAGATCCCAACACAAGTCATAAAACACCTATGCAAATTGTAATATCAGCATCAAAAAGTCATGAACAATGCAACACGGGCCAGATCCCAAGAAAGAAGCACAGAAACTAAGAGCAATCTATAAGTTGAGTTGAGATCATTCACCTTTCCATATCTTTGCAAAACGATCTTCACTACCACTGACTATAAGTCCAGACACATGTGAATCCACTGAATAAACAATAGAAGTATGACCAACCATCTCCATCAATACGTCACCAGTTAAAGCCCATAATTTAAGAGAACTGCATCACAGTAAACAAAATATAATTTGAGACACCAAAACTCAGAACAAGTAAAGAGAAAACATGACCAAAATAAACACATATACATTCATATAGGAAAAAGGATCTATAGAAAATGAGAATTTTATTATTAATGCAAAATTATTATTACAATGAAAACAACCGTGAAACCAATACATCATCGAACAAAGAAGCAAAGATATATGCATGAGCCAAGAAACCAAGACCAATGAATTGGAATTTGACAACCAAGACCCCAGGTAAAACATGGTCTTTTCACAAGATCCTAAAGGTTCGTTTGGGGGGAGTGTTTGGAGACTTTTTTTTTGGATTGGAGAAGAGTAAGTTTTAGAAAATGTGTTTGGAAGAAAAAACTGTTTAAAGTGAAAAAATGTAAAATCTTAAAATTTTATTCGAAAAAAAAAATCAATATAGATCTTTTTTCGTTCCTCTCGAAATTCTATACAATTTAAAGAAAATAATCTCATTTGGACCTATATACATAAAGTTATGAACTTATAAAGTTTAAGTTAACTATAGAATTTTAGAGATGTAAATAGTAAAAAGTGGAGGTGAGGTGGAAAAATAAAGTATAAAAAAATGTGTCCAAAGTCCAAGAAACGTAAATGTCGATTCAAGTAAAAAGATAGCAACAGCATTCAAAAAAAATATATTAATATATTCCTGTTGAGATAAAACTTACTTATGTTCTCTTTGCCCTAAACTCAGTAAACAAGATCCCATTCCTAACTACAACTCATAATGATCTAAAATCCAAATATGTCCGCCCTGATCCTCCTATAATGAGTGGGTATCTTTTTTTACATTTTAGTTCTCTTCCAAATGTTCCTTCATTTTTTAGATAACACGACGCTAAGACATACACTTCACAATGAAGTACCTTATGAGTAAGTTTTAAAATCAAATCCATGAATGAGAATGAGAGAGAGAGAGAGAGAGAGAGAAGCAGAGCAAAAGTGGGGGTGACAGCCAGTGGTGGAGCAAGATTTTTCTTTTTTTTCTTTTTTTGGGTGTGAAATTACACCAAATTTTGAACTAAAAATATGTTCAACTTTATATCTTTCTTTTCTTATTATGTAAAGTTTGTAATCTGACTCCGCCACCGGCAAAAGGGGTCCAAAGATAGATCACCAATTCAGGGGGAAAAAAAAAGTCTCACCCATCATGTGATGCAGAAAGAATTCCCAAATCTGACATCACAGCCAAGCCTCGGACAGTATCTGCAAAACCCACAGCGTCCAAGTGTACATTTAGATCAACAAATGCATTTAACATACAAAAAGAAAATATTTGGATAGACAACACAGCGCAGCACAACTATAGTCTCTATAAATTAGAGAACAAATATAAAATTATAAAAGAATTAAAAACTAATAAAAAGAACTACCCTCCATAGTATGATCCAGTTTAAGTTACCAGACTCGCACATCTCTTTATACAAATGCAATACATTGGAATAAACAAACCTTACACCCTATTTCCAACACCTTCCAACATCTAATCCAAATGTTAGCTTCAAAAATCAAAATCCGGTATCTTCTAAGTGGTAATCGGGATTTTAGCACAGCTAGCTAGACAATGTTTGGGTTCTATACCTTCATCAATAATGAGCCACAAGAGAAAAGATGACTAAAACAACAGCACAGTTATTTCTAGTCCAAAGATAAGTTATTTCAAAACAGAAGTATGCAGTAAATTTCATTAAATAACTGAAAACCAAAACGAACCTGTATGCCCGGATAAAGTTTGTGTGCATGTCTTTCCTTTCCAAAGTTTAATTGTTGTATCAGTTGAACCTAGATTGTGGCAGAAAGCAGAGTTTACACAAGCTCAAATCAAAACAAGATCAAAGTGTGCTAAAACGTAGGTGCACTGCTAATGATATACCTGTAGCAAGCTCGCCTGAGGGCAGCTTTACGACTGTTTGGATTGCTGCCTGGTGGGCTTCCCAGGACTCCACAGGCTGGCCTTTTCTCCACCGTCTTAAAGTGCTGTAGAAAAAATAAGAAAATTACAAAAAAAAAAAAAAAATCATATAATAGCTGCAATAGCTCTAACAAAAATCCCAATATGGTAAAATGTTAATGTGGTATTTTCTCAAATTTAGCTGATGAGACACGGATTCCTATTCGTCCAAGCAATGCTCTTCACGTCGCAATACCTTATTATAGGTGCAAATTATATGGCATAAAGATCGATTCTGAAACAACCAGCACTTTCAGAACAACTGGAACAAACCACGATGAAAAAAACTTACCAATCGACGGAGGATGACACAATGTCACCATTATCCAAAGCGATTCCGGTAACGTGCAACTTGTGGCCCTTCAGAGTCTGCACACTCTCTCCAGTTCTCAAGTCCCAGACCAAGACATGTGTATCCATTCCTCCCGACACGATTCCACCCTCCGGCAACTCATCGTTGGGGAGAATCCAAGACAACGGCCCCACAAAGCTCGTGTGGCCTAGTAGAATCTTGGTAGCCGAGTACCTGCGCTCGTCTGACGGGTCCAACGCCCACAACCTCACCGTCCGGTCCCGAGACGATGTGGCGAATCCCGCATTGCCACAAACAATAATCCCTCGAACCTAGAAAGCAGAAACATCTCATCACCATCAACTGAACTAATCCCTAATGCCTAAAAACGAATCCTTTGACAAGATTTTCATGAGATTTTTCGCATATACAAACATATATACGCAAAATTATGTAGAAATTCAACAAAAATAACGTGATTAAACACTCAAATGAATCAAAGTCCGACATTGCCACAAAAAAAAAAAAAAAACACCAAAACAAAATTTCACCGTGAATTCAGCTTCCGACGAAATGAAACTGAGTCCTCAGGTGAGGTTTTGGTGAGTTATAGCTTCGAATGTATAGATACATATATACAAACAGGCATAGAAACATGATTCGATTAGAAAATTCATGGAAATTCGAAGAATCAAAATGGGAATCCGAGATACTCACGTCGTCCTCGTGGCCGCGGAGCTCGCAGCGCAATTGGTATTCCTTGAAACCGATCTCCATCAGAGAGAGTAGAAAGAGGCGTTTTTCTCTGCAACTAAAAGAAGAAGAAGAAGAAGAAGAGAGTGGACTTGAGGACTTAAAAGGAGCAAACTGGAAATGAGTACGTATTTATATATATATATATATATTAATCGAGAAATTAGAGACTGTAGATTGAGCAAGAAAAATCGCAGCCAAACATGGCTTGATTCCCAAGTGCCCTTTCACTTTGTTCAACGAAACGCCACCCATTAAAAAAAAGAATAAATAAACGAAAACAAAAAAACAAAAAAAAAAAAATGGAGAGAGGGGAGATTAATGCCGGGTAGCGCTAAGGCCCGTTTGCGGGGCCTGGTTAGAGACATTTTTTTAAAGTTATTTTAAAAAATATGTTTGGGAGAAAAAATTATTTGAAGTAAAAAAATATAAAATTTTAATAAAAATTTAGAAAAAAATCAATATAAATATTGTTTTATTTTTTTTTAAATTTTATGTAATTTAAAAAAAATCATCTGATTTGAATTTATATTTGTAAAGTTATAAATTTTTAAAATTTAAAATATATTATAGTATTTTGAAAATAAAAATAGTAAAAAATGATAATGTGTTGAAAAAAAAAGTGTTTCAAAGACATGATTTTGGTCCCTCTAGACGGTTAATTATTTTTTCAAACAAATTTCATTTTTTTCTTCCCATATTTTAGGTGCTTTACAAAACACCTTTGAGTCTTTTATTTATAACTTTTTTTTTTCGTTCATAAGCTTTGAAAATTTTATGAATTTTTCTGTTTAGTTAAATTTTTGAGAGAAAAACATACTTAGGGGGCATTTGGAGAAAAAATTTCATTTTAATTTTACTCAAATACAATATAATTTTACACCAAACATAAATTTTACAATAGTGCTACAAAAATAATTACTATTTAAAACATTTTTAAAACAATCACATCAACCTTTCAATTTCACTATTTATCTCTATTTTTACGAATCACATCAACTTTTCAACTTTAAAATACTTTTCATCCAAACACACATTTTATTCAAATACAAAACAAATACTTTTCAACCAAATACAACACTCAAAAAATAAATTTCATTCAAATACAATCAAAATACAATGCGTTTACCAAAAGCCCCCTTAACAACTGTATTAAATGTAAAATTCTTAAGTGACAGACATTGATAATAAATGTGACACTTGTTATTTTTATTAAATATGAAATTAATCATAAAAAGCAGTATGAAAACAAAAGTATGTTCTAAATATTTACTTTTTGATCAAATTTTAAAGGTAGCTTTGAAATTTTAAACTTAATATCCCTCAATTCATGCTACCAATAAATGTCCCACACTTTTTTCTGTCAAAAATTCAATTAGGAGGAAATTTGAAAATTTTTAAAATTCAGAGAAAAAAATTGTAACAAATTGAAATTAGGCCTAAAATTTTTGGAGGAAACATAAAATTCATCATTATTTTTATTACTTTTAAAAAATTGATAAATACGTAGTTTCTTTTTTTTAAGGAATAAATAAGTGGTTTCTAAATATTTTATTTTAAATAAATGATCAAAAGTTTTTTTATAGCAAAATAGTTGTTGGTCATAGTTAATTAAGGGAAAAAAAATCACTTATTAGTATATATTTTCATTTATTTTTAGGATTTTAATGTGAAGAATTTTTGGTAGGGGTAAAAAAAAAAAGAAAAATATTTAAAGTCATAAATAGCCTTAAGCATTATATTAATAAATAAAAACAAGGGGTCACGTGGCCTATATTCTATCAGTATTCAGAAATCTCAAGTAAACTATTTATATAATTTTGATGAATTCTGATGATTATTCCGTTTATATATATATATATATCATGTTACAAAGTTCCCTTAAAATATTAATAATTTAGAAAGCATAAGCCAAAATTTAGCACTTTAAAATTGTACACTTAAGTGGTTGTAGGTTTAAATTAGGAAATGTTTGGCAAACGTTTTTTAATATTACAAAAATCAAATTTAGATTACACGTAAATTTTTATATTTAAATATAATTATTTTCAACAGTGTTACGAAAATAATTATTATTCAAAAGTTTTTTAAAACAATCACATTAACTTTTCAATTTTAACTATTTATCTCTAACTTTTATCAATCACACCAATTTTTCAACTCTAAAATACTTGTCATCCAAACACACATTTCATTCAAATATAAAACAAATATTTTTTAACCAAATACAATACTCAAAAAACAAATTATATTTAAACGCAATTAAAACACAATACATTTATCAAACACCCTATTAATTATCATATCATATAAATTTCAATTTTTATACCTAAAATAAGATTCAAAAAATGAGAACAAAAAGTTGTGCACTTCCCTTTCGTTGTTATTATTATTATTTATTCCTATCTTCTATTCTCCTTATTTTAAGTCTTTATTGCTTATTTTACCATTAAACTTTTAATTTGATAACTTACCTTCTAAATTTGAATTGTTAGGGGGTTCCAAAAAAAAAATTGAATTGTTAAGAAAATTTTTAACCGGAACTAGACTTGTGTGTTGCACATAAGTCATTTTATTAATAATACGAATAATCATTTCTATATATTATAATCTTAATTTTGTTGGGCTTAGGATTTTTAATAAAGCTTCGTCAAAATTGAAAATTTTGGAATAACTTTATTTTAAATATATATCTTAGGTTAATGTTGATTAACAACGTCTTTTTGTGCTTTCATTAATAATTTATGTGCAAGTCATAGGGTAATTATTTTCGAAAAAATAATATCGTTATTAATTAAGGGGAGCTTGCTACATGTATTTAAGTTCAAAAGTAATTGTGAAACATAAATTGAAGATATCATCGTGATTATGAAGAAGTTTAGGAGTATCAATGCAAAAATATGTATATTTTAATTATTATCATTTTGTATATGATTAATTTTATTATGAGTTCCAATGTATAGGTTTAAACTCATTTTAGCCCGTAAAATTCAAAACATCTCACAATTAGTTACCGAACCACTAATTTAATCTATAGAAATTCTTCTCTACAAAACATGACTATTAAAAGCTGTAATGTAATTAATCAAAGTTAATATTTTAAATTACTCATTTTAATTTGACATATTTAATTTGGAAAGTTAAAAATTCTCAAAATATGTGTATTATACTATGATATAATGAAAAAAAAATTTTTTGATTAAACATGTTTGATCTTCACATGATAATTACAATCTAAATTTTAGATATTTTTAAAGAGAATGGTTGTTATAATTTTTTTATGAAATATTATAAGACAAATTAATAATTCAAAAAAAATAAAAAAAAAACTGATTTTGAGACGTTCTTAAATTAAAAAATAAAAATAAAAAACTAAGTGGATGTTTGGTTTACTAGTTCATATTAAACTTTTACAATTTATTTTTATCTTTTTTTTAAATCAATAAAAATTTAATTAGTTTTTAAAAAATCAAATAACTGCACCATAAAAAGTAGTACCAATTAGTAAACCAAACGCAAATTTAGTTCACCGTTTTAGTTTAATTTAGTTTAGAGTTTAAATTAAATTAGTCATAAATGGGATGTTTGTTTTTAGTTTTGTATTTATATTACGTTTAAATGCAATACAATTTTCATCCAAAAGTAAAAGTTTTACGTTTAAATATAATACTTTTTAACAGTAATTCAAATATATTTATTATTTTAAAATATTTTGAAAATAAATTTTTTTTATTTACATTGTATTCTCTCCCTATTTCACTTTTCCTTTCTACTTTTACCAATTATATCAAATTTTTAATTCTAAAATACAATTTGAATATTTTTCATCCAAACATATATTACATTCAAATACAAGATAAATATTTTTCATTCAAATACAAAATATATTCAATGTATTGCATTCAAAAGTAATACGATCGCGATATATTTACCAAACGCTCCATTAGGTTAATTTAAACTTATATTAAAAATTATACTAAAATAATAAAAATAAAAATAAAAATAAATGTATTCAAATAGACTCTATCAAATCAAATTAAATAAAAATTAAAGGATCAAATTAGTTTAATGATCAAATTTATTTAATTTTTAAATTAAACCAAGTTAAAAAATGAAATGTTAAAACAAGATTATACATATAATTCCGGATCAAAATAAAATATTCTCCGGGAGGTCAAGTAACTTGACGTCAGGTGAATATACTGGATGCAAAATTCTGTTACGTATTCGGTGGGCAGAATGCGTAATTTAAGGAAGTTTGAGTGCCTTATTTTCCAATCTTCTCACACTAAGCTTCCTGTAGCTCCCGAGTATACCAGTCCAGACAAGTTTCCGCCATTGTTTCTCCGTACAGCAGAGGCATAGGCACGTATTCAAGGTATAAGCTTCTCTTTGAAACTTTTATTTTTTATTTTTCATTTGCATTCATCATTATCATAATTATTCGTATTTCTCCCTTCATCTCCAAGCTCACTGTAGCAACCCAGAAACCGAGAGAAAATTGAATTGACCAAGCTAGGAACTTTTGAATCTTATGTAGCTCACACGAAATTTCTTATTTATCTTTTTGTTCATTTGCTAATCTTTTGGAAATGAAAGGAAATACCCTTTATTTATTTTAAAATTTTCTCGTTGCCCATTCGACTTCTCTCCGTTTTCCCTTCAACCAAACGAGGTTTGCATTTGTACTTGCATTTTTTTTCTCTCTTAAAACTGCTAATTTTTTTTTTTAAGGATTCAGATCCAGGTTGATGTACGGAATATGTTATTATCTTATTACTTTGTGACATTATGATCCCATGACGTTTTCATCACTTGTTTAGTTAGATTTAAGATAGATCGATTTAGTATGAAAGTAATTCTAAGTACCCACTTTAAGAATGTGAACAACTTTAAGTTCATTAGTGTTAATTTTTGAGTATTTGCTTCATTTTTATATTTGACTGTGGATGCAATTAGAATATCAAGATGAATGCTTTTAGACCACCTTGAGTTTTAGTTTTGGAAGAAAAAAAAAAAAAGGAGAGAGAGAGAGAGAGCTTGTGGAATTCCAATTGTAAAAGAATTACATTAAGTTTAGTAGAAAATTTAGATCAGTCTCAAGTATTTTCTTTTCCTCTATTTTTTTTTCGCTCCCTGTGTTTAGTGTATTGACTCTTTGATTTGCAGCTGAATGTGACTCGAAAACTTTTTAACTTGTTTTTGTTCTTTCGCTCATGTAAGACGATGAATGAAGTTGCTGAGTCTCTTCTTGATATCTTTTATGCAGGATATAATAATATATAACACTGTCCTGACCCTGGCTTCTCTGAGGACTTCCCGACATGAATTTCCTGTTATGATGAAGTGACAAACCTTGTGGTCTTTTCCTTTTTTCCGATTCGGGCTTAGTTAGGGAGTGCTGTGCTCTTGAAAGAAGCTACTTTTACTTATAGCAAAACAGGAGTTAGAAGCAAAAGGGGGAAGTTAAAATTCCTAGCTTCTCTAGATAACTGCAGAAGTGAACTGAAATTTGTTCCAAGTACTTTTAAGATACTATTACTGGGCACATTACTTCATCAGATTATGTACAAAGGACTTTAGGGGCCACAATACTAAACTAGCACTCCACCTTGTAGTCTTTACTGCAGCTACAGCTTATCGGAGTAGTTTCTCTCAAAGCCAATACCAAGCTTCATTTGTGAAACGAAACCCTCACCTTATTTCTATGAGCTTGTGCATTGGAGCTTTTTAGTATTTGGTGTTAGACCTGACCATTTTTCGAGCCTCGTCAAGTAAAATAAGCCATCAAAGAGAAGCTGTGAAGCTACCTTAAACGCGCAGTTGTGCGTGGTTGAGCTTTATTTGAAATGGAAGTTCAGAGGGCCTCAAATGACGGAAAGGATCATTCTCCTTTGACTCCACTTAGAATGGTTAGGGGCATCTTGTGCCTACTCGTGCTTCTTTTGACTGCGTTCATGATGTTAGTGTATTTTGGTTTCATGAGTGCTGTAATAATTCGGTTTTTGAGCATACATTATAGCAGAAAAGTGACCGCATTCTTCTTTGGTACTTGGCTAGCTTTGTGGCCTTTTCTTTTTGAAAAGATAAACAAGACTAGAGTCATTTTTTCAGGGGAGACACTTCCTCCAAGGGAACGTGTTTTGCTTATTGCAAACCACAGAACTGAAGTTGATTGGATGTACCTGTGGGACCTAGCATTGCGGAAGGGAAGAGTAGGTGACATAAAGTATATTCTTAAGAGCAGTTTGATGAAACTACCTTTATTTGGTTGGGCATTCCAGATATTGGAATTCATCCCTGTGGCAAGGAAGTGGGAGGTTGATGAATCAGTCATGCGCCAAATGCTTTCAACTTTTAAGGATCCCCGAGATCCCCTCTGGCTAGCTCTTTTCCCGGAAGGCACAGACTTCACGTATTTTCTTTTACCGCATAATCCCTTTTTTTTTTTAATGGAAAAAATAGAAGTAACAATATATTAAAAGGAGAACATGGAAGTATAGCAATTTTTTTTATGGTAGGAAGGAGAATTTTGACCTTGCGAAATCTAATGTTAAATGATACTTGGATCCTATTTTCATCAAGTATAGCATGTATGATATTGAATTTTGCTTTCTCTAATCTATAAAGCTGTTTGAAGATTTTTTTTTTTTTTTAATTCACTAGACTCGTTTATGCAGGGAGCAGAAGTGCATCCGTAGCCAGAAATATGCTGCAGAAAATGGCCTTCCTATCCTAAATCACGTCTTACTTCCGAAAACAAAGGGATTTTTTGCCTGTTTGGAAGATTTGAGAGGATCTCTTCATGCAGGTATTTGGTTCTTTCATAAACTGTAGCTCAACCCTTTTATTGCATAGTGTCCTTTGACATTCAATTTTGCTTTTGAAACTAACTTGTTTCATTCTTTTGTGTCTTGCAAAAAGCTGGAATTGATTGCCATGAGCTAGTACTAGTACTATGACTGGATAAATTAAAGCACAACTATTTATGATTGCAACTATATTTTCCATCAATATCTTTAGCTATCAAAATATATTTTTAAATCAAAACAAAGTTCCCTGATCATCTCCTTTGCGTATTGTACATCTCCCGAATCCTTGGATTTTTGTTATGTCCAACTTAGATCTTGTTTGGTAGGAGGGAAATGGGGAAGGAGAGACGAGTTGGAATAATAGTTAAAGGATTTTTTGGTACCTATTGGTCATTTAGTAGGAGAGAAAAGATGACGGAGTGGATTGAGTGAGGATTTCAATCCTTCAAAGAACCCCAATTTTAATCTCTTCCACATTGGGCAGATTATGGGAGAGAATCCAAATCAAATGCAATAGACAGAGTTACTCTCATTGCTTCCCATTTTTCTCATCTAGTTTATACACCTTTCTTTCCTCTCTATTCTCTTTTCCTCTTACCAAACAAAAGCCTTAGGTTAATTTGTGCACATCTTCTCCACTACCATCATTAGAAATTCAGAACTATGTATAACGTGTAAGAGCCTATAACCGGCCTTAATGCGGTCTTAAGTTGAGTCTATAACTGGCCTTATTGTGGTGTTAATTGAGCCTACAGAAAGTGATATTGTGCTAGCTTATTTACTTTCCTACTTATTTCTTCAGCATATTTGGTTTGATTTCAAAGAAGGTAATTGTATTTTACCAGATCTCACGGTGCTATTTGTTTTGCTTATTGCAGTTTATGATATAACTATTGCTTACAAGCATCATTGCCCTACTTTCATGGACAATGTATATGGGGTGGCTCCTTCCGAAGTTCACATCCATGTTCAACGCATATCTCTAGATAGTATTCCGGCCTCTGAAGAAGAGGTCACTACATGGCTAATCAATAGATTCCATTTCAAAGACCAGATGCTCTCTGATTTTCATTCTCAAGGCCATTTCCCTAACCAAGGAACAGAAAAAGAACTCTCTACTGCAAAGTGCCTTGTTAACTTGGGGGTGGTAATTCTCTTAACAAGTCTACTTACGTGCTGCACTTTTTTCTCCTCGATCTGGTTTAGTACCTATGTGGTTTTGGTGTGTGTATATCTCACATCTGCTACCTATTTCAACATAAGACCACTGCCCGTTGTCGACCTTGTCAAAGCTCTGTTTAAAAGCAAACCGTACTAGCTCTCTTGTATCTAGGATTCCAATGTGGGTCTGAAGTTAATAACTGCAAAAAATTTTGTTTCGGTCACTTGTGATTGATTCTTGATGGCATGGTTAACTCTCGACTTTTGAGCATGCCTATACCAAGTTCTTCATTTGATCTATTTTGTTATAAAATATTCATCCATGAGGTGACTCTCTGAAGTTGTGATTTTCCTCTAGGATGAGTGAGGAATAATTTTGTAGACTAAATGACCTGTGAGCTTTATTTACATTTTACATGAAACTTCATCTTTTGTTTTCTTTCTTTGAAAATGAGAAAAACATTAACAAAGAACCAAACAGAATTGAGTTTTGTGAAAGATGCCATTTTATGACTCAAACTACCCCGTTGCCGTGTGTGTTTGGCTTTTTTTTAATTAATGCATAGCTTCTTGTGATGTTGCCACCGGGCATCACCCTTTTCATTGCATGTCAAAAAAAAAAAAAAATTTTTTTTTTTTAAGTCCTTTGGTGATGTTTGTTAAAATTCTCTTCCTTTTGACCATTTGTGGATGATCAGCTAACCTATCAAATGTAGTCAGTTTGGCTTTGCAGTTTGCACGTTGTAATAATTAAATCCAAATTACGTTTACATCAATTATTATGAATTTTTTTTATAATAAGTCATGATTTTTCCCGTAAGAAATTATTATTTCATGATTTTTGGGACCGTTTTATACAACTGTTTTGTATTTTAAAGTAATACGAAGCATTAATAATGATGAATATAATTTTTGGTTCCACCTGCAAAATCTATGTAGAAGTTGTTAATGTTACACAGTTTTTTCCTTTTTTTTTTTTTTTTTTGCCCACAATGTTGCCAAGTTAGACTATAGTTTAGACATTTTTAGAATATTATGATATATTTCTAATCTCATCGTTTAAGTACTAATTTATATGATATTTATCGTTATTTTATTAATAAATGTTTAAAGTATTGTTATATCAACTATTATATCTACCAATAATAAAAATATGATATATATATTGATATTAAATAAATATGAGATTAAAGTTAGTGTCTCTAATATTATTCTTTTTAAAACTTTAAGTTGACAATATTTAGTGATTATAATCTAATTGAAATCAATTAAGGTTCTAAATACTTCAATTAAAAAGTTCAAGATCTAACTTGTCAACCAGTGAAAAAGTTTGGAAACAAACTAGAAGTGAAAATAGGCTTGCTCATTTTGTGAAACAGGAGAGGGTAAGGGTGAATATGTGTTTATGTAACGACATCAAATACACATTGCGTAATTAGTGCCAATGGTGCAATTTGGTTGTTGAGAAGTCAAAGGAAAATGACTTGGTACCACAAGCTAACCCACAAAAAATGCCTGGAGTTAATTGCAACCCTTCCGTTATGTGCTGTTCACCTTTGCTTCTCTCTCTAATTTTTCTCTTTGCAATCTTCATAGTTCCCACAAAATTTTCCTGTTCAAGGAAATCACTTGGCGTAAAAGCTTTAACTAAAATTCTCTCGCATTGCCTTTTGTTTTCCTTTAATTTTACTTTGAATAACAAACTCCCTATTATCTCCCAATTTCAGGCTATCATCAAGAATCTCTTCAATTGTTCAATTATTTCATTACCCTTTTGGTCGTTCAAATCACACGCTTTTTTGTGGTTAGGAGTAAAAAAGAAAAGGTTTTTTAGGCAACATTTTTTTTTTTTTGAGAAGAAAGTCTATTTTGAACCAAACTACTTTCTTTCTATTTAGTCTAGTCTTAATCCATGACCAAGAAGAGCATTTGGCAAAAGATTCTCAACAAGACTTATTCTAACGGGATAGTCGGAAACAATTAACGTCCGTATGATTTTGATATATTTTGACGATTAAAAACGGTACCACAAATGAATACATGCAAAAAAAAGAGAGAACCAAACCCACCCCAAAAGAGAGATTCTAGCTGAAAGGTCTTGGACAATGAAGCAGCAACCAGCTAAAGTTGGACAGCAATTGTTCCATCCAAGGTCATAAATTGATAAAAGAATTAATTAGAAGTCCAAAAAACAATCATGTTTTCTTGTAGGAAAAATGTCTATATCTCAATTTGCTTTTCACCTCCCTGCATTGATTAGGAACTCACAACTGTCCCACTATGAAGAAGGTAATGAAATCTTGTGCAACTTTTTGAAGAAAAAAAAGGCCTTCAGTTTTTTACTCTTTATATAGCTAGACAAAATGAAATATAAACTAAATCAGAATTAGCATAAAATGTTGCAAATAATCTAGCAAATCAATGTCATACTAAAAATCTATTACTCTATTGACAAATCACAGAAAAACAAAAGGGTGATACAGACTAATTTCTTGAAACATAATTCCAAATTGTCTGGATTTGCTGTTATATATTTAATCTAAGAATCAACAATTCTCACTCCCCATAAATTAGAACATATATTAACAAGAAACATATTAAGAATTGGACTAAAAGTCTTTCACCAAATACCAGAGATTTCTGAACAATATTTTTGCTGATCAGTTTTTGTTGTTGGGATTCTTGATGATCCTCTGAAGAACAACGGTCCGAGCCCTGCGAATGTCACGGCTACAGTTATCAGCCTGCATGCCCAATTCCTCCACATTCCTCATAAACCCTTCCAACTTCTTCTTAATCTCCTCAATTCCTTCTTTAACAGCTTCTTCGTCGACCGCGAATTCAGCGTTCTTCAGAAGCGATTCGATCTCCAGCTCCAACCGGTCGATCAAAATCCGGATATTGTCCAAGTCCTTGATGGCAACATAAGTCCCAACCTGCATTGAGCTGACCACCTCCTTTTGCCCCTTCATCGCATCCTCATACTTCTTCCACAGCGAGTCGATCCACTTCCCCATCGAACCGACAGGGATCGACGTCGCGGCCGCCAATGCCGCAGCAACAGGCGGTGCAGCCATCGCTGCAGCCACTACCGAGCATATCAAGACCGCGGCAAAAGTCGCGACGAATATCATGCTCGAAACCTTCCTCCAGGCATGGATACGTTTCAACTTCTTGTCAAGCTTGTTCTTCTTATTCTGCAGCTTCTCCAGCATCAATTTCTGCTGTGAATAAACATCCCGAAACCGCTTAAAGAACTCTTCCGTGAAGGGGTTCCCGGCGGCCTTGAAATTCCGCAACTCCTCCAGCGTCCTCGAGTACCGGGACCCTCCCGCCGCAGCCTCGGACTCCTCATTAAACTGCTGGAGGGCAACCAGAATGAGCAATTGGATGTCCCGGGCTCGCTTCAGGCACTTCTCCAACGCCGTGCAGAAGTCGAGAGTCTGCAGACTGTTCTCGAAATAGTCCTCAACAAGTTCAAACAGCTCCCGGCTCTTCCAGATGTCTTTCTTGCACTCCAAGATAACTTTCACAACTTCCTGGTTCATATCCAATAGGCATTCAGTTACTTCCTTAAGGGAATCAAACGACAACGATCGGACTTCGACGCCGACAGCGAGGGTGTTGATCACCTGGTTGGTGCGGGCTTGGAGGGCCGAGTCGAACGATTTCAGCTCCGAGTCGAGTTTGCAAGCCGCTTCGTAAGAGCTCAACTCGATGGTGTAGTGCGAATTGGAGGAACTGGCATTGCGGGTTTTCTTGCTCAAGTAGCCTCCCATGGCGGTCGGCTGTTGCTCGGATCTAAGAAAACAAAAGAATCAGAACAAGAGAACACCAAAAATCGAAATTTTTTTATGCACTGGGAAAATCCCAGAAGCGGATTTTCTTGGCTTAACCGAAAACCAATGAAATTTTTTCCGGACTTAAAAACAGCACAAATATCATGAACACAGAACCCAACTTTTATATATTTTTTTCCTCTATTTTTTTTTTTTTTTTGGGAATTTGAGAGAAATGAATGAGACCCAACACGATTAAGGAAGAATTTAGATAGGTGGATAAGGAAAGAGGAGAAATTAGCTAAAGATAATTGGTGAGTTTTTGTTTTTTCTTTATATATAAGAGGAAATTTAATAGAAAATAAAAAGAGGAGAAAAGAAAAAGAAAGAGAAAACTAAAGGTGAGTGAAGGAACGAAGAAGCTTAAAGAGAACTGAAACTGTCGAGAGCCAGAAAAATGTGTTTGGTTTTTAAAAAAAAAAAAATTTATAAAATTTTCTGGGAGATTAATTAGGAATAGCTTGCACGCATGAGGAAATTGAGTAAAATGGATATGGACATGGATAACCCGGGAAGCAATGTTTCTCTCTATCTCTCTCCCCTTTCTCTCTCTAAAAAAAAAAAAAGAGGAAAGAAAAGGCTTTTGTTTCAGTTGTTTTTGACGCGCAAATTCCAACAGTTACCAAGGAGCAGAGAAAGGAAGGGCAATTTTTATTTTTTATTTTTTGGCAGAGAATGTTTAAAAGGCGGCGAGAGCTTGAGCTTAAAGACTGGTCATGAATTTAAGGACTCCTCAGCAACAAATAATAATAATAATAACAAGGAAGAAACCAAAGTCTTTGTATTGGTTAAGACAAAAGCCACTTTCCCATGTTTCAAAGATATACAAGGACAAAGCGGGGAGGTAAAAACAACGGCTGCGGTGTCAAACGTAGGCTGACGCTGACATCATTTGTGAAATGACGAAAATACCCTTCCAGAAAGTCGTCTATTTTTTTTTAATTATTAAAAGGAAAAGAAAAGTGAATGATAGGTTTTGCAAATTCAATTCATGAAAGGAACTTAAAAATGGAAAAAGAAATCAGCAATTAGACGAAATAAACAAAATGATAAAATAAAAATGAAAGGGAAAATGGAACAATATTTGAGGAAAAAAAACACGAGAAATTTCTTTTTTTTTTCTTTTTTCAATGATTGTTTAATCTTTTTTTAATAAAAATATCAAGCTCAACTAATTTATTTTGAGAATATAATCTTGAATAATACTAGATATTCACATATGTAATTTCATAACAAACTATCTTCCCAACAGATAATAGAAATTAGCAAAAGTTTGAGAATAAATATACATCTTCCTAGATTTTTCCCTTAAAATTCTAAAGCACCTCACAAAATTCTCAGAAGACAATTTTATAATCAAATGATACATATCCTAAATGCTTTGACTTTTTTCCCAAGAATTGTCGAACACCATCCGAAAGCACAACCAATATTGATACATATCCTAAATGCTTTGCCTTTTTCCCCAAGAATTCTCGAACAACATCTGAAAGCACAGCCTTTTCACATTGTATTAGTACTATATCTATATCACTGTATGTGATGCTCAAACGCTACACATCATTTTAATCCATATATGCAGACAAAGAAAAGTTTTTGAAGCTTGAGTATAATAGTTCGTAACAATATCCACCATTTGGAACTTTATGCAACCAAGAAACAAAACGAAAAAAAAAAAAAAAAACACGTAAGGTAAAGAAGAGAAGGGAAACTACCTGTGTGTTGAAGTAGGAGTTGCTCTTCTGCAAACTCAAGTTTAAATGAAGGCAGTGAAACTCTAGACCTAGAAGGCAAAATGGAGGCTTGAGTAATTAGCAGCACAGCCACATTATCTATTTATACTAATATCTTGAGAATGAGGGCTTAAGGGTTAAGGAAAGTTATTTTACCGAGTTTTGTTATGTTTTATTTTAAGACAATTTACGTGTTTGTTAATCGTACAAAGCACGCTTTATTTTAAAATCATTTCATAATGATGAAATGCACACGTAACTATCAAAAGACTGGTTTAGTTATAAAATTCTGAATCGGTTACATCAGAGTTTTTACTGTCTTTCCAAACAAGTTAGAGTGATGCGCACGTAATTCTACGAGATGATAAAGAAGGATAATATCCAATAACTTTTACAAGGTTACTCAAAATGGTCTTCACCTATAATGCTTACTTTGACAATTAAAACTCCATCATATTTGTAAGCAACAAAAAGATTCGAAAAAACTATTAGTAGTAAAGTAAGAAATTAATAAGAAATGAAAATAGAAAATTGAGAATGTAACAGACAAAGGTTTATCCCATTTCAAGTCGTTTTTTTTTTTAATTAAAAGAAATAACAATTAACAATATCATCGGTTAACTTCTCCTTCCTTAATCACTTGGAAGATTAAGTCCCACATGGACAATTAATCATGAGTAAGAACATAATGTCCTAGTCCTAAATCTATAATTCAGTCAACAATAATTAGATTGTGTACTTATTAAAAAAAAATTCACCAATAATTAAATGCTAATCTTATTAAAAATAAAATAAAATAAAATAAAAGATACCACCGACATTGAATAACACTTGATTATCAAAAAAAATGAAAGAAAGAAAATCCTACGAATTTGTAGATCCCACACATAGATTTTCTTCCAAATTCCTATTCAACGACTTTGACCAGGGAAAAAAAAGAAGAGAGAAGAAAATATATATCCCAAAGATTCAAAAAAGAAAAAAGCAATAATAATAATAATAATAATAATCAAAAACAAAAATGAAAGGTAAGGGCATTATGGGAATATTATAAAAGAAATAAAGTGCATGTGTTTTCATGAGGAACCAGGAAACATATTTGTGATTGCCTGTTCATAGACAGACAGCACCGCGCTCTCCGCGTGCTCGGCCCAATCATGGCCCACTCACTTTCTCCAGAATATCTGTCTTTTTTTTTAATTCTTTTTTTATTTTCCATTTTCATCTCATTTCCTAAATTTAAAAAAAATTCTCTATTTACTTTTTAAATTTTAAATTAACCTCTATTTAACTCTTTTTATTGTAATTTCAACTAAAAACAAATTGAAAAAAGAAAGTGAATTATGTTTAATCATGTAATATTTTTTTATTTTTTTTAAACATAAGTTGTAACAGACTGTGTTTAATAAAATTAATGCTTCTTTTATTTTCTCTGTCTGTTTTTGAAAAATAAAAATAAAAAAGACTAAATAAGATAATTTTAAAACTTACAAGATAAAATAAGAATTTTTAAAATTTAAAAAAGTAAAACAGAACGGACTTAAAGTCCACGTGTTTCTTTAATCAAATCTTGTGTGTACACAAAATTTCTTTCGCTTTCACTGTTGCCTAGTTGTCATACTTGACAATCAAACACGTGGTGCTGTTAACACGCGTCGTTACCTGAGTTAATGCCACAGCACAGGGATTTCAGAACGGTCCCACGCCACGTCAACAAATTCAGATTCTTCCCGTCACGTGCTCCGTAACACCCCTCCATAGACCCCAAACTTGTTTTTTTCTTTTTTCTTTTTTTGAATTAATTATACAAATTCCTCTTCAGCTCTAATTCATCTTACCTTTTATAATTATAAAACCATTTATCATTTCTTCTAATATACATAAAATCATTTAAAAGTATTCCTCCATCCAATTTTGTTTTCAATTTTAATGGTTTTGCTGCAAATCATTAAAAGTTTAAAAAATATTTTTAAATATAAATCTTAATTGTAAAAATATATATTAATTTTAATTGAAAACACATTAAAAAATTATTTGTTCTCTTTACTCCGACCTCCAAAAACATCCCCTCCCTTTTATCAACCAACCACCCTTCGACTAGCTTGCACCTCCACTGGAGAATAACAAGAACCAGAACCACGACGAGTGTTCTTCGAGAAGGACAAGGCCTGGATTGACCTAATCAATCGTCGGTTGTCGGGTTTGGATTCGTTGCAACGGTAACACCGTTGTGACTGAGGATGCTCCAGCAACATAGCATCCAAAGGAGATGCCCCACCCTTAGACCAAAACCAAACACATGAACCAAACTCATCCACGGCACCTCACCAACACAAGTTACCACACTAGACCACCATTGTTGCCCAAATATTCAAGTGCATCAGACTTGGAAGCTGAGGAGTAAGAAAAGGAAATGAGGGTGAAAATTACAAAGATTGTTTTAATTGTTAAGTTAATTATTTTCTTGTTGATTTTGCTAAAGTTTTATTTGTTTAGGATTTTTTTTTAATTGGGTTCTTTGATTACTATAGTGGAGATGTATTTTGCCATGGGGGTTTTTGTGTGTTTAAGTTAAAGAGTTTTGGAGAGAAAAATAGCAGTGCGAGAGGAAGGAGGAGAAAGAGAGAGAGTGGGTGTAGAGAGAGAAAGAGAGAAGAGAGAAAAAAAAACAATAATTTTTAATTAAGAATTAATATTTTTTTTTTAAACTAGAGTTTATATTTGAAAACATTTTGGTAATTTTTAATGATTTGTCACGTTAACAAATCGGTTAGTTTTATAGACAGAACCAGATAGAGGAGATATGTTGAATAGTTTTATGTTTATCATAAGGTATGACAAATAATTTTATAATTATGGAGAACAAAGTGAAATAGAATATATAATTTAGAGAGAATTCGTATAATTAGTTTCTTTTTCTTTTTTCCTTTCAATTGCTTTTATGCTTTAGCAATTGAGAGAGTTTGAGATTCCATTATTATTATTATTATTATTATTGAATTTGGAGTCAATTTAATTATTTAGCTCTCGTCCTTGTGTTGTCTTTGGCAACAAGATTAGAAGATTGCTATTACACATATGATCTACCTCATCACACTTCTCCTCACACAAACTCAAACTCAATCCCTTATGCCTAGCAAAAAATAATCTGAAATAAAAATTCAAACCTTTCACATCTAACAAACTAACTCCCTTAATTTTTGATGTTGACAAATTACTTGGTGTTTGACTTGGGTGTCCATTTCAAAAATAAGCTTGAAAAGCCATTTTGCTATCAATTTGTATTCTTTTCTTTTCATGATTTGATAAAAGTGATTTGGGAATCATTTTCATTTTCAAAAATATCCCACACAGCAACATTTTCAAATTCAAGAATTTCTCTTTTCTGTTTCAAGTTTTTGTTTTAAAAGGGATTTTTTTTTCACTCAAATGTCATTTTATTCTCAAAATAAAATGACTTTTCTTATTTTAAACAAAAAAAATTTTACATTTTGAAAACGAGTATACAATCCAAATATGCCCTTACTTTTGAGTTTAACAAAAGGATTAGTGCATTTTATGTCAAGCACATTAGAAAGGAGAGGCAAAATTTTCAAACGAAGATCGTATCAAATGAAAAGAGCCTTCTTTCTTTCTTTCTTTCTTTTTTAATTTTAAAATCATTCATCGTTTCAAGAATACTACACGACATTTCATTAATTTAGATGAATAATTTGTCGCAATCAATTGTTTAGTAAAATTGCCAACTCAGTCAAAGTTGAGAAAACAAAAATGCCAAAAACCTTTTTTTTAATTTAAATAATATTAGTCCCCTATTTTTTTTTTCTAATTAATTTCTTTATTAAAACAGATAATGATTAATTAAAATATTAGAAGCTTAAAAAAAATTAATACATATTTTTTTTAATAATACTTGGACAATTTTTTGTGGTACTAAATGCGATCATCATCACTTCTAGCATTCTCAATCAACAAGCAAATAACTTCTACCAAAAATATCAACAAGCAAATACCAGAATCTTCACACGGCATCGTTAATAGTGAGATTTTTTGTTTCTATTCGGCCTTTCTCCCTTTTATGCATATCCGTGATGAGATCAATATTCATAAATAAAAACCCGAAGCAATTAAAGCCTTGCAAGTACAAATCATTTTGTAATTAGAGAGAAGGAACGTCGACACAAAAATATCGATAAAATTATAATGTTCTTTTTATTTTTATTGTAAATATATTGATGAAAATGTAAATATTTTTACTTTTATTGTGATAACATTAAAAAAATATAAAATTTTTTATATTTATTGTGAAAACATCAATACAGAAACTTCGATAAAAATATAATTTTTTTTCCTTTTATTTACTTTTTATGTAATGATTATGTATAATCTAATGATAAATTTACATATGACTCCGTTATTATAATACATT
Organism: Antiaris toxicaria; assembly: GCA_035233585.1. Taxonomy (NCBI): domain Eukaryota; kingdom Viridiplantae; phylum Streptophyta; class Magnoliopsida; order Rosales; family Moraceae; genus Antiaris; species Antiaris toxicaria. The sequence goes on along the minus strand of CP141158.1, from coordinate 44,577,658 downwards.
CATATTATCCATCTTTAAAAATAAATATTAAAGCTTGATGGGTAATTAACTAAAACTTTAGTACCTAATAAAAGGATTAGGTACTGTTATTGGAAAGGTAATATTTACCTTTTTTTGTTTCTATTTTTCTTTAAGAGGCAATTTTTTAAAATTTAGCAAGACAAAGTTGAAGATAACTTAATTCATTCTGCAATAATTTGTTTTCATTTCAGTTTAATAAAGTAAGATTACTGTGAATCTTGAATTCTTCAACTTGGGGCAGGACAAATGGTCCTATGAGGAGTTGGCGTTGAAATGGGGAGGAAAACTAACACTACTTTTTGAATTGAATTTTGCAACGGTGGAAAGAACATAAAACCAACAATTATGTAACGTTTATGATAGACTAGAAAGACCATGAAATAAAAATAAAAAGGTCATGGCCTAAATATTTTTTGGGGAATTGGTATGCAATAATTGTGATATAATTTAAAGTTGCAAAATAAGAAAGAGAGAGATTAGGTCAAAGAACAATTTTTTGGATATTTATTTTTAAAAATTGCTTTTTTTTTCCTCTTAAGTAAATAGTGGATAATCATTAGAACATGAATAATGCTAAGAACACCAATGTTCTAATCTCAATTATTTACTTATCAATTCATGTATAATATTTTTATTAATAATAGTTTAAACACTTACTAATTAAAAAATGATAACTCAAGTACTACATAAGTTAATAGTTAAAAATTGGTATTAGAATAGATATTCCTAGCATTTGTCTTAAAACATTGATTTAGTTTATTAGTAATTTATTATAATCAATTAATAAATAATGATTAAATAGATAATGATTGATTATAAATTGATCAATTATCAAGTAGTCAATTATTAGTGGATCATTTTTAAGAAAATGGTTATTTCTTAATCTAATAAAATTTGAAACATTTATAAAATAATCCCACGTATCCTTAAATAAAAAAAAAAAGACTTAATTGGTTTTCTTGCTTTTGACTTTGGATTACCCAATCATTGGGTGAGTGATGTGAGAGTGATGTGAGAGTGATGTGAGAGTTTTAAAAATAATGGTTCTTACTTGGATAATATCCGCTGAATTAGTCTCCCACGTCTCTCTAAATCACTCTTAATATGATCAACATTCGTAGTTCGTTAATGTGACAATTTGGCGTACAAACTTGGTAAACACACGTTGTCTTAATTTGACCCCAAACACCTTACATTTCTAATCAGTGCATCCTTTGTAGTATCTTTTGTAGGGTGTCTTTTTTATTTTTTTATTTTTTTTATTTTTTCACTTTTGTGTTTGTTCAAAGAATATATTTTCAAACGGGATTGAGTCTATAAGTGAAGATTTATGGATGACATCTCTTTTCTTATAGGTCCAAAACACTCGTAAATACTACGGTCTCTAACAATCCTTGACTATTTGGGAGCTTCTATGAGTGCATCCTTGCAATAATATAACTTTTTTAATATAAAATCTAATCAAAATTATATCAAAATAATAATAAAAAAATATAAATTGATTAATCTAATATATATATTTATATATATATATCATTGAATTTTCTAATCAATAGATAAGGTAACATACTACAATTGTCAAAACTTGCCACCGGCGGACACCGTCCACCTTTGCGCCACCAACTTTAATACCCAAGGCTTCATCTAAATAAAAACCTTCAATTAAAACTGAATTTTTGTCTAAATAAAGAAGATAAAGCCTTTTATGATTAGGTATTGCAATTGATGATGTATGTTTTTAAACGTAAATTTTGATTAAAATCATATAAAACTAAAAACAAATAACAAAGCCTGATGATAGGAATTTGAGACATTTTTTTTTCATACCCTACCATAGAGTAGAACTTTTCCATAAGAATTAACATCTCTATTTTCTAAATCTAAAATATAGTACTCTTCTGATCAAGGCTCTTGTACGTCCATATAATTAGGGTTGGATATGGGATCGAAATCAACTTTTATTTATCTTTCATCATCCAATCCAATTATGAACAAATCATTTAAAAATCCAATCAATCTAGTCCAATTTATTTTATTATCTAATTTGATTCAATCCAAAATTCATTAGATTAAATTAGATAATTGGATTATACCTTTGTATTCATAAAAACTTAGTAAAACCTGCTCAAAAAGACAAATCACCTATTCTAGACATCAATTTAATTCTTCAACGTCTATTTATCATATAATAATAAATCATATTACACAACATAATGAATAAAGTAAGTTAATAGAACATAGACGTAATCCTAATTCAAAACAAAACACTATATATATAAAAAAGATAAATATGAAATCAAATATCATAAACACTAGGAAAAAAACAGTACATGTAAAAATAAATAAATAAATTAGATAATGTATTATATAATATGAAATACAAGTACATAGATTGGATTAGATTTATTAGATTTTCAAAATTCATATCCAATATCCAATTTAATCCAATTGAATAAGCTAAATTACCATCCAAATCTAATCTAATGGTATTTGGATATTTGGATTTTTTTTAGGATGGACTGGTTCGGTTAGATGTATTAGATGACTAGGTCTCATGCCTACCCCTACATATGTTGGAAAAATGGTTTGTAAACTATTTTAAGGAGCCATTTTGAGCCCCAAATTGGATTGAGACTTACTTTATGAAAGTAACGGGTTTTGATGGATTTGTGCTCTCTATTACTAAGAGATCGAAATTATATATTCATATACTCAAAATGTGCCCATTGGAACTTGAAATTTGTTAGAAAAAATTGCTAAAATGTAAAGTCCCATATTGGTTAGATACCTTGGCAATATTATGTTTATAAGTGATTGCACTTTTAGACTTGGGTAAGTTAGTATAGCCAGGAAGCTCTCTAACACTCAAGGGGTTGCAAATAATGAACCAGGTGGATTAAGGGTCCAATCTGTGCAACTATATTACGTGGGCGACACGAATGTTGGTCTGTTGAGTTTACCCCTACGCAGACTACGTGTTGCAAATTTTTTATTCGCCTTTCCAACAATAAAATATGAATTTTTTATTAACACTTTTCATTTGTTGGTATTTTTAGGGCCCAATGTGTGTGCCCATACGACATGGGCAACACTCAGTTTGTCGGGCTTGTCTTTACATAAACTACGTTTTGCAAATTTTTTATTTGCATTGTTAACAATAAAATATGAATTTTTTTAATGAATAGTTTTCATTTTTTAGTATTCTCGGGGTCTAATATGAGTGCACTCATAACATGTGTGACACAAATATTAGTCTGCTGGGCTAGCCCTTGCATGAGCTATGTTTTACAAATTTTTTATTTGCATTTCCAACAATAAAATCCATATTTTATTTTGTTTTATTTTATTTTATCAACAGTTTTCATTTATTGGTATTCTTGTGTTTTAGCATATGTTAATGGGCATTAGTGGTTGAAGTTGAATGACTAAGGTCATAAGTCCATGTTTAATGGATGAATATGGTCATGATATTGAGCATAATGAAATTCTAAATATGAATGGTTGTAATTATTGGAATAATTCTCATTAAACCAGGTTTAATCCTTATTATTTCAAGTTTGTAACACCCTATTCCAATAGCCTATACAAGGAGGCCTCCATAGCAAGCTTAGATTCCAAATTCAAAAATTCTCTGTTGGTTTCATTATATTCTAGGTGTTTTTTCTAGAGTGGTTTTCTTAAGTGTTTTGGTGATAAGAGAAGGCTCAATATCAAGTTCGCCGGAAGTATTATTCAATTATGCTTAGAATATTATTGTTGTTGTTGCATCATGTCCGTTGAATTCTCGAGTACTTACTGGAGGGGTTGAATTTGTTTTAAGGAAAGTATAAGTTTCATGTATCTCGATATTCATCAAGTTTTCAATTTTGGTTTAAGGTTGTTTTTCGGTTGTTGTTTTAATTTTCATCTTATTGTAATATTTCATTTAATTATATTGAACTTATTTGTTTTTTATACTCCATATTTCTAACAACATATAGTCAATAGCCAACATTTAACTTTCTCCTCAAAAAAAAAAAAAAAAAAAAAAGAGTAGTATTTAGAATACCAACTCTATTCTCAACCATTTAAATACCAACTCATATGTCATATTTTCATTGAGAGAAGCAATTAATTGATGTTAAAATACTTTAAATACTTACCAATAAAATAACAATAACTCATATGCTATATAGATTAATATCTAAAAGTTGATATTAAAATTGGTGTTTCTAACATTAAAATGAAAAAAAAAAAAAACATTGAACTTTCTCATAGCCTCATGATCACCCATAAGATAAACTTGAGAGCTGGAATACTTCTCCTAAAATAAGCTTATACTTTTTTATAATCTTCATTCAATACATCCTACTTTTTCCCTTAATGTAATACTCAAAATAGTTACAAAGAACATTTTTATTTGTTTCGAAAGAATGTGTAAATAATTTATGTTCTATAACACTTTTTTTTAAATCTTCTTTAAGGAAAATGACGACACGCAGATAAGTGTCAATGTAAGATGGATAAAATTTTTAATAAAATGAGGTTATATAACCTTTTACAATTAAAAGGGCAACTGACTCTTCATCTCTTATCCCTAGCCAATTATGAGCCAAATATGAGCCTCACGTGCACTACTTATCAAACATAACCTTAAAGAGAGTAATTTTGTGCATTCGTGTGCTCATCTTCACAGCTTGCTTCCCCTTCCAAATACAAACATAATAATCTGAAAGGAAATTAGATGCAAATTATAAAAGGTTCACATGCCAAACACACAACACTTTCCCTTGAACAATTATAAAAATTATAAACAAGTCACACTTGATGATTTTGGATTAAGTTTCCCCCACATAATACCAAATTCCTTTTGAAACCACCAATGCACTCCCGTGACATCCCAAAATAGCGCCCATGGTAACGCCAATCTACCAACTCTTCATACATTCACGGGCCCTATACCTACTGCACATTTGTGGCCTCCTAAGCTGCTGAATCTCATGCACATTTTGTTTTATTACCCAAAAAATCTAAACATCCTGCCACTTACACCTCCAAAATGACCAACTACCCCTTACGCAATCCAATGTGTCACAAGACAATTGGAAGGGGAGAAAATTCACCGACAAACTTTAACTAGGGCATCCAAAACCTCCCATCCCACTGGCACACTAATGGATTAGTTCAGCGGTGAGGGTGCATTCTATCTCCTCTTTCAGGATGCGTTTAAGGTTCGATATTTTATAATCTTATTTCAGATTCTTGCACAGTTAATAAATTGTGCGATACTAGACATGTGATGATGAAATTATTATAAATAAAAATTTGATACAAATATAATATAATCAGAAATTTTCAATTATTTATTTATGAACTTCAGAATTTTCAGAGAGACAAGATTCGAGGGCGAGATAACACCAATAATTGTCTTTAAAGTAGAATAAAAACTAGGAAAAATAAAAAGAAAGATCTGCTCATTCCACCGAAGCCACATGTAATTCCTCTATTAAAGGCCAACCATTCTCTTCCACTTCTCCATCCGATAGTAGTTTCTCTTCATAGTACTAGTCATTTGAGAGAGAGAGAGAGAGAGAGAGAGAGAGATCACATATTCACATCACATCCAACATGGCATCGCAAAGCAAGAAGCTGGTCCTTGTAGCATTGGCCGTCGTAGCTTTATTATCAATACTAGGGACCGACGGAGAAACGACGTTTTCTTTGTGTCGTATGACGAAAGAGGGGTTCAAATCGTGCCAGCAATCGGTGGACATCACGAGCCCTCAGCCGCCGTCGGACGCATGTTGCGCCGCCATCTCCGGCTCAGACTTTCAGTGCCTTTGCCACTTCAAAAACTCCTCTCTCTTGAAGATGTACAGAGTCGACCCTGACCTCGCCATGAGCCTCCCTCGTCGGTGCAACCTCGACGGACCCTCTTTCCGCTGCCAATAGAAAGAGAAACTGATGAAGTTCCCTAATAAATGACGTCGTGTCTTTTGTCGTTTTCTGTTTTTATTTTCTACTGAGTTTCGTGCTTGCTTGTACTGTTCTTGTAGTAAATTTAGTTTATGTTATGTGTTTTTGTTGGGTGTTGAGTTTTTGCTCTATTGTTACTTGTTTATTTTCCTGGTGTTTTTTTTGTTCACGATCATTTAGTTTCAAGTTATATGGAGAGTAGTAGTGTTCTTCATGTTTTTTATATATAGTTCTTTTTTATTTTTGTTTTAATATATTACGACTGGAAATGTATATCGTGGTGATTTTTAGTAATATTTTTTTCAAACATTCCAATGAGAAAATTGATGGCGGACTATCCCTAAGGACTCACATGGGGAAAAACTGAAATCGTCTATCCCTAAGGACTCACATGGGAAAAAATTGAAATATTAGTTTGAGAGGTAAGAGAAAATTAAAATAGTAAAAGTTAATAACAAAAGTTGAGGAAAAAAAAAAAAAAAACTCTATTACAACTCATGGGGTGGATTATCCAACCTCATATGAACCATAATGTCATGATATTTGTTGGCGAAGCCATTTTTTTTCCTTAAGTAAGAACGCTAAGTAAAATATAAAAGAATTTTCAACAAACAGGAAGATAGTTACATATTTTAATTATTAAATAGGGCATAATAATAGATTTTCTTATAAATTAATATTATTACTAAAATTTTGAAACACTTACGAGGATAAAAATTAAAATGTTAAATTTTGAGTTGGAACACAAGTCTATTTTTATAATAAAATAAGACAAATTTTTTCTAAAAATGAAAAGAGTGTAAAATTTTAATTTTTAAAATTTGAGTAGGAGTGCATTCCTCCACTCAATAGATATAGCTTTCCCACTACACGATATTGTCAATTGTCAAAATTTTTAATATTAAACCGCAACGAACTTCCTTCAAATAATTTTAGTATGGTCATTGCACTAATGGTTATAGATTTCGAACATAAAATCTCTTACCTAAATCCCTTCCTTTCTCATTTACTCAGCTAATCTTAACAGGGACTAATGGTTACTGTTGGTACACCTTTTTATAATTTGTATACTATTAGACAATTTTTGTTATTGTAAAGGGAAAATACCCAAAACACTTTATTATTTCAAAGTGTCACTTTTGCCCATCTTATTATGCAAATGCTTAAAACATCGTACATGTTACATGTTTGTAAAATCAGTCACTAAATCAAGTTTCTTAAGTTTACAGATTAGATAAAAAGGTATACATCGATTTATATTTTTTGTTTTTGTTTTCTTAAGAAATTTGATAGCTTTGGTAATTTTATAATGTTTTATTTAACTTTTTTAGTCAAGTAATATTTAAATAGAGTTTAATTAATATTAGGAAAGGTAATCTTGATATTTTCAAAAATTAATCTCTTTAAAGAGTATTTTGTGATTGATTTTACAAATACCGAAGATGTTTTTGACATTTGTATAAAAAGATGGATTAAAGTAGTATTTTAACTAAACAAATAGAGTGGCATGGGTATTTTCCCCATTGTAGATGTGTTGTTTTATCCACTAAAAAAAAAGTGTTGGTTTGATTTTTTTTTTTTTTTTTTGGTTTGAACGGATGACTAGTGTGATCAGTAGGATTGTCACTTAAAAAACATACTTACATACTAACAACTTATTTTTTATATCTAATTAGGAAGATACAAAATAATCTTAACAAACATTAAAAGATGGAAAAAAAAAAATTATGAGACGTTTGTTTTCCGTGTTACATTCGTATTACGTTTAAACGCAATACAATTTTTATCTAAACGTAAAAGTTTTATGTTTAAATACAATATTTTTTTACAGTGTCTCAAATACATTTATTATTCTAGAATATTTTAAAAATAAATTTTTTAAAATCCATTCACATTATATTCTATCTATATCTCACTTTTTCGATCTATTTTTACCAATCACATTAACATTCTGAAATATAATTCAAATACTTTTTATGTAAATACTTTGCATTCAAATACAAAACAAATACTTTTAATCTAAATACAAAACGTATTCAATGTATTGCGTTTGAAAACACAATACGAACGCAATATGTTTACCAAATATCCCATTAGAAAAATACTAAAAGACACTATTGATACTAAATATTATCACTAAATAAAAGGCAAGTTCCATTCAAATGGATTCCACTAAAGTAAATCTCACTGTAAGACCTACTTTTTATTAATTTGTGATTTTAATATCATTAAGGAGGTGTTTGGGGCATGGTTTTGGTGTTTTCAAGCCAAAGTATGTTTGTCTTCTATATTTCTTCAAACTTTCAATAATACATGCACGTATTTTTTAGTATTAATTTTTTATCACATATTTTAAAATTTCTATACATTTATTTTTATAAAAACTTTTTTCTAAAACATTCATCTTAAACACAATCTTCAAAATCATAATTAATTTTAAAATTATTATCTCTAAAAATACATATCTAAAACTGCCTTTAAACACCACCTAATATTCCTTAATATTACTCAAAATACTATCATATCTATTTAAGTTGCTGTTTTCATGATTTTCCTCATGACTAAAGCACCCGACAGAGGGAGATATGTAATTCGTGCCCAATGTCCTATGACTGTTTTGGGCCTTATCAAATCATCAACCTCAGGCCCTGCCCAAACGAGGCACTAGGGTTTCCCGGTCACTCTCTTTCATCTTTTCTAACTGTATAAATTCTTCACATTGACACTTTCATGTAAGAGCAAATCCCCACTAGTAGCAGAGCTGCCGTAACCCCCTTTTTTTTTTTTTTTTTTATAACTTTTCCTTTCTTTCTTTTCCAAACAAATTAGCTTCTCATCTACATTCACTAAATTAGACAGCCTTTTCGTTTATTTTTTTGTTTTGTCTTGTTGACGTTGTTGTAGAGCAAAGAGAGAGAGAGATAAAATGATAAACTGAAGAAAGTGCCTTCATAATCCCAGATAAGCTGAAGATTGGTGCTTATCTGATTCATGGGAGGCCAATATCAAATAATATATTTATGTCGGAGGTTTCGCTGATAAATGCCTACTTTCTTTCTTCATTTTTAGGCGTTTACTAGTAACTTTTCCGTACAAATTCCCATTTTCATCAATGAAAATTTCAATCCAGATTTTTGGTTTATTCTTCTTCTTCTTCTTCTTCTTCTTCTTAGAATTTGAATGCAGTTATTTCAAGTGCACGATAAACGTGATAATAATTGAATATAAGTAAATATTAAACTTTCTGATTCTTTGGGGCATCCTTTTTATGTCAATAATTCAGTCTTTCGAATTTGAAACCGCGGTTTGTTTTTCATTGAGTCAAAGGAAGTGATTTGCAAATTTTTGCATTTAATTAAACTTAACTATTATGCAGTTGATAGGAACAATTATTTTATGGTACTTGGGTTGAAAAGCAATTTTGTATTTAATGACATAAGGGGACGTTATGTGTTTGCATTAGATTATATTGTCTTTTGAATCTAATATATTAAATATAATTTTTATTTAAATAAAATATTTATGTTGTATTAAATATAATATGTGTTTGGATAAAAAGTATTTAAATTGTATTTAAATAATAAATATGTGATGTGATGATAAAAAAGAGAGTGTTTGATGTATTAATAAAAATAATAAAAAAAATAAAATAATAAATTATGATTGTTTTTTATCTAAAATGTAATGATGAAAATTGTATTATATTTAAATAAAATATAAATATAATATGATAAATAAACGAAGTAAATTTTTAACATGAACATATTCTAAAGGATTGTCATATTATAAAATTTTAATTTAAAATTTACTTTAAGTGTAAAAAAATTCAAATATTAATGTATTAATTAATTTTTAATTTTGAACGTTTAATTTAAAATTTCAACTATATTAAAAAACAATTTGAAGATGTTTTAAATATTCTAACAAACATATAATTTCACTCTTAATTTTTTTTTTTGTCAAATTTTATATTTTTACTTTTTTTTTTTACTCTCTCTCAAATTCTCTCACCTCTTCTCTTCCTTTCCACCACTCTCTGGAATTCTCTCCCACTTTTTCTTCCTTTCTATCTTTTTTCTTGAATTCTCTCTTACTCTTATTTTTATCAACTCTCTCTCTCTGTTTCTCACCATCCCTCACAACCTTACTCTCTCCCCCACACAGCCATCCTTTCTCTCTCTCTCTCTTTTTCAATTTCTCTCAGTCTCTTGCCTCGCTCTCCCTTTCTGTTCTCCTCTCTCTTTCACTCCCTTCTCTGTCTTTGTAAATTTCTTTCTCTCAAATCTCTCTCTTCCACAACTCTCTCTCACCGTCTCTCTCTCCCTCATCTCGCCACCTCTCTCCATCTCCAATCTCTCATCTCTCTTCCCTCCACTTTCTTTTTCCCTCACCACATTCCACCTCACCAACCACCAACACTCTCATTCTTCCATCCTCTCAACTTTTTTGTTTAATTATTTTCCCAACCCACTCAGTCTCTCTCTTTCCACTCTCTTTTTCCCTCATCACATTCCACCCCACCGACCACCAACACTCTCATTCTCCCATTCTCTCAATTTTTTTAAATTATTTTCCCAATTCACTCGTTCACTTTCTTTCCACTGAAGCTCAAGTACATTTCAAGTTTATATACTTTCAAGCTCAAGTCAATAAAATTCGTATACCAAATGTAAATTATTAAAATTTTCAATCTAAATCCGTACACCAAATGTATGTTAAGAGCAAGCTTAAAAGGTAAGCTCATGATGAAAAATATATATTAACATTGATAGGACTAACCCGATAAGCAAAGGGCAAAATTTAATGTAACAATCTTGTTTTGTTCTATTGATAAATATTATTATTTTAGTTTTTAGATTAATTTTTTGTTGATATAATCTATGAGTATATCTATTAAAAGTTCACGTTGTAAAACTCATAGTAGTGCCTATTAATAAAGTAAAAATATAGTTCATAGTATTATAAGTTCTTACTAGATATGGAAAATGTTTGAGTTCCACTTGATTGGGGCATTCCTCTTGAGAGCATCTTAGAGTAAGTCAAAAAAGTAAGAGTTAATTTCATAAATGGCCTTTAAATTATACACTGTCTTAGGCTAGTCTCTAAGTATTGACTTTATATGTTGCACTCCCTTAAATTTTTCTATTGTTACACTAAAGGTTCCTTTGTCAATATTTTGTAAAAAAAAAAAAATACAGAACTTAAACTTATTCTAATTACATATATTCATGGGTAAAATCATAATTATATATATTTCAAAAGAAAATTATACCAAAATTAAAGATATTTTGAAAGCAAACTATACTTTAATTAAAGATATAAAGTGCAAACTTTATATAATAGTGCTATTTTGATACTACAATTTTCCTCTAAAAAATATTCACTTTCAATTTTAACTTTAATTAAAGTTCAGTTGATCTGAAAGTGTGTAATTTCCATACAATTTTTTATGAAGTACTGATTAAGGGCCATTTTCATAATAATACAAAAGTATAAGGTAATGTGATGCATAAAACAAAAGGTTAGGGATCAATTTTAGATTAAGAGTATATTTTAGAGGTACTTGGTGAAAATAATCCAAGAATTTAAAAAAAACAAAAAACTAAAAACTAAAAACTAAAAACTTAGATGTCATGCCATTAAACAGCTTGGCATAGACAATTGTGACTGAGGATATAGAAAACTCAGTCTTAGAGAGCAAAAACATGAAAATGTCCTCTATTTATTACTTTCTTTAATAAAAGGCATGCAAAAACAGGCACATGTACATACCTATATAAGCTGATTGGACACGGACTCAATCTCTCTTAACAGTATGAAACTGTTTAGCACCTTGAATTCTCAAACTTAGGGGGTGTTTGGTAAATGCATTACATTTTAATTACGTTTGAATACAATTTTTTTTTGAGTGTTGTATTTAGTTGAAAAGTATTTGTTTTGCATTTGAATAAAATGTGTGTTTGGATGAAAAGTATTTTAGAGTTGAAAAGTTAATGTGATTGTTTTAAAAAATTTTTGAATAGTAATTGTTTTTGTAGCATTATCGAAAATGATTGTATTTGAATATAAAACTTTGTATTTAATGTAAAATTGATTTTCGTAACATCAAAAAACATTTGTCAAACGTGCTGTTAGCTTCAATCTCTCTCACGAGTAAAGCAGCACCCATTTTAAGACTAAGAACGGAGTTAGGCTCTCGGATGCCGATCAATATTTTGTTTTTTTGTTTTGTTTTTTTTCCCTCTTGACAAAGTAGAGGAGACTCCCTAAAAGCGACATAGAAAGCAAATGACTAGAACGATTGTTTTACCCATTTTTTTTTTCTTCATAGAAACAAATTACGGCATAAAATTTTCTCTTTTAAACTGATAATTTAAACCTTTCAATTTCACATATACTCCTCATTTTAATTTGGTATTCTAAATTCTAAAAGGTCGTCTAAAAATGTCGGTTTTTGTTGCATGGCAGTACTGCCTCGTAATAATTTGTGCTAAAGCAAGTTGTAGAACTTCTTTTGTGTATTAGATGTTGTGACGTTCCGATTCAAAGATAACAAATAATAAGTTTCTGAAGTCTTATTTGGTATGCTGTTTTAACAAATTTTTCAACATGTATGTTTGAAAATCCAATAAAATTGATTTAATCCAAATATATTTTAGTGATATATAATAAGTCACTAATTAATGAAATAAATAATTATTGTTCTCTATTTCAACTCCTTGTATTTTTTCAAAATTACAGATACATCCCATTGATTAAAATTAATAACACAAGACTCCATTTCTTTGACTCTATTAAATTTAAGTTTAAAATGACTAAAATGCCCTTGATAAATCTTAACCATTGATTTTACTAAACTAAATCATAACCATTCGTTTGCTTTTTTATTTTTTTTTAATTTAATCATTTATTTGTTTTAACTTAGTTAAAAAGGAAATATAATTTATCAAAAAAAAAAAAAACCAATAATACCTCCTTTTTATAACTAAGGTGCAAAATAATGAATAGTATTTTTATCATTAGTTGTAAATATGTTATTAAAAGTAAATTAATTGTTAATTATTATGATAATATTTTATTTTAAATAATAATTTTATTTTTGTATTCTTGTTATAGATATGTATGCATTCTAGTGACAAGTTATATTGTCCATCAAAATAAAAAAGAGATTTTTCAAATAAAAAATAAAAATAATAAAACATTTTTAATTAGAGTGTGAATTATAATTAGAAATATTTAAAAATCAATTAAATGTTGTTTTTGGTGTTAAATAATGGTAAAAATGTTATTTTATGCCTTCATATATATAGTTAAAGACTTTTAAAAAATAAAAAATAAAAGGAGGGGCTTTTCTAGTATTTTAAATATAATTAATGATCAAATAAATGGTCAAACTCATAATCAACTAAAAGAAGTGGTATTTCTATAATTTTGTTTTAAAAAATAGGGGATATTAATGTTATTAGTTTTAATTAAAAAGGTGTTTATAGTTTTAAAAAAATACAAAGGGTGTCAGTATAATTCACTTTAGTAAAAATAGGGAAAATGCTCTAAATAGCATAATTTATATGTGGGATGAAAATAAATAGCATAACCATTGAACGATAGTAATTAATAGCATATTTGTATTTTCCTGTTTAAAATGAATTGATGTTTTTCGTTTTCATCCTTTTTATTGCTTAACTTCGGAAACTCTGCCATCCATCTTTAAGTGCGTGCTTCTCCGACATCGGCAAGGATGGCCGTTAACTTCTCTATCGTTGATGTCACGAGCACGAGCGATGACGGGAATCGCAAGGATCGGCCTCGCGACGGCGATTGTTGTGATGGCAAGCGAAAGCCAAAGAAATACCATGAATCACCGACCTTCGATCGGAGAACTTAGTTGAAACCACCAACGGCAATTAACTTGAGATTATTTATATATAACTTTGTTTTCAATATAAATTTGAGATTATTTTAATACAAAAGACCTTACGTGCTGAGGTGCCCGCAAGAAGAAATATTCCCTGTATATCTGTTTATATTAGAGGGGTGGGCCGGTTTTTAGCGGGTGCTCAAGATATTTTCTTTAGCTTACTTAGAAATATACAGTACAGAAATAATTTAAAAAAATTAAGAAATTATAAAAAAAAGTAAGATATATATATACGTGTATGTTTTTTATACGAAGATAGATAAATTTATCTTGTATACATTTAAATATATATATATGTCATTTATTATAATATGCATATTAATATATTTTGAAAAGACATTGTAATTAAACAAAGCAAGTAATAGGGTTGGGGAATTTCGAAGATGTCCCTTCTCGAACCTATCATGAGTTTTAAATACTAGCTCTATTTGTAACTCACCTTATTTAAATCGAATTTTATCCATCCCATTTAAACCACAGCAAAGATAAAGAGTAAAGACCCAATTTCAACTCTTTTAATTAAGCGGTGCTTTAAACATATTATTATTTTTACTTTAAGCCCCTCTTGTTTCTGTTTGTGTAAAAACACTCAATATATTTATTGCACTTTCTTTTTTTTTTTTTCGTTTTCTCCACATTTTTTTTAGCTTGTGTTTGGAATAAATATTTGGATTAAAAATTTGATATTAGAGTTGGTTGAATTATTAAAAACTGGTTATAATTTTTATTTAATTTCAGGAAAAACCAAAAATCTAACGTCCCATTATTTTTTAAATCGCAAGTGGAAACTTGATTGAGCCTTACTCGAGTAAATTAGCAGTTTTTTTTTCTTTTTTTTTTTCTTTTTTCTTGATATGTATGAAATGATTTTTTAAAATATTTTTTTAAATAAATGGTTCAAGTTTTGTTAATTAGAAAAAGATTGTTTATTCTAAATTAGTCAATCAATGGCTAATCACTTTATGGGCATGAATTCGCGGATAGTGAATTACTAATTGAATGATGTCAATTATATGTTTTTATCTGTCACTCTGATTAGATAAAAAGAAAAAGAAAAAATTGATATTTTTTTAAGTGTTTAAAAACTGTAATTTTACTTAAATTTTTTTTCTTTTTTTTTTTTAGAAAATTAAATCTACAATTAGTATCTCGATAGTAAGATTAAAATTTCTCCATTATTCCACTGTTTAATCATTTTACCGTTTGTTTTTTTTTTTTTTTTGTCAAACATTTGCCTCTAGGAGAAGAGAGAATTATATTCTCAATGTCCTGTTAAGAATAGGAAATGTGTTAGGAAACTAGAAGCGTTTAGATGACGTATTGCATTCATATTATATTTGAATATAATATATTGAATGCAATATTTATTTAAATAAAAATTATTTGTATTGCATTTAAATGTAATATTTACTTGAATGAAAAGTATTTGAATTATTTTTAAATGTTAAGTGTGTGATGTGATTGGTAAAAGTAGAGAGAAAGAAGGGATAGAAAAAAGAGTATATGGTGTGATTAGTAAAAGGAGTAGAAAAAATGAAATGATAAATAGTGATTGTATTAGATATAAATTATAATATGATTAGTATTTGAATACAATATTTCCGCGTTTGGACGAAAATTTTATTGCATTTAAACAAAATATAGTAAACAAATGAGAGCTATAAAATAAGGTTCAGTTTATATTATTGGTTCAGATTTCAATTCCTAGAAGTAAAATTAGGACTTGAATATAGCTCAACTTTTTACCTTTTTATATATAGGTTCTCTTGTCACACGTAAATAAGCACAAAAAATCAAGTCTTAAAATCGGAAGATATATTTTCTTCTACTGAGTAGCTATAGAGGTCAGTTGTGTTGTGTGTCCCTTATGAATTAATTTTCAAATATTCCGTGGAATATGTTTCCAGGTTTAAGTTGTGAAAGAATCAGGCTTCTTGGTCATGGTACATATGGTGCAGCGTATTTATCTCTTTTTACTGATTTTAAGAACTTGAATCAATTACTGGCTGTGAAAACATCGCATCTAAAGTTTTCGGCTTCTCTCCGTAAGGAAAAGAGAATGATCAACAAGTTTCATGACTGTCCTGAAATCACATGTTCCTTTGGCGACGTTGTGTCGATCGAAAGAGGATTAGAGTTATACAACATCTTTCTTGAGTAGCATCTTTGGCCATGCTTACGGATTTGATTCGACGATCCGATGGCTGTGTGTTACCGGAGACTAATGTCAGAGTCTACACTCAGATGATATTGAAAGACCTTCGTTGCATGCATGCAATGGGTTACGTCCACTGCGATTTGAAGCCCGACAACATTCTCGCCTTTCCTTCTAGTTCTCAAGATGGATGTTGTCGACTTAAGTTGGCGGATTTTGGATTGAGTAAGGAGCCTGATGAGGATGATGAAGTAGTCTCGGAATACTACAAGCACTGATTTCGAGGAACCCCGGTTTACACGTCATCGGACTCTGTGGCGTTTGGAGAGATTGGGCTAGCAATGGATATATGGTCTCTAGGTTGCATTGTGATTGAGATGATTTCTGGGAGAAATGCGTGGCATGGCTTGGATATTTCAAGATTACGTATTGATGTTGCATATTTCCTGGCTTCTACAAAGGATAGGTCTCCAACGATACCTCCAGACATGACATAATTTGGAAGAATTTCTTGCGCAAATGCTTTGTGAGAGACCTTTGCCGACGGACGGCGGATATGTAGCTGCGTCATCCGTATTTGAGTGAAGTTATCAAGACCATCTGAAAGTCGCCATTTCCTGATCCCCACAGAGCCTTTTTCTTATTTTTCAATAGAACCTCACCCTAAGGCTCCAAAGTAGACTTTTGTACGCTCCCAGGGAGGTTTTGTGATTGAAGGCATCTGTGAAAGCAAGGATTAGTACTGGCAAGTAGCATCAAGCTTGGATTATCTAGCAAAATTTGTTTTTTTGTTTCACTTTCTATTCTTTTTTTTTTCCTTTTTTGGGAGTTTGTTTATTTGCAGATTTAGATTGTTGAATTGTTAATATTTAGATGTCATTCCATATCGTTGTCAGTTTTATGTAATGCTATGAATGATGGAAATCAAATTATGGTTTACTTATGGATTAAGTGTATTTTGGCAAGTTAACAACTTAAAAACAAAACACATTCAATTGTAAACCGTAGATGAAGTGAATTAAAGATGGCATGGACAACTTAAAAATTCTATACAAATACAGCTTGATACGCATTCAATCAATATTGACTTTCTAAGATTTAGCTATTTAAATTATGCATAAATCAACAGTGTGAGGGGATGTGAAAAAAAAAATTGAGCCCAGTTCTCCTTACTGAATGATAAGTCACAAGTATACGGATCAAATTTTAATAGTATAGTGATGAGTAGCGTATCATATCCATAGGAATTGGTTTCTATATTGTCACTATGTACCACAATAATTATAATTTAACTTTATCTGGACACCTGAATTAAATGAAATTAAAAAAAAAACAAACCAAAAAAAAAATATATTAAAAATAAAATATAGAAACTTCTTTGCACAAATATACTTGGGATTTGACTTCATATTATCATTTATACGTTCATCCTATTAAGCAATTGCTAGCTAACTCCACTCAATTTATTAATCAAGGCTCTTAATAAATCTTGTAAACTCTTCTCAGTGTCTCATAAGAAAATATGTCTAAATACCGAAATTAATATCCCTATTTAATTTGAATATTCAGACATTCATTAAACTCAAGTCTATTGATGATTATTAAAGGTCTACCGGCCTTCCGAACTTGATATTAATTAGGTTGGGTTACATAATTTAATCAAATTTCATTCTCCCAAGCACAAATTCCACAAATCAAAGATCAATTAAATCATTGGCCAAATAAATTAAAAGCATTAAACACAAGCAAAACAAATAATTAGAAAATGAAATTAAACCAACAATTAACAAAATCTTCAAAACATAGTTAAAATAAAACTACATCAAACCCTAAATTAAATGTCTAGCTCAACATAGAGGAATCCACAACTAATTTTGTCAAGAAATCCATAAATAAAAACATGTCACAATATTCCCAAATACAAATTTCAAGAAAATTAGGGTAAGAGAAAGGAAGAGAAAGCTTTTGTGGAGACGAGCTTCAAGCCTTCAACTCTTCAAGATTCTTCCAAGAAATGCTCTAAAAATCTTCAACTCCAAGCTCTCTTTCTCTAGAAATTTTGAGCCTCCATTGTGTGTTTTCTCTCCAATTCTCCACACAAGAGTTTGAGGCTTAAGTGGGTATAATAGGGCTCAAAGAGTGATTTTCGGCCCTTGCATCTTCCAAAAATGGAGCCAAATTAGCCATTGGATCAATTCTCACAGAAAAAATCTCAGCCAATAGGAGAAGGGGGCATGCGGGGTGCACCTGAATCGCACGACTACACCAGGCATTCTTAGCCTGCGTGCACTAGGCCTATCGCCTAGCCTGTGGGCTTTTTTATTTTTTTTGAATTCCTTCTTGTCGCTCCCTTTTGTTTAAAACTCTTTCAATGCTCTCAAAAGTCACATTTTTTTTCATATTTTCCTTTAAAGTCCTCAGTTATTTCCAATTCCTATGAAAACATATTAAACCAACAAAAATACTTAAGAACTTATAATTATTTGGACTCAAAAATACTTAATTCGCGAGTAAAATACTCACTCATCACTGAATTTTATCAATCTTTTTAGCAAACATGTATGTGCAAGTTGAACGGCACATCTTGCAATCTGTGTTCTGTTCAAATGGATTTTCAATCGTTTCTTCATGTACACCGGAAATGATGACGACAACGTAGAACAATAATAGAGCCAGATTAACGCCTTAAAATAAGAAACTGGCAGAGAAAAGCCTCTAGGAGCTTCAAGCTCTATGTGTTGTTCAAGTAAAAATTCCATACACAGGATTTTCTTTCAACTGAAAATTTTGGATGATCTTTGTTTGGATTGGCTAAAGACTCTTGATCAGATCCTAAAAGCTTCTTCTAAGAAATTCACCAAAAAAACTCCAAGACATCCAAGTATATATTTTTTTTTAAAACAATCAAAGTAGTATTACACTTGGTAAAAATAATGAAATTTATGTTTTGTTAGGACTTAATTTTTTCCTAGGACTATTTACTGTCCAGTTGGTTTTTTTTTTTTTTTTGGTATTTTTTTGTTAGGATTACGGTTTTAATTTTTGTAGAATTTGATTTGGATTAACTCTTGCAGTGAGTCTAGGATTACACACGGTATATAGTTAACGCTTTAAAGTTTGATTTTTTTTGAAAAATATTTGTATTAGTTTGAAATTAAAGGAGCAACTAATGAAAACACAATTAAAAAAAGCCTGAAAATAAAAGTGGGATAAATTTCAAATTTTGAGGGAGTAAATTAGTTTAACCCTTCATATAATGTGTTTGAAAACACATTCTCTTATATGCCCATTGCATCTAATGTAATGCAATCTGTATTTAGATACTTTTTATATTTCATTCTAATATAAAAATATTTAATCAATCTCTCACCAATACATAAATATTCAGATATAAATAACTCAAATATATGTTATATTTAAATATAATATTTAAAAAGACGTCCATTTATGTATTACATTTTATATTTATAATTATACATTTTATACATTTCGACATTGTGTTCACAAATTGCTTTCCGCTTTCAGAATTTGAGAACGGCATTGAGAATGTTGATTGTTTTTACGAATTTACCCTTGAAGAACTTTTGGTCAAAGTTATAAAAAGTAATCCCCCCAAAAAAAATTTTTCTCAAACGATTTTAATGCTTTGTTTGATATGAATAGAAAGTAGAAGGAAATAAAATATAAGAGGGATTTAGGATGAAAAATGTGTTAGATAGAAGAAAATTTTGTACAGATAAGTGGAAGAAGAATTTGAATGTGGGTCCCATAGAAATGTCATCCCAAATGTTGTAGGATTGTGTGAGGGAAAGCTTTGGTATCATCCTAGAGAAATGTAATTACACAATTATCCTTATTATCCATCAAAAGTCTATGAGATTGGCTCTTCTCTAGGTACTAATCTTTGGGAATATACGTACTTAATGAACTCACATTTTCTGTTTAAAATTTCATATCTTAAATTATATTTAATTATTTATATTATTTCACCTCATAAAAAAGACTGTATTTACATTTCTATCTATTTTCCATCTTATAAGGTGTCATAATATAAGTGGTTAGATATGATTTGAAACAGAAAATTTTAGATAAAAAATATGAGTTCGTGCCTAATACACGTTCTGTTAGGAAATGCCCTAAGCATGAGAGACATTTTGATGTATTTAATTTGAACTGGATAACAAAATTATAATATAGAGGTTATTCATTACATTGTTGTTTGTCCTTATTCCATTTATATGTTAAAGTAAATCTAAGTAAATATGGCTCACTGACTGTTTGTGTTAAAACTGTTAGAACATTGCATGTAATGGACTTTTATATACGAGAAGACAATGTTTTAAAGTAAGCAGTCTAAACTAAGGTCTATAGTCTATGGGGTTAGACCGAGCATCTAACTCATGTTAAGACTATTATGTTGTCTAAAGCCATGGTAGAGGTGGTTTGTCTTGATTGTCCGGAGCATAGACTCCCAAGTAGAGACATAGATATATTGCTTGGTGGTGACATATTAGACCGGAACTAAAGCGTGATTGATCTACGTAGTCCGCTACGAGTGAATCAATCTACTTTTGACGTTTATTATGCAATAACCTTAATCTTGAATAAATAATCTACTTCATGTATATGACTTATGTATTTTGATGATCCAATGGCTAAAGCATCTCAAAGGTAGTAAGCTTATAGACCAGTTCGTTGGGTGCATGACTTGTATACGATGAAGGGTTTATTTACAGATGTCAGAATTAGAGCTCTAAGGAGTTAAAGGTATCCTCTTAAAGGCATTATACTGGATGTGAAAAATGGACAAGGGCTTAGGCCGTCTGCTGAGCGGTTGACTTCTTATTCGCATATGGTGAATAATTATTTTCTTATTCGATAGTATAATAGAACTTTAAGATATCCTGATCAGTAAGATTGAACAAACTTTAACCTAAGGCTGATCATGGATATCATATGAGGGTTTTTGCATACATGAGAAGGTCATTGGATATTAGCTTGTCACAGGCTTTCGTAATACTGTATATAATTGGGAGTTCAGTTTCAGGTTTATAGTGGTGTAACTCTGAAATTAGTGATCATATGATTGAGTTATTCGGTACAGAATGATGATCATATGGATTCATGGGAGTCCGATTATATATGTCCAATTGGTCCCTCTACTAACTCCACATAATTGCTTCATGAATGGCAAATTGATCAGTGTATGCTTGTTGGCTAGTTGATTATGCATGGATGGTGTTAACATAGGATAAGGATGGTAGACAAGATTCTTTCCGATTGAATTTGATTTTGTTTTGGATAATAGAGTACACAATTATTTGAACTCCAAATAAAGTTGCCATGATTTTATTTGAGATTGAATTGGAGTTGTAGAAAATTATCCATGAGAACAAAATTTAAAATACAATTTTTTGTGGAGTTTGAAATTTGAAATTTAAATTTTGAATTTGAAATTTTGAATTTGAAATTTGAATTTGACATTTGAATTTGAAATTTAAATTTGAAATTTGAATTTGACATTTGAATTTGAAATTTAAATTTGAAATTTGAATTTGAAATTTAAATTTGAATTTTGAATTTTGAAATTTAAACTTTAAAATTTAAATTCAAATTTTGAATCACAGTCCAAGTGAAATTTGAATTTGTTGTGGATAATTCCACAAGTATAGAATTCGAATTTGATATAGATAATGGAGAGAAAAATCTTATTTGAATCCTACTTGAATTTTGAATTCTAATTCTAACAAAAGTGGCCGAAATTTGTTGACGAAAATCCTCCAAGATATTTTTAGTTTTTGTGGATAGGGTTCAAGGGAAATTCAAGTAAGAAAATCCTAGTTAAATTTTGATTCTCTCCCTCCCTAAAGTGGATGAAAATTTATGGATAAATCTTAGGAGAATTTTCGGTTTTTAATGGATAAGGGTGAGATTAAATTCAAGCTAGAAAATCCTATTTGGATTTTGATTCTCCTCACTTTTAATGGACGAATCTAGTCATGTTTTTGACATTAGGGAAATTCGGTTATTATGGATAATTGAGGAGATAAAATTCAAGTTAAAATCCTGTTTGAATTTGGACTGCAAAATCCCTAGGTTGGTTGAATCTTCCCATGATTGTGGCCTATGGGACTTTCGGTTTTTGTGAGTAGATAAGGGAGAAAATCTTCTCCTAGTCCAATTTGAATTCAAGAGATCACCTTATGCAAGTCTATAAATAGAGGTCCTGCCACTCCAGTTCTCTAAGACCATATACTCTCAGGTGAGTAGGCTTATTATTACATAACTCACCGTGACAATAAGTTCTTTAGAAATCTGGGTGGTCAGAAGGAAACTAGTAGTGCTAGCATACCGGTCGAGGAACCGAGTGCCCACATACTCTACCATCCGGGAATTGAAGAATAGTAGAGGAGGCTAGTTGGTTGAAGCCCTCCAGTCATTCTTTTCCTGCAGTTTGGCGTCCTCTTGAGGTATGAGTTTTATTGTTGTTAGTTTATTATATATGACATCACGAGATATTTAAAGATCTTAAAAATTTTTATTGTTCTGCCGCGTCGCTCTGATACGTTTTTACCGATTTTATTCCTACAATTGGTATCAGAGTCATCTCGTGACTATGCCATATACATAAATTAAACAATTAGTTAGTCTTTTTATTTATGTATGGATTTGATATTTAGAGAGTGTCATTCTAGGATTCCTTTATGTTGTTATCATGTATTATGTATGTAGTATGTGGTTATTTTAATTTTTTTTGAATTATTATAAGCATGCTTGTTTTATGCCGGTTATGGTTCCTTAGAATTTAGAAAATTGTATCTAGGATTTTTTATGTAACCATGGGAGCAGTTTATCATCATCGTAATTTTCTCATGAATTTTAATTTTTTATTTCTTAGAATTATTATGATTAGATTTTTTTTTTGTATACCAAAAATGGTTTAGGAAATTTTATGTAATTATTCTTAGAAGAGATTGAAGTTTAACGACCGTAATTTATTTTTTCCCAAAAGTTAAATTTAATTTAAAGGGATTGAAATTTTTTGTGTGTAGAAAATTCCAATTTGAAATTTTATGTGTGTGGAAAATTCCAATTTAATTAGAATTCAAATTAATTTTTGGAGATCCTAATGGGTAAATTAGAATATGGCATGAAAATCGAGAACAAAACCCTTCGGGATAAGCCACCGGCCTTGGTGGGGGCTGCAGCCCCTGCCCTCGGGTAGGATAGGGCTGCGGCAGCCCCTGTCCAGTCCTTACCACCCATGGCTGTAGGCTTAGCCTGTAGCCAGGGGTGGCCGTGGCGCCCCTTGGGGTTGGCCGAGGCCTTGGGCGTGCAGTCCATGGCTGCAGGCGTTGCCTATAGCTTGGCGGGCTGCTGTGCCCACCTGAGCATGCAGCCAGGCATGGCTATGCTCGGCTTGTGGTCGTGGGCTGCCAACCCCCCCCGGCGGCTGGGGGCTGCCCAAGGCGGCTACGGGCCTTCGGGCCAAAAAATCGAAAAATTTTGATTTTTAAATTTGAGATTTAATTTTTAAATCATATTTAAAAAATATGTAATTGAAAATTTTAAATTTTTGAAATTACATATTATTACACATGAAATTAAATTGTTTAAAATTTGAATTTGAAATTTAAATTTGAAATTCGAATTTGGAATTTAAATTTGAAATTTAAATTCTTGGAATTTAAATTTTAAATGATTCTTGGAATGAGAAATAAATGGAGAAGCTACATAAAGATGAATACAGGAAGACGGAACAAGATTCAAGACTCAAAGAATGCTTTAGATGGAATTTTGTAATCTTTATTTTCTTTGTTGTAGGATGGAACCATGGCTTGGTTATTTTTCTGTCAAATCTTTTTTCTTTGATATGTCATGGATGTATAAGCATGTATTGATGGATGTTTTGTATGCATATTTGATAACAGGTCATATAGGATAGGTGAATGCCGCTCAAACTATATTAATCATACATATTTGTCAAAACTTGTATGTTTTTCAAAATATTGAGTGGGAGAGGGTTTCAAACAAAACCCACAGCCTCCATTGTTGATCTATATGTAAGAGCATGGTAATGCCTCGCGTTAGTTCTACCATGACCACACCCTTCAGTAGGTGTTTACCACCGCCGATATACTAAGTTGGATCTCCTATATAAAAAATGTGTTCGGGTACGATTTTATTCATGACCACCCCTCGATAGCTTGGTAGGACATGGATCGGGTTACGTAAAAAATGGTTATACACTTAAGACTCATTTAATTATTTACCTTCCCTAAAAGCTCTGTTAACTAAACTAATGGCCAAAATAAGCGGTTATAAATATATGTTTTAACCTTGGAGAATTTAAGGCAACATATATTAATTGGACGGGGTCCATGTTCTGGCTATTTGTCTCATGACCACCCCTTGGTGGGTTGAGGCAATAGGTGCCGAGAATTACCGTTGTAATACTATATGTTTTTTCAAATTTCATGTAGGAACATACTTGTATGTTTTATTTGCTAAATTATCTTTATATTTGCTTGAGCTTTGTAATTATGCCTAGTATAATTTTATTTCAGTTCAAAATGTCATGGACACCCCTCATTTCAATACTTACTGAAAATAAGCTCAATGGTGATAATTATAAAGACTGGTATAATTTTATTATGCCTAGTATAATTTTATTTCAGTTCAAAATGTCATGGACACCCCTCATTTCAATACTTACTGAAAATAAGCTGAAAGGTGATAATTATAAAGACTGGAAAAGAAATCTACTGATAGTTCTCAACTGCGAAAGACACAAGTTCGTGCTGGATGAACCATGCCCACCTGGGCCCAAACCTGACACACCGCTTAAGGAGGTCCCGGTTGCCTATACTCGTTAAAGAGAATCCAATGAGATAGCTCGATGCTATATTCTTGCTAGCATGACGAGTGCTTTACAAAAGCAGCATGAGACGTATCAAGTTACTGAAGAGATCATAGAAAATCTGGAGGACATGTTCGGAGGCCAAGAAAAAGTGGCTCGACAGTCTACTATTACCAACATTATGAACTCTAAGCAAAAGACAGGTACTCCGGTGAAGAACCATATGATCACTCTAATGGGATTCTTTGCTGAGGCTGTTAAAAATGGTACTGAGTTGGACTACATCACCCAGATCGAGATGGTGTTTAAAACTCGGTTTAAGGATTTTATGGGGTTTAAGGCCGCATATAATCTGGCGATAAGGGAGTTAGGACTCACAGAGCTCATGAAGTAAATTCAAGCTTATGAGCTGATGATCAAGGATGGGAATACAGTTCAACCCAAAGGAAATGCCAATTTGGCGAAATCTTCTAAATCCTCACAAAAAAGGAAGAGACCAAATAAGAAGCAGGCGGCTTCCAGTTCTTCTAATCCTCCTTTCTCAGATGGAAAGAAGAAGAACAAGAATAAGAACAAGAAGCCCAAGAACCCTAAAAAGTCCAAGTGCTTCCACTGTGGGAAGGTAGGTCACTTCAAAAAGGCTTGTCGGGAATTCCTAGCGGTTGAGGGCAAGAAAGGTAAGGAACTTCATTATTTAGAAGCATGTTTAGTAGAAGAATCGAAAGACACTTGAGTCATTGATTCGGGAGCTACTAACCATGTTTGTGTTTCTATGTAGGGTTTGTGGAAACGAGAAGTCTACATGATAGGAACCTCTCGTTGCGGACTGGAGACGGTAGTTTGGTGGTGGCTGAGGCAATGGGAGACATCTATCTTTATTTTGATGAATTTAGGTTTATATTATTGAAAGACTGTTTTTATATTCCTAATTTTAGGAGAAACCTTATATCGGTATCTTGTTTAATAAAGGATTCTTATTCAATTTCGTTTAGTAAAGGAGTTGATATTCGTAAAAATAAGTCTTTTATCTGTTCTGGATGGATGGATGGAAACCTATATTTAATCAAACCAAGGATGTACTCACTGCTTGACACCGAATTAATTGATAACTCTAAAAGGTTGAAAGTTTCTTACTCTAACAAGGCGTATCTTTGGCATTTAAGACTTAGTCATATTAATCAGGATAGGATTCAAAGACTGGTAAAAGACGGTCCTTTAGAATCTCTGAAAGAGGTACGTCTTCCTCAATGGGAGTCTTGTCTTGAGGGTAAGATGATCAAGAAGTCTTTTAGAGTTAAGGGTACTAGGGCTTAGGAACTCTTATAAATTGTGCACACTGACGTATGTGGCCCCATGAACGTCACAGCACGAGGAGGGTTCGAGTATTATGTCTCCTTTATAGACGATTACTCGAGGTACAGATATGTGTACCTGATGCACCGCAAGAGCAAAACCTTTGATAAGTTCAAAGAGTATCGCGCGGAAGTGGAAAAGCAATTGGATAAATCTATAAAGACACTTTGATTTGATCGAGGTGGTGAATACCTCTCCAATGAATTTTTAGGACATCTTGTAAAGAATGAGATATTATCCTAATTGATTGCACCTGGACTCCACAACAGAATGGTATAGCCGAAAGGAGAAACAAGATCTTATTGGATATGGTATGGTCCATGATGAGTTATTCAACGCTGTCATTATCATTTTGGGGATATACATTACAAATGGCGTGCTATATTCTGAACCAGATTCCAAGCAAGTCAATTCTCAGGACTCTGTATGAATTGTGTCGTGTCAGGAAGCCCTCCCTTGGACATATGAGAATATGGGGCTGTCCGGCACATGTACTAGATGGGGATGCGAAGAAGTTGGAACCAAGATCAGAATTATGCATGTTTGTAGGGTATCCTAAGCGAACTAAGGGAGGTCTGTTCTATAACCCAAAGGAACAAAAAATCATTGTTTTAATCCATGTGACATTTTTGGAGGAAAGTCACATGAATGACTTTAAGCCTCGAAGCAAAGTAGTGCTAGAGGAGTTATCAGGTAAAAAAACTGCTCCACAAGTTTCGGTCTTAGACGCAAATCCAAGTTCCAGTGAAAACCTACAGATGATCAACAATTTAGGGTGCCTCGTCATAGTGGGAGGGTTTTAAAGAAGCCTAATTTCTTCATGTATGATGCTGAAGTATACCAAACCGAGGCTCATGAGCATGAGGATGATCCAGTCACTTATGATGAAGTTATAAATGATGTTGATTCTAAATCTTGGAAATAGGCCATGAACAATGAGATGGATTCTATGAAATCCAATTCTGTTTGGGAACTTGTAGATCTGTCGGATAGGATAAAACCCATTAGATGCAAGTGGATCTACAAAAGAAAGAAGGATGCAGAAGGGAGAGTAGAAACTTTCAAAGCTAGACTTATTGCAAAGGGGTACACGCAAAATGCTGGAATCGATTACAATGAAACATTTTTGCCTGTTACTATGCTGAAGTCTATTCGTATTCTTCTGTCCGTTGCTGCGGCTCTCGATCACGAGATCTGACAAATAGATGTCAAGATGGCATTCTTGAATGGCCATCTTGAGGAAAGTATCTACATGATACAGCTCGAACGGTTTGTGGTAAAAGGCTAAGAAAGAAAAGTCTGCAAGTTGTTTAGATCCATTTATGGATTAAAGCAAGCATCCAGCTCATGGAACCAGAGATTTGATCAAGTGATCAAAACATTCAGTTTTGAGTAGAACGTTGATGAATCCTGTGTTTATAAACGTATTAAGGATGGTAAAGTGGTCTTTCTAGTACTCTATGTCAATGATATACTACTCATTAGGAATGATGTAATGACCTTATCATCGGTCAAGCTTTGGTTGCACCAATAGTTTGACATGAAGGACTTGGGAGAAGTTAATTATGTTCTAGGCATTCGTCTCTTTAGAGATCGAAAGAATAAGATGATAGCATTATCCCAGGCTTCATACATAGATAAAATAATTGATAAGTATGCAATGCAAGAGGTAAAGAAAGGTTCACAACCTTCCATTGTCAGTCTAACTTTTCATTGGATGACTATCCCAAGACATTGGAAGAAAAAGAGCGTATGAGTAAGGTCCATTATACATCCACTGTGGGTAGTCTTATGTACGCTATGCTTTGCACTCGTCCAGAAATATGTTTTGCAGTAGGTATGGTGAGTCGATATCAAACGAATCCTAGAATCAAGTAGCAGTAAAGCATATACTCAAGTATCTTAAAAGAATGATGGATTATATACTAACGTATTCTGGAGGAGGCCTAACACCTATAGGATACATGAACTCAAACTTCCAGACTTGCAAGGATTCGAAGAAATCAACATCAGGATTAGTGTTCTTACTCGGAGGAGGTGCCATTGTGTAGAGGAGCGTGAAGCAGGGTTGCACGGTTGACTCTACGATGGAGGCTGAGTATGTGGCTGCAGCTGAGGTATCTAAAGAAGCGGTTTGACTCCGCAAGTTCTTTAGATACCTTGAAGTCATTCTAGGTGTTGACAGGCCTGTCATACTATACTGTGATAACACTGGGCCTATTGCCAACACAAGGGAATCTCGGCACCACAAGAGGACCAAACACATAGATCGGAGATATCACATTATAAGAGGGCACGTGAAGACAGGAAAAGTGGACGTATGTAAGATCACATCTGAGGACAATATTGCCGATCCCTTTACTAAGACTTTGGTGGCTAAAAGCTTTGAAAGGCATGTTGAGGCGATGAAGATGCATAACATGGCACATCTGCTGGCTTAGGGCAAATGGGAGATTGTTAGGAAATGCCCTAAGTATAAGAGACATTTTAATGTATTTAATTTTAACTGGATGATAAAATTATAATATAGAGGTTATTCATTACATTGCTGTTTGTCCTTATTCTATTTACATGTTAAAGTAAATGTAAGCAAATATGGCTTACTGACTGCTTATGTTAAAACTGTTAGAACGTTGCGTGCAATAGACTTTTGTATACGAGAAGACAATGTTCTAAAATAAGCAGTCTAAATTAAGGTCTATAGTCTATGGAGTTAGACCGAGCATCTTACTCATGTTAAGACTATTATGTTGTCTAAAGTCATGGTGGGAACGGTTTATCTTGACTATCCGGAGCATAGACTCCCAAGTAGAGATATAGATATGTTGCTTGGTGGTGATATATTAGACCAAGACTAAAGCGTGATTGATCTACATAGTCTGCTATGAGTGGATCAATCTACTTTTGACGTTCCTTATACAATAACCTTAATCCTGAGTAAATGAACTATTTCATGTATATGATTTGTGTACTTTGATGATCCAATAGCTAAAGCGTCTCCAATAGCTAAAGCGTCTCAGAGGTAGTAAGCTTATAGACCAGTTCGTTGGGTGCATGACTTGTATATGATGAAGGGTTTGTTTACAGATATCGGAATCATAACTCTAAGGAGTTAAAGGTATCCTCTTAAAGGCATTATACTGGATGTGAAAAATGGACCAGGCCTTGGGTCGTCTGCTGGGCGGATGACTTCTTATTCACATATGGTGAATAATCATTTTCGTATTTAATAATATAATAGAACTTTAAGATAGCATGATCAGTAGGATTGAACGGATTTTGACCTAAGGCTGATCATAGATGTCATATGAGGGTTTTTGCATACATGACAAGGTCATTGGATATTAGCTTGTCACAGGCTTTCGTAATACGGTATATAATTGAGAGTTCAGTTTCAGGTTTATAGTGGTGTGATTCTGAAATTAGTGATCATATGATTGAGTTGTTCGGTACAGAATGATGATCATATGGATTCATGGGAGCCCGATTATATATGTTCAATTAGTCCCTCTACTAGCTCCACATAATTCCTTAACGAATGGCAAATTGATCAATATATGCTTGTTAACTAGTTGATTATGCATGGATGGTGTTGACATAGGATAAGGACGGTAGACAAGATTCTCTCCGGTTGAATTAAGATTTTGTTTTGGATAATAGAGTACACAATTATTTGAACTCCAAATAAAGTTGTCATGATTTTATTTGAGATTGAATATGAGTTGTAGAAAATTATCCATGAGAACAAAATTTGAAATATAACTTTTTGTGGAGTTTGAAATTTAAAATTTAAAATTTAAAATTTAAATTTTGAATTTGAAATTTGAATTTGAAATTTAAATTTGAAGTTTGAATTTGACATTTGAATTTGAAATTTGAATTTGACATTTCAATTTGAATTTTGAATTTGAAGTTTGAATTTTGAAATTTAAATTTTGAAATTTGAATTCAAATTTTGAATCATAGTCCAAGTGAAATTCGAATTTGTTGTGGATAATTCCATAAGGATAGAATTCGAATTTGATATGGATAATGGAAAGTAAAATCTTGTTTGAATCCTACTTGAATTTTGAATCCTAATTCTAGCAAAAGTGGCCAAAATTTGTTGAGGAAAATCCTCCAAGATATTTTCGGTTTTTGTGGATAAGGTTTAAGGGAAATTCAAGTAAGAAAATCCTAGTTGAATTTTGATTCTCTCCCTCCCTAAAGTGGACGAAAATTTATGGATAAATCCTAAGAGAATTTTCGGTTTTTAATGGATAAGGGTGAGATTAAATTCAAGTTAGAAAATCCTATTTGGATTTTGATTCTCCTCACTTTTAATGGCCGAATCTAATCATGTTTTTAGCACTAGGGAAATTCGGTTATTATGGATAATTGAGGAGATAAAATTCAAATTAAAATCCTATTTGAATTTGGATTGCAAGATCCCTAGGTTGGCAGAATCTTCCCATGATTGTGGCCTATGGGATTTTCGGTTTTTGTGAGTGGATAACGGAGAAAATCTTCTCCTAGTCCAATTCGAATTCAAGGGATCACCTCATACAAGTCTATAAATAGAAGTCCTGTCAGTTCAGTTTTCTAAGACCATAGACTCTCAGGTGAGCAGGCTTATTATTGCATAACTCACCGTGATAATAAGTTCTTTAGAGATCTAGGTGGT
This sequence comes from Antiaris toxicaria, assembly GCA_035233585.1. Lineage (NCBI taxonomy): Eukaryota > Viridiplantae > Streptophyta > Magnoliopsida > Rosales > Moraceae > Antiaris > Antiaris toxicaria. The sequence goes on along the minus strand of CP141158.1, from coordinate 44,546,733 downwards.
CGGAATGAGACTAGCAGTGCTAGCATACCGGTCGAATAACCGAGTACTCACACACTCTGCCATCCGAGAATTGGAGAATAGAAGAGAAGGCTAGTTGGTTGAAGCCCTCTAGTCATTCTCTTCCTACAGTTTGGCGTCTTCTTGATGTATGAGTTTTATTGTTGTTAGTTTATTATATATGACATCACGAGATATTTAACGATCTTGAAAATTTTTATTATTCTACTGCGCTGCTCTGATGCGTTTTTATCGATTTTATTCCTACACGTTCTCCTCTGATACCAAGAGAATCTCACATTCGAATCTGTTATACACACACACACAAAAATACAAAATAATAATAATAATCATAATAATTCAAACTATGAAGTTATACAAACAAGCCTGTGAACTCATATAATTTAAAGTTAGACTCTAATTTTGAACAATTATGAATTTAATTTACCAACATAAAATATGAAACTGCTCTTATTATATTGTGTTATAACGCTTGCACATGGAAAGCATAAAAGGAGTTTAAAAAATCATTAATCTTTTTTAATTAATAATTAGGTGATAAATTAAATAATATTTAAGGTTTGTTTTTTATCTTTTGTAAAACACTTTTCCACACGTATTTATAAATACTTTCTTTTATACTCCTTCTCTATTTAAAATTCGGATAGAATTAAAAATAAATGTTATCCACCTAAATAATTATTCTATTTACTTTAAAACAATATCAAGAATTTAAAAATTAAAATAAAAATACAATTTCAATTTAAATTTAATCATATATTGTTGTTTGTCTAATTACGACATAAAACCGTAACATTTTTAAAATTTAAAATATATATAATAAGATTCAAATAAGTGAAAAAGTAAAAAATTTGAACCATTGAATCAAATAGTGAAGTACAAATAGTTTCAAACTATTCACACTTTTATATTATAGTATAGATTTGCAATGGTTCTTTTTTTTTTTTTTTTTTTGGGGTTTTCAACAGTGCTGATGTTTTGATACATGAACAGGCTAATTTGCTTTGTCTAAGCTTGAGAGTTCTTTTTGAGTTGAATTTATGTCCAACTCTTTTTTTTTTTTACGTTGAAGATGCTTATTTGATTTTCTTTATATTTTTTAAATATAATTTTTTTATTGTTTAATGAAATTCATTTGTAACGTAAATATAAGTTTAGCAGATTTTTTTATTAAATTTGATTTGTCTTTAATGGAGTAAATTTTTGGTAGTATCATATTTTTATTTTAATTTTTTTTGAAACAAAAATATGATTGATAATGTGGGTTTAAAATAATAATTCAAGTAATATCAATTTTTCCATCCTTTCGTTTTACTTACAAAACCAAAAAAGAGAAGGTAAAATAATTTTCTTTACACCTTTTCATCCCAAACAACTACAGGGATAATCAAAATATTTGCTTTCTTTCCTTACATTTTGTTTTTCATCATAGTTTTTCTTTCCCTCCTACTTTCTTTCCTTCTACCACCGGAGTGTAAAACTTACAAAGAAGCTTTAATAGGAACTTATAAACTTCACTTCGAAATTTCTCTTAATTATTAAGAAAATAAATGTATTTAGCATTTTAATTAATGATTTCAAACACTTACTTCAAGGTAAACTTTTCTTTTTCTAATGCTAATATATATATAATATTATTTTGATGCTATAACATTGCCAAGCGACCCAATATGATTTTTGAAACAATTAAGCTAAAAACAACATAACCCAAAAATAATAAAATGTAGCGCCATTCAAGATTCATGGAGCTTGCTTATGACAAAATAACGAACCACCACATAAATATTCATGCTCATCACCCAACCAATAAAATAAAATAAAATAAAAAACACCCCCAAAATAAAAAATAAAAATAAAAAAACCCACATTGACTAAATTCCAACCAATTGCGGAAAAAAAAAAAAAAAAAAAGGCCTAACTAACAAACCATGCATTATTATTATTTAATAATTGCCTCTCCCATGTAGATATTGTCGTACATTATAAATATTACTTGCATTTATAAAATACTTTGTATACAACCAAACTGATCATCTTCATAGAACAAAAATGGGAGAAGAGCTCCGAAACTGTTTCTTATTTATATTCTCTACATTAATCATCTTCTTCTCGTCCTCGTCATCTTCATTACTCATAATCTCATCTTCCTTGAGAAACTCTCCTACAATCTTCAAGCTCGGCTTCAGCACAAACTCCTTCCACGCCGCCTCCTTCGCCGCTGCATCGCCGCGCCTTTCAAGCACCACGGTCGGGTCGATTCGGTGTATCACCCATCCGAGCTCGTCCCTTAGCCGGCGAATCTTCTCCAGTTGGCGGCGAACAAGTGCCTGTGTGTTGAGCTTGGTCTCCTCTATGGCTGTCCTAAGCAAACCTTCCTTGTCCACTCTGTCGCCGGCGTCATTGACTAATTGCTTCTCTGCCAAGAAATACTTTTCCATCTCCGGAACGCCAATGGCGCGGCGAATCCCGCGGGAGTAGTCGAGCCCCGGCTCGAAGAATTGGCGGATTTCGTCCACTAGGCCGGCCTCCACCATCCGATCGACCCGCTCATTGACGTAGTCGAAGAGGATCGGGAGCTCGACGTCCAGCCAGATGAAGCAGGAGCTGAATTTGGCACGGAAATTGTCGTCGACGAGGGCCTGGAGGTAGGAATTCGAGCCGCCGACGATGATCGGGGTGCGTCCACGCTCGGTGATGCTGGTAGCCGAGTGGTTTACCAGGCGGCGAAAGTCCTCGGTGCTGAATTCCGCGTCCGGATCTGAGATAAACCCTAGGAGGTGGTGCTGGACCCCACCGCGCTCTGACTCGTGGAGCTTGTTGGTGACAATGTCGAGGCCATCGTAGAACTGGATCTTGTCGGAGTTGATGATCTCGGCAGGGAATCGGCTGGCGATGTCAACGGAGAGCTTCGATTTCCCTGTGCCGGTAGCCCCCATGATGAACACGATTTTCGGCTTCTTTGCCTTCATGATTGATGGCCTCATGATGGTGGGAATGGTGATTGAGATTGTTAACTAAAGATCAAACAAATATATATATATATATATGTAATAAAATCAGTTAAAATTTTATGTTAATGAAAGTAATGCAAAAAAGTTTTTTTTTCCTAAGACGTTGTCTCCTCTTGTCATATTTCATACGATCTTTTCTGTGCGGTTGGAGTTCTATTTGTTTATTTATTTGCTTCATATTATTGATTCAAAGGCATGAAAAAAAAAAAAAAGGTATCAAGGCCGAGAAGTATGATACAAAAGAGAAAATGCCTAGACTGAAAAAGCAAAATTGTTAACAAAAATGAAAAACAAAAGCAAAAATTCGAGATTAACAAATGCTTGCAAACATAATCATACATATATAACATTAGAAGAGTTTTCATTAGTTACGATATTTTGTAACTATCGATGATTATCGATCAAATTGTAAAATTAAGTATATAACTTTATATGAACACGCTTATTCAAGGAGAAGGAAGAAGAAAAACACAAGTACCTATGGATACAGTTTAGTGGAAGAGAGTTAAAAAAAAAAAAAAATCAGATTCAAGAATAATCATGAGAAATATAAGAGAAAAACTGGGATACCTTTATAAGAATATGTTGTTTATATCTCTGGCAAGAATTTTCTTCTGTTTTGGAGAGGAGGACTCTGGGCTAGCTAGCAGCAAGACTATGAGCTTCAGACACTAGAATTCACACACACACACACATATATATATATATACACACACAGAGTTATACAACATATACACAACCCTTTTGCCCGTCGCTAGGGAATTTGTCTTATAACACGAGAGAGTTACGGTTAGAAAACCGGAAGAAAACATCAATATTGGAAAATGTGATTTTTCAGATATTTTTATTCTATTCTTTTCTTCGCAATGTAAAATAATAAAATCGAAAATGAATGTCTCATTAATTTCCTTCGTGTAATAAAAGATTTTCCACAAATTAATGTTACTTTCATTTTCCAAATAAGGTAAATGCAATTGATCAGGATTAGATTTGGTGACAATCCATGAACGGTACTAACGTTGACAATCCAGATTTTGCTTTCCCAATAAAAAAAAAATCCTAAAGCCAATTAATTACTAGATCTTAATTTTTGGATATTTCTTTCACACCATAGAGTAATGAAGAATCCCACGTGTCCTGAGGGTATCCTTATTATCTCTTTATTATAATTATAATAATTATTCTTATTGTTAGTATATATAAATGATTATTTGTAGTTGCAAGCATATCCTAATATCCTAATGACCTGATTCTAATAGAACGTGAAAATTTTGAATTTCCAACCTCTAATGTTAAAAAATATATATAATCATTATGTTTTATAAAAATGGACATATTCCAAGTCATGAAAGGCAATATAATCACGCTAGTAAAGAAAAAGGAAATCCATAACCATTTAAAAACGGTCGTGGAACGTAAAAAAATACCACAACTATTTTGAAAATGGTCATAATATCTTGTCTTCCACAATTGTTAAAAAAGGGTTGTGGAATGTATTGATAAAAAAAAAAAATTTTTTTTTTTTGGTGAAAAGCATATCACTTGACACCAAATCAATGGGATCTCTGATGTAGGGACGAGGTTTCCTCTTCCTTGGGATGAGCTTGAGTCCATGTAAGATCAGCACCAACGAGGCAAAGTCGAGGAGAAAGGCATAGACAAACTGGACAAGCTGGCTCTAGTCAGTGGAGATGAGGTCGAAGTCATAGTCAAAGAGTGAGACGTAGGCGAAGTAGAAAGAGTCAGAGATGTAAAAGAAGAAGGTGTGGGGGGTGGTCTATCATGGGGGGAGGTCAAAAGAGGAGAAGGAGGGGAGGATTCCGATAAACTGGAGAAAGGTAGAGAGGTGGTCTCTGTCACCTTAGAGTTTGTGTTCTCTAGAAGCTTTGAGAGCACGCCTGGGTTAGGGATGCCATTGATGAAGAAGGAGAAGCTTGGAGGTCAAGGCATTATTGGGGAGAGAAAGAGAGAGAAATGGATTTTGGGAGGATGTAGAGTGGCTATCAAATCTTGATGTAGAGGAGGAGGACATTGGAAAGTGGAAAAGAGGGAGTATTAGAGAGAAGGGGAAAATGGGAGGAAAGAGAGAGTAAGTAAGATGAAACGGAGACTTGAATTAGTTATTTGATTGAAGTTGGCAGGCCATTTGAATCTTCGCAATGTTTTCACACAACTTTATAAGTTTTTTGAAACTAAAAATTTTAGCTTTTTTGTATTGTTTCCATGACTGTTTTTAAAAACATTTGTGGAATCTCAAGTTTCCACAACCGTTTCTAAAAATGGCCATAGAATATTTGGCTTCCATGACCATTTTTTAAAACAGTCGTGAAAGCTTCCAATAACATAATCGTTTTCATATTAATTGCACGGATCAAGTTTTTTAGTAAACTTTCCACAACTGTTTCTAAAAAACGGTTATGAAATCTTAATCGTGGGGTCCAACTTTCCTAGTAGTGTCATCAATTCACATACAAAGCCTCCTATTATATAAAACTCAACACTGATATACAATCAGTTCCATTAGTGAACTTGAATGACAACAATGGAGAAATAACATGTACTAGACTTTAAAAATGAAAGGCACTCAAAACAGTAAACAAAATATCAAGCATATACATATTTCTCTAATAAATCTTCTGTAGTTGGTAGAAACATCTAATCAATTGATATAAGAAATGTTAATGAAATCGGTAAAAATTACACAGCAGAATTATAAAATTTTTTTCAAGGTCGTTAAATAACTCGTGATACCATATACAATAAATCAACAACAATCAATATACCTTCAAAGCAAACACCTAGGATGCCGGAGGAAGTGACTGGAGGGCTTCAACCAACTAGCCTTCTCTACTATTCTCTAATCCAAGACGACAGAGTATGTAGGCACCTAAATCCTCAATCGGTAGACTAGCACAGCTTGTCTCCTTCCAATCACCTAGATCTCTTTAAGAACTTATTACTACAGTAATTTGTGTAACAATAAGCCTGCTCACCTGAAAGTTTATGGTCTGAAGAGAACTAGAATGGAAGGACGCCTATTTATAATATTGTATGAGGTGACATATTGAATTTTGAATTAGATCAAGAAAAGATTTTTCTCTCCTTAATATTGTATGAGGTGACCTATTGAATTTTGAATTAGATCAAGAAAAGATTTTTCTCTCCTTTTTCCAATCACAATCCAAACCTCCCTCTAGGCCAAAACCAAGGATAGATTTGGCCATCTTGTGGCGCCTCGGAGCCCTGGCAACTCAGACCATCACTTAAAACTTGCTTAACTTAAACTTGAACACATTTAACTTGCTTTAAACTACTATTCTTAGTAGCATAATTTTAAAGGATTTTTTTATAGGCTTTGAATACTTATGCTTTAATATAGTTATACATACTTAAATATACTTTACAACTCATATAAATCTTAATACAACTTGAGGTTAAACATACATATATACTCAAGAAATATTGAACTAGTCATTACTTAACATAAGTTTGGTTCTCAAAATAATAAGGGTTACTCAACATAATGCGGAAGAAAAACTCGTGATGGTATCCATAACCTTAACTCTCACATCAACCCTGTTACCATCATCGTCCATCAGAGTCTAGCCCGTAGGTTTCTTACCTACAGCACACATGATAAGCTTTACACTTAGTAAGTACAACACTAAATCCGTAAAACTATCATTTAAAAACATATGTCATAACTTAAAGGCACATCATACTGATAAACATATTGCGACTCTAAAGCAGATTATGAATACATATCATGTGTCATATAACTGAAAGCATAACACATCACATAACTCAGAAGCATATTATAACTATAACTTAAAGCATATCATGAACTATGCATGAATTGATTATGCTCAATTATACTTCATTATGCATGATCTTTCTTTACTTGTCTAAGAGCCTGTGCGTCAATACCGAATGTGCGCGGATCATCAGATTCACCGTGATCATATTTTCTTTATGGGCATTGGCTTGTTATACATTATGAGTCTCGGTTTGGGCTCATCAACTTAAACTGAAAAACCTCTTTTAGCTTGAGAGGCCTGTACGACACGCTTAACTATTACCCAATTGTTAAGATTATGAGTTATTATCATCATGCCATAAGCTCTACTAGACTATCCACTAATCATGTGCGATAGGGATATAAAAGCATCTAACTCATGCTATTCAATAATCTACGTGATTATGAAATATCTTATATTATGTTATGCAACAATCATTCACGATTAGCATATATATCACAGAGTAAAACAATAATTTCAAACTCATTATATTCATGCTGCAGGTGGAGTTGTACTTACCTTATCTGCGGGTAGTTTATGTCTCACCTTGTCAAATTACAGGTTTCTACCCATAACCATAACGCATTTCATTAATTATTCGCTCTCAGGCCACTACTATAATTAGTTACTAATAAAATTCTATCGTTATATGATACCGATCCCTATCGGTACTAAATTGCTCTCTTTCGAGACTTCGATAACTACCTTTTAATTGTGGTTAATTAATTTATTTAGTCAAAAAATTAATTAACGTCTCTCTCTCTCTCTCTTCCTATCTCGGTTTTGATTGGTTAACCGACTAGTCAACTAACCGGTTACCTTACATATTAATTTTATAGCCAATCAGGCTACCTCTACTGATTTGAAAAATCATTATGGAAAATATCCTGCATTTTTTTTTCTTTGTGAAATACATTTCCTTAGGATTTAAATACAATCTCCTTTTTCATCCTGTTAGAAGGTAAGGGTGTTTACTTAAAACCATTTTCTCATTTTAAAGAACACATTTTGGTGTTCACTTCAAAGGTGGTTTTTGAACCCTTTTTTGAAAAATTGTATAGAACTTGCTTAAAACGATCGACTTTGTGAAATCAGCGTACATGAATTTTTAGTCCTCGACGAGATGAACAACTTCTGTGTTCAACTCGGAGTTCGGTTCAAACTCTATCAGGTCCTAAACACTATAAACCCGTGGCTAAAAACTGTTCCAGTTTTAGAAAAGTTCTAGTTTTTCGGTTAATTAAATACCACTCTGTTTGGGTCCTAAACTACCGAATTTTTGAAACTTGTGTAAGCTATCTTTTAGTTTTCAATGTGGTCTACATTTTTTGTATTGAGCCCGAGACCCGGTTCGGACTCTAAATTACCCATTTTTAGAAAAATCCAAGACTGTTCCCTGTTCCCAAGTTTCTAGTCCTAGTTTTGACCTCCAGTCAGAAATTGTCCCAAAAACCTATCTTAGCATCATTTTTTGCCAAAGGCTATTTGACCCAAAAATGTCCGTAACGAAATTTCCTAGAATTCCACATTATAAAAACTCAAAATCTGTCCATAACATGCTTGAAACTTACCAAAACTATGGCTAAAAATCTAGGACAGTTTGGTTTCCAACTAAACCCTAAAATGTACATGGCATTCACAAACCATAAAAACTTAAACCACAACCATACAATCACATAAACACAAAAATACAATGCTTGAGGCTCAAAATAAACTTATTACAACCTATTGCTTAAAATACATAGTAAATCTCCTTGATATCGAAACTTAATAAAGGACAAAAACCTCAAAAGGATGGGTTCTAGAGTTTTTACCTTAACGTGCTTCGAAACTAGGACAAACCGAACAAGTCTTGTGACCAAATTTCGTGTAGACCAAGGGTGAACAAAAGGTTGGCTTAGGTTGAGAAAAACATAGAAATTCCCTTAATTCACAAAGCTAAATAAATAAGCAAAACTACGAAGGAAAGGTTCCAACACTTTTATCTTAAGTGATCTTGAAGAATGGCTACAACCAAGCAACAAACTAAGCAATTTTGGGCTGACTTTTAGTGAGTTTTTGATGTGGTTTGGGGGTTATGGGGGCGTCTGCTGGCAGAGGAAAAAGAAAAAGAAGTTTTGGTGTGCAAAAGAAAGAAAATGGTGCCAAAGGACATGCATACCTATTTTTAGGCCAACTTAAGTAAGATTTGATTAACCTAAATAACCTTAGTTAAGCCAAACTTTAACTAAACTTGAAGGACAAAATTTTGTGCTGCACCCCTTTTCAAAACATATGGGAGACATGGAGAAAAAGGAGAGCACAAATGCATTTAATGCATTGGTAAAGTCTATAGTGTGTGTCTACACTTTTTCAATTTTTTAATCAAAAGCTACCTAGCATGTTTCCTTGTTTTGTAGGAAACTTTTCCACATTGTCTCCTAGGGCTGTGTTTGGCTGTCCACAAATATGGTTTCTAAGGGAAAAATTTCATCTGCAAGGGCTTCTCTTAACAGTCTAATTTCCTCCAACGGTGTTAGGCTCTTTTTCAGCTGTGTTCTAAACCTTGACCGAAAATGGATTCTCTTGATCCGATTCTTATTTTATTCATTCCTGGATGGGTTGTAGTATCTATGAGCCCACTATGAGTCAGTTACTATTCATTTACGATATTGTGGTTGTGTCTTAGACTGTGTTGACACTACACACGCATAATATAACTTTTTCGTGTGAAATTTTAGACATAGGCTATCCTGACTAATTTAGATGCGCTGATTCCGAATTCATCAGTTTTACGTCCATCTTAGGCCGTCTGACTAGTTTCTGAATCTATTTGAATCCTACCCGGAAATCACTTTTTGTGCTCAACTGACTTGTTTGAGCATTCTAACTCTAAATATTTTAGTTTCGGGTTAAGGAAATATCGTCTTGACTCATTTCCCGATACTGCACATGTCTCATACTTGACTTCGCGTTTTGTACCCAATTGACTAAATTAAGCATGCTAATTATAAATATATCAGTTTGGTGTCAAGAAAACATCATCTCGACTATTTTCTTGATACTACATTTTTATCATTCAAAATTTCACTCTTGTGCTTAGATAACTAGTTTGAGCATACTGATAACTAGCTCATCAGTTCTGTGTCAAGAAATAGTCGTCTTGACCAGTTCCTGATACTGTGTGCCACTCATGCGCACTCACACGTAATAAGGTGAATCGATTTCACTCTCGGTTGCCCTTTTCACTGTATGAATAGAAATTAAACGTTTCTTTACTCGTTTAATTCATTCAAACTGGAAAATTATACTGTACTTATAGGCTTGATTTCTTATTATAAAAATTATGTCCCATGAAGAGGGCGGTTATTACACATCTAAAGGTGGATTTGAATTCAAAATTCAAACAGGATTCAAACTTGAATTTTGTCTCCTCCAAGAACTCAAAAACTGATTCCCCTTAGGCCAAAACCATGGCTAGATTCGGCTACACCAAGGGAATGAGGATTCAAAATTCAAACAGGATTAAAACTTGAATTTTCTCTTTCCTTATCCATACAAAAAAACTAATTTTCTCCCAAGGGATAAGCCTAAAGAATTCGGCCAATTTTATGCAAGGAATGATTCAAAATTCAAATATGATTCAAATAAGATTTCCTCTCTCTTATCCACTAGAAAAAGCGATTCTCCCTTGGTGGATTTATCCATAATCAAATTTAGTTTTATCTAGGTTTGTGATTCAAAATTTGAATTCAAATTTCAAATTCAAATTTCAAATTTCAAATTTTAAATTTCAAATTCAAATTTAAATTCAAATTTCAAACTCCACAAATATTTGAATTTCGAATTCTATCTACATAGATAATTTTTCACAACTCCAATTCAAATTCAAATTAAATCATGATAACTTTATTTGAAATTTAAATAATTGTGTAATCTCTTATCCAAAATAAAATTTAAATTCAAATGGAAGAGAATTTTATCTTCCACCCTTATCGACTAGAAAAACCGATTCTCCCTTCTTTATGCAAAGATAAGATTTTGTTCAATTCAAATTTAAATAAGATTCAAACTTTAAATATTTATTTTAAGACAAGATTTTTAAAATTTAAATCAATCACATATTTGAATTTTAAATACAATTAATTTAAATTTTAAATCTTATCATCTAAAAATAAATATTACTAAATATATATCCCATTTATTGAATAATATAAAATTACTATAGAAAAACGCCTACACCATATAGGTGGGTGATCTGGATTTTTCTCTTCTCTAAGTGCAAGACAACAAGCTAATAATTATATCCCAACCAATTGTCATCCATTAAGGAATTATGTAGAGAGACCAATTGGACATATATGATCGAGCTCTAATGAATCCATGTGATCATTGTCCTAAACCAAACAACTCAATCACATGATCACTAATTTCAGAGTCACACCACTACAAACTTGAAACTAAACTCTTAATTATATACCGTATTACGAAAGCCAGTGATAAGCTATTGTCTAATGACCTTGTCATATATGCAAAACTCTTATATGATATCCATAATCAGCTTTAGGTCAAAGTCTGTTTAACCTACCAATCAAACTATCTTAAAGTTCCATTATATACTGAATAAGAAACTGAATATTTACCATATGTGAATAAGAAGTCATCTACCCAGCAGACGACTCAAGGTCTTATCCATTTTCACATCCAGTATAATGCATTTAAAAGGATACCCTTAACTCCTTATTAGAGCTATAGTTCCAATGTCTGTAAACAAACCCTTCATCGTATACAAGTCATATACCCAACGAATCGGTTTATAAGCTTACTACCTCTGAGATGCTTTAGTCATTGAAACATCAAAGTACACAAGTTATATGTATGAAGTGATTCATCTACTCAGGATTAAGATCATTGCTTAATGAATGCCAAAAGTGACATGATCCACTCAAGCAGACTACGTAGATCAATACACTTTAGTCTCGATCCAATATGTCACCACCAAACAACATATCTATGTCTCTACTCATGAGTTAAAGCTCTGAATAGTCAAAACAAACTGTCCCTTAAATGGCTTTAGATAACATAATAGTCTTAACATGAATTAGATGCTTAGTCTAACTTCATAGACTACGAACCATTATTTAGATTGCTTTCTTTATAATGTTGTCCTCTAGCATACAAAAATCTATTGTATGCAACATTCTAACAGTTTAACTTAAGCAATTGATGAGCCATATCTACTTATATTTACTTTAACATGTGAATGAATGATGAGGACATACAACAATATAATGAATAACCTTTAAATATATTATATTATTTAGTTCAAAATAATGAAATACATTAAAATGTCTTTTTCTTACTTAAGGTACTCCTAACAATCTCCCACTTACTATAAGCTAATAGATGTGCCATATTTCGTATTCCCATCACCTTAACATGCCTTTCAAAACTTTTAGCCACCAAAATCTTAGTAAAGGGGTCGACAATGTTGTCCTCAGACGTGACTTTATATATATCTACTAGTCCTACCTCCACGCGCCCTCTTATTATATGGTATCTCCGATCTATGTGATATATCCTCTTATGGTGCCTAGATTTCCTTGTGTTGACAATAGCCATGCTGTTAACACAATAGAGTGTGATAGGTTTATCAACACCTGAAATGATCTTGAGGTCTCTAAAGAACTTATGGAGCCAAACTACTACTTTAGATGCCTCAACCATAGCTACATACTCAGCCTCAATCGTATAGTCAGCAATGCAACCCTATTTCATGCTCTTCTACATAATGGCACCTCCTCCGAGTAAGAACACTGATCCTGAAGTCGACTTCTTCGCATCCTTACAAGTCTGGAAATCTGAGTCTGTGTATCCTACAAGTGTTAGGTCCCCTCAAGAATATACTAGCATATAATCCATCTTTCTTTTAAGATACTTGAGTATATGCTTCACGGCTTGCTAGCACTTGATTTCAGGATTTGCTTGATATCGACTCATCATACCTACTACAAAAAAAATATCTGAATAGGTGTAAAGCTTAGCATACATAAGACTATCCACAACGGATGCATAAGGGACCTTACTCATACACTTTTTTTTCTTCCGATGTCTTAGGACAGTCATCCAATAAAAGAGTTAATCTAGCAATAGAAGGTTGTGAACCTTTCTTTGCCTTTTACATTTCATACTTCTCAATTATTTTATCTATGTATAAAACCTGAGATAATACTATCATTTTATTCTTTCGATTTTTAAAGAGACGAATGCCTAAAACATAATTAGCTTCTCCCAAGTCCTTCATATCAAATTGTTGGTGTAACCAAAGTTTGATAGATGATAAGTTTCCAACATCTTTTCTAATAAGTAGTATATCATCGATATAAAGTACTAGAAGGACCAATTTTTCATTCTTAATATATTTACAAACGCAAGATTCATTAACGTTCTACTCAAAATTGAATGTTTTGATCGCTTGATTAAACCTTTGGTTCCATAAGCGGGATGCTTGCTTTATTCCATAAGCAGGATGCTTGCTTTAATCCATAATCGAGAGTGCTGTCTTGACGTCCATTTGTCAAATCTCGTAATCGAGAGTCGCAGCAACGGACAAAAGAATGTAGATAGACTTCAACATAGTAATAGGCGAAAAGGTTTCATCATAATTAATTCTAGTCTTCTGTATGTACCCCTTTGCCACAAGTCTAGCCTTGAAAATTTCAACTCTCTTTCCGTATCCTTTTTTTTTTTTTTTTGTAGACCCACTTACACCTAATGGATTTTATGCCATTTGGCAGGTCAACAAGTTTCCAAACAGAGTTAAATTTCATAGAATCCATCTCATTGTTCATGACTTGTTTTCAAGATTTAGAATCAACATCATTTATAGCTTTATCATAAGTGACCAGATTATCATCATGTTCATGAGTTTCGGCCTGGTATACCTCACTATGACAAAGCACCTTAAACTATTGATCGTCTACAGGTCTTTCACTAGAATTCGGACATGCGTCCAAGACCAAAACCTATAGAGCAATTCTATTACCTGACAACTTCTTTAGTACTACTTTACTTCGAGGCTTAAAGTCATTTATGTGACTCTCCTCCAAGAATGTCGCATGGGTTGAAATAATGACTTTTATTCCTTTAAGTTATAAAATAATCCTCCCTTAATTCCCTTAGGATACCCTACAATCATGCATAATTCTGATCTCGGTTTCAACTTCTTCACATCCTTATCCAGTACATGTGCTGAGTAGTCCCATATTCTCATATGTCTAAGGGAGGGCTTCTTGCCTCGCCACAATTCATACAGAGTCTTGAGAATTGATTTACTTGGAACTTCGTTTAGAATATAGCATGTCGTTTGTAGTGCATATCCCTAGAATGATAAGACAGCGTTGAATAACTCATCATGGACCGTACCATATCCGATAAGGTCTTGTTTCTCCTTTCGACTACACCATTCTGTTACGAAGTACCAGGTGCAATCAATTGGGATAATATCCCTTCTTTATATGATGTCCTAGAAATTCATCAGAGAGGTATTCACCACCTCGATCAGATCGAAGTATCTTTATGGATTTATCCAATTGCTTCTCCACTTCCACATAATACTCTTTGAACCTATCAAAGGTTTTGCCCTTGCAGTGTATTAAGTACATATATCCATATCTCGAGTAATCGTCTATAGAAGAAACATAATACTCATACCCTGCTCGCACAATGACGCTCATGAGGCCACATACGTCGATGTACACAATTTCTAAGAGTTCCTGAGCCCTAATACTCTTAGCTCCAAAAGACCTCTTGGTCATCTTACCCTCAAGACAAAACTCATATTGAGGAAGACGTACGTCCTTCAAAGTTTCTAAAGGATCGTCTTTCACCAATCTTTGAATCCTATCTTGATTAATATGATCAAGACTTAAATGCTAAAGGTATGCCTTGTCAAAGTGAGAAACATTCAACCTTTTACAGTTATTAATTAATTCGGTGTCAAGCAGTGAGTACATCTTTGGTATGATCAAATAAAGGTTTCTATCTATCCATCCACAACAGATAAAAGACTTATTTTTGTGAATTTCAACTCTTTTAGTAAAAGAAACTGAATAAGAATTTTTTTATTAAACAAGCTACTGATATAAGGTTCCTTGTAAAATTAGAAACAAAAAAATAGTCTTTCAATAGAATAAACCTAAATTCATCAAAATAAAGATTAATATCTCCCACTGTTTTAGTCATCATCAAGCTACCGTCTCCAGTACACAACGAGAGGCTCCTATCATGTAAACTTCTCATCTCCACGAATCCCTACAAAGAAACACAAACAAGATTAATGGCTCCCAAATTCATAACCTAAGTGTTTTTCAATTCTTCAATTAAACACGCTTCTAAATAATGAAGTTCCTTACCTTCCTTACCCTTGGTGGCTAGGAATTCTCGGCAAGCCTTTTTGAAGTGACCTACCTTCCCACAGTATAAGCACTTGGACTTTTTAGGGTTCTTAAGCTTCTTGTTCTTCTTCATTTTCTTCCCATCTGAGACAGGAGGAATAGATGAACTGAAAGTTGCTTGTTGTTTCTTTGGCTTCTTCTTTTCCCAGAAGGTTTAGAAGATTCTATCAAGTTAGCCCCTTCCCTAGGTTAGACTGTATCACCATCCCTGATCATGCGCTCATAAGCTTGGTGTTGCTTCATGAGCTCGGGGAGTCTTAACTACCTTGTCGCTAGATTGTATGCGGCTTTAAATCTCACAAAATCTTTTGATAGAATTTTAAACACAATCTCAATCTGCGTGTGATAGCGGACTGTCGAGCTAATTTTTCTTAGCCTCCGAACGTGTCCTCTAAGTTTTCCGTGATCTCCCTGACAACTTGATATATCTCATACTGCTTTTGTAAAGCATTCTTTATGTTAGCAACATTGTAGTACTGAGCTATCTCATTGGATTCTCTCCAACAAGTATAGGCAACCGGGACCTCATCAAGTGGTGTGTTACATTTGGGCCCAAGTGGGCATGATTTGTCTAGTACGAACTTATGTCTCTCACAGTTGAAAACTATTAGCAAATTTCTTTTCTAATCTTTGTAATTATCACCATTTAATTTGTTTTTAATGAGTATTGAAATAAAAGGTATCGATGACATTTTGAACTAAAATAAATTTATACAAGAACATCATTACAAAGTCAAAGCAAATATATGGAAAATTTAGCAAATAAAACCTACGAGTATGTTTCTACATGAAACTTGAAAAACATGTAGCATTGCAATGACAATTATCAGCACCTATTGCCCCAAGCCACCGAGGGATAGTCAGGAGATAAAGAGCTAGAACATGGACCTCGTCTAATTAATATACGTTGCCTTAAATCCTTCAAGATTAAGACATATATTAATAACTACTTATTTTGGCCTCCAGTTTAGCTAACAGAGCTTCTAGGAAAGGTTAATAGCTAAACGAGTCTTAAGTGTGTAACCATTGCTTACGTAGTTCAATCCACATCCTACTAAGCCATCGAGGGTTGGTCATAAATAGGATCATACTCGAACACGTTTTCCACATAGAAAATCCAACCTCGTATACCAACGGTGGTAAACACCTACCGAGGGGTGTGGTCAGGGCAAAACTAACGTAAGATGTTACTATGCTTTTACATATGGATCAACAATGGAGGCCATGGGTTTTGTTTGAAACTTTCACCCACTCAATATTTTGAAAAACATGTAAATTTTAAACAATATATATGATCAATATAGTTTGAGCAATATTCTTCTATCCTATATGACATGTTATCAAATATGTATACAAATTATTCATCTAATTCATATTCATCTATCCATGACAACGACGGAAAAATTAAACAACCAAACCATGATCCCATCCTAGAAAAAAAAATTAAATATTACCAAATTCCATCTAAAACATTCTTTGAGTCATGAATTTTGCTCTGTCTTCACGTATCTATCTTCATGTAGCCTCTTCATTTATTTCTTAACCCGAAAATTATTTAAAATTTAAATTTTTGAAAAATTCAAAATTTAAACAATTTAAATCTCGTGTATAACAATATGTAATTTCAAAATTTGAATTTACAATTACATATTTTTATACATAATTTAAAATTAAATCTTAGATTTAAAAATTAAAAATTTTCGACCCTCGGCCCGTCGGGCCACGAGCCCAAAGACCCGCGGCCACCATGGGCAGCCCCAGCCCTCGAGGGGGCTGCCATGACCAGGGCTGCTGCAGCCCTACCGGGCAGCCCCTGGTGAGTCGTTGTAGCCCGCTAGGCTACTGGCAGTGCCTGTAGCCGTGGTGGCTACAGCCCTGGACAAGGGCTACCGCAGCCCCATCCTGCCCCGAGGGCAGGGGCTGTAGCCCTACCAGGGCCGGTGGCTATCTCGTGGGATCGATTCTCGATTTTCATGTCATATTCCAGTTTACCTATTAAGATCTCTAAAAATTAATTTGAATCCTAATTAAATTGGAATTTTACAGACAAAAAAAATTTACAATCTTCAAATTAAATTTAATCTTCTGGAAAAACAAATTATAGTCTTCAATTTTTAATCTCCTCCAAAAATAATTACATAAAACTTCTTATACTGTTTCTGATGTACAAAAATTCTAATAATAAAATTCTAAGAGATGGAAAAATAAAAATCCATAGAAAAATTATGGTAATGATAGACCACTCCCATAATTACATGAAAAATCGTAAACACAATTTTTCTAAATCCTAAATACAAGTTTTCTAAATCCTAAATAACCATGACCGGTAAAATTAAGCATGCTTATAATAAAATAATTTAAAAAATTAAAATAACCACATATATACATAATCTATGATAATAACATAAAGGAATCCTAGAATGCCACTCTCTAAATATCAAATCCACACATAAAAAGAGACTTAAAATGATTGTCTAATTTATATATATGACATAATCACGAGTTGACTCTGATACCAATTATTAGTGAAATTAGTAAAAATTGCATAGCGGAATTAAAAAAAAATTTTAAGATCGTTAAATAACTCATGATGTCATATACAATAAATTAATAACAATCAATATACCTTCAGAGGAAATGCCTAGGATGCTGGAAGAAGTAACTGGAGGGCTTCAACTAACTAGTCTTCTCTATTATTCTTCAATTCCCAGACGACAGAGTGTGTGGGCACTCGGATCCTCAATTGGCATACTAGCACGACTTGTCTCCTTCTGACCAATCAGTCTCTTTAAGAACTTAGTGTTACGGTGATTTGTGTAACAATAAGCTTACTCACGTAAGAGTCTATGGTCTGAAGAAAACTGGAGTGGAAGGATTCCTATTTATAATCTTACATGAAGTGACCTATTGAATTTTGAATTGGATCAAGAGAATATTTTTCTCTCCTTTTTCCACTCAAAATCCAAACCTCTCTTTAACTCAAAACCAAGGATAGATTCGGCCATCTAAGGTTGGATTTAGATTCAAAATTCAAACAAGATTCAAACTTGAATTTTGTCTCCTCCAAGAACTCAAAAACCGATTCCCCTTAGGCCAAAACCATGGCTAGATTCGGCCATACCAAGAAAAGGAAGATTCAAAATTCAAATAGGATTGAAACTTTAATTTTCTTTCTTCTTTATCTACAAAAAAAAAAAAAAACTGATTTTTTCCCAAGGGATAAACCTAAGGAATTCGGCTACTTTTGTGTAAAGAAGGATTCAAAATTCAGTAAGATTTAAACAAGATTTCCTCTCCCTTATTCACTAAAAACATTGATTCTTCCTATGTGGATTTGTCCACAATCAAATTCGATTTTACCTAGGTTTGTGATTCAAAATTTAAACTCAAATTTCAAATTCAAATTTCAAATTTTAAATTACAAATTTTGAATTTTATCTACACAGATAATTTTCCATAACTTCAATTCAAATTCAAATAAAATCATGGTAACTTTATTTGAAATTCAAATAATTGTGTAATCTTTTATCCAAAACAAAATTCAAATTCAAATAGGAGAGATTCTTATCTTCCACCCTTATCCACTAGAAAAACCGATTCTCCCTTCTTTGTGCAAAGAAAAGATTTTGTTTAATTCAAATTCAAATAGAATTCAAATTTCAAATATTTATTTTAAGACAGGATTTTTAAAATTTAATCAATCACATATTTGAAATTCAAATACAATTAATTTAAATTTCAAATCTTATCATCCAAAAATAAATATTACAAAATATTTATCTCATTTATTGAATAATATAAAATTATTATTTTGTCCCTCCACCACACTGAGAAAAACACCTACACGCTGTGAGTAAGTGATTCGGATTTTTCTCTTCTCTAAATGCAAGACAACAAGCTAATAAGTATATCCTGACCAATTACCATCATTAAGGAATTGTATGGAGCTAGTAGAGAGGTCAAGTGGACATATATGATCAGGTTCCCATGAATCCATGTGATCATTATTCTAAACCAAGCAACTTAATCACATGATCACTAATTTCAGAGTCACACCACTATAAACCTAAAACTGAACTCCCAATTATATACAGTATTATGAAAGCCAATGATAAGCTATTGTCCAATGATCTTATCATATATGTAAAACCCTCATATGATATCTATGATCAGCCTTAGATCAAAGTCCGTTCAACCTACTGATCAAGCTATCTTAAAGTTTCATTATACTATCGAATAAGAAAATGATTATTCATCATATGTGAATAAGAAGTCATCTGTCCAGCAGACGACCCAAGGCCTTGTCCATTTTCACATCCAGTATAATGCTTTTAAGAAGATACTCTCAACTTTTTATTAGAGTTATGACTCCAATGTCTGTAAACAAACCCTCCATCGTATATAAGTCATATACCCAATGAACTGGTCTATAAACTTACTATCTCTGAGATGCTTTAGCCATTAAAACATCAAAGAATATAAGTCATATATATGAAGCGATTCATCTAATCAGGATTAAGGTCATTGCATAATGAACGTCAAAAGTAGTATGAACTACTCATGCGGACTACGCAGATCAATTACACTTTAGTCCCGATCCAAATATCACCACCAAATAACATATTTATATCTCTACTCAGGAGTCAAAGCTCCGAATAGTCAAGACAAACCGTCCACCAAATGACTTTAAACAAAATAATAGTCTTAACATGAATTAGATGCTTGGTCTAACTCCATAGACTACGGACTATAGTTTAGACTGTTTACTTTATAATGTTGTCTTCTCGCATACAAAAGTTCATTATATGCAACATTCTAACAGTTTAACTTAAGCAATTAGTGAGTCATATTTGCTTACATTTACTTTAACATGTGAATAGAATGGGGACATACAGTAATGTAATGAATAATCTTTAAATATAATTTTATTATCTAGTTCAAAATAATGAAATACATCAAAATGTCTTTCCCTTGCTTAGGGCACTCTTAACAAGAAATCCATACCACTATGAGCATAATAATTTTTTATTCCATCCATTGAGACTAGACAATAATAAGAATTCTTTTTCCTTAAAATTGATATTTTTATTTGGTATGAAAACTTATGAGCATTTGCTTTATTAATTTAAAAAATAAAAGAAATATCCCCTTAGGTTCCTATTAATTCATCTAATCTCATGGTACTCACAGTATACAAGTGGAAATTAGCTTGAACTGATTAACATTCACAACATTAAAAATTACAATCAGGGTCTTAGAATTATTGTTGGCCAATCTATCCTCCTCACTGGACCATATTTTTAGGAATAGTCTTACCCATATCATCCTGTGTAGTAGGGTGCATCCATCCTATTAAAATAGCAAGTCAAGCTTTTTCATCTAGTATCTTAATAAAAGCCTTCATACAAGCTTTTCAATAGGGATAATTGCTTCTATCAAGCAAAGGTGGGGCGTGAAACCGATCCTTTATCACACAGAAAATCCATGCGTGCAAAACATATCTAATCCCAAAATCTAACCTAGAAAAAGTGTTAGTAACCCGCTCTAATACCAATTATTGGATCCATTTTTAGTTATTTATAAAGTTTAATTAATTTATCAAATTAATTCAGCTGCTAAAAGCAAGCAAATAAAGAGACACAGGAAACTTTTTATGAGATTCAGTTTCCCTACCTCCCGGATCCACGCCTAGATGTTGAATTCTTTACTAACTGCCAAAAAGTTACAAACTACTAAATCTTATACAAACTGAAGGCTCCCTCTCATTTGTTGCAGCCGGTCGTCTTGTACCTAGTCAATTAAATAGTTCCACGAACTCCCCTTGCTTGCTTCGTTGAACTCCCTTCAACTACTAATGTATTTTCCCAAAGACATCAAATCTCTATTCGAAAAGACGTAAAAAGCAACAATTTTAAAAAAGTTTCAAAGTAGACTTGTATGTCTCTAAGCTCGTAAATCTCCAAAAAAAATTCTGAGATTTTAAATAAGCAATAACAAAAAATCTAAGTGAATTTCAGATTTATTTTGATTCAAATTTTAAAGTGTCCCATGATCTATTGCAACACTTTGTGATATACTTTGAAATTTGAATTTTTTTATTTTCTTCTAAACTTGAAATTGGTTGGAATTTATACATAATAAATGCTAGATATTATTTGCATATACCCTTACAAAAATAGCTAGCAATCCAATTTTTTTTATTTAAATTTGTGTGATCTTTTATAGAATGTTTAACTTAAAATTCTAATTTAATCAGAATAAGAATCCTACCTAAATTAGAATTCTCCGTTATTAATTCAAATCCTATAATTCTTTCTAACTACCTCTCATAATTATCCATTCAAATTGCATTAAATTTTAATCTTTAAGATTTAAATGGAATCTTCCAGTATTTCTAAAATTTAAACGTCATTTTCTAAGATTCTTTAAGATCTTGTAAGCATATGAATATATTTTTCAGTAGCTATCTATTATTATGGCGACATGACAGACTCTTTGTAATAAAGAGTTGAAATACTCCATATTTATTTTTGTGTAGAGAAAAATAATAATAAAGAGTTGACATTGAATAGATATTCTTCTCATGAATGAGCCTAATCTCCACTTAATTGTCTCCTATGTTAGACCTTTTTCAAGGTTTAGTAGTACTTAATGCTGCGACTTTCTCACTCAAATCTTGTGCCATATTAATTGGTATAAAATTTGAGTTAATTATCAATTTTTTCAAGTCAATTATCAGTTTCTTTGCGCAATTGTCAGCTTTTTATGTTGGCTAAAACAACTACCTATATTAGACTTTCTTACTATAATATCACATCTACTGGGGCTTTCACGAGAATCATTCCCAGAAAAAGTAATGAAAAAATCTTGACCCTCCAAAAAAAAAAAAAAAGAATCCAACATCAAGGTAACTACTCCCATCAAAATTATTTCTTCCTTTAATTCCCTATAGTGTACTCACTTGGTCAAGAAATATTGATAAGAGCTTTACTGCCAATTATGGGACGATTTAATCTCTAATGATCTTATTGTCTACTAGCGTAGTAATTGATTATCACCAATAAGATCTTGGTTTTGATTATACGTGCAAATATATTGACAGAATATATGAATTTTAGTGATGAAAATGGAAAATGAGTAATATTAAGAGTACCAAATCTAACCATAACTTTTTAAATATCATTTCATTTGTTATAATTTATTATTAAATACAATTAAATAATATGACAATATTTTAAACACTTACCAAGATTAGAATATAAAAGTTGGGATTAGAATTAATATCTTTAACATTTTTCATAGAAAAGTACTACATATAATTTCGCTCATAGCTTTGAAGGCAAAGGCATACTTTCCGTTTGTTTCATAAATTTTCCAACATTTCAAATGTTTTTATTTTTTAACATTTTAAATATGCATTTGAGAAATAAAATTTGAAATGATATAAAATAATACAAAATGATGTTGTTTGTAATTTTTAGGCAAAATTCTCTCCCTTCGTTTAATTGTCCAACTTTTAAATGTTTCCATTTCCCAATATTCTAAATGAGCATTTGGAAAACAACCTTTAAGATAATATGAAATGCAGCAAAATGTTTTCATTTGTCACATTTAGACTAAAGTGTTAAGAAACAACATTTTAATAATTCGGATGTTTTTGGTAGAGCTAAATTTTTTTATTCAAAATGTTTCTATTACAAATGTTTCTATTATAAATGCTTTCATTCAAATATTTCTCCTAAATAAGATCTAAATGTTAGTAGGGAGGACAACATTTTATCATGTGGATGTTTTTTCTGTGAGTGAACTACTTTAACATCCCCTATGTTTTCTCTAAATTACAAAGACGCCCCATTAACCAAAACTACTAACGCCAAGACCCCCTTCCCTTAACTCTGTTAAATTTATACGTAAAATACCCTAATGAATCTCAATCATTGATCTTATTAGAGTAAATCATAATCGTTTATTTTTTTAATCTAATTTGTGTAAAAAAAAAAAAGGCCCCTTATAGCAAAGGAGGACCAAAACTCCCACCTCGTCCCTTGAAGTTCTGGACCCGTTACAAATGTTCCCTGTGCCAGTTTCTTGCTAGTGATGCCTGAGTTCGCCTAGTCTGGGTTTTAGTTTTTTCTTTTTTCTTTTTCCCTCTGGAAAATCTGATGGGTTTTAGTTGGTTTGATATTTTAGATTTTTAGACATAAAATAAAATTTGGTAGTTTGTTTTGAGGAAAAAGTAATAAATTTGATTGATAGTATTTAAAAAAATTATTTAAGATTAAATTTTGATTGAAAATATAGAACTTTGTGGGATAAATTGGGATAACAATTTTCTCAACTAACCTATTAACCTGAGATGACCCATAAATGGGTGAGGAATACTTAATCTACATGGATTTGGATTATAAACCGGTTAAACCCGTTATGGGTTACAGGGCAGGGCGGGGACATGTTTTGGGGTCCCTAACCCTATTCCCTGATTACCCATCTCATTTAGTTATATATTATTATTATATTAAACTTTTAAGATATTTAATATATAAAAATTTTAACACCATAGTTTTGGTTTTTTTAAAACTTAAAATCCCATATATAAGAATTTTTTTAATTTAAAATTTGAAATTTTTTTATATGATGAAAATAGATGAATGGGTTAAAGGGTTACTCGGAAGGATACCTAAACCCGTGATGAGAAAAACTCGCCCTGTCCCTGTTAATTTAAACGGGTTATGAGATGGGTATATAAAGTGTTTTTATTTACAAAACGGGTTGGCGAAATGGCCATCCCTTCCCGAACCCACTTTGTTGCCACGGGGAAAAAACAAAATAATGACTTTTTATAATAATAAAACAGTCACTTTGTTTCGTTATTAAATGTTATATATATGTATATATTTTTTACGAAATGCAAAATATAGTTATACTATTGAAAGACGTTCTATTCCTTAAAAAATAAAAAAAAAATCTCTCTAATACTTTCAAAAGGTAAAAGTTTATAATATCTAACATTACTAATCAAGTATTTTAAAAAAAAAAACTAAAAAGGAAAGTAAAAAAATCAATATTAAAAAAAAAGGAATTTAGGGAAAACAAATAGTGCAAAAAAAAAAGAGAAAAAAAATTTTCTTTTCATTAATATTTAAATTTTGCATGATTAAAATGTTAAACCTAATCAGGGGCGTCAAATAAGGATAAAAACTTTATTTTATGCTTCAATATATAGCTAAAAACATTTTTTAAAAACATCTTCTTATTATAGATATTTTTATCACAATCATGTTTACTTTGCAATTATATACTACTTAATTTTTTAAATATCTCTAGTAAGTGTAACTTATGCATCAAAATGATTAAAAAATGATTTTCAAAAATCCTCATAATAAAAATGTAAATTATCATCATAAATATTTAAAAATCAAGTTCCTCTACCGGACAACTCTATCAACCCACCCTCATCATTGACTGAATAAATCTATTATTGCAGTGAGAGATATTTTTAATATTTTAAATATAATTAATGATCTAACTCACACCCAACCAACACAGCAACATCCTATAATTTTTTAAAAGTTAATCATATTGACGCTATGTATTTCAATCGAGATGTTTTTGTAATTTTAAAAAAATTCATAAAATGTTGGTGTAATTCACTCTCTTTTTATAATACTAAATGTTTTCTTAATCAATGAGCAAAATGATTGTTTTTAAAAAAAAATGATCAATTAGATTAACCCTAATTAATCAATAAAAATTTGATAATAACCTTTGTTAATATTGATCAAGTGTGATAAATCTAATCGACCCTATTTTAAAAACTGGTTACAAACTTCTTAAAAAGGCAGTTCATCAGTCATTGACTTTTAATCAATGAAGTTCAAGAATTATTTTTATGATTAATCCAAGAAGTAAATAATAATAATAACAACAATAATAATAATAATTAAAGTCTCATACAGAATAATACTAGATTCATCCTACACCCTATCGTGTTGCCAAAGGTTTTATGGACAATTTTTCCTCCATGACAGTGGATATCATTAAAAAATAAAAAATAAAAGAGAGAGAGAGAGAGAGAGAGAGAAGACTCAATTCTATCGTTGAATCACGGATACCCCATCAGAGCCCCATTACTCTTAAAAAAAGGTTATACCTTGGCAAAACGCTATGCTAGTACCAGACTGCATTTGTTTCCTGCTTGTCATAGCATAGACACACAAGCCCTTCATGCATGCGTAGCTAATAACTAACAAACTTAATATATATATATCTATATATATATAAATATTTATAATTATATATTGATGCGAACTTGCGGTCCATTACTTTAGGAAACTTAACACAGGAAATGATGTCGGTAGTATGAAACCAGATTAACCGAACGGGGAAACTGAGATTTCATCCATCTGAAAATATAGATTATAGAATATGGAGAAAAATCCACCAGCACCTAATTCTCAGTCCAATCAAAATTTTCCAACCAAGCGCTAGAACCTAATGCCATCTCCCCTCCATGTCCGATGGTTCCAAAGCTACTTGCTGTACAGGTGAACAGCTGTGAAAACGAAGAAGCCGATCATCTGCAATGCAGTCGAAGCGTTATGTCACTCACAGCCCGTTATGATCTGTGTCAAGTAAATTATTGTGAAGCTAAAATAAACTTAATACATTATGTTCATGTAGTTTATGAGATCCACAATTTCGAGAGGCTAAACCATGTCCACACGTGACCTACAGGTGCAGCACTTTCCAAAACACACAAGGGAAGAGTTTGTGGAAGTTGGGGAAAAGGTAAGTCTAAAGGCAGCCCAGAAGTGTACAGAAAAAATGCAGAAGTTAAAATTTAGTTAAGCAGTCTCAAAAACGTAACATAGAGCACTATAAAGAGAAAAGGAAAGATAATGATACCATAGAAAAAGCCGCTCCATAATAGGGATAAGCTGCCGGTATAAATCTCTCATATTCATTGTGTCTATATGGCCGGACTGGAATCTGCAAATTTGAAGTCCAAGGGTTCAATACACGGATATCACAAGTATAATTAAGCAAATCACAGTACAAATCCAATATGGCAAACTTGAATACAATCTTTTAGCAATTAGATAATTTGGTTTGATCCTGATCATTACCGACTTAAATGGTGGGATTTTTCCCATGTATGTACAGAAATTTTAACTAATGAAGCTCCATGTCGTAATTTATGGACGCCATGCCGGATGGTTCCTGTTAAGTTGTGGATAAAGTTTTCTTCTTTCTTCTATATATATATATATATATATTTTTTTTTTTTTTTTTTTTTGAGGTAAGACATTTTTTACATTTAAGAGTTATGGGAAAAACGAAAACATCAAAATTAAATACCTGCTTTGATAGAGATAAACTCGTGTATCCAAGCCTGTTGTACTCAACCTTGAACTGGAAAACTCCATAAACATCAGGAACTTTAAACGAAGTAAAATAACGACCCTGCAACAAAATATAAATTATTAGAAAGGCATTCAGATTATAGAGATATGCATGAAAGGATCACCAAATGAACTGAAACACTACCTTCTGGTCCGTTGATAAGGTCTTCAAGACATAGGGACTCATCATGTAAAACTGAACTTGAACATCGTCCGCAACATACGGTTCCCAACTTGATCCAGACCATTCATAAATCTCAACGAAGTATTCCTTCAATTACAATTATAGCATGAGTTGGTTTCAAATGTTCTTTTTTCAAAATTATTTAATAATTATCTGGAAGGGGAAAACCTATCAACGCTACAATTAAACTTACAAGTTCATCATTGATCCTGTAGACTGCAGGTTCATCTGCTTCACCAACTTTGTGGTGTCTTACACTCACAGCCTACAAAATATAACATGAATTTATATCCTGTGCACTTAAAGACATAATATTAATGAATACCAGAATTGATGCCACGAGTCCATTCCATCTATCCACTTTTTTTTTTTGTCCTTTTCTTTTTGCAAATCATTTTTTTCCTACATGGTCCAAGTGCTAATAAGAAACAATGAAACCACAACCTAACAGCTTCTTTTGCCTCACCTTAAGATGCCCTCTTTCGTGGAAAACCCATTTGCTAAGTTCAGTCAAAAACTGCTCATTACCCGATTTCTCATATCTGTTTCCAGAAAACAACTATTTCATTAATTTTTCTTACAATCATAAAACTGATCGCATATCTTACAGATTTGCAAAACTAATAAGCAAAAAACTAATCTTCTTTACATGGATTAGTTGAACAATAACCAGCTGAACTTTATGGTTGCCTCTTCTTTTTGTTTTCTGAGATTCAAGCTGTTTTCCCTGACCTACATGTTCTGTGAAATTTCTGGAGTATGCAATACATATAATCTACATGCATGATTTTTATTAACTAATAACAAATTGACTCTCTCTCTCTCTCTCTCTCTCTCTCTCAATAAACTGACAGTATGTAAGCGATATCTCCTGTTGATTGGAATTCGTTCTGATCTTTCCATTAAGGGACTCATGCACTATGAGGTAGTTTGATATTAAATCAACACGGCATTTACAGCTAGAATTTTTGTTAATGGTAGGAGCATCACTCACTTAATAGAGCTCCCAGCCTTCTGCACCCCAGACCTGAAAAATCTGAAAAAAGATAGATAGCTTGTTAATAGGAATGAAAATAAAATAATAATAATAATAATAATAAAAGAACCTAGTTTGGCCTGAAAGAACTCCGTACCTATTGCTGAACATACTCAAAGAACCAGAGATCAAAACACGAGCATTGTTTCTTGCCTAAAACCCAAATTATTGTTGTAGGATGTATTATTATACACATAAATCAGGGAAAAAAGAAATCAAAAGACACTGCACAAAATAATAATCAAAACCATGATTGGTTTTGTGGACGGTGACAATTCTCACTCCCAAAAAAGTCTTTGTTAGTGTAAAACATAATTTGTTGAGTTATTTCAAACTGCATTCATATTATTTTACAGAGTGAGGGGAAACTATAAAGTATGTGAAAAGTCATTAATACAAGAAATTCGTTCAAACAGAGACAAACCTGCACAACTGAGACTAAAGATACAGCAGATCCAGTGAGTGATGGAGGATTTGACAGCTTGGTCTTTGGATTAGCAGAATATGCTGAAGGTGAGGCAGAGAGAACTTTCAAAACCTAAACAATGGATGATTTTCATAAGTGGATGTACATATGAAACCACACAAAATACAACCATTCTGCCTTTTTTTTTCTTTTTTTTTTTTTTTTTTTTTTTTAATGTCCAGTTCTAAAACACAATGAATAATTATAGCTGAATTAGCTCAATGGCTGTATGGTCGAGAAATCTCACCAGGCTATTAGCAGGATTAATCGTATGACCAACCCCCTTAAAAAGTACAGGAGCCTGTGGCAGGTTGCACAGAAACATTAGATTTCCTACAAACGATCCCATAAAAGATACCAGCAATACCATTTTCATGAATAGTAATTTCTTCCTTCTTTATTCTCTAGGATAATTTGATAAAACATTTTATGTTTCTTGCGATATATAAGATAAATAAAATAGAAGAACACTATATTCCCCCCACTGAAACAATTAAAATAGCAAGAAACTTTAAAACGTTTTAACACAGATATCACTTATGAACTACAAACAATGTGCTTAAAAACAGTTGCCAATAGAACTTAACAGAACAAAACAATTAACAGCCTCAAAATCCAAACTTGCCTCAATTTTCTTGCTCCCTAAAATCACATCAGAGTTAACGAAATCATCACTGGCAATCAAAATGCGGTCTCCTTCAGTGCCTGAAACAGCATAGCTGGTATGATCAATGACCAGAGCAGCAGAATCCTATACAAGAAACAAGATATTGTTACAAAATATCGAGCCATCAATGAATCTCAAGATTAGCAGAGTGCGGTAGTCACAGGCTCAACCTAAGACCAACAATGCTATACAGTAAATTTGCCATCAAAGATAACACTTCATAAGAGAGCACTTTCTCCCAATCAAATGACAAAATTGAGCATTCATCAATTTAGCATTCCATTTGAGATACTCTAATAATAAATCCACACTGTCTTCAATATCCTGGTTTAGAGCTCAAAACCCACCGGCTCCAAAAAAACAAATAAATTAAAAAATGAAAAAGAGTTAAAATAGCATATTGTTTAGAAATGATAATACCCACATATTATCTATTAAAAGAAATAATAACCACCTAAGATAGCACGTTATCTATCTCAAGATTACCCAGAGAGCTAAAATAGCTTATATTAAACAAAATTGTTTAAAAAAAAAAAAAACCAGAACCTCGTCAAAATCAACTCCACACTCGATCGCAATTTCTCGGATTAATTCAGATGCATTAACATCTGACGCAATTATCAAATCACGACCCGAATCCACAAAATCCAGTATGCCAGCTACGTCAATAGACCCTCCAAAACCTACCCAAAAAAACAAAACAAAAATTATAAGCTACAGAATCAAACAGTAAGCTAATTTGTTCCCAATTTCCAATCTTTTTCACAAACCAATACGCATTATCAAAATGTAAAATTCAATCTTTGGGAAATTGATTTTAGAACTTACGATCAACAGTCGGAGAAAAGAGAATCAAGGCATCGTACAAATACTGTCCGTATCTCTGGAGGCCGATCTTGGGATCGTCGGCGAGCTTGAAATCGAGGTCGAAGCCGCGAGATTGCAGGGACTTGAAGAAGAGGGAGTGGGAGGATTTGAGGGCAAGATCGTCGAGCAGAACGAGGACTCGGCGGTCGGTGGGCATCTCAGGAGAGAAGGAGTTGCAGAGAAATGGAAGAATTAGGGTTAGGGTTAAGGTTAGGAGCGTGACAAGCTTCGCCATTGTTGGAGGAGGGAAAGGTTTAGGGGAGAGAGAGCCTCAGTGAACGTCGAGCAGTTCCGAGAGAGCTTGTCTGCGAAGAAAAAGTGTCAATTGGAAATTAAAAGTAATTTGGTGGTTTTTAAGGGGTTTATGTGAAAATATACTTTTTTAATCTTATTTTGATATTTGTTCTGTAAACTTTGTTTGAATATTAGGGCATTTGGAGAAATATTCAATTTTAATTTTACTCAAATATAATATAATTTTACACCAAATATAAATTTTATAACAGTGTTACGAAAACAATTACTATTCAAAATATTTTAAAAACAATCATATCAACTTTTCAATTCAACTATTTATTTCTACTTTTACCAATCACATCAACTTTTCAATTCTAAAATACTTTTCATCCAAACACACATTTCATTCAAATACAAAACAAATACTTTTCAACCAAATACAACATTCAAAAAATAAATTTCATTCAAATACAATCAAAATGCAATGCGTTTACCAAACGCCCACTTAGACGTGCATGTTCAGTTTTTGTTTTTTAGATATTAAAAAAAATTCAAATAATATTATATTTTCATAAGACATAGCTAAAGGTACTCAAGCACCATATTCAATCAAACTAATCCTAATTTATTAAAATAAATAAATATTTAAATACTATTAAATTGATTTAGACAAAAATTTGACTCATAAATCGGGTTAAATATTAAATTTAAATTTTAAAAATATAATAAATTCAGTTAATTCATTTATTGATATTTGATATAAAAATAATTGAATTTTCTATATTATATTATATAATATATATGTAAATATAATATAACATATAACTTATTTCTTATTTTTTTCTGTAGACACTTTTTCATTACCTTTTTTTCGTTTAATTCTTTTTTTAGGTTTTTTGATTTTGTTTTATCTTTTTAATTTTTTTACATATCTTAACTAGAATTGAATAACTTAAAATAGGTTGACAAATCAAAATAAGCTTCTCCACGAGCTTATTATACAAATTGTGATATGATATATGTGTTTGTGATTATCTTTTGTTTTTAATTTAGACAATGATTATAACATATTAGCTTAAAGTTATTACATTACTAATTGTGTTAGGTAATTTTAGTTTATTGTTATATGATAAATAGATGATAGAGAAATAAATTAATACCCACAAAATGTGTTATGTCTTTTTGAGCTAATTTTAATAAGTTTGTATAAAAATATAAACATAATCCAATCATCAAATCCAATCAAATCCAATGAATTTTAGATCAGATGATAAAATAAATTGGATTCGATGATGGATGGTAAAAAAAAATATTGGTTTTGATCCGATGCACACCCCTAGTAAAAAAGTATAATATATAAATACAAATTTCAGTTTTGCTCCCCTGAATTCTAGTGGTGTTGTATTTTTGCTTTTTGAACTTTAAAAAATAGTACAAATGATCCCTGAACTATGAAATGTTATTATATTTATTCTTTCTATTAGTTAAATAGATGGGATATTTTATTTTTACACCTTAAACTTTTATACTCTTATAACTTTGTTACTAAAACTTTGAAAACTAATATTTATATTACTCAAACTTTAAGTTGATAGTAAAAATATCCTTCAAACTTTAAAACTATTATAAAAAAACACATGTTCTTCAATATTTTGGTAATATTAGACTTTAAAAAAACTTTATTTTTGTCCTCTAAACTTAAGTGCATTTGAAAATTAACTCTCAAATCTAAAAATAATTCATGTGTTCCTAATATTTGTTTTTAAAATTAAAATCATTATAAGAAAAAATTTTTTGTGTATTTAGATTAATTGAACTTTAAATTGTTAGACAAAAAATCCCTTGTTTCACATTTTAACTAGATAAGATTAGTTATAACTTTATTTTTGTCTTCTAAATTTTAGTACATTCCCAAATATTGAAAATTACTGTTTATACCTTTTGATCTTTAAACTATTTATAAAATCACTTATATTTTACTAATTTGAAATTGATGTGTCATTAGTTAATTAAAAATTAATTAAAATTAAAATCTTTACAATTATAAAAATAACTTAAAAAAATCTAACAAGAGATCTAAATGTATATGCTTTTTTATTTTATTTTTGTTTTTCTTATAATCTCTTCAATTTTAAAAATAAATCTTATGAATACATTAATTAATTTTGAGTTTTAAGAGTTAAATTTCAAATTTGCTAAAATTTAAAGGGTAAAAATAAAGTTTTTTCTAAGTTTCAAGTTTTAAATATACTAAAGTTTAAGGAGCATAAACACCAGTTTTCAAAATTTATAGAGTAAAATTACAAGATTATTAAAATTTAAGAAAATATTCATCTATTTAACTGATCAAAGAAGTAAAATTGATAGTATTTCATAGTTCATAGAGCAAAGTTATAGTAGTATTAAAGTTTAAGAGAGTAAAAATGAAATTTATCTAATATTTAAAGTAAATAAAGGGCTTAACCAAAAAAGAAAAAAAGGAAAAGGAAATAGACGAAATGTTTAAACAGGATTTTCAAAAAACAAATGCTTAAACGATAGTTAGACGAAAAAAAATTGAATTGAGTAATTATAAAAAAAAATAGTTATAAAAATATCACATCATAAAATAATATATATTTCAAAAAAAGATGAAAGAAATTTTTTTTTTAACTTAAGGTAAGGGATTCAAACTTTATATTTTTAATAGAGTTAGGTGTGATATTACTATTAGATTATATCTATAACTATAATAAAAAAATTATATAATAAGCATATATTTAAAAAAATATATTACACGATAAGAATAAAGGAAAATAAAAATGTATTTGATGATTAAAAATAAGGAAAAAAATAGCACATTGGAAGATATATCATAATATGGTTATAGACATAATTAGGAGATAATTGCACATTTACTTTATTTAAATATGTAGAGTTTGAAGTTTCAATCCTCTAAGTTTAAAAAATAATATATTATATATCTATTAAGAAAACCCTATGTCAAAAAGAAATGAGAAGAAAATAAATAGACAGAGCAAAAGGAAAGCCAAAAAGAAAATAGTAACTAAGTTTGGTTCTTTTATATATGTTAGATTAGATTAGATTAAATTAGGTTTAGGATAAATGACCCTTTTTAAATACGATTAATTATGATTCACAACTAACCAAGGGTTCTATAAGGTTGAACAAAACCAACCCCATACCACAAACCGCCAACCCCGAATCGCCTTTCTCGCCCTTGGCAGGTCTACATAATCAACTCATATGTTAATACACTTTGATGGGCGGGGACAATTTGGGCATTTTCATGTCAGGTTGAACCCAATTCGACAACCACTAGTTGTTTTGTTTATTTGAATAAGATTGTTTATATTTTAGAGGTTGTTTGGGACTGCCTCATTTGGTTTCCAAAAGGATGTTTAGGTCACAGTTTTAAAAATACTTCTGGCTTCCAAAAGTGTGCTGTACACGAATTTTTTTCTATTAAAAACAACTATTTTAAGTTTTGGTTTCTTTTGTTTTTAAAATTTAAATTAAATATATACATATCCCAAAATATTACGTTTTCCCCTATTATTCTTTTATAATACACAAAATCCAAAAAGTACAATTTTTTAAAAGTAAATCACGAACTCACATTTTTAAAACTTATCTCATTTCCAAAATTTCAAACAGCAAAATACAGTCTCTAAAAATCCTCCTAAACAAGTCTTTAATTTATTTATTTGAATTTCTTTTAATAGACTTGCACTTAATTGACCATTGATATGCTATTGTTTCGAGTAGATAAATATTTTCTTAAGTTTTATTTTAAAATAATCCAAAAAATCTATTAATTTCATTATTTTGTACATTTATTACAAATTTTTATAGAAAAAGCCAAATGTGAAAACCTGCCCGCCCAACCCACAATCTACCTGCACATTGCCTGCCCCTCCTTGGATGGTCGATGGTTTCATATATTCTCAACCAGCCTTCAAAAAGCCTGACTCGCACCCACCTGAAACTGCCAATCTACCCATACCTTGGTGAACTTACGAATGGATTGATGGTTTCAGATAGAGGCAGATCATTTTTTTTTAATGAGCAAGTTAAGTAAATTTTGTAAATTTTTTATTTGCCTAGAAAATTTGCTATTTACTCCAAATATCATAAAATTTTGCTATTTACTTTAATTTTTCTTTAAAAACTACTATTTATTACAATTTTCTTTTTTTTTTATGTGCAAAAAAAATGTAATAAAATGTGAAAAAAAGTAAAAGTCCATGATTCTATGAATTTGTATATACTCACTGAAAAGCACGCATATAAGCAAACAAAAAAATAATTGGGGAGTGCTAAAAACGTCAAGTGACACTCTTAAAAGTGTGGACAAATAACACTATAGTTGTATCTTTCACTCTTTTAACTGTATTAAATATTCTACTTCACATATATACTTAGATTTGAAGTAATTGAGGCATAATTAATTCATATATATAATTATATTTATATATATTTACACAAAAAAAAAGGTAGGTTGGATCCGACCCACCATGAAAAAAGTTTAAACAGCCCTCCCTAAAAATAGGGGATTGACGGTATTCCAGCAATTTTTTGTTTATTTTGTCCTACGATCTTCATTTTCACACTAAGTCGATCAATTAAGTGTGACAAAATAAATTTAGGTTTTTTAAATTTTGCCACATTTCCCAAGCCTCTTTCTCCTCGGTTTGTTGATAAATAAACCATTTACAAGTAACATAATATTTTGCAACTTTAATATTTAAAATTGTTACTCTTGATCACTGAAGTTTACTGGAAGTACAATAGCTTCAATCTGTGCTATTTAAATCTCTGGGAAATTTGGACAATAAGAGGCATAAAGATGCAACCTCCACACAAGGACCATAAACAATCAAATTTAAGGATTGTTTTACATCGGTGTTATGGTACTAATAACAAAATTTTATTGAGCATAGTTATAACTTACATCACTAGTTAGTGGATTGTAAACCAATTAACTTATATCATCATCATTTAAGCCTTATATATCTCTTTGTTCATGTTGACTGTTTTATTATGTGTTTGCAGGGCACTAGTCCAGACCTAAAAATTATGACTAAATTTTTGTCTCTTCTGAAAAATTAATAAAAATTATAACTAGTTTTTGAAAAATCAATCAGTTCTGCAAATTAAAACTAGTGCACCAAACACATGCTAAATCATAGGTAAAAAAAATTATTGAATGGTCAGGATTTTTTATGGGATAGGTCCCCTTAAAAATGCCCAGCATAGAAATAAAACATAAATTTTATATATAAAAAAGGCAATATCTCTGTCTAGAGACTCACTAAAACCTATTTCTATTTGGGGGTGAGGTTCATGCCGTAAGAAAAGATGGGATATGGTTGAAGGTTCACGCGACATGGGGGAGCCACAGTTGAAGTCGTCTGTAGATCTCGATTCTGCTAATTTTGTGTAGCATTAGGGTCACTAGCTAGGGCATCTATAGCTCAAGTATGAGATTTTGAGTCGTGCGGGGGAGATCTCTGCCATTGTTTACAAATCTACTATTGCCTTTCAACTAGGCCTCCAAGTCATTGATAATCCGTAGACTATGGATCCCATTTTTCAAGCGTTGAGGGGCTTCGTCTCAATGGGCTGTGGTGATACTTTTTCTAGGTTTTATTTGGTTGTTCCTCAACCTTAAGCATCCTCTAACTCTATGTTTTAACTTTACCTTTATTTACAATATACGAAGAAATTATAATAAGCAAATACTTAATAAGTACATCAATTAGCTCATAAAAATGTTTTATCATCAATAAGAATAAAAAACATCGTATAAACATTGAAAGCCTTTACTTCATCCTTGTGTTCTTATATTGTCTCATTTTCTCAATAATTATATCATAACGCTTTAACTAAGACAATCTACTTATTATTTCTTAACTTGTTTTCAAACTTTATTACACAAAAATAGAAATGTAAACAAAATTGAATTTTTATTCCCCATCTATATTCTCCAAATAAAATTCCATGATAAATCATGACACATATCAAAATGATATATACATATATATATAGAGGAAAAGTCTTGTGTACAGTACGTGTAGATCTGACAATTGATTGATGACCGTTGGATGAGATTTGAACAGTCTGATTTAATGAAGTGAAATGAGAGGCAAGCTAAGACCAAATATTGACATGTTATTTTAGGTTTATAGGGTAGGTTGTAGAATTACAAAAAATATATATATATGAAATAAAATAGCTGAATAAATCGAATAAATCTAAGGGGCACCTGCCCTTACCATGTTACATAACCAGTCAAAAGGTCAAAGGCATTGGTTGAAAAGAAAATTGGGACCCATTTATTTGCAAAATTAATAATTCATTTGTGCTTTTGCTTTTCTTTTTCTTTTTCTTGTTAATGTTCTGCCAATTTTTGTGCTTTCCAATATCCCAAGTTTAATAAAGATTCATGTTTGGCCTCTATCAAAACTATGGCAGCAGTAACGCTACCATAAACGACGTCACCTCCATCACTTTGACAACTCATCTCTCTTCCTCTCCCTCCAGCCAGCATCATCTCCTTCTTCAACTACCATGCTCATCATTTCAAGAACCAATACTAGAAAGTGTTGAGAGTACTGAAACTCCAAAATTTTGAAATGACTTTATTGTTACTCCACTAACGAATCTATGAATATTGGGTCTTTTTAAGTAAGCTTGGTCCTTTTATTTAGTCTTTGAAAAATTTTCTCTCTTTCAAAATATTGTATCTCCCTTATGACATTTTAAGTTTTGTGTTGTCCAGTTTATTGCAACATAAGTTTGTTAAAACAGGTTATGCATTGTAATTAACGATTAGTTGACGTAACAAGCGCTGATTGGGATTACTGACGTATAAAAAAGTTTCTAATCAAAAAGATTTGTGACTGGATAATTTGAAGTTAATTTTGGAATTTGAATTTTAAAGAAATCTTAGTTTAAGCAAGATTTTCAATTCTATTTGAATTAGAATTAATATTTAATATTCCAAAATCAAATATAACACATTTTTGAACGTTATGGCATATTTACAGAAAATTTAGTGTGGAAAAATATGTGGATTTAAAGTAGTATAATTTTGGCTTAAATAGATAAATATGAAATATTTAAATCTTAAAATGTTTCAAGGTATGTTGCAAGACGTTAAATAATTTGAAATTTAAATATCTTCTAAATTCGAGATTCATTTAGCTTTTTGACTATTACTTATTTAAGTCTCAAAAACATGATTATAAGTTTTATGGAGTATAGAATTTTTCGGACATACTTTAAGACTATTGAAGTTGTTGCGTGTTTCGTTTTTCAGAAAAGAGATTTGTCGTTTTCGAGAGAAGACAAAAGTAGTTAAATGGAGTTCAACATATATTAGCAGGGAATCTTACTGAACGAGTTTATTGACTGGGTTTCAATTTGGATGCCGACCCGGCTCACCCAGGCCATCGACCGTTTTCTTTTCTTCTTACTCTTACGTGTCATAATCTCATTTCATAAAATACGAAAACATATTTATAACTCACTTTTTAAATTAATAATTTGTTTAGGAAAAAAAACTGTGGATTTTTTTTACTACATATAATTTAAAATAATACATTTGTTCTTGATCTTCCTTAACACTTCATACATACATTTACATTCATACTATTCTGTCTCTTTACAATTCATGAAAACTTTTGGCAGTTAAAAACCTAGCAGGTCCACTTCCCTATCCATGACATCTCGGGGATCTGCCCGCCAATCCATCATGTATTTCCATTTCATCTTGACTACTACTTACCTTTATCACCTACACTATAAACAAACTAATAAGCTAGAGCTCAATAAGTACAAACATACATGCAATCTAGCTTAGGCGTATGGTGACTAGGGTTAATCTCATGATGCTTCATTCTTTCTTGAATCATCTTGTTGTTCTATAGATCATATCTTATTCTGTTTTGCTATTACCTTCATTTCTTTTCTTCTTTCTTTCACTTGTGGGCCCTGTGTCAAAGGTACCTGATGCGTGCCGACTAGTGGGAAGAAGGGAGAGCGATCCACCAACCTACCTTACGGTCAATATTTAACTTTTAGCCATTAACTTCACCTATGGCAGGTAGCATTCCACTGTAAGCTATTAACCTCACCTACGGAAGGCCGGTATGCCAACACTTAAGTTTTCAGTCTTATTATCTTTCTTTCTTTTATTTCTTATTTCTTAACTCATTTTATGAACATTTCATTCTTCCTTTTTTTTTTTTTTTTTGTGATCATCTAAAATATTTGACACACAATACTTCAAGTCAGTCAATCATACAAGTTAGTTTATGGGTAGACAATTAAATATCTGTATTTACAATAATTGTACTAAACTAAACTTCTTTGATTCCTCCGTCGTTCCTTTATTGCTTTCCGATTGGTTTCCTACAGACCAAATATTGTCCGT
This sequence comes from Antiaris toxicaria, assembly GCA_035233585.1. NCBI lineage: Eukaryota > Viridiplantae > Streptophyta > Magnoliopsida > Rosales > Moraceae > Antiaris > Antiaris toxicaria. The sequence goes on along the minus strand of CP141158.1, from coordinate 44,508,173 downwards.
TAATTAATTTATAAATATATTATTATTATATTTATTTTTCATTCATTCACTTTTTCTACATATTTTGAAACAATTTTATTATTTATAAATAGTACACGGTCTGGTACACGACTGTGTCCATGACCGTATACCTCTCTGTCTTTTAAAGTCCTTCCCTACATGATCGTGTAACCTATTCATTCTATTACACGGTCTGGTAATTGTCATATCCATGATCGTGTACCTCTCTGACCTCTAAATTTTTTTCCTACATGGCCGTGTAACATGACCATGTGACCTATTCATGCCTATGCATGTACACGACCTGATACACGGCCGTGTTCCTGGCCGTGTAACTCTCGGGTGGTTGGGTATTTTCACCACATGGCCTTGTCCCTAGACGTGTATCTTGCCCGTGTAACCTGCACATGTACACGGCCTGATACACGGTCATGTTCCTAGCCGTGTAACTCTCGGGTGGTTGGTTTTCTCACTACATGGCTGTGTAATCTGGGCGTGTTCAAAATTTTTCCTTATTACATGCCCATGTATTGTACAAAATTTAATTTTTAACTTTAAAAACCTTAGTTTTAGCTCTTGAAAATTTATTTAAACTTTTCTATGACATCCTTAGCCCCTTTCTATACATTTTCGAGAATTTTCTTGATTTACCCTATCCTGTTACTCGATGGGCACTATTTTAGTAATCATTCAGTCATTAATTCTCTTTTTCTCACATTTCGAATTTCCAAATGGACGTTTCAGTAATCTTTAAAACATCCATATTCCTATTCTCCATCTTAAATTACTAAGGGCTCGGGTTCTAACCTCAACCTTAGTTTACTTCTCATTTTCTAAAATACCTATTGATATTATCCTTAAAATTTTCAGCAGCAATTCCGCTAATTTTCTAGGTTCCCGGCATTTAGAAAACGTCTCAAAACCATCTATCCTAATTCATCTACCATGTACTATACCAAATGCTTAATTTTACATAAAATGTTCTAAACATTTTATATAAAATGCTCATATAAACAACATTGTCAAAACCAACATTTTCATCACAAAACTTAGGGGGCATTTGGAGAAAGTATTGAATTTTAATTTTACTCAAATACAATACAATTTTACACCAAACACAAATTTTACAACAGTGCTATGAAAACAATTACTATTCAAAACATTTTTAAAACAATCACATCAACTTTTCAATTCTACTATTTATCTCTACTTTTACCAATCACATCAACTTTTCAATTCTAAAATATTTTTCATCCAAATACACATTTCATTCAAATACAAAACAAATACTTTTCAACCAATTACAACATTCAAAAAACAAATTTCATTCAAATACAATCAAAATGCAATGCGTTTACCAAACGCCCCCTTATGTCATCACATTTTATTTACATACTTGTTCTCAAATTTCTCTTGCATGAATCTTTCTAATAATTTCACATGCCAAATTCTTTTTCTCAAATCATTTACTTACAATATTATAACTCAAAAATCCTACAATTCATCACATACATGTCCTTGATTTTGCTTAAAAACATACTTTAAAGTTTTTGTTTTAGAATACTAAATACACTAATTTTCACAACCAATCTTTCTAACTAATTTACTCATCAAAACCACCAAGTTTCAATTCAAGATTTCATCATTTACCTTACACATAGAGGTCACGAATTTTAGCTCAAAAACTCATAAGAATATTAAGAAATTTAAGGTTACTTTGTCACCAAAGAAATCCTCTTGCTCCTAGAAGATTATGGTTGTAATTTGGTGTGAAAATTTTGAAGAAAAACCTTGGTTAAGGGGAGGGGCACACTCTTTTCTTCTTGGCTACACAGGGGACAAATGGAATGCACAATTAGCTAAATGTTTGTTTTCTTTCTTGCCAAAAATCCGATCCATCCTTATCACTAAGGGAAACTAGGTTAATTCATCTTACTTCTAATGAGATTTTGACACCTAGCACCTCTAATTCTTTCCAAATTTTACAAAATGCAAATAAGGAAATTTTGGCTTAACTATAGCCATTAAATCAAGATAAGATTGAATCTTAACCTTAGGATCTATCTAATTCTTTCTTTTACTTTTTGAGAAATAACAATTATGATGTCATAATTGTGATATAATTCAACTTAATCACATATTATATTTGTGATTACTATTCACATTAATTTAATCCACTTTTTTTTTTTTTTACCAAAAGTCAAACCAAACAAACTTCACGGAATCGCCCCAGCAGGTCTCTGAGACCTTCGATGCAGTCGATTTGCGTTATTTTCCTTCTGTTTGACCAAAAATCTCGATCAAACGTTTTTGTCCTTTTGTGCGATTTTTGCATCTCCTAGGGTTTTCGATGCCGATTTAGCATCGTTCCTCACAATTTGGTTCGGTAAAATTTTCTATCTCAGAATTTCTAACTTTTAATACTGTTAGAATATTTTGGTATATTCTAAACAGTATCAAATCATTCATTTTACATTTTTAAACATAAAAATTATTATATTGCATATAATATACATATATCTGAGAATGATGAATTTTCTCGGTTATTACATTCAAGACGATTAACAACAACAAAAAGGGGTGTCTTTAAATTGCATAAAACTATTTGTGTTTGTAATTATTTTACGGTTAGTGAATAATTCATCATTCGAGCGTAACTCCAAGAAATAAGAAAACCGAATCTTACAAAAATTACTTATTTCCTTTATTTACTTATTTTGATAATTAATTAATTAGATAAATTAATTAAATTGATAAATAAACTAAATTCAAAATCTTACACTTCTGTTATTTCCCTTCTCAGCAACAGAACGGGGTTTTGCTTAAATTTTTTTTTTTGGCTTCCCCGAGTTGAAACATTGAGCGAGGCTAGTGGGTTCTGCTCGTGCTTCACTCTCAAGAATTAGGCAAGGTTCCTTTTTTCCCCTTTTGCCTTTCTGCTCTCTCTCTCTCAAGGTGAGTTTTTGGGAAAGATCTCAAGCAGATTTGATCCAAAACTTTCTTTTTATTATGTAATAGATTTCTTTATTTCTTTCTTTCTCGCACTCTCCAATCTTTGTCTTTGTGGAGGCCCTTTTTTTGTTTTTCATTCTATTTGTTCTTAAGAGTGAACATAAAACTCAGTCATCTAACAAACCTACCTAATATATCCAACTTGATTTTAATTGGATGGGTTGATTTGTTATATTTGATTGATTAGATGAGTAAAAAAAAAAATTTTAACCTACCCAACCTTTATTAGATAGGTTAAAAAATTTTCAAAATTCCACCCAATTCATCCAATATTCATCTATATATATATTTTTTTCTTTTTTACTAAATGATATTCACGTCTAATTGTTGTTTTAATTATTTGAATATGTAGAATGTATTACTTGATATTCAATATGCATATAATTTTTGATAATTTTGTAAAAAATACCCTTTAATTACTTTAGTATTTTTATATTTTTTAATGATTTTTATAACTTATATTTATTTTATATTCTACTATTAATGATATTATATTAAAAAAATTTTGTATAGAATCTGCGTTAAAATTTATTTAAAAATTATCATGAGTTTAACTCTTTTTTTTTCAATAAATTTTATTTATTGTTAAATTTTTAATATTATTTATTTATTTATTTTAATAAAATACATAACTCACTAAATCTATTCAACCCAATTCAATCATAATTAAATTAATTTAATAAATAAAAAATATTTTCAATACACCTAATACAAATTAAATAAGTTAAAAAAAAAATCACCCTTCTCACTTCATGAATACCGTACTTCCATTCCATCACTGAGAATATTGGGCAAGATTTTTAATTAATTTTGGTTTTTTCTGCGTCCTCTTTCACCTTCTGCAGCTTCGCCTATCTCCATTTTCCTGACTGCCGTGGACGTTTGGCTCCTCAGGTTCTCTCTCTCCCTCTCTCTCTCTCTCTTCAATATTGGGGATTTTATTTTGCTCCTGATTAGATTATTGCTTTTGTTTCGTTGTTATTGAATTGATGTTTGTAGAAAATGGTTTGATTTTGTAAAACCCTAAAAAAAAAAAAAAAACCCCAAGTCATTAATCGAAAGTTCATGATCTGCTTAATCATTCTGAGGAATTTTGTTTGCACGAAAAAAATTTTTTTTTTTTTTTTTGGGCTTGCTTCCTTTCTTTATGACTCTGTTAGTGATGTAAGCCTCCATTTTGCTGAGCAAAAAATGACTCGTTAACCCAAATCAACTTTTGGCTCAAACAGAGTCATGGTTCCGTCCTTGAATTTTGGTGTGACAAGTATCAAGATATAATGTGTGATCTTTGTAATTCTTTGACGGGTAGAATTGAAATATACCAGTATTTATTTGTGAGTAAGTATTAGTGTGTTTGAAAGGGAAAGCAATTGCTTTACGAGGAAAAGGAAAACATATATATGCATTTGCATGTAGTTTGGTCCATCTTTCAAAAGTCATCTTTTATCTTTATCGGTGCTCCTCTTTTCTCCCTTCGTTTTTGCTTTTCTTTACACGTATAAGCATATCTAACCCTCTGTTTCATTTTTGCTGATGTTAATACTAAGAGCCATCTGTGGAGATATTCATGAGCTTTTTCCTGTTTTTTTTTCTTCCATTGCTTTGTAGAAAATGGAATTTGATTGAAATTTGGGCGAGTGGTCACGTTGAGTTATGTATAATTTTGCGTTAAATGTTGTGGATCTTCGGAATCAGCTTTTTTTTTTTTTTAATCTTTTTAATTTTTGGTATATTTGCTGGCCGGATTTATTGGATTGAAGAAAGGTGATGGACAATTTAATATCATATTTTCAAGTATTTTCTTTTGTTTAAGGCATTGTTATTATTGTTACCATTTTTTTCTTTGGTTTTGAGCAGGATTAATTAAAGATGAAATCTTCTTTATCTTCTGTCTTCTTTATCATTGGTATGAGAAATGACTGTTGAGTATTTTTCACAGGATTTTGAAGTTCTTACATGACTACCATTCATTAAATTCTGCTCTTTCTTTTTTGTTGTTGTTATTACTCAATTAGGTTTTTCTCTGCTGGATCATAGATTGTTCCACTGCGCTCTTGTAAATTTCACTATATAATATTTGACAAGAAGTCATATATATTTGTATTATTTTGTACAAATTTATAGTTGTTTGTTGCATTGTCTTCTTTATGTTTTGTTCTTATTTTTTTTAAGAATGAATTGTTTTGTTTATCCACAGGAAGTTTTTTAAGTGGATATTACTTTTCTATATAAATCAACTTTCTAACTTCATAATAGATGAAATTACTTGTCGTTGATAAAGACATAAGATCCACCAATTATAATTTCCTCTTTTTTTGACCTTTTGTTTGTGCTAGCTCATACTTTATAATTTTCTCTTTTTTAACTTTTTGTTTGTGCTAGCTCATTATGTATATAAATAATACACCTTTTGTTTGGCATTCTACTCTGCATATCACTTTGACAGCAAACTTGCATCGAACTTATTACTTAAGAAAATAGATAGCTTTGTTTTTTTTTTTTTTTTAATAGTTTTAATTTGAGCCTCCATGTGGGCATTAGCTTGTGATTGTGATAAAAAGAGCAATTATGAGAGCAATTGTGTCTTAATTTTGATGAGAAAAGCATGATAACACAAAACAGCAAATATGACCTTGAATTTTGGTTCCTCTAAATGAGAATCCACAATACGCATGATGTGTATCAAATTGATAAGGTTTTGTTTTAAACTACTGTATTATACTCTTTTAATTTTGTATAATTTTAATTTTTTATGTACGTTTTAATTAATTTTAATATAGAAAATCATGCCTTATAATCACAAATGTCAAATTGTTAAGGTTTTATTTTAAAATACTGTATTATACTCTATTAGTTTTTTATAATTTAAATCTTTACGTCGGTTTAATCGAATTTAATATAAAAATTCATGCATTATAATCACCTAAAAAATTATTTTTTTAATAAGTGTTGCAAAAAACTCTTGTTCCTTAATAGTTTAAAGGGTTATTTTCAGCATACCTTTAATCTCAAGTTGATTTAATTTTATAAAAAAAATTAAATAAAATGAAACATGTTCACATCAAGTGAACTTTAACAAAGACTAAAGATATACTTATGACTCGTTTGTTTGTCGTATTGCATTCGTATTGAGTTTTGAACATAATGTAATTTTTATCTAAACGTAAAAGTATTAAATTTAAATATTAATTATATTATATTTTAAATTTAATATAATTATTTATTAATTATTTTATTTTATTTATTAATCACATCACATACTCTCTTTTTTTCTTTTTTTTTTTAATCTTTGATTTTGTTAATCACATCATATATAATACAATTTAAATATTTTTCATTCAAATACATATTGCATTCAAATGTTATGTAAATATTTTTCATCTAAATATAAATTGTATTCAAATGTAATATAAACGCAATACATTATCCAAATGACCCATTAATTTTTTTAAGAGAAATTGTAGCTTCAATAACTTTATGATCTTGTATTTTTTTTTTTTTGAGAGTATAGTTTATGTTATATATTTTTTATGAAAACATGGTTTACATTATATATTTTTAATTAAGGTAGAGTTTGTTTCCAAAACATCTCCAAGTGACATATAATTTTCTTTCATAAAATATTTAATTGTGTTACCTTTAAATAAAGATTATGTGTTCAGAATATGTTTAATTTAACCAAATATTTTTTACAGTATATTGATAGAGAAACCTTCACGCAATAATAGAGAAGTTTAAGAGGGTGCGAGGTGTGATATTAAAAATTAGGAGCTAATATTAAACATGATGTATAATTCAAGAGTCATTTATAAGGTTAACCAGAAATCTAAGCGATGGTTTAGTAAAATATTTTAGTTTTGATTCAAGCTAAATTATGTGTATTTGGTTCTAGTTTGAATTTAATTTAGTAGGTTCTATTTTAATAATTTTTTATTTTTATTATTTTAGTATAATTTTTAATACAAATTTAAATTAAACTTTTACATATTAAATTTTTAACTTTAGTTTTAACTTAACTTACTTTTAGTTAAATTAAAATTAAGCGTTCGTTTGAATTATGAGTTCAAGTTAGAAAATTTAAATTAAGTTTAGAATTAGTTGCATCATAAAATGAACCTTATGTTTGATGTTTAAGTTAAGTTTAGAATAAGTTAGAAAATTTTAATGTTTAAGTTATGATGTTCAAGTTAGAAAATTCAAGTTAAGTTTAGAATAAGTTGAATCATAAAATGAACCTTATGTTTGATGTTTAAGTTAGAGTTAGAAACTTTCATAATGAGCTAAAAGTATTTAGATGATAAAAATTAAGTTTAAACTTACATTAAAAATTGTGTTTTCCTTTACTTTTTCGTATAGTTAATACATATATTTTGATATGAGAAAATAATTATAAATAGTATTTTTAAATATAAAATATTATATAAGTTATGAATTAAAAAATTTGAAATAAACTAATAAATTAAACATATTATTAATGCATTATTTGTTTATCATATTATGTTTGTATTATGTTTAAACATAATATAATTTTTATCTAAATATTAAAATATTACATTTAAATATTAATCATATTATATTTTAAATTACATACAATTATTATTTATTATTTAATTTATTATTATTTTTATTAATCACATCATAATTTTTTTTATTAATTATATCATATATAATATAATTTAAATATATATTTTTTTAATATAATATAAATATTTTTTATTTAAATATATATTATATTTAATGTATTATATGTAAATATAATATAAACATAATACCATATTCAAGCGTCCCATAAAGCAGATATAAAATATTTTACTGAACGCGCTACTAAATAACTCTTTTCTTAGGGGAAAATGGATGAGAAAGAACGGCTAAAAAGCTGAAAACGATAGAAGAAACGACAAAATATCACCGTCGAGATTGTCAAATCCTCTATTTCCATCCTAGCTTCCTTCCCATGTATTTGCACCCACTACTTCACACCTATCCACTATAAACCGGAGCGGGCAAATACTGCATTACTCAAAGTATCAAAAATGCCCCTTACTTCATCATTATATTACCGATTTTGTCCATCTGTATCCGCGTGGCACACGTTGACTTGGTTCTAATAAATAGTAGGATATGGGAGCGTCGTAGGAGATTGAAAGGAGGTTTCTCGCTCAAAGGCTGGCGGTGGTGGCCGGGCCAGTGCATTGACATGACGGACATACATAAATGTTGAAGCTCTTACAAGAGAGCCATTTTTTTTATCCCCTTATTAGTAGTAGTGTCAAATATGGAGAGAAAAAAAAAATAAAATGGAAAAATTAACGAGACCTGCAAGTTGTTTTAATTATTAAGCAAGCTTTTGGTTAACGTATTTTTTTATATTATATTTAAATATAATGTAATTTTCTTTTATATATAAAATTATTTCATTCAAATATTAATCACATCATATTTTAAATTAAACATAATTATTATTTATTATTTTACTTTTTCTATTACTTTTATTAATTATATCATATATTTTCTCTTTTTTTTCTTTCTACTTTCACCCATTACATCATATATTCATTATTAAAATACAATTCAAATACTTTTCATCCAAACACACATTGCGTTCAAATGTAATGTTAATGCTTTTCTTTCAAATACAAATTATATTCAATGCATTGCATTCAAACGCAATGTAAATGTAATGCGTTCAAACACACGTTACATTCAAATGTAATGCTAATGCTTTTCTTTCAAATATAAATTACATTCAATGCATTGTATTCAAGCGCAATGTAAATGTAATGTGTTCATTAAACGAAGCTTAAATTTAACGGGGATTAGTCCATTTAAGTTGATGACATTATTTTAAATTGAGTAAAGTTTTAAAATTATGTTTTTTTATTGAGAAAGTACGTGGAGGGTGTTTTGAAAATGTATTTAGATATTGTTTTAGTATTTTTTTTATTTTATGATTATTTTTTATTATTTATATTTTTTAAATTTTATATTAAATTCAAATTTTAAAATTCATAATTTTATGTATACAATAAGTTTAAATGAGATCTATTTTTAAATCATATAAAATTTTAAGAGAAACGAAATATAATTTATATTGATAATTTTTTCTAAATAAAATTGTAACATTTTACATTTTTTTATTCTAAATATTTTTTTTCTTCAAATATTTTTCAGAATTCATTTTTTTAACCTCCAAAGCACATTTTTGGAACTTTTTGAAATGGGCCTTGAAAATGATTTGTTTGGAGTTAAAAATTGAAAAAGTTTGAAATATGTTTAAGAAAAATATAATATCGCTTATCTCGAAATTTTATGATTTTATTTATTATAAAAATCATCTTATAACTTAAAGTAATAAAATTATAGATTTTCAAAATTTAAGTTTTAAAGTGGAGTCAGATATGTGCGTTTATTTTTGAATAACAAGATAAAATAATTAGAACTGAATGGTTAGATGCAAATATATATATATATATTACATATAATTTTAGTTCTTTTTAGGCCACATGTAAGAAGGAAGCCATTTGGATGATTCAAAATTTTAAGGATGTTTTGTTTTAAATAAATAAGAATTATATATTCAATATTGTAAAAAATAAATAAATAAAATTAAAATTTAAAGATTAGTATTAAAAAAAATTTACTGTTTTGTTAAGGTGAATATTTTTATTTTCATATTGTTAAAGTTTAATCAAATAACTACAAAATCTTGGTTTATCAAAGACCAGAAAGCATATTCTGTTTATAATTTTTTTTATTATGTTATGAATTATATGGATAATGCAGACATATTTATTTATTATTATTATTTTTGAAATTAAGATGAAGAATTTTAACTCTATAAGCTTTAGTGGAGTCAGGGTTAGAATCATGGTTAAATTACTTTTAATCACAATATTACAAACATATTTATGAAGTTAAAATTAAGTCCAAACAAACATATATATATATATCCAATATTTAAAATCGATTTTTAAATTTCTTTAAGAAATTTCTACAAAATGAATCGTCTTTTTTTACTCTTGGTATGATTTATAATTTCAGTCTTAGATTTTTTAATGGTTTAATTTATGGACGAATATAATTTTGAAGTCACAATTGTATTACAATGCTGAAAAATTAAGGGGAAAGTGCATGAATGATTAAAATTTGAAGACCATTACTAATTACACAAACGTAATACAAAAAACTAATATTAGATCAATATGATACAAAATTAAACTAGAGTTTATGTCATGTTAGTTAAAAAAAGGAAATTTATGTCATATTGGCTAATAAATAAAAAATATATTTTTAGATAATATTTTTTAAAAATCTAACAAATGTTGTTCTAAAAGCCTTTTTGATTTTAATTTACCCCTGAATTTTTAAGTAAGAGATAGTTTGATTCCTTACCTATTTTTTGTTGTTAAAATGCTCCTAAAGTTGGGCTCTATTTGGTAATGCATTGCATTTACATTGCGTTTGAATGTAATTTGCATTCAGAGGAAAAATATTTGAATTGTATTTAATAATAAATATGAGATGTGATAGGTAAAAGTAGAGAGAAATAAAAAAAGAGAAAAAGGTAATATGTAATACGATTAATAAAAGTGATAAAAAAAGTAAAATAATAAATAGTGAATATATTGGATTTAGAATATGATGTGATTAATGTTTGAATAGAATATTTTTATATTTAGATGAAAATTATATTGTATTTGAATATAAATGTGAATACAATACTGTCACCAAACATATATTAAAAAAAGTATGTTTTTGTCTTCACATTAAATGTTGGATGAAATTAAAGGTGTAATAATGACATGACAACCACAGAGAAGACAAGTGAAGAACGGTGATTTATATTTGTATTTAAATAAAAGAACTCTATCACTCTAAAAAATCAATAAGCCCAAAGCAATTTACAATTAAAAAAAAAAACAATCTTTATGATTTAAAAATTTTAACAATTCATTAAAAATCTGAAAAAAAAGAGATAAATTAAAATATTGTTTCTTGTGACGAGAAAAATCAATTTAAAATTAAAAAATAAAAAACTAACATCTTTTTTCATGTTTACTTATGATTTGTGGGTTTTTTTTATATGTTTTATTAGAGATTTTTTTTTGATTTATTGATTTTTTAAGATCATATAATACTTTTGTTAAAAAAAGATGTCTTTTATCATTTTCTCTAAATTGAGACAACTTTCTCGTCAATATAACTTAATTGTTGTACCATCACTCTTCTTTAAAAAAAAAAAAAAAAAGAAAGATCAAAATATAGTTTTTTTAATGTGTTACAGGATATTTTAACCAAGATTAATACACTAGTTATTAAACTCTCATCAACTTAAGATTAATACACTAGTTATTAAACTCTTATCAAAGGATATTTTATCAAAAAGTGAAGTTCAAGAACCGAATGCTCATCAACTTTAAAATTCAAAAATGTTTTTATCAAAAATAAAATAAAATTTAATGATCAAATTGTTACCCATTTAAAAATTTAATAAAGTAGATAATACATTTTATTTATATTATACTTGAATGTAATATATGTTTGGATAAAAAATATTTATATTATATTAAAATATAATATTTGTTTGAATAAAAAATATTTGAATTATATAATATATAACGAATTATAAAAGTAAAAAAATAAAAAAAATATTATATGTTTGATAAAAATAATAAAAAAATAAATTAAAATTATATTAAATTTAAAATATATTAAGATTAATATTTAAATATAATATTTTTAACGTACGGACGAACAAATGAGATATAAAATCAAGTCGATAATTTATCCAAAAAAAATTAATATTGCAATTAAAGTAAAAAAAAAAAAAAAAAACCTCTCCGAGCAAAAGACAACACATCGAGAACAAAAAGCGTACTGTCGCACGGCTTCAGATTGACAGATTCCTACCCATCGCTCTCTCTCTCTCTCTCTCTCTCTAAAAGCCCCTTTTTGCTTATTACAGCGGGTACTTTTTCTTTTTCTTTTCCCCTCTCTTTCTCTCTCTTCTCTCAGAATTCTGCTACGCAATCCTTTCGATCTCTGTATTGAATTCTAATCCAGGTTTTTTGAGCTTTACTGATTCAATACAAGTATCCATATATATATATCTATATTTGAGAAAAAAAAGAAAACGTGTGTATATGTTTAGTTATATGGATATTGGTATGGCTCTAAATGGCTCGTTTCGAGGGCTTTCGATGATTACGTAATTTTACTTGAACAGTTGCTTATATTTGAGTTGTTTGAGCTTTATTTATTTATTTATATTTTGATGATCAGAATTTACTTTTTTTAAGGGAAATTTTCAGATTTTTTTTATTCCTTGGTTTTCCTTTTGTTGGATTATTTTTGTATTATGGTTCTGGAGGTTGTTAAGTTCTATAGATTTTGTTGACTTTTTAGATATTGTCCTTTTACTTGTAGCTCTTGTAGGTTTTGCAAAGCATTTTTTGGGTTTTTTGTTTTGTTTTTTTTTTTTGGTTTGTTTTCGTGACGTTATTTATAAATCAAAGGAAAGAATAGCAAGTTATCTTGTTGGATTTGAAGGTCTTTGGTGTGGAATTTGTGTTGATAGTCTTTTAGTAAGAAAGGAATTATAATATCTTTATAATTTCGATTTCTGACCTATTTGTAAAGCAAAGGGTAATAGGACTTCACGTTGTAGTCCAGGGAGTTTTAGGGTGTGTTTACTGCGCATGAAAGGGAAAGGGGAGAGTAGGATGTTCCCTTTTCGCATTTAATTATATGTTTGCTTGCAAAATTATGAATGGTAGTTTGGCGGGGCCGGATATTGTAGGGAATGAATAAATAGAATTCTGATCCTAGCGTCCTTTGGAATTGATTCCTGGTTAAAGGGAATGCCTGTCAAATTTGCTTACGTACTCTTGACGAGTTCACTTGTAACCAATGATTCTTTTGTCATGTAGAAGCATATTTTAGTAGCTACATTGATATATTTAGCAAACACTAAGATGGGAAATTGATTTTTTTTTTTCCCATTTCACTTTCTAATCGTAAACAAATACTAGAAAGGGAATCAATGATCCCTATTCTTATTCCTTTGCTTTTCTTTCCAAATTCATTGCTTTTCCCGTTACATTCCATTATGGTTTGGTGAACATAACCTTAGTGTATTGTGGATTTAAATTTTGAAATGAATTTTTGGAATTTTATGTTTATCATTCTTGGATATGGGTTATTTTGGGATGACCTTTATACTAATCTTGTGATGTTGTGCCGTAGGAAAAATGATTAAGCTATTCAAAGTGAAGGAAAAGCAGAGAGAGATTGCAGAAAATGCCAATGGTACGCCACCTGTCAAGAAGCAAACTGCTGGGGAATTGCGTCTTCACAGAGGTAAGTCGAGACTGTAATGTTGCTGCATTTTGATTCACTTCCAAATGAACGTGAAAACTGAAAATACTTGCCATGCATGCTTCAGTTGATGTTTGGCCAACTTGTGCTTGAGTGGTGGACAAGCGTGCGCAGCAAAAATGGATTGATATTATTTTTTCTCATTTCTACTACTTGTACGGGCAGCCAACAGGCTATTTAGGAAACATGAATGTGTTAACATTTTGAATCCAGCATAAGAAGCATTAGATTTTCTCTAAACTAATATAAATGGAGGAAAAACATGAAGAAAACTCATATCATCTCCTTTTGATAGACAAGCATCGTTTAGTGGTTTTAGTGGCACAAAGTTAGTTTATTGGGGCCCAAACTTGCCCTTTGTCTCCATTTTGAAAATGGCTGTTGTGGAGATTATAGAATAATAGTGTCATTATTATTAACCCATATTCAAGTTTGTATGCTCTCAAGTGCAAATGTGAGGATTGATCTGTATATCTAGTCATATACAAAATCACTTGCTCTTTTTATTATATATATCACTTGCTGCCAAAATTTAATAGCCGAAGTTTATATAAAGTTTGAATTTATTTCTCAACCTTTTACTTCTTGTAGACATCATTGAGCTGAACCTTCCAAAAACATGTACTATAGCATTCCCCAATGGCGAGGATGATTTAATGAACTTTGAGGTTACAATCCGGCCCGATGAAGGATATTATGTGTGAGTAATATTTTTCTCAAGCCTTTATACTATTTTATTGTGTTATGATATTTCGTTCTGCACCTAAATGGCTAGTTCATGCTTAACGTGAATATCTAGTACTGTGGGAAGCTTGAACCTCTTTTACTTATGGAAGGAGATCCTGCCCGTAAACCACTCAGCTAAGCTTGGGTTTGTATACAGTCACCAGAGACCAATCTTGAAATGTAAGGAGAAATTCTGGTTAGCAAACTACCTTTTAAATCAGAAAGAAAAATTCGGTCATACTATCGGTGATGCTTACTTCACATGAATGGGAAAGGGAAAGAGAACGGGAAATGGAGGATTCCCTTTCCACGTAATCATGTGTTTAGTTACAAAAACAAGAATGGTAATTTAATGGAACCCACATGGTATAGAGATGAAGAAAGGGAATGCCAATCATGAGTTATGTCTTGTTGCTCAAAAATTATGTCTTCTTAGTATTGGTGTTGTTTAGAGTCAGTTCGGTGATGCCAAAACAGTCTATGTACTAAGAACAACATTACTAAAACGAAATTGCATGACTTGAATGGCAAATTTTTTGCATATCTCTTGCTGTTTGGCTGCGCACTGAATATTTATTTCCCTAAATTCTGCACTTGGTTGCTTTGGACTTATTGATTTCTCAAGGTGTACGACCTGTGTACACAGGTGGCATTGCCTTGGCGCTTTCTGAATTTAAGTAGAAAACGGTTGTCTCTCACTGCTTGAAATCAAGAGTTAATCACCTGAGATCTACATGCTTAGGTTTGAGATATTCAGATGACAACATAATCCAAAGAGCCAAAACAATAGCTGTTACTATCACTAGACAGTTGATCTTGAGTCCTGCTCTTCCTGATGTTTTACATTTCCATTATCTGCTAGATCTTTCTTCTCTTTTATGCTCATTTCTTTATTTCAATGGCTCTTTTTGTTTTTGAGATTCTAGCACTGAATGTGGTCCTGCAACTCCGTGCTTTTTATTTGAGTGGAGTGTGAGTTTGGTCGTTTCAAGTGCTTAACTTGGTTGTTTCTGCTGCAGGGGTGGTTCATTTTTGTTCTCCTTCCAAGTTCCTTCTGTCTACCCTTACGAGGCACCAAAAGTCAAGTGCAAGACAAAGGTAAATAGGCAAATCATCCCTTTTTTTTTTTTTTTTAGCCAAAAAAAAAAAATACATGTTCCCTTTGTTTGCAGTACTGCTTGATGTATGCAGTAATGGTTTAGTAGTAATCTCATTTCTAACTCGCAGGTCTACCATCCTAATATTGATTTGGAAGGAAACGTGTGTCTCAACATTCTAAGAGAGGACTGGAAGCCTGTTCTGAACGTAAACACTATAATATATGGACTGTTTCATCTTTTTACGGTATTGATCACTCTTTCGCAATGAAAGTGAGTCCTTTGTCCTGCCTACTCATTATTTGTCCATATCCATCACAACTTGTTTCCTTGTTTGCAGCAACCCAATCATGAAGATCCCCTCAATCATGATGCAGCTGCTGTATTAAGAGAAAACCCAAAGTTGTTCGAAACCAACGTGAGGAGGGCAATGGCTGGTGGATATGTGGGGCAGACCTCTTTCACGCGTTGCATGCACTAGTGTTATTTGTTTAAGCACCATATCCATCCATTAAAGGTTCAATGCCTGTACATTTTGGTTACCACGCTTCTTTCCAGTGTGGCTGCCGTAAGCATGGGTACTTCCTAAGCAGGCAAGGCCGGCCAACCAGCCATACGGCCCCGTCTACATGCACATATGACTTTGTGACATGCTTGTGGTATGGCCAGGGACATCGTATGTTTTCGTTGTTTATTGTCAATCATTGGATGGTGCTGGGCTTGGAACTTTAGTAATCTTACCTTGTGAACTTGTTTCTGTTACCATTCGGAGGGAAGAACATATTTCTCGTCACCATGTCCATAGGGTCAATTGTGTCTGTTTTGTAAACTGTATGCTTTCCTGACAATCATTGTTCAGTGAAATATTATCCTAAAATATTATCCTAAAATCATTGTTACCAATCAGGGAAAAATATTTTATGATCAAAAGCCGCAAAAATTATTGTTCTATCTTGTGCTTGAGCATGAAACGGGAGATACTGATTGCATGAAAGCATGTGGCGGAACCTAAGACCATTTGGTCTAATGGCACTCTAGGGTTTGGGTGGGGTGGACCTCTGGGGGAGGTTCCACCTTGTATATTTGAATGAAAGAAGCGTAAGGCTGACATTTAACAACTTTTCTATTGTGGATAGTGATTAGGTACGGTGTTCAAGGTAACTAAATCTCATGGTTTAAGGATTTCTTTGACTCTAAGGAAATTAGAGCAGTTGGGCTTGTCATCGGTTGAAGTGAGAGGAGGTTACAGGTTCGGTTCTGTAATGTTATAATTCACTTCCATATGTTTCATGTCGGACAAGTCCTTTGTGAAATGTGGTAACCTTTGCCAACAAGTTAATGTTAAAACATAGATCGTGTAACCTTATTTTGTGAATCATTCTGCTATGTGAACCCAACTCCGCATTACCTTTTGAAGAAAACTTACAGGCCAGTAGAGAATTCAGCCTTCGGGGAAGATATCACCAGAAAGACCAGGGGAAAAATAACCAGAAAGTGAAATATTAGGGGAGAAAAAGGGAAAGAATTGTTATAAAATGAACATGACCAAAATCTTGTACTTACGTAAAGTGAAACAAAGTTACAATTGAACTGAAAGATGTTTCAAACCATATACAGCTGATACGTTTCGAACAAACCAAGAAATCCAAATGAGTAAAAATGAATGAGATGATGTATTTATATTCCAAAACTTACCCAAAAAATTGAGAAAACGCAAAGGCTCTCTTCTAACCTATCTGAAAACTATCGATACATATAGAAGCGCAAGAATGTGGATGTATTTGACCTTGTTAACAAGCTAAGGAGATCGTGAAAACCTCTTGACAAGTGCAGCCATATATTGGCCTTGATGCTCCGCAAGAGCTAGCTCAGTTTCACTTGGTTCCCTCGTGCCGTCACCGGAGAAGACTCCGGCACCGTATGGAGAGCCACCTCTAAGGGAGTCCATTTTGAACAATCCAGCACCAAAGGTGTAGCCAATAGGGACGTAGATCATGCCGTGGTGTGCCAACTGCGTAATTGCTGTCCAACTGAAGCAAAAACATACCTCAGCATTATTCTTGTGGTCAAAATTCAGTAAACACACAATTCTTAAAAACAATAATAATAAAATAAATAAATAAATACTATTTTGATGATCAAAATTTACGACTACAACTGCAAAAGGGGAGCCACCCTAGCCTTATGTTTTTCAATTTGAACATTTTTTTTGTATTCGATTAGTTCAAATATTATTTGTCATATAATTTTCTAACTTTATTAACAAATAATCACAAATATTTTTATTCTTTTTAAAACGTTAACACAAACATGAAAATAATCAAAATACTAAATGTATTATATCATAAAAAATAACAAAATAAATAATAAATAAAAAAACAAATTTATGTCATCCTTCCAAGGAGGTTGGAGAGGGGATTCCTTAGTAAATATCACAGCGATCGATGACTGCAAATGTGATACAATGGAAAGAGAAATAAGGAGGAGAGAAAAACAACACGGACAAGAGAGAGGCAGAGAGATTATGGGGGGATGTGTGCAAGAGACTATGACTGCGACAATGTTTGCGAATCACAGTATGATGGCATCGATTATGCACAAAGACGTTAATATAATTTTGATTAAAAAAATTTTTTTTTTATCCTCTGTCAATAAATCCTGATTTTTTCACTGTCTCTTTGCGGGTAATCTTCGACAAAGATGTGGGGCTCCGCCGAAAATTCAATAGACTACACAGCGGTGGTCCCCAACGAACGTGTATCTATATGTGGAGCCGATTAGGATCGCATCGACGGTTTCGGGCGTAGCAACTTTTTCATATGCTCCTTTTGAGCTTGATGGACGCGGGTCGGCGTATGTTGATGGGTGGGTCATGGGGCGGGGCAACCAGCAAAGGTGGAAAGCAGGTCTTATCAACTGTCTTGATAAAGCCAATTATATCAGTACCCCCACCGCTCCAATTTGGAATCTAATGTCTAAGTACAGACTAGACAGGCCAGTTGGATGACAGGAACTACTGTATGTCAAGTAAAGAGTTTTGTTTTGTCGGAGAAACCTTAAAAGAAGATACGAGATACTTTGTCAAAGAGCATCTCTTTTTACCATGCATGAATTACACTTTTCTTCGGAATTTGTAACAATATCAAATGTAAAATTATTATTAATATAATATATATATTTTTAATAGCATATCTATGACCAGGGAACACATAAAATTTTGGTAAAATCTTGATTTTTTTTTTGTTTTTTTGTTTTAAAGTATCTTGACATCATCCAACTTTTGAATTTAATAAGAACATTTGATGGTCATTTGATAAACATATTACGTTTTAATTATATTTAAATATAATTTTTTTTAATGTTATATTTGATTAAAAAGTATTTATTTTGTACTTGAATAAAATATATATTTGGATGAAAAGTATTTTAGAGTTGAAAAGTTGATGTGATTAATAAAAGTAGAGATAAATAGTTAAGATTGAAAAGTTGATGTGATTATTTTAAAAAACTTTTGAATAATAATTATTTCATAACACTGTTAAAAATGATTGTATTTGAATGTAAAACTTTATATTTGATGTAAAATTGATTTCCGTAATACTAAAAAATATTTTTCAAAAGTTTTGTTAGTACCTATTTGTTCCTTTTTTTCTTTTTTCTTTTTTCTTTTTTGTTTCCTTTACGAATTTATTATTCACTATCTCTATATTATAAGAATTCTATTCCGTACTCTAAGGTCGTTTTCTGAATCTTAAAATATCCTTTTAGATAGAAAATTTAGTAAAATAATGTTATGGAATAAGGATCTTCTTCCTTTTTTTTTTTTTTCCTTTTCTTTTTTCATTTAAATATGTTTTACTTAAAGAACATAAATCACATTGTGTGTCTCACAAACAACCTTATGAATTTTTTTTCTTTTACTTTTAGCTAATGAGATTCTCTAAACATAAGAAATACTAATCTTATTAATAATAACATGTTTTTTTAATTAAAAATCTTTAAGGGATAATTTCATTTTTGATTCATGATTATAAGTCTAACTTTATTTTAGTTTTTGAACCTTTAAAATATCATGGAATCAATCCTTATTAAATTTGTCGTTACCCTCCATTTAAATAGGAGGTTTATTTTCAGAAAATGAAAAATTTTTAAATATAAAAAATAAAAAATTGTTTGGAATTATTTTTAAAAGTGAAAAGTTATTTGGATGCGTGAAAATTTTTTTTGTTTAGAGAGCTCTTTTTTCATTTTTCAAAAATAAAAAATTTTGGATATTCTGATACCGAAATTTAAGAAAGTTGCTTTTTCTTAAAATGAAAAATTAGGAACAAAAAGTTAAAACTTAGACTATTATCCGATTAAAGATTAAAACAAAAGGTTAAAAAATACGGCAAATTTTCATTTTCCCACCTTGGATATATAAGGAACAAAAGGTTAAAACTTAGACTATTATTACCACTAAGATAAAGTATGTTTTAATTAAGATTAAATTTATCTTGAGAAATTACAAAACCTTCAAAACTATAATATAGAACGTGAGCATTTCAAACAAAAAAAAAAATTTTAAACATAGAAACGACAAAATGGATAATTACAGTCAAGTTTTAATAATATCATGAAGTGAACAATTATTATAGTATAAATCAATAGTTACGGATTAATTTTAAAATGCTTTGAAATCTGAAGATTAAAATAAAATTATACCTATAATTCATCAAAAAAATTAAAAATAAAAATATAATCAATCCTATAATCAGTCACCTAATTAAAACCAAAAATTAAAAAAAACAAACAAACAAAACAAAACAAAAGGAATATGGTGACAGTCGAAGTAAAAAAAGAGATGAAAGACTTACGCCGTGGTCTCCTGGCCGCCGCCCTGGGTGCCGGTGCTGACGAAGAATCCGGCGGGGACGCCGGCGAGCCTCTGGAGGCGCCAAAGCTCCGCCGTGGAGTCAAAGAACGCCTTCATCTGCGCCGCCATGGTCCCGTACCTCGTCGGGAAGCCGAACAACAGCCCGTCGGCCTCCGCCAGCTCCTCCGCCGCCGCCGAGATATCGGCCACGTCGCTGTCGCCGTCCCCGGGCCGCCGCGTCGGGACCCTCATCTGGCGCAAGACCTCGTCGGGAAGCGTCTCGGGGACTCTATAAAGAAGGCCCTCCACCCCGTCGACGGAGTCCACGCCCTTCTTCATCCTCCTCGCCAGGATCTCCACGTGGCCGTACATGGAGTAGAACACGATCAGGATCTTCAGCTTCTTCCTCCTCGTCGTCGGCTGTTGTTGTTGTTGTCGTTCTTCTTGGTCGGTGTCGTTTTCAACTGGGTTTCGGAGATCTTGATGATCGGAAACGCCTAGTGGCGGCCGCGTTTTGCTCGGAACGCAGCCACCTCCCTTGCCCATTAATGGATTCCGAAAAGAGGTTTAATGTTCTTCGTTTTTCTGTTCTGGTTATTTGGGGAGTTCTGACTTTTGTCTTGGCCTCTTGGGATCTGTCTGTCCGTCTGTCAGTATGTTGTGTTTTCGATCCTGCTTAGCATGTTTAAAGAGTGAATAAATATATAAATATGTATGTGGGTGTGTGTATATAAATCTATATATGTATACATGAAACGACCTTATGTCAGTGGTTGACTGCTTAACTGTTACCAGAAAGAAGAGAGAGAAACGGAAAGTTTAGTGCAGGGAACTAATTTTAGGGTTTGCTGCGATATTTCGAGACAGAAAAATTAGATTAAATTAAAAATAAATTAAATTATAAAATAAATTTTATATTTGGGGTTTAAATTTAAGTTGAGAAATTTATTTAGGGTTAAAAGTATTTAAATGATAAAAATTGAGTTTAAATTTATATTGAAAAATGTGTTTTATTTTACTTTTTCATGTGATTAATATTTTTTTATATGTGACAAGAATGATGAATACTATTTTTGAGTTTAAAATATCATGTAAATCGTGAATTAAAAAATTTGAAATAAAATCGACAACCAAACAAAGAATTGATGGATCGTTTAGTAAATGCATTGCGTTTGAATACAATTTGTTTTTGAAGTGTTGTATTTGGTTAAAAAGTATTTGTTTTGTATTTGAACAAAATATGTGTTTGAATGAAAAGTATTTTAGAATTGAAAAGTTGATGTGATTGTTTTAAAAAACTTTTGAATAGTAATTGTTTTAGTAACACTGTTGAAAATGATTATATTTGAATGTAAAACTTTACATTTAATGTAAAATTGTATTGCGTTTAAATATAATAGTAATAAAAAATGTTTACCAAATGTCTCTTGAGTTTAAACTCAATTTTTTAGTCTCGAATTTGTTATCCAACAAGGCTTTAGAGTGTAAGGACTCCTTTGTAACACCAACCGATGTTAGAAATTTTAAAAATGCTTTAATTGAGAAGGAGTTGAGCCTTACCAATATGTATTTAGTTGAGAATTAACCACGTGAAATTAGAAAGTATAAAGATTTTGTATTTTGAAAAAAATATATAAATTTTATTTATTTTTTGTTATTTTATGTAAATTAAAAAAATATTCATCCCATTTTAAAACTTTTAAAGATTTGAGTTTGTTGAAAATTAAAGAGTTATTTTAAATTATAAATAATTAAATAAATATACTTTAAAAAAGATAAAAAATTAATTAAAAAACTTAGTCCAGTCAAGAGCATCTTTAATATAATATTAAATTAATATATTAATGATAAATTTTAATATTAGAATGAAAAAAAATACTATATAATATAATACTATTTTTCATACTAAATTTAACATGTGCTAAACTATATAATAAATTTACCATAAGGTATAGATAATATCAAATTTTACTTTTAATTTTTATTGATTATTATCTAATATAATTGTTATAATTCTTTTATTTTTTATTTATTTAAATGTTAAAAGCTTATTTTTACAACTTTTAAAACATAATAATTATAACAAAAAATAAAAATAAATAATACATTAAAGTATAAAGTAAGATAATTTTATTTTTCACATTATTTTGTAACAAATATAATATTAATATATACAAATACATTAGAGATGTTCTAATGTCTCAAATTGCTCCAAGTGTAAAATATATATACATATATATATGAAAAAAGAATAGGTATATACTTACCAGGAAAAAAAAAAAAAAAAACCGGTATATTGTTGACAAGATTCCCTAATCTGAAGAGACATAACAACCAGAGATGATAATCGTCTTTGTGAGTGAAAAAAGTATAGTTAAACGTAGATTAATCCATAAGAGGAGAAAATGAAGACAGAAAGCTTGTGGTATTTAAAAAACGTGTACAAATTCTTTGTGCTTCATCTACATTTCCCTGTTGCTAACTCAGCAATCCCTCCTTCACTTGGGTGTGTCAGGTTCATCTTTGATGCTGCTTTCAGGAGCAGCGCTGCTTTAGCAGTGGTGGCGAGAGACTGAGCGGTCTACTCGGAGTGCGTGGTGTTGCAGGATTCTGCTTCGTTCTGTGGCTAGTGCTGTGGCATCCGGGGCAGCTTGAATTGCTGTGGACCATGGGGAGTCGAGCATTGCATTTGAAGGTGATGCGAAGATCGTTATAGGTTCTGTGGTCGATAAGATGCAGCCAATTAGGAGGTGGAGTGTGTATTGGAGGACAAATTTGAAGGCCACTTGGACATTTTCAGTTCTCATTTTCATGGACTAGGAAGATCGTTATAGTATCTCCTTTTTCGCTCTGTTGAGGTGCCGTTGGCTCTCCCTAATAGCCATTACCCTTTCTGCTTTGATTTTGTGGTCTGCTGACCTTCGTTTTGATCTCCGCCTTCTCTGGCTTTCTATGTATTATTTTTAACCAGAGTATGAGAGATAGCAACTCTGGAGTTTTTTCTGCTCCTTTTCTTTGCTTGTAGTTTGGATCTTTTGTTCTTTTTCTGCTTTATTTTTTTAGGCCTCATGGCCTAATGCTTAGCTGCTTGCTCTCTTTATTTCTTTAACTAGATATACTTCTTCACAGCACAAGGAACAAACCAATAATATTGAAGATTCACATTACAATCTTACAGAGATAACACACAACCTTCACAAACCTGTTAGCATGGATGAGAAAGTTCCATGGTTTTTACAGTCAAAACAACAGCATGTCTTTTCATGCTAGAGATTCGTGGGATATGAAAGCAACATTCCCAAACGGCCAAACGCTGTGGAAAGACGGGGTTTGGTGGTTTAGTGCTCTTTCGGCTGCGAAACCGGTGATGATGGGATAAGCAAAGTTCTCACCCTTTCTTCAAGGAGCGGTTTCTAGACCTTTTCAGCTCCCATGGTGGTAAGCAGCCCTTATAGTGGGAATGTAGAAACAGGGACGACATTGATACTTCTTTCTGGTTCATTGAGATTGATGACAAGCAACTGAATGCAGTTCGTAGCCTCTTCTTCTCGTTGTCGTATCCTTGGGAATTCGGGTCATGTGGCACCGTGGAAGCCTTGAGAGCCTCCGGGAGTATGCAGTTGCAGAAGGAACCTAAAAGGAATACAGAGAATTTTTGAACGAACGAAATTTAGCAACCATAAAATTTCTGAGGCTTGACCCTTGATCACAGTCAAAATACGAGAAGCATTTGGAGCAGACAAACAATTCATGCAAGTCAAACCAACAGAAAGGGTGAAAGAGACAAACGTCACTTACCTATTCTTGCAAGTCGATTTACCCATTTGGGTACTCGGTTTCCCGTCAGCTTGTAACAGATATCCGCACAGAAATGGTTACAGTTCTTGACAATCAAGTGATATGTGTCACCATTGTAGTTTGCAGATTGGCGTTCCATAAACTCCCTGACCTGGAAAGGATCCAGGCATGTTGTGCCCATGAAAATGGACTTCCTAAACTTGAATCCAGGACATTGTCGAGGGTCAACTTCAAACACACCACTTGTTGGATAGTCATGGGCTCCAAAGGCGTATTCCACACCGTGAACTGTAAGCATACAATTGCTAAATGAGGTTCGGCAAGCAATATGAATAACTTATTCCATGAATTAATTTTATCAAAAAGAGACACATATCAATTAACGGATGCATATGAATGTTATACAAGCTTTGAAATACTAAAATTCGTCATTTGAAGTCCGAGAGATGAGACAAACTACCAATGTTGTCGTACTATCATGCACAATCTTAGAGAACTGGTTTTTATAGTAATGCACTTAATTTGACATTCATCGTCAAACCACGTTCAAGAAAAGATTTACAAGCGAACCTTCCACCCCAGAATGAAAGATACCAATGCCTGCCCAGTAGACATAGCCATTCATAGGTGTCAGGTCATACACATTTAGATAGACAGGTGCATTTCCAGGACCGTAGCCTGCCGACTTTACTTTTGGAAACATACAAAAATGGGCAGCAGTTTTGCTTCTCAGACAAAGAGGCACAATAGAGTGCCAGCCATTCTTCGGTCCTGATTTCATGCTGAAGGTGAAACCAGGAATCAATGAGTACCTAGTTCCGACCTGCTAATATGACAGAAAATAAGAAACTGTGATGAGAAGCATTTCGTATGATAGTTCAAACAAGAAGCAAACATCTTTTGGTCTAATGGTTCTGTTAGCAAGACAAGTGATCTATCCGTTTGTCATTTCTACATCATATCATGTATCATTGGACAAAATATAGCTTTTCTACCATTCCCTGGAAGTTATTTTTTGATTTACCATGACAAAACATGATTCTGGGACAAAAGAACATTCCTCCTTCGATTTTTAAACTTCTTCTAGAAGCTTAAGTACGCACAAAAGTCCAAGCATCGACAATATTTAAAGTGGAAGGAATTTTTGTTCAACACAACCAAGAGTTGCGATCAGTGAACTATCAACATTTATACCATAGTATTATTTTACTATTAACTCGGGTACAGTGCAACATTGGCCATACATAAAGGTCATGATGAGTTCCATACTCCGAGTCCGAAATCTATCATTTTTCCATGCATCTTATCTAACAATGTAAAACCTTATATTATTGCACAAACGAGTGGTTTCCCAATACTCTTAAACCTCTGTTTTTCACAAGCGGCCATTCTCATTGAATCTAGTCGGTATCCCGATATCACATTTGCTGCCCTTCACAAACCAAATATAATAACACGAATTTCAATGACAATGTTCATAGACAGAGACGTTTCCATGAGATCACATCTATAAGAAAACATTTTACAAGCTAGAAGGTAGTACGTCCCTGCTTTTTGTCCACCACGGTGAGACTAACTCGAACCCAAGATCTCATGGAGGAGAACGAACAGCCTTGCCACCCTACCAAACAACTGGTGGTGAACAATTTGGTTTCTTGTTACCCCACTTCCATTCCACGATACCAGTTCCATTTAAAACTCACAAGGAATCAATCACAATCAACCATTAGGCCATCTTTAACGTCAATTTCTGATAAATTAAGGGTGGTAACCTATGAATCAGATCTGGATACTTTCATAGCTCACCAATTAGGCCAAAATATGCCCCTATTTCAAGTATTCTATTTCTAACACCTCTTAAAACAATAGTAGAAAAAAGAAAAGAAGAAATGTACCCTTTTCAGCATAGGGAGAAGTAAAATGACAGCTAAAAGTATGAAATCCAGTAAGTGGGTAAGTTACATTTTCATAACAAAAAGCAAATGTCAAAATCTAGTTTAAAAAAAAAAAAAGTAATGTAAACCATTATGAATTACTCACAAATCTTTTAGAGGCAAGATATCAGATTTAACAAATAACCCCAAAAAAAAAAGTAATAAAAAAAAAGCTAAATGAGTTCCTGCTGAGCTAAAAACAAATCTAGAAAACCCCAAAACTTGGGAAAACAATCCGAAGCCATTACAGAAAAATGAGAAAGCTTTGAGACCCACCAACCTTTGTGGGAAAAAATGGCGAATGAGACCCATCAGAGAATGAAAAAAATGCATCCACCCAGATGCAAAGAAGCCATTTCCAAACTCAGGGAGAGCTTGAAAATGGAGTCTTTTTGCGGTTTTATTAAGGGGGGAGGGGCACAGCGAGAAAACCCACACGTTGGTTTTTAATTTGGTTGTCTTATTTTTCTGACAAAAATGAAAGCTGGCGAAGAACAGAAGTTACTGTCCTTTTTTCAAGCCCAATGTGGAAGAAAGAGAGAGAGAATAACAATGGCAGAAAAAGAAATAATAAAATTCTGGAATTCTAGACAAAGTGAAAACATGGAAAAGAAATCCTGTCCCTAGTTGTGACTCTTTTGACTGCCTTTCTATTTTTATTTGCTTTTAAAGACTTTTTTGGAAATATTCCTATCCTTCTCACAAGGTTTGGTTGAAATTACTCTTCTCAAGTGATGCAATAATGTTAACTTTTTTTTTTTAATTAAATGCAACTGAAGTTCTTAACTTTACATCTTCTTGGCATTAATTAGACGAGTAAGTTAATACTTTGCAGAAAGGCATGAGAAAGCCTAGGATACGTTTTGAGTTTTAGGTCCGTTTAGATTATTTGTTGCATTTGAACTTTTTAGAACAAATTGACTTTATGAACCTGAATATAAAATTTAAATTATGTATTTAAATTAAACGTGCATTTAGATAATTTTATTAAAGATAATATTTGAATATTGTAAATGTAAAAAAAAAAAAAAGCATAGTATGGATTTATGAAAAGTGACTTTATCTTTCAATTTAAGTCGAATTGTTGTAAAATAATAAAATTACTATATGTTTCACTGTCAACCAAATAAATATTACATTAAAGTGTAAAAATATTCAAATTGAGACAATAATCCAAATATTTATATATATATATTGTCATCGATATATAACTTTTTCTGTACATTAAATAGATAATTGAAAAGTTAAGTTTTTTAATGCAAAAATGTAGTTCCTATTATTATTAAAATATCAATTCCTCCCTTATTTTTTTGACATAAAAATTTCTCATAGTAGCTTTTTTATTGTTATTTTATCTTGTATCTCATGGGTTTTTTCAAACTACGCCATAATTACAAGAGTTGGGGATCTACCATATGTGTGGATAAATTTAAGTTGGAATCTAGATAATAGTGAGAATGCTTCTGAAAATCCGCATATCTTTCTAAAAAGTTGAAAAAAAGGAAAAAAAAAAAAAAAAGTTCTCGAAATCCTAATAGAGGCTTGCCATGTCGGCATAAGATGCCATAACCTACAAATCTTTTGTTTATGTCTTTCAGAGATTGGACAACAACAAATGTGTGTTTTGTCTCCTTCACCAAATACTAATTGTTTGTTTATGGCTTAAAAAATGACAACAATACAAAAGCATGCACAAAAACAAAATATTATCGTTTGTTGTTGGATGACGTGCACTAGGATTTTTGTGTCGTTTGGATGAATTTTGACTGATTAATTATTGCTTAGCAAATCATTAATTTGTTATCGATAATGAAAGTGACACTTTAGCCCAACAAAAAAAATTTTGAATTTGAGATTTGAATTTTGCAAAAAATGACACAATTAGCATGAATTTTGTTTTGATTTTTTTTTTTTATAAACACAAAATTTTATAAATGTGTGGTAGTTTCTATTTAAAAAAAAAGTAGGGCAGCTTTAGACAAAAATCAACTCTACTTAAAGTTATGTAGTCCTTGTATTTAAATTATATATTTATTAGTCATTAAAAATGATCACGTCAGTTGATCTACGATATTTCCTATAAATGATTTGTTTTGTTTTTTTTCTAGATATTCTTTTGCTGGAAAATAATTGGTTTGCTCTTAAAAAAAAAAAAAGAAAATAATTGATTTATATAGAATCACTTTTTTCCAAGTGAAATTATTAAAAATATAAATAGGTTTCTAAAAATTAATATTCCTTTACCTTAAAAAAAAAAGGTAATAATTCCTAATGAGTTAGTTAATTAAGAAATGAAGCGACGAGATAAGTCTAATGGTAAATTATATTAAAAAAAACTATATTTATACTCATTAAATTTATAAACGTCCTCACAAAACTTGATCTTTATTACAATTTAATATTTTTGTGTGAAATAACGATAAATTCATTAAAAAAAAACACCAATATCATATTTAATCTTAATTTCACATTTATTAATCCTAATTTTTTCCCAACAAATTCTCTCCCAGTGCATCTTTTTAAAAATCAAATGGGGGTATTTATCAATTTGATTGGGCTAATATTTGCACTCATATAAATACTTAATCAACTTGTGGTATTCTGTCAATTCGTGATCAACAATTTTTTATTTTTAGATTTTTGAAATGATGTAAAAAAAAAAAAAAAACTATGAAAACTTATCAAATAACTAAATCTAATGCCATTTTAATATCATATGCCACAGCAAGGCCATGTGCCCTCACATGTTTGTTATCACATACTTTATTTAATCTTTTCATGGAAATTCCCTACTACATAGCTTATTCTGTAGTCTCTGTATACTTTGCTAAATTTGACATATAAAGACCAAAAATTATATCATACCTAAGGTCAACTCCAACCCATAACACCAAATTTTACACCAAAATAGTGTAAATATCACATCAAACAGTAAATTCATCTTTAATTCATTACACCATTTTTAACACCAAAAAGAATATTCCACACTTTTTTTTAACCTTTTTTTCATATTCTTTTTTACTAACTCCATACTTTTTTCATATTTTATGAATATTGCCCACATACAATTAATTTTCATATATTTGTCCAATAAAATATATTTTATTATTTAACAATGTCATATAAAATAATAAATTAATAAATTATATTTTATTAACTAAAAAGACCAATATACTAGACTTAACAATTTATTAATTAAAAACAAAATTACATTTAAAAACCAAACATTACATTAATAACTAAACATAAATGCAAAAGTATTGGTGGATCCATAACAGATCTACTAGATTACTAAGTTTTTAGTCTAAAAGATGTCGAATTTCATTGCTCTATGTTATTTTATTTTGCAGTGTATTTGTGATAACCGAGAAATCTACGTTCTTGGAAATATTTTGTACAAAATATGTAAATAAATGTGCATTTACAGTAATACAGATTACAGAATACAGAGCAGAGGAAAATTTTGATTAATTGAGTTTTAATCAAAATTTTATGATGAATTAATGAATATAGTTCAAAAACTAAACATTAATTCAAATTATGATGTTTTTAAAATTAATAGAAAAATATGTGGAAAAAACATATTAAGATATCAATGGCACACGAGCGAGTCACATTGATCAATGGCCAAAAGAACTTGCCAAACAAGCCCTAACATTTTTCTTAAAGAAAAAAAAAGAAAAAGAAAATGAAAGTAAGGGAGAGAATGAGAGGCACGTGAGCTAAAGGGGAGGGATTTAATTCCCTTAGCTGCACAGCAGCCGGCAGAAAGAGAAAAGAAAGAAAGAAGAAAAGAAAGAAAGAAAGGGAAAGAGAGAAAGGGAGAAACCGAGAAAAGAGAGAGCAGAAAAGGAAATCCAAAGAAAGTTCGGATTTTCTTGTTCAAGCAGCAGGTTGATCGAGTTTCGGTCACGAATCACCAGCAAGAAAAGCTTAAGATCAAAGCAAGGTAAACCCTAGTTTCTCACGTTTTCTTTGGGGGGAAATTTGGGGTATTGAGAGGAAAAGAAGAGAATGTGAGTGAATCATGTTGAGGTTTTCGGTTAAAATCGAAACATGATTCGAGTCTAGATGTTTTCAAACACGAATCCATGAGTTGATGGTTTAGAAAACCAAGTTTTGTGAATAATCGTCACAAAAATGCAGATTTTTCAAAAGTTAAATCAAGAGAGGTTCATAAGCAAAATGTGGAATTTTTGCTTATGAAATCATGGATTTGTGAAAGTAGAAATGTAGTAAATACCTTGAAACGATCTTATGGAGATCGATTTCAAGTGTAAGAAGTAGAATAAAGGCCATAAAAGCCTTAGAAAATCAGAGCAGAGCAGTTCGGACCTAGAATCTTGATTCTGATATGAACAAGGGCGTGTACACAGGCGTGTTCAGAACACGGCCCCGAACATGCCCATATGCACGATCGTGTTGCAAGAAAAATCAGACTCGAGAGGTACACGGCTGTGTATCGGGCCGTGTCAAGGGGCACACGGTCAAGGGATAGGCATGTAGCAGACCATGTTAGACAGCAGGAAAACACGGCCGTGTAAGCAACCGTGTAAGAGTCCAGAGGAGTACACGGACAGTAACACGGCCATGTATTCACCTGTGTAAGTATACACGGCCATGTTCCACGAAGTACACAGCCAGACTTGTAAGTCCAGAGAGGTACACGGGCAGAGACACGCCCGTGTAGGAGGGCATGTTCGAAGCCAGAAAGTAAAAAAAAAAAAGAGTCTGGAAATAAAAATTTTTATGTTTTACCATATTTTCAGTATAAGATAAATATGGTAAATAATCAGTGATTGTTCCTTTTATAGGAGTTCGAGCCAGAGACCTCGATACAGCAGTCCCAGAGCAGTAGAGGCTCACACTAGAGGATTTTCTGTAAGTTCAAACATTGTCCTGACTGCAACGTGGACAAGCTTGTTATATTACGATGTTATGTATGTTGTATGACGTGTATGTCAGACATTGATTGTCTACATCACGATGTCTATGTCGGTCTCATGTCAGCACAGGTCAGTTTATGTCATACATGTAGAGTTGCATGTCCCAGTACACATGTCAGACAGTACCAGAACACGAAAACAGGTAGGTACACAAGGCACCCTAGTGTATTAATAAAATTCACACCCCAGTAATTTGACTAACGGGTTCCGACTGTGGGGGCAATCAGTATGCTACCCAGTTAGAACACCAGCAAGATGGTAATTAACCAGTTATTGGCATATCGGCCTCTCGACCCACGGAGAGGTTATCATGTTTAGCATCAGTTAAGACTGAGGAGGTCAGCACTAAAGTACCACTCCCGGTTGCGCTAACATGTCGGTACGACCAATCAGGGGCCCAAAACCAGAACTTAATAACAGATAATATCCTAAGACTAAACTTCAGCCACGAGCATGTTCACAGAGTCCAGTTCATGCATGAGCACAGCAGTACAGCATGTCAGTTTCATGTTTTTATGTTTGAACTTACTGAGCTCATAGCTCATCAGTTTGTTCACATGTTGCAGGTAAGAGACCTGTTCACCAGTAGTATATGGTGGACGACGAACAGGGAAGTTGCATGCCGGGCAGGATTAGGCGAGGGATTTGGTCACCGATAGTTTTTCGCTGTATAGATTTTGAATGTAATTTCAAAGAGACAAGTTTTCAAGTCAAGAGTATGTGATAGGGGAGTCATGATCAGGTGCATTTTATTTTGTTAACATGATTTCCTTATCACATTTTCGAACAGTTTATGAAATTAAAGAAAAAAAATTTATTCCGCAAATTAGTAAGCAAGTTTTCAGCTCAGCATGATTACCGGCGACCCTAGAGGCCTGCAAACTATTGCAGTTAATTGCAGAGTTGACTGTAATAGCACTGTAGAGCCCCTATAGCAGGGCGGGCCGTTACAGTATTTGGTTTTTAGTCTATATTAATAGTATGTTATTTTAATTCGTGTTAGTGTTTATGTATGATATTTTTAAATTATATAATTACATTTTGTATTACTTACATATTAATTTTTTTTATATTAAATTAACTACATTAAAACAAAATTAACAATGTGGAGAAAATTTTTTCTTTTTATGATCACCAAAATGAAAAAAAAAATTTATCCAAAAGTAAAAATTAGGGTAAAAATTTAAAATAAATAATAACTTAGGGTTTTTTTATAATTAAAAAAATAAAAAAAATTGTTGTGATGAACAGTAGAACACCAAATTGGTGTTCTACTATTCAAAACACCAAATTTGGTGTATATTTTTGCGTTGGGTTGGAGAACATCTTTTTTATTCTTTTAGCCATAATTTGATGTGGTTTTGAGCTGGCCAATAATGTATTCTACATGTGTAAGTTTATTCTCTCCATGACGATGACCGTGGTCTGTGGACAAAAATATGCAATTGTGTTTTCTTGAAAATTAAATTCTGAAAAAAAAGTTAGTTTTTTTTTTTGTTTTTAAAAAACATTGTAGTCACATCTAAAAAATAAAAGAAAAAAAAAAAAAACAAAGCTGCATTTCTTCACGAGCAAAAGGATAAAAAGGTAGGATATTATGTTGTATGTTTGAATGTGGATCAAATCATGTATACAGTTCAAGCAAAAACAAGGAAGGAAAAACAAAAAAAAGTGACTGAACCCTTTCGATCCCCATAATGGATACTTTCTTTATTTACCTGCTCAATTATTGCCAACTTTTGTAATGTTTTCCTCTTTTATTTTATTTTTATTTTTTAGATTTAACCAAGTTGAATAGAAAATTCACTAAATCTTTTTTGAGCTTTCAAATAATGTATTTATCATAGTAATTTGCAGAGTGAGTTCTTGAATTATTAATATTTTGGCACTTTTTTTAGGAAATTTTTTGACATTTTGATTCTTTAAGTTTTTAATTTTGATAAACTAGTACTTAAACATTTGTGTTTTTTGTAGTTTGGATTCCTGGTGTGATAATCGAAAAATCTATACTCTCAGAAAATTTTGTACAAAATATGTAAATAAATGTACATTTATAGTGAGACATGTTACAGAATAAAGAGTAGAGGAAAATTTTGATTAATTGAGTTTTAATCAAAATTTGACAATGAATTAATGAAAATAGTTAAAAGCTAAGCATTAATTCAATTTATGATGTTTTAAAATTAATAGAAAAGTATGTGAAAACACATATTAAGAGATCAATGGCACACAAGTGAGCCACATTGATCAATGGCCAAAAGAATTTGCCAAACAAGCCTTTGCATTAAAAAAAAGTTTGAAAGAAAGTGAGAGTGAGGGAGTGAGGCACGTGAGATAGGGGGGATTTAATTAATCCCCTTAGCTGCAAAGCAGCCGACAGAAAGAAAAGAAAGAAAGAGAAAGAGAAAGGGAGAAACCGAGAGAAAGAGAGAGAAGAAAAAGGAAATCCAAACAAGTTCGGATTTCCTAGTTCAAGCAGCAGATTGATCGAGATTCAATCAAGGATCAGCAGCAAGAAAATCACAAGATTCAAGCAAGGTAAACCCTCATTTTTCTCTTGCTTTTTCGGATGAAAAATTTGGGGTTTTGAGAGGAAAAAGAGAATGTGAGTGAATCATGTCGAGATTTTCGGTTAAAATCGAAACATGGTTCGAGTCTAGATGTTTTCAAACACGAATCCATAAGTTGATGGTTTAGAAAACTAAGTTTAGTGAAATTTCTTCACAAAAGTGCAGATTTTTCAAAAGTTGAGTCAAGAGTTGTAAATGAGCAAAATGTGAAAATTTTGCTTATGAAATCATGGATTTGTGATAGTAGAAATGTAGTAGATACCTTGAAACGATCTTATAGAGATCGATTTCAAGTGTAAGAAATAGAACAAAGGCCATAAAAGCCTTAGAAAACCAGAGCAAAGCAGTTCAGACCCAGAATCTTGATTCTGGTATGAACACGGGCGTGTACAAGGGCGTGTTCAGTACACGGCCCTAAACATGCCCATATGCACGACCGTGTTGCAAGAAAAATCAGACCCGAGAGGTACACGGCCAAGAACACGGCTGTGTATCGGGCCGTGTCAAGGGGCACACGATCAAGGGAAGGCGTGTAATAGACCATGTTAGACAGTAGGAAAACACGGCCATGTAAGCAACCATGTAAGAGTCCAGAGGAGTACACGGCCAGTAACACGGCCGTGTATCTACCCGTATAAGTATACACGGCCATGTTTCACGAATTACACGGCCAGGCATGTACGTCCAGAGAGGTACATGGCCAGAGACACGCCTATATAGTAGGGCGTGTTCGAAGCCAGAGAGTAAAAAAAAAAAAAAAAAAGAGTCTGGAAATGAAAAATTTCATGTCTTTCCATATTTCCAGTATAAGATGAGCAATGGAAATAATCAGTGATTATTCCTTTTATAGAAGTTCAAGCCAGAGACCCCGAATCAGTAGTCCCAGAGCAGCAGAAGCTTACGCTAGCAGATTTTCTGTAAGTTCAAGCATTGTCCTGACTGTAACGTGGATAAGCTTGTTATATTACGATGTTATGTATGTTGTATGACGTGGTTGTTAGACATTGATTGTCTACATCACGATATTCATGTCAGTCTCATGTCAGCACAGGTCAGTTCATGTCATGCATGTAGAGTTGTATGTTCGAGTACACATGTCAGTCAGGTAACCAGAACACGAAAACAGATAGGTGCACAAGGCACCCTAGTGTGTTAATAAAAATTCACACCCCAGTAATTTATGTAACAGGTTCCGACTGTGGGAGCAATCAGTGTGCTACCCAGTTGGAACACTAGTAAGATGGTAATTAAACTAATTATTGGCGTATCGGCCTCTCGACCCATGGGGAGGTTCTCATGTTTAGCATCAGTTAAGACTGAGGAGGTCAGTACTAAAGTACCGCTCCCAGTTGTGCTAACATGTCGGTACGACCAATCAGGGGCCCAAAACCAGAACTAAAATAACAGATAATGTCCTAAGACTAACCCTTCAGCCACGAGCATGTTTACAGAGTCCAGTTTCATGCATGAGCACAGCAGTATAGCATGTTAATTACATGTTTTTATGTTTGAACTTACTGAGCCCATAGCTCATCAGTTTGTTCACATGTTGCAAGTAAGAGACCTGTTCACCAATAGTATACGGTGGACGACGAACAGGGAAAATGCATGCCGGGGAGGATTAGGCGAGGGATTTGGTCACTCTTAAGTCTTCCACTGTACAGATTTTGAATATTTAAACCATGTAGTTACAAGAACAAGTTTTCAAGTTAAGGTTATGTGATAGGGGAATCATGATCAGGTGCATGTTATTTTTGTTAACATGATTTCTTTATCACATTCTCGAACAGTTTATGATTATAAAGTTATGAAAAAAAAAATTTATTCCGCAAATTAGCAAGCAAGTTTTCAGTTCAGCATGATTGCCGGCGACCCTAGAGGCCTGCATACTATTGCGGTTAACTACAGAGTTGGCCGTAATAGCCATGTAGAGCCTCTAAAGCAGGGCGGGACGCCACAGTTGGTATCAAAGAGAAGTTTTTACGATGGGTTCAGTTTAGGATACCAAATGTAGACACATTTGGTATCAGAGCCTAAGTTTTAAAATGGGTTTAGTTTAGAATACTTACTGTAGCACAGTTGGTATTATCAGAAAAGTTAGTTGACCATATCTCGCCTGACTCCGTGCATGTCCTGTTCGCCGATCCAAGTAAGTTAAGTTTATGTTAATATAAGCAGCTAGTTATACATGAAAGTAAAGGTCTGTAGAGACCTATACTTTGTAGTAAGTATGAGATGATATATTATGATAATGCAAGAAATCATGTGGATCCTTTTTATACAGGATCTAATACAAGTTCATCGTGTAATTATAGGATATAAAGTAATACGATAGAAAATCAGGGCCAAGGCCAAGGCCAAAGAAGGAGAAGGGGACGCCCATCTCTAACTCAACGATTAGAAAAGATGCAAACTCTTCTAGAAAACCAAATGAGAGAAAATGCAGAGTTGAGACAGAGACTAGAACAGTTAGAACAGGGGCAGGGATCAGTAGGGACTCCTGCACAGCCAGCAGTAAAGGCAGAACAGGTAGTGCCACCAGCGGCACCAGAAGTGGTTCAGGAACCACCGGTTAGGGTGAATCCAGAGCCATTATACGAGAGATTTTGGAAGATGAGGCCTCCGGAATTTGAAGGTTCAATAAATCCCCTAGAAGCAGAAGATTGGCTTTCTTCAATCCAGATGATTATGGAGTTTATGAGACTCACAGATGAAGAGAAAGTCATGTGCGCATCCTTTGTTCTAAGGAAGGATGCAAGATTTTGGTGGGACACAGTCCGCATGAGGAGGGACGTGACCACAATGTCATGGGCAGAGTTTCTGGAGGAGTTCAACCAGAAATATTATGATCCTGCATCACTCCGACCCCAGCAGAAAGAATTCTCAGAGTTACAACAGGGGGACATGTCAGTCAGTGAGGTTTGCAGGAAATTTGATCAGCTCTCCCGCTTATGTCCGTATGTGGTCCCTACGGAGAGGGAGAAGATACAGAAGATGATAGGCATGTTCAGGCCTGAGATCTCTACTTTGATTGACGTTGGCCCATTTCTGCTAGTTTCAGTAGCCGACTGTGTTAGTCGTGCTTTGAGGGCAGAGTATCACCTAGCCCGACAGAAGGAAGAGAGAGAAAAGGTCTAGGAAGCCAGGAAGAAAGAAAAGATCTTGACTAAGGCCTCTCAACCTGGACAACCCAGTAAGGGCAGTCAGAGTACAAGACCAGAGCAGTCTAGTCATCCAGGCCCTCAGTCCCAACAGAAGAGAAAGGGGAATTTTCAGGGAACTCAGAGTCAGGACAACAGAAGTCAGTCAATGAGGACTAACACCACCACAGTTCGAAGTAACCCCACCTGTCCAAACTGTGGGAGGAAACATGTAGGTCAGTGCAAAGCTGGCATGACTGCCTGTTTTCAGTGTGGAAGAGAGGGCCATTTCATCAAGAATTGCCCTATGAACCGCCAGTCAGTATCAGTATCAGGAGCAAACTCATCACGTCCACAGTAGTCACAAGTACATGCACTCAGATTGAGCTATGAAAGTCCATCAGAAGTGCATACAGCAGTGCAGGAAAGACAAGAAAGAGCTTCACAGGCAGATGCTAGGGTGATGGCCTACACCAGAGAAGAGGCAGAGGCAGAGGCAGGGACGTCCAACGTGGTGACAGGTCAGATTTCTGTCGCTAACCACTTGGCATCTGTTCTATTTGACTCTAGGGCCACCCATTCTTTCATATCATATGCATTTGCTGATAAGTTAGAATACCCTAGAGATCACATGGGAAGAACTTTTAAAACTGCTCTCCCGTCAGGAGAAATCATGTTGTCAGAGTACTGGTTATCTCATGTACCAGTAATCGTGGCAAATAGAGAGCTGTATGCACAGTAGATCATGATGAAGATCGTAGACTATGATGTAATCTTGAGAATGGATTTCCTAGGAAAATATCAAGTTACGATAGATTACAGAAACAGAAGAATAGTATTCAAGCCAGAAGATGAAGAAAATTTCGAATATGTCAATTTTTCGAGAAGATCAAGTAAGATGATGATCAGTTCATTGAAAGCTAGGAAGCTAATAGCCAGTGGTTGTACCGGATATTTAGCTTATGTCACAGATATAGCAGAAGAGAAGAAGTTACAGCCAGAAGATGTTCCTGTTGTCAGAGAATTTCTCGAAATCTTTCCCGAGGAACTACCAGAAATACCTCCAGAACGGGAAATCTCATTTGAGATAGAGCTCCTATCTGGAACCGCACCGATCTCCAAGGCGCCGTACTGCATGGCACTAGTGGAGTTGAAAGAATTACAAGTGTAATTAAAGGATTTGCTTGACAAGGGATTCATCAGACCGAGCTATGCCCCATGGGGAGCTCCCGTACTGTTTGTTAAGAAAAAGGACGGGACGTTCCGCATGTGCATAGATTACAGAGAATTGAACAAGGTTACAGTTAAGAATAGGTACCCATTACCTAGGATTGATGACCTGTTCGATCAGCTCAAGGGTGCAGCAGTGTTCTCAAAGATTGATTTGAGATCAGGATATCATCAGCTGAGAATCAAGGAAGATGACGTTCCTAAGACAGCTTTCAGAATCCGTTATGGGCATTATGAGTTCCTAATAATGCCGTTTGGGTTAACGAACGCGCCAGCCGCTTTCATGGACCTGATGAACAGAGTCTTCAAGGAGTATCTTGACAAGTTTGTTATTGTGTTCATCGATGACATCCTTGTATATTCAAAGACCCACGCAGAGCACGAAGCCCAGTTAAGAGTTGTTTTTCAGAAGCTGAGAGAGCATCAACTCTATGTCAAATTTTCAAAATGTGAGTTTTGGCTAGACAGAGTGCATTTCCTCGGTCATGTAGTATTCAAGGAGGGAATTGCAGTGGATCCAGTCAAGGTGGAAGTAATCAACAAATGGCCTGCACCTATGAGCGTGACAGAGATACGCAGTTTCTTAGGGTTAGCTGGCTATTACAGGAGATTCGTGGAGGGATTTGCAAGATTAGCAGTACCTCTCACCACCCTCACACGCAAGGAAAAGAAGTACATATGGACAGATGAGTGTGAAAGAAGCTTCCAAGAGCTGAAGAGACGGCTGACAAGCACGCCGATCCTTACACTCCCTACTGAAGGAGAGAAGTATGAGATCTACAGTGATGCCTCAAGAGTAGGTTTGGGAGCAGTATGGATGCAAGAAGGCAGAGTGATTGCCTACGCTTCGCGTCAATTGAAAGAGCACGAGAAGAACTATCCCACCCACGACCTAGAACTTGCTGCAGTAGTATTCGCACTCAAAATTTAGCGACACTATCTGTATAGAGCACAGTGCCAGATTTACACAGATCATCAGAGTTTAAAATACTTCTTCACACAGAAGGAGTTGAACATGAGGCAAAGAAGATGGTTGGAGTTGGTGAAGGATTATGACTGTGAGATCCTTTATCACGCAGGAAAAGCCAACCGAGTAGCAGATGCATTGAGCAGAAAAGCTACAGTTTCACAGCAGTTGCCCATTGACAGGTTATTAAGACCATTGCAGCAAGAGATCCATTCGCTCGAGCTGGAGCTGATATCAGGAAAATTGTCAGCATTGTAGTTGAAGTCATCATTGTTTGATGATATCAAGGAAGCTCAGAAGCAAGATTCAAGCCTGATAGACTCCCAAGGAGAGATGTCCATAGAAGGATTAATCATGTATCAGGGGAGAATTCATGTGCCAGCAGATGAAGAACTGCGAAAGCGAATCATGTCAGAAGCTCATGAGACGCCATACTCCGTCCATCCTGGAGCCACTAAGATGTACCAAGATTTAAAACTGCAGTTTTGGTGGAAAGGGATAAAAGGGGACATTGCAAAATTTGTGAGTAAGTACTTTACTTGTCAGAAAGTCAAGGCTGAGCATTAGCATCCTGGAGGAAAGTTAGAACCTCTGGAGATTCCAGAATGGAAATGGGAAAACGTTACCATGGATTTTGTGGTAGGGTTACCCAGAACAAGAGGAGGACACGATGCCATTTGGGTAATCGTGGACAGTTTGACAAAGATAGCCAGATTCATACCAATAAAGATCACTTACTCATTGGAGAAGCTGGCACATCTGTATGTAGATCATGTTGTCAGGTTACATGGAGTGCCAAAGTCCATAGTATCTGACAGAGATGCACGGTTCACTTCAAACTTTTGGGAGTGTGTGCAAAGAGCCATGGACACGGAACTGAGGTTCAGTACAACCTTCCATCCTCAGACAAATGGACAATCAGAACGGACTATCCAGACTTTGGAGGATATGCTCCGAGCATATGTTATGGATTTTCCAGGAGCTTGGAATGAGAAGCTACCACTAGTGGAATTCTCATACAACAACAATTACCAAGCTTCCATTAAGATGGCACCTTATGAGGCTCTGTATGGAAGAAAATGCAGATCACCCATTCACTGGTATGATCTGAAGGAAAAACAACTGCATAAAACAGATTTCATGCAGGAAACTTGCGATACAGTTACCAAGATCCAGCAAAGAATGAAGAGTGCTCAGAGCAGATAGAAGAGGTATGCAGACAGAAGACGAAGATCCCTGGAATTCAAGGAAGGGGACTTCGTTTTTCTGAAAGTGTCACTCATGAAGGGGATCATGCGATTTGGTAAGAAGGGAAAACTGAGTCCAAGGTACATTGGACCTTATGAGATTATCAAACGCATTGGGAAGGTTGCCTACAAGTTGGCATTGCCTCCTGAGCTATCAGCAGTACACAACGTATTCCATGTCTCCATGCTCAGAAAGTACATGTCAGATCCATCTCATGTGCTACAACATGAACCAGTCCAAGTCCAAGAGGATTTGACCTATAAAGAGCAGCCAGTTCAGATACTGGTTAGAGAAAAAAAGGTGCTGAGAAACAAGACCATCACACTAGTCAAGGTATTGTAGAGAAATCATAACATTGAAGAGGCTACGTGGGAGAGAGAAGATGAGATGAGACTTTCATACCCTCACTTGTTCTAAATTTTCGAGGACGAAAATCTTATAAAGAGGGGTGAATGTGATAACCGAGAAATCTATACTCTCGGAAAATTTTGTATAAAATATGTAAATAAATGTACATTTATAGTGAGACATGTTACAGAATAAAGAGCAGAGGAAAATTTTGATTAATTGAGTTTTAATCAAAATTTGACAATGAATTAATGAAAATAGTTAAAAGCTAAGCATTAATTCAATTTATGATGTTTTAAAATTAATAGAAAAGTATATGAAAACATATATTAAGAGATCAATGGCACACAAGTGAGCCACATTGACCAATGGCCAAAAGAATTTGCCAAACAAGCCTTTGCATTAAAAAAAAAATGAAAGAAAGTGAGAGTGAGGGAGTGAGGCACGTGAGATAGGAGGGGGATTTAATTAATCCCCTTAGCTGCAAAGCAGCCGGCAGAAAGAAAAGAAAGAAAGAAAGAAAGAGAAAGAGAAAGAAAAAGGGAGAAACTGAGAGAAAGAGAGAGAAGAAAAAGGAAATCCAAACAAGTTCGGATTTCCTAATTCAAGCAGCAGATCGATCGAGATTCAATCAAGGATCAGCAGCAAGAAAATCACAAGATTCAAGCAAGGTAAACCCTCATTTTTCTCTTACTTTTTCGGATGAAAAATCTGGGATTTTGAGAGGAAAAAGAGAATGTGAGTGAATCATGTCGAGATTTTCGGTTAAAATCGAAACATGGTTCGAGTCTAGATGTTTTCAAACATGAATCCATGAGTTGATGGTTTAGAAAACCAAGTTTAGTGAAATTTCTTCACAAAAGTGCAGATTTTTCAAAAGTTGAGTCAAGAGTTATAAATGAGCAAAATATGGAAATTTTACTTATGAAATCATGGATTTGTGATAGTAGAAATGTAGTAGATACCTTGACACGATCTTATGGAGATCGATTTCAAGTGTAAGAAGTAGAACAAAGGCCATAAAAGTCTTAGAAAACCAGAGCAGAGCAGTTCGGACCCAGAATCTTGATTCTGGTATGAACATGGGCGTGTACAAGGGCGTGTTCAGTACACGGCCCCGAACATGCCCATATGCACGACCGTGTTGTAAGAAAAATCAGACCCGAGAAGTACACGGTCAATAACACGGCCGTGTATCGGGCCGTGTCAAGGGGCACACGGTCAAGGGAAGGCGTGTAGTAGACCATGTTAGACAGCAGGAAAACACGGCCAGAAACACGGTCGTGTAAGCAACCGTGTAAGAGTCCAGAGGAGTACACGGCCAGTAACACGGCCGTGTATCC
This sequence comes from Antiaris toxicaria, assembly GCA_035233585.1. Taxonomy (NCBI): domain Eukaryota; kingdom Viridiplantae; phylum Streptophyta; class Magnoliopsida; order Rosales; family Moraceae; genus Antiaris; species Antiaris toxicaria. The sequence goes on along the minus strand of CP141158.1, from coordinate 44,466,582 downwards.
ACCCGTGTAAGCATATACGGCCATGTTCCACGAATTACACGGCCAGACATGTACGTCCAGAGAGGTACACGGCCAGAGACACGCCCGTGTAGGAGGGCATGTTCGAAGCCAGAGAGTAAAAAAAAAAAAAAAAAGAGTCTGGAAATGAAAAATTTCATGTCTTTCCATATTTCCAGTATAAGATGAGCAATGGAAATAATCGGTGATTATTTCTTTTATAGGAGTTCAAGCCAGAGACCCCGAATCAACAGTCCCAGAGCAGCAGAAGCTTACGCTAGCAGATTTTCTGTAAGTTCAAGCATTGTCCTGACTGCAACGTGGACAAGCTTGTTATATTACGATGTTATGTATGTTGTATGACGTGGTTGTTAGACATTGATTGTCTACATCACGATATTCATGTCAGTCTCATGTCAGCACAGGTCAGTTCATGTCATGCATGTAGAGTTGCATGTTCTAGTACACATGTCAGTCAGGTAACCAGAATACGAAAACAGGTAGGTGCACAAGGCACCCTAGTATGTTAATAAAAATTCACACCCCAGTAATTCATGTAACAAGTTCCGACTGTGGGGGCAATCAGTGTGCTACCCAGTTGGAACACTAGCAAGATGGTAATTAAACCAATTATTGGCGTATCGGCCTCTCGACCCACGGGGAGGTTTTCATGTTTAGCATCAGTTAAGACTGAGGAGGTCAGCACTAAAGTACCGCTCCCAGTTGCGCTAACATGTCGGTACGACCAATCAGGGGCCCAAAACTAGAACTAAAATTACAGATAATGTCCTAAAACTAACCTTTCAGCCACGAGCATGTTTACAGAGTCCAGTTTCATGCATGAGCACAGTAGTATAGCATGTTAATTACATGTTTTTATGTTTGAACTTACTGAGTCCATAGCTCATCAGTTTGTTCACATGTTGCAAGTAAGAGACCTGTTCACCAGTAGTATACGGTGGACGTGAACAGGTAAGATGCATGCCGGGGAGGATTGGGCGAGGGATTTGGTCACCCTTAAGTCTTCCGCTGTACAGATTTTGAATATTTAAACCATGTAGTTACAAGAACAAGTTTTCAAGTTAAGGTTATGTGATAGGGGAATCATGATTCAGGTGCATGTTATTTTTGTTAACATGATTTTCTTATCACATTCTCGAACAGTTTATGATTATAAAGTTATGAAAAAAAAAATTTATTCCGCAAATTAGCAAGCAAGTTTTCAGTTCAGCATGATTGCCGGCGACTCTAGAGGCCTGCATACTATTGCAGTTAACTACAGAGTTAGCCGTAATAGCCATACAAAGCCTCTAAAGCAGGGCGGGCCGCTACACCTGGCCCTTTGGCAAAGGTTTCTAAGGGGGTGTTCTAGGAGACGATTTGGGGATAAATTTTGAACTTTTTTTTGGTATTTTTCACTTTATAATTATTTTTTACTATTTATATTTTTAAAATTTTATACTAAACTTAAATTTTAAAGTTCTATAACTTTTATATATAAATTTAAATGAAATGATTTTTTTAATTAAATATAATTTTGAGAGAAACAAAATAATATATTCTTATTCATAATTTTTTTAAATAAATTTTTAAAATTTTATACTTTTTTTTACTCCAAATAAATTTTTTTTAAACATATTTTTCAAAACTTATTTTTCTCTTATTTCTAAAACACATCTCTATAACCCTCCAAATGGGCCCTAAAATTTAACAAAATAACCATGTGTCAATTACGTAAGAACATGAAAATTTACAAAAATAGCTACAATACCATTGAAAAGTCCTCTTTATTAATGTTAAAAACAATTTAAAATTAGAATATTTGTTTTTAACTTGGCAATTCCTATAAAATTTTTAGTTATAATGTAATAGAAATGTGATTATCTCAATAACTTAAAAAAAAAAACCGTCAATTTTAATAACAGGTTCAAAAATTATATGACAAAAGCAATTTGTCAAGATTAAAAATTCAAGACTAATATAATGTATTGACAATTAGGGACTAACCGAGTTAATTATCTACTTATCTTTCAATAACAAAAGTAACGTATTTATCTGTGTCAATTAAAGTAGTAAAACATTAGAGTTAATTAAATAAGCGTTATAAAATAAAACAAAAAAAGAAAAGAAGAGAAATATCAGGTGAAGCGATGTCTTCTGTTGCTTCTAAACAAAACGATTTGTCATTAAACACGTTTGTTCATTTATTTTTGGGTAACAAAGTTTCAATTAAACACGTTTTATTAATCAAATGGTCTTTCCTAAAAAAAGATAAAAAAATCCAAATGGTCCAAACTCCAAGCCTTTTTCATTTTTAAAAAGAAATTTCTTGTTGTTTTTATCCTTAAATTTTTAATTTTGATGAATTAATTTTGTAACTTTTTTTAATAGTTTTGATCTTTAACATGAAAATTGATGAAAGATTTTTTAAATTTCATGGATATAATCACGTTCCTTCAAATAATAAGTTGAAAATTATAAAGCATTTATTACATTAAAGATCTAGTTTTTAATAATACGGATATTTTATAGTTACAATTATAATTTGATGGTAATTTTATACTTTATTTTTGTATGTATAAGTGTAAAGATTAAATCTCTATCTAAAATTATAAATAATAATAATAATAAAGAAGATATTTTTATATTTGTAATTATTTTTGCACAATTTCATGTTATCACACAATGGACATATGATTACTATCATCCGTGGTCAACTGAAATACGGGGACGAAAATTGTTCAAAAAAAAAATTGTAAGGGATTAATTTTCTAAAATTAATTATGTCAAGACTAAAATGATAGAATTATAATAATTCAAGGACTAACAATGCAAATTATATTAAACCAAAAAAAAACCTACGTATTATCCACTGTACGGCACACACCTCAGTTTCTTCTGCGGGCCTCTCGACTTTCCTTTTGGCGCCAGAAAACACAGGTCTCTCTCTCTCTCTCTCTCTACCCTCTTTCTCTCTCTAAAATTTTCATCAAAACTTCCGATTTCGGCCATTGATTTCTTGCGCTTTCTTAGTTATGGCTTTCAATCTGGTTTATCTGCTTAGCTGTTTCAACATTGATTTTACAAATCCATAATCTTTGATGTTCTTGTGTTCTAAACAAAAACCAAAAAAAAAAAATTTGTTCTTCTCTTTTTCTTCATGAAATTTCCCCCAAATCTTTTTTTCTTTTTCTTTTTGTTGGTTAAGAACATAATTTGCAATATAACAACCGTCTTTTGTAATTCTCTTGAAATTTTTGGCATTGAATAGTATCTGAGAAATTTATTGTTATTATTTTGTTTCCAAATTGATCTAAATGTAGTTTAATATCCAAAAGTTAAAACTTAGCAATCTGGTGATATTATTGATTTGTAATTTCAAGTTTTTTTTTTTTTAATTTTGGAAACCAATTTTTTTTTTTAATTTCTTTTGCAGGAACAATTTGTGCCCATCCCTCTTTTGTTGTAAAGTGAGTTCAAATTGGTGATGATCATTGATCAATACAACTCATTTTCCTATATCTATATGTATATATACACATTTTTGTATATGTGTATACATATGCATGCAAAAATCTAAATGAATTTGTTTTTGGTCATAGTTTTTGGGTTCAAGAAACAGTTGGAAACAAGGTTAAGTTCGTAAGCCATTATGGCGACCCAAGAAGTAATTCCGATGAATAATCCTTCCGCACTAATGTCGGCTAAGGAAGCGAATGCACCCGCCAACACCTTCAAATCGCGGGTTTTACTTCAGGTTCTCCCTCTCTCCCACTCTCTATGATGTTTGTCTTTCTATATTTACTTATCTGCTTCTATTGCATTCCAAGTCCATACTCAAATTGAGCTATTTCCGGGTATTTCGTGTTTTGTGGTTTATAGTTTCTTAGGCTAAATTTTGACTGATGTGGTAATTTCCGGTATTGCTAACAGGGTTTTCATCGTCTCAAGGCTGCTCCTGCTCAGCCTTCCTCTTTCCCGTCTGGTGCTGCTGTTTCTTCAAATTTGTATCCTTGGATGGCGGGAAACCAGGTGATTGTTTTTACCTTACTATATGTGAGTTAATCCATTAATATTCTTGATTTGTGTTGTGATAAAGATAAAACTGAATACTCTCTCCTTCGGTGATTTTCCAGGTACGGTTCATGCAAGCATTCAAAGAGGTGCCGGTTGAATCTCCGGCATCATGTGATCAGAAGCAGCTCGATCGATGCCTTGATGTTAGTGTCAGCAACATAACTCATTTCCTTGTTCTTGTTTAAGATCATTTTCTTTTCGATCTGTGTTCACCACTAAATGTTGATCGAAATACAAAGATTGACATAATTAGTGACAGAAATTTGTCGTAATCTTGTTTCTGAATCCTTATAAATGGTCAGGGTTTCACAACACAAGAAGAAGAAGAGAAAATTCTCAAAGATAAGGACTTGGAGTCGGTAAAAAAATGCAAGGAAAGCTCGGGGAATGAAATTGTTGGAGATAGTAGGCTGAGAATCGCTAGTGATATTGCTCCACCAAGGTATTTGTTTTTCAATATTATCTTCTATGTTTTAACCCTGTTCGTTTTTTATAGTGTGTTTTGCTAACCAGTTTTGCAAATTTTTTCAATCAGTGGTTCAAGAGGAATCGAGGGCTCATTTGCTGAAACTGACCAAGTACGTAACTTCTATTTTTTTATGTTGATGATTAACCAACTATTATGTATATTTCGAAAATTTGATGAGTATTTTACTTTCTGCAGGATTTTTCCGTTAAGAGGCAAAGACTTGATCCAACACTTTTAGATGGTCTGTCTGAATCTCTTGTGTTTATTCATTTACGCACCCTAATTCTACTATTTTACAACGTAGTCTTTTGATGCTTCAACAGGTGCTGTTGCACAGAGTGGTGAGACTTTACATGATCATGGTTTGAATACAGATATCCCCTTACGGGACCCTGAGACTAACATGCTTGAAACCAAGAACCTGATGTCGACCCTTGGTCGGTATGGCACTAAATCAATAATAAAGGTAAACGCATTTGGAGCTTACAACTAGATAGCTTCTTGCATGTATAAAATAGCATGTTTAAGTTCCTTTCTGTAGTTCCTAGACATACGTACAACTTGCATGTACGATTTTACCCTTTTCTTTTGATATCTTGCTCCGATAGGAAAAACTAGAGGAGAAAAAAGAAAGGACACTTGAGGAGAAAAAAGAGAGGATAAGGAAGTCTAAAAGGGAATCTGCTTTGAGAGCAAAATTGCGCAAACAGGTAAAATTGGACGTTTCTGATTCAATTTCTAAAGAGTAATAATTAGGTTCCAGACTAGAACAAGTTTAGGGGCACGAAATGGTTTTGTTTTTGAAGCATACAAGGAATTATTTTAGAGCAGCACTGAATTTTCCTGGTTTCACCATGCAACTGTCTTTAGAGTTGGGTGATAAGGCGATAAAATTGAAAGTATTTAGGTAAAAGACTTGCTAAGATTAGTTTTTTTAATTGATGGTTTCTTTTTCATTTTTCTTGATTACTTCTTTCTTTTTTTTTTCCTTTTTTTTAGCATTTTCTTGATTACTTTTGTTGTTTGCATGATATGGATTTTGTATTTCTTCCTGTCTTCATAGGAAGAAATTGAAACGCTTCAAGAAAGAGTGGCGAGGATGAAGAAGGAGAATTCTCGGCTCTCGAAGGAGTTAGTGCGGTTTTCTGAGGAATGTGAGGAGATCAACAAAGAAAATAAATCCTTAATGGTAACCTACTAGTTGTGCCATCATTTCTATAATCTGGTTTATGCTGTTTAGTTTTTCAATTTTCCTTGGAACAGTTCATACATAATTATGATACGTACACGTCTTCTCATGTTTTTAGAAGAAACTTGGTGGTTTGAGATTTTTCGATCAGTTCCCAACTTCCAAGTTCTGTGAGAATCTTCAGAGTTGCCTATTTTACAAGTTCCAGACTTCTATAGAGAAACCCCTGATATGGAAGTCTCCTCTCTGAAGGAACCCCACCTTGAGTTTTCATTTGTGTAGAAAATAATTTCCTTCACGGCTTTTTATCGTCTTCCGTTTTATTTCTCTTTTTTACTTTTTCGCCTTCACGTTTGTGTTCTGTGAAGAAGCTAAATCTATAAAATTGATTTGGCAATTGAACAGAAAGAGATAGAGGAGACACACGGACCAGATGCGATTTTGGATATGAGAGCCAGAAATCCTAACCAGGGAAGCTACGACGACGGAGAAGGAACTTCAAGTGATAGCCACTCGGCTGATGATCAGAATCGAGAGATGCGTCACTAAGTCGCTCCAGCTGTAATCTTAATGTCTTTCTATGAGAGCCTTTTTCTTCTATTCGTAGGATTTTATTGTTAATTCCTTAGGTGTTTGAAAGATACACGATTATACCAAATAATATAAAGAAATAAAGAGCAGGCTACCATTTCAATGCTTTACAAACCATAATAAAATGTAAAGATATTGATAATTTCGCTGCATCCATAGAAAGAGCAATGTGGAAAAGATTAGCATAAGGGCAATATGGCATGAAATTTTTTTGTTGTAGAGATCAGTATCCCATCATCATTTATAAAGGAAAAAAAAAATTATTTATTACATGACTTAAACTACCTGTATGCTTTGGTATGTCTGTTGTGAACCAAAATTATTCCCATTAACACAAGCAAGTCTTACCAATCTGAACCAACGGGGAAACGCTCCAGAGCGTTCCGCTTCCCGTTGACATAGTATTCCACGACTGCTTTCATTCGTGGAAGCTTATCAGGGTGATAATTAACATGAACGATCACCGGCTTGAGCTTGCTCAGTCGAGCATCTTGTCTCACAGTCTTGAAGAGCACCTTGCTGTTCATAAACAGATAGAAATCCATAATTCTCCGCGAAGCATGAAGCCCTTCGTACCCGTTATGTGAAGGGAAAAACAGCTCCTCGTTGAAAACTGCCTGGTCCCAAGAGTTTGGTTCCCGTGATAGGCGACCAGCCACACGGTCCAAAAGCTCGATAGAAGGAATTGTTGGCCTGATGTAGAAGAAACCAGAGTTAAAAACCCATATCCGCATGGTATGAGTGAATTGAGTCCATCCCCGATCAGTAAAGACATCATCAAATCCATAAGCTGTTTTATTATCATGGCCATCGGTCATGGATTCCACATCCGAATCGCGATAAAGATGTTCAAATGGGTTTTGCAAGTAAACGATGTCAACATCTGAGAGAAGAACGCTATATCCTAGCTGTAAAAACTCCCTCAGAACACGAAACTTCAACCCAGAGACTGCGTGGTTTCCACCAGTCCTCGCAACTGAATCAATGCCTTCATCTGGATCTCTCTTGTAAAATGGAACCTTCTCTGATTCACATAACTTGGCGATTTCGTGATCCAAAGCAACAACAAGATAATTGGGTATGCCCACTCTCTTAATATTGGAAAACCAAACCTCCAACATCTCCTTTACATTCGAGTTTGCCAGTGCAACAATGAGCTCTCTGTTAACTGCAACTTTTTCCAAGATCTTTGCCAATCTCGGATTCACAGATTCGTCAGGGACGACGGTTGAGTTGGTCCTCAAGCCCTTGACAGTGCCATATGCCCCGGCTTTCTTCTGAACACCCAACATTTGAACCAGCTTCTGGACCTGATCCTTCTCTTGCTCTGCCAATTGAAGCTTTTTGGTCAAATCCCTAACTTGCACTTTTAAATCCTTGTTCTTCTCAAATGCTGCCATGTACTCCGACTTCAACATGTTGATCCTATCAGGTGATTCACATGAGGTTGAACCAACCTAGCGTACAAACAACACAAAATAAGTTCCATGTTTTGTTATTCTCATGTTAGTCTTTCTTAATCTCTAAAATTGTTCACTCTTAAGTCCCAAAAAATCCAACAAATATTAAGATCATTTTCTTCGCATTACAAAGTTGGATAATTTTTTGGTAGGGCAGTATGAACCCCTGATTTACATTGGACTCATACTAAATAAAGAAAAGTAGAACAAATTATGATAAGAATTTGATGGTTCATAGCCATTTTCTATTGGTATAGTACTTTATTTTTTTTTTTGGTTGGTAAAATTAGATAAATATTTCCTGAGAGTTCTATGTATCAAAGTCAATAATAGGAGAATAAATAAATCAAAGGAGATTATATAAATCCTTTCAAAAAAACCAAATATAAACTAACAAAATTACGTCACATAAAAAGCAGGCAAACCAGTAGTGTCCGAAAACCATTAAATAGTAGGTCTCAAATTTAAAATTTACTTTGGAATCAAAGAACCTAAGCCCCCGGTCGGAACGACAACTCCAAACGGAATTTTCCACCGTTCAACTCCAAAACTCCCAAATCTACGTCTTATTGTCTCTCTCTTCTTTTTTTCAAGTAACTCAAACTTTTAAAACCCATAACTTTCCTATTTTAAGACGTCGAAATGAGATTTTGTTTTTTCAAATGGCACAAAGAAACGATATTATTTTCTATAGAGCAGTTCATTTACAATTCACACTCCACCAAACTAACTTTTTCAAACCAACCTCCAAAACTCCGTCTCCAATTATCACTCCAGACAACTCCGTAAATCAAACCACATCCGTTTCTAGTGAAAGAAAGAGAATAAACAGATCAAACTTCAGATTCAGAGTCAACCCACCAAAAGAAAAAAGTCAACAAACATACCTTCTTCATCAAAATCTCTTTAGAAGAAGAAGAAGAAGAAGAAAAAACGGGTTTTAAAAAGGGTGAAAGGAGAGAAGAATGGAACCTGGGAAAAGGGGTTGGAGAGGCGGCGATTGAGAGAAGGAGAGAAGGAAAGGAAGAGGCCACTGGGGAAGAGGAAGGTGAAGACGCATCCGAAGAGGACTCCGATGGCTATGGCGATTGTGATCCTCCATTTATACGCTGACTGCGAATCCTCCCTCAGCAGTCCTTCCACTCCCCGTCTCGCCATGGCCGTTTTAGAGAGAGAGAGAGAGAGAGACTGCGAAGAAGATGATACTGCGTTCGATTCTTTGCTTCTCTTTATTTTGCTTATTGGGTATCCCCAGATTTAGAAAGAGAGAGAGAGATGGAAAGTTAGCTAGTTCAGACTTTTTCTTCTCCCCAGTTTCAAGAGCCCTCGTCCCTGGTCGCGGTAGTAATTAGTGGAAGTAGGGGTGAACAAAAAATCTGAAAACTCAAATAACCCACCCAATCTACTTAAGGAAAACCTGATGGGTTGGGTCCACGTCAGACCAAAAAAAAAGTCAGATTGACCCACCCAACCTAATGTCAAATTGGATGGGTTCGAGTTAGAATTCTAAAACCCGATCAAAACCCAACCCACCTAATGAATGTGCTTTTTTTTCTTTTATATTTAGAAAAAAATATAATAACTAATCTAAGTCAATTTTGTTAATCCGACTGTCATTTCCCATTTATGCTTCCCCCCAAGCCAAAGTTCGTGCCTTGCCCTTACCAAATCTGATGTCCCACTAGCCTCCTCCAATCGTCCCTTTTTTCGACCATCGGTCGTCACCGCTCGACGTATTCATTTTTGTCTCCCTAATCCCGTGTTCGTCTCGTGCCTTGCCCTTACCTAATCTTAGCCGCCACTTGCCACTAGCCTCCCCTGATCCTCCATTCTATTAGGATTTAGGAACAAGATTTCAAGTTTATTTCAATTTGCCTGACTTTAGTTCTTATTACTACACACATTGGAGTTAGAGACTATTCTTGTGAAATAGATTTGATTGTTTGTGGTTGATGTTCTTAGTATTCATTAAAAGCATGTTTTAATTAGTTCTTATTGTCTTTATATGACTTCTTTATTTGAATATTTGAGCTTGTATTTTGATTTGTGATTCAATTTTTAAGTCATGTTTTGTTACTTTATTTTTATAAATTGTCGAACCCAACGAACCTGAAAAACCCGCTAAACCCACCCAAACTTTAATTGGGTGGGTCGATTTTGTATATTGGGTTAATTGGGTGGGTGAAAAAATTTTTTAACCCACCCAATCTTCATTGGGTGGGTTAAAAAATGTCAAAAATCCACCCAACCCACCCAACGAACACCCCTAAGTGGAAGGAAAGGTATTCGAGTGTCCACGTATAATATATAACGTCAAGACGACTATTTAGCTTAGATTATTTAAAAATTAAATTAGAATTAAAATTAAATATTTAATATATAAAAATTTATGATTTATGAGACGTTTAGTATCACATTTGTATTTGTATTGTATTTAAATATAATGTAATTTTCATTTAAATATAAAAATTTTATATTCAAATATAATATTTTTTAATAGTACTACGAAAACAATTAATATTTTTCATTCGTATTTATTAGGTTTTTAATTTTTTTTATTCACATCATACTCTTTTTTTCTCTAACTTTTTTTTTATGTATTTTTATCTATCACATTAACTTTTTAACTTTAAAATACAATTCAAATACTTTTTATTTAAACACATATTTCATTCAGATACAAATCAAATATTTTTCATTTAAATACAAAATATATTTCTAAAATAGTATTTAAATGCAATACGTTTATCAAACGTCTCATTAAATTTGATTATAAATTATACTGAAATAATATAAATTAAAAATAAAAAGTTATTAAAATAAAATATTAAATTCAAACTTTTACTACATGTGGCAGCCCGCCCCTCGTAGAGATCATACAATACTATTACAGTTGAGCTTTATCGCTAACTGCGATAGATTGTACTCTCATGGGTCGCCGGCTTATCTCTTCCTTTTTAAATCATGACGTTTTTGGGGAATTTTTTTTTTTTACATCATGTAAAACATTTCCCTCTATTTACTTTGTTGGCAAGTACAAAGTAATTTACATATTACAGTACTTTCGTAAAATATATAATATTACAAAAGACTGTTTTTTTCTTTTTTTCTTCCCTTTTTATCGCTCAGCGGAAAGACTCTGACAGGACCATATCCCTCGCCCAGTTATCCCATTTGACACGCGCCATCCCGTCCGCATCCAGTCAAACAAGTTACTGAGCTGGTCGCTTACCTGCAACATTAGCAAAAATGGTGAGCTACAGGCTCAGTAAGTTCAAACATGCAAGAAATAAAATTTCTATGAATAGTACTATTCATCATGAATAGTACCTTTGACCACTATTCATAAGTGAATAGTAACTTTGACTACTATTCATACGTGAATAGTAAGTTTGACCACAACACCGTGTCACAACAGTACATCTACCGCGATGTTAGTACTCTCACTAAATTGTCTTATGCTCAATTATGGCATAGTTTCAGTTTTAGGTAATTATCTGTGCTTATGTTCTGGTTTTGAGCTCAGGTTGGCAGTACCATTAAGTGCGCATGACTGGGAGCGGTACATTAGTGCTGACCTCCACAGCCTTAATCTCATAGCCCCGAAGGCAAAATTTTATATGACTGGGAGCGGTACATCAGTGCTGACCTCCACAGCCTTAGTCTCATAGCTCCGAAGGCAAAAATACCTCCCTGTACGGAAGGCTGGTACGCCAGAAAGTGGGTTCATTACCGACTTTTTACACTTCTAACCCGGTGACTTCATATTGCCCCGTGGTTAGGAATAGTTCACATTTTAATTTTAGGTGAGTGAGTTTCATTAACCTCGCTCTAGTGCCCGAAGCACAATTAACAATGTGTCCATCCTCAATAGTGCCCGTAGCACATTACGTCTCTCTCTCTATTCTATAATAGTGCCCGTAGCACATATGTACTTAACTTATAGTTAGTACATCCAAGTTAGCAACAATAATGCTATATGTTACAGACAGGTAAATGTCTGAACTTACCTTATCAGTCTCTTCTCTTTTTCTCTCGTGGATCTTTGATCGCCCTCCTCGTAGGTCGATTTTTGGATCCTACAGACAAAATCTTGTCTGTTAATTTCATTTCCATTTATAACTTTTATTTTTCATTTAAAAGCTTAAATAAAACCTATTTATAACTTTTTAGGCTTTATTTATCATTTTCCCCATTTTTCTCAACTTTTGTAAAATTACGATTTTGCCCCTGTATTTTGGTAAAATTACGATTTTACCCATATACTTTGGTAAAATTACAATTTTATCCCTGACGGAAATTTTCCCGATCCAGACTGCATTTTTGGCTCTCAGGAACTTTTCTGACTCTTTTCTAATCATTACCGGGTTCATTTCTATTTTATTTCCACTTTTCACTTTCCCCACCCTCGGGAAGCACTATTCTGACCCCTAAGTCGGTTTAGCGATTTTCTATCGTTTCGGAGCCTCAAATGGACGTTTCACTAGTATTTAAAACGTTCATCTAGACATTCCCGACCTAGGTCTCCGAGGTTCGGATTTTCCGTTCCCGACTCGAACCTTTATTTCATTTCCAAAAACGCCCCCCCTCGGGGTCGGTTTTTCAATTTCACTTGCGTTTTAAATTTTTAAGGGGACGGGTTACTATTCACGAACCGCCCCTTAGGTTTCCCTTATTAAATTTTTCGTTAGGGACTCGGGTTTTCCGACCCGACCCTAAACTTTTATTTTAAAATCCCATTTTACCCCGAATGTCGTTTTCGAAATTTCGGCAGCATTTCGGCGTAATTTAAGGCTTCCGGCGTTAGGTACGCCTCAAACCGTATGTACCTGCCACGTACTATACCACAAGCCTATTTTATGTAAAAGTTTTCCAAACTGTTACACAAAAGCTCTCAAAATTCCAATTTCACATTTTGACCCACATTACAAAATTTTTTCTCAATTTTGTCCATAGTTTGGTTTCGGTTTTCACAACCAAACCGAACCAAAATTTCTCAAACTTTTCAACCGCTTTTTAGGCTATTCAATGCCATTTTTTTAACACATTTTCAAGCCCATTTTCAATGCATTTTCAACCAAATTCTTAGGGTTTTTAAGCACTTATAACCCACGGCCATATTAATGAAAATCATGCTCAACATTTTTGTTTCATGCTTTCAATTATAAATTCATCATTTACATATTAAAATGCATGATTTCAATTAACCAAACATCACATAAAACCATGTAAATTTTCTTCCAAACCCTTAGGTAACCCACGGCCACATTATGTAAATGCACACCAAAATTTTTTTCAAGCTTTCCATAATGAAATTCAAGCTTTATTCTTCACAAAATTTAACTTGGAAGCAAGTTAACAATTAAACCACAAAATTTTCTCATTGTTTACTTAAGGTAACCCACGGATTTACCCTTGGAAAACCAACAAAATTTTGGTTTTTCTTTAAACCAATTACATGGTTTTCTTCCTTATTACACCCTTAACAAAACCTAAGCATCAAACCATGGAAAAACAACTAAAAATTTTCCATCTTTTTCCCACTATTCACCCACGGTTTTCTTGAAGAAAAACCATGAAAAAGTTAAGTGCAAAGGGAGTTACCTTAGTCAATTGCTTCCTTTGCCTTCAAGGAATGCTTTGGCACACTTTTTGTGAAGAAAAATTGAAGAGATATCTTGGTTTCTCTTTGGGTTGCTCACGTACACCATGGAAGAACACTTAGCATTTTTTTCTCTTGGTTTTTGGCATGAAAATGTGTCTCGGCCTCTTTGTCACTAAAGTTGCCGACTTAAGCAACCAAAAGCCAATTAATTTGGCCATTAACCAATAAGAATTAAACATCTTTCAACACCATTTCTTTCCATAATTTTCAAAAATTAAAAATGGTGAATTTTGGCCAAATCTTGGCCTTTAGATCAAAAAGTAAATGAATCATAGCCATTAATGCTACCAACCACCATTTTAATCCCATTTATTAAATGGATTAATGATGTCACAAATGCTAAAGTAAAAGTTGACTTTGACTTTCACTATTCACATTAATTCGACTACTTTTTGACCGATACCGGTTCGAGCCGAAATTTTCCTGAAATCATCCCAGCGTGTTCCTGAGGTCTCCTGTGCAGTCGGATCAATTTAAACTGGTTCCGTTTGATCAAAATTAATCCCGGAAGTTTTCCGTCTTTTATTGTCCCAGTTAGGGTTTTCAATGTCGGTTTTGCACCGTTTCACCCGTTTCAACTCAGTGAATTTTTCCAACACTGAATTCTTACTCGTCAGTATTGTTAGAACATTTTCATATATTCTAAACAATATAAGTACATTTATTTCACTCTTTAAATAGTACAAATTGTTATATACATACATTTGTACATTTTCATCCGAGAATTGCCTGAATTTCCCGGTTGTCACACTACATATATAATTTAGTTTGATTTAAACCAAATTCAAACTAAGTTAGATAACCAAACAGCCCTGCAAACTATTTCTAATAGTCATTTTCATTTATTTTCGTTTATGCCTTTAATTTAATAGTCATTTTTATTTTGTCTCATAAATTTTGAATTTAACCATTTTTTATCCTTTTTATTATAATTTCAATTAAAAACTAATGGAAGAATAGGAAATTAGTGTTATTAAGTATACTCAGTTAAAAGTTGTACTAAAATAAACTTTAAAAAAACAATTGCACTTGGCTTAATTTTTTTAATGTGTTTTTAGTTATGATAGAATTAGTAAAGGGGTGGTTAAGCTAAAAAAGAAAGAAGATAAAATAAGAGTTTTTAAAGTTAAAAGGTAAAGTGGGACTTACATTAAATTTTAAAGTGCATGGACGAGAGTAATTATATGTGGCGGTCCGCCCTGCTGTAGAGGCTCTATAGTGTTATTGCAGTCAACTCTGTAGTTAACCGCAATAGTCTGCAGGCCTCTAGGGTCGCCGGCAATCATTCTGAACTGTAAATTGCTTGCTAATTTTGCAGAATAATTTTTTTTTTCTTTAAATTCATAAACTGTTTGAGAATGTGATAAGGAAATCATGTTAACAAAATAACATGCACATGATCATGATTTCCCTATCACATACTCTTGACTTGAAACTTGTCTTTTTCGAAATTACATTCAAAATCTATACAGCGGAAGAATTACGTAGTGACCAAATCCCTCGTCCAATCCTCCCCGGCATGCATATTCCCTGTTCGTCGTCCACCGAATATTCTACTGGTGAACAAGTCTCTTACCTGCAACATGTGAACAAACTGATGAGCTATAAGCTCAGTAAGTTCAAACATAAAAACATGAAACTAACATGCTTTACTGCTGTGCTCATGCATGAAACTGGACTCTGTGAACATGCTCATGGCTGAAGGTTTAGTCTTAGGACATTATCTGATATTTTAGTTCTGGTTTTGAGCCCCTGATTGGTCGTACCGACATGTTAGCGCAACCGGGAACGGTACTTTAGTGCTGACCTCCTCAGTCTTAACTGATGCTAAACATGATAACCTCCCCGTGGGTCGAGAGGCCGATACGCCAATAACTGGTTAATTACCATCTTGCTGGTGTTCCAACTGGGTAGCATACTGATTGCCCCCACAGTCGGAACCTGTTAATCAAATTACTGGGGTGTGAATTATATTAACACACTAGGGTGCCTTGTGCACCTACCTGTTTTCTTGTTCTGGTACTGTCTGGTCTGTGTACTGAAACATGCAACTCTATATGCATGACATGAATTGACCTGTGCTGACATGAGACTGACATGAACTGACATAGACATCGTGATGCAGACAGTCAATGTCTGACATACACGTCATACAACATTCATAACATAATAATATAACAAGCTTGTCCACGTTGCAGTCAGGACAATGTTTGAACTTACAGATAATCCTCTAGCGTGAGCCTCTGCTACTCTGAGACTGCTGATTTGGGGTCTCTGGCTTGAACTCCTATAAAAGGAATAATTACTGATTATTTACCATATTTATCTTATACTGAAAATATGGCAAAATATGAAATTTTTTATTTCCAGACTCTTTTTTGTTTTTTTCTCTCTCTCTCTGGCTTCGAACACGCCCTCCTACATGGGCGTGTATCTGCCTGTGTACCTCTCTGGACTTTTAAGCCTGGCCGTGTAATTCATGGAACATGGTCGTGTATGCTTACATGGGTGGGTACACGGCCGTGTTACTGGCTGTGTACTCCTCTGGACTCTTACATGGTTACTTACACGCCTCCTTTTGACCGTGTGCCCCTTGACACGGCCCGATACACGGCCGTGTTCTTGGCCGTGTACCTCTCGGGTCTGATTTTTTTTGCAACACGGTCGTGCGTATGGGCATGTTCGGGGCCGTGTTCTGAACACGCCCGTGTACACGCCCGTGTTCATACCAGAATCAAGATTCTGGGTCCGAACTGCTCTGCTCTGATTTTCTAAGGCTTTTATGGCCTTTGTTCTACTTCTTACACTTGAAATCGATCTTCATAAGATCGTTTCAAGGTATCTACTACACTTCTACTATCACAAATCCATGATTTCATAAGCAAAATTCCCACATTTTGCTTATTTACACCTCTTGACTCCTCTTTTGAAAAATCTGCATTTGTGTGAAGAATATTCACTAAACTTGGTTTTCTAAACCATCTGTTCATGGATTCGTCTTTGAAAACATCTAGACTCGAACCACGTTTTGATTTTAACCGAAAACCTAAACGTGATTCACTCACATTCCCTTTTTCCTCTTAAAACCCCAGATTTTTCCCCAAAGAAAAACGTGAGAAATTAGGGTTTACCTTGCTTTAATCGTGAGCTTTTCTTGCTGCTGATTCGTGACCGAAACTCGATCGATCTGCTGCTTGAACAAGAAAATCCGAACTTGCCTTGGATTTCCTTCTCTTCTTTCCGTTTCTCTCGGTTTCTTCCTTTCTCTTTCTCTTTCTTTTTTTCTCTTTCTCTTTCCGCTACTTCTCTTTTCAGTACAAACCAAGTGAATTAATTCACTTGGGGGGGGGGGGGGGGGGGGGGGGTGTGCTCTTCCTCACGTGCCTCTCCCTCTCTCCCTTACTTTCTTTTTTTTTTGTTTTGAAAAAGGCTAAGGCTTGTTTGGCTTATCTTTTATCCATTGATTAATGTGGCTCACTTGTGTGCCATTGATCTCTTAATATGTGTTTTCCACATACTTTTCTATTAATTTTAAAACATCATAAATTGAATTAATGTTTGGCTTTCAACTATTTTCATTAATTCATTGTCAAATTTTGATTAAAACTCAATTAATTAAAATTTTCCTCTGCTCTGTATTCTGTAACATGTCTCACTATAATTGTACATTTATTTATATATTTGTACAAATATTTCTGAGAACGTAGATTTCTCGGTTATCATATTATAAATATTTATGTTTCATCTATTTATCGTATTATATTTGCATTGTGTTTAAATATAATATAATTTTTATCCAAATGTAAAAGTATTGTATTTAAATATCCATTACATTACATTTAAATCTAATATAATTATTATTCATGATTCTATTTTTTTTTTTACTATTTTTATCAATCACATCATATACTCTTTTTCTCTCTCCTTTTTTTTCTTTTTATTTTTATCAATCACACCATATACAATACAATTTAAATACTTTTCATTAAAATACATATTATATTCAATATATTATATTTAAATACAATACAAACACATTGTGTTTCCTAAATGTCCTATAAATTTAATGACTTAGATAATATTTCTTATTAATAATTAAAAAAAAAAAGGTATGCTACTAATATTAAAAAATATATATAGTACTGTTGTCCTTTAAACTTGTCATCTTTCACCAACTTGCACTTAAAACTTTTAATTTGAAAGATTTTCTTCATTTTGTTAACGTCAAATTGAAAAATTGAATTTGAACAATTTACTTTAGAGTTGGATTTTTTTTTTTTTTTTTTGGAAATTCATCTTCATATAAGGTGTACACATGCTGTTCATTGCTAATTTAACGAAAAGTTAAGTCAAATAAGTCGCATTGTAACAATCTAAAAAGTTTGAAAATCAAATTACCAATCCATAACAAGTTTGAGGGACAATAAAATTAAATACTTTTATAAAATAAGAGGTTCAACCTAAAAACTCTCCTTATTTAATTGAAGGGATTTAAGATATTTAAGATGCTTAATTACATGTAGCCACATTCGTATACTAATAAAATAGTATTTATTATTCTTCATTAGTTAGCATATTTTTCTAATAAACAAAACGGGTTAATAGTTTTTGTGGTCTTGAATTTTTAAGTAAGTGACTGTTTAGTCCATAAACTTTTTTTTTTTAATAAAAATGTTTTCAAACTTTTAAAAAGGGGCATAAAAGAGGGATAAACCCTAATGGCAGTTACAAATTGGATGGTTTTATCCCACATGAACTGCACATCACATATTTAACGGGAACAATTTGGTATAATAATAATTGAAATTAAAAGTCAAGTAGAAAAACCTAAAACAAAAAACAAAACAAAAAATTTTGATCTTTGTTCTTCCTCTTTTTCTCTCTAGAAATTTTGATCGCCATGCAATGACGGAGAAGAGGCGGTACCTTAGCTTCTTTTTTTTTTTTTTTTTAAATCTTAATAGAGTGGAACTTTTTAAAATTTTAATATAATAGTATGTGTATAAATTATGTTGATTCCTTTTTAAATGAATAGTTCTTTATATTTTATTGATCAAATAATTTAGATTTTAAAAATAAAACAGTGTTATTAAATTTACAGAACATTAGTAGTTCTAGTAGTTTGATTCAAAATCTAAATCTGAACTACGATTTTAATAGTTTCAGTATTTTAAAAGACTTGCCTGTTTTATTCGGTAATATTTTGTTTCTATATAAATTAAAGCTTACAAACTCTTCACTTTCTCATTTTATCATTTTTACACAAATTTCTAAAGACATAATAAATTTTGGTTTTTTTTATTTAAGGTTCAAAGAAATTTGAAAATTTTTTGTATTATTCAAGGTAAGATTTTATTTTATTTTTCCTTCTCCTTCTCTTTCTTTTCTTTATAATTTTTTATTTTTGAGATTTATAGTTAAATAACCTTTTTCTAAACAAGTTTTTGACAAATGACCTAAAATTTTAAAAATTAGTTTAAAGGTCATTTTTCTTAAAATGGTTAATCAATTTTCTTAAATGATTAATTAACATTGATCAAATTATGATCAATTATTGATTGATTATATAATAATTATCTATTTTTTTAGTTAATTACTGATTAACAAATAATCAATTATTGATAAACTAAACTTGAAAAATAATAAACTGTTATTTTATTAAATAAAAAAAAGTTCAACTATTTGTTAAATTTGGTGACCAAAATAAACAACCAAATATAATTTTCTTTTTTTTCCCCTTCTATTCCAATGTCTAATTTATTACTCTAATTCATTCATTTTCATGTAAAGTCTAAATAATGAAATTATTTTATTTAATTTATGTATTATAATTTATTCATTTTCATTTTAAGTTTATGAAAGATACAGTGAAAATAATTTGATATAAGTTATTATAAATATACATAAAAATTTAAAACATTAAACTGAATAAGTAAAAAAAAAAAAAGAGAAAATAATTTTAATAAATTAATATAATTTTGATTTTTTTTTCACTTATAATAATAAACCCTGGCCTGTCCACTGCTGCACTAGGCGTGGATTTCGATTATGGGAAGCTCACTCTTTCTTCGGCCACCAAGAAACTGAAGCACACTCGGGTCTTTCTTCTTCTCCTTAATTTTATTTTCTTATTCATTCATGTATTAAGGAAATTCAATTGTTTTTATTATTTATTTATTTATTTTTATGGGTGTGTTTTGGGATTTCGTTTTGAAGGATAGTTAGTGCTTGAGGGAAATTTTTTTACGTTATATTTACAAGAATAGATACAAATCGCCTCCAAACCGCCATTGAAGCCCCACAACACAACCTCACACGCACACATACACACACTCATTATACACATGTGTATATAATTTTGTTGTTGATGCTTTTCTCCAGTTCATTTTCGGCGTAATTGGCAGGGTTTAATGGAACCGAGTGACGTGACCGTGGCCGGATCTACGGCCGTCGGAGCTCAGCACGGGGAGGCAGGGCTGGATTCGCTCCAAATCAGCGAGGAAATCCAGAGGCTCGTGCCAGCGCCGACACGCGAGCTCGTTCACGGCGCTCCCGGAACTCCTGGCGCCGCAGGCCATGGAACTTTTCCACCACGCACCGGACTCCAACCGCGTTCAGACGAGGGACGATGACGGCAAGGCTTCGTTCGCGACGGTGGTGACTGCTCCTTCCCTCTGGTTCACGGAGGCGACCGTTTCGAATCCAGCCATCTGTGTATATATATATATATATTTTGGTTGTGGTTATTCTTTAATAATTTTATTAAGGATAATTTTAACTAAAATTTAACACCAAACATAGGTTTCTAATACCTATTAATAAAAAGGATTAATTTGTAGTTTTATAAGAATTTGGGAATTTTTTGTCCCAAAAAAAAAAAATCATGAATAACACGGACGCCAATTTCAAAATTCAGAAATCATGGAGTTATTAACCCAAACAAAAATGACAAGTGGGTAGTTTAGAATTAGAAGGGACATCTCAATTGTAATAACATCTTCCAAAGACAATTTACCAAAATAAAAATGTCTCCTTGGATACCATTTAAGCTTCTTCTGATTTTGTATATTAGAGAGAAGGATAATAACTCAATTTAGGTATAATTACGGTCATTATTGAATACCTAAAATTATAAGATCCAATTATTTCGTAGTTATTTTCCTGCTCAAGTGAAATGAGAGCCTCAAAAAGGAAAAAAAAAAAAAATCAAAGAGAGAGAGAAAGAGGGGTAGTGGGGATTATTTTTCACTCTTTTGTGACAAAAATAATGTTGATATAGTCCAATTCTTAAGAGATGATTTTAGTCAATAAGCCCCATGCTATATTAATAAGATTCAAGTTGGTTTTCAATGCCTATGAAGTTGTAGAAGGCATTAAACGACATATATAAAATAGCAGTGGTATATGAGCTTAGGATTTTACCATTTTTTTTTTTTCCTGTATGGTTTCTTTAATTTTTGAAGATCATGCAATCCATGACACTATACATAGACAAGCCAACAAACTCCTACTCAAACTCAAAACTCAAACCATCCACTCACCAATCGAAAGCACAGTCAACCCCTATATCTAATAAGTGAAAAGATACCCATAATTTTAGATCCTGTGCTAATTTTTTTTTGATGACATTTTACTATTAATCTAAAACTCTCAATTTTATGACTCATTTTCTCTCTATCATTTAAAAAAAAAAACTTGAATTTTAAACATAAATAACTTTTTTCATTTAAATCGAAATTAAATAATTTTTATGTTAAAATACTTATAACAATCAAACGAACAAATTAAACCTATTTTTCATATATTTAACTTTTTCAAAAATCTTCTCTCCAAACACACATTCCCAACCTAACTTACAAAATTCCGCCTCCAAATATCCTTAGTAATGACTCCACCTCAAATTTCTCATCCACAAATAAGTCAAAACAAGCATGAAAACCAAATAAAGTCATGAAGCATCAACTACTTCGTATAAGACATTGAAACTGGCAAATAAGTAATACTATCTATACATTAATATACAAAATCTGAAGCTATTAAATACCTATACCATATTAAAAAAAAAAAATAGAGAGAGAAGAAGAAGGAGAAGAAACGAAGGGCTAAAACTACCCAATCTATGAAAGCACAGTTCTGGGGAGAAAGCATCAATCTTCTTTATCTGATTCTGAGTCCAGAGTTTGTCTCGTGGAGGCGTCATCGGCACCGTTTGCTTGCCGTTGCACTGGGTGTATAATATCTCTAACCATTCCGCTTGCTGATTAAGAAGACGGGAAAATAAGAGATTAAGTATTCATGACAAAATAAACTGATATCGCTAGTGTAAAAAGCACCATAATGCTGATATTAGCATAACACTCTGAATGCTTTAGTATTATGATTTAGAATCACGATGAATTGTGAATCGAACTCTCAAATCGTGATTAGTAAGGAGTGTTACATCTAGAGCAGAGTCCGAATGGGATGTAAAGCATACCATATCCGAGAGTCTTTGTTAAAATAGTCTTTGCAAACTGTAATTCTGCTCCGAATGCGCTGACAAATTTACTCTGTAAAAGTTCACAAATGTTTCAGACCTCTAGAACTTGCACCATGCGAAGGTTTGGCTTCAAGCAATAGAATGGGGGAAAATGTAAAATTTTGAGTCGTCGGATCTCAATGGTGTAAGAGTAGTTTCAATAAATGAGAATTTCGTCCGACAAATAAATTTTTCTACTAACATAGTTTGCGAAAAAGATGAACTCAATTGACTGAAAAATTTGAATCAAGTGATAGACTAGTTTACCATTTCGCGATATATAAACTCCACAATCTGATCCAATCTTGCTTGACGTTTGAGTAAGAATGGACGCAAATGGCTTATATACAAATGCCTTGCCCCCTGTTCAATAGCAGGCAAATCGTCATCGGAGCTACTTTTTGACCTGACTTGGTATTTATTTTTCTAATTATATTTGTTATTCCTTTTCTTTTTCACTAATTGTAGTAACAAATAATAATTAAAAAAACCGTTTCAAATCGAGAATGAGAGATCTTGAGTGCACTAGAGTAATAATGCACATGAAAATTAAAAAGACCGATTTTAGACAGAAGTAATAATGAATAAACTGCTAAAAGTAAACGATCAATTACAAGATAACGGGCTAAAAAAGCAATGTATAAAGCTTACATTTGTTGATGGAAGTTGTAACCAAACAAGAAATGCAAACTTCACATGATAGTAGAGTGGAAACCTGATGAAAGTACGTTTGGGGAGCTCCGTTAGATTGCAAAACCTCATCGGTAAAGCAGAAAAGTATACTTCCATAGGTATAACATTAATCCATGATTAAACTCAGCCGTGACGAGAATGAAACTGTGTGGACATGGAAATAGTACCAGGAGAGAATTTTGTCTGTAAACACTTCTGCAAGACTGAAAGATCCAAACGCTGCAAGTTACAGGAGACGTCATGAGAAAACAAGAACTAGACACGTAAATCACAAATGGTGAACCAATGGGCTATAACAGCTAAAACCCGATTATCAGAAGCTGAATGAGAACATGACCATGCCAGCATGCATCTCAACACACGAATGCAAAACCATTGGAATGGTTATGCATTTCTCCTATCTGGTACATTCAGTTTGCTTTACTTGGGCTCTTGAATAACTTTTTCCGTCATCTAAAATTACGACATTATGTACTTACCCCTAATTATAAGATAAATTAATATAAAGACAAATAATCGAAACTTATAAACCAATGTAGCCGTGCTTAATTTTCTTGGCAGTAAAACTTACGAGATGATACATCAAGGATGTTAAACCAGAAAAAGCATCACTGACCTGCCCAATAAACGAGCCATCGTTGTTGATCATTTTGATCTTTCTTCTCAATAGCTTTGAACGTCGAGTAAACAGGTAAAGCAATCCCCACAGAACAACTGCAACAAAATCACTAATTGAACATCCCATGCAAATTAAAGTACCTAGATTTAACTTGATATTTCTTAATAAGATAGAAAGTAAATAGGAAAAAAAAAAAAAAAAAAAACCTTTAAATTTCAATCCCCAACTGGGACATTCCAGAATAAGCTAAACTGGTCTTAATATCCTTTTGCATCAAAGCTAAAATGTCAACAAAAATTAATGTTATTATGCCAAGCAAAGCTATAATATTCCTTATCATAAATCTCTAGGCGCGCTACCCCATAGCAAGGCGCAAAAGGTCACCTTGGCCACAAACCCACTACTTTATTAATTTCAAAACTAACAATCAATAGTCATGTCCCCATGTTGGGTGTGTGGAGCATAATTATCACCCAACGCAGAGTTAAAATGCAGACCGAATTAAGTCCGAGACATGAGGTGTGTAATTTTCTTGTAATCTTCTCTGTTGCAAAAACTTGGGGTGGTAACTTTCACATTGAAGGTGAACCATTATAAATTTTTGGGATTTTTTGAAGAATGCCTTAAAAAGAACGTATCACTGAAATATTACCTTTTTTTAATGATTTTAGAATTTTTGCCGTCTTACAATACCCAATAAAAAAAAAAATAGTTTCAGGGAAATCTGATTCATGAGATAAAAATCTTAAACATATGCAATAAATAAAGGGGCTATTTTCACAATTTCCTCTAATTTACTTTTGCGTGCACTTGCTTGCCTTGATTTTTTTTATCATCATTATTGCTCTCATTAATAAAAGATTAAGTTCCCATTAAAAAAATAGAAAGATTAACAAGAATTAGAATAATTTTTGAGAACAGGCCAGGCCAAGGCTAACACAAATAATATTTCAGTTAAGCTGAACCATGGGAAAAAATTAAAATTGAAAAAAAAAAAAGACAAAGATAAACAAGAATTTATTTCATTTTATTTAAATTGAAAAACTTACCAAGCTGTACGGACAACAATGTTGGAATTAAGAGGGCTAAGCAGCAACTGCAATCCCATCTGTATTCACCACCAAAATAAATAAATAAAGAAAAGGGACAGAATCAGTAATCTGCTCACCATTGATGATCCGTCCAGAAATAAGAAAAGTTAGAGAGAGAGAGAGAGAGAGACCTTAGATGGGACAGCCATGAAAATGGAAACGAAGGATAAATCAGGGGCTGAAAGTTCGGGAGAGATTTCTGGATTTTCACTTAAGCTTTTGATTTGTGAAAGCGGACTATACTGCGTTTTCTTTTTCTTCAGAAGGCGAACGAATAAGGAAAAAATAAAAATAAAAAGGAAAAGGAAAAGGATTTGGCCAAGTTAAATCAGACGAATAATATTCAAAAATACAATTATTTTATGTGTCGATGGTATTCTATTTCCAAATTTATTAGTTAAAAAGTGTACCATGGTTTTCCATTAAAAAAAATGAAAAACAGAGTATATCAGAGTTTTTTCTATTTTATTTTCATTTGCCAAAATAAAAACAAGAGGGTAAATGTTTTCTCAGGTATTTTTTAAGATCAAACCTATAATTTTATATTTTAAATATAGTTTAACTATTATAAATATTTTATTTAATATTATGATCTATTTTTTAATTTAATATTAATTATCTATCTAATTTTATAAAAATATCCTCATATTTACATGTGGAATTAGGATTGTGCATGAAACTCACTAAATCGTCTAAACCAATCACACCGTCACTGTCCCACTCATCAAAACGAAACCACATTATCACCTGCTATTTTCTGAGAGGGTTTTCAAACCACCTACCTTCTTAGTGGGTGGGGGTGGTTTTGAAAATTTGTTTAACCTTCCACCCGCCAATATACATATATAGATGTATGTATATTTATGTTTTAAACTTTTTTATATCTCTCTTTTAAAACTTTTATTTATGGTTTTAAAAAATCTACTTAAAGCTCATAATTTATAAGGTTTTTATCTTTAATTTTATATGTAACCTTTCAATTTCCAACTTACAAGTTTTATAATATTCATTATCAACATTTTTATTTTACTCATAATCAAAAAGGTCTAATTTAGTATCGACATTTTAACTTTTTCTCTTTGTCTTTCTTAATCTCACTCATAACTTTCAGTTTTTAACCTTTAAAACTCTTAAACACTTGCATACTAACATTGGCAATTACCCAAAGAGAGAGAAAATTAAGCATTTAATAGACTTAAGGTTTTTTTTTTTTTTTTACCAACCTTTATTATTTGATAACTCTTTAATTTGAAAAGAATTCTATGCACTTTATTTTATGAGTTTGACTATTTAGTTTAATGGCATTTTGCTTTTGCAAAAGAATATATAAAGAAGCTAAAATATAAAATAAAATGTTTTCAATTATTTATACAATATACTATGATATATATTTATATCAATATATCTATATGTATCAGCATTTTGTCTATGCTCTTGAAGGTATGACATAATTTTAAAAAATACAAGAAAATAAAATAAAATAAAAAGACTCAGAATTCTCTTTATGTCCACCAAACCGTTTGCTTCAACCACCTCCAATTTGTCTAACCCAGTTTAGTATCGGGGAATTTTAGGTTGGGATTTTTAAAAACTTTTTGTCTTCCAATTCCCCTGTCATCCACCTGTTACCCGTAAAATCCATTCATGCATAGTTTTATGTAGAATTATATTCCATAAAAGTTGTTGTGGAATTATAACCAAATCCATTTTTAAAATATAAATGTCAAATTTTTTTAATCAAAAGAAATTTTAAAAGGGTTTAGAGCTAAATAACCTTTTTTTTAAGATTTTTTTTAAATGACCTAAGTTTTTAAAAACCCTTTTTTTTCTAAACTAGTTAAATAATTTTTTTAAATGATTAATCGATAATTGATCAAATTACGATAAATTATTAATTGATTACATTTGAAAAAAATGAAAAACGATTATTTTTCTAAATAAAAAAAAAAGATCGGTTATTTGTTAGACTAAATAATCAAAATAGGTTAATTAGTATAATTTTTCTTTTTTAAATGATTAATTATTAATTAACCACTTAATAAATAATTAATTATCAATTGATCGATACCAATGTACTTTTTTATTACCATCACTTGCTTTTTTAAATAAAAAACTGACTATTTTATTAAATAAATAAATAAATGCTCAAAAACTGTTTATCTACTTAATTTTCTTAATTTTTTTTATTTTAGAAATACTTACAGTCACTGTCAAAAACTTTTTACTAAGTTAGTTCTTGAACTTGTTAAATAGAAATAAGGGAGAAAAAGAGAAATAGGCCTTACATCAATCTTAATAAAAATAAATAATAATAAAAAATTAAAACGGTTATTAAATAACATATTTTTAATAAATAATAATTTATTATAATTTAAAATTTTAAAAATATCTTTATATGTAAATTTTGTTAAATTTATTTGGTAAATCACTTTTTAATTTAGTAAATTATTTATTTATTGATTTTAATAAATTTTGATAAATTTATTTAATAAATCTTTTTTTTACTTAGTAAATTATTTATTTACCGATTTTAGTAAATCATTTATTACATAATAAATAATTTATTTATCATGTAAACAAATAACTATTGATCTCATAGATCATTAATTTATCAATATAATTAAATGTAAATTCTTGATTCATAGGTATAAATTCTTGATTTTGTAAATAATAGTTTACTAATTGATTAATTTACTGATTTTGTAAAAAATAATTCTGAATTGTACAATCCCTTTTATTTTGATAAATCATTCGTAAATTCTTAGTTTATCACTGTAATTAATTATAAATTCTTAATTTTATAAACGTAAATTATTGATTTCGTAAATTATTAATTTACAAGTTTTGAAAAATAATCCCAAATTCAAGATATCAAAACCCTAACCCAAAAATGACGCGAACCTGCCAATCACCCAAAATTCAAAAACCTACCGCTACCATCGTCATTGTCGCCGTCACCTTCAAACTCCATTAGATCTTTGCACAGCCGAAGATCACAAAGTCATGAAGCTTTTGCTAGTTCGCAATGCTGGAATCTTGACATTGACCTTGCACGACTATTGGATATCGACGAAGACAAAGATCGTAGTGGCTAGAAGCTTCAACCAGATCACAATGGCGAAAATCATGATGGAGATGAAGATTGGGATGGCTAAATCTCGACTTCGCAAATCACAAGCTCACGATCAAAAAAATGGTGATTGTAATTTTTGATTCACCATTTGACCTAAGATCGCAAGCTCATCGACCAGAACAAATGGCGATATGACTTCGGCGAGAAACCTGCAAAAAATAAAAATAAAAAAAAGACCCACAACTTAGAGAAAGAAAGATGAAGGAGCGGGAGGAATCACGACCAGAGGCTCAGCAACAAAGATTGCAAATCCACCAAGTCTAACCATGGCCTCTCCATCGTGAAGTCAACAACAATCGTGATCTCCTCCAGTTACAAGACTCAGACGGAGAGAGAGAATCTAAGGAGAGAGAGAGAGAGAGAAATAATCTGAGGAGAGAGAAAAAGAAAATCTAAGGGATGAAAGAAAGAATATGTAGAACAAGAAAGAGAAAAAAGATATAAATAATTAAAAATCAATTCATGAGTAAAATAGAAACATTACTTGTATTAAAATTAGATAATACTATAAATTTTTAAATATTTAAAATTCTACTATTTACTTCCAAGCACATATAAAATTAACCTATTTACTACAATTTTCCTAGAAATAATAGTCTAAATTAATAGTTTTAGTTACAAGTTTTGTTAAGTATACAATAAAGAATATTTGTAAGAATAATCTAATAATAATTTTATATAAGTCTTTACTATAAGATGTTAAGTTTTTTCCTCCAATTCCAAGTTAAAAAAAAAAAAGAGAGAAAAGACTGTACAAAAACGGGATAATTTTAAGGTAAAATGATGATGATTATCACCTAAGAGGCGTTTCCATTTCTCTTACTTACATTATTATAAAGAAATATACCGAGAACTTACTTGGAAAAAATAAACTAAAAGCTGGCCGATTTTTCTCGTTCTCAATTTAACATATCACAACAATATCTATCTTGTTGTAAAAGCACAAGAAATTTCTTTAGCAGAAAAAAAAAAAAAAAAATTGGCACATGAAGTTTAAACAGCAGAACTTTGTAAATTCAGAGTATTGATTCATGGCACACCACTTTTGCCGCGGAGTAAATCAGCCTTGTATCATCTGCATGAAAAAGGAATACAACTGTCAATAACGACCTTCATGCATTTGTATCAGATCATAGTGTCCCTTTACCCAAAAAGAGCCGATTAGTTCGATTGCTTAAATGAAAGATTCCAAGAAAAAAATGCAGAATGTTCATCCACCTCGATTAAACTCCTGCTTTGAGATGTTTGTTTCAACTATTAGCACTTCAAAAATCGAACTAGTTTCATCTACAATAACACAAATTTATAGCGATAAATTTCCATTGGTTTCCCATTTCTCCCAAAAGCTTAAGTTGCTAGCAGGTTGTACAACATTAGCTTTCTATTCAAACATTTCCTCTCTAATGAAAGGTATTACTTATCGAGAAAGGATGAGTTGACGTGAATCTTCATAAAATATGACTACTTCAAACTCATACCTGCAATTGCAGCCAAATCGAAAACACGGGGGACATTCATCTCTGCCTCAACAGCAGCTTTTGAAGTTGCAATGCCAACTGCCACACTTTGCATTATGTCCAAACCGGCACAAATAGAAGAAAGAGTCCCACCAACTAAGCAATCGCCGGCTCCTGTAAGCCTCACAACGGTTGCAGGAAGCGCAGGAAAATGCACAGCAAATAGGCAAGAACTGCTCTCGGACTTAGCAGAATTGGGGGTCCGGTTTGACGGACAGGCTGCAGTCACGGTTTTGTATAACTGTCTATTTGAATAATCTCTTTCCATTCCTTCATCAATGGTTCTCATTGATGTTGGACCTCCTTTAGAGCATAAGAACACTCCATTTGGTCCAAGGGTCACAATAATGATTTTGACACCATTTTCGAGCAGAATCCAGATTGCAGGTTTTAGTGTTTGAAACAAAGATTCTATCGACCACTTATCCCTTTCACTTGGAGAATAGGAAAACATGTTTCCAGCAGATAAAGCATTTGCCATAGCAATAAGTTCATCTTCATTAGGAGAAGCAAATGTCACCTGTTTGAAAAGACGGTGAGAGTCATTTTCTCCATTATAACCGTTAAACAGAACATATGGCGCTACAAATGAATGCTGACAAAAATCAATCCACAACCATTCCCAAACATAAAGAAAAAGAAAGAAACTTTGGCAACAGTTTTAGACCATGCAAATAACTGTTTCACGACTATTGCATCCTTGATGGTCGAGAATACTATGATATAGAAAAAGTGTTGCTGTGAAAATTGTACCACTCACATACTTGGCAACTGGCACAATTCTTCTAGATTTTTCAACTGAAACAGGTTCGAACCACACTGGAATTTTAGACACCGCCGCTACTGAAAGGCGAGAAGAACCAAGATAGTACACAAATAAGAGAAAAGCAAAGAAAAACTCAACCGAAACTAAAGAAAGACTGTTGAAGAGAAACCACAGGATTTACTTTGGCAAGAAGCTTCGAGAGCTTGAAGGGTCAGATTTGCATCAACCATCAACACAGAGGATGAATGTATATTGCTCTTGAATTGCTGGATCCACTCGGGTGTAAGAAAATTTTCCTACGCCAGTTTCACCAATTAAAAATTAAAGCTCGTGGGAAGTTAAGCCAATCCAATGAAGAAAGAACTTGATCTACCAAAATAGCAACTTACAATAGCTTCGACACTTGCAACTCCAGCTGCCAACTCCCTGTTGTCATTAAATATATTGCTTACAACGGCAGTGTTGATATCTTGCTGCTGCAGAATTCCTACTCAAAACACCATTCTTGCAAATAAATAGACTAGTACAAATTAGATTACTGACTTGTGGAAAAAATTGCAGACTCTAGTGTCCCAACTGGTCAAACTTAGTACTAAAATGTAAAGGGTCATCAAAATAGCTCAAATTTCTGGAATGGAGATGAAAAATCACTTTTTATCGTGTGAGACATTAAAATCTTAAAAGTTGAAGTTATCAACTGATAAAAAATCCCAATAGTCCAAAGGTACATTTGAAAACCTTCTGTAGATAGCCCAGCAGATTTCCAGCGTTCTAACAATAAATTTCCTGGGCAAGGAGAAAATAAATCGTCAGTTTCATTAGCACCAAGAAACTATGCTTGGTGGTTATGCAACTGTGATAATCATCACCAGAAGAATTTGATCTGAATAACAGAATAAATGCATATCAGCTCCTCATAAGCATTAAAAAATAATGTCTACGACTGATTTGGGCCACGAGTTATCCCTATTTGGGAAAATTTATCCTGAAATATGCCATTATAAGCATTTACCGGACAA
The DNA here is from genome assembly GCA_035233585.1 of Antiaris toxicaria. NCBI lineage: Eukaryota > Viridiplantae > Streptophyta > Magnoliopsida > Rosales > Moraceae > Antiaris > Antiaris toxicaria. The sequence continues at coordinate 44,435,778 of CP141158.1, read as the reverse complement.
ATCCAATCCTTGCACTTAAAAAATATGGAAATATGAGAAAGTGGCCTTTTTGAAACATTTCTTTACTTAATGTCTCGAGTTTTATTAAATTAGAAAAATGATTGTTGATCGATATCAATATATGTTTTTACAAGTCAATTACTAATTGACTAAATTGATTGACCATGGTCAACAAACATGTTAATGGCCACTGACCATTTTCCTTAAAAAAAAAAAATGTTTACCCTTTAAAAAAAAAAAAAGTGTCCAAAACTGTTATCTAGCCTAATTTCTCTAATCAAATTTTGAACCAAGTATTTTAACTCTTTCTTTCAGGTACAAGTACCTTGTTTGTTAACTAGAATCCTCTTGTGAGTGCAAAATTTCAAAAACTACCAAAATTCATACTGACGAAAATTACCTGCCATGTCAAGACCCAAAGCACTTATCATGAAAGGTTTTGTTCCAAGCTTTGACATGCACTCGGCAACATTTCTTGCTACACCACCTAGTACATAATTTACCTGAAACAAGAATCCTAATGTAAGCATAAGCAAAATCGCTAACTAAGCAAGTATTTTATGGGTTTTCTCATTAACTCTGTCGGGTCTCAGGCACTAGCCCTGAAGGAAGTTCCACATCAAATCAAGCAAAAACTTGAAGCTAAAATAAAGAGAAGTCAGCTGCTTGTGGGCCAATGGTACCTTTACAAAATGTGAAAATACTCATCACACTCAGTAAAAGGATTTTTAGCCAATGAAAAAAGAGACTACGAGGCATAATAACCAAACTCCCTGTGTTTAATCAAAATGTTGTGTCCCAACCTACGTCTTCACCTTTTACAAATCGTGTTAAAACGTCCCTGGAGGGGAGTTTCTTAACAAAACTTCTCAGGGAGGTCGTTAACACGATTTACAAAACACAACGGATAGGTGTAGCATTTCCGAAACATGGGGTGTAGAATTTCAAAATTACACAGAGAGGTTTTTGTTATCAACCTTTCCATTAGTAACTTCAGTTATCCAAATGGGCATTTATCAAATTATTTCAATAATGAAAACATAATGATTGCATGCATAACCCAGCGATAATTCCAAACCTGATTCCATAAACATAGAGTTTGAATTTCCCCACCCCAAGTGTGTGTGTGTGTGTGTGTAGGAATTTTGCCAAAGTCACAAATACTAAATTAACCTTCTTCGATCTTTCATTTTACATTGGAGTGACCGACTGAAAAACCGGTTGTCCACTATCGTTCCAAAGGCATTTTGCTAATTAAATTTTTCGGAAGATCGTTTAACACTCTATATATATAAGGGCACAGTTAACTTTTCCATTGGGCTAATCTCACCCTGTTTATAGATAGCAGCATCGCAAACTACAGTAAACAAAAAAATCACAAATATTGAATTTATAATTATAAATACAAAAAAAAAAAAAAAAAAAAAAACAGAAAAGGGTGGGAAAAAAAAAAGAGCAGTTACTTTGCCAGGAGTAGTGGATCTGGGAGTTAAGGAGATTGAAGGAGTGGCATGAATGTCCAACACCATACCCCCTATGATCACAGCCTCGGTTTCCAATTTTCTCAACTGCCCATTTCTTAGTAACGCCTTTCAAACAACATAAGTTCTCGAAATACGAGAATCAGCACCCAAAAAGAACAAAAAATAAAAATGTCCAAGTAAAAATTAAAAAAAAAAAAAGCATTTTTTTATCAAGGAGAAAAAGAAAGGAGTAAAACAAGCTGACCAGTTGAAGAACATGGCTGGGGTTAGGTGGTATAGAAAGGTGGCGAGAAATACAATCCAATCTTCTCCGAGCACTGTTTCGACTCTCCTCCATTGTTTCTTCCGAGAGTACCACATACAGTTTATGAGCTTGAACACAAGACGACGATGAAGCTCTCAAATTTTCTTTTTGTTTTGTTATGTTACTACTATTATTATTTGTTTTGTTTTGCCAATACCTCTGTATGTCTTGGGCTACTGAGCTCTCAGGCCAGGCCCAGAAACTTGGGCCGTTGAAAGCATGTTGTGGAAGTTTAGGAAAATTTCTACAAAAAAACACTTACCAATTAAACAAATACCATTTATAAATAAATCATTTATCAATAAAATAATATTCATTTACCATTCCTTCAATAAATGATTATTTACTCTTTATTTATCATTATTAATTTTAACATTTTTTCTTTCTCCTCTCCCAAATGCCACCATAGGTCATCGTTGCCGGAGTTACAGAACGGCGATCCTGGTCATTGCAAAGGAAGCCCAAGCCTCATGACTGATCTCCATTCCTTCCTCTTCCTGAGTGAGCCCATTGCTGGTGCCTCCTTTCTCTTCCTCTCCCTTTGCAGCTCCGACTTCAACAATGTCACGAGCATTGGGTGAGGTGATGGTTAGCATGCGAGGAATAGTCGAGCTCCTCCAATCTCTGTGCGCTAAAGCTAATGATTAAAAACTTCTGATTTACCAAAATTTTCAGATTCTGTCACCAAAATATTTAAACAAACACTAGATAAAATTGAAAATTCCCTAAAAATAATAAACCACGATAAAATTCAAAGTTCAATATCAACCAAAATCTAATAAACAACCAAAATTTTTGCCAAAAAAAAAATCTACTACTTTAATTGCTCCACTACTATCATCGTTTTTCCTTATTGGAGATGGCGCCATCGCTGATGGTTTTGAATCCCTTATTCAGATTGTGTTGCTACTGTTTAGATTACGTTGCCGCCAAAGTTAGAGTGCTGGCCTCCACTGTTCAAATCTCTAGTAGCCACGATCTAGCCTCACCAGAGTTGAGGAAGAGATTGATGGGATGACTCTGATTGCTAGGTTCGGTACAAGCTCCAATTGTCTTAGTAGCAGTAACTTCAACAGGCATAGTGGCAGCTCCTTGGCAATGCTTGTGGACCAGGGAGGAAAGAGAGAGAATGGAGAAAGAATAAAAAGAAGGAGAACAAATAGGAACAAAAGAGAGAGAAAGAGAGAGGAGAAGGAGAGGAGAGAGTTAAACCAATAAAAAATTGTCATTTACCACGTTAAATTAAATTTATGACATGTTTTTTAATTTTTTAAGTTGTAGAAAAAATTAGTGGACACCTTAACATATAGTCTAAACATATAGTCTAAAGGGTGTTTGGTAAGAGTATTGCAATCGTATTATATTTAAATACAATATAATTTCATTCAAATACAAAAATCTTGAATTCAAATATCAATCACATTATAATTTAAATATAATACAATCACTGTTCATCATTTCACTTTTTCAATTATTTTTATTAATTACATCACTTACTTTCTTTCTTTCTCATTTGTTTCTCTATACTTTTATTAATCACAATACATATAATATAATTTAAATATTTTTCATCTAAACAAATATTTCATTTGAATACAATATAAATATTTTTTATTTAAATATATATTATATTTAATACATTATATTTAAATACAAAGTGAATATAATATATTATCAAAATACCTCATAATTATCCCTAACATGTTGCTTTAGCCCAATTATGAGCAAACATGGGCTGAAATGAAAAGTGTGTAATAGATGTGGGCTTAGGCGTTACTAGCAATAATTGGGCTATTGAGAATCATAAATGGAAATGCCTTTTTAGAAGGTCAATATAGGGGCGCACAACTGCTGGATTTGGTGATTATTGGACGGTTTAAGTGGTTTTGTTTTATGGTGGATTGTGAAAATTTTAAACTGTAACTGTCTTAGTTTTAAGCAGTTTGGGCTTCCTTTTTTTTTTGGGGGGACATAGACGATATATTGAATGTTTGCCTTTTATAACTATATTTTTTTTCCTTAGAGATTTCAACTAAAATTTGAAAGTACTTTACATTAATAATAAAAACTATATATGATTATTGATAAGTAGTCTTTGATAAAAACAATATAAACTAAGCGTGTTGATGTAAAATTAAAGTTCGTAATCATGTCATATTCAACAGGACATATAATCTAAAATCCAAATGTCAAAACCTAATCAACAGACATCTAAATTTTAAAATTCAATTTCCAAATACTAAAAAATAAAATAAAATAAAATCCAAATTTCAAGTTTATAAAAAAGCAATACCTAATTTGAAAAAATCCTACATATTAATCAATAGCAACTAGTAAGGTTGCTAAAATAAAAAGCACATAATTTAAGATATGTTTGGACTTTATTAGCAATTTGAATAATTAATAAGAGTTAAACATTTGATCTTAACGTTAAAAGCAATATTTTGTTTTATATAATGTAAGATTTAAACTACAAGTCATTTACTCCGCTTGCCTAAAGAGCGGTTTTGATGTGAACCCATCCATAATGGGTAGGAATGGACATTGAGGGTGGTCAAGCATGTGATGGATATTTTTATACAGCCCTAAGTCAACAATAAGGAGAAAGAAGTAAACAGTAGTTTTTTGAAAATAATTGAAGTAAATAAAATGTTTTTAAAAATATTTGAAATAAATAGCAGATTTATCAGATAAATAACTTATTTATTCCTTGTAAATATGTTATTTATATAATAAATTTACTATTTATTTAAGTAGATAGTAGATTTATCAGATAAATAACTTATTTATATCTTGTAAATATGTCATTTACTTATTAAATTTACTATTTACTCAAATATTTTAAAACCTCACTTTTTACTCCAATTATTTTTAGTAAAAAATACTATTGACTACAATTTTCCAAATAGGGCACAGGAAAACTGCAGAATTACACTTTTAAATAGACATGTTTATGATTTAAAGAAAGAGATCGGTTTTTCTTTTCTTTTTGTCCTTTTGGGGCATCTCCAACCTGCCCCTATATTGGTGCAAAATGGCAAACTGACATCGAAATTTACTTCCGTTCCAACGTCACTTTTGACGTTATTATGACATTGGTGAATAGTGTCGTGCTAGGAATAGGGCGACATTGTAGGGATGTCGCAATTACTTTTTCCTTTTTCTTATGTTCAAAAATTTTTTAATAATAAAAGGGCTTAAAACATTTTTTTTTATAAATTTGTTGGTTAATTTTTTGCCGCATTTTATTTTATTTTTAAAATTAAATAAGTGTACTATAAAAAATTTAATAAATCCTGTTTTTATCCCAAATGCATGTTGACAAATTTTTCATTTTGAGAGGATTTTATTGGAATTTGAAAAGGAATATACAGAAAATATTCCTTTTAAAGCAATTTTGAAGTTGATAGGTTGGAAAATAACTATAAAATAAAGTTAAAACCGCACTATTTTAGAGTTAAAATAACTGTAAAATAAAATAATAGGTTGGAAAAAACCTTAGTACTTGTTTAAATTTTTTACTTTTATACTTTTTAATTGGAGGTGAAAAAAACTAAAACTATTATAACTGAAACAATAACGTAATGATGTTTTTTAAGGGAGCAATCATACCGATCATCCAAAAATAAGCTTCTTGACTTTTTTAGAAATATAGAATTGCAAATTGCAATAAGCAAAAATTTTTTAGTAATAGTATAAATAGGCAACGGTTATCATTAATGAGCTAAGTCATGAGCTCGTTGCTTATATATCATCATTAACAGCGGTGTAGCTACTCTTATATTTTAGTGTATTTTAGTGGAAACAAACACTAAACTTTTTTATAGAAATAAATTGCATGAAAAAAAAAAAAGGTATGGATATATCTATGGGGATAATTGACTTTGATCAGCGGGGACTCATATGAAAATTTAATTTTCGAGTGCAGGTAAAATGTGAAAACGATAAAAATTCTACAAGTTATATATATATACAAAAAAAAATATATATATATATAATTAGTGAAAGCGATAGCCCTCAGTTAGTCTCATGTAGCTTCGTCGTTTATTGTTAAAGGCATGTTCTAAATGATCGAGTTGTGGGATTTAGAGCAAGAGTTTGCACAGTAATTTGCACTTTAACAGTAATTTGAGAGCACTCTTTAACAGTAATTTACTATTTTATTGAGAGCACAAGTTTTAACAGTAATTTGCACTTTGAAAATAAAAATTTAAAATACTTCATGAACATCTTACTATCTCGTAACACTCTTTCTTTGACCCAAAAAATTAACTCTAGTATCTACAAAGCTCATAATATTAGAAATAATTTCTCTTCACATAAGTTTTAACAATAATGTTGGACTACTTATGTACAAGAAATGTCTCAGATCTAATAGTTGTAACATCTTATTTAGAATCTTATAAGTTTATTTATGCAAAATTTTCTATTTAGTGTCTTATAATATGTTACCGTTTAAAAATAAGTGCAAGGACAACTATTACTAAAAATATTACATTAAAATAAAATAAAAAAAGTTACAAGTATCGTTTTATATAAGTGTAAAAAAAATTATGGGAATATATATATATATAACGGGAAAAACGACCAACATTAAAGGAAGTAAGGACTCCAAACTAGGGCTTTTATGGTATTTTATTTTTTTGGGGAGGGATATTTTACTTTAGTTTCCTGCCCCAATTAAAATAATTACAAGACAAAGGTTGTTACGTAATCAATTCTCGACCACATACTAAAAATGCAGCAAAGCAATGTTTGGTAAAAGCATTGTATTTACATTGCGTTTCAATACAATGTATTGAATATAATTTGCATTTAGATGAAAAGTATTTGCATTGTATTAGAATGCAATGTTTGTTTAGATGAAAAATATTTGAATTGTATTTAAATAATGAATATGTGATGTGTAGGGCAAATGTAAAGAGAAAAAAAGAGTGAGAAAGAGAATATGTGATGTAATTAGTAAAAATAGTAGAAAAATAAAATAATAAATAGTGATTATATTGGATTTAAGATGTGATATAATTGACATTTGAATATAATACTTTTGTGTTTACATGAAAATTATATTGTATTTGAACGCAACGCTAATATAATACGGTAAACAAACAAGGTAATTTGGTGACAATATAGTGAGAACAATGTATGCATGCATATGTTTGGTAATCATATCTAAAGTGATTTCAAAACTTTGATGATGGTAATGAATGATAGTTGCTTCATAAAATTTGACTAGCAACAAAATGATGGTTCAGGGGGGAAAAAAAAAGTAGATCGAAAGCATGGCCACCATATAAATTTTCTGCGTATCAAAATGCTGAAACATGGAGATAGCGATGTTACTTGTTTGCTGGGCCATGGTCCAATTGACTTTGATACACACACATAAATATATAAGTTAAAGAAGAGTGTTTGTAATTGAATTAACCAAATTTCGTTGATAGTGATGATATATATACACATTTAACCTTTACACAAAGAAAAAGAAAAATATAGACTATACAAATATCTTAAACTTAAATAATATGATAAATCAATTAGTCTAAATTAACTTCCTTATCAAGCTTGCTTGTAATTACATTTAATTGATCATTACAAGGATAGTATAATAGTAAATTCAACGTTTGGATCATCCATTCTAAATTTCAAAAAAAAAAAAAAAAATCATATATGAGTAGTGGCAAAATATATAACGATTTTATAATAATGGCTGTCACTTTTAGCCTCATACAAGTCAATGGATTAGTAATTAAGTGAAGCAAGGTACATGTTAGGCATCTGGGTCTGGACTATGAAGTAAAAACCAAATAGAGAGTATGTTAATTCCACGAAACTTTTTTAAGAAATCAGCATTCTTATATCACTAACCTTTAATATATAATTTATCAATTAATTAGTCGCTAATTTTGGTTAATCTACCTTGAATACATGTGGTTGGCTCCAATTTACGGGCTAAATCGTTTTGAATTTGTGCTTGCTTTAGAAGTTTAAAAGTGGATACAACTAAATTGACTTTCTTCTCCCTTTTTCAAAATAGAAATTAATTATTACTTAATACTTATCCAAGAAATTGGTAAGGCCAAAAAGTGATAGGTCTGACTATCCATACACACAGGCATTTATAATATATAGTGGCTATAATATATCTTAAGGGGTTTCAATTACTTATCAAGAGTTGGCCAAAATCATGTTATATATATTTCACAGAATAATTATTGTGAGGTTGATACTATAGCTTGGCGATTAAGAACAATAACACTTTATGGCTTTCTTTTATATGCCTTAAAGGTACAATTCTTTTCTTCCCCCCCTTTTTTTTAGTAGCGAGATTATATAATTAATGTGTATATGAACCTCTAAAAACAGTTATAGACTGGTTCCATTTTTATTTTAGTACTTGTGATCCTACAGGTTTTAACGTTAAATTCGACATAAACACCCCACTAATCTTTTTTCTTTTTATTACTAAATTGTTACTTTTCTTTTCTTTATTATTATTATTATTATAGAATGCCAATATATATCCAAACAGTTTCTTTACTTGCCACGCCTACATGTTGTGGGCATGCGTAATGGGAATTATTGACTAACGAATATACCAAAAAAATATAAATGAAATTAAAGAAATATTCCCTACCATTCCAAGTCCAACTATTGATACATCAGAAAAGACCAAGAGAGAAGCCGCTACACAGTCTTACGGCTCTTGCTTTAAGTCAAAGTCTTCCATCACATGCGTGTCTTCATTATTTTTTTTTTTTTTTGGGTGAGTGTGCGCATCTTGATGTTGCACTATATTACACAACTGGTCCCAACGTAGAGAAGTAGGGTTTTTCTACTGTCTTTTTCAATATAACTTTTTCTTAAAGTATTTATAGTAATTAATTGATTTATTTATAATTTTAAGTAAAATTTTAAATTATAAATATGATATTATATATATATATATCATATTTTACATAAAATTATAAATCAACTGTTGTTATAAGGTTTTTAAGAAAAAATTATAACTGAAAGACTATCCCATATCTAAAGAACGATAGATATAGGAGATATATATGTATATAGATATGAGAATCTTGAATATTATACAATAACACAAGTTGAAATGTCTTCAGCGAAAAAAAACAAAAAAACCACAAGTTAACTGAAATGCAAATTAGGGCAACGTAGCTTTGTATGAACTGTTTGCTTCAGAGGTACTGTTCCTGGCATTTAATAATGCCTTGGAATTATGTTGTGAAAGGGATATAAAGTGGGACTAACAAGAAAGATACGATTTGTGCACGCAAGGAGAAAGAGTTAAAGGTGAGAGGGATAGATTTTGGAAATTCCAACACAGTCAGTTTCATGTTATAATGTTCGTCAAATTAATTTTCTAGTCATCTTGATTGGAAAAAGGGAAAATGGGAACAAAATATAAAAAAGTATGTTGAAATAGTCTGGATCCGAAACCGGAATTTCGGGCTCCACGGGGGCTTGCCACACAACAAAGAGGCTCTCGATGATGGGACCGGGCACGTCATGCGGAGCCAGTCTGCTTTGGAGCCGTGCATGAACTTAAAATATATGCACGAGTGATGCAATTATTCTTTTAAAAATTATAATTGATAGGGGAAATGTAATCAATTTTTTTTAAACATCATTTGGGAATAGATTAGAAAATGCACTCCAAACGCTATTTGTTTAGAATTTTATTTTAATAAGTCCCCTCATGGATTATACCTTTCCTTAAAAAAAAAAAAAGTGTTAAATTTAGTGACATAGAAACAGTGACAAAGCTAGGATTTATTGACAAGAAGACCAAAAAATAATTTTTTTTAATCAAGATTATACTAACATATATATATGTGATTGTTTTTGTTTATTAAATATTTTGAACTTTTTTGAAATAAATTTTCAAAATTTGAAATAAATGATTGACCATATTCTCCAAATTGTTGATTTTAAATATTTTTTTCTTTTAAAAAATACATCAATTGTTAACTTTCCCATGAAGAATAGTAATTCATACCTAAAAATAAATTTTAAAACTTCCTAAATTACAATATACAAATCAAGTAAACTATAAAAATATTCAAATCTAGTAAACGAATTATTATCATCATCACTATTATTATTTTGCTTATTTTGAGAAAAAATGAAATTTTATTAAAGAAAAAGTTACAATAAAAAGTAATACTTTTTACAACAAGAAATTCTAAAGGAAAATGTATAAAAAAAGACTAGTATCAATGTTTTATCTTCTCAAAAATCCTTCCCTTAATTATTTCTCTATTTTCTTTATTCTTAAATTTAATTCAATCATTGTTCTAAACCATCAAGAATTATTTCCTCATTTTTTTGACTTAACTATTTCATTATTTTAAATCTTCACGTATATTTGTAATAGCTTATATCAAATCATTTCCACTGTATCTTTCCTAAATCCAACATAAAAATAAAGGAATTGGAATTGATAAATTAAGTAATACAAATAAATTTCCTATATCTAACATAATAAAGGAACTAGAATACATAAGTTAGATATTAAAATAGAAGGAACAAAAAAAGATTATAAATGGAAGAAGGAAAGGAGAAGAAAAAAAAAATCTCACCTTGAATAATAAAGCAAATTTCCAAAATAATATTTGTGATTGTTTATTTACAAAGTGAGAAAATCATATGACAAATAATAAATTTCAAAAAAAAATATATTTGAACTAATTTAATATATAAATAAATAAAAATATAGTAGAATACCAATAGTATTTCGATGGATTACCAAATAGTATCATAATGCCTTTTTTGTTGATTGGAAATATTTGTAGAAAACCACATTGTGTTGACTTTTAACTTTTCTTAAAAAATAGCAAACATCTTGAAGCAATTATTAGTGGGGCAAAATTCTAGGAATGTCCTAAAATGTCAAAATGTTCCTTTTTTAGGACATTCCTAAGGTTTCCCCTTTAATAAAATTGTTTTATTCTTAAAATCAAAATTATTTTTCTAATAAAATATAGAGAACTATTTATTTAAGGAGAGGCTAGAATAATTTACATACATACTCACCATATTAAAATTACGGAAAAAAAAAAAAACTCATTAAAAAAAAAACTAGGGGGGCCATGGCCCTCTCCCTTGTCGTTGCATAGAAAGATGAAATGATATCATTTATATTTACACCCTGAATTATGCACATATATATATATAGATAGATTGATAGATTTATGCATACATGTGTGTGTACATATATATATATATATGTGTGAAAAGAGGCTGGTTGAAATATGCACAGGTAGTTTGGAATTATAATAGCAAAGGTCAAACTAATGCGCTCATGAATATTTCTAAGCCTACCTATGCCGGTAATATATAATAATGCTGTGAAGAATACATATATAAATATATATAAATACATATACACACTTGAGAAAATGAATAATGATAAAATCGTTACGTGCTTGGGTAACTTCCATGACTGGTTAGTCAATTATATGCATTTATTAAACAAGATTTCTCAGACATTTATGTACAGAACATACCAAACCGAATAGACCACAACTTATGATCATAATCGATCAGTCTATCAAATCTCGATATACGATATTATATATATATGTATACACGCACACACACATACATAGCTTGATTAAGTCGTCGCGGCTTTCGGTGTCTTTGCAATTATTTATGCAACTTACGTCCCCTGATATAGATTTGTATGAATTATATTATATATATGTATAAAACAGGTTTATTCCAACATAATTATATTGTACAAATAGTATGAGACTACGACGACGGATGAGGCTTGGTGAGAAATTAATCTCGAAGTTGTAACTGGCCAGGCGCTGCATGCATTCCAGGTGTGCCAAGCTTGCTTAGTGCCCTCTAATTTACATAGATCTAATTGTTAAAGTTCTAATGGGACTAGGTATATTTTTGTTATATATATATATATAAGGAATAAGTTTAACTAGACCTCTTGATTTAAAATCTGAAAATATTTTTATTTCTCTTGTTACTATCTAACTAATTTGTCATTGTAGTAATAAGAAATATGTTTGTATCGTGAAAGCAAGGATAATCGGTACTTTTAGGTGGCCCTTTTGAACTCAAACTGTCAGAGAACACAATTTTTTTAATTATTCTTCTTACAGTCTTTTTCCTCGTCCTTTTCCGCATTTTTCCATGCATTCTATTCTAATTTATTATAAAATTTTAATCATACTAACACATAATTAAATTGTTTATTACATATGCCTGAATATTAGCGAATACTCTTCAATAATTGAACAAACCTAACACTTAATTAAAGACTTAATTAATATTACTACCCTACTTAATCATGTTCATCTTTCGCTTTTCAATGGTTTTGGCTTTTTTTATATGGTTGTAAGACCAACTTATTAAACAACATATTTATGCTAAATGTCTTTGTTGAACAACAAATACAATCTCAATTATAATAGGAAAGTAGTTAAAATCATTTTCTTTTTCTTTCAAATTGAAAACCTTAAACTATTATGTTTTTTAAAAGTTTCATATATTAAAACACACGCCAACACACAATACAGTAAGTGACATAGTCTAAAGCACAGTCATTGTTTTATTAACCTATTAATTTTATATGTATTCTTGTTTTGATGTAATTTTAATTAGATTTAATAATTAGAAATATGTAATAATAAAAGAAATATCTATCATATAAAAACATAATGATAATGATAATTAAAAATATGTAAAAGCACATATTATTAATTAACAAAATATTATGATTATTATTATATCATTTATTATTATAAGCGTATATTTTATTGTATGTTATAATATTCTTTTTACTTAGAAATATATACTATTTATGTAAATCCTAATAAAATTTATATTTACAATATAATAATAACGATGATCATGATGGTTGAAAAAAATATTATTATTTAACAAAAAGAAAATAATCATTTTATCGTCTCCCTCTCTCTTGTTCACACATTTTTTTAATTCTCTTTGATTATAAATTTAAAACATATTTTTAAATGTTTAGAATTTTTATTCCTTAATCGTTACCAATTATATAGAAAAAGACATAAAATTAAGATAAATTAATCAAATTAATGATTATTTAAGTTCATAAATTTGTTGTTTATTTGCGCATAAAAAAATTACTATTTTTTGCTTAGACTTTTGCAAACTCCTAAGGTTCAACGACTCTGACTGAAGAGTCCCTTCAGAGTAGCACGTGAAGGGGACGAAGCTGCACATGGACTCCCAGTTTTCAAACTTCCCATAAACACGCGCGGACCCATTTTTCGTGGGGAACAATACTTTTTTATTATTTGTTTTACTTTTCAAAACCATATGTCTTATATGATGAAAAAGGAGTCGATATTTGACAAAGAGGAGCAAAGTACATCTGCAATCAATTTTACCTTGAACTGAATTTCTCGCCAATTTGTCTAGCTAGTTCAAGTGATTCTCAGCTATAGTTGGTTTTTTTTTTTTCCTTTAAGTTCTTTGTTTTAGTTAATCGAAATTTTCATTGGGAACTTAAACTTCACATTATCGATAAAATTATTGTTTTAAATATTAGATGTTTTTGTAATGATATAATAAATGAATGTGAGTAATTTTGTATATGACTGTAAATTTTTAATGTAAATATTTATAAATTATATTATTAAAAATTTAAATTAATGATTAAAAAATTATTTTTTATCAGTGATGTAAAATGAAAAATTCTTTCACAAAAAGATTAGAAATCGTAAGGATATTTGATATAGTTCGCCATTTTTGCTGATTTTATTTAGCTCATATACAAAGATTATGACGATACAAAGTTAATACGGAGACACGTGTTGAGACTTTCATTTGGAAACTCATTCCCATATATATATACATGTATTATATATATATAAATTATCCAAACGAAAGCAAAAGCAAAAAAAAAAAAAAAAAAGGGTGAAAAGAGCGACCAAATGATATTGTAAAGTGTGATTTCCAAAGAATAGGATAAAAGAATAGGTATATTGTAATGTTATTGATCTTGTTGCATTTTGGTTGTTAGTTTTCAGCTTTTATGCTTCTCTTGACTTTGTAACTTCTTCCTTTTTTAATTAAAGTTTGAATTGGGGACGTGTTATGGGATGAATCTTTTAATGGATGTCAGCCTAATATAAGATGTAGCGTGTACCTTTTTATGTTGGTTTATTATACGTTGGAAGAACACGTAACTCATAATTTTTATACACACGAGATTTCAAACGACTAAGGAATTTATTAGCCGTAGTGTCGGTCTAAAAAATATATTTAGACGGGGGATTTATTTTTAAAATATAAAAAATTTTTAGATTTTTTTTAAAATTAAAAATATTTTTGGATGAGTGGTTTATTTTTAGAATATTTTTAGTAAAATATTTTACTATATTTTTTTAAAAGTAAAAATAAATTCTTTTTTTAAAAGGAATTTATTAACCGTACTATCAGTCTAAAAATATATTTTGATTAGAGGTTTATTTTTTAGAAAATGAAAAATTTTTATATTTGAAAAATAAAAGTTGTTTGGATATTTTTTTAAAAAGTGAAAAGTTGTTTGGATGGATAAAAACTTTTCTTTTTTAAAAAAGTTTTTTTTTTATTTTTTAAAAATGAAAAATTTTGGATGTTCAAATACGAAAATTTAGGAAAATCTATTTTCTTAGAATGAAAATTTTTTTATTTTTCAAAAATAAAACTCTTAAACAAACATAACATAAGTAACTAATCCATCACAATAGTGGTTATGACAATAGTAGTATCTATATAGTAAAAATATATTATTGACATTTTAATGAATAATTGGATATCAATAATATTGAGTATTATTTATTAATGAAAAACGATCTCATAAAAACTCACAAATGATATTCATTTTATATTAAGAGTAAGACACTAATTTTAACCTTGATTTTTTTAAGTATTAATTCACTTGATTATAAATTATCAATTTTTTTTTATTTTTTAAGTTTAAGGACCCGCTAAGAAAGAATGACAGATTACGTATTACATGAGTATATATTTAAATATTAAAATTAAAATGTATTCTTAATAACTTTTTTTTTTAATTAATACTGATGTAGTTGTGGCGACCCGCTCTGCTGTAGAGGCTCTACAGTGCTATTACAGTCAACTCTGTAGTTAACCGCAATAGTCTGCAGGCCTCTAGGGTCGCCGGTAATCATGCTGAACTGTAAATTATTTGCTAATTTTACGGAACAAATTTTTCTTTTTTTAAAAACATAAATTGTTTGAGAATGTGATAAGGAAATCATGTTAACAAAATAACCTGCACCTGATCATGATTCCCCTATCACATAATCTTAACTTGAAAACTTGTTCTTGTAATTACATGGTTTAAATATTCAAAATCTGTACAGCGGAAGATTAAATGGTGACCAATATCCCTCGCCCAATCCTTCCCGGCATGCATCTACCCTGTTCGTCGTCCACCGTAAACTACTGGTGAACAAGTCTTTTACCTGCAACATGTGAACAAACTGATGAGCCATGAGCTCAATAAATTCAAACATAAAAACATAAACATGACATGCTGTACTGCTGCGCTCATGCATGAAACTGGACTCTGTGAACATGCTTGTGGCTGAAGGTTTAGTCTTAGGACATTATCTGTTATTTTAGTTCTGGTTTTGGGCCCCTGATTGGTCGTATCGACAAGTTAGTGCAACTGGGAGCGGTACTTTAGTGCTGACCTCCTCAGTCTTAACTGATGCTAAGCATGCAAATCTCCCCATGGGTCGAGAGGCCGATACGCCAATAACTGGTTTAATTACCATCTTGTTGATGTTCCAACTGGGTAGCATACCGATTGCCCCCACAGTCGGAACCTGTTACATGATTTACTGGGGTGTGAATTTTATTAACATACTAGGGTGCCTTGTGCACCTACCTGTGTTCGTGTTCTGGTATCTGTCTGACATGTGTATTGAAATATGCAACTCTACATGTATGACATGAACTGACCTGTGCTGACATGAGACTAACATGAACTGACATAGACATCGTGATGCAGACAATCAATGTCTGACATACACGTCATACAACATATATAACATCATAACATAGCAAGCTTGTCCACGTTGCAGTCAGGACAATGCTTGAACTTACAGAAAGTCTGCTAGCGTAAGCCTCTGCTGCTCTGAGACTGCTGATTCGGGGTCTCTGGCTTGAACTCTTATAAAAGGAATAATCACTGATTATTTTCAATATTCATCTTATACTGGAAATATGGCAAAATATGAAATTTTACATTTCCAGACTCTTTTTTTTTTTTTTTTTTACTCTCTGGCTTTGAACACGCTCTCCTACACGGGCATGTCTCTGGCCGTGTACCTCTCTGGACTTTCATGCCTGGCCGTGTACTTCGTGGAACATGGCCGTGTATACTTACACGGGTGGATACACGGCCGTGTTACTGGCCGTGTACTCCTCTGTACTCTTACACAGTTACTTACACAGCCGTGTTTCTGGCCGTGTTTTCCTGTTGTCTAACATGGTCTGTTACACGCCTATCCCTTGACCGTGTGCCTCTTAACACGGCCCGATACATGGCCGTGTTCTTGCCGTGTACCTCTCGGGTCTGATTTTTCTTACAACACGGTCGTACATATGGGCATGTTTGGGGCCGTGTACTGAACACGCCCTTGTACACGCCCGTATTCATACCAGAATCAAGATTTTGGGTCCGAACTGCTCTGCTCTGATTTTCTAAGGCTTTTATGGCCTTTGTTCTACTTCTTACACTCAAAATCGATTTCCATAAGATCGTTTCGAGGTGTCTATTACCTTTTTACTATCACAAATCCATGATTTCATAAGCAAAAATTCCACATTTTGCTTATGAACATCTCTTGACTTAACTTTTGAAAAATCTGCATTTTTGTGAAGAAATTTCACTAAACTTGGTTTTCTAAATCATCAATTCATGGATTCGTGTTTGAAAACATCTAGAGTCGAACCATGTTTCGATTTTAACCGAAAATCTCGACATGATTTACTCACATTCTCTTTTTCCTCTCAAAACCCCAGATTTTTCCCCCAAAGAAAAACGTGAAAAACTAGGGTTTACCTTGCTTTAATCGTGAGCTTTTCTTGCTGCTAATCCTTGACCGAAACTCGATCAACCTGCTGCTTGAATAAGAAAATTCGAACTTTCTTTGGATTTCCTTTTCTTCTCTCCCTTTTCCCTGTTTCTCTCTTTCCCTTTCTTTCTTCCTTTTTCTCTTTCTTTCTTTTCTCTTTCTGCCGGCTGCTTTGCAGCTAAGGGGATCAATTAATCCCCCCCTTATGCTCACGTGCCTCTCCCTCTCTCCCTTACTTTCATTTTTTTTTTTGAAAAAGGCTAGGGCTTGTTTGGCACCACTGATCAATGTGGCTCACTTGTGTGCCATTGATTTCTTAGTATGTATTTTCCACATACTTTTCTATTAATTTTAAAACATCATAAATTGAATTAATGCTTAGCTTTTAAACTATATTCGTTAATTCATTGTCAAATTTTGATTAAAACTCAGTTAATCAAAATTTTCCTCTACTCTGTATTCTGTAACATGTCTCACTATAAATGTACATTTATTTACATATTTATACAAATATTTTCTGAGAGTATAGATTTCTCGGTTATTACAATAGTAGAGTCCCAAGAATTTTTTTTTAATTTATTTTGACGTGCCAATAATATTTTGAAATTTGTTCCGTGCCCCCTACCAACAGGTATTACTGTACAACACGGAAACTGATGTAAACTTGAAACAGACTAAAAAGATGATATCTCGTTTTATTTTATTTTATTTTATTTTCAGTGATTGCTATATTCTGGTGGTTAATTCATGCGACATGGAATGCGTGTCACAGTAAAATCCAACTACACATAAACAGTACTCCCACTCAAATTAATGAAAACTACTTTTCCTACAATATATTACATTCATAAGTATAATTTTGATATAAAATAAGAGGTTTCGTTTTAAAATACTGTTTTTATTTGGTTTTGAAATGCATTTGGATATGCATTTACCTCTTATTTTTATGGCTCATATTTCTTATTTTGAAATAAAAAAGTTATCTTATTTTTAAATTTACTTTGGTATAGTACCATTTGAAAAAAAAAATCTTTTTAAAATCTTCTCACAATACATTATTTTTAATATTATTTCTTTTTATTATAAATGACCATTTGTTTTCAAGAAGAAAATTTTTTACACATCCATATTCCATCTTATTTTAAGTGAAAAAGGTTTCTCATTAAAACAATAAAAATTTCCTTTTCAAAATGGGGTTAAACTACCATTTTGATAATGAGAAAAAAGATTTTAAAATGATATTTAAATAGAAGTTGAAAAATGTCATTTCAATTATAGAAAAAGCTTAAATAAACATATTTTGATTGCTTATAAAACCATTTCAACTTGAAGGTAAATAGTGTTAACAATAATTTAAAATAGATTGATGCATTAAAATTAAAAACCATAACAAATAAATTAGTAACACAATGTCTATTTAAAATTAATAACAATAATAACATAAAAAATATTCACATAAAAATAATTCAAAGTATGTTAAAAAAATGTATTCTAAAAAAACAATGTTGAGGTTTGCAATTTGTATATTCTTATTTCTACAAAACTTCCATGCAGAGTATAATAGAGACTTGTAAAAGGAAAGAAAAAAGGAAATGAAACAGATGATATAATCAGTGCACATCGATATTGTAAATTATTAAACATGGTTTAAATTTGTCACAATATCTCTCTTTTTTCTTTTGTTTTCCTATTTCTTGAAAATTTTAACTTCTCCAGTATAAATTTTTTATAGTTGGCCGACTTTTTAAGGTAAGTATGTATTCTTTTTCCACCCTTTTTTTTTCCCCAAATCAGATTTTGCCTAAAGGTGTAAGTTTTAACCTAACTATCCATTGAGGCAAGCTTCCGGCTTTAGGTTCTTTTTCTTCCTTCTCAAGAGGTTATTTGTTTTTATTTTTTATTTTTTATTTTTTATTTTTATTCCTTTTTGCTTTCTCATAACTTTTGTATGTTCATTTTTATTTTAGTAATTTTGGTAGTGGATGCTAAATATAGGTATGTAAGAGGAACGACGCCAATTTAGCTAGAATGCTTTGTTTTACCTTGACACTAATTGCCTTCCCTTCCCAATTTCTTAAAAAAGAAAAAATCTAACTAGCTGTACTGGTATTTCATTTTTTTTTTCTTTTTAGACTAGAGAAAAAGGCAACTAGTATGTATTAAAACTAGCCCATATAACTACTAAAAACCGTATCCGACGCTAAATTCTCCACTCAACTTTTATAACATAAAAAAAAAAAAAAAAGGTATTGCAATGGAGTCTTAAGGAGTTAAAAAGAAGACAACCAAAAGTAAGCAGCAACCAACTTCACTGCAAAGAATATAGTCGAAACTTATAACTTGTAAGGAACATATCTCATTAAAACTTTTTAGATTAAACCCAATTTAGCAAAAAACACTACAATAAACATGGTATTTTGCGATAACAAAAAGTAGTCGTAAAAAACAAAAAGGCGTTGCAATAAATTTTTTATAATAATATATCATCGCGTATACGTTGTCACTAATAAACGGTTGCAAATATGTTTTTTTCCGATGACAACACATTATTGCAATTACAATAATAACAACAATCATCATTAAAAAGTCATTGCAACTATGTTATCAAAAATTCGATCAGGCCAACATGACATCTATTTTTTACGACACAGATTCAAAAAATATCGTCGTAAATATATATAATGTAGATGACATGACATATTTAGAAAAGTCGTTGTTGATATACATAGTTTTTCATTGTTATTTGTGATGACACAAATCACCGCAAAAAGATTTTATTTTTTATTAATAATTTTTGATAAATTTATTATTATTTATTAATTTATTAATTTTATTAACAGATTTTATTGTTATATATTTAAATTTAAAATTAAACATAAATGTGTAAATTATAATAATTAAAATAAATTATAATATTAAAAAAGATAAATGATAATAAAATATTTCTTTGATAAAAAAATGAAAACTATAAATTAAGTATAATGTATAAAAGTATAAAAAAATCTAGATAAATAACAACAACTAGCAATTTAATCTCTTCAATTGGCAACATCACTAATATTATCGTCATCAGCAACATCTAAAGGAGGCGGAGGACCTAGAGGGATATATGACTCTGGGCGAGAACTAGATATTTGGGTGCGCCCGGGCCATCAATTCTTGTCTCATTTTCTAGCTCTCGTATAACCGCAGATTTTGTTCATAATTGTTTTCACAAGTATTGCTCTACGTACGAGTCAACATGAGCCGAAGATGTTCCATCCAATTAGGAACTTAAGGATTAAGAAGCGCCAGTGAGAATCATACACGGAAGTGTGGGGCCTACTTCAATCTTGTGTCCTCTACATGTACCTAATACATATTCCGGAATTCCCTCCTCGTTTACAAATGGTTGCCTAAATGAAACAAATGTAGATTGTGCCTTTGAGTTTCTCTTTCCGCTTCCATACATGCTATACATTAAAAAGTGAGCATATATTATAAATACATAAATCAATTTGAATAAGAAAAGATGATATTAAAAAATAAAAATACTTATAAAAGTCTGCTCAGCTTAAGGTTAACCCAAGTATCTT
This sequence comes from Antiaris toxicaria, assembly GCA_035233585.1. Taxonomy (NCBI): domain Eukaryota; kingdom Viridiplantae; phylum Streptophyta; class Magnoliopsida; order Rosales; family Moraceae; genus Antiaris; species Antiaris toxicaria. The sequence goes on along the minus strand of CP141158.1, from coordinate 44,415,305 downwards.
GATGACAATGCATGCTGCCCCAGTTGTCTATGATAGACATTGGTTACTGGGTCCCCGTGTTGGCCTATCCAATAATTTAAATGTGTTAGTATAATATAATTGATTAAAAAAAAAACTTTTACATCGAGCAGAATTAAAAAAATCTTACAAACTTCTTTTTAATGATGCTGGCAACCGATATCTGACCATGTAAGCTTAACCACTTCTGTTTGCTATGATTACATTTGTTTGTCTTTGATTTTTTCTGTTTGTGATTATATTCAGCATTAGTAAAATTGAAATAATTATATATAATCAATCACCAACTTAGTAGATCTACAATTACCAAAAACTTCTCAAACATAAACATATCATAACAAGGACCTCAATGATCATGATTCCTCAGGTTAGTCGAGGGTTTTAATCTAACCGCCTATTCGTTTGCTACCCTACCAAGTTCTTTGAAGATTTTGTGGAGGTTACCTTTTTAGTCCTTGTAGTATCTGGAAGTTATCAACTACAGAATGAAGGATACCGTCCTTATAGTTGTAATTAAGATTAAACTAACCTTGCAACACAGTCAACATGTTGGGTTGTTTTATTATGTATAAATTTAGAAAAGAATTGAATAACAATGAAGTTGAATAATTCCAGCATATGCTCCTGAATCTCTTTCTTGTAAAAGTGGTCTATATCTTTCTAAGCAATATGATACAACTCACATATATCCCTCATATGAATGTCGATTACAGTATCAAACTAGGGACCGTACTTGCCAAGTGCCTTTTAGGTACCTTCGTCTTTGTCAAATTTAAAGGTGATCTTTTCGTCTCGCTACCTTTGTTGCAATTTCATGACCCATCATTTTCCCTCAACCTCCACGTCGTCGAGGTAAGGCATTCACTACTGTACATATAAATTAAATATAATTTACTATCATGTTTACTGATTATGCAATAATGATTTAATAAATTTAACAAATTTATAATTGTATAATAGCATACCCAACTCGTAGTGTGATGGTAATCTAGAAAAATCAGGTGGAGGCTACACCCTCCCTGAAGAGCCAGCACGAGTAGCAACTGGACTAGACATAACTGCCTGTTAACAAATTAAAATTAGTTAACTATCATATTTATGTCTGTAAATACTAGACATTAATATTTGTTTGTGATATTAAAAAGAAATAATAAGAAATAATAAGAAAAGTAATAATTGTAATACATATTTTCTATTTATCACCACTGCTTATGTCTTGAATGTCACTACTATCATTTATGTCATTATCGTCTTCAGAATTGACAAATTCCTCTTTAATATACTTTTCTAAAATTTCATCCTCTTCTCCCAGCATATCAAAGATAGTAAAGGACTTGTCTTTTAATATTGCATCAATGTCAGATGTGACAACATTAAATATTATATCTGGTTGAATCCATGCCAATGTGTCAATCTCGGATAGTTCTACTACTAAGTCAACATTTATAAACTTGGTATGTTAAACTACCATCACGTCGTCCACATCCGCTTCTGGAATATTTTAAATATGCTGATGTCCAGAATGTTCAACAACTTTTCATTCTAGATCGCTACATAAATCATCCACATAAAAAACTTATTCAGCTTAAGATGAAAGTATAAGTGGTTAATTTTAGTACTACGAGTTCTAAACAAAGATGCATGTTTTGTTTTAATTTTATTAAACTCTCTTTTTGCTAAACAAGTATCAAAACAATTACACTTAAAAAGAATAACATAATTATCATTTATGTAGGATAATTCACAAATCTTCTCCAAGACTCTATTATATATTTGGTTATCTAGTCCATGAATAAAAATACCACTAATTTGGGTATTTTGATTGATATCTTAATCGTATATTGGAAAATTGACTCCATTCACCATACAACTCGAATAGCTTTTAACAGATAAGTTAGAACTAGACAAAAGCTAAACCAATTATGTGGTCGCCTTTTGAGCACTATGCTCTTGAAGATTAAATACCTATCAATAATAAAGAATATTCTTGGAAATCAAAAATAGCCAGACAATCTAGATATCCAATTTGTGATGTACAAAATTGTAAGTTAAGTGTATATTTTATTCCAAAACTATTCTAAAAATTCCCTGGCTTGAATTTCGTTCAATGATTTTGTTTGACTATCAGCTCTTTCTTCTATTCACTGTTTATTAGAAAATTTGAGTGAGTGATACAATTATATTTGACATAACTATATAATGAAATTTAGAGTAATACTTACTCGATGTATTGTTGAATTTCTGAATAGTTGTGTTAACTATTTGGCTTTATTTCACAAATGATTCTCTAATGTGATTAGGTTCATCTTCCTAATTGGACGATACCAATTTTCAAAGACAGAAATTTTCTTGATGTTATTATCTCCATCCTTTACGTAATATCTCTCAAGTCTATTAAATCTTATCTCAATACCACTTAGATACATCGAACAAAAGGTTAGAGCTTTATTGATGATACATGTCTCAGCAATTGATCCCTTTGATCGTGCATGATTCCCAATATATTTCTATAATGATTTAAGGAAGTGTTCAAATAGATACATCCACCTTCAATGAATAAGTCCTTCTCGAATGGCTTTTTACGATAAATGCATTACTAAATGAAACTTAATATCAAAAGAGGTTAGAGGGAAAATTATTTCTAACTTCCATAAAATTAGTACAACATTCTGCTGGGCTTTCTCTAAATCACTAATTCTTAATGTTCTTGAATATATCAACTAAAAGAAATTATTTAATTCTGTTATCACATCGACAATCTTTTTCTTCATAAATGGTCAAATCCCAGTTGGCAATGATCACTGCATTATGGCATGATAGTCATGTGATTTTAATCCAGTAATCTTATTGTTCCCATCGATTACATTTTTCCTAAGATTTGAAGCAAACTTATCCGGAAACCTTACTAAATTTAAAAACTTACAAAACTTTTTGGCATCATCTGAGGTTAATATGTAAGCTGCATGTGGTTTTATCTAATGATCACCTTCCTCCTACAAATGCAACTCTTTATGTACTCCCATGTTTTATAGGTTGATAATCACCTTGTCCATATTCTTACTTTTTTCGTCAATGTTTAGAATTGTGCCCAACAAGTTATCACACACATTCTTCTCAATATGCATGACATTTAAGTTCTAACGTAATGAAAATGAGGTCCAGTTATGTAATTCCCAAAAGATATTCTTCTTCGTCCAATTAAGCTTTGTCGGATATCTCTTCCGCTTCTTACTGCCATATTTTTCATGGTTAGTCGACAAGTTGAATCCAACCATTTTTAGCTGAGTCATATTTGTTGAATGGATTTCTGAGATAGGAGATGTCATCGATCAACCTTATCATCAAAATTTTTGTTGTTTCTCATTTGATGATTATTAGAATGTTATTGCCAATGCCCAAAAAAACAAGTTTTACTCATTATCCAGTTAGATGGGGTTACATAGTTACGGGGGAACATGCTAAATACTCTTGACCATTCCAGTTAAATAAATTACTACAGACAGGGAAGTCGTTGTCATGAGCAATAAAGCCTGCATCTGAAATAATGTGTTCAAAGTAGTGTCACGCACAACAACCCTTTCATTTCACATTTCTTTTAAATCATATAAAAGGGGTTTTAAAAACACATCTATGTCTTTCTTAAGAGCATTTAGACTAGGTATCAATAAGGTCAATATCTTGTATAGGTCCTTAGTGCATAACCATGTGGGTAAATTAAAAATAGTCATAACTACCAGCCACATACTATATAAGAAATTCATATTTCCGAATAGGTTGAACCAATTAACAGCTAACCTTAATCGTATATTTCTCGGTTCATGTGCAAAGCCAAGATGCTTTTCATCTAACTCTTTCTACTCTTTACTATCAATTAGATGATGCACTAAGTCTTCATCCTACGATCACATGCATACGTATCATATCATTTCCTTAGCATTGTGATGAGAAGCATACAAACGTTTAAACCGATTTTTTAAAGGGAAATAATAAAGTACTTTCTATGGAATTTTTGTCCATTTTTATTCTTCCAATAACTTGTATTGCGGACAGGACATAACTGTAGCTTAGCATATTCCTTCTAAAACAAAGTACAATCATACTTATATATATGAATTGCTTCATAATTCATTCTTAGTTTACTCAATAGCTTTTTTGGTTCGTAATAAGAAATAGATAATTCATTCCTATCCGGGAATGCATCTTTTAATAACTTTAACATTGCATCCATACACTTATTTGACCACTAAAATAACACATTTAAGTACATCAACTTCACTAAGAAATTCAATTATGAATACCTAGTGCAGCCTGGATACAATCTCATTTGTAGTTCAGATAAGAGATCCTTGAATTCACTATATTGCATATCTTCTATACCTGTTTTTGTCTTACCTAATATATTATCATTATCATTAACCAGCAACATCATTTAATACTATAAACATTTCGTCAATCAGTTTACTAACAACAAAATCAGTATTTGAAACCGGTTCAACTTCATTGTAGTGAATCCATTTAGTGTACATAGTTAAATTGATGTACATACACTCTCATTGTTTATATTGGCATTATCTCATGGTTTCTATACCTGAAGCAGGGACAATTAATACGTCTAATAGAATTTGCATAATTCTTTATGACCTAAATAAATATAGACAAATCATCTCAAAACTCATCGCACAATCAGTTTTTCATATATATCTAACTCTTATCTATTCGTATTTCAACTATAGATAATAACATACACAATCATTAAAGTCAATCATAAAATGTATGCATGCATGTAATTCTACATACTACTTTTACTCTAAACTTACAGGGTAAGCATCTGTTTGGTACAAGTTTTTTTTGGCATTGCATTTAAATGCAATACAATTTTCCCCCAAATACAAAAGCATTTCATTCAAATACCAATCACATCACATTTTAAATCCAACACAATCACTATTTATTATTTCACTTTTTCTATTACTTTTATTAATTACAGTATATATTCTCTCTCTCTCATTTTTTTCTCTCTACTTTTACCTATCACATCACATATTTATTATTAAAATATAATTCAAATACTTTTCACTCAAACATATATTGCATTCAAATGCAACGCTAATATGCAATGCGTTCACCAAACGGGGCTTAAGATCCTATCCTATTTAGTATTGTAATTTACGCATTGTGTCACTCATCTTACAACGCCGCTTTTTGTAGAAATTTTGATAACATTTCCCTTTAGTTCTCTCAAGTGTGTTATTATACACATACACTAAAAGAACAAATAAGACATACCAAAACCCTTACCAAAGACGCGACTAAAATAGAATGACAAATACGTAAAGTACAATACAAAACTATTTAAGGTTGGTCATTACATATCAATTCTTGAACGGGTCTAAGGTTAATTCATGCATATACATACAAAATGCAAATAAAAAAGTCATTCCTGCATACATTTTTTTATATTTTTTTTATAACTATACAATCATAAATCACAATATAGAGATTAAAAAACTATATGGTACATTTTCTATAAATTTATAGAGATTAATATTTATTTATAATTATTATAAATATTTTTAATTTTACTAATTATAATTTTTTAGAAAAAATTTAGTAATTGTTAAACCTTTCATCTAACCAAATTTAATAATCAATTTCTATATACAATTTCTATATAAATTACTCATAATTTAATAATCATCTTAACTGTCCGGAGCTTCGACTCTTGAGTAAAGACTAGATATCTTGCTTGGTGGTAACGTATTGGACCAGGACTAAACTATAATTGATCTGCGTAATCTGCTTGAGTGGATCATGTTAATTTTGATATTCATTATACAATAATTTTAATCTTGAGTAGATGAATCGCTCCATATATATGACTTGTGTACTTTGATATTCCAATGGCTAATGCGTCTCAAAGGAACTAAGCTTATAAATCAGTTCGTTGGTACATGACTTGTATACGATTGAGGGTTTATTTATAGATATTAGAATCATAACTCTAATGAGGAGTCAAGATTATCTTCTTAAAAGCATTATATTGGATGTAAAAATAGACAAGGCCTTGGATCGTCTGCTGGGCGGATGACTTCTTATTTATATATGATGAATAATCATTTTCTTATTCGGGAGTATAATGGATCTTTAAGATAGCTTGATTAGTAGGATGAATGGACTTTGATCTAAGGCTGATCATGGATATCATATGAGGGTTTTGCATATATAACATGGTCATTGGACGATAGCTTTGTTAGGAAATGCCCTAAGCATTAGAGACATTTTGATGTATTTATTTTGAACTGGATAATAAAATTATATATATAGGTTATTCATTATATTGCTATCTGTCCTCGTCTTATTTACATGTTAAAGTAAATGTAAGCAAATATGGCTCCCTGACTACTTGTGTTAAACTGTTAGAACGTTGCATGCAATGGACTTTTGTATACGAGACGACAATGTTCTAAAGTTAGCGGTCTAAACTATGGTCTGTAGTCTATGGGGTTAGACCGAGCATCTAACTCATGTTAAGACTATTATGTTGTCTAAAGCCTTGGAGGGGACGGTTTGTCTTGACTGTCTGGAGCTGGACTCCCAAGTAGAGACATAGATATGTTGCTTAGTGGTGACATATTAGACTGGGACTAAAGCGTGATTGATCTACGAAGTCCACTTTGAGTGGATCGATCTGCTTTTGACATTCATTATGCAGTAACCTTAATCCTGAGTAAAAGGACAGCGTCATGTATATGACTTGTGTACTTTGATGTTCCAATGGCTAAAGCGTCTTAGAGGTAGTGAGTTTATAGACTGGTTCGTTGGGTGCATGACTTGTATACGATGAAGGGTTCGTTTACAGATATCGGAATCATAGCTCTAATGAGGAGTTAAGGGTATCCTCTTAAAGGCATTATACTGAATGTGAAAATGGACAAGACCTTGGGTCGTCTACTGGGCGGATGACTTCTTATTCACATATGGTGAATAATCATTTTCTTTATTCGGTAGTATAATGGAACTTTAAGATAGCCTGATTAGTAGGATTAAACAGACTTTGGCCTAAGGCTGATCATGGATATCATATGAGGGTTCTGTATACATGATAAGGTCATTGGACGATAGCTTGTCACAGGCTTACGTAATACGGTATATAATTGGGAGTTCAGTTTCAGGTTTATAGTGGTGTGACTCTGAAATTAGTAATCATATGATTGAGTTGTTTGATAAAAGAATAACGATCATATGGATTTGCGGGAGCCCGATTATATATGTCCAATCAGTCCCTCTACTAGCTCCACATAATTCCTTAACGTTTGGCAAATTGATTTGTATATGCTATTGGCTGGTTTATTATGCATGGATGGTGATGACATAGGATTAGGATGGTTGATAAGATTCTCTCCGGTTGGATTCAGATTTTGTTTTGGATAATATAGTACACAATTATTCGAACTCCAAATAAAGTTACCATGATTTTATTTGAGATTGGATTGGAGTTGTAGAAAATTATCCATGAGAACAAGAATTTGAAACACAACTGTTTTGTGGATTTTGAAATTTGAATTTTGAAATTTGAATTTTGAATTTTGAATTTGAAATTTGAATTTGAAATTTAAATTTGAAATTTGAATTTGAAATTCGAATTTGAAATTTGAATTTGAAATTTAAATTTGAAATTTGAAATTTGAATTTGAAATTCGAATTTGAAATTTGAAATTTAAATTTTGAATCACAGTCCAAGTGGGATTCGAATTTGTTGTGGTAAATCCACAAGGTTTAAAATTCGAATTTGAGTTGGATATGGAGAGGATAATCTTGTTAGAATCCTACTTGAATTTTGAATCCAAATCCTAACTAATGATGGATGAAATTTTGAGAATTATCCTCAATGGATTTTCGGTTTTTTGTGGATAAGAGTCAAGAAAAAAATTCAAGTTTCAATCTCAGGTGAATTTGGATTCTCTCCCCAGAAAGTGGCCGAAATTTTGGAGCATATCTCCTTAAGAAAATTCGGTTATTTTGGATAAGGATGAGATAAGATTCAAGCTTGAAAATCCTAGTGGAATTTTGATTCTCCCTTATCCAAAAGTGGCCAAATTTTTTGAGGAGATTTTCTCCTTGGAATTTTCAGATTTTTTGGTTGAAAAAGGGAGATAAAATTCTAGTTAAAATCTTGTTTAGATTTGGATTGGATTTATCCTAAATGGCCGAATTTTATTGTTGGGATTTTCCCTTGGAAAATTCAGATTTTATGGTTGTGGATAAGGGAGAATATCTTCTCCTAATCCAATTTGAATTCAGAGAATCACCTCATGCAGGTCTATTAATAGAGGTCCTGCCACTCCAGTTCTCTAATACCACAGACTTTCAGGTGAGCAGGCTTATTGTTGCACAGCCCACCGTGACAATAAAGTTCTTTAGAGATCTGGGTGGTCGGAAGAAGACTAGCAATGCTAGCATACCGATCGAGGTTCAGAGTACCTACACACTCAGCCATTCGGGAATTGGAGAATAGTAGAGAAGGTTAGTTGGTTGAAGCCTCTGGTCATTCTCCTCTTGCAGATTGGCGTCCTTGAGGTATGAGTGTTAATTGTTGTTGATTTATTGTATATGGCATCATGAGATATTTAACGATCTAAAATTTTTTATTGTTCCACTGCGCCACTCTGATATGTTTTTATCGACAATTTTTCCTATAAGCTTATCACTGGCTTATGTAATACGGTATATAATTGGAAGTACAGTTTCAGGTTTATAGTGATGTGACTCTAAAACTAATAATTGTAACAGGTTTATTTGGTATATAATAATAGTTATATAGATTATTGGAGCCCACATTATATATGTCTAATTGATCTCTCTATTAGCTTCGTATAATTCCTTAACAGATAATAATTAGTTGGGATATTCTTTATTGCTTGTTGTGTTGTATTTAGTGAAGAGCGAAATCCGGATTACCCTACCATAGGGTATAGGCATTTTTCTCTAGGTGCGGAAGGGTAAAATTATAATTTTGTATTATTCAATAAATAGGATGAATATTTAATTGAATATAAAATTTGAAATTTAAATTAATTGTATATGATTTTTGAAAATCAAATATGAGATTAATTTGAATTTTAAAAATCTTATCTTAAAATAAATTTTTGAAATTTAAAAGATTATCCTATTTGAATTTGAATTGAACAAAATCTTATCTTGGCACTGGATAAGGTGACGTCCAAATAGGATAAGGGTGGAAGACAAGATTTTCTCCTAATTTGAATTTGAATGTGAATTTTTTTTTAGACAAGATATTACACAATTATTTGAATTCAAATAAAGTTATCGTGATTTTATTTGAATTTGAATTGAAGTTGTGGAAAATTACCTATGGAGACAAAATCCAAAGATTTGTGCAGTTTAAAACTTGAATCAAATTTTGAATCACATTTATCCATTGACGCCAAATTTATTTGAGCCTTTTTCCCTGTGGATAAAATTGGTGGTTTTTCTTTTGTGTATATAAGTGAGAGAAAAATCTTGTTTGAATCCTATTTGAATTTTGAATCCCTAGACCTTAAGGTGGCCGAATTTTCTTATGAACTTTCTTGGGTAAGAATCAGCCTTAGTGGGTTAGAAGGAGAGAGAAAAATCTTTTCTTGGTCTGCTTCATAATATAAAAGTCACCTAATACAATTTTATAAATATAGGTTTTGGCACTCTTTTTTTTTTAGAGCACAGACTCTCATATGAGCGAATTTATTATTACACGTCTCACTAGCAATTATAAATTCTTAAAAATCTAGGTGGTTGGAAGGAGATAAGCTGTGCTAGAATACCAATCGAGGAACAGAGTGCCCACACACTCTACCGTCCAAGAATTGGAGAATAATAGAGAAAACTAGTTGGTTGAAACCCTTCGGTCATTTCCTCTAGTATTCTTGGTGATTTTCTCTGAAGGTATATGATTGTTGATAATTTATTATATATAACAACATGAGTTATTTAATAATCTTTGAATTTTTTTTTAAATTTCACTATGCACTCTGATTTTTTTTTTCCTATAGGGAAAGAGTGGTGAATGCTGGTGAATGATGCTGGAGGGACAACCGATGGTAGTGGCGGCGGTGGAGGAAGGAAATGGGAAAAACGATAGATTTGGGGTTGGATTTTTTTGGGGATTTGGGGTTTTTTCAACGAGTTTGGAAGGTGTATTTTCGGATTATAATGAAATAAAAGAAATTTGGTTAGTTTAAGGGAGAAAGGCTGAAGTTAGGCCGGATAGAGGGAGAAAGGCCAAGAGTTAGAAAAAAGAAAAATCAGAGCACATGAAGAAGAAGGCTCGTAGTTCTAGTTTATACCCAGTTTTTTTTTTTTTTGCGACGACAGTTGAAATTCGTCGTAAATAAATGCAAAAACAACGTCGTTTGATCCCAGATCATTTATATTACTGTGCAAGTATTTGAAGATTATTCTGAAACAAATTCTGAAACATTTTTTGTGATGACATTTTTTAATGGCATAGCAAATAATTTTTTGAAAATCGCTAAATAATCCGTCATTTTTCATCAAAATTTAAAATTTATATTCATTTGCGATAACATATCGTCACAATTTATGCCATATTATATGGTATTGAATAGTCAATGCCAACTATAATCAGTCCATATTTATATTGTTGTTGCAAATTACTTCAAATTGGTGCGAATTAACTTTGAGCTATGTTTATTTTGAGGGCAACCAATATTTACGATGACATGTTATTGTAGATATATACAAACATATTAGTAATCATTTGTGATGACATGTTATTATAAATAATTAATCTCATGCGATGACATATTGTCACAATTATTTTATCTGATGTTAAAAAATGATAGTTATTTACGAAGACATATCGTGATAAATAATCATTTATTAATAAGGATATTAATTCTCGTTAAAAAACTCTTTTGTAGTAGTAAAACTATAGAAAGGAAAAAAGTAACTACTCAAAAATTTAAATTGAGTCACTTAATCAACAAACTAAAAACTTGAAAGAACCACAAATCTGTAAATTAAGAACTATAAAATTTTGGAGTAAAAAATCCACTTCGACTCTTAAGAATGAGCAACAACATATGGAGCTACTTTATGAACTATTTAAATTTCCTTAACCGTAAATATGAGAAACACGACAAGTCGTAGAGGAAAATTAGTTTAAAGTACAAGCCAACAAGCTATGTATATATTTTCAAAGAATAAATACTTACTATGTAACAAACCAACCACATAAAAAGAATCATATTCAAACAAGGTCAGATGATCAATTAGTAATTATAATGAGCTTCAAAATAAGCCACAAATCACTCCTATTGACTTTTGTCATCACTGCATATCCAAAAAAATAAAAATAAAAAAAAATCAAAAATCAAAATATAAAAAATAAAAATTTTTTCTTTTAGTGCATTGCAAATAACAAGTTGGCATGGCCGCAAGAATAGTACTATCACATTTTTCCTAGACAAAGCCACTTGCCGATTTAATTAATTATTATTATTATTTTTCAGTTATTTTGTGTCTAAGACAGCTTCACGATCAAATGGTCAACTAGTTTGGAGGATGAGATCCAGCTAAAGTGAGTTATCACTACTCAAATAATATATTATACTATTTTTATTTTATATATATACACAACTCAAGTAATATTTTCTACTATTATATATTAGAAACGTTTTTTATCGTATACTACCTAATGTTTGTAACTTCTTATTTATAATTTTGTCATATGATACTGTTTAAATATTAATGTTGTAAATTGATATATTACAAAAGAAGTTATAAAAAAACGTATAGGGATACATACATATTTAATCAAGATAATTAATTTTCTCTATATATGCTAAACTTTCGTGGTCGACTTGTTTCTCCACATTTAATTATTAACTTGCCTCCTTGTAAATTAAAATAGCGAATTTCACTATTATCAACATCATATTTAATGCTAATCTCTCTCTCTCAACATTCGTTGTGATTGTTAAATACAATGATGGGTTTATATAGTGTAACTACCCATGTAAATGATTTTTCCTCCCTTTCCTTTTTTTAATTATATCTAAAATATTAACTTAAAAGTTGAAATGTTAGTAATGCTTTATTAGATCAAATGCTGTGTAAATGCCGAGAATATTTAGATATATATATTTGCTTGTTCCGTGTGAACGTCCTAGACTCCTGGCTACGCAAAAAAAGGGCATATATAAGAAATACTCTTTACTTAGAGTTTGAGAAATTGATACACATATATATTATAAGTTATATAAATAAATATATAATTTAGTCTTTGAACGAATATTTGGAGACAATTATCTGTAAATATGGAGAGAGAGAGAGAGAGAGAGAGGACAACCTGACGATACTGTGTAGATGCAACATTGTCTGCTTTTACGTTTTGTTTTATCCTAAATAAGAAATTAAGCGACGGAAATAGAAAAATTAGGTAAAAGTTATTATTCTTTTTAATTATTTATCTATTGCCTCGAATCTTAGTGGCCAGACAAAATGCAAAAGCTCTGTTGAAAAAATATGATTGCTTCAGTAGAGGATAATCAAACAGTGTCCTCCCCGCTTAATATGCAATTTGTATACACTGTGTTTCTTATCTTGGGCTTTAATTTTAAAAGGCATTTTGTTATATAACCCTCACTCCTATTGATACAAGGTCGCATTACTTTAGGATTTTATCTTTTGCTGTAATTTATTTTTTTCCCTCTAGCTTTAAGTTTTGGCCCTTCTTAGGAGATGTATTTTGTATTTCTTGTTAAAATTATATATATTTTCTTTTTAATAATAGTTGAGTAAGGAATTTGAGGAAGGATTGGAAAGTTATTGGGTACCAATGTGTTAATTTTCTTTGACACCATATTTACTTTCTCCATTTATTCCAAAAAATATATAAAGAAACATATGTTATTTTATTATGCGGAAATACCCTAAATTTGTCAATGTCATTGGTCAATTTTGATAGTTATATTTTAAGTTTGTTGCAATTATAGTTCAATAACAAACCGAGGTCAAGTAAAGAACTAATTGGCGCCCTATAATATTTGCATAAGATGCACTCGAAACTTTTTGTTGGTTGACAATTTGGATTACGGATTAACATGAAAATTTGCTTGTTTACCTCGTCATGATATATTTAATAAGTATCTCTAATATTTGATCATTTCTTTAATAATTTTTAAATAAATGATGGTGACATAATCATTTTATTTGACAGTAACATTATTGCTCTATCAAGTATAATACTCGTTATGTATATTATACGTTTTTGGTAGTTCATATATGTTCACTTGGTTGAGGTGGCTGACGTTAATTTTGTATCTCTACGTTAAATAGTACTTTAATAAGCAGCTCTTCGTGATATTTTTCAGTTTGATGTTTTCCTTCATATTCTATTATATGTGCCTTCTCAAAACAAAGCGAGTCGGTCTATTCACCTTCTCAGCATCTTCCTTTGAAATTTATACTCTTTTTTAAAATAAAAAACCTACATCTGACAATAAAATAAATGTCTAGTTTTTTTTTAATGAATAAAAAAAAATCTGGTTGCCTCCCTCTTTATGTATGGCACTACAAGAAAAAACTAATCAAAGAGTTGTCGCCTCACTAACTGCGGGGGTAAAAAAAAACTCCAAGTCCAATGAATCCGCATTAGCTAGGAATAAAGATCTGTCTCTTCAAAAAATAAGATAAAGTAAAGGAATAAAGTTCCATCTAAAGATCCTCCATGCGGGAAAAAAAAATTCTTATTTGACACTAATTATAAGACTGTTATTTTTATTATTTAATTAATTTTTTTATAATCTATTATACATACCTAAAGTAGTTTTATATTGGACATCATAAATTTTTAATCTGTACATTCATAAATCATATCTTTCAAAATTAATCTAATAATTAAAAAGTAATTTTTATATGTACAAGTATACTGAATCTTAATAAAAGATAAGGACTTGGTAATACACTTTTGGGGGGATGTAGTATTTGAATTATTAATATTGAATTAAATATTAAAGATGCGCGTTGTAAAAATATCATCGAATCTCTTTCCTATATATATATATATAATATATTTATATATTATGGGTTGGGGGGTCAATTGTTTACTCAAATAAGTCAAACAATCCAGCTAGCCTGTGGTCGTTTTCCAAAGAAATGTATAAGATGGTTGAATTTTCGTGCTTGAATGACGTTATAAGAACTATCTTGATTCTCTTATTAGAAAATAAAAAATAAAAAAATAAAAAATCAAGAAAATAAAAAATCTTGATTCAACGCCAACAGTCCCACGTACCCACCCCAGTCTTAATTAACGTAGAATCCGATAAAACAGTAACTTGTTTTTATCTGATATTTTATTTTTCTTCTAATGAAAGGGAAAAGAAACAAACTAATATTTAAAAAGGAAGACAAAAAGAAATAGAAGATCACAAATATCCTTTTCCAATTAAATATAACTATGTTATCCTTCTTTGTATTGGTCATGTTCGTAGATTTATTATAATCACATATGTTCAAATGAGTCAATATATAAAATACGTGTAGAGATATATTAATCATATATGTATATATTTTTACACCTATATATGCAGGTGTCTTGCTACCGTTGGTTTTAATCTATTAATAAAGCAGTCTTAACTACTGTCATATTCGTTCAACCTATAAAATTGCTTTGATACCTATAGATTAGTGCAAAAGATTCCGAATAACAAGGGAAAACGTTAATCAAATATGGTTTGCTATTTATTTTGTAGACAGTTCAGGTACCTAATAATTTAGTTTGTGGCAATATTTTTTATTTACTTCAAAATTTTAAAGATAATAATTTTGAACCTTACTAGCTTGTTGGACTCCTTGTTTTTATTTTATGAATGATGAACGACGATAATTGATATTGAAGATAATTATAATATATTTCAATAAGATTGACACTCACTAGTCACATCTATTAATATTATCTTCACTCAGTTTAATAATTAAAAAATACAAGAGAAGAGAACAAGTGCAGAAAGCATAAAAATCCTAAAAAATTAGAAACAACCTGAAAAGGCTAGAAAATAATTACCAATTAAGTTTTTTTAATGAAATTAATCAAGTTTAAACTCATGAGTGCATGATCACATGTGCACAACAAAATGCAATTAATTCTGGCATATTAATTTATCGTATTATACAAATTGATAAGTTTAAAAAATAAATTTACGAATTATATTTACAACTTTTTATAGATCTTCTTATTCATGTCATGGACCGAGTTTCAGTTCAATAAAGTTTACGTGGGGGATACATACATATAATATATCTATGTATGTATGGGCTATGGCCCTCTAACCCTACCGGTAGTAGTTAGATGGAATGAGAAAGTTATAGAAACTGAAAAGAAAAAAGATACTTAAAAACAATTTTTAGATTTATGAATTAGGAAATTTTTATGATAGAAACTCTTATTTTACATTGTCGAGAGGAACTATTTCTTAATAGTTTAAATATAATTATTAACAATTTGATATATAAGTGTTTACATTATAAATATATAACATGTAATACAAAATTATTAATAATTATACATCAGACCTTTAAAAAATTACTGCAACTATTAAAATAATAATTTTTATAGATAGTGAAATAAGAAATCCTATTGTAAAATTTCTTCATAAATTATTGCCTGATTTTGTCATCTGCTTTTTTTTTTTTTTGGGTTGAAATGACTATGGGAAATTGTAGCACATAGCGTATTCTATAAGTACTTTTGAACTATGTATATCATGTTTTTTAAAAGATGATAAATTATAACATATATTTTCGAGTAAATCCTTGGACTTTTTAGTAAATAACAGATTTATTGTTAATTTTTAATAACATATTTATGTATATAGTTTCATATTAGAGAAAGAAAAAAAAATAGAGGAGGAGAGAGGAGAAAGTGGGAGGGATATTTATTTTAATACTGTATGATTATAAATACTGTATGATTACAAATCTAATTATATTATTTATTAATATGTTTAAAATTCATGCTTTAATTTGCTATTGCTCTTTCTCCCAAAATTGATTGTCTTCTGCTTACAGTAATGAACAGGATAACGAGACTTTTAGCCCAACCCCCCCCCCCCCCCCCCCCCCCCCCCCCCCCCCCCCCCCCCCCCCACTACGCACACGCAAAAAAAAAAAAAAAAAAAAAGAAGTATATATTCGAATAATTCCTACTTTCTCTTTACAAACAAAAAAACAAAATTCCTAGTCAATGTGTAATCGTCATCTTGTCAGATCATTTTTTTAACTAGCCTTTAGAAATTTAAATCCTCAATCTCCTCCCACGTGACATAATTTTATATTGGTGGTTTAAATTAGGGTATGTTTAGATGGATGGTTTATTTTTAAAAAATAAAAAATTTTTAGATTTGAAAATTAAAAAGATAGTTGTTCAAGGATAGTAGTTGCTATCATTATTTTTTAAGTAGCCTTTAGAAATTTAAAACCTCAATCTCCTCCTTTGTGACATAATTTTATATCGATGGTTTAAACTTAGGGTATGGTTGGATAGAAGGTTTATTTTTTAAAAATAAAAAAATTTTAGATTTGAAAATTAAAAAGATAGTTGTTCAAGGATAGTAGTTGCTATCATTATTTTTTAAGTAGCCTTTAGAAATTTAAAACCTCAATCTCCTCCTTTGTGACATAATTTTATATCGATGGTTTAAACTTAGGGTATGGTTGGATAGAAGGTTTATTTTTTAAAAATAAAAAAATTTTAGATTTGAAAATTAAAAAATTGTTTGGATTTTTTTTTAAAGAAAAAAATTGTTTAGATGGATAAAATTTTTTTAAGAGTTTTTCTTATTTTCTAAAAATAAAAAATTTTGAATGTTCAAATGCAGAAATTTAGAAAGATTTATTTTTTTAAAATAAAAATTTTTCATTTTTTAAAAATGGAACTCTCAAACAAACATAGCATTAGATCTAATTGAAATTATAATTTTTTATATGTTTTAAAATAAAAATATATTGATAGGATATTTTTTTCATATTTTACCTTAAAATTTTCATAATAATAAAAGGGAGATGATAAATCCATGGTAGTTAATTGAATTTCTGAGATAGAGTTATCCGAAACTTTTTGAATTTTTGTTTCTCTTAGTCAGATGTTTAACTACATTTTGTACACATGTTTGTTAAATTTTTGATGGTTAAGTTGTACTAGAAAAGTAAGACTCTTGTGAATCATCCTATTGGTTATCAGTGTCAACAGCATCTGTTTTAATCAAACGAATTGATCTCTTCTCAAGATGTAACCAAAAAAAAAAAAAACCAGTAAATATTTTTTTAAAATACATTTCAACGGAAGAAAAAAAAGTCAAACTTTGCCCGTAAAAGCAATCAAAAAGGGGTACGAAATTGATCTGAAATAATTTGTATCTCTTAGACTACTACAATATTTGAAGAGCTAGCGACAATAAAGTATGCAATTAGAAAAGAGTGTAAAAGCAGCAAGATGTTCCTCCACAAGTTTGAAAAATCTCAAGAAGGGCCAAACCTGAATATCATTGATCAGGCCATCTTTGTTGACTCAACCAAGTAACAAAAAACAAATAAACAATAAAATAAAATAAAGGATTAGTAATTCGGCATGTCCTGAATTTTTATGTAGTTAATCGTTTGGTCTATAAATTTATTTTTTTGGTAAAAGGTCCTCAAATTCCTAAAAATGATGCAAACGAGGGACAAACCCTATCAGTCATTAAAATAATAGACAGTATGACCTTAATTGATAATAAAAAATCTAAAATACCCCATTTAAATCAAGAATATTAAAAATATAAAAAAATATGAACCAAAAGCTTAAATAGAAAACTTAAAACCACAATTTAAATACAAAAAATATCACTGAAACTTGAGAAAAATGAATTAGGTTTTTGTTCGTAACGAAAAAAAATCCTAATTCAACACAAATCAAACAATAAATTTTCCCAAAACCTAGATTGATTCCATCAACCCCCCTCAGGCGCCACCAGCCTCCATAAACATTGATTTGTCGATGAGCCCAGCCCCCACTAAGAACCCACCCTCGCCCAAGCACCCACGCTTGCCCAAGCACATACCTCGTCGAGCCTTCACACTCACCCAATCACCCAACGTCGTCGCTCGAGTCCAGATTTGTAGAGAGACCAATATCCATTTTTTTAAAATGTTTTTTACTTTAATTATAATTTTGTTAAAATATATCATACTTTTTTACCATATTATCTCCCAACTAAACGCCTTTAGGATTTGTCTCTCATTTTCATTTTTTTAGAAGTATGGAGACCTTTTTACAAAAAATAAAATAAAATAAAATAAAACCAATCAATCACTTATTTAAAAGTTCATGTACCTGCAGAGTTATTAATCCTAAAATAAAATAAAGCAAGTTTAGTTAGTTTCACAACCACGTTTCGACAAATCAAAGAAAATATTTTGAACAAATCTTCCCATCCCCTTTTGTATTTATCCTATCTTATTGACTTTTACACCCAAAAAAAAAAAAAAGAAAAGAAAAAAAACTTGTCTTTTTCGTTGTCCCTTATAAAAATAAAGATAGTGTTTACATAAAAGAAGAGAAGAAGCAATGTTCAACAACACAACTACTATGGTATGTTCATCGATACAACTACTATGGTGTGAATGCAGGCATGGTATAAACGAATTTCACATTTTATTTTTATCAAAGCGTACAGTTTAAATTTCTCATCATTTTTGAATTTTAAAAATACATATATTGTGGCACTTTGAAATTAAAAATTCCTTTTTTAAATTTTATTTTAGTTGAATAATTATGTCTTCCAAAAAAATATATATATATCGGGCGTATCACATTTTAAGAGAAGGGAATTATGGTCAAAATTGTTGTCTACGCTGTCTACTTAGATAACACCACTTGCTTGTTCATTGTTCTGGATTACTGTTGCATGACGGTTCTCAAAATTATATTAGAGAATTTGTAACTAACCGACTTTTAAAGTACTCTTGCCATAGGTTATGTACTCACTCTTTTTCTCTTATGGTTTTTCCTTTTCCCATTAGGTTTTAGCCAGAGGGTTTTTAACGTCATCTCTAAGTACGTGTTAAGGCTCGATCATTAGATATTGTCTTCCAGATTTTATTTTTGGCCCCTCTTGTTTTAGTTTGCCCTTAAGGAATGGTCACTGCTGTATTAGTTCCCCAACACCCACCCGCCCCCCATCCCCCATTCAAACCCTTTCTGATTTTTCACCGCAAACGTGTTAGCGACGAATTTTTTAGCGATGGCATTATGTAGTTGCTATACACTTTTGTCCCTTCGCATGAATATTTCTCGCTAAAAAAAGAACCATATAGCTTATCAATAACCACATCTCTCATTGCTATATATGTAACAATAAAGAGATTTTATATAATGAGAAAATGCCACCTGGGAGCGGGTCAAATTCATGTGTGAGAAAATATTTGGTGAGGACTAATGTTCTCATGGTTTTAATGCATAAGAAAGGTGCGAATAATTTATGCATAATAATCTTTGATGGGTGTCAGTATGATATTTGCATATCTCTTAAGCGATGATAAATAGTTGAAAATTTAATTAACCGATTAAAGGTTACAGTGCTTTCATAAAATTAAAAAAAAAAAAAAAAACAGAAAGTTTTTTTAGTCATTTAGCGACGAAAAATGTTCATGCTCTCCAGTTATCCGCAAATAAACCATAATAATAGTAATGACATTGTTTGAAATACATATAGCAACGACTTGGCCCTTCTGTTTGGGGTGACAAATCAAACTTAAAAAAATTCAACTTATTTATATCTTTTTATGAAAAATTAATAAATTTTTTTTTAGTTTTTGAAAAATCAAACAATTCAGATGAAAAAAAAAAAAAATCTAAACTCATGCACCAAACGTCCTAAAATGTCACCAAAAACTTCTCGTATTTACTTCCCAACACCGAGCTTTGATTGTTTTTCTTATGCAACGTTTCTTATTTGCAAAATCCCTGAGCCTCCTTTGTAATCAACCTAGTCCACTGATTGTCAAGCGCTTTTTCATCCGTTTATTCCGGCCATACTCACCATCTTCTCTCCTCATCTCTTCAGGGCTTTCCGATCTTCCTTTTTCCACTCCTCTCAGTTCCTTAGATAAACACTGTAGGAGCTGCACCTCCGCCACATACTTCAGCACCAAAGCCACTGTTGTTTCTCCATGTCCATTTCCGTTGTTTGTTTTAAGTTTAATCTTAAATTTAATATGGAAATTTTGGCAACAATACTACCGTCAATAATAACATTTTGCAAAGACATTTTTCAATTAAGCTGATGACTTTTGTCATTCCTTAAAACCTTCTTTCTTGTAGTGTTTATTAATAATTTGAGTTAGAAATTTGATTGAACCTTAGTTTGTTATTTGAGTGTTAACCTATTAGGATGTGCTAGTAAATTTTAATATCAAGTTATTCTCTCTCTTAATTTATTTAAAACATAAAAAAGGAAGAAGAAGAAACTACTACGTACTAGGCTTTTGGTGAACACTCGAGAAACCAAAAAGGAAAAGTATAGTAAATAGTAGTTTTCATGAAAAAATTGAAGCAAATTGTAGGTTTTAAAATATTTATAATAAATAGTAGATTTATCATGTAAATAGAAAATTTATTAGTAAATGATGAATTTATAAAATGTATATAAATCATTTACTTGATGAACATGTAAATAAATTATTTATCTGATAAATCTGACATAAATAAATTATTAACCTGATCTATTTATTAAAAACTGTACAAATATTTTAAAAACATGTTATTTATTTAAATTATTTTATAAAAATTTCTATTTAAAAATATGGATAAGCTAGGGGCAGTTACCTATTTTGTAGCATATCCTCACTTAGTATCCATCTATACATGACCATTCTAGTGTTTTTCTTTCTTTTTTTTTTTAACAAAAATATATATGAACCATTCTAGTTTTTACACCATGTTTAAGGTTGGAATAAATATCATTCGCGTTTCAGAATAAAAATATTATCTGAATTTTCTTTTATATAAAATTATATATTTATAATTACATACATAATTTAGTGATAATATTACATCTAATTCTACCATATGATACTGAGTTTGAATCTTTCGACCCCAAAGTTAAAAAAAAAAAAACTGTATATTTACCTTCATTAATGATCACATCAATAATATGTGTTATTCCAAGAATTTACTAGAATTATAATTTGTTTCCGGTTATTAGTTTTGTATCGCCTATCTCTATTATAAGATATAGGGTTTAAGTTACATGCCATCCATTTAGTGCTCTAATTTGGCTCTGTCTTAGCTCCAATTAAGTTAAACTGGGTATTCATCTTTATTTTAGCTTGATTTCAGTTTAATTTAAACTAAGCTATTTTTTAAACTTCTCTTAGTATTTCAGTACAATTTTTAATATAAATTTAAACTACATAAAGCTAAACTAAATCATAAATGCCCAACTTAGCTTTTAACTTAGCTTGATCAGGCTAAAATATAGCTATATTGGTTCACCAAACGGATGCAAAGATTATAAAAATGAAAAAAATTATTGGGACAACCTAACAATCTCTAGTTGATTAATTTGCCTTAATTCATTATTTGCAAATTTAACACCTCATATTTTTTTTTTAGGGAGAACGACAATTGGGAATAGGGGTGTGATAACTGAGAAATCCACGTTTTCGAAAATATTTGTACAATATATATAAACAAATGTACATTTATAGTGAGATATGTTATAAAATACAGAGCAGAGGAAAATTTTTGATTAATTGAGTTTTAATCAAAATTTGACAATGAATTAATGAAAATAATTAAAAACTAAGCATTAATTCAATTTATGATGTTTTAAAATTTAATAGAAAAGTATGTGGAAAATACATATTAAGAGATCAATGGCACACAAGTGAGCCACATTGATCAATGGCTAGAAGTAGCCAAACAAGCCCTTACATTTTCTTTAAAAAAAAAAAAGAAGAAAGAAAGTGAGAGAAGGAGAGGCACATGAGGGAGAGGGACCTCAAACCCAAATTAATTCACTTGGTTCCACGGTAAAGAGAAGCAGCGGAAAAAGAAAAAGAAAGAAAGAGAAAAAAAAGAAAGAAAGAAAGGGGAAGAGAGAAAGAGATAAACCGAGAAAAGAGGGAGAAGAAAAAGGGAAATCCATTCAAGTTGAGATTTTCTTGTTCCAGCAACAGATCGATCGAGTTTCGGTCATGAATCAGCAGCAAGAAACTCTCAAGATTCAAAGCAAGATAAACTCTAGTTTCTCACGTTTTTCTTTGGGGAAAAATCTGGGGTTTTGAGAGGAAAAAGAGAATGTGAGTGAATTATGTCGAGATTTCTGGTTAAAATCATAACATGGTTCGAGTCTAGATGTTTTCAAACACGAATCCATGAGTTGATGGTTTAAAAAACCAAGTTTAGTGAAATTTCTTCATAAAAGTGCAGATTTTTCAAAAGTTGAGTCAAGAAGTATAAATGAGCAAAATGTGGAATTTTTGCTTATGAAATCATGGATTTGTGATAGTAGAAATGTAGTAGATACCTCGAAACGATCTTATGCAGATCGATTTTGAGTATGAGAAGTAGAACAAAGGCCATAAAAGCCTTAGAAAATCAGAGCAGAGCAGTTTGGATCCAGAATCTTGATTCTGGTATGAACACGGGCGTGTACAAGGGCGTGTTCTGTACACGGCCCCGAACATGCCCATACGCACGACCATGTTGCAAGAAAAATCAAACCCGAGAGGTACACGGCTAAGAACACGGTCGTGTATCGGGCCGTGTCAGGGGGCACACGGTCAAGGGAAAGGCGTGTAGCAGACCATGTTAGACAGCAGAAAAACACGGCCATGTAAGTAACCGTATAAGAGTCCAGAGGAGTACACGGCCAGTAACATGGCCGTGTATCCACCCGTGTAAGTATACACGGCCATGTTCCACGAATTACACGGCCAGGCATGTAAGTCCAGAGAGGTACACGGCCAGAGACACGTCCGTGTAGGAGGGCGTGTTCAAAGCCAGAGAGTAAAAAAAAAAAAAGAGTCTGGAAATATAAATTACCTATTTTCCCATATTTCCAGTATAAGATGAACAATGAAAATAATCAGTGATTATTCCTTTTATAGGAGTTCAAGTCAGAGACCCCGATACAGCAGTCCCAGAGCAGCAGAGGCTCACGCTAGCAGATTTTCTGTAAGTTCAAGCATTGTTCTGACTGCAACGTGGACAAGCTTGTTATATTACGATGTTATGTATGTTGTATGACGTGGTTGTTAGACATTGATTGTCTACATCACGATATTCATGTCAGTCTCATGTCAGCACAGGTCAGTTCATGTCATGCATGTAGAGTTACATGTTCCAGTATACATGTCAGTCAGGTAACCAGAACACGAAAACAGGTCGGTGCACAAGGCACCCTAGTCTGTTAATAAAACTCACACCCCAGTAATTCATGTAACAGGTTCCGACTGTGAGGCCAATCAGTATGGTACCCAGTTGGAACACCAGTAAGATGGTAATTACACCAGTTATTGGTGTACCGGCCTCTCGACCCACGGTGAGGTTTTCATGTTTAGCATTAGTTAAGACTGAGGAGGTCAGCACTAAAGTACCGCTCCCAGTTGCGCTAACATGTCGGTACGACCAATCAGGGGCCCAAAACCAGAACTAAAATAACAGATAATATCCTAAGATTAATCCTTTAGCCATAAGTATGTTTACAGAGTCTAGTTTCATGCATGAGCATAGCAGTACAGCATGTCATGTTTATGTTTTTATGTTTGAACTTACTGAGCTCATAGCTCATCAGTTTGTTCATATGTTGTAGGTAAAAGACCTGTTCACCAGTAGTATATGGTGGACGACGAACAAGGTAGGTACATGCATGCCGGGGAGGATTGGGCGAGGGATGGTGGTCACTTTAATTCTTCCGTTATACAGTTTTGAAATGTAATTTCAAGAGAGACAAGTTTTCAAGTTAAAATTATGTGATAGGGGAATCATGATCCATGCACATGTTATTTTGTTAACATGATTTCTTTATTACATTCTCGAGCAGTTATGAATTTAAAAAAAAAAAATTTATTCCGCAAATTAATAAGCAAGTTTTCAGTTCAGCATGATTGCCGGCGACCCTAGAGGCCTGCAGACTATTGCGGTTAACTACAGAGTTGATTGTAATAGCATTGTAGAGCCTCTACAGCAGGGCGGGCCTCCACAAGGGGTGCCTACAAAATTCAGTCATTTAATACATACAACCGTATCAATTTAACACATCAAAAAATAAAAATAAAAATAAAAAGATATCCAAATACTATTGAATTTGATTAGGATGGTAATTTTGCACGTCCAATTAAATTAGATTGGATATTAGATTTGAATTTTAAAAATCCAATCAATATATTATATTAAATAATATTATATATTTCTAATATATTTAATAATATTTCTAATATTATATATTAAATAAATATATTATATCTAATATATTTCTTATCTTTTTACATGGATGTGTTTTTTCTTAGAGTGTTATGATATTTTATTTAATTTTTATCTTTATTTTTAGTGTTTTGTTTTTAATTTGAACAATAATTATGTTTTAACTTAAAGTTTCTACTCTATTTAGGGGGCGTTTGTTAAACGTATTGTATTTTAATTGTGTTTAAATACAATTCTTTTATGAGTGTTGTATTTGATTGAAAAGTATTTATTTTGTATTTGAATAAAATATGTGTTTAGATAAAAAGTATTTTAGAGTTAAAAAATTGATGTGATTGGTAAAAGTAGAAATAAATAGTGGAGTTAAAAAGTTGATGTGATTGTTTTAAAAAACTTTTGAATAGTAATTGTTTTTATAGCATTATTGAAAATAATTATATTTAAATGTAAAATTTTGTATTTGATGTAAAATTGATATTCATAATACCAAAATTTGTTTGCCACACACCTCCTTAGCATGTTTGGGTATTTTTGTTTATTATTACTTTATTTTTTTTCTTTGTTAAAAAAAAAAAAAGGGTAAGACGTGCGCCGACCACAAGCTTTCAATGTGTACATCCGAAAAATCAAAGTTGTTGAAATGCAAACGTCAATTATACTTTTCCCCCTCTTTTTTTGTGTCTTTTTTCTTTTTTAGGTGGGGTTAAAAAGAATTGTCCCACTTTTATCATAGATAAATTAGAGCACATGCCGAAAAGGAAGCAGTACTTTGTTAAGCATGGTCTATCTTTTATGCCTGCATTTTCTTTGTTTTTATTGATTTCTTTTTTCAATCCAAAGGAGAACGAAAGGAAACGAATTTAGGAGCACTAGAAATAAGTAAAGCAATAATGATTGTTTAGCCTAATTTGACACAAAATAAACAACATCAATTGACTCTTCTACGTGTGCAAAAGGTGGTATTAAGTTGAATTTAATGTTCACTTAATAATTAAAATACTAGCAGGTCGATTAATTTTCGAGTTTGAGAATTATTGATCATGTACGTAATGAATAAGAGTTGAAATAATTATTTGAGCTTTTTAAAATATTGCCTTTATAAGAGCAAACAAAGAGGCATAATTATTTATAAAGTTCAAATAATTCTCTTAACTTTTATTTGTGACACAAATTATCTTGAGCCTTTTTTTTTTTTCAAAAAATAAAAGTAAAAAATAAAGGGTGTTAAAAATAATTACATACACATTGGTAAATCCACATCATAATGCACTCAATTTTTTTGAGATTATGTGCACAGTTATAAGAAAAATTGTAAGAATGTTCCTGTCTGTTTGATAATTGAAATACATCATTCTTTCCTCATTTTACAATTAAAATTACAACTATACCCCTACTCAATATTTAAAATGTATAATTGTGTGTCTATTCAACAAAATATCACTTTTTCTCTTAGGTTTAAGTTCATTTTTTTGGTCCATAAGTCCAATCTAATTTTAGTTTTAAAATTTTAGAACTCAAAACAAGGTCCTCAAATGACTAATTTGTGCCATATTAAGTTCTGCGGACTAAAATACTTTTGAAACATAAACTGTACCATATAAAGATCAAAAACATATTTTAGAAAGGGTTAATTTTGTCATTTTAACATTTCATAGTCATTTGTTAAGTTTGAATTCTAACTTTAAAAGTTGTAAATTCTCGTAATACATGTGAACTTGGACGTACATGATCTTTATGTGATAGCTATTTTTCCATTTTTAATATTGTTTTGGACATAATAATTATGAGACAAATTGATAGTTTGAGGACTAGCTTTAAAATATTTAAAAATTTAAGAACAAAAATGGGATTAAGATTATAGTTCTGGAACAAAAATAAAGTTAATCTTTTATTATTGTTATTTTTTTATAATGACCTTAACGATTTTTCTTTTCTTTTCTTTTTTCTTTTACTCCACCATATACACATGTGCAGTGTTTATATAGATATACCAAATATATAATGGATCATATTTATAATTTGTGAAGCACACAAAACTTAGAATAATTAGATAACGTCGACCGTGAATTTCCCTTGGCAACCGTGTGGGAAAACCAAGCAAAGACAAAGGCTCATGGCTCATGGCTCATGATTCGACCAGTCGTGGGGTTGTGCAGGAAACAGAGCATGTTTTTTTGTCATTGTCTACCCACGAGGCCAACTTGCATCAGCCGTCGCTCTATTTTCTGGCTGGACACCATTACTTTTATATATCATATATGTACATGCATAATCATTTCCTTATATACCAACATATGACAACTTTTATGGGAATCTTCCTTTTTTTTTTTTTTTTCTTTTTCTTTGTGAAGGAACCATATCCTCTTCACTAATACGGAGAATTTGAATTCATTATCACTAAATTATATTTATAATTATAATATTTTGAATTATAAATGCAATCATTTAAGTAATTGTGTCGCTATTATAATAGCTCATTCTCTATTAAAAACAAATCATACTATTTTAAACGTGTATTTGTTTTCAGTATTACCTTTGTATTATATTTAAATAAAATGTAATTTTTATCTAAATACAAAAGTATTACATTCAAATATCAACCTATCAGATTTTAAATATAATATAATCAATATTTATTATTTTATATTATTTTTATTAATTACATCACATATTTTCTTTCTCTCTTCTTTTTTTCTATCTATTTTTATTAATCACATCATATATTTATTATTTAAATACAATTCAAATACTTTTCATCTAAATATATATTATATTCAAATATAATATAAATATTTTTTCTTCAAATATAAATTACATTTAATACATTATCTGTGTTGCATTATCTGTGTTGAACATATATTTATTATATATTCACATACTTTCTTTCTCTCTTTTTTTTCTCTCTCTATTTTTATCCATTACATTATATATTCATTATTTAAATACAATTCAAATACTTTTCATCTAAATATATATTATATTTAAATATAATGTAAATATTTTTTTTCAGATATAAATTACATTTAATACATTATCTGTCTTGCATTATCTGTAAACTTAAAAAATATAAAATACTTTTGAACTGATTTTTCTTTAATATCTGAGTTGATCCATTGGCGTGATATAACATAATTAGATATTAATTGAGATATGAAAAAATGGGAGATTTGAAGCATCTCTTTCTTCGAATGTTATTATTCCATTCGACCTTTTTTCAATATTCATTAATAAAAATTTGAAAAATAGAAAAATAACCCACATATAATTAATATATATTTATTATGGACTTCTCATTGGATGACCTGTAATACTGTGTTTGTAATTTTACTTTAAATAAAATATTAGTAGAGACTCCACTTGATGCTTCCAAAGAGGGAGAAAAAAAAACACCATTTTGATTCGGTTCTTTTTATTTTACTAGTTGCAAACACGTGCCACTCACACTTCTAATCAATTTGTTAAATAGAAAGTTAATTAGGAAGTATTATGAGGGAAAAAAAAAAGTGGTTCAAAGAGCGTCAAGGAAAAAAACTTATAGAGTTATACTTAAAAATTAATTTTATGTTAGAAGACAAAAAGAAAAAATAATAATAATAAATTGGGAAGAAGTTAGTAAATTAGATAACAAATTAATTATGCATTACTAAGAAAAAGTAAAAATTGGGAGTGACACAAAAGATGTTTTAGTAAGGATACGTTTGAAAATTTTATTTCAATAGGGGTGGAAAAAACGCAAAGTTAAAAAATGATGAAAGAAAGCAAATAAAAAGGAGATTGATGCTATGATGAAAGAGAAGAACAATAATTTTATTATAGAGGAGTAACAAAATTGTAAAGTATTATGAAAAAAATAGAGTTTAAGATGGGCAAGAAAATAAATTTAGTATTGATATATTTAAGATAATTTTTAAATAATGTAAAGAAAAATAAAATAGTTAGAGCAAAAAAAAAAAAAAAAAAAGAAAAGGAAAACAAATAAAAGAAAGCCAAAAATGATATGAAAAAAAATAGAGTTTGAGATGGACACGAAATTAAATTAAGTATAGATATATTTAATGTAAATTTTTTAAATAAAGTAAATAAATAAATAGTTGTAGTAAAAAAAAGGAAAAGAAAAAGGAAAAATATTAAAGAAAGCCAAAAAAAAAAAAGAAAAATGAGAGAGTAAAATATGTTAAAATATAAGAAAAACTTTAGGTTCTTTTACATACGTTAAAATTAAGATTAAGATAAAATAAAAAAAATATTTTTTAATATGTATAAATAATTTAAAAAAAAAAAGGCCAAAGTAAAGGAAAAGCCAAAACAATAATTAAAAAAAAAAAAGCCCAAAAAGGAGTGAAAAAGAAGAAGAGAAGTGGGAAAAGTGGGGGGTAAAAAAAAAGAAGGAATACGTACACGTGTTAAGTATTGGAAGTTGTAATTTGACTCTTTTGTTATAGTACTGATATAAGTATAAATACATAAAATAATTTTTCATTTGAAAGCAATAACTACGGGAGTGAAAATGAACCTACCACCCAAATTATGTAAAACTGACACGAGCTGCCTTCTTGGAGTCCGATGGTCCTACAATGACGTAAGCCAGGCCTTTGCCTATATAGTCGCTCCAATCTCAACAAGCTAGCTCTGCACAACCCCAGTTCCATATTTAGATGGCCAACCAATTGTAACTTTCTCTCTCTAAAATTATATTTCTATATCCTAATCTGCTCTCTCCTCTCTCCCTCACAGAAAAAGATCAACATGGCTGACACGAAAGCTGATGTTAATGGCATTTCCGGCCAAACCCAGAAAACTATTGCGGACTTTGACCCCCCAAAAAGACGCAGAAGGAACGTCTTTGCTATTGCTTGCGCTGTTTTAGCTTCCATGACCTCCATCTTACTCGGTTATGGTTAGTATATATATGTGTATATGTATGTAATATATATATATATATAAACCCCTTTTTCCTCCCAAGATGTGCTCAAATCTTGTCTCCACAAGTTCTTTTAGTGTTTTTTTTTCCTCAAAAAAAAAAAAAAAAAGAGAGAGAGAGAGAGAAAAGTACGTAGTTTTTCATGTATAATATTATCTGAAGTCTAAACAAAAGAGTTTTGTTTTGTTATTATTTTATTAAAAACTTGCAGATATTGGTGTAATGAGTGGAGCGGCCGATTTCATCAAAGAAGACCTCCATATCAGCGACGTGAAGGTCGAAATCCTCCTCGGAATCCTCAACGTCTACTCCCTCATCGGCTCAGCCGCTGCCGGCAGAACCTCCGACTGGATCGGCCGCCGCTACACTATCGTCCTGGCCGGAGCTATATTCTTCGCCGGCGCCCTCCTCATGGGCTTCGCCACCAACTACCCCTTCCTCATGTTCGGCCGCTTTGTCGCCGGCATCGGCGTCGGATACGCCCTCATGATCGCCCCAGTCTACACCGCCGAGGTCTCCCCAGCCTCCACCCGCGGCTTTCTCACCTCATTCCCTGAGGTCTGAAGTCATATCTCGATCTCTTTTTTCTTTTCGAATTTGAGACGAGGATTCAAACTCTATATTTTTAATAAGTTGGGGTGTAGTCTTCATATTCCGATCTATAAACACTTGTTTTAGCATAAATAACATATTTTTATCAAATTCTGTTTTCTAATATTTTAAAGGATAAGATTTCATATGATTCTACTGTTTGTATCTTACTGATACGAAATTTTTTAATAACGTGAAAAACCTGTACTTATTACAATAGTATTTTAAGGTGTCTTTTTAAACCTATAATTAATATAGTTCATGACCATTAAAGGGCATCATCTTACCAAACATGTTACTTTTCCACTGAGCAGGTCTTCATCAATGCCGGAATACTCCTCGGCTACGTATCGAACTATGCCTTCTCCAAGCTCCCCACCCACTTGGGGTGGCGGCTGATGCTCGGCGTCGGCGCCATCCCCTCCATCATGCTTGCAGTGGGGGTCCTGGCCATGCCCGAGTCCCCGCGGTGGCTCGTCATGCAGGGCCGCCTCGGCGAGGCAAGGCGAGTCCTCGAGAAGACCTCCGACACCCTCGACGAGGCCCACCTCCGCCTCGCCGACATCAAGGAGGCTGCGGGAATCCCTGAACACTGCAACGACGATGTCGTTCAGGTCAGCAACCCCGAACAACTTCACAATTTCATAAGTAAAATTACAACTATACCCTTAATATATGAACATAAAAAAAATTTTCATGTTGATCATCAGGTTAATAAGCACAGCCACGGGGAAGGTGTCTGGAAGGAGCTATTAATCCGCCCGACACCCACCGTACGCCACATCATGATCGCCGCCATCGGAATCCACTTTTTCCAGCAGATCACCGGCATAGACGCGGTCGTACTGTACAGCCCCAGGATCTTCGAGAAGGCTGGGATCACCGACTCCGACAAAAAGCTACTCGCGACTGTGGCCGTCGGATTCTTCAAGACGATTTTCATCCTAGTGGCCACATTCTTACTCGACCGGATCGGACGGCGGCCGCTGCTTCTCAGCAGCGTGGGCGGCATGATCCTCTCCCTGGCGATATTGGGATCGGCGCTGACGATCGTCGACCAGTCGCACGAGAAGGTGATGTGGGCGATCGTGCTGTCAATCGCGATGGTACTCGCGTACGTGTCTTTCTTCTCGATCGGCTTGGGGCCGATCACGTGGGTCTACAGCTCGGAGATCTTCCCGTTGAGGCTACGCGCGCAGGGCGCGAGTATGGGAGTGGCGGTCAACAGGGTGACGAGTGGGGTCATCTCGATGACTTTCATTTCTTTGTACAAGGGCATCACTATAGGTGGGGCCTTCTTTCTGTTCTCGGCCCTCGCTACGGTTGCTTGGGTGTTTTTCTATACGATGCTACCGGAGACGCAGGGGAGGACCTTGGAGGATATGGAGGTCCTTTTTGGCAAATTCTGTAAGTGGAGGTCCGCTAGCGAAATGTTGAAGAGAAACGAGGGTAATAATTTGGGCAAAGAAGTCAACGGGCAGGATAATGCTAACGGTCATATTCAATTGGGTACTGCCAGCAACCAAGCTAATTAGATGAACGGTACTAAAAACGTCTTAGATTTATCACCATGTGCTAATAAAAAATAATTTTCATGAAGTGAGACTTAAAGATGTAATTTGTTAATTTTTATTAGATATGGTGTTTAATGTTATTAATATTTACAGTATTTATCTAATTCGATATGTGAAATTAAAAGTATTTATCTTTGTGATAAATATAGTAAAACAAAAGGAAAATTAGGATTGTTCTTTTACACTTTTACAGTATCCTATTTTATCCTTTCTATCTTTGTAAAACAAGAAACAAAAATGTAAAGAACAGAAAAGGAGGGGCTTCTAAAATTTAATAGTGGCTTTTTCAGAGGCAATGATGCGAGAGGGAAAAAAAAAAAAAAAAGAAGTTGAAGTTTATTGTTCAATGAAGGGATGATGGATTTTCTGGTTAAGTGTATGGTTTCTTTCTTTGCTAGCTATTATTAATTTCCTTCAATTTTGTGCATTGTAATGGTATTAGAGGATTGTAATAAAATGTAAAATAAAGGATAAGATAGACATTCCGTGAAAAAAATTAAAAAAAAAATGAAAGGAGAGAGAAATAGGAGAACGAATATGGAGGTTTGTAGACTTTTTTTTTTTTTTTTGTTTTTTTTTTTTTGTGGTTTTGTCTTGCTCCTACTATATAAATGGATGAAAAGAAAAATGAATGGCACCTATATTCACACGAAGAATTGATCTAATTAGACGTGATACTTTCTTAAGGAGCTTGATAGTTGTTTTTCGTGTCCCGATCGTCGCTCCCGTAACACCGTTAGTTTTTCTAACAAAATGTTCATGACAAGCGATGTGTTAACAATGGTTCCCAACAAATTGGTGTGATGGTTGTTATTTGTTTGGATGCACCCTTTTCATCCTGTTAGTCTCTTTGATGTGGAAAGACAGGGGAATGTAGATTGAGTAGAAGTTGGACCAATTTTGGGTGAATGGCTTAGATTTGATGGTTAATACAAACAAAAACAGAACAAAAGGAGGACCTTACATTTTCTAACATTTCCTAACGTTTTCCTTTACTCCTTTTTATTTTCCTTTCGTTCTGTGGCCGACATTTTTTTCCTCTAACTAATGAGGTTTAAATGTGTGTTTTTGTATATATAAAACATATAAATAAGTGGTCCAACTATTTTGTCTTATAACCAGACTAAAAGTTCCAATAATTAACAAGTGGTCCAACGTCCTCTCTCTTTCATAATGTTCTTTAAAAATAAAAAATAAAAAACAAAAAAAAAATGTAGATGCCTGAGAATCTGGTTAAAATATAATAGAAATCTTTAATAATTTGTCCCAGCAGGTTAGTAATTATAATTTCTTGTGCTGACATTACTTCTGCTGTTGACTAATAAGTTTACTCAAAGAATCAATGCAGAGTGTCTGTGCTTTACTCCAAAGTGTACTACTCTCTATCTAGTTTAATTAGATACCAGGCAGGTATGCAACCATTCTTCTTCAAAGTTACAATTGGCTAAATTAAATTCTTTACATCTCACTAATTATTAGACATTTAGGCATTAAATCCTACGTAAATTTGTACACTCACCCAATAGACAGGTTTACACACTTATTTTAAACCTAAACCAAATGAGTCGAGTTTAAATATAATCTGTATCGTGTCTATATTTGTTATTAATCATTTGCGTATATATTAATTTTTCTTCCGCTAAATCTAATGTACCGGGACCTTCAAATGAGGGAAATTTTGGGATGTCCTTAAGCGTAGTGGGAATATTTCCATTGATAACAAATGTATTTGTTGATATTGTAAACTTACAATACTTATCTTATATATTGTATTCTCCTGTTCAGCGACAAATAATTGTTCTCTTAGAGCTTTTCAAATCTCACGTACGGTTTTGGGTAAAACCGGAAATCTTTCGGCTGTGGCTTTAATGTACAACTTTACTAGATTTAGAATAGGCACCAAACATGGGTGCTGACCCCTTATTAATTCATTACATTTAATGCGGAATAAATCTTTTGATATGGTCCTTCCGGAGGACCATATTCATACCATAGCATATGTAGAAAGCGTAATACGATAGTTAAAAAAACGTAATAAAGATACGCAGTAGTTTATGATAGCTTAATTTTTTTTTTTTTTTTTTGGCCGTTGCACAAGTTCGTGTAACGTTAAACGGTAAAAAAGTATCGCCATATTACATTTCCCACTTTTTTAAGTTTCGGAGAAAATATGGTCTTCTTGTAAGAACAATGGCAATGCCATATATCTACACAAGTTGGATTGTTATAAATAGTTCTCCCTTAAGGAAAAAATCAAGGACAGGCAGGATAAATACCTAAATAAAATTATGTGAACCGCAAGAAACCAAGTGAGCTTTGTCCTCCCATATGCGGACAGATCATGTTTCACATCCATAAATAAAATCTTTTCCACGAAATTTGACATTTCTCCTAAGCCCAAATTGGTTTTCTGATCAGACGTCAACCTACTGCAGTTTAGGGGACCCCCGATTAATAACATATACATGTTGACTTTGTTGGTTCTATCCTAATCAATTAACCTATTAAAAGAAATAGTTCTGATTGTAGTCATAATTTATCACTAATTGGCATCTTATTTTATCAAAAGACTTTAACTATGAATCTTTATCTATAAATTATCAAAAAAAAAAAAAAATCAAAGCATTTTTTAATTCATTTCGATTCCATATGTAGTCAATATGAGACTTTTGTTCACACACAATAATATATATGTACGTATATAAAATTTTTGTTTTTGTTTTATTACATGTATAATTTGACAATAATTTTACATTTAGCTATATTATTAAGTCTAAGAGGGTGTTTGGGGGCCAAAACTAATGCTTCTAAAACAACTTTTTTTTCAATGCATCATCACTTTTTATTATTTACATCTCTAAAATGTTACAGTAAATTTTAAATTTTAAAAGTCCATAATTTTGCGTATATAAGTCCAAATGAGATGATTTTTATAAAATTACATAGAATTTCGATATGAACGAAACAATTTTCATATTGATATTTTTTTTAAAAATTTATATTTTTTCACCCCAAATAGTTTTTTTTTTATAAATATATTTTTCAAAACAACTTTTTCCAATTAAAAAAAGAAAAAAGTCTCCAAACATTGGATCTAAACAAGTCCTAAAATTTAAATATGTCACCTGTAAATTCGAAAAGAAGACAATATTCTAGTCCATACACCATAAGAAAACTCCCACACCCCCCCCCCCCCCCCCCCCCCCTCTTATAACTTACAGAATAAATTACCAAAAATTTACTTTTTTATTTTAAATTACTTTTTTGCGCTAACGTAACTTTTTATTTTTGAAATTGTAATTTGATTTTCTTTACCAATCCTTTCCTTCCCCTGCTAACGCTCATGGTCAAATCAAGGTGTGAGATGTTGGTTTTCCCTAAAATAAGACAACTAATAGACGTTAGCTAAGAAGAGGCTTTTGGTAATTCCATTAGCCTAAAGGATGGAAGCAACAGTCAATTCCTATTGCCAAACGAGGAACATCGATTTCTTTTCTTTCTTCCCTTCTTATCTCTCTCTCTCTCTCTCACACACACACACACATATATATATATGATAGAAACAGTCATTCTAAAATTCTTTACAAAATGTAATATTAGTTATTTACTTAGGGGAAATTTATAACAAATGAAATAGTCCTTCTAAAACCTTATCTTATTGACAAGGTAAAAAAAAACTGCACATAAAACGACCTTTTCGGTGGTTAAATTAAAAAGATGTACCAAACAACTACAACAAATATACTTGGCCACCACCTTGCCCACCCAACCACGTCACCGGTAGGTCATGAAAAGGTGCATTGTGAGATCCATAGAAAGTAGGATTTGACCCACAATCGCAATGGGTTGGGTTCATGCTGTCTTCGTCCACCCATTTGAAGTCATTGTCCCCCTTAGCGAGTTGCCCACTATCGAAACTGAAGCGCCCTAATTGAAACCTAACCTCCATCGCTAGATGCAAGTCGGAAATTTAGATTTTTGTTGTCCTGTCGCCAGTCCTCTGTAGGAAAAAATCGGTAAAAATACATCAGAATGACGCAGTGAAATTATAAAAATTTTTCAAGATTATTAAATATCTCGTGATGCTATATACAATAAACTAACAATAAAACTCATATCTCTAGAGGACGCCAAACTGTACGAGGAGAATGACTGGAGGGTTTTAACCATGTAACCTTCTCTACTATTCTTCAATTCCCGGATGGTAGAGTGTGTGAGCACTCGGATTCTCGACCGGTATGCTAGCACTACTAGTCTTCTTCCGACCACCCAGATCTCTAAAGAACTTATTGTTACGATGAGTTATGCAATAATAAGCCTACTCACCTGAGAGTCTGTGGTCTGAGAGAACTGAAGTGGTAAGATCTCTATTTATAGACTGGCATGAGGTAATCCCTTGAATTCGAATTGGACTAAGAGAAGATTTTCTCCCTATCTTTCCTCACAAAATCTGAATTCCCTATACATCATAATCAAGGGAAGATTTGGCCACCCTAGAGGATTTTGTATTTCAAATTCAAACAGGATTTTAACTTGAATTTTATTTCATCATTATCTACTAAAATCGAATTTTCCCTAAGCCAAGAATAAGGCTAGATTCAGCCATCCAAGTGTGAGAAGAATCAAAATTCAAATAGGATTGTCTTGCTTGAATTTCCCTTCATCCTTATCCACCAAAAACCAAAATTTCCTTTAGGCTTATCCATAGAATTTCGGCCACCATTGTGAGGGAAAGGATTCAAAATCCAAGTAGAATTTTCTAACTTGAATTCCCCTTCATCCTTACCCACAAAAACTGAAATTTCCTAGGGTAGATTTGCCTTAACTAATTCAGCCATTCTTGATAGATTTAGGATTCAAAATTCAAATAAGATTCAAACAAAATCTTCCTCTCCATTTGTAATGAGGCCGTCGCTTACATATACTTAACTTATTCTTAATCATTTTGTTAATGTGAAATTTGAGGGAAGTTTTTTTTTTTAATGAACATAACATGTTGATGTTAATATAAAAACAAAATGGAGTTCTCAACTCTTTTATATAGCTATCAATAACTTAATTATCTAAATCAAAATACATGTAGATATATATTCTCTTTCTCTCTTTTTTTTTTCAAAAGTGCTACTGAAATCTTATCTTGAAAATTCTATAACATGATACTGTAGAAGCTCTTACTTAAAATATTTATACAAAATATTACGGAAGCTTTTACTTGTAGCGGTATCCATGAATCTTTAAATTCACATCTGCCTCGCCATCCACTTTGCCCAGTTAAGATTCAGTCAATAGGCTTCTTACCTACCACATGAACACACAGTAAGCTTTATGCTCAGTAAGTACAACATTATCTCGTAAAACATACTTAACAAAATCAAAATTCATAAATATGATAATTATGCTTAATTATGAATTTTCTTATCTGATGTAATCATAACTTGTTTTGTATTATATATTTAAGGGCCCTACTTAATGTGTCAGTACTGGGTATGTGCGATTAAACGGAAAGTTAGGAGTCGCGAGGTCCCAACTATACCGTGGTCAAAACTTACTTAACATAAACATCCCTCTGGGCGGAAGGGTGGTACGACACTCTTAACATAAACCTTCCTCTGGGCGGAAGGGCAGTGTAATGTTCTTAACTTAACTTAATTGTTTCTTATGTTATGAAAATTTTATCATAACATTGTATTAAAACGTGATCCATCAGTTTAAGCATACAATGCTCATAAAAATATTTGTATAAAAACAGTTTTATTCATGTTATAGGCGGGATTGTACTTACCTATTAATTTAACACAATAGACAAAATGAATTGCACGTATCTGGATCCTATGGATTCTACTCCACTATTCTCGTTCCCTACTTCTTGTTTACACTAATATATTAGTTTCATAGTACAAAACTAATTCTAAACTATTTCCTAACTACTTGATCATTATCTAGAATTTTTTTTTTTGCAAAAAATTGAATAGAATCTCTTTTTTTTTTTTTTTGACTCCAAAGTTAAATCTGTTTAAAATTCTTGTTTTGAACTGCAGAAAAATGGGCAGAGTTTCCCCTGTTTTTCTATATTTTCCCGCAGTTCAAAACTGCGCAAAAAGTACCTATAAAGAAAATTTTCAATTCTCAGAACAAGATATAACAACACACATATCCATATCACTTTAACAGTTCATATCTCAACATAATATACATAAAAGAACATTTACATTTGTTTTGAAACTTATTTCAATCCACATTTCAAATTCTCAACTTAGTATACATGAAGAAGACCTTTTTTTTAGCTTGTTTCTTATAACATAGTACTACCAAAACTTATTTTTAACTTAAATTTCAGCGATCAACCACCTCCCCCCCCCCTTTTTTTTTCCCTAAAATATAGAACAACCACAACTTATTTGAAAAAAAGGTCATATACTTGCATAATATACAACTTATTTCATCTTAGAAGTCTACTCTAGAAGCATTTTTAGACAAAATGACCTTCTCAAAACTTTTAGATTTTTAAGAAATTGACTAGACGCTAAATCAGCCTCTAAGACTCCGTTTGGACTGAAATCAATGGCTGGATAGGTTTACTTTAAATTCTGTCCAGTTTTGGAAAATGCCTTGAAACTAGTTCTTAAGCTATGAATTTGAGAATCGCTATTTGGGTGAAACTTGTTCCTAACATCTAGATATAAGATTTTTTAGTTGATCATAAGACCTAAAAACGTCATTTAGATGATCATTTGAGCTTAACCATTATGGAAAAATTTTTTGACAGATTTTGAAATGGGTTGTCACCCAAGCTTAAACAGTAAATTTTTGTACATGAACATAATCAAAAATCATTAGAAACATAATCATCCCTTATATTTAAAACTATTAAACATAATTATATAGTGTTATACAATCCCAAAAAAATGAAAAAAATAAAATTCCTTTACAAGGTTCTAATTGTAAAGTTATAGCTTGAAACTTAATGAAAATTGTTCTAATGTCTTACTCTAAATCTTACTAGTACATACATATATAATATCTTAGAAGCTCAAACTACAAAATATCAAATTGTAGACTTCTCTTTGCATTTTACCAAACACTTGGTATGCAAGAAAATCATTAAACACCTAAACTTTCTAAACTCTAAATTTGACAATCTCAACCGATCAAATTCAGATTCTAAATGTTTCCTATATCATTGTGGTGTATGTGAATTGCCAGAAATCACCATTCAAGTGTTGAACTTCAAAATTTGAGCTAAATATATAATTCTAACTTCTAATTGAAACAAAGAATTATAATAGCTCTTGCCTTTCTTTCTTGTGAGATTTAAGGGAGATGGTACAGCTAGAGTTTATGAAATTTTGTTATTGAATAAAAGAAAGCAATTGGAGTGGAAAAGAAAACAAAATGTGAAGACGTCTGTCGTCCACCAGAAACGCAGAGAAGGGAAAGAGGAAGAGAGGGAGATTGAAGAATTACCAAGCTTGTGGGTATTCATACTTGATTTCACCCTAGCTCCATTAAATGCAACGTGCAAATGGAAAGAGAAGGTGAGGTTTGGTCTGCAAACCCCCTCCCCTGCCATACTGAACGCCCTGCCACTCTATACTTTTTTGAAAAAAAAATTTCAAAACTGAACTGGCTTTTACTAAGATAAGGTGTGAAGATAAAATATATATTTTGCTTCATTTCGGAAGCATTTGGTGAGATTTTCTCACCAAACGCACACCCGCACACAGAGAGAGCGAGAGAGAACGGCAAATATGTGAAATAGGGGCTTTCATGTATTAATATTGATTATCCCATGTTGCTGTCATTTTTGTTGTGTTGTCAGCCTTGTTAATGTTGCCGTTTTTTGTTGTTGGTGTAATCCTTGTAAATGTTGTCGTTTGCTTGTTTATTTGCTGCTTCTCTCTTTGTTTTTTTTTTTTTTTTTTTTTCTTTTGATAAGTTACATATATATAATGACATATATGTTTTTTTTTTCAAAGAAACTTCTTGTCTTTTTTTTTTTTAGTTATATATATATATATATGTAATGACATATACAAACATATATGTAAACCATTATATATATAAACACGTTTTCATTCATTCCCTATTTTTTTTTTTCAGTAAT
This sequence comes from Antiaris toxicaria, assembly GCA_035233585.1. Lineage (NCBI taxonomy): Eukaryota > Viridiplantae > Streptophyta > Magnoliopsida > Rosales > Moraceae > Antiaris > Antiaris toxicaria. The sequence continues at coordinate 44,375,607 of CP141158.1, read as the reverse complement.
GGTTTATACACATATTCATATATATTCATAAACCATTATTATTATAGTATTTTTTTTTATCCCCAATAGTTAGTAGGGTTTGATCATCGAAATCACTGTAACTGTGAAAATCTCAGTCTAAACTTTATAACTAAGCTCTAGTGCATTCTAAATTTGCGAGTTAAGTTTGAAATTTCATCAAACTAACTGTTTTGAAATTAATATTGATTTCTAAATTAACATGGTAAAATTTGGTATATATAAAAAAATACATATACACATTTTTTTAAAAATACTGTTTCATATCAAAATACACTATAATATATTCTAATTTTAAAATCTCTCTAATCTGCAAAGATTAGGTCTTAATTTTTTTTTAGTTGTTACAATCTACTCCCCTTAAAAAAAAAAAAATTCGTCCACGAAAATTAGAATAATTCTGAGTATTGGTTCCTCATATCTTCCTCACTTTCCCGTGTGGCTTCCTCAATATTCTGATTCCACCAAAGAACCTTAACAAGGGGTATCACCTTATTTCTAAGTTTTCTTTCTTCCTTATCTAAAATCTGAACTGGCTTTTCCTCATAAGTCAAGTCCACATTGACTTCAACTGGTTCTTGACTCAAAATATGAGAAGGATCTGGTACATACTTTTTCAGCATTGATACATGAAATACATTATGTACTGATGCCAACTTTGCTGACAATGCTATTTTATAAGCAATACTTCCGACCCTTTCAAGTATGTTAAAAGGCCCAATATACCTTGGGCTCAGCTTCCCTTTCTTGCCAAACCGCATTACGCCCTTCAAGGGTGCTACTTTTAGGAAAACTGAGTCACCTACTTGAAATTCGAGAGGTCTTTGTCGTTTATCCGCATAACTTTTTTGCCTAGTATGCGTAGTGTCTAATATTTGTTTGATTAACTTGACATCCTCAGTTGTTCTTCTAATGAAATCCGTGGTCATCATTTGTTTATCCCTTGTCTCATGCTAATGTATGGGAGATCTGCATTTTCTTCTACATGGTGCTTCGTATAGTGCCATTCTAATTGAAGTGTGATAGCTATTATTATACGAAAACTCTATCAAAGGTAGTTTCTTATCCCAGCTTCCTTTGAAGTCCAAGGCGCACGATCTCAGCATGTCTTTCAATGTTTGAATCGTCCTTTCAGATTAATCGTCTGTCTACAGGTGAAAGGCCGTACTAAACTTCAGCTTAATGCCCATGGCATCATGTACACTTTTCCAAAATCTAGAAGTGAAGCAACCATCATGATCAGAAATAATAGATTTTGGAATACCATGTAACTTAACTATCTGAGCTACATATATTTCTACCAAGCTCTCTACTAAAAAGCTAGTTTTTATTGCTAGAAAATGAGTTGACTTGATCAATCTGTCGACAATTACCCAGATCGCATCATTACCATCGAAAGTTCTTGGCAATCCGACCACAAAATCCATGGTAACTTGCTCCCATTTCCATTCTAGTAGCTCAATTTTTTGTAATTCTCCAACTGGACGCTGGTGTTCCATCTTAATTTTCTGACATGTAAGATACCTTGATATGAATTCTGCAATGTCATCCTTCATTTCGTGCCAAAAAAAGCTAACTTTTAGCTCCTTGTACATCTTATTTGCTCCAGGATGGACTGAATATGACGTCTCTTGTGCTTCTGAGAGGATCTGTTTCCTTAATTCCTCGTCTTTAGGAACACAAACTCTGCCTTTGTAGTAAAGTAAGCCTTTGTCTCCTAGATTGAATTCCATGTCCTTCCTTTCAAGGGCCTTCTTTCTTGACTCCACCAAATAGGTATCAAGCTCTTGTTTATTTTTAATCTCCTCAAGCAGGTTGATTGGATGGACAAATCGAACAATCTTCCGGTTAAAATCTCAATTTCATAATCACAAATGTCCTTTTGGAATGGTTTTGAGAGTGCACTAATCGCCATTAATGAAGCAAGCGATTTTCGACTCAATACATCTGCCACCTTATTTGCCTTTCCAGGATGATAGAGAATTTCGCAGTCGTCGTCCTTCACCAACTCCAGCCATCTGCGTTGCCTCATTTTGAGTTCTTTTTGGGTGAAGATATACTTCAGAATTTGGTGGTCAATGTAGATTTCGCATTTAGCCCCATATAGGTAATGTCTCCAAATCTTTAGTGCAAACACTACTGCTGTGAGTTCCAAATCATGCGTCGGATAGTTTCTCTCATTATTTTTCAATTGTCGAGAAGCATATGCGATTACTTTACCATCTTGCATTAGGACCGCTCCTAGTCCCGTCTTTGAAGCATCATTGTAAATTACAAAGTTCCCTTTTTCGGTAACTGGGATTGTTAGTACCGGTGCACTCGTTAATCTATTCTTCAGCTCTCTAAAGCTTTCTTCACACTTTGCAGTCCATTCATATTTATTTTCTTTTCGAGTTAAGAGTCGTGAAAGGTGCAGCAATCTTGGAAAATCCTTCAACAAAGTGTTGATAATATCCAGCCAAACCAAGAAAGCTACGTACTTCTGTCACGTTCTTCGGCGCTAGCCATTGGCTAACTGCCTCTATTTTGGCTGGGTCCACTGACACTCCTTCATTTGATATCACATATCCCAAGAAATGAACTTTCTCCAGCCGAAATTCACATTTCGAGAATTTGGCATATAACTGATGGTCTCTTAAAAGTTGTAGAGCAGTCCTCAAATGCTCTTCGTGCTCTTCTTTTGTCTTTGAGTAAATCAAAATGTAATCGATGAACACAATGATGAACTTATCTATAAACTCTTTAAACACCCTATTCATTAGATCCATAAATGCAGCTGGAGCATTGGTCAATCCAAGCGGCATTACTAAAAACTCGTAGTGCCCATATCGCGTTCGAAACACTATCTTAGGAACATCTTCATCTCTGATTTTGAGTTGATGGTAACCTAACCGTAGGTCGATCTTCGAAAATACTGTTGTCCCTTTTAACTAATAAAAAAGATCATCAATCCTTGGAAGTGGATACTTGTTCTTGATTGTGATCTTATTTAGCTCTCGGTCGTCAATGCACATTCTCAGCGTACCATCTTTCTTTTGACGAACAGAACTGGTGCTCTCCAAGGTGAAAAACTCTGACGAATGAATCCCTGGTCCAATAATTCCTTCAACTGTATTTGGAGTTCCTTCAGTTTTGCTAAGGCAACTCTATAGGATGCCTTGGATATCGGTGCTGACCCAGGTATTAACTCTATCTTAGACGTTATCTCCTGCATCGGAGGAAGTCCAGGTAAATCTTCGGGGAAAACGTCGACAAAATCCTTGATTATTGGAACATCCTCTGGTCTCAGTGTGGTTTCTTGGTCTTTGTCCACCATGTTAGCTAGATATCCTAAACAGCCGTCAGTTAACATTTTCCATGCCTTTATCATCAATATCATTATCTTTGGTTGCTTCTGCGATAGTCCTGCGTAAACAAACTTTTTGCACCCCATGGGCTTGAAAGTGACTTTTCGACTTCGACATTCGATAACAGCATTATACTTTCCTAAGAAGTCCATTCCTAAGATGACGTCATAATCCCGCATATCAATGATGATCAAGTCCACGTATAACTTTCTATCGTATATGACTATTAGAACATTGTGTATCCAATAATCAGACAACAAAACCTCCCTGGAGGGTAGGGTAGTCTTAAATGGTTGGCTTAACTTATCTAAGTTTCTATTTATCCTCTTAGAGATCTTGTACGATGCAAACAAATGTGTTGCTCTAGAGTCAAAAGAACGAATGCATCAATGCGAGATATAAGGAGCTGACCTGTTATCATATTGGAAGCTCCAGCTTCCACGTCATTCCTGGTATAGGCATAGATGTGACCTTGAGTCTGTGGGGCTTCTAGTCTGCCTTGCGAAATGGAACTTCCCTCAATTTGGAGCCGTGCTGCGTGAAGTTGATTCCCTTGGTTCCTTGACTGGCTTTGGTTCTTTTGGTTTTGAGGGTTTAAATAACAATCCTTGGAAAAATGGCCCTCCTTACCGCATGTATAGCAACCATTTGTCCCAACTCTACATTCTCCTAGATGCTTCTTCCCACATTGTGAACAAATGGGGTAACTGTTGCCACCATTATCACAATTCTGCTTTTTCTGAGGGTGATTCCTCTGGTTGCCCTGGTTGTTGTTCCCTTTTCTTTTGTTATTGCTAGAATTCTTGTTATTTATGCCAACATTACCCCCTTGCCCTTTTTGATAAAAATTCAAATTCTGCTTGTTTTGGGCTTGCCTAGTCTGGGCTTTCTCTTCTTTCTTATCCTTGAAAAACTTGACCCTGTTTTCCTTGTCTCTAGCTACCCAATACTGTGCTTTGACTGCTCAGCTAAGGCATTCAGCTACAGTCGTAGGTGGGTGGTCACCACTGCTGATATGCACTGAGAGTTCTGAACGGAACATTTTCATCATGCTCCTGACCTTTTCCTTTTTCGTAGGTACTAATTCTGGATAGAGACGAGCCAGCTGCTCGAACTTCTTAAAGGCTTCCATCACTGTCATGGAGCCTTGTTCTAAGTTGTTGAAAATGTCTTCTTGTGAGGTCAAAGATTCTTTATTGAAGAACATTTCCCTGAATTCTCCGACAAAGTCATTCCAACTCATATCATTAATGTTTCTCCTGATCGTAACTGTTCTCCACCAATGACGCACGTCCTTTTTAAGGGCATAAGAAGCGCACATGACCTTCTCCCTATCATTTAATCTCATGAAATCCAAAATTTCTTGGATGTCGATCAGCCAGTCATCAGCTTCAAGAGGGTTCATTAATCCCTCAAATTCAGGGGCCTTCATGCGTCGGAACTTCTTGTATAATTCATCTTCTCTGATTGGTTGTTGAGGCAGGGTTGTCCTCATCGAAATGCTTGGTGCTGCAGGAGGCGGTGAAGTTACATGTACTGAGGGCATTCCTTGTCCTAAGGAAGTCTCTTGCACTTGTGGATGTGGTTCTTGGGGAATCTCAGTTGGAACTCCCTGTCCTTGTGAATTGGTTGGGGCCATTGGAATCCTTGATCTTGAGAGAACTCCTTGAGCTGGCACTCCTATAGCTGGAGGTGCCTGATTCTGTTGGTTGAGTCGTTCTCGAAGCCAATTCAACTCATGTTGTTGAACTTCCATCATTTGACGCATGGTTGCAAGTTGGGCGAAAATCTCACCATCCTGTGGTGCACGAGCAGCTTGCGTTCGAGGTCGTACCATTTTGCTCTTATCCTATTAGTAAAGGAAAAAAAAAAAAGAAATATGATCAAGTGTTATAACCCTTTTTTTTTTTTCATATTTTGAGACACAAACGCATAAAACTTAACCTCTCTTAATCATATCATAACTTATCATAACATGTCATAGAATTACATTAAGTCGTAACATTTCATACATATCAATTATATCAACATACATGTCATGTGTCATGAAAGTATATTGACAGTTGATTGCACTGTTCATATACATGTCAAAATATATAATGACCTACCAAGAGCATCTATCTGGATCTTAGAAGTACATTCAACAATTCAAAAGAGAGAATGTGAGACAATCTAGTAAGAGTGGCTACCACTTCACTAGCATACATGTGTATAGTTCAAAAAGAGTACTAAATTTATCTACTCATAAGATATATCTGAGTGAGCATCAGACTCATTATCGGATCGCATCTCCTCATCGCCATAATCAATAGAAAATTCCTCTGGATCCTCCTCTTCATCATCAAAAGGAAACTCTTCTGGGTCCTCCTTTGGATTGTCTTCTGGGTTCTCTTCTTCGTCATCAGCCAAAAAAACTTGAATTTCCTCATCATTAGCAGGATTAGGAGCGTCATGGGGTGGAAGAGGTAGATGATCATCCTCGAGTGGTATGGCTGGTGCTTCGTCCTCCTCAACATCATTGTCCGCTGGTGCTCGGGCGAGCATCACTGCACGTGCTCGATGAGCCTCTAATTTGGCGTCTAAAACCTCTTGGATGAACCGGTCGAGGTTTTCATGGTGCGGAGGGTGGCGAACGAGGTCTTTGACAAGGTGAGGAATTCCTCGCCACAAAAGATCACTAATCTCCCAAAACGGTCTGTTAATAGGTATATGCGGCAGCATAGCATCCTGAAATCTTTGACAATAACAAGCCATAGATTCCTCGTCGTAGGAATCCTACATCTCTGAGAGGACAGCGTATCGTCTCTCCTTCATGTCCTCCCAAATCTGAGGGTCTCTTTCACGTTCAGGATGAACAACTGGTGGGGGCAACTCAAACGTAGCCCTAGTCTCTCTACCCAGCTCCAGCCAATCTTGGATCGGATGTTCTCCCCGTGCTCGGTCCTCATACCAAGCAAGCGCATGTCCTCGAAGTCAACTGCGAACCAACTGGAGTTGAAGGTAAGGTTCGATATGGCACACATTGAATGCAACCTCGATGCACGCAATCCACTCCATAAGCAAGAATGGTTGTGGCTGTCCACCAAAAAATCCAGGTGCCATGTTAGTGAAAGCAGCGCCTACTAATCGATCGGTATCAATCTGATCGGGGTCTATTGGGGCCGTCAGATCTAAGCAAACTACCTTAACAATATTAATATCTAAAAGAAATGAGTATAAAATAAGACGACTTACTTAGACAAGAGTGGCTGACATGTGGCATTGCGAATTAGGATAACGGGATACCTGCTCTAATACCAACTGTGACGGCCTGCCTAATGAGGTCGTCACTTATACGTACTTAACTTATTCTTATTCATTTTGTCAACATGAAATTTGAGGGAAGTTTTTTTATTTTTTATTTTATTTTGTTATGAACATAACATGTTCATGTTAATATAAAAACAAAATGGAGTTCTCAATTCTTACATATAACTATTAATAACTTAATCATCTAAATCAAAATACATATAGATATATATTCTTTTTTTTTTTTTTCAAAGTGTTACTGAAACGTTATCTTGAAAATTCTATGACATGATACTGTAGAAACTCTTAAAATATTTATACAAAATATTGTGGAAGCTTTTACTTGTAGCGGTACTCATGAACCCTTAAATTCACATCTGCCTTGCCATCCGTTCTGCCCAGCTAAGATTCAGTCAATAGGCTTCTTACCTATAGCATGAGTACACACAGTGAGCTTTATGCTCAGTAAGTACAACATTATCTCGCAAAACATACTTAACAAAATCACAATTCATAAATATGATAATTATGCTCAATTATGAATTTTCTTATCTGATGTAATCATAACTTGTCTTATATTACATATTTAAGGGCCCTACTTAATGTGTCAATGCCGGGTGCACGCGACCAAACGGAAAGCTAGGAGTCGCGAGGTCTCAACTATATCGTGGTCAAAACTTACTTAACATAAACCTCCATCTGGGCGGAAGGGTGGTATGACACTCTTAACATAAACATTCCTCTGGGCGGAAAGACAGTATAATGTTCTTAACTTAACTTAATTGTTTCTTATGTTATGGAAATTTTATCATAACATTTAAAATGTGATCTATCAGTTTAAGCATATAATGCTCATAAAAATATTTGTATTAAAACAGTTTTATTCATGCTATAAGCGGCTTTGCACTTACCTGTTAACTTAACACAATAGACGAAATGAACTGCAAGTCTCTGGATCCTATGGATTCTACTCCACTATTCCCATTCTCTACTTCCTGTTTATACTAATATATTAGTTTCATAATACAAAACTAATTCTAAACTATTTCCTAACTACTTGACCATTATCTAAATTTTTTTTTTTTACAGAAAATTGAATAGAATCTCTTTTTTTTTTTTTTTTTACTCCTGTAGTCAAAACTATTTAAAATTCTTGTTTTGAGATGTAGCAAAATGGACAGAATTTCCCCTGTTTTTTCACATTTTGCCACAGTTCAAAACTACTCAAAAAGTACTTATAAAGAAAATTTTTAATTCTCAGAACAAGATATAGCAACACACATATCCATATCACTTTAACATTTCATATTTCAACATAATATGCATAAAAGAATATTTACATTTGTTTTGAAACTTATTTCAATTCACATTTCAAATTCTCAACTTAGTATACATGAAGAGGACCCTTTTTTTTTTTTTTAGCTTGTTTCTTATAACATAGTAATACTAAAACTTATTTTTAACTTAAATTTCAACGATCAACCACCCTTTTTTTTTTTCCTAAAATATAGAACAACCACAACTTATTTGAAAAAAAAAAGGTCATATACTTGCATAATGTACAACTTATTTCATCTTAGAAGTTTACTCTAAAGACATTTTTAGATAAAATGACATCCACAAAACTTTTAGATTTTTTAAAGATATAAAACATTCGTGTTTTAACTAGAAGCTAAATCAGCATCTAAGACTTTGGTTTGAACTGAAATCAATGACTGGACAGGTTTACTCTAAATTCTGTCCAGTTTTGGAAAATGTCTTGAAACTAGATCTTAAGCTATGAATTTGAGAATCATTATTTGAGTGAAACTTGTTCCTAACATCTAGATTTAAGACTTTTTAGTTGATCATAAGACCTAAAAACATCATTTAGATGGTCATTTGAGCTTAACCATTACAGAAAAATTTTTTGACAGATTTTGATATGGGTTGTCACCCAAGCTTAAACAGCCAAAATGTGAATTTTTGTACATGAACATAACCAAAAATCATTAGAAACATAATCATCCCTTATAGCTAAAGCTATGAAACATAATCATATAGTGTTATACAATCCCAAAAAAATGAAAAAAAATAAAATTCATTTACAAGGTTCTAATTGTAAAGTTATAGCTTGAAACTTAATGAAAATTATTCTAGTATCTTAATCTAAGTGTATGTTTGGTACACACATTCAAGCTGCATTGCATTTAAATGCAATGCAATTTTCTCCCAAATACAAAAGCATTTCATTCAAATACCAATCACATCACATTTTAAATCTAATACAATCACTATTTATTATTTCATTTTTTCTATTACCTTTATTAATTACATCATATATTCTCTTTCTCTCTCCTTTTTTTTCTCTCTACTTTTACCCATCACATCACATATTTATTATTAAAATACAATTCAAACACTTTTCACTCAAACACACATTGCATTCAAATGCAATGCCAATACTTTTCCTCCAAACACAAATTACATTCAATGCATTGCATTCAAATACAATGCAAATGCAATGCGTTCACCAAACGGAGCATAAATCTCACTAGCACATACATATATAATATCTTAGAAGCTCAAACTACAAAATATCAAATTGTAGACTTCTCTTTGTCATTTTACCAAACACTTGGTATGCAAGAAAATCATTAAACACCTAAACTTTCTAAACTCTAAATTTGACAATCTCAAGCTACCAAATTCAGATTCTCAAAGTTTCCTATATCATTGTGGTGTGTGTGAATTGCCAGAAATTATCATTCAAGTGTTGAACTTCAAAATTTGAGCTAAGTATATAATTCTAACTTCTAATTGAAACAAAGAACTATAATAGCTCTTGCCTTTCTTTCTTGTGAGATTTAAGGGAGATGGTACAGCTAGAGTTTATGAAATTTTGTTAATGAATAAAAGAAAGCAATTGGAGTGGAAAAGAAAACAAAATGTGAAGACGTCTGTCGTCCACCAGAAACGCAGAGAAGGAAAGGGAAAGAGGAAGAGAGGGAGATTGAAGAATTACCAAGCTTGTGGGTATTCATACTTAATTTCACCCTAGCTCCATTAAATGCAACGTGCAAATGGAAAGAGAAGGTGAGGTTTGGTCTGCAAATCCCCTCCCCTGCCATACTGAACGCCCTGCCTCTCTATACTTTTTTGAAAAAAAAATTTCAAAACTGAACTGGCTTGTACTAAGATAAGGTGTGAAGACAAAATATATATTTTGCTTCATTTCTGAAGCATTTGGTGAGATTTTCTCACCAAACACACACCCGCACACAGAGAGAGCGAGAGAGAGAGAGAGAGAGAGAGAGAGAACTGCAATTATGTGAAACAGGGGTTTCATGTATTAATATTGGTTATCCCATGTTGCTGTCGTTTTTGTTGTGTTGTCGTCGTTGTTAATGTTGCCGTTTTTTGTTGTTGGTGTAATCCTTGTAAATGTTGTCGTTTGCTTGTTTATTTGCTGCTTCTCTCTTTGTTTTTTTTTTTTTTTTTTCTTTCCTTTTGATAAGTTACATATATATAATGACATATATGTTTTTTTTTGTTCAAAGAAACTTGTTGTCGTTTTTTTTTTAAGTTATATATATTTAATGACATATAAAAACATATATGTAAACCTTTATATATATATAAACACGTTTTCATTTATTCCCTCGTAATATTGTTTTTTTTTTTTTTTTCAAATAATGGTTTATACACGTATTCACATATATTCATAAACCTTGTTATAGTATTTTTTTTAATCCCCAATAATTAGTAGACTTGATCATTGAAATCACTGTAATTATAAAAATCTCATTCTAAACTTTATAACTAAGCTCTAATGCATTCTAAATTTACGAGTTAAGTTTGAAATTTCATCAAACCAACTGTTTTGAAACTAACGTTGATTTCTAAATCAACATGGTAAAATTTGGTATATATAAAAAAATACATATATACATTTTTTTTAAATACTGTTTCATATCAAAATATACCATAACATATTCTAATTTTAAAGTCTTCCTAATCTGCAAAGATTAGGTCCTAATTTTTTTTTTGGCCGTTACATCATTATCCACATAAATTTTGAAATTTACCTTGTGGAATTATACACAACAAATTCGGTTACCCCATGGATTTGTGATTTAAAATTTGAATTCAAATTTTAAAGTTAAAATTTCAAAATTCAAACTTCAAATTCAAATTCAAATTTAAATTTCGAATTCAAATTTCAAATTTAAATGTCAAATTCAAATTTCAAAATCCACAAAAAGGTTGTATTTCAAATCTTTGTCCTCATGGATAATTTTCCACAACTTCAATCCAAACTCAAATAAAATCATGGAAACTTTATTTGGAATTCGAATAATTGTGTAATTTCTTATCCAAAACAAAATTCGAATTCAATCGGAGAGAATCTTGTCTTCCATCCTTATCCTATGTCTACACCATCCATGCATAGTCAACTGGCCAATAAGCATATACAGATCAATTTGCCATTCGTTAAGAAATTATATGGAACTAGTAGAGGGACCAATTGGATATATATAATCAGGCTCTCGTGATTCCATATGATCATCATCTTTTACCGAACAACTTAATTATACGATCACTAATTTTAGAGTTACACCACTATAAACCTGAAACTGAACTTCCAATTTTATACTGTATTATGCTTGTGATAAGCTATTATCCAATGACCTTGTCATGTATACAAAACCCTCATATGATATCCATAATCAGCCTTAGGTGTGATAACCGAGAAATCTATAGTCTCGGAAAATTTTGTACAAGAAATGTAAATAAATGTACATTCATGATGAGACATGTTATAGAATATAGACCAGAAGAAAATTTTAAATTACTGAGTTGTAATCAAAATTTACAATGAATTAATGAATATAGTTTAAATGCTAAACATTAATTCAAATTATGATGTTTTAAAATTTATTAGAAAAGTATGTGGAAAATGCTTATTAAGAGATCAATGGCACACAAGTAAGCCACATTGATCAATGGTCAAGATTAGCCAAGAAAATAACTAATTTTCTTTAAAGAAAATTTAAAGAAAAAAATGAAAGAGGGAGTGAGGCACGTGAGGGGCAGCTGCTACACAGTAGCCCAAGTGAATTAATTCACTTGAGAGGGCTGCAAATAAGCGATCGAGAGAGATAAAGAAAGAGAAAGAGAAAGAGAAAGAGAGAGAGAGAGAGACCGAGACAGAGAAAGAGAGGAATGGAAACCCTTTTCAAGTTCGGATTTTTCTCCTCCAACCAGGAAATCGTTCAAGTTTCAGTCAAGAATCCACAGCAAGAAGCTCTCAAGCTTCAAGCAAGGTAAACCCTCGTTTTCTCAGATTTTTCAGGTGGAAAAATCTGGGGTTTTGAGAGGAAAAAGAGAATATGAGTTAATCATGTTGAGATTTTCGGTTAAATCGAAACATGGTTCGAGTCTAGTTGTTTTTAAACACGAATCCATGAGTTGATGGTTTAGAACACCAAGTTTAGTGAGTTTCTTCAAGAAAGCTCAGATTTTTCAAAAGTTGAATCAAGAGATGTGAATAAGCAAAATGTGAAATTTTGCTTATGAAACCATGGATTTGTGATAGTAGAAATGTAGTTGATACCCTGAAACGATCTTATTGAGATCGATTTTGAGTGTAAGAAGTAGAACAAAGGCCATAAAAGCTTTAGAAAATCAGAGCAGAGTATTTCGGATCCGGAATCCTGATTCTGGTATGAACACGGGTATATATAAGGGCATGTTCAGAACACGGGCCCGAACATGCCCACATGCACGACCGTGTTTCAAGAAAAATTAAGACCCGAGAGGTACACGGCCAAGAACATGGCCGTGTATCGGGCCGTGTCAAGGGGCACACGATCATGGGAAGGGCGTGTAGTAGACCATGTTCGACAGCAGGAAGACATGGCCAGAAACATAGCTGTGTAGATGACCGTGTAAGCATACACGAATTACACAGTCATGTTCCATGAAGTGCACGGCCATGCACGTAAGTCCAGAGGAGTACACGGCCATGAACACGCCCGTGTAGGAGGTGTATTCGAAGTCAAAGTAAAAAAAAAAAAAAAAAGAGTCTGGAAATGAGAATTTACATATCTTGCCATGTTTCTAATATAAGATGAATATTAGAAATAATCAATGATTATTTCTTTTATAGGAGTTCAAGTCAGAGACCCTGATATAGCAGTCCCAGAGTAGCAGAGGCTCATACTAGCATATTTCCTGTAAGTTCAAGCATTGTCTTGACTGTAACGTGGACAATCTTATTATGTTTATGATGTCATGTCTTATTGTATGGTGTCTATGTTAGACATTGATTGTCTGCATCACGATACTCATGTCCGTTTCATGTCATGCATGTAGAATTATATATTTCAAGTACACATGTCAGACAGGTATCAGGTACACAAAAACATGTGTGTGCACAAGGCACCTTAGTTTATTTAATAAAACTCACACTCCAAGTAAAACATATAACAGGTTCTTACTGTGGGGGCAGTCAGTATGCTACCCAGTTGGAACTCCAGCAAATATGGTAATTGAACCAGTTATTGGCATACCAGCCTCTCAACCCACGGGGAGGTTTTCATGTTTAGTTTCAGTTAAGACTGAGGAGGTCAGCACTAAAGTACCGCTCCCAGTCATGTTAACATGTCGGTATGACCAATCAGGAGCTCAAAACCAGAACTTAATATCAGATAATGTCTTAAGACTAATCTTTCAGCCAAGAGCAAGTTTTACATGGTCGAGTTTCATGCATGAGCACAGTATAGCATGTTATTATTCATGTTTTTATGTTTGAACTTACTGAGCTTATAGCTCACCAGTTTGTTCACATATTGCAAGTAAGAGACCTGTTTACTAGTAGTATACGGTGGACAATGAACAGGGTAGATACGTGCCAGGGGGATTGGGCGAGGGATTGTGGTCACCTTTAGTCTTCCGCTGTACAGTTTTGAAAGAATTAAACATGTGATTTCAAGAACACGTTTTCAAATTAAGATTATGTAATAGGGAAATCATGAATTCATGTGCATGTTATTTTGTTAACATGATTTTCTTATCACATTCTTGAACAGTTTATGAAATTAAGAAAAAAAAAATTTATTTCTCAAAATTTACAAGCAGTTTTCAAGTTAAGTATGATTGCAGGCGACCATAGAGGCCTGCATACTATTGCGGTTAACTATATAGTTGACTGCAATAGCACTATAGAGACTCGGCAGTAGGGCGGGTCGTCACATTAGGTCAAAGTCCGTTCAACCCACTGATCAGGTTATTTTAAAGTTCTATTATACTACTGAATAAGAAAATAATTATTCACCATATGTGAATAAGAAGTCATCCGCCTAGCAGACGACCTAAAGTCTTGTCCATTTTCACCTCCAATATAATGCCTTTAAGAGGATACCCTTAACTCCTTATTAGAGTTATGATTTCGATATCTGCAAATAAACCCTTCATCGTATACAAGTCATGCACCCAACGAACCAGTCTATAAGCTTACTACTTCTGAGATGCTTTAGCCATTGGAACATCAAAGTACACAAGTCATGTACATGAAGTACTTCATCTACTCAAGATTAAAGTTATTGCATAATGAACGTCAAAAGTAGATTGATCCACTCATAGCGGACTACGTAGATTAATCATGCTTTAGTCTCGGTCTAACATGTCATCATCAAGCAACACATGTATGTCTCTACTCAGGAGTCTAACCTCCAGACAATCAAGACAACCCATCCCAACCATAGCTTTAGACAACATAATAGTCTTAACATGAGTTAGATGCTCGGTCTAACCCCATAGACTACGGATCATAATTTAGACTGCTTACTTTAGAACATTGTTTTCTTGTATACAAAAGTCCATTGTATGTAACGTTCTAACAGTTTAACACAAACAGTTAGTGAGCTATATTTACTTACATTTACTTTAACATGTAAATAGAATAAGAACAAATAGCAACGTAATGAATAACCTCTAAATATAATTTTATTATCCAGTTCAAAATAAAATACATCAAAATATCTTTCATGCTTAGGGTATTCCTAACATTCTCTATCTAGCTTGGTGTTTTGTGAGCCTCCTTCGATCCCACCACACCCACCCCCACCCCCACTCTCATAGCGCAATTGAGTAATTAAGCCCTCACCACCACATAAGTCGTTGAGCCTCCACCACCACCCTAGCTGTTGAGTCCCCCCTCCCACTCACCGAAGGTCTTAGCAAATCCCGTGCTTGCAAGAGTCTCAACAGATTGTCTTTTTTCTTTTTTTTCTTTTTAATTTGGTGAATAAGAAATTTTCATATTGTGTAGGAATTTTTATTTAATTTTGATGGTCTTCAAGCCCTTTTAAATCTTGGGTTTAAATTAAAGAGTGTAGCATTTTTACTCTATTAATGAGGTAAAGTGACCTTACTCTACTATAGAAGTCATCCGTTTTTATTTAGATGAAGAATTTATTGTATTTTATATGTTTCGTACAAATTTTATGTGCTCACCTAACGAACGGGTTCAAATACTTTTTCAAGGCTCAAATCACATAGGTCACCTACTAAATTTAAGTACGTTGTTATAAAGTAGGCTGTAAAATGCCATTGAAGCCCTATCAAATGTTAGAATATATATTTATTGGGAGTGATAGACATTATATATATTAATAATAGAATATGAAACCATATCAATCCATTGTTTAATAAGTTAATCTCTCCCTCTCCCTAAAAGCCACTGAAATGTTTACTTTACACTCACTTAAATGGGGTATGATCTATTCCGTCCAAATTTTAATATATATGCAATGAAAGGATCAATTTTGCCATGGCAAGAAAGATCAAGGTCAGTTTTGGGATATTTTAAAAACTGGGACAAAAACAAGATTTGTGGAAAGTTTGATCAATATTTTTTAAGATCGGTCCTGTTATCACCGACAGAATTTGGTTTTTTTGGTACCCTACTGCATAAGTGACCTAACAGGACATAACAAAATTATCTAGGTCTACACTATTCAATCGTCAAAGGAAGCTATTACCAATAAAGTATTACTACACATCATGTGATCTGTTCTAATATGTTACATGGAACATGTAAGGTTCATGCAAATTAAAGGATTTAAAATTAATATACCCCGCTAGAGCAATATCAACAGGTGAAAAGTGGATATAAAGTTTAAAATTTTCGGTTTGAAATCTAACAAACCTTTTTTCTTTATAAGATAAATAAAGAGGATGCTAGTACGGCTTCATACCAAAAGAAAAAAAAATATGAAAATGATGTGGCCAGCGCCATTACTTTTTGGGAAATGCTGAAGTTGGGCAAAGTTGCCGTCCTTGTGCCTAAGCCAGTGAAGGAAGCCAAATTATTAGCATTTATAGTATCGATGTCGTTGTTAAAGCATATCGCAGTTGGCGTTTAAAGTTTGCAATGTTGTTGTTTAGATGTAGATATTATGGTGTTCCCTTAAAAATTTTAAAGTCTATCGTAATATTTGCAACTCAAATGTTCAAAATTTACAAGTTTTGATGTAAAATATGCATATTATAATATTCTCAACACTATGAAAAAAAAAAAAAAACCTAGTGTTTGTTTATACATGAATGGGACATTGAAAAATATATATAATCATGAGGTGGGCTGGTTATGGTTTTTCGTTTTCAATCATGCTCATGTCGTTCGACAAATTCTAGGCATTTGTTGTTTTGATGTTCTCCAATTCATGAAGACCAATTTGAATATATTGATTAAAATGCACAAGAACTTTGTATTTTAGCTAAAACAGTAGCAATATTCATTTTTTAGATGGTCTTGATGACATGGGAATAATTGCTATTCTCGGTGGCCATCATAGGTTTAAAGGTTTGCAATCCTATTTTAAGATCTATGCCTGATCAATAAACTATGAGGCATTGGCTTTATTATTGTGAGAATAAAACTTATAAGTACATTCTTTGAGTAGTATTAGACAGATTCTTTTCTATTCTATTTGTGGATTTTGAATTTCTGTTGTAAATAAAGGAGATGGAAATGAGATAAATACTATTTGTTCTTGTTTTTCAATATAAAATTGTTATTCTTGGTTTGTACTTTCATGTATTATTTGATATTTTTATCTCATTTGTTTCCAATATTGTTTAAAAAAAAAACTAGAAAGTATTATAAGAATTTCTATAAGAAGGAATGAGGCTACTTCGTTTTTTTTTTTTTTTCCCTTTCTTTCCTTTTTTTTTTTTTTTAAATGAATGACATCTTTCATGCAAAACGCTAGGCATTTACCTAAAAAGGCATATCACCTTGCAATTGACAAATAAGTCACCTTGTGAGATTCAAATCTTCTGTTCAAAAATTGGTCTCCTAAATGATATATAACCAATAATATTATGCTACATTGTTTTAAAAAGGTTTGAAATGCTTTAAAACAAATTTTTATATCTTCAAATCTAATTTCTTTCAATGATGTGTTATAATATGATTGATTAGACATGATTTAGAACACCAAAATTAAACAAAAGATTTCAGTTCCACCCTGTGAGTAGCTAGAGGCATATCAGACTTCATATATAACACAAAAACGTTACAACTAAATAACATCATATAAAAACATTTTTATACACGAACAAATTTATATTGTTTTTTTTAGATTCTTTTGGAATGTATATTTTGATGTGTTTTTTTTTTAAAATAAAAAAACATATATTTTTCATAAAACGACAATGTAATTTCAATTGATGAATATTTAAGTATATTTTTAAGAGTATGACATTTCTAATGTCACTATGCCCGGAAGTAAGCAAGACAGTAATATATAAAAAATTTTGGTGTACCAACCTCCCGAAGGTGTAAGATTATTTTATGATGATCTGATGAGGATAAGCTAAAATCGCTCCCCAGCTCCTCTCAATTACACCCATGGTACGACCAAAAATGGCCCATAAAAATAAAAGACAGATAAGACTAGAAATGAATAGTAAGAACAAATAATCAAGCATAATAAATGCGTGACGTAATAATATTTTTATAAAGTATTGTTTTTAAGACTAGAGTGTTATATTTGAACTTACTAGGTATTAGCTCACCAGTTTATTCGTGTTCAGGTAATCAAGATAAACAACTTGTAACTTGAGCACTGATAAAGATGCTGGACTAGTGGAACGAGATGCTAGTGTCGTGGAAACGGTTATGGTCTTGTCACCACTTGTCCGCAGCATAAAAAGAAAGAAAAATTTCTTTTGTTAACTGAATTTTTATATTTGATTGTAAATATAAGTAAGACAGTATTTTGTGATGATATGTAAGTAAGTATGAAATGGTTTTGATACTACAGTATAATAGTTTTAAAGTTTGACTAGTATTTAAATGGTTTTAGTTTAAAAAAAAAATTCGGCGAATTGTGGCTAGTTTTATTACTATTAAAGGCATAAGAAAAAAAAAATTTTCAAAGGATGAACTGATGTATTGGTCACTCACTCGAGGTGGGCCTCCACAGTTATAGGTAAAATATTTATTGACTATTATTTTTTTAAAATCAAAACATGCCAACTTTCTCTCTCCTGGCGCTTTCCCTTTCGACTCTCTCTTTCTCTCTCTCACCCATTCACTTCTCTCTTTTTTCCTCTCCGTCAGTGTGGTCGTGATTGCTAGCATCGCCTTCATCGTCGAGCCCTCAATCGACTATTGAAGCACCTCTGCTCCCAGATCTGCAACCTAACCTCTCCCCTCTCTCTCTCTTGTAGTTCATCGCTCAAACATCAGCAAAGCAGCTTGCCTTTCGATCCTCCATAAGGCCTTATCTCTAACATCTCGAATCTCCTCCACGTGGACCAATCTCCACCATCAGAGATCACGAAAGCACGAAGGCAAGTGAAACAATAAGGGCGATAGTGAGGCAAGAACAAAGCTCGGTGGGAGGCATCATCAAGATCATCCAAGGGCATCATCCTTGGAGGAGCAATTCTAATAACCGAAAGCCTCTATGTTCTGATATCGCAACGTGTAGGATGAGATTTGAGCTACCGTCGATAACGAATGATTGGTGACTTCAATTGCATAGCTTCTTCAGCACCAACTTTTTTGGATTGTTGGACTGTGAAAAAAGAGAGAGAAAGAGGAGGACAGAGTGGGGAGTTTGGGGAAGAGTATTTGGTCATTAGGTCATTTAACTAAAAAATAAAAAGTTGGACTATTTATTAGATTAGGTAACCAAGATGGATGGTTACACTCAAATTGTGACAAAATAAAGCGGTCAATTGTAGCACAATTAAAACAGTCGATCCCATAAAGAGGTGATAAAAACAAACAAAAAAGATTAGTAGAACAAAAGCATTAGAGAGAAGCAATCAAACAAAGAAAAAAAAGAAGTATTTTTGTGATTTTAGAGTAATTTAATTAAAAGATAATGTAATTTAAAATGGAGAAAATTCAATAGTTAAAAACGTTAAGACATCGAGAATCTCCTATATGTTTTGTTTACCTATTTAGATTTTGATTCATAAATTGACTCAATTGATAATTTACATCCCAAACAATCAATCAAAAGATAAGATTTGAAAAACTTGTGAATTAATCATATTCGAGTAAATAAAATTCTCACGTTAGGAACTAGGAAAAGTTATCTTATAAGAAATCTAAAAGCAACAATATGTCACGACGATATTACAATAAAAGACTATTTATAAAACTATATCTATCAATATATTATATCATGCAACAATCACATAAAAAAAATTGACTGAATTTATATAAAAGTTATCAACAAAATATATTGATATGAGAAATAAATAAGATGAAAGAAAATTATTTACTCAAATGTATGAAACTTACAAACCATTAGAGAATCAAAACTCAAACAAACTCGCTATATATATGAGATCATCTCTAGTCTCACCTAAGAACTCTAGCCTAACTTGTAAAACATCCTCACAAAATTTTAGAGAGAAAATATGAGAATAAAAGCTAGGGAAAAATGAGAGAGAAAGAGTGTATCTCCTCCTCTGCTCTAGCCTCCCCAAGAATGAACTTTTATAGGCATAATTTTACACTATTCCACTAATATTTACACAAACTTTTCAAACTTACTACAATAGTCGGTGCACACATAACACAACTTTTCAAACTTACTACTGCAGTTGATACACACATAACACAAAATTTTCAAACTTGCTACAGTGTTATAGCATTGTTATAGTGCTACAGTGATCGATGCACACTTGTTACAGTAGTTATAATAGTCATTGTACACTTGTTGCAGTAACTACAATAGTTGGCACACACTTTATGCAGTAGCTACAGTAGTCGGCGTACACTTTTCTACAGTGCTACAGTACTTCATTAGCTACAGTAGTGAATGTAATTAGGAAGGATCCAATATAATAAGTTACATGACAAACTTAGTTTTTATAGTTTTCTGATATGAATAGTGACACTCACTTTCTCAATTTGACACTACAGAAAAACAAAATGTTAAAATTAGATATTTTCAAAATAAGATGTTATAAGTAAACTCATTAGAAATATTTAATTTTAAATTTATTTAATATACTATTAGCAAAAAGATAAAATAAAATAAAGTAAAATTAAATAAACACTTCACGAAATTTATAAATAATCTAAATTAATATACGCAAAATAAAATAAATCAAAACAAATAAAAAACAACTAAAATTTTCTAGAATAAACCAATTTTTGTGTATGAAAAAGTGATAAAATAACTTTATTTTATAGAGTTATCAATGGACTACCCATTTAATCAGTACCTTTATTCGTAAAAAAATATTTTTGTACCAATTTAATCCTTTAATTAGTCGTTAGACTTCTTAATATTTAGCACTTGTTAAAAGTTGTTAAAGTTCATTAATGTGGGCTTTAAATTGCTATTGATAATTTAAAAAATTCAAAGATAATCGAACCGCAAAATGTCGATGGGCACAAGTACAAGAAGCTCTTTTTATAGAAAAAATGCTATTGATTTTTATTATCAGTAATCTGAGACGTCAAAAATAATTAGATAGACATAAGACTGGAAACATTGACCTAAATGTTGCGTCCTTGCTAATAGATATAAGGTCTCAAGCTTGATCTGACGAAAGGACAAAGGTGAGGCCAAGGTGAAACCAAGAATGAAAAATTTTCTCCTGCGCCTTTTCATCGATATTTCCGTAAAATGACCAATGATCGACACACGATTATCTTTGATATACAAATTAGTGTGCAAATCAGAAATCTAAAACCGTTGAAATTGATTGCAATAATGCAAGAAAAAACAATTTTGAAGATTAAAGGAATGAATTATTTCATGGAATTAACGTCAACTCAACACCTTTTCTCATAATTTTTTCTCTTCCATTGCAGGGTAGGGGTTGGATAACATTGGACGCGTTGAGGAGTTGTTTTCTGCACAACTTGACGGCAAAAAGTGAAACAATATTGAGTAATAAAAGTCTACTGTCTTTAGGTCTCAATTATTATCGTATTCTTTAGAATAAAAATAAAAATAAAAATAAAAATAAAAATTCGTATTGCCGTGTGTGACCAGCAATATTTTCTGCCACTATTTTATAGTCGCGCTCAAAAAGACAAAAGATAGTTTTAACTTATTTTCAACTTCACAATGACGACACAAGAAAATGTCTACCAATATCCAGTGATCTTTTCACAAGTTGAGGTGGATATTTTGTACACTAAAAGCAGTGTTTAATATATGTGATTTATCGGTTAGTCATTGATTTATTGGATCGGATATAATTGACCAGCACATAAATTATTTAATAATCACCTGTCATTTTTTAAATTAAAAAAGTTTGACCAATTTTTTAAAGAGGTCGTTGAAATCAGCCATCTTCCTATTTTCTCTTTTGAAAAAGGCAGTCAAACTGAAGCTAGCTAGGGAATGAATAGGAATATGTTACGGTGAGTAATTTGTACACCATGGACGTGAATGAGAAAGAATAGCAAATAAATCCTAGAATTTTAAGTCCAATGTCAGGTGATGGTGATGTATAAGTCAGATAGCTAATTGAAATTAATCTGCAATAGTGAAAGCAACAACGACTTTGAAGATAAAGAAATGAATTCTTGCAATCGAATTAATGCACCCTTTAACACGTTTTATCTTAACTTTTCTCCTCCATTGTAGGGGTTAGAACTTAATTGGAAGATTTTAATTATTTTTATTTTTTGCTAAGGTGTTTGAGACAACGTTTGTACAACTTACTAAAGAGAAATGAAAGCATTTTTAAATTTCAACCATGAAAGCTCCTACCCACGGCCTAAGAGGGAATGAAGGCCGGGAGAGGCTTTAAGCCCCCACCCCACCCCCAACTTTTCTCCCTCTCTCTCCCTCTCTCTTTTTTTTATTTTAATTTTTCAAAAAGAAATCCTATATTTATTGAATAATAATTCATTAAAAATGAAAACTTGATCATGGTAGTCCCTAATTACGTATTATAGTTAGGAAGAAAGAGCAAAATAACATTTTTGAAGAGAATAATAGTAAATTTCCAATTAATATTTTTTGATTCCGTCATTGCTTAAAAAAAACCAAACTCCCCTTCCCTCACTCATTAAGCTAGCTCAGCGGGGTCCAGGGGTTAGAAGACCTTAAGACACGTTGAGGAGTTCTGTCTACAAAAGTTGTTCTCCCCCATCGTAGGGGTTTGAAGACCTTAAGAGACGTTAGGGAGCTTTTTCTACAAAAGTTGTTCTCTCCCATTACAGGGGTTAGAAGACCCTAAGATATGTTATACATGGAGTCTTTTCTACAAAAGTTGACTAGGGAAAGGGAAACACTGACTAATGACTACCCTCAATTGTCAATTATATTTGGTCTTGTCGCATTAATGATTTGCCTTTTTTATTTTTCTTTTAAATAAGAAGGGTGTACGAAACTTGCTTTGGCTCCACCCTTCATAGGAGTTTTACTCTGTGGTTGTAACAGGGGTCCCTCCGGCTTCCTCCGAGTGTGAAAATTACCTGCATGACGTTTTGTTGATTTGTTGTGGATTCTAGTCCCATGTGGTTCCCTAGCCATCAATGGCTTTCTAGTTAGCTTTTTTCGGTGCTTGTTCTATAGGCTGTGTCCCTCTTTGTTAGCTAATTACAAACACCAAAAGTCTTATGCAATTTGAAGAATCCCTCTTCGTTATTACCATCGACTGTCTTGAAATCCAATTAATGAACTCGTTTAGCAAGATCTCCTTACTCGCATATATTGAACTCCTTTCAATTACTTATGTCTTCTCCCGAAGATGACAAATCTCTCTCCCAAAAGACAAAACATGCAATAGCTTTAACAGTGTCAAAATATATTCACATAATTCTGTACTTCATAAAACTTCCAATCACGTTTTTGAGACTTGAATAAGCAGCGGCCAAAAATTTAAGTGAATCTCGGATTTATAAGATATTCAAATTTCAAATTGCCTCACATCCTGTTGCAACACTCTTTGAAATATTTTGAAATTTAAATCTTTCATAATTGTCTATTTAAGCTAACATCGTACTGCTTTAATTTCACACATTTTTTCACACAAAATCTTCTCTAGATATGCCTTAACATTTAAAAATACGTGATTTTTTATTTTAGAATATTAAATAGTAATCCTAAGTCAAATAAGACTTAAAATCCTACCTAAATTAGGATTTTTTTTAAAATTTCAAATCCCAAAATTAACTCCAAATTATCAAGCAACAAATTTTCTTGATTAGATATTATTTTCCACATCAGCATCCCAGTCAGTGCCTGTCACATCAGCTAGTCTGCGTTTCAAAACACAATTGCATAAATAGACTTGTGTTGTGACAGACTGTGTAACGCAGAACTTAAAATTATGTAGGAAACTATTTAACTATCAGATATTATTTTTGGTTTTTTTATAAACATAATTACCATAAATACTAACAATTAAAAAAATCTAACAATTTTTTATTACTTTCAGGATAGAAAATTAAAGCACTAATTCTTAACAGGAGATATTAGTATACATACATATATCGTTGAATTCATAAGGGAATGTTGCCGTGACGATGGGTCGTGCGTAAAAGTCCAAATAACAATGTTTAGAAGTCACACAGTTGTTCACGAATTTCACAGCCATACGTATATATGTGCACACACACACACACACACGCATACATACATACAAGACAACAGCCACATTAAACAACGATACGATATCTTCTCTTGTTTTTCGTCCTCTTAAAGATTGTGGGGGATTCTTATAACAGTGATTTTTACAATCTTCATAATTATTTTAGCAGAAAATCCAATGTCTAGATTTCGTCGTTTTCTTTGTGTGATCACAAGTGTTATTGTCATTTCATTTGTACAAGGACATAAAAGTTTATTTTTTTAAGTGATTGCCCGTATAATTTAATAATAATAATAATAATATTATATTTAATTTTATTTAAATATATGAAGTTTGGAATCTTTATTTTTAAATTTTTTTTAAAAAAGTTTTTTTCTTAGTAATCATAATTTATTTAAAATTAAAAGAAAAATATCTTATAAACCTAAAATATAAAAGACAGAAACTAAAATTAGAAAGACAATTAAAAAAAAAAAATCAAATCAGGAGTCTTCAATAATGTACAATATCTCAGATATCCTCATTAATTAACTGTAATTATCAATTGTTATACGTCTATTAACACAGTAAATAAATGTTACAAGATATCACGATCGGCATTTCCATTGTCATCTTGATCAGCCTCTCGCAAATGTCCTCCTGATATGGCCGTCAACATCTCTCGTTTTAAGATACTAGATCTTGGTGAATCCGTGGCGTTAAACAGCATCGATTCAATGTGATCTTTCTGTCGCTGTGATCCGGCCCTCATAAAGCCGTAACCTTGCCGCAACACTGATGAAGACGTGACTCGACGTGATTTCTCTTAATATGCTTTTATTTCATTTTTTTTTAGACAAATATAATATTGACATTAACGTGTATATATATATATACATTGAAGATGATTATCTGAAAACGTCTTGTCCCATTAACCTCTTTTTTTGTCGAGGGTGCCTACTTATGACTAATGAACTTTCTAAACCTTTGTTTGGGCCAGAGGAATAATGTTCTCTTCACAAGTTGAGGTGGATATTTTGATGCTAACAGACAAATTAGATATATACCACTCTCTAACTATTGCGATAGAGACTAGAGTCTGGATTTGCACAAAAGCAATGCAGTGCTTAACCAACGTTGCCATGACGATGAGATCGTGAATAAATAACAAATAATTGTGTTAAAAAATCACTCACAGTTGTTGTTACTGAGATCACTCACAGTTGTCTTATTATTAATAATATTATTATTCTATAGTCATTCTTGTAATAACCTAAAATTCCTTTTTTTTTTTTTAGTATGCAAAATTATTTATTGAAAAATAAAAGAAAGTAAAATATCCTATATACCTAAAATAAAAAAGACAAAAACAAAGACTAGAAAAACATTAATAAAAAAAAACCAACAAGTAAACAAAATAAAGATCTTCAATACAAATGCAAAATAACCACTTATAGCAATCATACCACACTTTGAAAGTTCCTTTTTTTTTTTAAGGGAAAATTAGGGCTAACGACACGAAACAAAAATCCAACATAATTATATGTGTAATTCTACAAAAATTAACGATCAAATAGAAGTGCATAACTCAAGATCTATCTTTGCTTAATTATAAACATGTGGATTATTACTACAGTGATTATATGTTATTCAGAATTAAAAAATTATTATCATTACTTCAAAACTAATTATAAATCTCCGTCTTTCAAAAAAAAAAAAAACTAATTATAAGTCTTGTTAACATGTAGTATTCTGTATATGATTACAAGATATAATTTAACGATAATTTCAAGTTTAACTCTACCTAACGGTATAGAGTTCAGGTCTTCCACTTTCATATTAAAAAAAAAAAAAATTTCTACACGAAATTAACAAGAGACTGACATTCTGCGGTGCAAAAAATATGTATGTCACATATAGCTTTCATGTTTAAAATAAAACGTTGAATTTTCATAGGGACATGTTTGCCGTGATTAACAATCCAATAGATAATTGACAGAGTCAAAGTCGTCTCATGTCTCACTGGTGGATGAATATACAAATGAGTGGGGACTGCCGTGCAATTATTTATATTTTTCTTTTCTTTTAAAATATCTTTGAATTTTGATGATTTTTTTCATTTTCTCCACATCAAAATTAACTATTTCATGTAAGTTACCCACTAAAAACGTTAGTCCTTTTGAATGAAAATTAACAAGTTAGATTGATTGAGATCAAAGGGTTTCGTTTATAAGGATATGAATGATCTTTGTTTTTATAGGTTCCCTTCACTGGTTTAAAATGTTTTATTTATCCTGGGTTATGCACTCTCTCTCTCTCTCTTTTTGTTTTGGTCAGATTTTTTCCTTCGGATTTTTTTTTACAAAGATTTTAATGATACATTGAGCTTGTATGGGACAATAGTATAAGAATTGTTTGTGTTTATACTCTTATTTAAAATAGTTTTTTTTTTGTCAAACTGTTTTGTGTTTTTTATTTGTTTCATGTAAGATGAGTAGATGATAAAATTATTAAAGTAGTGTCAATTTAATCAAGATGTATTGATACATTTACCGATTCATTATCATCATTTATTAAAAAAATTCAAAAAAAAAAACAAAAACAAAAATTCAAAGAGATTAAAGATTCAGCGGTGCCAAAATTATTATTATTATTATTATTTAAAAGTGGTAATTATCACAGAGCTTTCATGTTTAAAATAAATTGTGGAGTACTAATAATGGGGCGAAGATAACTGCCATAAATAGTTGACAAAGTCAAAGTTGTATCATGTCTCACTAGTTCAACAGCAAACTATCACGATTAAATTAACGGGATATTTGGTAAACATACTGTATTCGTATTATATTTAAATATAATATATTGAATGTATTTTATATTTAAATTATATTTTAAAATCAAAAAGTTGATGTGATTAGTAAAATTAGATAAAAAAAGTGAAATAAAAAGAAAATATGATATGAATAAAAATTTTTTTTTAAATATTTTGAAATAATAAATATATTTGAGGCACTGTTAAAAAATATTGTATTTGAATGTAAAACTTGTGGCAGCCTGCCCTGCTGTAGAGGCTCTACAATGCTATTACAGTCAACTTTGTAGTTAACCGCAGTAGTTTGCAGGCCTTTAGGGTCGTCGACAATAATGTTGAACTAAAAACTTGCTTGCTAATTTGCGGAATAAATTTTTTTTTCTTTAAATTCATAAACTGTTCAAGAATGTGATAAGGAAATCATGTTAACAAAATAACATGCACATGGATCATGATTTCCCTATCACATAATCTTAACTTGAAATCTTGTTCTTGAAAATACATGGTTTAAATTTCAAAATCTGTACAGCGGAAGATTTAAGGGTGACCAAATCCCTCGCCCAATCCTCCTCAGTATGCATCTTCCCTTTTCATCGTCCACCATATACTACTGGTGAACAGGTCTCTTACCTACAACATGTGAACAAATTGATGAGCTGTGAGCTCGGTAAGTTCAAACATAAAAACATGAAACATGACATGCTGTACTGCTGTGCTCATGCATAAAACTGGACTCTGTAAAACGTGCTCGTGGCTGAAGGATTAGTCTTAGGACATTATCTGTTATTAAGTTCTGGTTTTGGACCCCTGATTGGTCGTACCGACATGTTAGCGCAACTGGGGGCGGTACTTTAGTGCTGACCTCCTCAGTCTTAACTGAAGCTAAACATGCTCGTGGCTGAAGGATTAGTCTTAGGACATTATCTGTTATTAAGTTCTGGTTTTGGACCCCTGATTGGTCGTACCGACATGTTAGCGCAACTGGGGGCGGTACTTTAGTGCTGACCTCCTCAGTCTTAACTGAAGCTAAACATGAAAACCTCCCCGTGGGTCGAGAGGCCGATACGCCAATAACTGATTTAATTACTATCTTGCTGATGTTCCAACTGGGTAGCATACTAATTGCCCCCACAGTCGGAACCTGTTACATGAATTACTGGGGTGTGAGTTATATTAACACACTAGCGTGCCTTGTACACATACCTGTTTTCGTGTTTTGGTACCTGTCTGACATGTGTACTGAAACGTGCAACTCTACATGCATGACATGAACTGACATAGATATCGTGATGCAGACAATCAATGTCTAACATACACGTCATACAACATACATAACATCATACTATAACAAGCTTGTCCACGTTGCAGTTAAAACAATGCTTGAACTTACAGAAAATCTGCGAGCGTAAGCCTTTGCTGCTCTGGGACTGCTGATTCGGGGTCTCTGGCTTGAACTCCTATAAAAGAAATAATCACTGATTATTTCCAATATTCATCTTATACTGGAAATATGACAAAACATGAAAATTTTCATTTCCAGACTCTTTTTTTTTTTACTCTCTGGCTTCAAACACGCCCTCCTACACGGCCGTGTCTCTGGCCGTGTCTCTTACCTCTCTGGACTTACATGCTTGGCCGTGTAATTCATGGAACATGGCCGTGTATACTTACACGGGTGAATATACGGTCGTGTTACTGACCGTGTACTCCTCTGGACTCTCACACGGTTACTTACACGGCCGTGTTTCTGGCCGTGCTTTCCTGCTGTCTAACATGGTCTGCTACATGCTCTTCCCTTGACCGTGTGCCCCTTGACATGGCCTGATACACGGCCGTGTTCTTGGCCGTGTACCTCTCGGGTCTGATTTTTCTTACAACACGGTCGTGCATGTGGGCATGTTCGGGGCCGTGTACTGAACACGCCCGTGTTATACCAGAATCAAGATTCTGGGTCCGAACTGCTCTGCTATGATCTTTTAAGGCTTTTATGGCCTTTGTTCTACTTCTTACACTCAAAATCGATCTCCATAAGATCGTTTCGAGGTATCTACTACATTTCTACCATCACAAATCCATGATTTCATAAGCAAAAATTCCACATTTTGCTCATTTACACCTCTTGACTCAACTTTTGAAAATCTGAGCTTTCTTAAAGAAAACTCACTAAACTTGGTTTTCTAAACCATCCACTCATGGATTCGTGTTTGAAAACATCTAGACTCGAACCATATTTTGATTTTAACCAAAAACCTCAACATGATTCACTCACATTCTGTAATGACCGCCATTTTTATGGCACCTACTTACCATGTAATAAGTCATTAAGGAATAAAATGGACATAATTTAATGTCCTTTAGCAAATTTAAGAAACATGGTCAAGTACACGACCGTGTAAGAGGCTGTGTACCGCTCAGATAGATGAATGTGTTTCAAAGACATGGCCGTGTTGAGTAGTCTCAACTAGTACATGCTCGTGTCTGAAATGTACACGCCCGTGTTGCGTTGCACACGCACGTGTAAGAGTCTGTGTAGAAGGCTGTGTAATGAGCCGAGAGCCACTGTAATGACTCTCATGAATTATGAAACTTAATTACTATGTAATGATGTAATTAAGTTAATAAGCACAGTGTGCTTTTCAGTTGAATGAATTAAACAGGAATAGTAACGTTTAATTACTATTCATGCAATGAAAGGGGTAATCGACAGTGAAATCGGTCCACCCTATTATGTGAGTATGCGTTGAGACACGCAATATCAAGAAACCGGTCTAGACGACCATTTCATGATACAGAATTGATGAGTTAGTCATCAGTACGCTCAGACTGGTCATCTGAGCGCAGCAGTGATAATTGCCCTAATAGATGTACAGTATCGAGAAAAGTGGTCTAGATGACCTCTTCTCGCCCATAGACTGACAAAATCAAAGTCAGAACGCTCAGATTAGTCAGTCAGATAGTGAATAGTGATTAGTGAATAGTGAGTAGTGAGAAACGCAGTGTCAGGTTAGTGGCCAAGACGGCCTTAATCTGGCATAAAACTGATATATTAATAGTCAGCAGGCTCAATCTGGTCAATTGAGCGTAAAATGTAGATTTTGTTTAAGGGATACGTAGTATCGGGATGAGGGTCAAGACGACCTTTTCTCGCCCCGAAACTGATATATTTAGACTCAGGACGCCCAAATTAGTCAATTGGGCACCTGACACGTTTTTCGAGACGGGGTCAGGCAGATCCCGAAAACTGGTCTAGAAGACCTCAGATGGACGTAAAACTGATAAATTTGAAATCAGCACGTCCAAATTAGTCAAGAGAGACTGTGTTTGAAATTTCACGCGAAAATGCCTCGTTATGCGTGCACAGTGTCAACACAGTGTAGGCCTAACCACAGTATCAAGAAATTGATCAAGATGACCTCTTCTTGATATAAAACTGATATATTTGGAATCAGAATGCTCAAATTAGTCATTTGAGCACAAAAAGTAATTTTTGACCGGGAACCATACAGTATCGGGAAACTGGTCGAGACGACCTCGGATGAAGATAAAACTGATATATTTGGGTTCAGCACGCCCAAATTAGTCAGTATAGCCTATCTTAAAATTTTTCAAAAAAATTAGTATAAAGCAGGAAATTTTGGGGATTATAGAAAAATAGCCCCCA
Source organism: Antiaris toxicaria (assembly GCA_035233585.1). Classification (NCBI taxonomy): domain Eukaryota; kingdom Viridiplantae; phylum Streptophyta; class Magnoliopsida; order Rosales; family Moraceae; genus Antiaris; species Antiaris toxicaria. The sequence goes on along the minus strand of CP141158.1, from coordinate 44,345,426 downwards.
TATTTTTTTCCAAATCACATTTTCTCCCTCCCATACCACACGAAGATGAACAGTGACCAACTATCGAATCCGGCCTCCGTTTTTGACACCGCCGGCACCATTGGAAAGCTCTCGACGAGCTGATTCCAACGGTGGGCCGAGTCGACCGAACCGATGCCGGAGCACGCCGCACGCGCCGCCCAAAGCCGCCGGTGGCCGAATTTTTCAAACCGCCGTATCTCCGCCGTCCGACGTCCAAATGCCACGATTCCGGTCCCAATGGATTCGTGGTGAAGAGTAGAACAAAACCCAGGCTTCATTTCACATCAACAGCCGCCGAATCGCGCCGTTCGCCGTCGCCGTCGCCATCGCCGCCGTCGGATCTCGCTATTCCGGCGGAGTTGAGTTGCAAGGTCGGTGTCAAAATGCTCAGAACAACACGTAGATCAAAAGCCCCAAATCAATTTTGGGCAACAACGCCGGAAAAATGAAGATCCAACGCCGTCGCCGTCGCCGACTTTTCGAGAGCCGATTTCCGGTGATAGGAGCCTCGATTCGTGAAATTGACACCACCAATGGGTTCCTCTCGTCGAGCTCTTCAAGATGGTGGTCGCCACTTCCATCGCCGCCGTGGTCAACGCCGGTCAACGGCCGGTCAACGCCGGTCAACGGCGACCCGGAGACCGAAAATTGAAGAATGGCCCGTTGGCCTATTTTCGACGTTCCGGACACATCTGCGGCATCGGATTTGCAAACTGGAGTTTCAAAAGTGAAGAACGACGATTCAAAGATTGCACGGTCGAGACCGAACGGTTCGTCCGACCGCCGACGGGAACGATTTTGGTAGTAGTGTTGATCTACTTATTCCTCAATTTAATATTGGAAATAATTATGTATTAATTATGGTTTATTGACTTGAGGAATTGTAAGAAAAAGGGGTGAAATATCGAAAAAGAGAATGTGAGAAAATGTGAATATTTTTACGTAAAAAGCAGAGCTTTTACGTAAAAAATTAGGCCTCTGGTTTAGTACGTGGCAGGTTAGAATAGGTTAGATGGTTTTGAGGCGTTTCCTAAACGCCGGAAACCTAAAAATTAAGCGGAAATGCTGCCGAAATTTCTAAAACGGCACAAAGGGGTATTTTAGGAAACGAGGGCTGAAAATGTGATCGGGATGGAAACCCGAGCTCCCTTGATGACCTAGGTCCGGGAAAGAAGGATGGACGTTGTGAGGATTAGTGAACCGCCCCATTAGAAATTTCGTAATGTAAGAAAACGACCCCTATGTCAGAATAGTACCACCCGAGGGACGGGTGCGATCGAAGTATAAAATTTGGGGCGATTACATCGGTAACGGTAACCCGATAGGCTAAATGGTCATACGAGAGGTATTCAGTCAGTTGACTGGTCGGTTAGCCAGTCAAGGACCAGGTCGGAATGGGATAGTGAGAGACAGTGATTAATTTGTCAAGTAGACAAATTAATCAAGCACGATTAAAAATTAGACATCAAAATTTCCCAAAGTAGAGCGGTTGGGTACCGATAGGCATCGGTACCACACAATGATAAGTTTATTAGTTCCTAACGATAAAGTGACCTAAGAGCGATGTTAATTAATTTATTGGGTAAATAAATTAATTAACAATGATTAGAAAATCAAATTCTTAAGAAGAGGGCAATTAGTACCGATAAGGATCGGTACCACATAACGAGAATTTTTGTTAGTCACTAATGACCACGGTGACCTAAGAGTGAATGTTAATGTAATGCATTATGATTACAGGGAGGTACCTGTATTGTGACGAAGGCGAGAGTATAAACTGTCTGCTGACAGGTAAGTACAACTCCGCCTACAGCATGGATAAAATGAATTTAAAATGATGCTTTTCCAGTATTTTAAGTATGTATCTTGCACACGATGCTGCACAGCATACATAAGAGCATATAGCTTCACAATCGAGTAGATTGATGAAAGAACAAGATAGAAGCCATAGATCCCTACCGCGTAGGATTGGGGACAGCTTAGAGAAGCGTATGGCTAGAACAGTTAAACAAGATGGAAATAAATAGGTGTGTCGTACCGGCTCCTTCAGTCGAAGGGGTTTCCAGTTAAAGAAAGTTCAGGCCAAAAGTTGAGTATCAGTTGATGACTCTTCGGCATTAGTTGACCTCGGGAGTTACCGTTGGTCTGCGCACACACGGTACTGACACATGGGCCCTAAATAGACAAGAAAAGAAAAGAAAAGTTTGAAGCATAAATGAACATAACCGGATCATGCATTAGTTATAGTTCGCTATGCTTTCTTTTTCAGTAGAGTGCATACAGTACACGATGCTTCTGTCATGCATAAAGTATGTGAAGTTTTATATTCAGTGTTATGACATGTTATGTGATGACATGATATGTGAGCTGATATGTGATATGCTTATATGATATATGATTTATTAAGTGATATATGTCATGCCTATGATTTTACGTATGTGCTATGTTTTAAACATGTTTTGCGGTTAACATGTTGTACTTACTGGGCGTAAAGCTCACGGAGTGTGTTCATGCTGTAGGTAAGCATCCTATAGCGTAAACATCAAGGGACGATGATGATGGCGGAGGTGGATGTGAGGATGAGGTTATGGATACACCGCGAGTATTCTTCCGCACAGTATGAGTAAATAATATTTTGAATGGTGACAGTTAAATAGTATTTTGAATAGTAAAGGTTAAATGGTATTTTGGAACAGTAAACAGTATATGTACGAGTAGTATATTTAAATAGTATCTGGTGAATAGTAATCAGATAAACATGTATATAATTATGTATGTATAATTGAAATCCTTATGTTTTTCAAATTCCGCATTTTAATAGTATGCGTACGTGAATAGTAAATACGTACGTGTATATAAAAAAAAAAAAAAATCCCTCTAAATTTATAGTCTTAAATTCAGCAAGTTTAAGTATCATTTTTAAAGAAGCAAGTAATAGAGTTTACAGTGACGGTCCGGGCCGCTGAGGGCACGGGGCGTCACAGTTGGTATCAGAGCGGTTTCCTGCCATCCTACTTCACATCACCGCATGCCTACCTCATCTGTCCAAGTAAGTTAGTTTTATTTTTTAGTCGGTAAATGTTTATCTATTGAAGATAACATTTTATAGTAATGAGACGACGAAATCTATGATGGCGAGGACAAGCTGAAAAGATGCTGAGATCATTATACGAAAAATCACGACCGTGCAGTGCTAGAGAACTGTTCAGAGAAAGAACATAGATTGCTGCTCGAGTTGTACCGATCTTCAGGGCTAGTTGTCCACTAAGTTTTGAATGGCAAACAGTACTCCTGCACTCCATGAGAATGTCAGGACTGGTTTCGCGTTATCAAAGTGATTCCCCGATTGTACGCCATTGATCAGGATAACTGAGTCCTGTTGGCTGTTGATATCTCTCAGGAAGATACTCTCGTGTGTATCGGGATCCTTATGACCAGGATGAGCTCTTAACTGTGTCGAGTTTCGCCATACCACGATCGAGATAATCTCTGAGAGCAGTCCAGCATCAGCTCCAGTTTTTCTCTATGGGCAAGCAGGGAGTGAAACCGCCTAAGTTCTCTAGAGTTATGGATATACGAGAATTTGTTCATCGGACTGAAAGACTGCAGCTGATGTCCGACGATACAGTTCTAACGTATGCTGTTTACTACAAGGAACCGAAATGGACTTCTACAATACATGCCGAGACAAAAGTGGATCAAGACAGGAGAAGACCCAAAGAGAGAAAGAGACCTTGCCAAATAGAATTAGAAGAGCAATCAAGCAGGACTAGCAAGCCTTATCAAGGAGATAGTGAACGCCGAGAGAAAAGTGCTCAACCCCGGGAACCCTACACAAGCCCAAGGCATTATAGCAGCCGCCATTATGGAGGGTGACCCGGTAGAACCAGCACCCCAACTGGCCGATGAAGAGTTCACGGTCGAGTACCAGTCAGAAGTACACGAGGGCAATAGGGAGCCGATGGAGAACCCCGAACCAGCCCGTATGTCTCCCGAACACCCCATGAGAGAGGAAGATAACGCGACTCTTTTCGACGCCCATCCCGACGATGAGGGAAAGGAGATCCCCAATCGCTTTAGTAATGACGAAGTCATCATAGCCAGCGATGACGAGGTCAGTTTCAGCTGAGAAGAAGAAGAGAACCCAGAGGAGTACTCACTCAGTGATAGTGACGATGAGGAGATGCCTGATACTGAATCAGGATTATCCTTCCAATAGTAGTAACCCTTCTGCGGGAATGTTAGTTATGAAAATATATAGAGGGAAGCAGTAGCTCTCCCCCGTCAGTTATAGCATAATGTACTTGTTGGGATCGTATAGGGGAAGTGTGTGTCACTCCCGCTGAACTAGAATCTTGAATATATGTATAAATATTATGTGAAATATATTATGAGATAAGTAGTAAAGCTTTGCCCTAGGGGCCAGATATAATTTTTTTCCACAGTGTGAGTATGATATGACAGAAAGTGCAGGACGAATCCTAGCACTCAGACGATGTCCCAATACAATGCGGTAATTGTATTGAACATCACAGTATGAGAGAAAGAAAGATGGATATAGTGTGTATATTTATATCCATAATGTTTAAGTAAGATTGTTAAGTAAGAAAGAAAATGATATGTGATACGAGTCCCAAGTATAGAATTTAAGAGACTTATATTTTTTCCTTTCCCGTTGTACGATAGGGTTACATAGGAAAACATGGCAAGAACGAGAGCTTAGTTAAACCCAGCATCCCGAGAGGATGAGTTGATAGCACAGATTGCAGCCATGCGAGAGATGATGGAGAACTAGCAACCGGAGCTAAACCAGCTTAGGGAACAGCTGGGCCAGCAACCCCAGGCACCACAGTCAGTAAAGATGCTAGCACAGGAGGCTCTAGCAGCCCCAGAAACTCTAAGGGAACAAGCAGCTCCTCCAGCCCAGGAGGCACTAGTGCCTATAGTAATGGCTACTCTCATAACAGCAATTGTTTTTTTTTTTTTTTTTTGCCAATCCCTAGGGAAGGCGACTTGTATGAAAGATTCCGACGCATGAAAGCGTTAGAATTCTTAAGAATCACCAACCCTATAGAGGCCGATGATTGGCTAACGGATATCCAAGTAATCTTGGATTTTATAGGGTTAACAGATAGAGAAAGAAAGTGATGTGCACATCCTTCACCCTGCGCAATGAGGCGCGTTAGTGGTGGAAGATGGTAACCATTAGGAGGAACATCAGAGAGATGAGCTGGAGTGATTTCATTGAGGAATTCAAGGAGATGTACTTCAACGAGGAAGCACTAGTAGCGCAGTAAGACGAGTTCGACAACCTGCACCAATGTAGTATAACTGTTATGGAGGCAGTCAAGAAGTTTGAGCAGTTGGCTCAACTTTGTCCAGATTTGGTACCGACCAAAAGGAGAGAGTCAGACGAATGCTGAAGATGTTCAGAACGGAAATCACAGTTTAGGTCTGTAGCGGAGGGCACGGACCAGCGACACTAGCAGAATGTGTCAGCAAGACTATCTGAGCTGAGTACTAGTCGGCTCAGGATAAGGAGCGAAAGGCGCAGAATTTTAAGGCACGAAAGGAGGAGAAAACGCAAGCTGAGCAGGCTCAGGGGAAGTAAAACCCCGAGTTACAACACAGAGGACAGAATGTGGGAACCGGCCAGAATAGTAGGCATTCCCATAATAACAACAAGAGAAAAGGGGAATTAAGGCAATCATGATTCACAGGAGAATTTCCCCCAGAAGAGAAACGACCAGGAAGGAAATGATAGCCAACTCGACGTGCACGAAATGCGAAAAGTGGCACTCAGGAGAATGTAAGCAAGGAGTAAGTGGTTGTTTCATCTGTGGCAAGAAAGGCCACTATGCCAAAAAAAAAAAAAAGGCTTAGGACACAACGTTGTCATAAACTGTTGAAGGCGAAAAATCATTTTCGAACCAATCGGATGTGAAAAGTTCATCTACAAGGGTTTGTCGCCAGAGCAACCAAAGACGATGATATCAGCAGTGAAGGCTCGCGAGATACAATCCAGTGGATGCACGGACTTCCTAGTATACGTAGCAGATAAGACTCAAGGAATAGAGATAGGACCCGACAACGTACCGATAGTCAGGGAATTCATGGAGATATTTCTAGAAGATCTTGCAGGATTCCAACCAGAGCGCAGGATCTCGTTCGAGACTGAACGTCTACTAGAATCAGCCCCATCTTTGAGGCCCCCTACAGAATAGGCCCTATAGAGCTAAAGGAGCTCCAAGCCCAGCTAAAGTACTAAATAGATAAGGGATTCATGCGATAGAGCTATTCACCCTGGAGAGCACCCATACCATTCGTGAAGAAGAAAGATGGACCACTGAGAATGTGCATCGACTACAGAGAGTTGAACAGGATTACGATTAAGAATAAGCATCTGTTGCCGCGAGTTAACGATCTATTTGATCAGCTCCAAGACGCTGTAGTGTTCTCGAAGATCGATCTACATCCCGAGTACCATCAACTACAAATCAGGAATGAAGATGTACCCAAAACAGCATTTCAAACGTGGTACGGACATTACGAGTTTCTGTTCATGTCACTCAGATTAACGGACGCACCAGCAACTTTCATGAACTGGATGAACCGCATGTTCAAGGACTATTTGGATAAGTTTGTCATTGGGTTCATCGATGACATACTTATACACTCTAAGACGAAGGACGAAGAGCACTTAATTATCATTTTGCGCATGCAACAGGACCATCAGTTATACACCAAGTTCTCCAAGTACGAGTTTTGGCTGGAGAAGGTCCATTTCCTAGACCACGTAGACCCCAAGGAAGGAGTATCTGTGGACCTGGCGAAAATTGATGCAGTTAGCACGTGGCCAGCTCAGAGGAACGTAACGGGAATTCGCAGTTTCTTTAAACTAATAGGATGTTACCTACACTTAGTCGAAGGCTACTCAAAGTTAGCTGCTTAGATCACAGCGCTCACCAAGAAGGGAAAGAGGTATAGGTGAATCGACAAGTGTGAGGAAAGCTTTTAAGAGCTGAAATGAAGACTTACAAGCGCTTCAATGCTGACCATTTCAAATGTTGGTTAGGAAAACTTCATGATTTATAGCGACGCATCTAAAACCAAGTTGGAAACTGTGTTGATGCAGAGTGGTAGAGTAGTCGCGTATGTTTCACGACAACTCAAGAACCTTGAGAAGAGCTACCCAACGCGTGATCTGGAGCTAGTAGCGATAGTTTTTACGATAAAAGCATGGAGGCACTACCTGTACGGAGTCATGTGCGAGATTTACATCGACCACTAGAGTCTCAAATGTATCTTCACGCAGAAAGAGCTCAACATGAGGCAGCGTAGATGGCTAGAGTTGGTGAGGATTACGACTGTGAGATCCTATACCATCCGGGGAAAGCCAATAAAGTGGTCAATGCGTAGAGTCAGAAGCATATTACTATGCCTATGGTTATTAGTGCCTTGTCAAGAGCGCTACAAAGGAGTTATGCGACAGCGAGATCAAGATTTTGATAGGGAGATTGTCTGACGTGACCCTCCAATCGACGCTCCAAGAAGAGATCAAGATCGGTCAAGATTTTGATTTGTCCCTGCTCAAGTCCAGAAAGGAAGCTATAGAGGACAAGGGTTCAGAGTTTAAGATCCTTAAGGATGATGTACTCTACTACAGAGATAGAGTGTGTATTCTGAAAGATGAAGAGCTCAAGAAGCGAATCCTTTTGGAACCTTACGAGACGTCATATTCCGTACATCCGATAGCGAATAAGATGTACAAGTACCTGAAGGAAAGCTTTTGGTGGCCTGAAATGAAGAATGACATTGTCGAGTTCGTTGCCAGATACCTTACGTGCCAGAAGGTTAAGGCAGAACACCAGCGCCCAGCAGGATAATCGTAGAAAATTAAGCTACCCGAGTGGAAATGGGACCAGATTACGATGAATTTCGTAATCGGATTGCCGAAGACGTCAAACGATAATGATGCAATCTGGGTGATTGTAGAAAGACTGATGAAATCAGTTAGATTTTTAGCAATGAAAGTTAGCTACTCGGTGGAACGACCAGTAGAAATCTATGCGGCACAGTTCGTGAAATGGCACGGAATACCAGAGTCGATCGTCTCAGATCGTAGTGGACGCTTTACCTCCAGATTTTGGCGAGGTGTTCAAGCCGCATTACGGTCCAAGTGAGAGTTCAGCATAGCATTTCATCCTCAGACCGACAGTTAGTCTGAGAGGACCATACAGATGTTAGAGGACATGTTGAGACCTGCGTCCTAGACTTCAAAGGAAATTGATATCAGAAGCTACCATTGAGCGAGTTCTCGTACAACAGCAACTATCATTCCTCGATAGGAATGGCACCGTACGAGACACTCTGTGGAAAGAAATGCAGATCTCTGGCTCATTAGTACGAGTTTGGAGAGAAACGAGTAGTTAGCTCGGACATCATCAAGAATACCATGTCAGACGTGAAGCTGATACGAGAAACGTTAGATACAGCGCACAGTCGACCGAAGAATTTTGACGATAAGCGCTGTAGACCCCTCAAGTTTCAAGTAGGAGATTCGGTCTTTTTCAAGGCGGCACCCATGAAAGGGGTGATGCGCATTGAAAATAAAAGAAAGCTCAGTCCTAGGTACATAGGACCCTTGAGATAATAGAGAAAGTCGGGAAGGTGGCTTATAGACTAGCACTTCCTCCCGAGTTAGTTACAGTGCACAATGTCTTTCACGTTTTGATGTTAAAGAAGTACGTGCCAGACAGCTCTCATGTTCTTAGCCAAGAATCCGTTGTAGTATACGCTGATCCGACGTACGAGGAGAGACCCGTGCGGATCCTAGTCAGAGAGGAGAAGGTACTTAGGAATAAAGTATACCGCTAGTAAAAGTGTTGTGATAGAATCATAGTGTTGGGGAAGCCACATGAGAATGAGAAGAAGACATGAGAAGAGACGTCCCGGAATTATTCTAATTTTCGAGGACGAAAATTTTGTAAGGGGGGTAGGTTGTAATGACCGCCATTTTTATGGCACCTACTTACCATGTAATAAGTCATTAAGGAATAAAATGGACATAATTTAATGTCCTTTAGCAAATTTAAGAAACATGGTCAAGTACACGACCGTGTAAGAGGCTGTGTACCGCTCAGATAGATGAATGTGTTTCAAAGACATGGCCGTGTTGAGTAGTCTCAACTAGTACATGCTCGTGTCTGAAATGTACACGCCCGTGTTGCGTTGCACACGCACGTGTAAGAGTCTGTGTAGAAGGCTGTGTAATGAGCCGAGAGCCACTGTAATGACTCTCATGAATTATGAAACTTAATTACTATGTAATGATGTAATTAAGTTAATAAGCACAGTGTGCTTTTCAGTTGAATGAATTAAACAGGAATAGTAACGTTTAATTACTATTCATGCAATGAAAGGGGTAATCGACAGTGAAATCGGTCCACCCTATTATGTGAGTATGCGTTGAGACACGCAATATCAAGAAACCGGTCTAGACGACCATTTCATGATACAGAATTGATGAGTTAGTCATCAGTACGCTCAGACTGGTCATCTGAGCGCAGCAGTGATAATTGCCCTAATAGATGTACAGTATCGAGAAAAGTGGTCTAGATGACCTCTTCTCGCCCATAGACTGACAAAATCAAAGTCAGAACGCTCAGATTAGTCAGTCAGATAGTGAATAGTGATTAGTGAATAGTGAGTAGTGAGAAACGCAGTGTCAGGTTAGTGGCCAAGACGGCCTTAATCTGGCATAAAACTGATATATTAATAGTCAGCAGGCTCAATCTGGTCAATTGAGCGTAAAATGTAGATTTTGTTTAAGGGATACGTAGTATCGGGATGAGGGTCAAGACGACCTTTTCTCGCCCCGAAACTGATATATTTAGACTCAGGACGCCCAAATTAGTCAATCGGGCACCTGACACGTTTTTCGAGACGGGGTCAGGCAGATCCCGAAAACTGGTCCAGAAGACCTCAGATGGACGTAAAACTGATAAATTTGAAATCAGCACGTCCAAATTAGTCAAGAGAGACTGTGTTTGAAATTTCACGCGAAAATACCTCGTTATGCGTGCACAGTGTCAACACAGTGTAGGCCTAACCACAGTATCAAGAAATTGATCAAGATGACCTCTTCTTGATATAAAACTGATATATTTGGAATCAGAATGCTCAAATTAGTCATTTGAGCACAAAAAGTAATTTTTGACCGGGAACCATACAGTATCGGGAAACTGGTCGAGACGACCTCGGATGAAGATAAAACTGATATATTTGGGTTCAGCACGCCCAAATTAGTCAGTATAGCCTATCTTAAAATTTTTCAAAAAAATTAGTATAAAGCAGGAAATTTTGGGGATTATAGAAAAATAGCCCCCATATTTTTTTCCAAATCACATTTTCTCCCTCCCATACCACACGAAGATGAACAGTGACCAACTATCGAATCCGGCCTCCGTTTTTGACACCGCCGGCACCATTGGAAAGCTCTCGACGAGCTGATTCCAACGGTGGGCCGAGTCGACCGAACCGATGCCGGAGCACGCCGCACGCGCCGCCCAAAGCCGCCGGTGGCCGAATTTTTCAAACCGCCGTATCTCCGCCGTCCGACGTCCAAATGCCACGATTCCGGTCCCAATGGATTCGTGGTGAAGAGTAGAACAAAACCCAGGCTTCATTTCACATCAACAGCCGCCGAATCGCGCCGTTCGCCGTCGCCGTCGCCATCGCCGCCGTCGGATCTCGCTATTCCGGCGGAGTTGAGTTGCAAGGTCGGTGTCAAAATGCTCAGAACAACACGTAGATCAAAAGCCCCAAATCAATTTTGGGCAACAACGCCGGAAAAATGAAGATCCAACGCCGCCGCCGTCGCCGACTTTTCGAGAGCCGATTTCCGGTGATAGGAGCCTCGATTCGTGAAATTGACACCACCAATGGGTTCCTCTCGTCGAGCTCTTCAAGATGGTGGTCGCCACTTCCATCGCCGCCGTGGTCAACGCCGGTCAACGGCCGGTCAACGCCGGTCAACGGCGACCCGGAGACCGAAAATTGAAGAATGGCCCGTTGGCCTATTTTCGACGTTCCGGACACATCTGCGGCATCGGATTTGCAAACTGGAGTTTCAAAAGTGAAGAACGACGATTCAAAGATTGCACGGTCGAGACCGAACGGTTCGTCCGACCGCCGACGGGAACGATTTTGGTAGTAGTGTTGATCTACTTATTCCTCAATTTAATATTGGAAATAATTATGTATTAATTATGGTTTACTGACTTGAGGAATTGTAAGAAAAAGGGGTGAAATATCGAAAAAGAGAATGTGAGAAAATGTGAATATTTTTACGTAAAAAGCAGAGCTTTTACGTAAAAAATTAGGCCTCTGGTTTAGTACGTGGCAGGTTAGAATAGGTTAGATGGTTTTGAGGCGTTTCCTAAACGCCGGAAACCTAAAAATTAAGCGGAAATGCTGCCGAAATTTCTAAAACGGCACAAAGGGGTATTTTAGGAAACGAGGGCTGAAAATGTGATCGGGATGGAAACCCGAGCTCCCTTGATGACCTAGGTCCGGGAAAGAAGGATGGACGTTGTGAGGATTAGTGAACCGCCCCATTAGAAATTTCGTAATGTAAGAAAACGACCCCTATGTCAGAATAGTACCACCCGAGGGACGGGTGCGATCGAAGTATAAAATTTGGGGCGATTACATCGGTAACGGTAACCTGATAGGCTAAATGGTCATACGAGAGGTATTCAGTCAGTTGACTGGTCGGTTAGCCAGTCAAGGACCAGGTCGGAATGAGATAGTGAGAGACAGTGATTAATTTGTCAAGTAGACAAATTAATCAAGCACGATTAAAAATTAGACATCAAAATTTCCCAAAGTAGAGCGGTTGGGTACCGATAGGCATCGGTACCACACAATGATAAGTTTATTAGTTCCTAACGATAAAGTGACCTAAGAGCGATGTTAATTAATTTATTGGGTAAATAAATTAATTAACAATGATTAGAAAATCAAATTCTTAAGAAGAGGGCAATTAGTACCGATAAGGATCGGTACCACATAACGAGAATTTTTGTTAGTCACTAATGACCACGGTGACCTAAGAGTGAATGTTAATGTAATGCATTATGATTACAGGGAGGTACCTGTATTGTGACGAAGGCGAGAGTATAAACTGTCTGCTGACAGGTAAGTACAACTCCGCCTACAGCATGGATAAAATGAATTTAAAATGATGCTTTTCCAGTATTTTAAGTATGTATCTTGCACACGATGCTGCACAGCATACATAAGAGCATATAGCTTCACAATCGAGTAGATTGATGAAAGAACAAGATAGAAGCCATAGATCCCTACCGCGTAGGATTGGGGACAGCTTAGAGAAGCGTATGGCTAGAACAGTTAAACAAGATGGAAATAAATAGGTGTGTCGTACCGGTTCCTTCAGTCGAAGGGGTTTCCAGTTAAAGAAAGTTCAGGCCAAAAGTTGAGTATCAGTTGATGACTCTTCGGCATTAGTTGACCTCGGGAGTTACCGTTGGTCTGCGCGCACACGGTACTGACACATGGGCCCTAAATAGACAAGAAAAGAAAAGAAAAGTTTGAAGCATAAATGAACATAACCGGATCATGCATTAGTTATAGTTCGCTATGCTTTCTTTTTCAGTAGAGTGCATACAGTACACGATGCTTCTGTCATGCATAAAGTATGTGAAGTTTTATATTCAGTGTTATGACATGTTATGTGATGACATGATATGTGAGCTGATATGTGATATGCTTATATGATATATGATTTATTAAGTGATATATGTCATGCCTATGATTTTACGTATGTGCTATGTTTTAAACATGTTTTGCGGTTAACATGTTGTACTTACTGGGCGTAAAGCTCACGGAGTGTGTTCATGCTGTAGGTAAGCATCCTATAGCGTAAACATCAAGGGACGATGATGATGGCGGAGGTGGATGTGAGGATGAGGTTATGGATACACCGCGAGTATTCTTCCGCACAGTATGAGTAAATAATATTTTGAATGGTGACAGTTAAATAGTATTTTGAATAGTAAAGGTTAAATGGTATTTTGGAACAGTAAACAGTATATGTACGAGTAGTATATTTAAATAGTATCTGGTGAATAGTAATCAGATAAACATGTATATAATTATGTATGTATAATTGAAATCCTTATGTTTTTCAAATTCCGCATTTTAATAGTATGCGTACGTGAATAGTAAATACGTACGTGTATATAAAAAAAAAAAAAAAATCCCTCTAAATTTATAGTCTTAAATTCAGCAAGTTTAAGTATCATTTTTAAAGAAGCAAGTAATAGAGTTTACAGTGACGGTCCGGGCCGCTGAGGGCACGGGGCGTCACAGTTGGTATCAGAGCGGTTTCCTGCCATCCTACTTCACATCACCGCATGCCTACCTCATCTGTCCAAGTAAGTTAGTTTTATTTTTTAGTCGGTAAATGTTTATCTATTGAAGATAACATTTTATAGTAATGAGACGACGAAATCTATGATGGCGAGGACAAGCTGAAAAGATGCTGAGATCATTATACGAAAAATCACGACCGTGCAGTGCTAGAGAACTGTTCAGAGAAAGAACATGGATTGCTGCTCGAGTTGTACCGATCTTCAGGGCTAGTTGTCCACTAAGTTTTGAATGGCAAACAGTACTCCTGCACTCCATGAGAATGTCAGGACTGGTTTCGCGTTATCAAAGTGATTCCCCGATTGTACGCCATTGATCAGGATAACTGAGTCCTGTTGGCTGTTGATATCTCTCAGGAAGATACTCTCGTGTGTATCGGGATCCTTATGACCAGGATGAGCTCTTAACTGTGTCGAGTTTCGCCATACCACGATCGAGATAATCTCTGAGAGCAGTCCAGCATCAGCTCCAGTTTTTCTCTATGGGCAAGCAGGGAGTGAAACCGCCTAAGTTCTCTAGAGTTATGGATATACGAGAATTTGTTCATCGGACTGAAAGACTGCAGCTGATGTCCGACGATACAGTTCTAACGTATGCTGTTTACTACAAGGAACCGAAATGGACTTCTACAATACATGCCGAGACAAAAGTGGATCAAGACAGGAGAAGACCCAAAGAGAGAAAGAGACCTTGCCAAATAGAATTAGAAGAGCAATCAAGCAGGACTAGCAAGCCTTATCAAGGAGATAGTGAACGCCGAGAGAAAAGTGCTCAACCCCGGGAACCCTACACAAGCCCAAGGCATTATAGCAGCCGCCATTATGGAGGGTGACCCGGTAGAACCAGCACCCCAACTGGCCGATGAAGAGTTCACGGTCGAGTACCAGTCAGAAGTACACGAGGGCAATAGGGAGCCGATGGAGAACCCCGAACCAGCCCGTATGTCTCCCGAACACCCCATGAGAGAGGAAGATAACGCGACTCTTTTCGACGCCCATCCCGACGATGAGGGAAAGGAGATCCCCAATCGCTTTAGTAATGACGAAGTCATCATAGCCAGCGATGACGAGGTCAGTTTCAGCTGAGAAGAAGAAGAGAACCCAGAGGAGTACTCACTCAGTGATAGTGACGATGAGGAGATGCCTGATACTGAATCAGGATTATCCTTCCAATAGTAGTAACCCTTCTGCGGGAATGTTAGTTATGAAAATATATAGAGGGAAGCAGTAGCTCTCCCCCGTCAGTTATAGCATAATGTACTTGTTGGGATCGTATAGGGGAAGTGTGTGTCACTCCCGCTGAACTAGAATCTTGAATATATGTATAAATATTATGTGAAATATATTATGAGATAAGTAGTAAAGCTTTGCCCTAGGGGCCAGATATAATTTTTTTCCACAGTGTGAGTATGATATGACAGAAAGTGCAGGACGAATCCTAGCACTCAGACGATGTCCCAATACAATGCGGTAATTGTATTGAACATCACAGTATGAGAGAAAGAAAGATGGATATAGTGTGTATATTTATATCCATAATGTTTAAGTAAGATTGTTAAGTAAGAAAGAAAATGATATGTGATACGAGTCCCAAGTATAGAATTTAAGAGACTTATATTTTTTCCTTTCCCGTTGTACGATAGGGTTACATAGGAAAACATGGCAAGAACGAGAGCTTAGTTAAACCCAGCATCCCGAGAGGATGAGTTGATAGCACAGATTGCAGCCATGCGAGAGATGATGGAGAACTAGCAACCGGAGCTAAACCAGCTTAGGGAACAGCTGGGCCAGCAACCCCAGGCACCACAGTCAGTAAAGATGCTAGCACAGGAGGCTCTAGCAGCCCCAGAAACTCTAAGGGAACAAGCAGCTCCTCCAGCCCAGGAGGCACTAGTGCCTATAGTAATGGCTACTCTCATAACAGCAATTGTTTTTTTTTTTTTTTTTGCCAATCCCTAGGGAAGGCGACTTGTATGAAAGATTCCGACGCATGAAAGCGTTAGAATTCTTAAGAATCACCAACCCTATAGAGGCCGATGATTGGCTAACGGATATCCAAGTAATCTTGGATTTTATAGGGTTAACAGATAGAGAAAGAAAGTGATGTGCACATCCTTCACCCTGCGCAATGAGGCGCGTTAGTGGTGGAAGATGGTAACCATTAGGAGGAACATCAGAGAGATGAGCTGGAGTGATTTCATTGAGGAATTCAAGGAGATGTACTTCAACGAGGAAGCACTAGTAGCGCAGTAAGACGAGTTCGACAACCTGCACCAATGTAGTATAACTGTTATGGAGGCAGTCAAGAAGTTTGAGCAGTTGGCTCAACTTTGTCCAGATTTGGTACCGACCAAAAGGAGAGAGTCAGACGAATGCTGAAGATGTTCAGAACGGAAATCACAGTTTAGGTCTGTAGCGGAGGGCACGGACCAGCGACACTAGCAGAATGTGTCAGCAAGACTATCTGAGCTGAGTACTAGTCGGCTCAGGATAAGGAGCGAAAGGCGCAGAATTTTAAGGCACGAAAGGAGGAGAAAACGCAAGCTGAGCAGGCTCAGGGGAAGTAAAACCCCGAGTTACAACACAGAGGACAGAATGTGGGAACCGGCCAGAATAGTAGGCATTCCCATAATAACAACAAGAGAAAAGGGGAATTAAGGCAATCATGATTCACAGGAGAATTTCCCCCAGAAGAGAAACGACCAGGAAGGAAATGATAGCCAACTCGACGTGCACGAAATGCGAAAAGTGGCACTCAGGAGAATGTAAGCAAGGAGTAAGTGGTTGTTTCATCTGTGGCAAGAAAGGCCACTATGCCAAAAAAAAAAAAAAGGCTTAGGACACAACGTTGTCATAAACTGTTGAAGGCGAAAAATCATTTTCGAACCAATCGGATGTGAAAAGTTCATCTACAAGGGTTTGTCGCCAGAGCAACCAAAGACGATGATATCAGCAGTGAAGGCTCGCGAGATACAATCCAGTGGATGCACGGACTTCCTAGTATACGTAGCAGATAAGACTCAAGGAATAGAGATAGGACCCGACAACGTACCGATAGTCAGGGAATTCATGGAGATATTTCTAGAAGATCTTGCAGGATTCCAACCAGAGCGCAGGATCTCGTTCGAGACTGAACGTCTACTAGAATCAGCCCCATCTTTGAGGCCCCCTACAGAATAGGCCCTATAGAGCTAAAGGAGCTCCAAGCCCAGCTAAAGTACTAAATAGATAAGGGATTCATGCGATAGAGCTATTCACCCTGGAGAGCACCCATACCATTCGTGAAGAAGAAAGATGGACCACTGAGAATGTGCATCGACTACAGAGAGTTGAACAGGATTACGATTAAGAATAAGCATCTGTTGCCGCGAGTTAACGATCTATTTGATCAGCTCCAAGACGCTGTAGTGTTCTCGAAGATCGATCTACATCCCGAGTACCATCAACTACAAATCAGGAATGAAGATGTACCCAAAACAGCATTTCAAACGTGGTACGGACATTACGAGTTTCTGTTCATGTCACTCAGATTAACGGACGCACCAGCAACTTTCATGAACTGGATGAACCGCATGTTCAAGGACTATTTGGATAAGTTTGTCATTGGGTTCATCGATGACATACTTATACACTCTAAGACGAAGGACGAAGAGCACTTAATTATCATTTTGCGCATGCAACAGGACCATCAGTTATACACCAAGTTCTCCAAGTACGAGTTTTGGCTGGAGAAGGTCCATTTCCTAGACCACGTAGACCCCAAGGAAGGAGTATCTGTGGACCTGGCGAAAATTGATGCAGTTAGCACGTGGCCAGCTCAGAGGAACGTAACGGGAATTCGCAGTTTCTTTAAACTAATAGGATGTTACCTACACTTAGTCGAAGGCTACTCAAAGTTAGCTGCTTAGATCACAGCGCTCACCAAGAAGGGAAAGAGGTATAGGTGAATCGACAAGTGTGAGGAAAGCTTTTAAGAGCTGAAATGAAGACTTACAAGCGCTTCAATGCTGACCATTTCAAATGTTGGTTAGGAAAACTTCATGATTTATAGCGACGCATCTAAAACCAAGTTGGAAACTGTGTTGATGCAGAGTGGTAGAGTAGTCGCGTATGTTTCACGACAACTCAAGAACCTTGAGAAGAGCTACCCAACGCGTGATCTGGAGCTAGTAGCGATAGTTTTTACGATAAAAGCATGGAGGCACTACCTGTACGGAGTCATGTGCGAGATTTACATCGACCACTAGAGTCTCAAATGTATCTTCACGCAGAAAGAGCTCAACATGAGGCAGCGTAGATGGCTAGAGTTGGTGAGGATTACGACTGTGAGATCCTATACCATCCGGGGAAAGCCAATAAAGTGGTCAATGCGTAGAGTCAGAAGCATATTACTATGCCTATGGTTATTAGTGCCTTGTCAAGAGCGCTACAAAGGAGTTATGCGACAGCGAGATCAAGATTTTGATAGGGAGATTGTCTGACGTGACCCTCCAATCGACGCTCCAAGAAGAGATCAAGATCGGTCAAGATTTTGATTTGTCCCTGCTCAAGTCCAGAAAGGAAGCTATAGAGGACAAGGGTTCAGAGTTTAAGATCCTTAAGGATGATGTACTCTACTACAGAGATAGAGTGTGTATTCTGAAAGATGAAGAGCTCAAGAAGCGAATCCTTTTGGAACCTTACGAGACGTCATATTCCGTACATCCGATAGCGAATAAGATGTACAAGTACCTGAAGGAAAGCTTTTGGTGGCCTGAAATGAAGAATGACATTGTCGAGTTCGTTGCCAGATACCTTACGTGCCAGAAGGTTAAGGCAGAACACCAGCGCCCAGCAGGATAATCGTAGAAAATTAAGCTACCCGAGTGGAAATGGGACCAGATTACGATGAATTTCGTAATCGGATTGCCGAAGACGTCAAACGATAATGATGCAATCTGGGTGATTGTAGAAAGACTGATGAAATCAGTTAGATTTTTAGCAATGAAAGTTAGCTACTCGGTGGAACGACCAGTAGAAATCTATGCGGCACAGTTCGTGAAATGGCACGGAATACCAGAGTCGATCGTCTCAGATCGTAGTGGACGCTTTACCTCCAGATTTTGGCGAGGTGTTCAAGCCGCATTACGGTCCAAGTGAGAGTTCAGCATAGCATTTCATCCTCAGACCGACAGTTAGTCTGAGAGGACCATACAGATGTTAGAGGACATGTTGAGACCTGCGTCCTAGACTTCAAAGGAAATTGATATCAGAAGCTACCATTGAGCGAGTTCTCGTACAACAGCAACTATCATTCCTCGATAGGAATGGCACCGTACGAGACACTCTGTGGAAAGAAATGCAGATCTCTGGCTCATTAGTACGAGTTTGGAGAGAAACGAGTAGTTAGCTCGGACATCATCAAGAATACCATGTCAGACGTGAAGCTGATACGAGAAACGTTAGATACAGCGCACAGTCGACCGAAGAATTTTGACGATAAGCGCTGTAGACCCCTCAAGTTTCAAGTAGGAGATTCGGTCTTTTTCAAGGCGGCACCCATGAAAGGGGTGATGCGCATTGAAAATAAAAGAAAGCTCAGTCCTAGGTACATAGGACCCTTGAGATAATAGAGAAAGTCGGGAAGGTGGCTTATAGACTAGCACTTCCTCCCGAGTTAGTTACAGTGCACAATGTCTTTCACGTTTTGATGTTAAAGAAGTACGTGCCAGACAGCTCTCATGTTCTTAGCCAAGAATCCGTTGTAGTATACGCTGATCCGACGTACGAGGAGAGACCCGTGCGGATCCTAGTCAGAGAGGAGAAGGTACTTAGGAATAAAGTATACCGCTAGTAAAAGTGTTGTGATAGAATCATAGTGTTGGGGAAGCCACATGAGAATGAGAAGAAGACATGAGAAGAGACGTCCCGGAATTATTCTAATTTTCGAGGACGAAAATTTTGTAAGGGGGGTAGGTTGTAATGACCGCCATTTTTATGGCACCTACTTACCATGTAATAAGTCATTAAGGAATAAAATGGACATAATTTAATGTCCTTTAGCAAATTTAAGAAACATGGTCAAGTACACGACCGTGTAAGAGGCTGTGTACCGCTCAGATAGATGAATGTGTTTCAAAGACATGGCCGTGTTGAGTAGTCTCAACTAGTACATGCTCGTGTCTGAAATGTACACGCCCGTGTTGCGTTGCACACGCACGTGTAAGAGTCTGTGTAGAAGGCTGTGTAATGAGCCGAGAGCCACTGTAATGACTCTCATGAATTATGAAACTTAATTACTATGTAATGATGTAATTAAGTTAATAAGCACAGTGTGCTTTTCAGTTGAATGAATTAAACAGGAATAGTAACGTTTAATTACTATTCATGCAATGAAAGGGGTAATCGACAGTGAAATCGGTCCACCCTATTATGTGAGTATGCGTTGAGACACGCAATATCAAGAAACCGGTCTAGACGACCATTTCATGATACAGAATTGATGAGTTAGTCATCAGTACGCTCAGACTGGTCATCTGAGCGCAGCAGTGATAATTGCCCTAATAGATGTACAGTATCGAGAAAAGTGGTCTAGATGACCTCTTCTCGCCCATAGACTGACAAAATCAAAGTCAGAACGCTCAGATTAGTCAGTCAGATAGTGAATAGTGATTAGTGAATAATGAGTAGTGAGAAACGCAGTGTCAGGTTAGTGGCCAAGACGGCCTTAATCTGGCATAAAACTGATATATTAATAGTCAGCAGGCTCAATCTGGTCAATTGAGCGTAAAATGTAGATTTTGTTTAAGGGATACGTAGTATCGGGATGAGGGTCAAGACGACCTTTTCTCGCCCCGAAACTGATATATTTAGACTCAGGACGCCCAAATTAGTCAATCGGGCACCTGACACGTTTTTCGAGACGGGGTCAGGCAGATCCCGAAAACTGGTCCAGAAGACCTCAGATGGACGTAAAACTGATAAATTTGAAATCAGCACGTCCAAATTAGTCAAGAGAGACTGTGTTTGAAATTTCACGCGAAAATACCTCGTTATGCGTGCACAGTGTCAACACAGTGTAGGCCTAACCACAGTATCAAGAAATTGATCAAGATGACCTCTTCTTGATATAAAACTGATATATTTGGAATCAGAATGCTCAAATTAGTCATTTGAGCACAAAAAGTAATTTTTGACCGGGAACCATACAGTATCGGGAAACTGGTCGAGACGACCTCGGATGAAGATAAAACTGATATATTTGGGTTCAGCACGCCCAAATTAGTCAGTATAGCCTATCTTAAAATTTTTCAAAAAAATTAGTATAAAGGAGGAAATTTTGGGGATTATAGAAAAATAGCCCCCATATTTTTTTCCAAATCACATTTTCTCCCTCCCATACCACACGAAGATGAACAGTGACCAACTATCGAATCCGGCCTCCGTTTTTGACACCGCCGGCACCATTGGAAAGCTCTCGACGAGCTGATTCCAACGGTGGGCCGAGTCGACCGAACCGATGCCGGAGCACGCCGCACGCGCCGCCCAAAGCCGCCGGTGGCCGAATTTTTCAAACCGCCGTATCTCCGCCGTCCGACGTCCAAATGCCACGATTCCGGTCCCAATGGATTCGTGGTGAAGAGTAGAACAAAACCCAGGCTTCATTTCACATCAACAGCCGCCGAATCGCGCCGCCCCAGGTTCGCCGTCGCCGTCGCCATCGCCGCCGTCGGATCTCGCTATTCCGGCGGAGTTGAGTTGCAAGGTCGGTGTCAAAATGCTCAGAACAACACGTAGATCAAAAGCCCCAAATCAATTTTGGGCAACAACGCCGGAAAAATGAAGATCCAACGCCGCCGCCGTCGCCGACTTTTCGAGAGCCGATTTCCGGTGATAGGAGCCTCGATTCGTGAAATTGACACCACCAATGGGTTCCTCTCGTCGAGCTCTTCAAGATGGTGGTCGCCACTTCCATCGCCGCCGTGGTCAACGCCGGTCAACGGCGGTCAACGCCGGTCAACGGCGACCCGGAGACCGAAAATTGAAGAATGGCCCGTTGGCCTATTTTCGACGTTCCGGACACATCTGCGGCATCGGATTTGCAAACTGGAGTTTCAAAAGTGAAGAACGACGATTCAAAGATTGCACGGTCGAGACCGAACGGTTCGTCCGACCGCCGACGGGAACGATTTTGGTAGTAGTGTTGATCTACTTATTCCTCAATTTAATATTGGAAATAATTATGTATTAATTATGGTTTACTGACTTGAGGAATTGTAAGAAAAAGGGGTGAAATATCGAAAAAGAGAATGTGAGAAAATGTGAATATTTTTACGTAAAAAGCAGAGCTTTTACGTAAAAAATTAGGCCTCTGGTTTAGTACGTGGCAGGTTAGAATAGGTTAGATGGTTTTGAGGCGTTTCCTAAACGCCGGAAACCTAAAAATTAAGCGGAAATGCTGCCGAAATTTCTAAAACGGCACAAAGGGGTATTTTAGGAAACGAGGGCTGAAAATGTGATCGGGATGGAAACCCGAGCTCCCTTGATGACCTAGGTCCGGGAAAGAAGGATGGACGTTGTGAGGATTAGTGAACCGCCCCATTAGAAATTTCGTAATGTAAGAAAACGACCCCTATGTCAGAATAGTACCACCCGAGGGACGGGTGCGATCGAAGTATAAAATTTGGGGCGATTACATCGGTAACGGTAACCCGATAGGCTAAATGGTCATACGAGAGGTATTCAGTCAGTTGACTGGTCGGTTAGCCAGTCAAGGACCAGGTCGGAATGGGATAGTGAGAGACAGTGATTAATTTGTCAAGTAGACAAATTAATCAAGCACGATTAAAAATTAGACATCAAAATTTCCCAAAGTAGAGCGGTTGGGTACCGATAGGCATCGGTACCACACAATGATAAGTTTATTAGTTCCTAACGATAAAGTGACCTAAGAGCGATGTTAATTAATTTATTGGGTAAATAAATTAATTAACAATGATTAGAAAATCAAATTCTTAAGAAGAGGGCAATTAGTACCGATAAGGATCGGTACCACATAACGAGAATTTTTGTTAGTCACTAATGACCACGGTGACCTAAGAGTGAATGTTAATGTAATGCATTATGATTACAGGGAGGTACCTGTATTGTGACGAAGGCGAGAGTATAAACTGTCTGCTGACAGGTAAGTACAACTCCGCCTACAGCATGGATAAAATGAATTTAAAATGATGCTTTTCCAGTATTTTAAGTATGTATCTTGCACACGATGCTGCACAGCATACATAAGAGCATATAGCTTCACAATCGAGTAGATTGATGAAAGAACAAGATAGAAGCCATAGATCCCTACCGCGTAGGATTGGGGACAGCTTAGAGAAGCGTATGGCTAGAACAGTTAAACAAGATGGAAATAAATAGGTGTGTCGTACCGGCTCCTTCAGTCGAAGGGGTTTCCAGTTAAAGAAAGTTCAGGCCAAAAGTTGAGTATCAGTTGATGACTCTTCGGCATTAGTTGACCTCGGGAGTTACCGTTGGTCTGCGCGCACACGGTACTGACACATGGGCCCTAAATAGACAAGAAAAGAAAAGAAAAGTTTGAAGCATAAATGAACATAACCGGATCATGCATTAGTTATAGTTCACTATGCTTTCTTTTTCAGTAGAGTGCATACAGTACACGATGCTTCTGTCATGCATAAAGTATGTGAAGTTTTATATTCAGTGTTATGACATGTTATGTGATGACATGATATGTGAGCTGATATGTGATATGCTTATATGATATATGATTTATTAAGTGATATATGTCATGCCTATGATTTTACGTATGTGCTATGTTTTAAACATGTTTTGCGGTTAACATGTTGTACTTACTGGGCGTAAAGCTCACGGAGTGTGTTCATGCTGTAGGTAAGCATCCTATAGCGTAAACATCAAGGGACGATGATGATGGCGGAGGTGGATGTGAGGATGAGGTTATGGATACACCGCGAGTATTCTTCCGCACAGTATGAGTAAATAATATTTTGAATGGTGACAGTTAAATAGTATTTTGAATAGTAAAGGTTAAATGGTATTTTGGAACAGTAAACAGTATATGTACGAGTAGTATATTTAAATAGTATCTGGTGAATAGTAATCAGATAAACATGTATATAATTATGTATGTATAATTGAAATCCTTATGTTTTTCAAATTCCGCATTTTAATAGTATGCGTACGTGAATAGTAAATACGTACGTGTATATAAAAAAAAAAAAAAAATCCCTCTAAATTTATAGTCTTAAATTCAGCAAGTTTAAGTATCGTTTTTAAAGAAGCAAGTAATAGAGTTTACAGTGACGGTCCGGGCCGCTGAGGGCACGGGGCGTCACACGTTCCCCTTTTTTTTCACTTAAAACCCTAGATTTTCCCCCCGAAAATCCAAGAGAAAAACGAAGGTTTACCTTGCTTGAATCTTGAGATTTTTCTTACTGCTGATTCTTGACTGAACTCGATCGATCTGCTGCTTGAACTAGAAAATCTGAACTTGTTTGGATTTCCTTTTTCTTCTCTCTCTTTTCTCGGTTACTTTCTTTCTCTCTTTCCCTTTCTTTCTTTCTCTTTCTCTTTCTTTCTTTCTTTCTGCTGGCTGCTTTGCAGCTCATTATGTGAATTAATTCACTTAATCCACTTAGCTCAAGGCCCTCCATGTGTCTCTCTTCCTCTCACATTTTCTTTTATTTTTTTGAAATGTGCAAGGGCTTGTTTGGCAATTCTTTTGGCCATTGATCAATGTGGCTCACTTGTGTGTCATTGATCTCTTAATATATACTTTCCACATACTTTTCTATTAATTTTAAAACATCATAAATTGAATTAATGTTTAGCTTTTAAACTATATTCATTAATTCATCATCAAATTTTGATTAAAAACTCAATTAATCAAAATTTTTCTCTACTCTTTATTCTGTAATATGTCTCACTATAAATGTACATTTATTTACATATTTTGTACAAATATTTCCAAGAACGTAGATTTCTCGGTTATCACAAAACTTTTACATTTGAATGAAATTGTATTATATTTAAAGGTAATACGAATGTAAAACAGTAAGCAAAAGCCCCATAAATTTATTATATATTTTTTGGCTAAATGCTACGATCAATAATTAAGGCCCATGCATACTCTTATCAGAATTTAATGTCTATACATAGAGTGACAGAGAGATATCCTAATGCTGGTGGTTTCCACCATTATCGATATTTTTTTCTTTTAAAATATCGCTGAATTTTATGATTTTGCCTTTTTTTTTTTCACGCTTAAAATCAGTTATTTCATGAAAGTTTGCAGCAAAAACTTTTTTCATCATCCTAAAAACTCATTAATCGTAAATAAGAGGACAAATAATACCCAAAAAAAAAACTTTATTCGTCCCCGTTAAAACTAAAATGATACATCTATTACTGCATACATACCGCGGAATATCTAAGTGTTCGCCATCTCTATATTTCTTTGAGATTAACCTTGTCATGTGTGACGAATGCGAGAGGGCACTACGGACTAGTGAACTTTCTAAACCTTCGTTCAAGACACGGGATAATAATGGTCTTTTCACAGGTTGAGGTGGATATTTTGATGCTAACAGACAATTAATTAGATACTATATATACTTTATTTCCCAAGTGTAATACAATTTATAATTTCCTAAGTACATACTTTATTCATATCTTATGCCGTTATCATTTTGCTAATCAGGAGACGTAGAAATATTATTTCTTTGTAACGCGAGATGCAGTCAGGTTGGACGCATTAACTGTTATTAATTAACACAATGTGTTTCATTATTTATCAACATTTATTTTAGTAAAATTCAAAATCATGGAATTATGAGTTCGGGTCTCTGAAAATGATGTTGTTTTTTTTTTTTAAGCAAAATAACTTAAAAATTAAAAAAAAAAAAGAAAAAAAAAGTTCATCCAAACCTAAATTATAAAAAATGTAAAATTGGAAAAAGAAAAAACAACCTAAAAAAATCAATTGAACAAAATAAAAACCGTAAATAAGCAATTTTTTAGAAAATGTTTTTTGTTTTTTTGTTTTTTCCTTTTATAATAGAGATTCGAAATCTATACTTTTTTGCCAAATTAAATACAAAATAATCACTACGATATACTTAAAATCACATTATTTTCATTTAAATGAAAATTTAAGGCAAAGTTACAATATTAAACTTTTTTTTTTCCTTGAAATACTTACACTATTAAATTTACCTTTCAAACTTCCTCCTTGTGTCACTTGACACACTAAACTGTTAAAATAAACGTCCAATATACTGGAAACTTTCATTTTTTCTTCTTGTACTACTGTGTTCCACGTTACTCGATTGACCTACTTACTTGTGGGCCATAACTCTACTCTGTTTCAATGCAATCGCAAAACGGAAAAGATATTTTAAATGTATTTCATTTATTAACTGAATAATAAAATTATATTAGAGATTATTCATTACATTGCTATATGTATTCATCGTATTTACATGTTAAAGTAAATGTAAGCAAATATGATTTATTGATTGCTTGTTCTTAAACTATTAGAATATTACATACAATAGACTTTTGTATACGATAAGACAACATTCTAAATTAAACAGTCTAAACTATAGTCCGTAGTTTATAAGATTAAACCAAGTATCTAACTTATATCAAGACTATTATGTTATCTAAAGCTAATTGGGGGGACGGTTTGTTTTGACTGTTTTGAGCTTCGTCTCCCGAGTAGAGACATAGATATGTTGTTTAGTGGTGATGTATCAGAATGAGATTAAACTGTAATTGATCTCTATAGTCTGCTTAAGTGGATCAATTTACTTTTGATATTCATTATGTAATAACCTTAATCCTGAGTAGATAAATTACTTCATGTGTATGATTTGTGTACTTTGATGTTCTAATGGCTAAAACGTCTCAGAGGTGTTAAGCTTATAGACTGGTTTATTGAGTACATAACTTGTATACAATGGAGGGTTTGTTTATTGATATTGGAATCATAACTCTAATGAGGAGTAAAGGTTATCCTCTTAAAAGCATTATACTGAATGTGAAATAGACAAGCCCTTAGGTCATTTGCTGGGTAGATGACTTTTTATTCATATATGGTGAATAATCATTTTTTTATTTAAAAGTATAATAGATCTTTAAGATAACATGATCAGTAGGTCGAACAGACTTTGACCTAAGGTTAATCATGGATATCATATGAGAGTTTTGCATATATGACAAGGTCATTAGACGATAGCTAATCACTGGCTTATGTAATACGATATATAATTGGGAGTGCAGTTTCAAGTTTATAGTGGTGTGACTCTGAAATTAATAATAATAAGGGGTTTATTCGATATAGAATAATAATTACATAGATTATTATATATGTCTAATTGGTTCTTCTACTAACTTTACATAATACCTTAATGGATAGTAATTGATCGGAATATTCTTTATTACTTGTTGTCTTGCATTTAGGGAAAAGAAAATTCATGAACACCTTTTACTAGGTGTTGGAGGAGCAAAATTATAATTTTATATTATTCAATAATGGGATAAATATTTAATTAATATTTATTTTGAAAGATAAGATTTAAAATTTAAATTAATTGTAGTTATCTTTCAAAAGATAAATATGAGATTAATTTGAATTTTGAAAATCTTATTTTAAATAAATATTTGAATTTAAAAGATTATCCTATTTGAAATTGAATTAAGCAAAATCTTGTTCTAGTATATATTTAGGTGGCATCCATTATTTCGATTTAGAATATAAGATTTTCTCCTAATTTGAATTTGAATTTTGTTTTAGATAAGAGATCACACAATTATTTAAATTTCAAATAAAGTTGTCATGATTTCATTTGAATTTGAATTGAAGTTGTGGAAAATTACCTACGCAGACAAAATCACATAATTTGTGGAGTTTGAAATTTGAATCAAATTTTGAATCACAAATCCATATGGAATCTAAAATTTTTTAAGGCTTTTACCGCAAAGAAGATTTCGGATTTTGAATGGGAAGGAGAGAGAAAAATCTTGTCTAAATTGTGACGACCTGTCACGATGTGGCCGTCACTTAATCATACTTAAGTGTAACATCATAATTTTCTCGAGATTTTTTTTGTAACTATTTTATATGCTTTACAATACTTTTTAAAAATACATAGATAATTTGTTATATCTTAATACCATATATACACATATATATATATCAAAAAGTGTTAAATTGGTTGTTATATAATACTTAATCAAAATAATAATCTGGTTTTCAAAAAGGACTAATTAAAATATTACGGAAGTAAATCTTATATAGTATCCATAACTTAACCTCCACATTCGCCTGCCGCCTTCATCGTCCATCTAGGTTGAAGTTATAGGTTTCTTACCTACAACATGAACACATGTAATGAGTTTTACACTCAGCAAGTACAATGCTATTCTGCAAAACCATAAGCTTAAAAACATATCATGAGTCATGCATGAACCGATTATGCTTCATTGTGAATTCATCATACTGTTCTTATTTATAATCATTGGTCATAACTTGTCTAAAGGCCATGTGTCTGTACTAAGCACGTGCGATCATCGGGAAGTTAGGGTTTGTAAGGCCCCAACGTTGTCGAGATCAAATCTTTCTTAACTTGGAGCTTATACATGAATCCTCCCCTTAGGTCGGGAGGTTAGTATGACATACCTATCACGCCTTAACTTGTTCATAAATTAACTAATTATGAAGATCATAAATCAATTTCGTCATATCGTGATCTTTATCATGTTATTCGTTAATCGTACAGGATTAAGGAATAAGTATTATGCTTATCGTAAAAATAAATTATATGAAAACAATTTTATTTATGCTGTAGGCGGAGTTGTACGTATCTACCCTACAGACAGATATACACAGTGCTCTTGTTGTGATACAGATGTCTACCTGTAATCATCACACATTTCATTAATACGTGTTTTTAAGTCACTGATATCGTTGGTGAATAACACGATGGTTGACATTTATCACCAAGTCTTTACGGTACTAAATAACTCTCCTTTTTGAGAGTTCAATTAATTGCTTTTTGATTATGGTTAATTAATTAATTAACATCTCTCTCTTTCTTGGTAACTTTAGCTAACCGACGTATCTCTTTAAAAATCTTGTCGATTTCAAAAGTAGTTCAAAAGAAATTTCTTTATTTGTGAGAAATACATTTCCTCATGTTTTTAAAAATAATCCCCTTAACACCTCGTTGAAAGGTGGAGTATTTGTACAAACTCGTTATCACATGTTAAAAGAAAATTTCTTGGTGTTAAGTCAAAAACGTGATTTTTGAACCTTATTTGAAAATTTGTTTACCACTTGCTCGAAAACACATAATTTGCAAAACTGACGAACACGAGATTTCAAGGTCTCAACGAGACAGACAATTTTTGTGTTCAATCAGGAGCTTGGTTCGGACTTTAACCTACCCTAAACATCTAAAACCTATGGTTATCTTGGCTCCTCTTTAGAAAATTTTCTAGTTTTTAAGGTCAAAGAAAAATGTTCTGTTTTGTTTTCTAAAAAGGTAAAATTTTTGACGCTTACACAACCTATTTTTAAGTTTTTGATGTGATCTATATTTTTCGTGTTGAGCCCAAAATCAGATTCGGACCCGAGAGTGCTTATATTTACAAAAACCCAAAACTGCCCCTACTTCTAGATTTTACCATTCCAGTTTTGACCTCTGAGCAGAAAATGGCCGTTTGCCTATCTTAATGTCGTTTTAGATGCAAAATTTCCAAGAAAAAATTTTCTAAAACTTTCGTGTTTTACACTTTTTTAGATTTCATCATTATCATGCTCATAAATAGTGAAAATCATGGCTTAAAAAAAATGACAGGCTTAAACCCTAATGATCTATACACATCATAAGCCATATAAGCATAAACACAACCTCACAACCACATGATTAACTGTCACGGCCCAAAATTTAAACACGTGACACGGCAGCCAAATCATAATATCAATCCGAGATTTAAGGAAAAATATTTATTACGAAAAGCGGGTCAACATCATAATTTAGCTAAGCCTAATTATTTATAAAGTAGCATCATAACCACATAATAAAATAAAATAGAAAATAAATACTTTTTAATGCGGAAACCAAACACAAAATCGGTCTTCAAAAGAAATTACCAACCATAAAATATTCCTAAGCATGAAATTTAAATAACGTGAAATAAAGTCCAAACTTAAAGTCTCATTACATCAGAACGAGAAACAGAAAGAAGAAGATGAAGAAAATGGATAGCATCATCTTTTGTAGAAACGGATAGCTCAACGATTTTCGGAACTGCTACCTCCCGCACCTGGAAGTAGTCATTTCGAAATCACAAAGAAAAGGGACGTGAGCACTGGCTCAGTAGGATAGAGACAAAGGTGGATTAAATATGTAACATTTAAAAGTATGACATAATATTCCTTTCCAAAATAATCAACAATTTAAGAATACATGGCATAATAATCATTTCCAAAAATAATCAACAATCTTGTGAAAACATTTTTAATACAAGTTTTATTCTGCTGAGGACTTAGCGTAGCTGCAATATACATGCCCCAATATTAAAAATAATAAATCATTAAAATATACCATCATATTTTGAGTGAGGACTTGTCGTAGCTATAATATACGTGCCTCGAATTGAATTATCCTAGATCATCTCGTTATAGTCTAAATAGGCCGAACGGCCCTGCGCAGGTTTAGGGACCTTACCCCATGGCATCAACTTTGGGACGCACGCATCATTTATAATGATCGTGAACTAGAGCTCAATTATGTTCACCGGATTATTCAAAAGATGGTATTTACCAAGTTATATTATGCCATTAATTAAAACATGCTTTAAAATACACATTTATTACAAAACACTTTGCATGCGTTTATTTATCAAAAACAGTATAATAATTTCATAAACTGAAAACAGCATGCCATCGATAAAACAGGAAAATTTAAAACACTTGACTACTCCTAGAAAAGGTTAGAAAGTCCTACCTCGACTATCACACAAGCGTTGCGATAACGTGATCCACCAATCAAGCAAGAACGTCAAATAAATCCTATAATCACAACATATGATCAGTCTAGGTCTAGACATAATCACCCAATCATTTTAGTGTGCCACAAAAGGATTTTAAAATGTCTAATAAACATTTGGGATTTAAAAATTTGTGAAAAACTCTAAGTTAGAATATTACTAAACATGGGCAGACTGACCTAGGCTGACTGTAAAATCAATATTAATTCATTTTTAATCTCAAAAATTCTAAATTTTTAATATGTTAAACTAGACATCCATAGCTTTAATTCCATATAATTTTTATAATTTTTAGACATCGTTTGGTCATTCAATTAGGCCAAAATCCGAGGGGTTGTTTTCAGGCATAAAATTAGGGTTTCAGTTTCAGTTCAAAAACTGGCAGTTCTGTCCACCTATGTTAGAAAAATATTTTGACTGGACCAACGGATGAGTTTGGTCCTGAAATTTTGTAGACATTTAGGGGACATCTTGAATTTAATTTTAGGCTCAAGAATCACTCAAAAATCGTTTTTAAGCCTCAAGTTATGGTTGACACAATTTTACTGTTCATATGGTAATTTTCCAGATTTCCATTTTTCTGTCTGAATTTCAATTAGCCTCAAACCAATTCAATTTTCATCCAATTATAATGAAATTTTGTGGAGAATCTTATTTATATGTTATTAACACAACCCAAGAATCAAATTAGCAAAAATCATAAAATTTTACGCATGTGATAATAGGGTTTTTGAAAGGGGATCAATGAGGCAAAATTTTTAGGGTTTTAGAGAGAGAAATTCACACCTTGTTTGTGCTGCACTATTTTTGATGCTTGGTCTTCTTTTTGGCTGAATTTGTATGAGTGTTGGAGTCTTCAAAACAGTAGGGAAAACAGTGGAGAAAAACCATATAAATTTCAAGGTTTAAATCAAAAGGAGAAGGAAGGAAAAAGTTGATTTCTTAACTTGTTTTGTCTCAAAAATTGTTGAATCCTTGAGCTGTCTTTAGGTAGGTTTTGCTTGCTGTTTTTGGTGTGTTTTGGGAGAGAAGAATTCAAAGAGGAAACAAGGGGAGGCTGGCCGAATTTTGAGAGTGAAAGAGGATTTTTATACTAGGTTTTTCTTTCCCTTTTTCTTCCTTGCTTGGCCGAATATTTTGAGGGGCAAAAGGGAAACTTTGTGCTGTTTTGAGGCTAGGGTTTTTCTCTCCTTATTTCTCCTTAAGTGGCCGAAATTTCCCATTAGTTTTTAAGGAAAAATAATTTGAACTTTGATTGAGTTTTGACCTAGCTTTTAATTCAAATCAAATCTCCTTTATTTCCTACACTTTATGGCCGAATTTCTTCTTTATATTTAAGGGATGAAATTTGAGTTTGAATCATCCTTGGATTTGTGAGATTTAAATTTTAATAAAAAATCCCAAGTAATAGTCGAATATTTTAGGGTTTTTTTTTAAGTCAAAATTGTTGACTTTTTGAGTGGAATTTGACTAGGAAACCAACCTAAGGTTTCCAAAAGATTTTTAATTAATTTTTGGCACACTAATTTTATTTAAATTATATATTGACCCTTAAATAAAATTTAAGGCGTCACATTAACATAATAAGACATTAAGGCTCAAAATAAAACTTATTACAACCCATGAGTATAAATACACTATAAATCTCTTGAGATCAAAACTTAAATAAATGAAATTATCACCAAGGAGGGTTTAGTGTATTTCCTTAGAGTGGCTTTGAGAAATGAACTTCAATCCAAGCAAGTGAACGGCTAAATTTTTTTGTCTTTGGGGCAAGAGTGGGTTTGGCCAATTTAGAGAGAAAGAGAGGGACTTGAGTTCTTTTGGTGGCTTTAAAAGTGCAAGAAAGGAAAAATGACCCTAAATGTCTTGGTGGCCTATTTATAGGCTAACATAAAGTAAGTTTATTAGCTTAATTAACCAAGTTTGATAGGATACAAATCCTTATTGCTTTTCCCATGAAAAATCTGATGGTTGGCTTCAAGGAATGGCCAAAAATTTGTATTAAATGCTCACCATAATGAATACTGTTTTATATCTCCAAAATCCTAATTTTTTAACCCAAAAACTAAATTACCTTGCCTAAATTAAGGGATTGCCCATCATTCTTGTCTCTTGTTAACTTACACAAGTTTTTGTAATGTAAATTTTATCTGTAAAAGCTTCTCTAACAGTTTTGTTCCTTGTAACGTGGTCTAATAAATACCCGGTTGTGTCCTATCCTTTTCCAAACAGATATTTTTTGATCTGATTCTTATTTTAACTGTATCTAAAATGGTTGTAGATGTCATTCACTATCTAAATGGATTTCTTCCGTATCTGTCTACTATCCTTTTTGGTCTTGTAGTTATGTCCCATGCTGTATTATCATCGCACATGCGTAGTATACTAATTTTGTGCGGAATTTTGGTTATATGCTATGTTGGCTAATTTGGGCGTGCTAATAATAAATTTATCAGTTTTATGCCCGTCTGAGGTCGTATTGACTAATTTCTGGATATTGCGTGTATTATACTCAGAAGTTACTTTTTGTGCTCAAATGACTAATTGGAATAAACTGATTCTAAATATATCAGTTTTATATCAAACAAAGGTCATCTTAACTAATTTCCTGACACTGTATATTTTCTGTTCATAATTCACTTTTTGTGCTCAATTGACTAATTTGAGTACACTGATTCTAAATATATCAGTTTCGTGTCAAGAAAGGTCATTTTAACCAATGTTTTGATACTATATGTTTTCTGTTCACAATTCACTTTTTATACTCAATTGACCAGTTTGAGTATACTGATTCTAAATATATTAGTTTTGTATCAAGAAAATGTTATTTTGACCATTCAAGAATGAAGAGAATTACAGTCCTACTTTTCTCAAGCAAGTTGTGTTGAAGAGATTGTAATATCTCTTAGGTAGTGAAAAGACAAAGTACAACCAAAAGTCCCATATTGTAAGAATATAAACAAATGTAGTTAAAAACATATATGTTTTTGTATGAAAAGACGTTTTAACTAGAGATATGTCTACTATAACTATTGCAACTATTCCTAACAGGAATGTGTATTAGCTATAAATAAATCTTTAATTTGGATGTCGGTTTTATACCTTATTCTAGAATTTAATAAGATTTTTATTATTAAATTCGTGAGTTTGTTGTATCTTAGAGATAATTTACTACAAAAATCCATTAGCAAACTTCATAAAGAAGTCATATAAAACCTTAAGGATACTTTAAACCCTCAAATTTCTCTATTCACTTTTTTGTTTTCTTTGCACCCAAACAGTTTTCCACCAGCCACTTTTGTTTCTTGAGCAAGTTGAATAAGGAAAGAGCCATCATTTTATATGAAACTTAAAAAATGGTACATATATGTTCTAAAAATAAGAAAATTATAGTAAATAGTAGTTTTTATAAAATAATTAAAATAAAAAATAGGTTATTAAAATATTTATAATACATAGCATATGCACTTGATAAATAGAAATTTTACTAGGTAAATGATGTATTTACATGACAAATAAATCATTTACTTGATAAAGACGTAAATAAATTATTTACTTAATACAAAAATATATCATTTATTTGATGTATCTGACATAAATAAATTATTTGTATGATAAATATACTATTTACTATAAATAGTTTATAAATATGCTATTTACTTTAATTATTTTTTGAAATTTGATATTTACTTTATTCTCCCTATAAAATATTTAAAATAAAGAAGATGTTCACTAATAAATATATTATTCACTTTAAATATATTAAAATCTACTATTTATTTTTAAGAAGAAAAAAAGTAAATAATAATTTTTAAAAAATAATTGAAATAAATAATAGATTTTTAAAATATTTATAGTAAATAACATATTTATCAAGTAAAATTTATGAATTGAAAACTTCCTCTTACAGTCCAATACAATTCGTTACATTAACCAAGACCATACAGTTCGTTACATTAACCAAGACCAATGGGCTCTCCTTAAGATCTGCAGACCAATTGACTTTTGATGAAATTGTGGGAATAGTCATTTCAGTGCATAAATTTTTGTTCTTTTGTTTATAGTTTTGCCTTAAAACTACTTTTTATTCAATATTATAAGAGGATAAAAATATGAAATACAAGACAATATTTTAGTCTTTTTTGAGACATTCCTAAAAACCACCTGACTTTTGTTTAGAAGCTTTTTTTTTTTTTTGAAGGATTCACCCTTTAGAACTTATTTCAATAAATGTTGTGTTTTTCCACTTTAATAAAAGGGAGAAAGAGAATAAAAAACAATTTTACAAATTACAAGTAAGTAGTAGATTTAAAAAAATACTTGTAGTTAATAGCATTAACTTATCATGTATGGATGCGGCAAATGGATGCCACAACGGCGACATCCGCTTCTTTTTACTCTTTTTCGTTTTTTGTTGTCAAATCTTTTAGTATCCCAATAAGAAAGACACCGGAAGCATGATCCAAAAATTTTACTATCATGATGGACTACGTTTAGTATCACAGGAGGATACCTTCATTCACTAATGGCTATTTTTATTAGCAATTTATTTCGACTAGATTCTTTTCTTCCTTTTAATAAATTTTAGTGTGAAGGGTTGCACATAAAATTACTTTACTAAATGATTCAACTAATTAGATGCAGATACAAATGAGTTTTTACTTTACAAAAAAAAATATATATATACATGTACACACACACACAAATGAGATTTTACACTAGAAGTCCCACATTTAAGGCCATGTACTACTTGGTCATGTGGAGCTTACTTAAAAAAAAAAAAAAATTCATTTGCAAATATGTGATTTTCTTACACCTAACTTGGTTTTTCACCCTGCTACACTTCAACATTTACATGTTATACAAATGTGGATGTCTTATTTTATGGTAATCTTTACATTTACATGCCTTAACTGAATTTAAATTTTATTTCCCTTTTCAATCCATTCTTTAGTTGATATAATGATATTTTTATCTTCTATTATATCTCAATTTCTCATTATTGTTGCTTTGTCTACCGACTATATCACTGATGTCAAAATAGGTCAAGCTTAGTGGGTTGATACAAATACGACATAATAAAAAATGTGTATGACATGACCTGGCACGACTAATACATGGACCAACCCGACATGCTTCATTAAATGGGCTGTGCTTGAATTGATTTTTAGCCACAAAGCATGTTAAGGACAAAGCATGATAAAGGCACGAAAATAACACGATAATATTGCTTTTTTATGGTATTTTTAAAAATTATTATATAAGAATTGTTGTGTTTTTTATTTTCTTATAAAGATTTCATTTATTTTGAGTTTTTACTTGATAAGATTTTCAATGTTATAGTTTCTTTTCAAAAACATGTGTTGTTTCTATTGAAAATCAATGTTTTATATTGTATTCAAAATTATTTTCTTATTTATTTGAAATTTTTATTGTTAGGCATGACTAAAACACAAGCAAATTGATAGCATAACATGTAAAAGGGATTTATAGCTCAATGACCTTTTTTTAATAAGTTTTTCGATGAATTGCTTAAATTTTTAAAAATTAGTTAAAAGTTCTTTTTTACTTAAAATGATTAATTAATTTTGTAAATAATCAATTAGTGATTGATCATAATTAGTTAATCAGTGATTGACCTACTAGTTAATTAGTGATTAACTCACAGTCAATCACTGATTGACTCATAGTTAGTCACTGATTAGCGCTGGTTAATCCTCAATTTTATAGTCAATCATTGATTATTTCTCAGTCAATCCTTGATTAATCATAACAAAATCCCCAATTTTTAGTTAATCACTGATTAACTATGAAAAATTATAAATTAACCATTAAAAAAATTAAAAAACAAATCAAAACATGAACCACCTTGCACCCCCCTCCTTGACTTTCTCTCTCTCCCCATTACTCTTCTCTCTTCCTTGCCATTGGTACTATCTAACCCCTTTTTCTTGAAAGGTAGATGATCATGAAGTGGCCGTGCAACGTGACGACTCCTCAAGGTGTCGGTGGCTGCCAAAAAGTGACTTTGGTGACAATGCCGCTATAGCCCACGACGGAGACCCCCCTATGCCGCCTCTGTGCGAAGGTAGCGATGCTCTCCATGATGTCACTCCTCTTGCCGATCTCCAACATGTGGCTTCACAGCGTGTTTGAACTCTCCTTCGCAATCCCCATTGGAGGCTTCAGCTTGTTCTTTGAGTCCAAAGGTCTGCCACGTGGAATAATTGATTAGCCAATTGATGATCATTTAACAAAATAAGAAATATTAGGTCATTTAATTAAATAAAAAAAAGTTAGTTTATCTATATATAAAAAAGAGCATAGTATAACACGAAATGTTTATTAAATAGAACTAGACAAACATGATATAAAATACTAATAGATTTAAAATAAATAAGCCAGGCTGGCCCAGTTGGCATTTCTTCCCTCAAGTAAAATAATATTACTAATAATAATGAATAGTATATTTATGAAAGTCAAAATAAGTAAATAGCCTATTACAAGTAAATAAATTATTTATATATAATTTATGGTTTATTTATTCCAAGTAAAAAATGTATTTACTCTTAAATAATTGTTTAGTATATATTTGATTTTCTTTTTTGTTTTAATCTCCTGTAAATATGCTCTTTACCCGATCTTCCTCACAAATAAAAAATAAAACTATTTTTCAAATAAGAATACTATAACTGCATAATTCGAATGAATGTATACAAGACTATTTACATAAACGCACGTTGATAAAATAATTTTTGATAACATCAATAATAAAATAATATTATGCAATATTTAACTAGTGTTAAACTAATAGTATATTATAGAATATATAATTGTAATTCATTGAATAAAACATTATCGACTAATAGTTTATATGATCATTATTTTTATGATGTAATTTATATTTTATCTTAACCAGTTGCCTCAAATGAATTCTGGATCTGTTACA
This sequence comes from Antiaris toxicaria, assembly GCA_035233585.1. NCBI lineage: Eukaryota > Viridiplantae > Streptophyta > Magnoliopsida > Rosales > Moraceae > Antiaris > Antiaris toxicaria. The sequence goes on along the minus strand of CP141158.1, from coordinate 44,307,923 downwards.
GCCAAGAGCTATTGCCAAAAAAAAAAAAAAAAAAAGGAGGTGCGAAGAAGATCAGAAAGAAAATCACCAATCTACGTCAAAAGTAATCATAATCTGACTACGAAGAATATTCTGTCAGTAAATCCAAACTATGTATTTTACATATATTCTTGGACAGTAAAGACAAAATATCACAAGATTCACATTCCCATTTTGAAAAATCGGAATTTTGATTGAAAAAAGATTTATAACATTTGTGTCCTCCTTGATACGACCTTTGTCTTTTGCCATGAGGTTAGGGGTACGATATAAAATTAGAATTCAATTTCCAGGATTTTTAGAAAAAGCTCTTGGAGACTGGAAGTGATATCCAGGAGGTTAAAAGAGAGTGCATTGGGCAAGAATATTACTTGTTAATATATTCATATTAATATATAAAGTCATATATATATATATGCAAGACTGATTGTATAGCGTTGCATTAATAGGATATAATGTTAGGAAAAAATATTATAACCTGGCCCCTAGGGAACCAAAATATTGTGCGGGGTTATTTTGATAATAATCAAGTATTGTGGTTATTTTAAATGAAAAACATACTCACTTCCAATAGCACGAAGAGGACAAATACAATCATGACATGTGTATATATATATATATATATTATAAGTCAGGGCTACGTTGCTCTTGTTCATTTCAATAACGTAAAGAGGCTAGCTAGCTATAAATACAAAGATCTTTTTTGTTTTATTTATTTTTCATTTTTGGTGAATCAAAAATATGATGATCATTGTTTTTGTTCATATGCGAAAAGGCTAGCCACAAATACAATAACTTTTTTTTTTCTTTTCCCAATCAGGCTGTGATGATCGACATCGTTCTTGTTCTGGTATAAATAAACAATTAATTTTACATATTGTATTTAATAAATTGTCCTCGTATGTAAAAAGAAATTATTCAGGAGTAAAACAATTATTCATGTGGTTGTTGCAAATAAAATCTGACAGTAATTACTCGTTTGACTTTATTATTAAAAAGAAGGAGAAAAAATTATGTAAAGCTTATATTTGAAATTATGTGTTTTTTTGTAAAAAGAAAGGATGATCAGAATCTTATTCCCTTTTTTTTTCTTTTTTTTTTCTTTTTTTTTTTCAACCTTCTCTCTTAATAAGAATCTATCTCATAAAAAATATTAGAAATATTAACTTTAATCTTAATTTTTGAGTAGCAATTTATATGACATATAAATTGTTTTTTTTTTAAGCGAAGTATTAAAATAGAAAAACTATATCTACTAGTAAAATGAAAACAACTTACCCTAATTAGTATATCTAGCACTATTGTAAATAAAGTTCAAAAGCAAGCAAGCAACCTAAATTACGTACCACATCTAGATCAAAACCATATCAAGTAAATTATCTGTAAATATATTATTTTTAGTCACAGCTTTATAACTAATATGTATTAATTAACAAGGTTTCATTGCAGCACAAAACTTTTATTCATAATCAAAAAAGTTTTTGTGACTAAAAATCTCATAACTAAAAGTTTTAACCACACTAAAAATTGTGACTAAATGTTTATTAGTTACAACCTTATGACTAAAAATATATAGTCACACAATTATGTTGTGTCCAAAAAAATATTATGATTAAAAATTCAGTTTTTGTGGTGTATTGAGGTATCCGTTAAATTAAAAAACAAAACATATATTTATTTATATATTTTCGGTACTTTGTTACATCTCAATTCTATTTTCAGCAATAAAAATGACTGGCCGTGGCTGCGCCCATGATCAAGCCAGCCCCAAAGTTGTTATTGTTATTATTATTATTATTATTTTAAGAAACAAAAACTTCCAATACCGTTTATTTCATTAATTTATCAACAGACGTTCGGAGATGAAAAAAAAAACTACTTTTTATATTTAAAGTAAAAGGTTGGATCGCAATGGATGAATTGCGGTGCAACCATTTTTTAACCTTTAAAAAAAAAAAAAGGTTGCATCACAATGGATGAATTGCGGTGCAACCATTTTTTAACCTTTAAAAAAAAAAAAAGGTTGCATCACAATGGATGAATTGTTCTTTCATTTTTTAGGACAAAGAAATTTAACCCCTTTTTCAATTATTAATCTGTAAAGGAAATTCAGTTTGCAACCTAGCTAGCTGGAATATACTCTTTCCCAGCTACGTACATGAACCCAATTGTAATGTAGGCCTCGTAACATTAATATTGTTAAATCACATGGTGATACAATTAGCTTTAAATTAGTTTATTTAACTAAGTATGAAAGATTAATTAGGCCAATTATACATCAAATATTGCTTTACCCTTTTTAGTTAACACTGGAATTGGAGGTAGTGTTTTCATATTCCAACTTCTCTCCTGGAAGACCAGAAAGCTGTTATGAACTCCAACCAACCTGAGAAAATCATTATAGATTTTGATCCTTCAAAAAGACCCAAAACAAACAAACTCGCTTTTTATTGTGCTACTTTAGCTTCCTTGACTTCTGTCTTACTGGGATATTGTAAGTAATGATAATTCATGTTTTTTTTTTTTAGTTCCCTCATCTATATACGATCATATTTATATTTTTACATTAGCACATTATCTATCTACATATTTAGTGGTCCATTGAATTGAGAAAATTGGAGTTTTTAATTTCTAATCTCATGATAAATTAATTGAAGTTAGTTAAATTAGATGCGAATCATGATAAATGTTGATAATGTTGTCTTGCATAAAAGCAAAAAAAAAAAAAAAAAACCTTTTAGCCATATATTTTTAATTGCTAATATAAGAATAAGGTCCAAGCAACTTTTTCACATGGAATTTTGTTGTTTAATACAAAACTTCCAATTTTACATTTCGCTTTCTCTTTCTTGCATTTTCAAAAACCTTAAATTTTAAAATTGATAACTTTCTCAATTCAAATCAAAATAATCAGATGATTTTTATATTAAAATGCTTACGACGGTAAGGTGAATAAAACAAGATTCATTTTACGTAATTTTTTTAGTACATTTTAAATTTTTACACTATTTTTTATATCATTGAGTTTTTTCAAAAACCGTTTCCTAAACATATATTTTCAATCCAACTTAAAAACTCCGTCTCTAAAAATTCCCTATACCCTAAATATAGCATTTAAAATGATATTATTCGTTGAATTACAAAATAGAACAAAATATATATAATATATGTGATTTGGACTTTTTTTTTTGGGTTCAAATATAATAAGTTTAAGTATTTTGCATTGAAGATAATCTTACTATTATATTTTTTAATTATGGTAGATTTTGGTGCTGTGAGCGGAGCACTAATCTTCTTACACAAAGAGCTCAAAATCTCGGAAGTGAAGAGAGAAATCCTGTTGGGAAGCTTAAACTTGTGCCCTTTGATCGGATCGGATCCTTTGATGCAGGCAGAATTTGTGACTGGATTGAGGACACACTATAGTAGTGTCCAGCACGACCGTCTTCGCCGGATCTCTACTCGTGTGCGCCGCGACTAGCTATGCCGGCCTCATGTGTCGGCATAGGCTTTCCGTTCATTATTGCCCTGCTCTACGCTGCTGAGGTAGCCCCGGCATCCTCTCGTGGCTCGCTTTCCTCTTTTCGGTAGGTTGGTGATCAATTGACTATAAAACAATGTGAATTATTTATCATAGCATAATCTTATCATATCCTGGACGTCTTTTCATTCTTAATTTTAGGGGTGCGCTCTTGGATATCTAATCCGGACCTATTATCGAATTATATTATATTTTTCAAAATTTGACTTGTACACTTTTTCTTTTCTTTTTTTTTTTTTCCAGTTCCCAAAATATATTAACACTCACAATCTCAGTTTGGGAAAAAAAAAAAAATCAAAATTTTGTAATCCTAACTCATGTGACAAACAACACCTTAGTCTTCGAGCATATAATTAGTGTGATGCTAATGATAGAGTATATGTTGAATTGAATATATGTAAACATTAAGTATCAGTTCCTCTTTGAAAAATTTTGTTTTGTTTTACAGTATATGGTGAATTGAATATATGTAAATATTAAGTATTACTTTCTCTTTGAAACATTTTGTTTTGTTTTATTTTTTTTTAAATAATAAGAATAAACAACTAACATCAGTATGATTAATAGATATTGCAATTATGATAGCACCTCTTAATCCCTCATCCCGTATTAAGATCTTAAATTCAATTTATTGAAAGAAAATCAAAGGAAATCCACACGAGGATATCATTTTAATTAAGCTTTTTTTAGCTATGACATTGTAGGCTTTCATGAACGTTGTGCTACTTATTTCGTACACAACAACTTGTGCTTTCTCCAATCTACCAATTCACTTGGGTTGGAGACTAATGGTCGGAATCGGAGCAATCCCGTATGTTTTTCTCACCTTCGGCATCTTAACGATGCTAGAGTCGCCTTGATGGCTCGTCATGCAAGGCCGGATCAGTGACGCCGAGCAAGTTCTTGACCGAACTTCACACACAAAAGAGGAAGATCAGCTAAGATAAGCCGGCATTAAATCGGCAGCTGGGATTCCTGAATTACACACTGATCAAAACGACATCGCTCAGCTAGTTAGGTCTAACAACAACGCCAGTGTATGGAATGAAATGTTCGTTCATCCCACACCGTCAGTTCACCACGTTTTAATCTCGGCCGTTGGCATTTATTTCTTCAGGCAATCATCCGGTATAGACGCTATACTCTTGTATGGTCCCACAATATTTCAGAAGGCGTGCATTGCATCGTCCGATCACCGTTTACTAAGCACAATCGCCATGAGAGTGGTTGAGTTTATTTTTGTTTTAGTGGAAACATTTACCCTGGACAAAATCGGACGGCGTTCGTTACTTCTGATCAGCGACAGGTATGGTTATATCTCTCGTGAGCTTCGCGGTGGGCCTCACAATCATAAATCACCATTTCAATAAGATACCATCGTGGGCCATCGGACTGTGCGTGACCACCGTGCTATCCAACACCGCGTTCTTCTCGATTGGGATAGGACCTTGATGCTACGTGGTGCGAGGACCAGTTTGGTAGTGGCGGTGAACCAAATCACGAGCGGGGCCATCTTGATGAGCTTCGTGGCACTATCAAAGGCCATCACGATTGGTGGGTCCTTCTTCCTTTTCGCTGGATTTACATCTGTGGCGTGGGTGTTCTTTTTTATATTGTGCTACCAGAAAAAAAAGGAAAAACCCTAGAAGAAATGCAAGGGTCGTTTGGTCATCTTGTCACTTGGAAATTTTCAGCGAAGAACGGTAACAAATTTGATGATAACTCAGTGGGAATGTAAAGCCCGTCTCTTTTTATTTTTATTTATTTATTTATTAGTAGGCAATGCTCGGTTCAAAATGGATCAATGTGATGCATTTTTTTCTTTTAAAAAACAAATCTCAATAAAAAGAAAAAGAGGTTGAAAGAAAGGGGGAAAAAAAAAAAAAAGAAAAAGAAAAAGAAAGTTGACGATTGCAATTATTTAAGTGATCAAACTCTATGTCAATTATTTTTTATGGTAATTCGTATTTCTCCATAGTTTTTGTATGATGAATGCATATTTTCTAACAACATTACGTGATTATGCGCTCTAATACTCTATATTATATCATTCAGTTTTTTTTTTTTCACTGAGTAAAAAAATTATTAAAAAGAGAAAGTTCTTTCCATGATAAAACATAAAAAATTGGAAACAAAAAGAAAACAAATTTACAAAATAAAAAATAAAAAGAATAGCGCAAAGGATTAGCATTTGAAAAATGTTACTATTTTATCAAATTAAACATCTTCTTACTTCGTGTCTAAAGTTCGTAAGGCTTCTTTTTATTAGAATCATTATTCAAAATATTTCTCAATCGATTATATTCTGCAAATTAAGCTTTTTAGAAAAGATTCCACTTTAAAAATCACAAAAATATGAATTCTTAAAAAAAAAAAAACCTTTTTAAATATATTTTCAAACTTTTTTATTAATGTATATATGGTGTAAATATGAATCAATAAGCGCACCAAGGCATCCTAATCACTAAGTAGGTACATCTATCCATCTCACATTAAATTAATAATAAAAATAAAATGCAGAGAAGTTTGATAAATAAATAAAAAAAAAAACAAAAAACAAAACAAAACAAAAACAAGCAAACCACTTCAAAAGGGGGAGAAAACATAGCACCTACTTCTACACTATAATCCTTTAAGATCTTGGATAAATTCGGTTCCTCAAAATTTAAAAAAAAAATACAAAGGAAAAAATCCAACAAAGTGACAAAGATTGCATGATCCATGATAACTAAAACATCGTAAAAAAAAAAAAAATTGGAAAACCATTCATATCTCTATAAAGGAATGGAGAATAAATTTTGGAGCTAAGAATCAATAATGAAATTGATGATACTGAATCGAATGATTTTGCTAATTTATCTACAACACCGTTATCTTCACAATAATTGTGAAAGACCCTAAGCATCAAAACCTCCACAAAGTGTAAAGAACAAATTCATATGCTACAAAACTTTCAAGAAACTTTATCTGATTTAGTTTACAAAAGATTGAACACATAAATGGAGTGACATTTGTTTCACAAATTAAGCCATTAAAACTCCCAAGCTTTTTTTATTACTCAAAATTTAAACTCAATGGAAAAAAAGGAAGGAAAAAAAAAAGCTAAAACTTGTATAAATGTTTCAGTAAGCCATTATAAACTTATGTTATACCTTTTATAGTTTCTAAGCAATGATAGAACTCGTTCCAATAAGTCTGGTGGTGGACATATTGAAATATTTTAGAGTTGGCTTAAAGTTGTAATTAGAGTTGATGTTTAAAACACAACTAAAAAAATGAAAATAAAAGAGGGAAAATGTAAGTTCATGACTGCTTATTCAAAAAAAAAAAATACAAAAATACAAAAAAAAAAAAAAAAAACAAAAACAAAAAAAAAACAAAAAATAGCCTACACTCTTCGTGTTTGAAGGGAATCCAAGATGCATAAATGAAACTCGTGTGTTTATTAGAGGTTTTGATCTCTCCGGGTTGTTTCTTATTGTCTTTTATCTTTTTTTTTTTTTGGTTTGGTTTGTCATTAAGATTAATCTGATCTTTTTTATTATTTTTTAAATAAATTAGAGTAGGAGATTGATTGAGTTGTTTATAATTAGTGCCAATTTAGTTGAAATATGCTTAGTTTTTTAAAATCCTTTCTCTCCATTAACATTAAAAAAAAGTGGGCTGTTTTTTTCAAAAATAATATAGGATGACTTTATAACACTAAAACAATTTATAGTGGAGGTTTTGAGTTATATTTTCCCCCTTGGCAACTAAAGACTGACTAGTATTTATGCACAATTAAAAGTAAATAAATCTTAACGACAACTAATTAGGGAAAAAAGAGCCTCAAAACTATAACAAAAGAGAACTAGTTAAAGGAATTGAGCTGACATATCCTAGTCAAATGGTCATGAGCACGTTTTAATTAAAACTTGTATTAAATATCTTTTCAATATATAAATCAAACGCATGGCTCTTGGAATTGTTTTAGCATTCCTTTTCATGGGGAGAAAAAGGTTGAAAAATAAAAAAACTAAAAAAAAATTATTCCTATATGCACACGCACTCCAACACGATTTATAACCTTGATTAAAAATACAAACATATTTTAGCTTGATTTTTCAATTAGTCCTAGTGTTACCTTCTCTGCTATTGTTTTGACATTAATTTCACAATGTAATTGACACATTTAACTTACCAAACTGAATCTGGTTAGTACGTCAAAAATTGAACAAATTAAGTTTTTACTGGTGCATTCAAATAAAATAATATTATATCTTTTAGCCAAAAATAAAAAATAAAAAAATAATTTTATCAAACAGGTTCTCCTAAGATATTTCGTCGTTTTAAGAATTATTAATAATTAAATACTCCAAAAGATTAGATAGCTAGCCCTTTATGCTTCTCAAATAACTTACGTATACTTTTCTCACTTCAAAGGCATGAAAAGGTATACATGGTAGTCTTCTTATTATGTATTTTCCATTCTTTAATTTATTACTAATTTTGCCAAAGAAAAAGAGAGTAGAGAATATTAAATCTCTCTAAGTTCATAATTCCAACTAATTGTAACATTAAGTTAAATACTAAACAATCTTTATTTTGAGAGAGACATGTCAATACTCAACAAAATCATTGCCAACGATTACTTAAATATATTTATATATGTGCATATAAATCTGATTTTACTTTGTTTTGTTATGTTTCACTATTAGATTCTTGAATACGACAGGTAATATTAAAGAAATTAAGAAGTACTTAATTAGACGAAAATCTTTGAAAGTTTAAAGGAAAACTTCAAAGTTTTAAAAGTTCAAGCATGACAATGAAATTAGAAGGAAATAGTTCTAAGTTTGATTTGTTCGATACGCATTGACCATGAAAATGAAGCTGATTATATAATTTAAATGCAATTAATTTTTTATTTTTATTTTACACAGGTGATCACATGCGTAAAGCATTTAATGAAAAACCAATAATGAGTTATTGGCTATGACCTAAAAGCGCCAATTATACACAGGACATCATAATTCACCTGTATACCTCCCATTGTCACAATCTAATTGCACTATTAAGAATACATATATATTGGAGAATTTAACAAGTAAAGTTTCCTGTTGTTGTACTAGATCAAATAAATTATCTCATTAGCGTTAAGTTACATGAAGGACAAGAACATTGTCCTTTTTCATATAAACTGTGAAAGGAAATAATTTATAACAAGGTTACACATAACGACAAGAAGGCTACCATTATTAAAAAAAAAATGACAAGAAAGAATAACTAATATACGAGTGATTGGGGATATTCCAGTTTGATTAGTACCAAACCATAAAACACTAATAAATATTCAAAAACGTCATGAGACGAAAAAAAAAAAAAAAAAAAAGAAAGCTGATTAGGATATAATGAAGAATTAAACACTCATCAACGTTAAATTGTTAAATTTGAAAAGTTCGTCAAAGGTATTGTAACACCCAAATTCCAATGATGACCTCATAAGAATGAGTTTTTAAGTGTTTTTGGGAAATATTATGGATATATATATGTATGTGATATATGTATATATATATATGATAACGTGCTATTATTTTTATAGATGACGATGTTAAGGATTTTGATACGATCATACTACTACAAACTAGGTAATTTAGTGACGACAAACATATTTTTTACGATAATAAGTCATCACAAATAATTGTCGTATTTTTACAGCAAAATTATCGTTGCAATACATATTTATGATAATATGTTATTGCATGAACATAAATGATAGCAACAACATGTTATCACAAATATTTGATTAACCAAAAGAACCAAGTTTGTGTCAATTGACAAGCATGTCGTCGCAAATATTAAGACGATTACAGTTAGATTATAGTTGGCATTGACGAGTTAAAACTTAGAGTATTTGTGATGACATGTCTTCGTAAATAACTATGGATAAAATTTTTTACAAAAAAAAAAAGACGAAAAATTTGATGGTTTTCTAAAAATTATTTGCGACAATATATATTATTTTCAAATTATTCTGAGTATATTTCCAAAATAATTTCACTGACAAGTTAATGGACGGCATCATTTTGAACCTTATTTGCAAGGACTTGTCCTTTTTTGCGATGACTTCTTGTCATCGCGAAAAGGTCTAGGTATAATCGAACATAAAGCCTTTTTCTTTTCCATTTTTTTTTTCCATTTTTTCTCTTGGCCTCTCTTAGATTCTATCTTCCTCCCCACCCAAAATCGCTCCCAAACCATAAAATACTCCATCTCTTTCTCCCTTAAACTCCCTCTCTCCCTCTCCCAAGCTCATTCTCAAAAAAACCAATTCCTCCAATCCCCAAAAAAATCAGCCCCCAATCCAGTTGGTTGCCACCCGCCCCCTCCGTCGCTTTTGCCTTCTTTCTACTACCTCCACCTGCCCTCCACCTCCGGTTGCCACCCTCTCTCTTTCCCTCTCTTTTTCTTTCTCTTTCTCTCACTACAACAAAATTACTAATAGAAGACAATAGCTACTTTTGTTTAACATCAGTTTTCTAAAAAATTGAGGCTAAGTATGCTTAAAAACACGGAGTAGAAAGGCCGAGTGGCCAAAATTTTGAACTTCAATATGTTTGTAATCGGTTGTAAAAAAAGCTGTTGTCAATTATAATTCATAACAACGGTTTGTATTTTTGACTGACATTATTTTTTATTTTTTGAAGTCAGTTTTTATATCCGACTTTATATATAAGAAAAGTAGTGGGTCTTTTAACTATCCGTCTTTAAACTCATGAAAAAAAAAAAATTGGTGGGTTAATGACCAAATTCTCTCACAATTGAAAAGTCGCTCAAAATTTCTCTAACTGAAAATTTTCATTTTCTCCCTCTTCAAATTTCAACTCATGTGCAATCTATTAAATTTTATTTTTTAATTTTTCTTCGTGCCCAACCAATGTATTCATCATATCTTTTTGTACTTCATTTTACAGGTTTAATAAAATTGGAAAGTTTGAACCTAGATTCCCGTAAGATAACTGATGAAAGTCTTGCTAATCTGACAAGTCTGCTATATGGTTCTTACATTTTCAATTTACCATATTCTATAACAATCTCACCTTTATTTGTTCTCCTAAAATATGAAACCTCCTATTTGATTATTCAAATATATAGTTTATTGTTTTACTTGTGCATTATAGTATTAATGGCCTATTTACATGTATTGCAATTTTTTCATCAAGCTACTTGAGCATGCAATGAGTACTTGATTCTAAGTATCTGTTTTCCCATAAATTTCAGGTGAAAACCTTTTCTTTTCTTTTTTTTTTTTTGGCTAAAGATTTTATTAATTTGAGGACTAGTTTTGTTTAATTAGGCACCCACATATTGTTGCTTTATTGGTTATATGAGTTACAATTCTTATTGATATGAGATGTTTTGTGTGTCATTCAGGATTTAATTTCAAATGGAGTACCTCTGGAGGATTTTAGACATGGTCATCTAGATCCTAATTTGAATGACATAAGTTTCATATCTTGCTGATCAAATGCTAACACTTTTATAGAGTTTGTAATTCTGACTTATTATCAGACAGCTACGCCAAGGATTTGGTCAACATTTTGTATGGTGACAGTAGACCTGATTCCGGTGTTGCAAGTGATGGTATATTTCTTAACATAGAATTGTAGATCTCAATGAATCGTTCTATGATGTCATTGTCTTTTGGTTTTCATCAATGCTATTCACACTCTATATTAGAGCACATTTTCTTCATTTACAAGGCAATTTGATCTCCCTTGATTTTTTTTTTTACTGTTTAGTATATTTAAGAGCCACTGGGGAATGGTTTTTGAGATCAAAATTCACTTTTTTGATACTTTTTTACACTCACCATCACTTTTTATTATTTATACATCTAAACCTCTACAACAAATTTTAAATTTTAAATGTCCATAATTTTACGTATATAAATTCAAATGAGATGATTTTTTTTTAAATTGCATAAAATTTCAAGAGAAACGAAACAAGATCTATATTTATAATTTTTTTTTAATAAATTTTTAAGATTTTATACTTTTTCACTCCAAATATTTTTTTTTCTCTAAATACATTTTCCAAAACTTGCTTTTTCTAACCTAAAAAAAATGTCTCAAACACTTTCCCAAACCGACTCTTAGATTCTTTACTTTTCGTTTCTTAATCAAGTGATGGTGATTGAAACATGATTCTGGATACAATCTTTTTTGTTACTCCTTCAGACTCTATTGCTATTTATAACAACGATCAAAGACAGACTTTATACATTATTTTTAACATCGGTTAGACACCAATTTTGTTAATATATTTTTAACATTAATTAGTGGATTGACTTTTTAAAAGATTTATAACATTAGGTCTAATAGTTCAAGAATATATTTTGGGAAGTTATAAAAACGATTGAATTTGACATATGACGTCGGTCAAAACCGTTATTAAAGTGTTGATTTTTAATCACGGTCTCTATAATGTCAACATAAAAATCATTGTTAAATATTTTTAAACAATGGTTTTTGATTAATGTTAATTAATGATTTTGAGGTAGTGGATCTCTTTCTCTCTCTCTGGTTGCCGCCTCCGCTCTGCCACCGCCTCAAATTCCAACTCACTATGTTTCCAACCCCCAATTTTTATAGGTATTGGAGTTGTAAGTTTTTGTTTCTTTATTTATTTTGTTTGTTTGAATTATTGAATTGAGATTGTGATTTGTGGTATGTGAGTAAGAATCATGAATTTATATGTGTTTATGGTTAGGTATTGAATGTGGTTATTATGTGTTTGTGTTTGGATTTGGAATATAAGATTTTCTCCTAATTTAATTTTGTTTTAGATAAAAGATTACATAATTGTTTAAATTTAAATAAAGTTGCTATGATTTTATTTTGAATTTAGATTGGAGTTGTGAAAAATTATCCATGTAGACAAAATCACAAGATTTGTGAAGTTCAAAATTTGAATCAAATTTTGAATCTCACAACCTATAAGTGGACAAATTTTTTAGGGTCTTTTACCCTAGGGAAATTCAGCTATGGTGATAGGGAGGACAAAGAAAAATCTTTTCTAAATTATTGTTTGAATTTTGAATTACTTGAGCCTAGTAGTGGCCGAATTTTTTAAGGAATACCCTACTGGAGAATCGACCACTTGATAAGGGAGGAGAGAGAAAAATCTTTTCTTGAGTCTTATTCAAATTTTAAAAGCCACCTAATGAAATTTTATAAATAGGACTCTTGGGGCTTTTTTATTTTAATTTTTGAAACTATAGACTCTCAGATAAGCAAATTTATTGTTATACCTCTCACTCATAACAATAAATTTTTAGAAATCTGGGTGGTTTAAAGGAGACAAGCCACGCAGAATATCGATAAAGGAACTGAGTGCCGACATATTTTACCTTTTGGAAATTAGAGAATAATAAAGAATGGTAGTTGATTGAAGCTTCTTGGTCAGCTTCTTGGTCACTTTTTTCGGTGTTCCTAGTGATTTCCTCTGAAGATATAATAATTGTTATATAATATATTGTATCATGAGTTTTTAACAATCTTAAAAAAATTTTAAAATTCCGCTGTGCTTGTTTTCCTATTTCTCCTTCAATTGGTGCCAAAACCAACTCATAAAAATGTCATATACATATATTAGACAATCAAAATTCTACTTTATGTATGGATTTGATATTTAGAGAGTGGCATTCTTGGTTTGCTTTATGTTTTTATCATGTATTATGTATGAAGTATGTGGTTATTTTAATTTTTATGATTATTATAAGCATGCTCAATTTAACCCATCATGATTCCTTAGAATTTAGAAAAATTGTATCTAGGAATTTTCATGCAATCATGAGAGCGGTTTATCGTCACCATAATTTTCCCGTAGATTTTAATTTTTTGTCTCTTTGAATATTTAGAATTTTAATACACTAGAAACAGTATAGGAATTTATGTAATTGTTTGTAGAGATGAAGATTGAAGGTCATAATTTATTTTTCCCAAAAAATAAATTTAATTTTGATGACTAAAAATTTTTTTTGTGCAGGAATCTTAATAGAAAATTGGGATCCTAATAGAAAATTGGGAATATGGCGTAAAAATCAAGATAACCAACTCTTCGGGATGGTACATCAATTGGTACATATATTGAGGTGCATACAGGCATGGGCTCGTAAGCCAAGACTATAGGTCTTGGTAGTCGCAACCAACGGTGGGGCCACAACCCCTACCTGCAGGTTGAGGTGCTGCAACTAGCAGGCAGCCCATAGCTGCATGCAATCTGCTTGCAATCGACAGGGTTGCAAGCCATGCCTATTGGCTCAATAGGCCAAGGGGGCTATAAACCTTTGGGGCTAATAAGCTGAGATTCTTGATTTCAATTTTTTTTTTATTTAAGATTTAATTCTAAATTGTGTATAAAAATATGTAATTATAAATTTAAATTTTGAAGTTACATATTGTTATACATGAAATTTAAAATTGATTAAAATTTGATTTTTTTTTTGAAATTTGAATTTTAAATAATTTTTGGAATTAGAAATTAATAGAGGAACCACATGAAGATGGATATGCAAAGATAAAGCAAAATTCAAGACCTAAAGAATGCTTTGGATGTAATTTTATTATCTTTAATTTTTCTTTTTTCTAAGATGGGATCATGGCTTGGTTATTTATTTTTCGATCGTTTATTTATTCTATATTTTGTCATGGATGAATGAATATGTATTAATAGATATTTTATATGCATATTTGATAAAATGTCATGTAGGATAGAAGAATGCCACTCAAACTATATTAATCATATATGTTCATTAAAAAACTTGCATGTTTTTAAACTATTAAGTGGGAGAGGTTTTCAAATAAAATCCATAGCCTCCATTGTTGATACATATATGAAAGCATAATAACATCTTACACCAGTTCCACCCTGACCACACCTCTCGGTAGGTGTTTACCATCACCGGTATACAAGGTTGGATCTCCTATATGGAAAATGTGTTTAGACAGGTTCTATTTGGGACCATCGCTCGATGGCTCAGATAGGGCATAAATCGGACTACATAAAAAATGGTCACATACTCAAGATTTGTTTAGCTATTTTCCCTAAAAGCTCTATTAGTTAAACTAGTGGTCAAAATAAGTGGTTATTAATATATGTCTTGATCTTGGAGGATTTAAGGCAACATATATTAATTGGATGGAGTTCATGTTTGTGACTATTTGTTTCATGATCATCTTTCGATGGCTTGGGGTAATATATGCTGAGAATTACCATTATAATGCTACATGTTTTTTTAAGTTAAATGTAGAAGTATACTTGTATGTTTTATTTGCTAAAAATCTTTTGTATTTGGTTGAGCTTTGTAATGATGCTCTTTTATATTTTATTTCAGTTCATAATATCATTAACACCTTTAATTTCAATACTCACTAAAAATAAACTAAATGACGATAATTATAAAAACTGAAAAAGAAACCTGCTAAGAGTTCTCAACTGCGAGAGACATAAGTTTGTATTGGATGAATTATGCCCACCAAGACCATGACTTGATGCACCACTTGAGGAGGTTCCTGTCATATATACTCATTGGAAAGAATCCAATGAGATAGCTCGATGCTAATCCCTGCTAGCATGACTAGTGCTTTTCAAAAGTAACATGAAACCAATCAAGTTACTAGAGAGATCATGGATAACTTGGAGAATATAATGAACTTTAGGTAGAAGGCAAGTACTCTGGTAACAGATCATATGCTTAAGCTTAAGACATCTTTATTGAAACTGCTGACAACGGTGCCAAGATGGACTACAACACCTAAATTGAGATAGTGTTTAAGACTCTGTTAAAGGATTTTATGGTGTTTAAAGCCACATACAATCTGACGATAAAGGAGTTAGGACTAACTGAGCTCATGAAGCAATTACAAGCATATGAGCTGATGATCAATGATAGGGTTTCGGTCTAAACTAAGGGAGAGACCAATTTAGCGGAATCTTCTAAACCCTCTGGGAACAAAAAGAAGCCAAAGAAGAAGTAAAAAGCTTTTAGTTATTCTATTTCTCCTATCTCAGATGGGAAGAAAAAGAAGCCTAAGGATTCTAAAAAGTCCAAGTGCTTCCACTGTGAGAAGGTAGGTTACTTTAATAAGTCTTGCAAGGAATTCCAAGCCGTTAAGGGCAAAGAATGTAAGGACCTTCTTTACTTAAAACCTTGTTTGGTAGATAAATTGAAGGACACTTAAATCGTTGATTCGGGAGTCAGTAATCATGTTTGTGTTTCTTTGGGTTTTGAGGAAATAAGAAGTTTATATGATAGAAGCCTTTCGTCGTGAACCGTGGATGGTGTTGGGTGTACCCTAAGCGACAATGTATTTTTATTGAATTTTTGAACTGATTAATAAAATAATTTAGCCCACGTTTGGTACATATTTTTTTCTGCATTGCATTTAAATACAATGCAATTTTCCTCTAAATACAAAAGCATTTCATTCAAATACTAATCACATCACATTTTAAATATAATATAATCACTATTTATTATTTCACTTTTTCTATTACTTTTATTAATTACATCATATATTCTCTTTCTCTCTCTTTTTTTCCTCTTTACTTTTACCCATCACATCACATATTTATTATTAAAATACAATTCAAATACTTTTCACCCAAACATACATTACATTCAAATGCAATGCTAATACTTTTCCTCCAAACACAAATTGCATTCAATGCATTACATTCAAACGCAATGCAAATGCAATGCGTTCACCAAACGGGACATTAAAGATTATTCATTACATTATTATTAGTCCTCAAAGTATTTACATGTAAAGTAAATGTAAGCTAATATAGTTCATTGACTGCTTATGTTAAACTGCTAGAAAGTTACATGTAATAATCTTTTGTATGAGAGAAGACAACTTTCTAGAGTAAACGGTTTAAATCTATGGTCGGTAGTCTATCGGTTTAGATTGAGCAACTAACTTATGTTAAGACTATTATATTATCTAAAGCCAATTTGTGAACAGTTTGTCTTAACTGTTTGGAGCTTTGACTCCCAAGTAGAGACATAGATATGTTGCTTGGTGGTGACATATTGGATTAGGACTAAAGCATGATTGATCTGCATAGTCTGCTATGAGTGGATTGATCTGCTTTTAACATTCATCATGTAATAACTTTAATTATGAGTAAGTGAACAGCTCCATGTATGTGGCTATTGTGCTTTGATGTTTCAAAGACCAGGGTGTCTCAGACTTAGTAAGTTAATAGACTAGTTTGTTAGATACACAGTATACATATGATAGAGGAATTGCTTATAGATGAGGAATCATGGCTCTTATGTAGAGTTAAGGTTATTCTTTTAAAGGCATTATGCTAGATTGGTGAGAGTGGATAAAGCCTTGGGTCATTTGCTTATTGAACGACTTATTATTCACATTAGTGGATAATCATTCTCTTATTAGTTGTATAATAGATCTTTAAGATAGCGAGATCAAAAGGTTGAACGGACTTTGACCTAGTTGATCATGGATAACATATGAGGGTTTTACATTAATGACAAGGTCAGTGGATGGTGTCTTTTCTGAGGCTTGTGCAATTTGTAGTATAATTAAGAGTTTAGTTTCAAGTCTATAGTGGAATGATCTTAAAATTAGTGATCACGTGATTGAGTTGTTTGATATAGAATAATGATTACATAGATTCATGGGAGCCCGGTTATATATGTCTAATCAGTTTCTCTGTTAACTCCTATAGTTCCTTAAAGATGGTAGTTGATCAGAGTATTCTTATATGGCTTGTTATCTTGTATTTAGTGATGAGAAAATCTGAATCACCCTCCATAAGGGTGTAGGCATTTTCTCTGTGTGTTGGAAGTGCAAAATTATAATTTTGTATTATTCAATAAATAGGATAAATATTTAATTAATATTTATTTTTGGATGATAAGATTTGAAATTTAAATTAATTGTTTTTGAATTTGAAATTCAAATATGTGATTAATTTAAATTTTGAAAATCTTGTCTTAAAATAAATATTTGAAATTTAAATCCTATTTGAATTTGAATCAAAGAAAATCTTGTCCTTGCATAACCTAAAAGTGGCGTCCATATTAGATAAGGGTGGAAGACAAGATTCTTTCCTATTTGAATTTAAAATAGGAGTTATGGAAAATTATTCATGTGGATAAAATTCAAAGGGTTTGTAGAATTTGGAATTTGAATCAAATTTTGAATCATAAACCTTACTATAGCCGAAATTCATAGTGGATAATTCTATAAGAGGAATCGGTATTTGTGGATAAAAGAAAAGGGAAAAATCTTATTTGAATCCTCCTCTCCCTTGGTGTGGTTGAATCTAGCCATAGAATTGGCCTAAAGGAGTCGGTTTTTTAATTCTTTGGAGGAGACAAAATTCAAGTTTGAATCTTGTTTGAATTTTGAATCTTTTTCTCCTAATGGTGGCTAAATTCTTTAGGGGTTGTTCACCTTTGGTGGAGTCAGATTTCTTCAGGGAAATTAGTGAGAGAAAAATCTTTTCTTGGTCCAATTCAAAATTCAAAAGTTTACCTCATGTAATATTATAAATAGAGGTCATTCCCCTCCTGTTCTCTTTAGACCACAGACTCTCAAGTGAGCAAGCTTATTATTGTACAAATCATCGTAATAATAAGTTCTAAAAGAGATCTGGGTAGTTAGAAGGAGACAAACCGTGCTCAATACCAATCGAGGAAAAGGGTGCCCATATACTTAATCGTCTTGGAATTGGAGAATAGTAAAGAAGGTTAATTGGCTGAAGCCCTTCCTAATGTTGTCCTCCTGAGTTTCTAATGTTCTTTTTGGCATCCTGGTGTTTTCTTCAAATGATATAAAAAGATTGTTGATGATTTATTGTATATGACAACATAAGTTTTAACGACCGTTGAAAAATTTTTTTAAAAATTCCTCTATGTATATTTTTCATTTTTCCAATAGATTGTAGCTTGGTGTTGGTTAAGCAGTGGGAGATATGCACTCACTGCTGGACATCAAATTAATTGATAACTCTAAATGGTCAAAAGTTTCTTACTCTAACAAGGCATTTCTTTAGCATTTAAGACTTAATCATATTAATCAGAATAGAATCCAAAGATTGGTGAAAAATAGTCTTTTGGATGCTCTGAAGGAGGTACATTTTCTCAATATAAGTCTTGCCTTGAGGGGTTAGATGACTAAAAGGTCTTTTGGAGATAAAAGTACTAGGGCTAATGAACTTTTAGAAATTATACACATCGACATATATGGTCCCATGAACATTGAGGCGCAAGGAGGGTACGGGTATTATGTTCTTTTATAGAAGATTACTCAAGGTATAAATATGTGTACCTGATGCACCACAAGAGCGAAACTTTTGATGAGTTCAAAGAATGTCGTGCAGAAGTGAAAAAGCAATTGAGTAAATCTATAAAAACACTTCAATCTGATTGAGGTAATGAATACCTTTTTGATGAATTTCTAGAATATCTTGTAGAGAATGGGATTCTATCTCAAATGACTGCATTTGGTACTCTATAACAAAATGGTGTAGCCAAAAGAAGAAATAGGATTTTATTGGATATGGTATGATCCATGTTGAGTTATATAACACCACCATTATCTTTTTGGGGATATACACTACAAACGATGTGCTATATTTTAAACCAAGTTCTAAGTAAATCAATTCCTATGACTCCATACGAATTGTGGTGTGGCAAGAAGTCTTCCTTTAGACATATGAGAAAATGAGGCTACCCGGCACATGTATTGGATAGGGACGAGAAAAAGTTAGAACCGTGTTCCGAATTGTATATGTTTGTAAAGTATCCTAAGTGAACTAAAGGAGGTCTGTTATATAACTCGAAAGAACGAAAATTCATTATTTCAACCCATACAACATTCCTAGAGAAAAGTTACATGAATGACTTTAAATCTCAAAATAAAGTGATATTAGAGGAGTTATCGAGTGATAAAATTACTCCATAAGTTTCAGTTTTAAACGCAAGTCTGAATTCTAGTAAAAGACTTGCAAACGATCAATAGTTTAGAGTGCTTCTACATAGTGGGAGAGTTTCTAAGAAACCAAGTGTGATAACCGAGAAATCCATACTCTCGGAAAGATTTTGTACAAATTCTGTAAATAAATGTACATTTACAGTGATACAGAATTACAGAATAAAGAGTAGAAGAAAATTTTGATTAATTGAGTTTTAATCAAAATTTGAAAATGAATTAATGAAAATAGTTTAAAGCTAAGCATTAATTCAATTATGATGTTTTAAAATTTGATAGAAAAGTATGTGGAAAATACATACTAACAGATCAATGGCACACAAGTGAGCCACATTGATCAATGGCCAAGAGAATAGCCAAACAAGCCCTTACAACATTTAACAAAAAAAAAAAAGAAAGAAAGTAAGGGAGAGGGTGTGAGTGGCACGTGAGCAAAAGAGAGAAAGGGAATTAATTCCCTTAGCTGCACAGCAGCCGGAAGAAAGAAAGAAAGAAAAAAGAAAAGAAAAAGAAAGAGAAAGAAAGAAAGAGAAAAAGAGAGAAACCGAGAGAAAGAGAGGGAATCCAAAGAAAGTTCGGATTCTTGTTCAGGCAAGAGATCGATCGAGATTCGGTCACAACTCAACAGCAAGAAAATCTCAAGTTCAAGCAAGGTAAACCCTCGTTTTTCTCTTGTTTTTTTCGGAAGAAAATCTAGGGTTTTAAGTGAGAAACAGAGAATGTGAGTGAATCACGTTCAGATTTTCGGTTAAAATCGAAATGTGATTCGAGTCTAGATGTTTTCAAATACGAATCCATGAACAAATGGTTTAAAAAACCGAGTTTAGTGAATATTCTTCACAAAAATACAGAGTTTTCAAAAGTTAAGTCGAGATAGATTCATAAGCAAAATGTGGAATTTTTGCTTATGAAATCATGGATTTGTGACAGTAGGAATGTAGCAGATACCTTGAAATGATCTTATGAAGATCGATTTCAAGTGTAAGAAGCATAACAAAGGCCATAAAAGCCTTAGAAAATCAGAGCAGAGCAGTTCGGACCCGGAATCTTGATTCTGGTATGAACACGGGCATGTACAAGGGCGTGTTCAGAACACAGGCCCGAACATGCCCATACGCACGACCGTGTTACAAGAAAAATCAGACCCGAGAGGTACACGGTCAAGAACACGGCCGTGTATCAGACCGTGTCAAGAGGCACACGGTCAAAGAAAGGCGTGTAAGTAGCCATGTAAGAGCACAGAGGAGTACACGGTCAGTAACACGGCCGTGTACCCACCCGTGTAAGCATACACGGGCATGTTCCAGAAAGTACACGGCCAGGCTTAAAATTCAGAGGGGTACACGGGCACGAACACGGCTGTGTAGGAGGGCGTGTTCGAGTCCAGAGAGTAAAAAAAAAAAAAAAAAAAAGAGTCTGGAAAGGAAAAATTTCATGTTTTGCCATATGTCCAGTATAAGATAAATATGGTAAATAATCAGTGATTTTTCTTTTTATAGGAGTCCAAGCCAGAGACCCCAAATCAGCAGTCCCAGAGCAGCAGCAGCTTACGCTAGAAGATTTTCTGTAAGTTCAAGCATTGTCCTGACTGCAACGTGGACAAGCTTGTTATTTCATGATATTATGAATATTGCATGACGTGTATGTTAGACATTAATTGTCTGCATCACGATGTTATATCAGTTTATATCAGTCACAGCACAGGTCAGTTCATAGCAGTTCATGTCATGCATATAGAGTTGTATGTCCCAATACACAGACCAGACAGTAACAGAACAAGAAAACAGTTAGGTGCACAAGGCACCCTAGTGTGTTGATTAATTCACACCCCAGTAATTTGATTAACAGGTTTCGACTGTGGGGGCAAGCAGTATGCTACCCAGTTGGAACACCAGCAAGATGGTAATTAACCAGTTATTGGCGTATCGGCCTCTCGAACCACGGGGAGGTTATCATGTTTAGCATCAGTTAAGACTGAGGAGATCAGCACTAAAGTACCGCTCCCGGTTGCGCTAACATGTCGGTACGTCCAATCAGGGGCCCAAAACCAGAACTAAAATAACAGATTAATGTCATAAGACTAAACCTTTAGTCAGTATAGCATGAGTACAGCAGTCAGCATGAGTACAGCAGTCAGCATGAGTACAACAGTACAGCAGTACAGCATGAGCACAGCAGTATAGCATGTTAGTTACATGTTTTTATGTTTGAACTTACTGAGCCCATAGCTCATCAATTTGTTCACATGTTGCAGGTAAGAGACCTGTTCACCAGTAGAATATACGGTGGACGACGAACAGGGTAGACTCATGCCGGGCAGGATTGGGCGAGGGATATTGGTCACAGTTTAATTCTTCCGCTGCATAGTTTTGAATGTAATTTCAATGAGACAAGTTTTCAAGCTAGGAGTATGTGATAGGGGAATCATGATCAGTTGTTAACATGATTTCTATATCACATTCTCAAACAGTTTATGTATTTAAAGAAAAAAAAAATTCATTCCGTAAAATTAGCAGTAGTTACAGTTCAGCATGATTGCCGGCGACCTTAGAGGCCTGCAGACTATTGCGGTTGACTATAGAGTTGACTGTAATAGCACTATAGAGCCTCTACAGCAGGGCGGGCCGCCACACCAAGTTTCTTTATATATGATATGAAGTATACTAGGCTGAAGCCCACTAGCATGATGATGACTATGTAACCTATGATGAAACTATAAATGATGTTGATTCTAAATGGAAATAGGCAATGAACAATAAGATGGATTCTATGAAATCCAACTCGATTTGGGAACTTGTGGACCTGTTGGATGGGATCAAACCTATTGGGTGCAAGTGGATCTATAAGAGAAAGAGGGATGTAGAAGCGAAAGTTGAAACTTTCAAAGCTAGACTTGTGACAAGGGGGTACATGCAAAAGGTTAGAGTCAACTACGACGAAACTTTTTCTCCTGTTGCGATATTGAAGTCTATTCGCATTTTTCTATCTATTG
The DNA here is from genome assembly GCA_035233585.1 of Antiaris toxicaria. Lineage (NCBI taxonomy): Eukaryota > Viridiplantae > Streptophyta > Magnoliopsida > Rosales > Moraceae > Antiaris > Antiaris toxicaria. The sequence continues at coordinate 44,285,362 of CP141158.1, read as the reverse complement.
CTGCAGCTCTCAATTTCGAGATCTTGCAAATAGACGTTAAGATGATATTCTTGAATGGCCATCTTGATGAAAGTATCTATATGGTATTACCTGACAGGTTCGTGGCAAAATGCCAAGAAGGGAAAGTTTGCAAGTTGCTTAGTTCTATTTATGAATTAAAGCAAGTATCCCACTCATGGAACTAAAGATTTGATCAAGCAATCAAAACATTTAGTTTTGAGCAGAACGTTGATGAATCTTGTGTTTATAAATGAATAAAAGATGGTAAAGAGGTCTTTCTAGTACTCCATGTCGATAATATACTACTCATTGAGAATAATGTAGGGAACTTATCATCAGTAAAACTTTGGTTATCCCAATAGTTTGATATAAAGGATTTAGGAGAAGTCAAATATATTATAGGCATTTGTCAATTTAGAGATCGAAAGAATAAAATTGATAGCATTATTTTAGGTTTAGTGTATAGATAAAATAATCGAGAAGTATACAATACAAGAGACAAAGAAAGGTATACAATACAAGAGACAAAGAAAGGTCACAACCTTCCATTACTAGTCTAACTATGAAGAAAAGAATGTTAATTAGGAAGTATTATGAAGGAAAAAAATGGTTGAAAGAGCATTAAGGAAAAAGAAATATAGGGTTATATTTATAAATTAATTTTATGTTAGAAGATAAAAGAAAAAAATAGTAATAAAAAATTGGAGAGAAGTTAGCAAATCAGATAGAAAATTAATTAAGCATTACTATGAAAAAGTAAAAATTGAGAGAGACACAAATGATGTTTTAGCAGGGATATGTTTTGAAAAATTTATTTCAGTAGGGGTAAAAAGAAACAAACGCAAAGTAAAAAAAATGTTAAAAGAAAGCAAACAAAAAAGAGATTGATGTTATGATGAAAGAGAAGAACAATAATATTATTTTAAAGGAGTAAAATGAAAAAAATTTGTAAAATACTATGAAAAATAGAGTTTGGAATGGGCATGAAAATAAATTTAATATGAATATATTTAAGATAATTTTAAAATAAAGTAAAGAAAAATAAAATAGTTATAAAAAAAAGGAAAAGAAAATGAAAAAGGAAAACAAATAAAAGAAAGCTAAAAATACTATGAAAAAATAAAGTTTTGAGGTGAGCATGAAACTAAATTAAGTATGGATATATTTAAAATATTTTTTTTAATAAACTAAAGAAAATAAAAGAGTTATAGCCAAATAAAAAAAAAGAAAAGGAAATGAAAAACAAATTAAAGAAAACCGAACAAAGGGAGGAAAAATAACGGAGTGACATACATGGAAACGTGACAAAAACTTTTGACTCTTATATATATATTAGGATTTAAATTAGAATAAAACAAAAGAAATATATATTTTGTAACTTATCATCTTCAACTTGACTATCTATAAATAATCAAAAAAAAAAAAGGCCAAAGTAAAGAAGAAGCAAAAAAAAAAGGCCGAAAATAGGATGAAAAAAGAAAAAGAGAAATGGCAAAAGAAAGGAGAGGAAAAAAAAAAAAAAAGAGGAGGACGCACACTTGTTAAGTATTTGAAGTTGCACCTTGCCTTTTTTTTGAATAGTATAGAAATAGATATAACTACATTAAAAAAAAAAATTTCATTTAAAAGTATTAATTAAGGGAGTGAAAAAGAACCGCCCAAATTATGTAAAGCTAACACGAGCTGCCTCCTTGGAGTTCAATGATCCAACGATGAGGTAAGCCAGGCTTTTGTCTATATAACCACTCTGATCTCAACAAGCTAGCCCTGCACAACCCCAGTTCCATATTCAGATGGCCAACCAATTGTAACTTTCTCTCTCTAAAATTATATTTCTCTATCCTAATCTACTCTCTCCTCTCTCTCTGTCTCTCTCTCAGAAATAAAATCAACATGGCTGACCGGAAAGCTGATGTTAATGGCATTTCCGGCCAAACCCAGAAAACTATTGCAGACTTTGACCTCCCCAAAAGACCCAGAAAGAACGTCTTTGCCATTGCTTGCGCTAGTTTAGCGTCCATGACCTCCATCTTACTCGGTTATGGTGAGTATATATATGTGTATATATATCTAATATATATATATGTATATATATAACCCCTTCTTCCTCACAAGTTGTGCTCAAATCTTGTCTCCACAAGTTCTCTTTGTGTTTTTTTTTTCTCAAAAAAGAAAAAGAAAAAGAGAAAAATACGTAGTTTTTCATGTATTATATTATCTAAAGTCTAAACAGAAGAGTTTTGGTTTTTTGTTTTTTGTTTTTTTATAATTAAAAATTTGCAGATATCGGTGTAATGAGTGGAGCAGCCATTTTCATCAAAGACGATCTCCATATCAATGACGTGCAGGTCGAAATCCTCCTCGGAATTCTCAACCTCTACTGCCGCATCGGCTCGGCCGCTGCCGGCATAACCTCCGACTGGATCGGCCGCCGCTACACCATCGTCGTCGCCGGAGCCATATTCTTCGCCGGCGCCCTCCTTATGGGTTTCGCCACCAACTACTCCTTCCTCATGTTCGGCCGCTTCGTCACCGGCGTCGGCGTCGGATACGCCCTAATGATCGCCCCAGTCTACACCGCCGAGCTCTCCCCAGCCTCCTCCCGCGGCTTCCTCACCTCATTCCCTGAGGTCTGTAGTCATATCTCGATTGCTTTTCTTTTCTTTTCTTTTTTTGAATTTATGACGAAAATTCAAACTTTAAACTTTTTTAGTATGGTTGGTGTAGTTATCATATTCCGACCTATAAACACTTCTTTTAACATAAATAACATATTTTTAATTATTTAAAACGATAGGATTTCATATGATTCTACTGTTTGTATCTTACTGATACGATATTTTTTGATAACGTGAGTAACCTATACTTATTACAATAGTATTTTAAGGTGTATTTAAAACCTATAATTAATATAGTTCATGACCATTAAAGTGCATCATTTTCTTACCAAACAAGTTACTTTTCCACTGAGCAGGTCTTCATCAATGCCGGAATACTCCTCGGCTACGTATCGAACTATGCCTTCTCCAAGCTCCCCACCAACTTGGGGTGGCGGCTGATGCTAGGCGTCGGCGCCATCCCATCCGTCATGCTTGCGGTGGGGGTCCTGGCCATGCCCGAGTCCCCGAGGTGGCTCGTCATGCAGGGCCGCCTCGGTGAGGCAAGGCGAGTCCTCGAGAAGACCTCTGACACCCTCGACGAGGCCCACCTAAGTCTCACCGACATCAAGAAGGCTGCGGGAATCCCCGAACACTGCAACGACGATATCGTTCAGGTCAGCAACTCGAACGACATCATAACTTCATAAGGAAAATTACAAGTATATCCTTAATAAATTTTCTGACTCCATCACGTTAATCATCAGGTTAATAAGCACAGCCACGGGGAAGGTGTCTGGAAGGAGCTATTAATCCGCCCGACACCCACCGTACGCCACATCATGATCGCCGCCATCGGAATCCACTTTTTCCAGCAGATCACCGGCATAGACGCGGTCGTACTGTACAGCCCCAGGATCTTCGAGAAGGCTGGGATCACCGACTCCGACAAAAAGCTACTCGCGACTGTGGCCGTCGGATTCTTCAAGACGATTTTCATCCTAGTGGCCACATTCTTACTCGACCGGATCGGACGGCGGCCGCTGCTTCTCAGCAGTGTGGGCGGCATGATCCTCTCCCTGGCTACATTGGGATCAGCGCTGACGATCATCGACCAGTCGCACGAGAAGGTGATGTGGGCGGTCGTGTTGTCAATCGCGATGGTACTCGCGTACGTGGCTTTCTTCTCGATCGGCTTGGGGCCGATCGCGTGGGTCTACAGCTCGGAGATCTTCCCGTTGAGGCTGCGCTCGCAGGGCGCGAGTGTGGGAGTGGTGGTCAACAGGGTGACGAGTGGGGTCATCTCGATGACTTTCATTTCTTTGTACAAGGGCATCACTATAGGTGGGGCCTTCTTTCTGTTCGCGGGCCTCGCTACGGTTGCTTGGGTGTTTTTCTATACGATGCTACCGGAGACGCAGGGGAGGACCTTGGAGGATATGGAGGTCCTTTTTGGCAAATTCTATGAGTGGAGGTCCGCTAGCGAAATGTTGAAGAGAAACGAGTGTAATAATTTGGGCGAGGAAGTCGACGGGCAGGATAATGCTAACGGTCATATTCAGTTGGATACTTCCAGCAACCAAGCTAAGTAGATGAACGATACTAAAAACGTTTCATCCATCGTTTAACATCATTTACTAATAAAAAAATAAATTTTATGAAGTGAAATTTATATATGTAATTTGTTTATTTTTATTAGTTATGATGTTGAACTTTATTAATATTTAAAGTAGTTATCTAATTAGATATGTGAAATTAAAAGTACTTATCTTTGTGATAAATATATTAAAAAAAATAAGAAAATTAGGATTGTTCTTTTTACACTTTTACAATATCGTAGTTTATCCTTTCTATCTTTGTAAAACAAGAAACAAAAATGTAAAGAAAAGAAAAGAAGGGGCTTCTAAAATTTAATAGTGGCTTTTTCAGAGGCAATGATGCGAGAGGGGGAAAAAAAGAAGTTGAAGTTTATTGTTCAATGAAGGGATGATGGATTTTCTGGTTAAGTGTATGGTTTCTTTCTTTGTTAGCTATTATTAATTTCCTTCAATTTTGTGCATTGTAATGGTATTAGAGGATTGTAATAAAATGTAAAATAAAGGATAAAATAGACATTCCCTGAAAAAACAATGAAAGGAGAGAGAAATAGGAGAACGAATATGGAGGTTTGTAGACTTTACTTTCTTACGGAGCTTGATAGTTGTTCTTCGTGTCCCGATCGTCGCTCCCGTAACACCGTTAGTTTTTCTAACAAAATGTTCATGACAAGCGATGTGTTAACAATGGTTCCCAACAAATTGGTAATGGTTGTTATTTGTTTGGATGCACCCTTTTCATCTTGTTTAGTCTCTTTGATGTGGAAAGACAGGGAAATGTAGATTGAGTAGAAGTTGGACCAATTTTGGGTGGATCGCTTAGATTTGATGGTTAATACAAACAAAAACAGAACAAAAGGAAGACCTTACATTTTCTATCATTTCCTAACGTTTTCCTTTACTCCTTTTCATTTTCCTTTCGTTCTGTGGGTGACATTTTTTTCCTCTTCTAATGAGGTTTAATATGTTTTTGTATATATAAAACATACAAATAGGTGGTCCAACTATTTTGTCTTATAATAAGACTAAAAGTTCCAATAATTAACAGTTTAAGCATATAATGCTCATAGCAATATTTGTATTAAAACAGTTTTATTCATGTTATAAGCAGAGTTGCACTTACCTATTAACTTAACATAATAGACGAAATGAACTGTACGTCTCTGAATCTTATGGATTCTACTCCACTATTTCCATTCTCTACTTCCTGTTTACACTAATATATAAGTTTCATAATACAAAACTAATTTTAAACTATTTCCTAACTACTTGACCATTATCTAATTTTTTTTTTTTTTACAAAAAATTGAATAGAATCTCTTTTTTTTTTTTTTTTTGAGACTCCTGTAGTCAAAACTGTTTAAAATTCTTGTTTTGAGCTGCAGAAAAATGGGCAGTATGGTGGCCCGTCCTGCTGTGGAGGCCCTACAGTGCTATTACAGCCAACTCGGTAGTTAACCGCAATAGTATGCAGACCTCTAGGGTCACCGTCAATCATGCTGAACTGAAAACTGCTTGCTAATTTGCGGAATAAATTTTTTTTTTAAATAACATCATAAACTGTTCGAGAATGTGATAAGGAAATCATGTTAACAAAATAACATGTACATGGATCATGATTCCCCTATCACATAATCTTCACTTGAAATCTTGTTCTTTTTGAAATTACATGTTCTAAATTTCAAAACTATACAGCGGAAGACTAATGGTGACCAAATCCCTCACCCAATCCACCTGGCATGCTTCTACCCTGTCCGTCGTCTACCATATACTACTGGTGAACAGGTCTCTTACCTGTAACATGTGAACAAACTGATGAGCTATGAGCTCAGTAAGTTCAAACATAAAAACATGAAACATGACATGATGTATTGTTGTGCTCATGCATGAAACTGGACTCTATAAAACATGCTCATGGTTAAAGGATTAGTCTTAGGACATTATCTGTTATTAAGTTCTGGTTTTGGACCCCTGATTGGTCGTACCGACATGTTAGCACAACCGGGAGCGGTACTTTAGTGCTGACCTCCTCAGTCTTAACTGAAGCTAAATATGAAAACCTCCCCGTGGATCGAGAGACCGATACGCCAATAACTGGTTTAATTACTATCTTGCTAGTGTTCCAACTGGGTAGCATACTGATTGCCCTCACAGTAGGAACTTGTTACATGATTTACTTAGGGTGTGAATTTTATTAACACACTAAGGTGCCTTGTGTACCTACCTGTTTAGTGTACCTGCTACCTGTCTGACATGTGTGCTGAAACATGAAATTCTATATGCATGACATGAACTGACATGAAACTGACATGAATATCGTGATGTAGACAATCAATGTCTAACATACACATCATACAATAAAACATGACATCATAACATAACAAGATTGTCCACGTTGCAGTCAGGACAATGCTTGAACTTACAGAAAGTCAGCTAGCGTGAGCCTCTACTGCTCTGGGACTGCTGTATCGGGGTCTCTGGCTTGAACTCCTATAAAAGAAATAATCACTGATTATTTCCAATATTCATCTTATACTGGAAACATGGCAAAATATGAAATTTATATTTCCAGACTCTTTTTTTTTTTTTTTACTCTTTGGCTTCTGACATGCCCTCTTACACGGGTGTGTCTCTGGCCATGTACTTCTTTGGACTTATGTGCATGGCCGTGTACTCTATATAACATGGCCGTGTAATTCATGCTGTCTTACACGGGTATCTACACGACCGTGTTTCTAGCCGTGTACTCCTCTGGATTTACGTGTATGGCTATGTACTTCGTGGAACATGGCTGTGTATACTTACATGGATGGATACACGGCCATGTTTCTGACTGTGTTTTCCTACTGTCTAACATGGTCTACTACACGCCCTTCCCATGACCGTGTGTCCCTTGACACGGCTCGATACACGGCCGTGTTCTTGGCCGTGTACCTCTCAGATCTGAATTTTCTTGCAACATGGTCGTGCATGTAAGCATGTTCAGGGCCGTGTTCTAAACACGCCCTTGTACACACCCGTGTTCATACCAAAATCAAGATTATGGATCCGAACTGCTCTGCTCTGGTTTTCTAAGGCTATTATGGCCTTTGTTCTACTTCTTACACTCAAAATCGATCTCAATAAAAATCATTTTGAGATATAGACTACATTTTTACTATCACAAATCCATGATTTCATAAGCAAAATCTCACATTTTGCTTTTACATATCTTAACTCAATATTTTGAAAATCTATACTTTCTTGAAGAAAACTCACTAAACTTGGTTTTCTACACCATCAACTTATGGATTCGTGTTTAGAAATAACTAGACTCGAACCATGTTTCGATTTAACCGAAAATCTCAACACGATTTACTCACATTCTCTTTTTCCTCTCAAAACCCCAGATTTTCACCCGAAAAAATGTGAGAAAACGAGGGTTTACCTTGCTTTGAAGCTTGAGAGCTTCTTGCTGCTGATTCTTAACTGAATCTTGAATGATCTGCTACTGGAACAAGAGAAAAATCTGAACTTTCTTGGATTTACTCTTCTGCTTTCTCTCTTTCTCTCTCTTTTTGCCGTTTCTTTCTTTCTCTCTCTCTCTCGGCTGCTTATTTGCAGCCAACATAAGTGAATTAATTCACTTTGGCTGGTGGAGGCCTCTCCCTCACGTGCCTCTCCTCCTCTCACATTTCCTTAATTTTCTTTAATTTCTTTTAAAGAGAATTCAAGGCTTGTTTGGCTAATTTTGGCCATTGATCAATGTGGTTTACTTATGTACCATTGATCTCTTAATATGCATTTTCCACATACTTTTCTATTAATTTTAAAACATCATAATTTGAATTAATGCTTAGCTTTTAAACTATATTCATTAATTCATTGTCAAATTTTGATTAAAACTCAGTTAATCAAAATTTTCCTCTGCTCTGTATTCTATAACATGTCTCACTATAAACATACATTTATTTATATATTTTGTACAAAATTTTCCGAGAGTGTAGATTTCTCGGTTATCACAGGCAGAGTTTCCCCTGTTTTTTCCACATTTTCCCGTAGTTCAAAACTGCTCAAAAAGTACCTATAAAGAAAATTTTTAATTCCCAGAATAAGATATAGCAACACACATATCCATATCACTTTAACGTTTCATATCTCAATATAATATGCATAAAAGAACATTTACATTTATTTTGAAACTTATTTCAATCCACATTTCAAATTCTCAACTTAGTATACATGAAGAAGACCTTTTTTTTTTAGCTTATTTCTTATAACATAGTAATGCTAAAACTTATTTTTAACTTAAATTTCAATGATCAACCACCCTTTTTTTTTCCTAAAATATAAAACAACCACAACTTATTTGAAAAAAAGGTCATATACTTACATAATGTACAACTTATTTCATTTTAGAAGTCTACTCTAAAGACATTTTTAGATAAAATGACCTACACAAAACTTTTAGATTTTTAAGAGATCTAAAACATTTGTGTTTTGACTAGAAGCTAAATCAACCTCTAAGACTCTGGTTTGAATTGAAATCAATGGCTGGACAAGTTTACTCTAAATTTTGTCCAGTTTTAGAAAATGCTTTGAAACTAGATCTTAAGCTATGAATTTGATAATCGCTATTTGAGTGAAATTTGTTCCTAACATCTAGATCTAAGACTTTTTAGTTGATCATAAGACCTAAAAATGTCATTTAGATGGTCATTTGAGCCTAACCATTACCGAAAATTTTTTTGACAGATTTTGAAATGGGTTGTCACCCAAGCTTAAACAGCCAAAATGTGAATTTTTGTGCATGAATATAATAAAAAATCATTATAAACATAATCATCCCTTATATCTAAAACTATTAAACATAATCATATAGTGTTATACAATCCCAAAAAAAATGGAAAAAATAAAATTCCTTTACAAGGTTCTAATTGTAAAGTTATAGCTTGAAACTTAATGAAAATTGTTTTAGTGTCTTAGTCTAAATCTCACTACCATATATATATATATAATATCTTAGAAGCTCAAACTACAAAATATCAAATTATAGACTTCTCTTTGTCATTTTACTAAACACTTGATATGTAAGAAAATCATTAAACACGTAAACTTTCTAAATTCTAAATTTGACAATATCAACCGATCAAATTCAGATTCTAAAAGTTTCCTATATTATTGTGGTGTGTGTGAATTGCCAGAAATCACCATTCAAGTGTTGAACTTCAAAATTTGAGCTAAATATATAATTCTAACTTCTAATTGAAACAAAAAACTATAATAGCTCTCGCCTTTCTTTCTTGTGAGATTTAAGGGAGATGGTACTGCTGGAGTTTATGAAATTTTGTTATTGAATAAAAGAAAGCAATTGGAGTGGAAAAGAAAACAAAATGTGAAGACGTCTGTCCTCCACCAGAAACGCAGAGAAGGAAAGGGAAAGAGGAAGAGAGGGAGATCGAAGAATTACGAAGGTTGTGGGTATTCATACTTGATTTCACCCTAGCTCCATTAAATGCAACGTGCAAATGGGCAGAGAAGGTGAGGTTTGGTCTGCAAATCCCCTCCCCTGCCATACTGAACGCCCTGCCTCTCTATACTTCTTTGAAAAAAAAAATTCAAAACTGAACTGGCTTGTACTAAGATAAGGTGTGAAGATAAAATATATATTTTGCTTCATTTCTGAAGCATTTGGTGAGATTTTCTCACCAAACACACACCCGCAAACAGAGAGAGAGAGAGAGAGAGAGAGAGAGAGAGAACGGCAAATATGTGAAATAGGGGCTTGCATGTATTAATATTGGTTATCCCATGTTGCTGTCGTTTTTGTTGTGTTGTCAGCCTTGTTAATGTTGCCGTTTTTTGTTGTGGTGTAATACTTGTAAATGTTGTCGTTTGCTTGTTTATTTGCTGCTTCTCTCTCTTTTTTTTTTTTTTTTTCTTTTCTTTTGATAAGTTACATATATAGAATGGCATATATGTTTTTTTTTTTTCAAAGAAACTTGTTGTCGTTTTTTTTTTAGTTAATGACACATAAAAACATATATGTAATGACATATAAAAACATATATGTAAACCATTATATATATAAACACGTTTTCATTCATTCCCTCATAATATTGTTTTTTTTTTAATAATGGTTTATACACGTGTTCACGTATATTTATAAACAATTATTGTTATAGATTTTTTTTAATCCCCAATAATTAGTAGGCTTGATCATCGAAATCATTGTAACTGTAAAAATCTCAGTCTAAACTTTATAACTAAGCTCTAGTGTATTCTAAATTTACGAGTTAAGTTTGAAATTTTATCAAACTAACTGTTTTGAAACTAATATTGATTTCTAAATCAACATAGTAAAATTCGATATATATAAAAATATATATACACACATTTTTTTTAAATACTGTTTCATATCAAAATATATCATAACATATTTTAATTTTAAAGTCTCTCTAATCTGCAAAGATTAGGTCCTAATTTTTTTTTTTGGTTGTTACAACATTATCCACATAAAATCAAAAATTTACCTTGTGGAATTATCCACAATAAATTCGATTACTCTATCGATTTGTAATTTAAAATTTGAATTCAAATTTTAAAGTTCAAATTCCAAAATTCAAACTTCAAATTCAAAATTCAAATTTAAATTTCGAATTCAAATTTCAAATTTAAATTTCAAATTTAAATGCCAAATTCAAATTTCAAAATCCACAAAAAGGTTGTATTTTAAATCTTTGTCCTCATGGATAATTTTCCATAACTCCAATCCAAACTCAAATAAAATCATGGCAACTTTATTTGAAATTCGAATAATTGTATAATCTCTTATCCAAAACAAAATTTCAACCAAAGAGAATCTTGTCTTCTATCCTTATCCTATGTCTACACCATCCATGCATAATCAACTAGCCAATACGCATACACAGATCAATTTACCATTCGTTAAGGAATTATGTGGAGCTAGTAGAGGGACCAATTGGACATATATAATCGGGCTCTCGTGATTCCATATGATCATTATTTTTTACCGAATAACTCAATCATACGATCACTAATTTCAGAGTCACACCACTATAAACCTGAAACTGAACTCCCAATTATATACCGTATTATACCTGTGACAAGTTATTATCCAATGACCTTGTCATGTATGCAAAACCCTCATATGATATCCATGATCAGCCTTAGGTCAAAGTCCGTTCAACCTACTAATCAGGTTATCTTAAAGTTCCATTATACTATCAAATAAAAAAATGATTATTCACCATATGTGAACAAGAAGTCATCCGCCTAGCAGATGACCTAAGGCCTTGTCCATTTTCACCTCCAGTATAATGCCTTTAAGAAGATACCCTTAACTCCTTATTAGAGCTATGATTTTGATATCTGCAAACAAACCCTTTATCGTATACAAGTCATGCACCCAACGAATCAGTTTATAAACTTACTACCTCTGAGACGCTTTAGCCATTGGAACATCAAAGTACATAAATCATATACATGAAGTAGTTCATCTACTCAAGATTAAAGTTATTGCATAATGAACGTCAAAAATAGATTGATCCACTCATAGCAGACTATGTAAATTAATCATGCTTTAGTTCCAGTCTAAAATGTCACCATCAAGCAACACATCTATGTCTCTACTCGGGAGTCTATGCTCCGGATAGTTAAGACAAACCGTCCCAACCATGGCTTTAGACAACATAATAGTCTTAATATGAGTTAGATACTCGGTCTAACCCAATAGATTACGGATCATAATTTAGACTGCTTACTTTAGAACATTGTCTTCTCGTATACAAAAGTCCATTGCATGCAACGTTTTAACAGTTTAACACAAACAGTCAGTGAGCTATATTTGCTTACATTTACTTTAACATGTAAAATAGAATAAGGACAAACAGCAATGTAATGAATAACCTCTAAATATAATTTGATTATCCAGTTCAAAATGAAACATATCAAAATGTCTTTCATGTTTAGGGCATTTCCTAACATTCTCTATCTAGCTTGGTGTTTTGTGAGCCTCCTTCGATCCCACCACACCCACCCCCACCCCCACTTTCATAGCGCGATTAAGTAATCGAGCCCTCACCACCACACAAGTCATCAAGCCCCCACCACCACCCTAGCTGTCGAGTCCCCCCTCTTACTCACCGAAGGTCTTAGCAAATCCCGTGCTTGCAAAAGTCTCAACAGATTGTCTTTTTTTTTTTTAATTTTTTGAATAAGAAATTTTCATATTATGTGGGAAGTTTTTTTTTAATTTTGATGGTCTTCAAGCCCTTTTAAATCTTGGGTTTAAATTAAAGAGTGTAGCATTTTACTCTATTAATGAGATAAAGTGACCTTACTCCGTTATAGAAGTCATCAGTTTTTATTTAGATGAAGAATTTATTGTATTTTGTACATTTCGTACAAATTTATGTGCTCACCTAACGAACGGGCTCAAATAGTAGGTTCAAATCACATAGGTCACTTATTAAATTCAAGTACGTTGTTATAAAGTAGGCTGTAAAATGCCATTGAAGCCCTATCAAATGTTAGCATATATATTTATTGGGAGTGATAAACATTATATATATTAATAATAGAATATGAAACCATATAAATCCATTGTTTAATAAGTTAATCTTGTAAGATCCATTTTTACAATATTTATCAGATTTAATTAATTAATCTAATTAATTAATTACCAAAAACAAGTAAATAAATAACACAGGCAATTTTAACGAGGTTCGGTTTTCCTACTTCTTGAGACCACGCTCAAACGTTGAACACTTCACTAATTATCAAATGATTACAAGCACTAATAGACTTACGCAATCTAAAGACTCCCTCTTCGTTGTTACCGTCAGTCGTCTTAAATCCAGTTAATGAACTCGTTCAGCAAGATCCCCTTACAAGCATATGTTAAAATCCCTTCAACTGCTGTTGTCTTCTCCTGAAGACTTCAAATCTTTCTCCCGAAAGACGCAAATAATGCAGAAAGCTTCAAAATCACCAAGGACTCAAAATCACATAATCTAAACTCTTGCTCTCTCACTCAAGGATGGGTATTGTGAGTCCTTATATAGAATTTCAAAAATCTCCTTCAAAATCTTAGATTTATTTTAAATTTTGAGGATGTTACAGATAATGTTGCAACATCAGTTGTAACATCTCAAAAATTCAAATTTCAAATATTCTGAATTTTAAATCACAGATATTCTTCAAATATTATCCACAATATATCTGCACGTTTTCCTAAATAAAAATCACAATATATATAGCAAATCTTGAGATTTTTGAAATCCTAATTTAAATAGGATTAGAAAATCCAATTTAAATTAGTTTATCCTTTTTCAAGCTTTATCCATATCTTAACTAACTCTCTAAATCTTGATTTGCCATGATTCTCTCAATCCCAATCGAATTTCACAAGTCTGCAGCACAACTCGATGTTACACTACATGTTGTAACATCTCGTAGCACATCTTGCAGAACCTGCATAAATTTCTAATATTTTTGTTTTTTCCTAAATTGCCATAAATGCCAACACTAAAAAACCTAACAATCTCCCCCTATGGCATTTTTGGCTTAAAACAAAAACATAACATAAGTGAGTGTTTCAAAAACAAATAATTATATCAAAATGAAACCAAAAACCAAACTGCTAAACCAGAAACCAAAAACCAGAAATTATACTTATGCTACTCCCCTAAAATTTATCACTCCCCTTTTTTGACCTAACAAATGCCAAAGTCTAACTTTAAAAACTTACACTTTTGAAACTAACACATGCTCCCCCTTAATATCATCTTCTTAAGCACATGTTTCTCATGTCATCTTTGCGAAAATCGCCAAAGCAAAATTTGCATCATTATAAACCTAAACCTGCAAAAGAATGCACTAAAAACAAACTACAAATTCAAAAAAATTTTGATTTTGAGGTTAGTCAGAGAGATGAAAATTAGATAGAAAGAGGGATAGCAAATAAACACAAAATATGAGATATAAAGCTATCAAACTTGAGAAAATACTGTAAAACTAGTGTATCTCCCTTTAAATATAAAATTCAAAACGTCATCTTGCTTTCCTCGTTTAAAAATAGCCAAAACACAAAGACGCATAGTGTTGTAAGATATGTTGTAATATCTCGTGAAATATTATTGGCAAATTCCCAAGCTTATGAAACATATGACACAAACTTTTTTTTTTAATGACATAAAAACTAAATGCATAAAACACACACAAATGGAGAAGGATTTCACATAGACTATAGCACACAGAAATATTAGATGATTATGTTGTTGTAGAATTTCAACTCAACTGTTAATCCAATCTCACCTCAGTCCTTTGTGTGTGTATGGATAAGCTTTTACTCCCAAACATTCACTACATGGATAAGTTTATGCAAACCAGTGAGTATAAATCGATCTCTAGATTATGTAATGAGAGAACTTCATAAGCTTACTTTTGCTACCACTCTCCACTAATGTCGGCCACATTTCATTTAGGATCATTAGGACTTTTTTGGTACATGATGAAGGACTATAGTTCAGGTTAGATATAGGATATTGATATGGTTATAAACACTTATAAATTTTAAAACCACTCTTGCATTGTTACAAATAACACTTTCTTTCAAATCCTTGAAATCAACTTTTATGCCCTTTTTATTTTCATTCATCCTTTTTTTTTTTTTCTAATTCATCCCTTTTTTTCTTATTCATTTTTTTTTCATTCATTTCATTTTTTTTATTTAACAAGGGATGTATTGAACTTTTTTTTTTATTTAATATTCACTCTTTCACTTTTCACCTTCAAAACAACATATCCTTGAACAATGTAATCCAAGAGAGATTTAACATGTTGATGGGTGATGGTCAAGGTTAGCAAAAAATATGTATGGCTTGGTTAAGTGTGGGTGACAAAGGAAAGATAAATGTTAAGCTCAAAGGGGTAAACTATGGGTATACAATATATAGATAGGCTTGAAAGGCTCAAACGATCCAAAGATGGCCTAAATCATATCCTAAATTCAATGTAACCTGGGATTTTGCTTTGAGTGATAATAAAAAACAAGTTCTAGTATCCTATGAGATCATGAAGATCATAGAAGTTCACATAAACCTTCTCCAAGCATGCAAAAAATCAAGAGATCAAGATTATGTGCTAGTAAAGGCAAAGAACCATGGCAAAATCAAACCAACAAAAGAGTCAAGCACACACAAGAACACAACCTTTATCAATTTCCAAGAGCTGTAATAAGTTCAATCCAATGCAATTATGATCTTTAGATATGAACTCTATAAATGATAAAAACGATAATAATTTTTTTTAACAAAAAAAAAAACTTAAAATGCAAACCTAATATGCAATATAATGCAAAGACAGAAAAACACACTCACATCATGCAAAACTCTAATAATATATATATTTTAAAGACACATACATTATCGAATCATGAGTTTTAGTAATAATACCTGCTAGTTAACTTTCTATTGCAACATATTCCAAAACAATGGTTTTGTTTTTCAATAGAACATGCTTTTAAAGAGTTATGATCAACACAATACTTAAGATCAGACTTTCTTACCCAAATTTTTCGAGAAAAATTACTTTTCAAATTAATTTTAAACTTAAGTGTAGATCTTGACTTAACAAAATATGGTTGATTAACAATCATTCCTCTTTTTAAAGCATTTAAATACTTAAAAACATCTAGGCCTAATATGTCCCGGTATACTGCAATAATGACAAGTAGGAGCAAACCTTTTGGGCTTAAACCTTAGAGGTTTAAGTCTAGATTTCTTATCTGGATCGAATTCTTAAACAGAAGATGATGTTTCTTTCACAAATACAGTCTTGGATGAAGAGGCTTCACCTGTATAGCCTAGGCCATGATGATCTCCACAAGATTTACTAATTGACAAGATGTGATTGAGTTTCCATGTTCCTGAATTGAGCATCTTTAAGGACTTCTGAGTTTTCTCCAATTTGATCCGAGTGTCTTGAAGCTTCCTATCCTTCTCGGTAACCTGAACTTCATAGTTAGCCACTACCTTCTTTAGAGAATCCCTTTCGTTTACTAACTCAATCACATGACCTTCCAATTTCTTGTTCAATTTGCACAACTAAATCCAATTGAAGTACATCTTCTCATATGCCTTCTTAATTTCACTATCACTGAGTTTTTCATTATCACTGCAACATTCAGAGTTAGGATAGTAAAAGCCATCGACTTCAGCAGATGTTTCATTCAGTGTGCTAGGAGATGTTGCCACACTACTTGATGTGCCACCAGATGTTGCAATATGTGTCGACACAGCAGTCAAGTAGTCTGTCAGTCTTGTTTCTGTGCAACCAGCAAGGGCTACATGATTAATTGCATTATCTTTATCCTCCTCTTAACTCCTCCTGACTATCTTTAGACTCTTCATCACTCCAGGTTATATTTAATGACTTGCCTTTTTTCTTAAGCGTGTTAGCACACTCCACTTGAATATGACCAAAGCCTTCACATTCATGACACTTGATTCCTTTACCCTTTTTCTTGAAATCAAGAGTATTTGGAGTTGCTTTTTCCTTTTGAAAATTATTAGGTTTTCTAGCGTTTGAAGCCTTATTCTTTTCATTTATCTTTTTCAAAATTTCACTAAAAATCAAGTAAGAGATTCAGTTAAGTCTACCTTGTCATCAACTTCTTCTTCATCAATAGAATTTTGAGTCTCCGCTTGCAAGGCGATGTTTTTTGGCTTCTTGTTTTGCTTCAAATTCATCTCAAAGGTCTATAAAGAGCCCATTAATTCATCTAACCGTATGGTGCTCACATCTCGAGCTTCCTCAATGGCCGTGACCTTATAGGCAAATTTCTCCGGTAAAGATCTCAACGTCTTTATCACCAATTTTATCTCTGAATATTTTTCACCTAAAGCAAAAGCTTCGTTAGCAATATCACATAATTTAGCATTGAAATCAGCTATTGTCTCACTTTCAAGCATCCTGAGATTTTCAAATCATGTTGCTAGAATTTGGAGTTTTGACATCTTCACTGCAGTTGTCCCTTCATAAGCGGTTTATAGAATAGTCCATGCTTCTTTGGCTGTCTCACAAGTGGAAATAAGCTTGAATTGATTGGCATCCACAACATTAAAGATTGCATTCAAAACCTTTGAATTATTGTTTGCCAATCTATCCTCATCACTAGACCATGTTACTTCGGGTTTCGAAATAGTCTTACCCTCATCATCCTTGGTAGTGTGGTGTGTCCAACCAGTTAAAACAGCTCGCCATGCTCTTTCATCAAGTGCCTTAATAAAAGCCTTCATACGTGCCTTCCAATAAGGGTAATTAGTCCCATCAAGTAGTAGCGGGCGTGAAACCGATCCTTCTTCACACAGAAAATTCATGCCTGTAAAACAGATCAATTCCCAAAATCTAACCAACAAAATACGTTAGTAAGCTCTGATACCAATTATAAGATCCGTTTTAATAATATTTACCAGATTTAATTAATTAATCCAATTAATTAATTACTAAAAACAAGTAAATAAATAACACAGGTAATTTTAATGAGGTTCGATTTCCCTATTCCTTGAGGCCACGCCCAGATGTTGAATACTTCACTAACTATCAAAAGATTACAAGCACTAAAGGACTTATGCAATCTAAAGACTCCCTCTTCGTTGTTGTTGCTGGTCATCTTGAATCAAATTAATGAACTCGTTCAGCAAGATTCCCTTACAAGCATATGTTGAAATCCCTTCAACTATTATTGTCTTGTGGCGGCCCGCCCCTCGTAGAGATCATACAATACTATTACAGTTGAGCTTATCGCTAACTGCGATAGATTGTACTCTCGTGGGTCGCCGGCTTATCTCACTCTCTTTTAAATTATGACGTTTTTAGGGAAAATTTTTTTTTTTCTTTAAACATCATATGAAATCTTCTTCCACTATTTACTTTGTTGATAGGTACAAAGTAATATAAATAATACAGTGCTTTTGTAAAATATATAAATAATTACAAAAGAACTGTTTCCCCTTTTTTTTCCCTTCACTTTAACGCTCAGCGGGAAGACTCTGGCAGTACCATATCCCTCGCCTAGTTATCCCATTTGACACGCGCCATCCCGTACGCCATCCAGTCAAACAAGCTACTGAGCTGGTCGCTTACCTGCAACATTAGCAAAAATGGTGAGCTACAGGCTCAGTAAGTTCAAACATGCAAGAAATAAAATTTCTATAAATAGTACTATTCATCATGAATAGTACCGTTGACTACTATTCATATGTGAATAGTAACTTTGACCACTATTCATACGTGAATAGTAAGTTTGACCACAACACTGTCTCACACTAGTACATCTACCGCGATGTTAGTGCTCTCACTAAACTGTCTTATGCTCAATTATGGCACAGTTTCAGTTTTAGGTCATTATCTTTCATTACGTTCTGGTTTTGAGCTCAAGTTAGCAGTACCATTTAAGTGTGCATGACTGGGAGCGGTACATTAGTGCTGACCTCCACAGCCTTAATCTCATAGCCCCGAAGGCAAAATTTTATATGACTGGGAGCGGTACATCAGTGCTGACCTCCACAGCCTTAGTCTCATAGCCCCGAAGGCAAAAATAGTACCTCCCTGTACAGAAGGCTGGTACGCCAGAAAGTGGTTTCATTACCGACTTTTTAACATTCTAACCCGGTGACTTCACATTGTCCCGTGGTTAGGAATGGTTCACATTTTAATTTTAGATGAGTGAGTTTCATTAACCTCGCTCTAGTGCCCGAAGTACAATTAACCATGTGTCCCATTCTTATAGTGCCCGTAGCACATTTCGTCTCTCTCTCTATTCTATCATAGTGCCCGTAGCACATATGTACCTAACTTATAGTTAGTACATTAAAGTTAGCACAATCTTGCTATATGTTACAGACAGGTAAATGTCTGAACTTACCTTATCAGACTGTTCCCTTTCTCTCTCTTGGATCTTGAATCACCTTCCTTGCAGGCCGATTTTGGGATCCTACAGACAAAACTATGTCTGTTAATTTCTTTCCCATTTATAGCTTTTATTTTTCATTAAAAAGCTTAAATAAAACCTATTTATAACTTTTTAGGTTTTATTTATTATTTTCACCGTTTTCCCCCAACTTTTGTAAAATTACGATTTTGCCCCAATATTTTGGCAAAATTGCAGTTTTGCCCCTGACGGAATTTTATTGATCCAGACTGCATTTTTGGCTCTCAGGAACTTTTCTGACTCTTTTCTAATCATTACCGGGTTCGTTTCTATTTTATTTCCACTTTTTGCTTTCCCGGCCCTCGGGAAGCACTATTCCGACCCTCACGTCGGTTTAGCGATTTTCTATCGTTTCGGAGCCTCAAATGGACGTTTCACTAGTATTTAAAACGTTCATCTAGACTTTCCCGACCTAGGTCTCCGAGGCTCGGGTTTTCCGTTCCCGACTCGGACCTTTATTTCATTTCCAAAAACGCCCCCCTCGGGGTCGGTTTTTCAATCTCACACGCGTTTTTCATTTTTAAGGGGATGGGTTACTATTCACGACCCACCCCTTAAATTTTCCTTATTCACTTTTCCGTTAGGGACTCGGGTTTCCGTCCCGGCCCTAACTTTTAATTTAAATTCCTATTTTACCCCGAATGCTGTTTTTTGAAATTTCGGCAGCATTTCGGTGTAATTTTAAGGCTTCCGGCGTTAGGTACGCCTCGAACCGTATGTACCTGCCACGTACTATACCACAAGCCTATTTTATGTAAAAGTTTTCCAAACTTTTACATAAAAGCCCACAAATTTCAAATTTCACGTTATCACCCACATTACAAAATTTTTTCACATTTTTACCCTTAATTTGGTTTCGGTTTTCACAACCAAACCGAACCAAATTTTGTCAAACTTTCACCACATTTTAGGCCATTCAAATGTCACGTTTTCAACACATTTTCAAGCCCATTTCCTTGTACTTTTCAACCAAATTCTTAGGGTTTTTTAAACACTTAAAACCCACGGCCATTAAATTGAAAACATGCACACATTTTTGTTTTCATTCTTTCAATCACAATTCCATCATTTGCATATTAAAATGCATAATTCCAATCAACCAAATACCACATAAAACCATGAAAAATTTTCTTCCAAACCCATTGTAAACTCACGGCCACTTTATACAATTCATACCAAAAAATTTTTTCAACTTTCCACAATGAAATACAAGCTTTATTCTTCACCAAATTAAACTTAGAAAGCATATTAACAATTAACCACAAAGTTTTCTCATTGGTTACCTAAGGTAACCCACGGATTTCCCCTTGAAAAACCAACAAAATTTTGGTTTTTCTTTAATGAATTTGCATGGTTTTCTTCCTTATTTCATCCTTAACAAAACCCAACATCAATTCCATGAAAAACAACCAAAAATTTTCCATCTTTTTATCACAATTCATCCACGGATTTTGTGAAGAAAAACCATGAAAAAAATCAAGTGCAAGGGAAGATACCTTAATCAATTGCTTCCTTTGTCTTCAAGGAGTGTTTTGACACACTTTTTGTGAAGAAAATTTGAAGAGATTGCTTGGTTTCCCTTGGGTGGCTCACGTACATGCCATGGAAGAAAACTTAGAAATTTTTTTTCTCTTTGGTTTTGCTTTGAAAATGAACTTCGGCCACTTTATCACGTTTTGCCGACTTAACCATGCAAGAAAGCCAATTAATTTGGCTCTAAACCAATGACAATTTGACACCTTTCATGCCTAATTCTTTCTCCATTTTTCAAAAATTAAAAATGGTAATTTTTGGCCAAATCTTGGCCTTTAGATCAAAAGGTAAATGAATCATGGCCATTCATTCTACCAACCACCATAATTCTTTAATTTATTAATCTTGAATTATGATGTCATAAATACTAAAGTGAAAGTTGACTTTGACTTTCACTATTCACATTAATTCGACTACTTTTTGACCGATGCCGGTTCGAGCCGAAATTTTCCTGAAATCGTCCTGGCGTGTTCCTGAGGTCTCCTGTGCAGTCGGATCAATTTAATCTGCTTCCGTTTGATCAAAATCAATGCCGGAAGTTTACCGTCTTTTATTGACTCAGTTAGGGTTTTTAATGCCGATTTTGGCACCGTTTCACCCGTTTCAACTCAGTGAATTTTTCCAACACTGAATTCTTACTCGTCAGTATTGTTAGAACATTTTCATATATTCTGAACAATATAAATACATTTATTTCACTCTTTAAATAGTACAAATTGTTATATACATACAATTGTACATTTTCGTCCGAGAATTGCCTGAATTTCCCGGTTGTCACATGTCTCCTCCTAAAGACTTAAATCTTTCTCCTGAAAGACGCAAATAATGCAGAAAGCTTCAAAATCACCAAGGACTCAAAATCACACAATCTAAACTCTTGCTCTCTCACTCAAGGACGAGTATTGTGAGTCCTTATATAGAACTTCAAATATCTCCTTCAAAATCTTGGATTTATTTTAAATTTTGAAGATGTTACAGATAATGTTGCAACATCAGTTGCAACATCTCAACAATTCAAATTTCAAATATTCTGAATTTTAAATCACCGATATTCTTCAAATATTATCCACAATATATCTGCACATTTTTTTAAATAAAAATCGTAATATATATAGCAAATCTTGAGATTTTTGAAATCCTAATTTAAATAGGATTAGAAAATCCAATTTAAATTAGTTTATTCTTTTTCAAGCTTTATCTATATCTTGACTAACTCCCCAAATCTTGATTTGCCGTGATTCTCTCAATCCTAATCGAATTTCACAAATCTGCAGTAAAACTCGATGTTACACTACATGTTGTAACATCAAGTAGCACATCTTGCAGAACCTGCATAAACTTCAGCAAAACCTGCATAAACTTATAATATTTCTGGTTTTTCTTAAATTGTCATAAATGTCAACACTAAAAAACCTAACAAATCTCTCCCTCTCCCTAAAAGCCACTGAAATGTTTACTTTACACTCACTTAAATGGGTTATGATCTATTCCGTCCAAAATTTAATACATATGCAATGAAAGGATCCATTTTGCAATGGCAAGAAAGATCAAGGTCAGTTTTGGGATATTTTAAAAACTGGGACAAAAACAAGATTTGTGGAAAGTTTAATCAATATTTTTTAAGATCGGTCCTATTATCACCGACAGAATTTGGTTTTTTTGGTACCCTACTGCATAAGTGGCCTTACAGGACAGAACAAAATTATCTAGGTCTATAGTATTCAATGGTCAAAGGAAGCTATTACCAATAAAGTATTACTGCACATCATGTGATCTGTCCTAATATGTTACATGGAACATGTAAGGTCCATGCAAATTAAAGGATTTAAAATTAATGTACCCTGCTGGAGCAATATCAGCAGGTGAAAAGTGGATATAAAGTTTAAAATTTTCGGTTTGAAATCTAACAAACCTTTTTTCTTTATAAGATAAATAAAGGGGATGCTAGTTCGGCTTCATACCAAAAGAAAAAAATACGAAAATGATGTGGCCAGCGCCATTACTTTTTGGGAAATGCTGAAGTTGGGCAAAGTTTGCCGTCCTTGTGCCTAAGCCAGTGAAGGGAGGTAAATTATTAGCATTTATAGTATCGATGTCGTTGTTAAAGCTCATCGTAGTTGGCGTTTAAAGTTTGTAATGTTGTTGTTTAGATGTAGATATTATGGTGTTCCCTTAAAAATTTTAAAGTCTATCGTAATATTTGCAGCTCAAATGTTCAAAATTTGCAAGTTCTGATGTAAAATATGCAAATTATAATATTCTCACTACTATAAAAAAAAAATCCTAGTGTTTGTTTATACATGAATGGGACATTGAAAAATATATATAATCATGAGGTGGGGTGGTTATGGTTTTTCGTTTTCAATCATGCTCATGTCGTTCGACAAATTATAGGCATTTGTTGTTTTGATGTCCTCCAATTCATGAAGACCAATTTGAATATATTGATTAAAATGCACAAGAACTTTGTATTTTAGCTAAAACAGTCGCAATATTCCCTTTTTAGATGGTCTTGATGACATGGGATTAATTGCTATTCTCGGTGGCCATCATAGGTTAAAGGTTTGTAATCCTATTTTAAGGTCTATGCCTGATCAATAAACTATGAGGTATTGGCTTTATTATTGTGAGAATAAAACTTATAAGTACATTCTTTGAGTAGTATTAGACAGATTCTTTTCTATTCTATTTGTGGATTTCGAATTTCTGCTGTAAATAAAGGAGATGGAAATGAGATAAATACTATTTGTTCTTATTTTTCAATAAAAAAATTGCTATTCTTGGTTTGTACTTTCATGTATTATTTGATATTTTTATCTCATTTGTTTCCAATATTGTTTAAAAAAAAAACTAGAAAGTATTATAAGAATTTCTAAAAGAAGGAGTGAGTCTACTTTGCTTTTTTTTTTTTTTTTTTCAAAAGAATGACATCTTTCACGCAAAACGCTAGGCATTTACCTAAAAAGACATATCACCTTGTAGTTGACCCATAAGTCACCTTGTGAGATTCAAATCTTCTGTTCAAAATTGGTCTACTAAATGATATATAACTAATAATATTATGCTACATTGTTTTAAAAAGGTTTGAAATGCTTTAAAACAAATTTTTATATCTTCAAATCTAATTTCTTTTAATGATGTGCCATAATATGATTGATTAGATACGATTTAGAATACCAAAATTAAACAAAAGATTTAGTTCCACCCTGTGAGTAACTAGAGGCATATCAGACTTCATATATAACACAAAAACGTTACAACTAAATAACATCATATAAAAACATTTTTAAATTCAAGAATGAAGAGAATTACGGTCCTACTTTTCTCAAGCAAGTTGTGTTGAAGAGATTGTAACATCTCTTAGGTAGTGAAAAAGACAAAGTACAATCAAAAGTCCCATATTGTAAGAATACAAACAAATGTAATTTAAAATAGATACGTTTTTGTATAAAAATACCTTTTAACTAGAGATATGTTTACTATAACTATTGCAACTATTCATAACAGGAATGTATATTAGCTATAAATAAGTCTTTAATTTGGATGTCAGTTTTATACCTTATTCTAGAATTTAATATTATTGAATTCGTGAGTTTATTGTATCTTAAAGATAATTTGCTGCAAAACCTGTTAGCAAACTTCATAAAGAATTCAAATAAAACCTTAACGATACCTTAAACCCTCAAATTTCTCTATTCACTTTTTTGTTCTCTTTGCACCCGAACAGTTTTCCACCACCCACTTTTATTTCTTGAACAAGTTGAATAAGGAAAGAGCCATCACTTTTTATGAAACTTAAAAAATGGTACATATGTGTTCTAAAAATAAGGAAATTATAGTAAATAGTAGTTTTTATAAAATAATTAAAATAAAAAATAGGTTATTAAAATATTTATAATAAATAGCAGATTTACTTGATAAATAGAAATTTTATTAGGTAAACTATATATTTACATGACAAATAAATCATTTACTTCATAAAAAAGTAAATAAATTATTTACTTGATACAAAAGTGTATCATTTACTTGATATATCTGACATAAATAAATTATTTGTATGATAAATATGCTATTTACTTTAATTATTTTTTGAAATTTGATATTTATTTTATTCTCCCTATAAAATATTTAAAATAGAGAATAGGTTCACTAATAAATATATTATTCACTTCAAATATATTAAAATCTGCTATTTATTTTTAAGAAGAAAGAAGTAAATAATAGTTTTTAAAAAATAATTGAAGTAAATAATAATTTTTTAAAATTTTTGTAATAAATAACATATTTATCAAGTAAAATTTATAAATTGAAAACTTCCTTTTACAGTCCAATACAATTCCTTACACCGTCCAAGACCAATGGGCTCTCCTCAAGATCTGCATATGTTACCTATCGACCTAATGAATTGACTTTTGACGAAATTGTGGGAATAGCCATTTAAGTGTTTAAATTTTTGTTCTTTTGTTCATAGTTTTGCCTTAAAACTACTTTTTATTCAATATTATAAGAGGATAAAAATGTGAAATACAAGACAATATTTTAGTCTTTTTGGAGACATTCCTAAAAACCGCCTGACTTTTGTTTAGAAACTTTTTTTTTTTGAAGGATTTACACTAAAGAACTTATTTCAATAAATGTTGTGTTTTTCCACTTTAATAAAAGGGAGAAAGAGAATAAATAACAATTTTACAAATTACAAGTAAGTAGTAGATTTAAAAAAATACTTGTAGTTAATAGCAGTAACTTATCATGTATGGATGCGGCAAATGGATGCCACAACGGCGACATCCGCTTCTTTTTACTCTTTTTCGTTTTTTGTTGTCAAATCTTTTACTATCCCAATAAGAAAGACACCGGAAGCATGATCCAAAAATTTTACTATCATGATGGACTACGTTTAGTATAACAGGAGGATACCTTCATTCACTAATGGCTATTTTTATTAGCAATTTATTTCGACTAGATTCTTTTCTTCCTTTTAATAAATTTTAGTGTGAAGGGTTGCACATAAAATTACTTTACTAAATGACTCAACTAATTAGATGCAGATACAAATGAGTTTTTACTTTACAAAAAATATATATATATATATGTACACACACACACAAATGAGATTTTACACTAGAAGTCCCACATTTAAGGCCATTTACTACTTGGTCATGTGGAGCTTACTTTAAAAAAAAAAAATTCATTTGCAAATATGTGATTTTCTTACACCTAACTTGGTTTTTCACCCTGCTACACTTCAACATTTACATGTTATACAAATGTGGATGTCTTATTTTATGTTAAGCTTTACATTTACATGCCTTAACTGAATTTAAATTTTATTTCCCTTTTCAAGCCATTCTTTAGTTGATATAATGATATTTTTATCTTCTCTTATATCTCAATTTCTCAGTATTATTGCTTTCTCTACCGACCTATATCATTCATGTCAAAATAGGTCAAGCTTAGTGGGTTGATACGAATACGACATGGTAAAAAATGAGCATGACATGACCTGACACGATTAATACATAGACCAATCTGGCATGCTTTATTAAATGGGTCGTGCTTGCCGTGATTTTTAGCCACGAAACATGTTAAGGATAGAGCATGATAAAAGCATGAAAATGACACGATAACATTATTTTTTATGGTATTTTAAAAAATTATTATATAAGAATTGTTGTGTTTTTTATTTTCTTATGAAGATTTCATTTATTTTGAGTTTTTATTTGATAAGATTTTTAATGTTATAGTTTCTTTTTAATAAAATACCTTGTTTCTATTGAAAATCAATGTTTTATATTGTATTCAAAACTATTTTCTTATTTATTTGAAATTTTTATTGTTAAGCATGACTAAAGCATAAGCAAATTAATAGCATAACACATAAAAGGGATTTATAGCTCAATGGCCTTTTTTTAATAAGTTTTTCTATGAATGGCCTAAATTTTTAAAAATTAGTTAAAAGGTCCTTTTACTTAAAATGATCAATTAATTTGTAAATAATTGATTAGTAATTGATCATATTTAGTCAATTAGTGATTAACTCTCAGTCAATCATTGATTGACTCATAGTTAGTCATTGATTAGCACTAGTTAATCCTCAATTTTATTGTCAATCATTAATTATTTCTCAGTCAATTCTTAATTACTCATAACAAAATCCCTAATTTTTAGTTAATTACTGATTAACTATGAAAAATTATTAATTAACCATTAAAAAATAAAATAAAAAATAAAAACATGAACCATCTTGCAACCCCCCTACTTGACTCTTCTCTCTTCCTTGCCATTGGTACTATCCAACCCCTTTTTCCTGAAAGGTAGATGATCATGAAGCGGCCGTGCAACGTGATGACTCCCCAAGGTGTCGGTGGCTACTGGAAAGTGACTTTCGTGACAACGCTGCTATAGCCTACAACGGTGACCCCCCTATGCCGCCTCCGTGTGAAGGTAGCGATGCTCTCCATGATGTCGCTCCTCTTGCAATCTTGAACATGTGGCTTCACAGCGTGTTCGAACTTTCCTTTGCAATCCCCACTGGAGGCTTCAGCTTGTTCTTTGAGTCCAAACTTCTGCCATGTGGAATAATTGATTAACTAATTGATGATCATTTAACAAAATAAGAAATGTTAGGCCATTTAATTAAATAAAAAATAGTTAGTTTATCTATATATAAAAAAGAGTACAGTACAACACAAAACGTTTATTAAATAAACCGAGACAAAATACGATATAAAGTTCTAATAGATTTAAAATAAATGAGTTCGGCCGGCACATTTGGCATTTCTTCCCTCAAGTCAAATAATATTAATAATAATAATGAATAGTATATTTATGAAAGTCAAAATAAGTAAATAGCCTATTACAAGTAAATAAATTATTTACCTATAATTTATGGTTTATTTATTCCTAGTAAAAAATGTATTTACTCGTAAATAATTGTTTAGTATATATGTGATTTTCTTTTTGTTTTTTTTAATCTCCTGTAAATATGCTCTTTACCTGATCTTCCTCACAAATAAAAAATAAAACTATTTTTCAAATAAGAATACTATAACTGCATAATTCGAATGAATGTATACATAGAAAAGACTATTTACATAAAATACGTTGATAAAAATAATTTTTGATTACATCAATAATAAAATAATATTATGCAATATTTAACTAGTGTTAAACTATTAATATAGTATAGAATATATAATTGTAATTCATTGAATAATACATTATCGACTAATAGTTTATATAATCATTATTTTTATGATGTAATTTATATTTTATCTTAACCAGTTGCCTCAAATGAATTCTGGATCTGTTACAGCCAAGAGCTATTGCCAAAAAAAAAAAAAAAAAAAAAGAAAGAAAGGAGGTGCGAAGAAGATCAGAAAGAAAATCACCAATCTACGTCAAAAGTAATCATAATCTGACTACGAAGAATATTCTGTCGGTAAATCCAAACTACGTATTTTGCATATATTCTTGGACAGTAAAGACAAAATATCACAAGATTCACTATCCCATTTTGAAAAATCCGAATTTTGATTGAAAAAAGATTTATAACATTTGTGTCCTCCATGATACGACCTTTGTCTTTTGCAATGAGGTTAAGGGTACGATATAAAATTAGAATTCAATTTCCAGGATTTTTAGAAAAAAAGCTCTAGGAGACTGGAAGTGATATCCAAGAGGTTAAAAGAGAGTGCATTGGGCAAGAATATTACTTGTTAATATATTCATATTAATACATATTGTCATATATATATATATGCAAGACTGATTGTATAGCGTTGCATTAATAGGATATAATGTTAGGAAAAAAGTATTATAACCTGGCCCCTAGGAAAACAAAATATTGTGCAGGGTTATTTTGATAATAATCAAGTATTGTGGTTATTTTAAATGAAAAACATACTCACTTTCTTTCAATAGCACGAAGAGGACAAATACAATCATGATATATATATATATATATTATAAGTCAGAGCTACGTTGTTCTTGTTCATTTCAATAACGTAAAGAGGCTAGCTAGCTGCAAATACAAAGATCTTTTTTGTTTTATTTATTTTTCATTTTTGGTGAATCAAAGATATGATGATCATTGTTTTTGTTTGTATGCGAAGAGGCTAGCCACAAATACAATAACTTTTTTTTTTTGGCCAATCAGGCTGTGATGATCGACGTCGTTCTTGTTCTCGTATAAGTAAACAATTAATTTTACTTATTCTATTTGATAAATTGTCCTTGTATGTAAAAAGAAATTATTTAGGAGTAAAACAATTATTCATATGGTTATTACAAATAAAATCTAACAGTAATTATACGTTTGATTTTATCATTAAAAAGAAGGAGAAAAAAATATGTAAAACTTATATTTGAAATTATGTGTTTTTTTTGGTAAAAAGAAAGGATGATCAGAATCTTGTTCCCTCTTTTTTTTTTTTTCCAACCTTCTCTCTTAATAAGAATCTATCCCATAAAATAATATTAAAAATATTAACTTTAATTTTAATTTTTGAGTATCAACTTATATGACATATAAATTATTTTTTTAACAGGGAAGTCTTAAAATAAAAAAACTAGGCCCCGTTTGGAACAGGGGTCTCCAGACCAAAAATTTTACCTTTTTTCCAAAACTTTATCATTTTTTACTATTCACATCTCCAAAACACTACAGTATATTTAAAATTTTAAAAATCCATAACTTTGTGTATACAAGTCCAAATGAGATTTTTTTTTTAAATTGCATAGAATTTCGAGAAGAACAAAATAAGATCCATATTGATTTTTTTTTCTAAAAAAATTTTTAAAATTTTTAATTTTTTCACCTCAAACAGTTTTTTCTCCCAAACACATTCTCCAAAATCAACTTTTTTCCAAACCCCAAAACCACATCTCCAAAACCTCCCCCAAACTCCCCCTATATCTTCTAGTGAAATGATAACAACTTACCCTAATTGGTATATCTAGCACTATTGTAAACAAAGTTCAAAAGCAAGCAAGCAACCTAAATTACGTACCACATCTAGATCAAAACCATATCAAGTAAATTATCTGTAAATATATTATTTTTTGTCACAGCTTTATAACTAATATGTATTAATTAACAAGGTTTTATTGCAGCATAAAACTTTTATTCATAATCAAAAAAGTTTTTGTGACTAAAAATCTCATAACTAAAAGTTTTAACCACACTAAAAATTGCGACTGAATGCTTTTTAGTTACAACCTTATTACTAAAAATATATAGTCACACAATTATGTTATGTCCAAAAAAATATTATGATTAAAAATTCAGTTTTTGTAGTGTATTGAGGTATCCGTTCAATTTAAAAAAAAAAACATATGTTTATTTATATATTTTCGGTACTTTGTTACATCTCAATTCTACTTTGTTACATCATCAAGCCAGCCCCAAAGTTGTTATTGTTATTATTATTTTTTTTTTTAAGAAACAAAAACTTCCAATACCATGTATTTCATTAATTTATCAACAGACATTCAGAGATGACAAAAAAAAAAACTATTTAAATTTAAAATAAAAGGTTGGATCCCAATGGGTGAATTGCGATGGAACCATTTTTTAACCTAAAAAATAAGGTTGCATCACAATGGATGAATTGTTCTTTCATTTGTTAGGACAAAGAAATTTAACCCCCTTTTCAATTATTAATTTGTAAAGGAAATTCAGTTTGCAACATAGCTAGCTGGAATGTACTTTCTCCCAGCCACGTACATGAACCCAATTGTAATGTAGGCCTCGTAACATTAATATTGTTAAATCACACGGTGACACAATTAGCTTTAAATTAGTTTATTTAACTAAGTATGAAAGATTAATTAGGCCAATTATACGTCAAATATTGCTTTACCCTTTTTAGTTAACACTGGAATTGGAGTTAGTGTTTTCATATTCCAACTTCTCTCCTGGAAGACCAGAAAGCTGTTATGAACTCCAACCAACCTGAGGAAATCATAATAGATTTTGATCCTTCAAAAACACCCAAAACAAACAAACTCGCTTTTTATTGTGCTACTTTAGCTTTCTTGACTTCTGTCTTACTGGGATATTGTAAGTAATTATAATTCATGTTTTTTTTTTTTTAGTTCCCTCATCTATATACGATCATATTTATATTTTTACATTAGCACATTATCTATCTACATATTTAGTGGTCCATTGAATGGAGAAAATTGGAGTTTTTAATTTCTAATCTCATGATAAATTAATTGAAGTTAGTTCAATCACATGCGAATTATGATAAATGTTGATAATGTTCTCTTGCATAAAAGCAAAAAAAAAAAAAAAATCCTTTTAGCCATATAATTTTAATTGCTAATATGAGACTAAGGTCCAAGCAACTTTTTCAGATAGAATTTTGTTGTATAATACAAAACTTCCAATTTTATATTTCGCTTTCTCTTTCTTCCATTTTCAAAAACCTCAAACTTTAACATTGATAACTTTCTCAATTCAAATCAAAATAATAAAATGATTTTTGTGTTAAAATGCTTATGACGGTGAGATAAATAAAATAAGACGCATGTTACATAATTTTTTAATGCATTTCAAATTTTTATACTATTTTTTATATCACTGAACTTGTGACGGCCCGCCTTGCTGTAGAGGCTCTACAGTGCTATTACGGCCAACTCTATAGTTAACCGCAATAGTCTGCAGGCCTCTAAGGTCGCCGGCAATCATGCTGAACTGTAAACTACTTGCTAATTTTGCGGAACAAATTTGTTTTCTTTAAATTCATAAACTGTTCGAGAATGTGATAAGAAAATCATGTTAACAACTGAATCATGATTCCCCTATCACATAATATTAACTTGAAAACTTGTTTTTGTAACTACATAGTTTAAATATTCAAAATCTATACAGCGGAAGACTATCGGTGACCAAATCCCTCGCCCAATCCTGCCCGGTATGCAACTTCCCTGTTCGTCGTCCACCATATACTACTGGTGAACAGGTCTCTTACCTGCAACATGTGAACAAACTGATGAGCTATGAGCTTAGTAAGTTCAAACATAAAAACATGAAACTGACATGCTGTACTGCTGTGCTCATGCATGAACTGGACTCTGTGAACATGCTCGTGGCTGAAGGTTTAGTCTTAGGACATTATCTGATATTTTAGTTCTGGTTTTGGGTCCCTGATTGGTCGTACCGACATGTTAGCGCAACCGGGAGCTATACTTTAGTGCTGACCTCCTCAGTCTTAACTGATGCTAAACATAATAACCTCCCCGTGGGTCGAGAGGTCGATACGCCAATAACTGGTTAATTACCATCCTGCTGGTGTTCCAACTGGGTAGCATACTGATTGCCCCCACAGTCGGAACCTGTTAGTCAAATTACTGGGGTGTGAATTATATTAACACACTAGGATGCCTTGTGCACCTACCTATTTTCGTGTTCTGGTACTGTCTGACCTGTGTGTTGGGACATGCAACTCTACATGCATGACATGAACTAACCTGTGCTGACATGAGACTGACATGAACTGACATAAACATCGTGATACAGACAATCAATGTCTGACATACACGTCATACAACATACATAACATCACAATTTAACAAGCTTGTCCACGTTGCAGTCAGGACAATGCTTGAACTTACAGATAATCTTCTAGTGTGAGCCTCTGCTGCTCTAGGACTGCTGATTCATGGTCTCTGGCTGGAACTCCTATAAAAGGAATAATTACTGATTATTTCCCATATCTATCTTATACTGGAAATATGATAAAACATGAAAATTTTTATTTCCAGACTCTTTTTTTTTTTTTTTTTTACTTTCTGGCTTCGAACACGCCCTCCTACACGGGCGTGTCTCTGCCTGTGTACCCCTCTGGACTTTTAAGCCCGGCCGTGTAATTCGTGGAACATGGCCGTGTATACTTACACGGGTGGATACACGGCCGTGTTATTAGCCGTGTACTCCTCTGTACTCTTACACGGTTACTTACACGGCCGTGTTACTGGTCGTGTTTTCTTACTGCCTAACATGGCCTGCTACATGCCTTTCTCTTGACCGTGTGCCCCTTGACACGGCCCGATACACGGCCGTGTTCTTGGCTGTGTACCTCTCGGGTTTGATTTTTCTTGCAATACGGTCGTGCGTATGGGCATGTTCGGGGCCGTGTACTGAACACGCCCTTGTACACACCCGTGTTCATACCAGAATCAAGATTCTGGGTCCGAACTGCTCTGCTCTGATTTTCTAAGGCTTTTATGGCCTTTGTTCTACTTCTTACACTTGAAATCGATCTTCATAAGATCGTTTCAAGGTATCTACTACATTCCTACTATCACAAATCCATGATTTCATAAGCAAAAATCCTACATTTTGCTCATTTACACCTCTTGACTCAACTTTTGAAAAATCTGCATTTTCTTAAAAAAAACTCACTAAACTTGGTTTTCTAAACCATCTGTTCATGGATTCGTGTTTGAAAACATTTAGACTCGAACCACGTTTCGATTTTAACTGAAAACCTAAACGTGATTCACTCACATTCCCTTTTTCCTCTCAAAACCTCAGATTTTTCCCCCAAAGAAAAACGTGAAAAACTAGGGTTTACCTTGCTTTAATCGTGAGCTTTTCTTGCTGCTAATCCTTGATCGAAACTCGATCAACCTACTGCTTGAACAAGAAAATCCGAACTTTCTTTGGATTTCCTTTTCTTCTCTCTCTTTTCTCGGTTTTTCTCTTCTCTTTCTCTTTCTCTTTCTTTCTTTCTTTCTTTCTCTTTCTTTCTCCGCTGCTTCTTTGCAGAATACACCAAGTGAATTAATTCACTTGGGGAGGGGGGGGGGTGGGGGAGGTGTGCTTTTCCTCACGTGCCTCACTCTCTCACATTCTTTTTTTTTTTTTTTTTTTGAAATGCACAAGGGCTTGTTTGGCACTTCTTTTGGCCATTGATCAATGTGGTTCACTTGTGTGCCATTGATCTCTTAGTATGTATTTTCCACATACTTTTCTATTAATTTTAAAACATCTTAAATTGAATTAATGCTTAGCTTTTAAACTAAATTCATTAATTCATTGTCAATTTTTGATTAAAACTCAATTAATCAAAATTTTCCTCTGCTCTGTATTCTGTAATCTGTATCACTGTAAATGTACATTTATTTACATATTTTGTACAAATACTTTCTGAGAGTATAGATTTCTCGGTTATCACAGAACTTTTTCAAAAAACGTTCCTTTAAAAGCATATTTTCAACCCATCCTAAAAACTCCGTCCCTAAAATTGCCTATATGCTAAATATAGCATTTAAAATGACATTATTCGTTGAAGTACAAAATGTAACAAGATATATATAATATATATATGTGATTTTGACTTTTTTTTTTTTTTGGGTTCAAATATAATAAGTTTAAGTATTTTGCATTGAAGATAATCTTACTATTATATTTTTTAATTATGGTAGATTTTGGTGCTGTGAGCGGAGCACTCATCTTCTTACACAAAGAGCTCAAAATCTCGGAAGTGAAGAGAAATCCTGCTGGGAAGCTTAAACGTGTACTCTTTGATCGGATCGGATCCGTTGCTGCAGGCAGAATTTGTGACTGGATTGAGGACACACCATAGTAGTGTCCAGTACCACCTTCTTCGCCGGATCTATACTCGTGTGCGCCGCGACTAGCTACGCCGTCCTCATGCTTAGCAACTTGGTTGCCAGCATCGGCTTAGGCTTTCCGTTCATTATTGCCTTGCTCTACGCTGCCGAGGTAGCCCCGGCATCCTCTCGTGGCTCGCTTTCCTCTTTCCCGTAGGTTGATGATCAATTGACTATAAAACAATGTGAATTATATATCATAGCATAATCTTGTCATATCCTGGACGTTTTTTCATTCTTAATTTTAGGGGTGGGCTCTTGGATATCTAATCCGGACCTATTGTCGAATTATATTATATTTTTTGAAATTTGACTTGTACCCTTTTTCTTTTATTTTATTTTATTTTATTTTATTTTTTATTTTTTTTTTCCAGTTCCCAACATATATTAACACTCACAATCTCAGTTTGGGAAAAAAATAAAAAATCAAATTTTGTAATCCTAACTCATGTGACAAACAACACCTTATTATTCGGGCATATAATTAGTGTGATGTTAATGATACAGTATATGATGAACTGAATATATGTAAACATTAAGTATCAGTTTCTCTTTGAAAAATTTTGTTTTGTTTTACAGTATATGGTGAATTGAATATATGTAAATATTAAGTACTAATTTCTCTTTGAAAAATTTTGTTTTGTTTTATTTTTTTTTATTTTTTAAATAATAAGAATAAACAACTAACATCAGTATGATTAATAGATATTGCAATTATGATAGCACCTCTTAATCCCTCATCCCGTATTAAGATCTTAAATTCAATTTATTGAAAGAAAGTCAAAGGAAATCCACACGAGGACATCATTTTAATTAAGCTTTTTTTTGCTATGACATTGTAGGTTTTCATGAACGTTGGGCTACTTGTTTCGTACACAACAACTTGTGCTTTCTCCAATCTACCAATTCACTTGGGTTGGAGACTAATGGTCGGAATCGGAGCAATCCCGTCTATTTTTCTCACCATCGGCATCTTAACGATGCTGGAGTCGCCCTGATGGCTCGTCATGCAAGGCCGGATCAGTGACGCCGAGCAAATTCTTGACCGAACTTCACACACAAAAGAGGAAGATCGGCTAAGATAAGCCGACATCAAATCAGCAGCTGGGATTCCTGAATTACACACTCATCAAAATTCGGTCGCTCAGCTAGTTAGGTCTAACAACAACGCCAGTGTATGGAAAGAAATGTTCGTTCATCCCACACCGTCAGTTCGCCACGTTTTAATCTCGGCCGTTGTCGGTCATTTCTTTAGGCAATCATCCGGTGTAGACGCTACACTCTTGTATGGTCCCACAATATTTCAGAAGGCGTGCATTGCATCGTCCGATCACCGTTTACTAACCACAATCGCCATGAGAGTGGTTGAGTTAATTTTTGTTTTAGTGGAAAC
The DNA here is from genome assembly GCA_035233585.1 of Antiaris toxicaria. NCBI lineage: Eukaryota > Viridiplantae > Streptophyta > Magnoliopsida > Rosales > Moraceae > Antiaris > Antiaris toxicaria. Next base: position 44,249,623 of record CP141158.1, on the reverse strand, counting down.
ATTTACCCTGGACAAAATCGGACGGCGTTCGTTACTTCTGATCTGCGACAGGTATGGTTATATCTCTCGTGAGCTTCGCGGTGGGCCTCACAATCATAAGCCACCATTTCAATAAGATACCATCGTGGGTCATCGGACTGTGCGTGACCACCGTACTATCCAACACCGCGTTCTTCTCGATTGTAAACGGGCCCTGAGGCTACGTGGTGCGAGGACCAGTTTGGTAGTGGCGGTGAACCAAACCACGAGCGGGCCATCTTGATGAGCTTCGTGTCACTATCAAATGCCATCACGATTGATTGGACCTTCTTCTTTTTCGCTGGGTTCACATCTGTGGCGTGGGTGTTCTTTTATGTGCTACCGGAAAAAAAGGGAAAAACCCTAGAAGAAATGCAAGGGTCGTTTGGTCATCTTGTCACTTGGAAATTTTCAGCGAAGAACGGCAACAAATTTGATGATAACTCAGTGGGAATGTAAAGCCCGTCTCTTTTTATTTTTATTTATTTATTTATTTATTTTTAGGCAATGCTCGGTTCAAGATGGATTAATGTGATGCATTTTTTGTTTTAAAAAACACATCTCAATAAAAAGAGAAAGAGGCAGAAAGAAAGGGGGAAAAAAAACAAAAAAGAAGACGATTGCAATTATTTAAGTGATCAAACTCTATGTCAATTATTTTTTATGGTAATTCGTATTTCTCCATAGTTTTTGTATGATGAATGCATATTTTTCTAACAATATTACGTGATTATGCGCTCTAATACTCTATATTATATATCATCCTTCTTTTTTTTTACTGAGTAAAAAAATTATTAAAAAGAGAAAGTTCTTTCCATGATAAAACATAAAAAATTGGAAACAAAAAGAAAACAAATTTACAAAATAAAAAATAAGAAGAACGCAAAGGATTAGCATTTGAAAAATGTTACTATTTTATCAAATTAAACATCTTCTTACTTCATGTCTAAAGTTCGTAAGGCTTCTTTTTATTAGAATCATTATTCAAATATTTCTCAATCGATTATATTTTGCAAATTAAGCTTTTCAGAAAAGATTCCATTTAAAAAATCACAAAAATATGAATTCTTAAAAAAAAAAAAACCTTTTTAAATATATTTTCAAACTTTTTTTAATGTATATATGGTGTAAATATGAATCAATAAGGGCATCGAGGCATCCTAATCACTAAGTCGGTATGATTATCCATCTCACATTAAATTAATAATAAAAAGAAAATGCAGAGAAGTTTTATAAAAAAAAACAAAACAAAACAAAACAAAACAAAACAAAAACAAACAAACCACTTCCAAGGGGGAAAAAACATAGCACCTACTTCTACACTATCATCCTATAAGATCTTGGATAAATTTGGCTCCTCAAAATTTAAAAAAAAAATACAAAGGAAAAAATCCAACAATGTGACAAAGTTTGCATGATCCATGATAACTAAAACATCGTAAAAAAAAGAAAACCATTCATATCCCTATAAAGGAATAGAGAATAAATTTTGGAGCTAAGAATCAATAATGAAATTGATGATACTGAATCGAATGATTTACTAATTTATCTACAACACCATTATCTTCACAATAATTGTGAAAGACCCTAAGCATCAAAAACCCCCACAAAGTGTAAAGAACAAATTCATATGCTACAAAACTTTCGAGAAACTTTATCCAATTTAGTATTCAAAAGATTGAACACATAAATGGAGTCACATTTGTTTCACAAATTAAGCCATTGAAACTCCCAAGCTTTTTTTATTACTCAAAATTTAAACTCAATGGAAAAAAGGGAAGAAAAAAAAAAGCTAAAACTTGTATAAAAGTTTCAGCAAGACATTATAAACTTATGTTATACCTTTTATAATTTCTAAGCAATGACAGAACTCGTTCCAACAAGTCTGGTGGTGGACGCATTGAAATATTTAGAGTTGGATTAAAGTTACAATTAGAGTTGATGTTTAAAACACAACCAAAAAAAAATGAAAATAAAAGAGGGAAAATGTAAGTTCATGACTGCTGATTAAAAAAAAAAAAACAAAATACGAAAAACAAAAAAACAAACAAAAAAAAAGCCTACACTCTTCGTGTTTGAAGGGAATCCAAGATGCATAAATGAAACTCGTGTGTTTATTAGAGGTTTTGATCTCTCTGGGTTGTTTCTTATTATCTTTTATCCTTTTTTTTTTTTTTTGGTTTGGTTTGTCATTAAGATTAAACTTTGATCTTTTTATTATTTTTTAAATAAATTAGAGTAGGAGATTGATTGAGTTGTTTATAATTAGTGCCAATTAAGTTGAAATGTGCTTAGTTTTTTTAAATCCTTTCTCTCCATTAACATTAAAAAAAAGTGGGCTGTTTTTTTCAAAAATAATATAGGATGACTTTATTAAACTAAAACAATTTATAGTGGAGGTTTTGAGTTATATTTTCCCCCTTGCAAAAGACTGACTAGTATTTATGCACAATTAAAAGTAAATAAATCTTAACGACAACTAATTAGGGAAAAAACAGCCTCAAAACTATAACAAAAGAGAACTAGTTAAAGGAATTGAACTGCCATATCCTAGTCAAATGGTCATGAGCACGTTTTAATTAAAACTTGTATTAAATATCTGTTCAATATATAAATCAAACGCATGGCTCTTGGAATTGTTTTAACATTCCTTTTCATGGGGAGAAAAATGTTGAAAAATAAAAATAAAAAACTTAAAAAAAATTATTCCTATATGCACACGCACTCCAACACGATTTATAAGCTTGATTAAAAATACAAACATATTTTAGCTTGATTTTTCAATTAGTCCTAGTGTTGCCTTCTCTGCTATTGTTTTTCCAGTAATTTCACAATGTAATTGACACATTTAACTTACCAAACTGAATCTGGTTAGTACGTCAAAAATAGAACAAATTAAGTTTTAGCTGGTGCATTCAAATAAAATAATGTTATATCTTTTAGCCAAAACTAAAAAATAAAAAATAATATTATCAAACAAGTTTTCCTAAGATATTTGGTCATGTTAAGAATTATTAATAATTAAATACTCCAAAAGATTAGATAGCCAGCCCTTTATGCTTCTCAAATTACTTGCATACACTTTTCTCACTTCAAAGATATGAAAAGGTATACATGGTAGTCTTCTTATTATGTATTTTCCATTCTTTAATTTATTACTAATTTTGCCAAAGAAAAAGAGAGTATAGAATATTAAATCTCTCTAAGTTCATAATTCCAACTAATTGTAACATTAAGTTAAATACTAAACAATCTTTATTTTGAGAGAGACATGTCAGTACTCAACAAAATCATTGCCAACGATTACTTAAATATATTAATATATGCGCACATAAATCTGATTTTACTTTGTTTTGTTATGTTTCACTGTTAGATTCTTGAATACGACAGGTAATATTAAAGAAATTAAGAAGTACTTAATTAGACGAAAATCTTTAAAAGTTTAAAGGAAAACTTCAAAGTTTTAAAAGTTCAAGCATGACAATGAAATTAGAAGGAAATAGTTCTAAGTTTGATTTGTTTGATACGCATTGACCATGAAAATGAAGCTGATTAAATAATTTAAATGCAATTAATTTTTCATTTTTATTTTACACAGGTGATCACATGCATAAAGCATTTAATGAAAAACCATTAATAAGTTATTGGCTATGACCTAAAAGCGCCAATTATACACAGGACATCATAATTCACCTGTATACCTCCCATTGTTACAATCTAATTGCACTATTAAGAATACATATATATTAGAGAATTTAACAAGTAAAGTTTCCTGTTGTTGTACTAGATCAAATAAATTATCTCATTAGCGTTAAGTTACATGAAGGACAAGAACACTGTCCCTTTTCATATAAACTGTGAAAGGAAATAAATTATAACAAGGTTACACATGACGACAAGGAAATAAATTATAGTTGACATTGATGAGTTAAATGTTAGAGTATTTGTGATGACATGTCTTCGTAAATAACTATAGATAAAATATTTTACAAAAAAAAAAAAGATAAAATTTGATGGTTTTCTAAAAATTATTTACGATAATATATACTATTTTCAGATTATTCTGAAAATATTTCCAAAATAATTTCACTAACAAGTTAATGGAGGACATTATTTTGAACCTTATTTGCGAGAACTTGTCCTTTTTTGCAATGACTTCTTGTCATCGCAAAAAGGTCTGGGTATAACCAAATGCAGAGCCTTTTTCTTCCCCTTTTTTTTTTTTCCATTTTTTCTCTTGGCCTCTCTCAGATTCTCTCTTCCTCCCCACCCATAATCGCTCCCAAACCGTAAAAAAAACTCCATCTCTTTCTCCCTTAAACTCCCTCTCTAACTCCCCCAAGCCCATTCTCAAAAAAACCAATTCCTCCAAACCCCAAAAAAAGGGACCCCCAATCCAGTTGGTTGCCACCCTCCCCCTCCATCTCCTTTACCTTCTTTCTACTATCTCTGCCTGCCCTCCACCTCCGGTTGCCACCCTCTCTCTTTCCCTCTCTTTTTCTCGCTCTTTCTCTAACTACAACAAAATTGCTAATAGAAGACAATAGCTACTTTTGTTTAACATCAGTTTTCTAAAAAACTGATGCTAAATATGCTTAAAAACAGAGAGTCGAAAGGCAGAGTGGCTAAAATTTTGAATTTCAATATGTTTGTAATCGGTTGTAAAAAAGCTGTTGTCAATTATAATTTATAACAATGGTCTTCATTTTTGACCGACATTATTTTTTATTTTTTGATGTCAGTTTTTATATCCGACTTTATAAATAAGAAAAGTAGTCGGTCTTTTAACCATCCGTCTTTAAACTCATAAAAAAAATGGCGGGTCAATGACCAAATTCTCTCACAATTGAAAAGTCGCTCAAAATTTCCCTTATTGAAAATTTTCATTTTTTCCCTCTTCAAATTTCAACTCATGTGCAATCTATTAAATTTTATTTTTTAATTTTCTTTGTGCCCAACCAATGTATTCATCATATCTTTTTGTACTTCATTTTGCAGGTTTAATAAAATTGGAAAGTTTGAACCTAGATTCCTGCAAGATAACTGATGAAAGTATTGCTAATCTGACAAGTTTGCTATGTGGTTCTTACATTTTCAATTTACCATATTATATAACAGTCTCACCTTTATTTGTTCTCCTAAAATGTGTAACCTCCTATTTGATTATTAAAATATATAGTTTATTGTTTTACTTTTGCATTATAGTATTAATGGCCTATTTACATGTATTGCAATTTTTTCATCAAGCTACTAGAGCATGCAATGAGTACTTGATTCTAAGTATCTGTTTTTCCATAGATTTTAGGTGAAAACCTTTTCTTTTAATTTTTTTTTTTGGCTAAAGATTTTATTAATTTGAGGACTAGTTTTTTTAATTAGGCACCCACATTTTGTTGATTTATTGGTTATAAGAGTTACAATTCTTATTGATGTGAGATGTTTTGTGTGTCGTTCAGGATTTAATTTCAAATGGAGTATCTCTGGAGGATTTTAGACATAGTCATCCAGATCCTAATTTGAATGACATAAGTTTCATATCTTGCTGATCAAATGCTAACACTTTTATAGAGTTTCTAATTCTGACTTGTTATCAGACAGCTATGCCAAGGATTTGGTCAACATTTTGTATAGTGACAAAGACCTGATTCCGGTGTTGCAAGTGATGGTATATTTCTTAACATAGAATTATAGATCGCAATGAATCGTTCTATGATGTCTTTGTCTTCTGGTTTTCATCAATGCTATTCACACTCTATATTAGAGCACGTTTTCTTCATTTAGAAGGCAATTTGACCTCTCCTGTTTTTTTTTTTTTTTTTTACTGTTTAGTATATTTAGGGGCCACTGTGTAATGGTTTTGGAGATCAAAATTCACTTTTTTGGTACTTTTTTATACTCACCATCACTCTTTACTATTTATACCTCTAAATCTCTATAACAAACTCCAAATTTTAAATGTCCATAATTTTACGTATACAAGTTCAAATGAGATGATTTTTTTTTAAATTGCATAAAATTTCGAAAGAAACGAAACAAAATCCATATTGATAATTTTTTTTGAATAAATTTTTAAGATTTTATACTTTTCAACTTCAAATATTTTTTTTCTCCAAACACATTTCCCAAACTTGCTTTTTCTAACCTTAAAAAAAATGTCTCAAACACTCTCCTTAACGGACTCTTAGATTCTTTACTTTTCCTTTCTTAATCAAGTAATGGTGATAGAAACATGATTCTGGATACAATTTTTTTTGTTACTCCTTCAAACTCTATTGCTATTTATAACAATGATCAGACAGACTTTATATATTATTTTTAACATCGGTTATACACCGATTTTGTTAATATATTTTTAACATTATTAGTGGATTGACTTTTTAAAAGATTTATAACATTAGGTATAATAGATCAGGAATATATTTTGGGAAGTTATAACAACGATTGAATTTGATATATGATGTTGGTCAAAACCATTATTAAAATGTTGATTTTTAATCATGGTCTCTATAATGTCAGCATAAAAATCATTGTTAAATATTTTTAAACAATGGTTTTTGATCAATGTTAATTGATGATTTTGAAGTAGTGGATCTCTCTCTCTCTCTCTCTGGTTGCGCCTCTGCTTTGCTGCTGTGTCAAACTCTAACTCATTATGTTTCCAACCCCCAATTTTTATAGGTATGGGAGTTGTAAGTTTTTGTTTCCTTATTTATTTTTTGTTTGTTTGGATTATTGAATTGAGATTGTAATTTGTGGTATGTGAGTAAGAATGGTGAATTTATATGTGTTTATGGTTAGATATTGAATGTGGTTATTATGTGTTTGTGTTTGGATTTAGAAGATAAGATTTTCTCCTAATTTGATTTTGTTTTGAATAAAAGATTACATAATTGTTTAAATTCAAATAAAGTTGTCATGATTTTATTTTGAATTTAAACTGGAGTTGTGGAAAATTATCTATGCAGACAAAATCACAAGATCTGTGAAGTTTAAAATTTGAATCAAATTTTGAATCCCATAACCTATAACTGGATGAATTTTTTCGGGTCTTTTAACCTAGGGAAATTCGGTTATGGTGATAGAGAGGAAAAAGAAAAATCTTTTCTAAATTCTTGTTTGAATTTGAATAACTTGAGCCTAGTGGTGGCTGAATTTTTTTAAAGAATATCCTACGGGAGAATCGACCACTTGGTAAGGGAGGAGAGAGAAAAATATTTTCTTTAGTCCTATTCAAATTCTAAAAGCCACCTATTGCAATTTTATAAATAGGACCCTTGGGGTTTTTTTTTTTTTTAATAATCATAGACTCTCAGATAAGCGAATTTATTATTATACCTCTCACTCATAATAATAAATTCTCAGAGATCTAGGTAGTTGAAAGAAGACAAGTCACGCAGAATACCGATCAAGGAATTGAGTGCCAACACACTCCACTGTTTGGTAATTGGAGAATAGTAAAAAAGACTAGTTGGTTGAAACTTTTTGATCACTTTTTTTGGCGTTCCTGGTGATTTCCTCTGAAGATATAATAATTATTGTATAATATATTGTATCATAAGTTCTTAACGATCTTAAAAAAATTTTGAAATTCCAGTCTGCTTGTTTTCCTATTTCTCCTTCAATTGGTACCAAAACCAACTCGTAAAAATATCATATACATATATTAGACAATCAAAATTATCCTTTATGTATGTATTTGATATTTCGAGAGTGGCATTCTAGGTTTGCTTTATGTTTTTATCATGTATTATGTATACAGTATGTGGTTACTTTAATTTCTATAATTATTATAAGCATGCTCAATTTTGCCCGTGATGATTTCTTAGAATTTAGAAAAATTGTATCTAAGAATTTTTATGTAACCATGAGAGTGTTTTATTGTTACCATAATTTTCCCATAGATTTTAATTTTTTGTCTGTTTGAATATTTAGAATTTTTGTACATTGGAAACAATATAAGAATTTTATGTAATTGTTCGTGGAGATGAAGATTGAAGGCCATAATTTATTTTTTCCAAGAAATAAATTTAATTTTGATGATTAAAAATTTTTGTATGTGGAAATCTTAATTTAATTGGGATCTTGATAGAAAATTAGGAATATGGCATAAAAATCGAGGGAACCAACTCCCTGGGGATGGCACATCAATCGATACGTATATCAAGGCACATATTGGCATGGGCTCGCAAGCCTAACTTACAGGTCTTGGTAGTCGCAGCCAACGATGGGTCTACAACCTCTGCCTGTAGGTTGAGGTGCTGCAGCCAGCAGGTAACCCGTAACTGCATGTAATCTGCTCGCAGCTTGTGATAACCGAGAAATCTATGTTCTCAGAATTATTTGTACAAAATATGTAAATAAATGTACATTTACAGTGATACAGATTACAGAATACAGAGCAGAGGAAAATTTTGATTAATTGAGTTTTAATCAAAATTTTATGATGAATTAATGAATATAGTTTAAAAGCTAAGCATTAATTCAATTTATGATATTTTAAAATTAATAGAAAAGTATGTGGAAAATACATACTAAGAGATCAATGGCACACGAGTGAGCCACATTGATCAATGGCTAAAAGAACAAGCCAAACAAGCCCTTGCATCAAAAAAAAAAAAAGAGAGAAAGCAAAGGAGAGAGTGTGTGAGTGGCACGTGAGCTAAAGGGGATTAATTAACCCCTTAGCTGCAGATGCAACCGGCAGAAAGAGAAAAGAAAGAAGGAGAAAAGAAAGAAAGAAGAAAAGAAAGAAAGAAAGGGAAAGAGAGAAAGTGGCCGAGAGAAAGAGAGGGAAGGAAAAAGGAAATCCAAGGCAAGTTCGGATTTTCTTGTCCCAGCAGCAGATCAATCGAGATTCGATCAAGGAGTAGCAGCAAGAAAAGCTCACGATTAACCCTAGTTTTTCACGTTTTCTTTAGGGGAAAAGTCTGGGGTTTTAAGTGAAAAACAGAGAATGTGAGTGAATCATGTGAGGTTTTCGGTTAAAATCAAAACATGATTCGAGTCTAGATGTTTTCAAACGTGAATCCATGAACAGATGGTTTAGAAAACCAAGTTTAGTGAATATTCTTCACAAAATGCAGATTTTTCAAAAGTTGAGTCAAAAGGTGTAAATAAGCAAAATGTGGATTTTTTGCTTATGAAATCATGGATTTGTGATAGTAGGAATGTAGTAGATACCTTGAAACGATCTTATGAAGATTGATTTCAAGTGTAAGAAGTAGAACAAAGGCAATAAAAGCCTTAGAAAATCTGAGCAGAGCAGTTCGGACCCAGAATCTTGATTCTGGTATGAACACGGGCGTGTACACGGGTGTGTACACGAGTGTGTACAAGGGCGTGTTCAGAACACGGCCCCGAACATGCCCATACGCACGACCGTGTTGCAAGAAAAATCAGACCCGAGAGGTACACGGCCAAGAACACGGCCGTGTATCGGGCCGTGTCAAGGGGCACACGGTCAAGGGATAGGCGTGTAGCAGACCATGTTAGGCAGTAAAGCCAGAAACACGGCCGTGTAAGTAACCGTGTAAGAGTACAGAGGAGTACACGGCTAGTAACACGGCCGTGTATCCACCCGTGTAAGCATACACGGCCATGTTCCACGAATTACACGGCCAGGCTTAAAAGTCCAGAGAGGTACACGGGCAGAGACATGCCCGTGTAGGAGGGCGTGTTCGAAGCCAGAGAGTAAAAAAAAAAAAAAAGAGTCTGGAAAGGAAAATTTTCATGTTTTGCCATATTTCCAGTATAAGATAAATATGGTAAATAATCAGTGATTATTCCTTTTATAGGAGTTCAAGCCAGATACCCCGAATCAGCAGTCCCAGAGCAGTAGAAGCTTACACTAGCAGATTTTCTGTAAGTTCAAGCATTGTCCTGACTGCAACATGGACAAGCTTGTTAGTTATGATGTTATGTATATTGTATGACGTGTATGTCAGACATTGATTGTCTGCATCACGATGTTTATGTCAGTGCATGTCAGTCTCATGTCAGCACAGGTCAGTTCATGTCATGCATATAGAGTTGCATGTCTCAGTACACAGACCAGACAGTACCAGAACAAGAAAACAGTTAGGTGCACAAGGCACCCTAATGTGTTAATTAATTCACACCCCAGTAATTTGATTAACAGGTTCTGACTGTGGGGGCAAGCAGTATGCTACCCAGTTGGAACACCAGCAAGATGGTAAATAAACCAGATATTGACGTAGCGGCCTCTCGACCCACGGGGAGGTTAGCATGTTTAGCATCAATTAAGACTGAGGAGGTCAGCACTAAAGTACCGCTCCCAGTTGCGCTAACATGTCGATACGTCCAATCAGAGGCCCAAAACCAGAACTAAATAACAGATAAAGTCCTAAGACTAAACCTTTCAGCCACGAGCACAGTTTCCAAAGTCCAGTTTCATGCATGAGCACAGCAGCACAGCATGTCAGTTTCATGTTTTTATGTTTGAACTTATTGAGCTCAGAGCTCATCAGTTTGTTCACATGTTGCAGGTAAGAGACCTGTTCACCAGTAGTGTTGGTGGACGACGAACAGGGAGGTTGCATGCCGGGCAGGATTGGGCGAGGGATTTGGTCACCTATAGTCTTCCGCTGTATAGATTTTGAATGTAATTTCAAAGAAACAAGTTTTCAAGTCAAGAGTAGGTGATAGGGGAATCATGATCAGATGCATGTTATTTTGTTAACATGATTTCCTTATCATATTCTCGAACAGTTTATGATTTAAAGAAAAAAAAAATTTATTCCGCACAATTTAGCAAGTAGTTAACAGTTCAGCATGATTGCCGGCGACCCTAGAGGCCTGCAGACTATTGCGGTTAACTACAGAGTTGGCTGTAATAGCACTGTAGAGTCTCTACAGCAGGGCGGGCCGCCACACAGCTAGCAAGGCTGAAAGCCATGCCGATTGGCTCGGCTGGCTGAGAGGGCTATGGGCCTTTGGGGCCAATAAGCTGAGATTCTTGATTTCAATTTTTTTATTTGAGATTTAATTCTAAATTGTGTATAAAAATATGTATTTGTAAATTTAAATTTTGAAATTACATATCATGTAATTGTAAATTTAAATTTTAAAGTTACATATTGTTATACATGAAATTTAAAATTATTTAAAATTTGATTATTTTTTTTGAAATTTAAATTTTAAATGATTTTTGGAATGAGAAATAAATAGAGGAGTCACATGAAGATGGATAGTCAAAGAGGAAACAAAATTCAAGACCTAAAAAATGCTTTGAATGTAATTTTGTTATCTTTAATTTTTCTTTTCTCTAAGATGGGATCATGACTTGGTTATTTATTTTTTGGTCTTTTATTTATTATATATTTTGTCATGGATAGATGAATATGTATTGATGGATGTTTTATATGCATATTTAATAAAATATCATGTAGGATAGAAGAATGCTACTCAAACTATATCAATCATATATGTTCATTAAAAAACGTGCATTTTTTTAAAATATTGAGTAGGAGCGGTTTTCAAACAAAACCCACAACCTCCATTATTGATCCATATGTGAAAGCATGATAACATCTTATGCCAGTTCCACCCTGACCACACCCCTTGGTAAGTATTTACTGCTACCGGTATACAAGGTTGGATCTCTTATATGAAAAATGTGTTTGGACAGGTTCTATTTGGGACCATCCCTCAATGGCTTGAATAGGGCATAAATTGGACTAAAAAAATGGTCACACACTTAAGACTTATTTAGCTATTTTCCCTAGAAGTTTTGTCAGTTAAACTAGTGATCAAAACAAGCAGTTTTTAATATATGTCTTGACCTTAGAAGATATAAGGCAACATATATTAATTGGATGGAATCCATGTTTCCGGCTATTTGTTTCATGATCATCCTTTAGTGGATTAGGGTAATATATGCTGAAAATTATCATTGTAATACTACATTTTTTTTTAAGTTTCATATAGGACTATACTTATATGTTTTATTTGTTAAAAATCTTTTGCATTTGGTTGGGCTTTGTAGTGATGCTCTTTTATATTTTATTTCAGTTCATAACGTCATTAACACCTTTAATTTTAATACTCACTAAAAACAAACTAAACGATAATAATTATAATGACTTAAAAAGAAATCTACTAATAGCTCTTAACTGCGAGAGACATAAGTTCGTGCTAAACGAATTATGCTTACCAGGGCCATGACTTAATGCACCACTTGAGAAGGTTCTTTTCATGTATACTCATTAGAAAGAATCTAATAAGATAGCTCGATACTAATCGTTGCTAGCATGACTAGTACTTTACAAAAGCAACATGAAACCAATTAAGTTACTAGAAAGATCATGGATAACTTGGAGGATATATTTAGAGGCCAACAAAAGTTGGCTAGACAATCCGTTATCACAAGTATAATAAACTCTAAGCAGAAGGCAAGTACTCCAGTAAAAAATCATATGCTTAAGCTTATAACATTCTTTGCTGAGACTGTTGACAATGGTTCTGAGATGGACTATATCACCTGTATTGAAATGGTGTTTAAGACTCTGTCAAAGGATTTTATGGGGTTTAAAATCACATACAATCTGACGATAAAGGAGTTAGGATTAACTGAGTTCATGAAGCAATTACAGGCTTATGAGCTAATGATCAATGATAGGGTTCCGGTCCAAACTAAGGGAAAGGCCAATTTAGTGGAATCTTCTAAACCCTCTGGGAACAAAAAAAAGCCAAAGAAGAAGTAAAGGCTTTTAGTTCTTTTACTTCTCCTATCTCAGATGGGAAGAAAAAGAAGCTTAAGGACTCTAAAAAGTCCAAGTGCTTCTACTGTGAGAAGGTAGGTCACTTTAATAAGTCTTGCAAGGAATCCCAAGCTGCTAAAGGCAAGGAATGTAAGGATCTTCTTTACTTAAAAGCTTATTTGGTGGATGAATTAATGGACACTTGAGTCATTGATTCGGGAGCTAGTAATCATGTTTGTGTTTTTTTGGGTTTCGAGGAAATAAGAAGTTTACATGATAGGAGCCTCTCGTCATGAACCGCAGATGGTGTTGGGTGTACCCTAAGCGGCAATGTATTTTTATTAAATTTTTGAACTGATTAATAAAATAATTTAGAGGTTATTCATTACATTATTATCAGTTTTCCAAGTATTTACATGTTAAAGTAAATGTAAACAAATATGGCTCATTGACTGTTTGTATTAAACTGATAGAAAATTACATGCAATGATCTTTTGTATGAGAAAAGACAAATTTCTAGAGTAAGTGGTCTAAATCTATTGTCTATAGTCTATGGGGTTAGATTGAGCAACTAATTTATGTTAAGATTATTATGTTATCTAAAGCCAATTTGGGGACAGTTTGTCTTGATTGTCTGGAGTTTTGACTCCCAAGTAGAGATATAGATATGTTACTTAGTGGTGATATATTAGATCAGAACTAAAGTATGATTGATCTGTATAGTCTGTTACGAGTAGATCGATCTGCTTTTGACATTCATTATACAATAACCTTAATCTTGAGTAAGTGAACATCTCTATGTATGTGGCTATTGTGCTTTGATGTTCCAAAGGTCAGAGCATCTCAGCGGTAGTAAGTGAATAGACTAGTTTATTGGGTATACAGTACACATATGATGGAGGGATTGCTTACAGATGAAGAATCATAGCTCTTATGTAGAGTTAAGATTATCCTCTTAAAGGCATTATGCTAGATTGGTGAGAGTGGATTAGGCCTTAGGTCATTTGTTTGTTGAATGACTTATTATTAGTGGATAATCATTATCTTATCAGGTGTATAACGGATCTTTGAGATAGCGTGATCAAAAGGTTGATCAGACTTTGACCTAGGTTAATTATGGATAACATATGAGGGTTTTGCATTAATGACAAAGTCACTAGATGGTGTCTTTTCTGAGGCTTGCACAATTTATAATATAATTGAGAGTTCCGTTTCAAGTCTATAATGGAATGATCTTGAAATTAGTGATCATGTAATTGAGTTATTTGATATAGAATAATGATTACATGGATTCATGAGTGCCCAGCTATATATACCCAATCAGTCCCTCTGCTAACGCTTATAGTTCCTTAAAGATGGTAGTTGATTAGGGTATTCTTATATATCTTGTTGTAGGTGTATTCTTATATAGTTCCTTAATGAGAAAATCTGAATCACCTTCCATAAGGGTGTAGGTGTTTTCTTTATAAGGGTAAAATTGTAATTTTGTATTATTCAATAAATGAGATAAATATTTAATTAATATTTATTTTTAGATGATAATATTTGAAATTTAAATTAATTGTTTTTGAATTTGAAATTCAAATATGTAATTAATTTGAATTTTGAAAATCTTGTCTTAAAATAAATATTTGAAATTTAAATCCTATTTGAATTTGAATCAAACAAAATCTTGTCCTTGCATAACCTAAAGGTGGCGTCTATATTGGATAAGGGTGGAAGACAAGATTCTCTCCTATTTGAATATGAATTTTGTTTTGGATAAGAGATTACACAATTATTTGAATATCAAACAAAGTTATCATGATTTTATTTGAATTTGAATTGGAGTTGTGAAAAATTATCCATGTGGATAAAATTCAAAGGGTTTATAGAATTTGAAATTTGAATCAAATTTTGAATCACAAACCTTACTATAGCTGAAATTCATAGTGGATAATTCCACAAGAGGAATCAGTATTTGTGGATAAGAGAGAAAGGAAAAATCTTGTTTGAATCCTACTTGAATTTTGAATTATCTTCTCCCTTGGTGTGGCTGAATCTAACCATAAAATTGGCCTAAAGGAGTTAGTTTTTTAATTCTTTGGAGAAGACAAAATTCAAGTTTGAATCCTGTTTGAATTTTGAATCTTTCTCTCTGAATGGGTGCCGAATTCTTTAAGGTTGTTCACCCTTGGTGGAGTCAAATTTCTTAACGGATATTGGTAAGAGAAAAATCTTTTCTTGGCCCAATTCAAAATTTTACCTCATGCAATATTATAAATAGGGGTCATTCCCTTCCTGTTCTCTTTAGACCATAGACTCTCAGGTAAGTAAGCTTATTATTATATAAATTATCATAACAATAAGTTCTAAAAGAGATTTGGGTGGTTAGAAGGAGACAAGCCGTGCTCAATACCGAACGAGAAAAAGGGTGCCCATATACTCAACCGTATTGGAATTGGAGAATAGCGAAGAAGGCTAGTTGGTTGAAGCCCTTCTTAATGTTGTCCTCTTGAGTTTCTAATATTCTTCTTGGCATCCCGATGTTTTCTTCGAAAGATATAAAAAGATTGTTGATAATTTATTATATATGGTAACATGAGTTTTAACGATCATTGAAAAAAATTTTTAAAAATTCCGCTGTGCATATTTTTCATTTTTCCAACAGATGGTAGCTTGGTGTTTTTTGAAGCAGTAGGAGATATGCACTCACTGCTAATTGATAACTTTAAATGATTAAAAGTTTCTTACTTTAACAAGGTATTTCTTTGGCATTTAAGACTTAGTCATATTAATCAGGATAGGATTCAAAAATTGGTGAAAGGTAATTTTTTGGATACTCTAAAGGAGGTATGTTTTCCTCAATATGAGTCTTGCCTTGAAGGTTAGATGACTAAGAGGCCTTTTAGAGGTAAAGGCACTAGAGCTAATGAACTTTTAGAAATTATGCACACCGACATATATGGTCCCATGAACGTTTAGGCACAAGGAGGGTAAGAGTATTATGTCTCTTTTATAGAAGATTACTCAAGGTATAAATATGTGTACCTAATACACCACAAGAGCAAAACTTTTGATGAGTTCAAAGAGTGTCGTGCCGAAGTGGAAAAGCCATTGAGTAAATCTATAAAACCACTTCAATCTGATCGAGGTAGTGAATACCTCTTTGATGAATTTTTAGGATATCTTGTAGATAATAGAATTCTATCTTAATTGATTGTATCTGGTATTCTATAACAAAATAGTGTAGCTGAAAGGATAAACAGGATTTTATTAGATATGCTATATAGTCCATGTTGGGTTATTCAACACCATCATTATCTTTTTAGGGATATACACTACAAACGATATGCTATATTTTGAACCAAGTTCCAAGTAAATCAAATCCTAGGACTCTTTACGAATTGTGGTGTGGCAAGAAGTCTTCCCTTAGACATATGAGAATATGGGGCTATCCAGCACATGTATTGGATAGGGACGAAAAGAAGTTAGAACTGTGTTCCAAATTATACATATTTGTAAGGTATTCTAAGTGAACTAAAGGAGGTTTATTCTATAACTTGAAAGAACAAAAATTCATTGTTTTAACCCCATATGACATTGCTAGAGAAAAGTTACATGAATAACTTTAAATCTCGAAATAAAGTGGTATTAGAGGAGTTATCGAATGATAAAATTACTCTATAAGTTTCAGTTTTAAATGCAAGTCCGAATTCTAGTAAAAGACTTGCAAACGATCAACAGTTTAGGATACTTCGACATAGTGGGAGAATTTCTAAGAAACCAAATTTATTCATGTATGATCTGAAGTATACTAGGCTAAAGCCCATAAGCATGATGATGACCATGTAACTTATGATGAAGTTATAAATGATGTTGATTCTAAATCTTGGAAATAGGACATAAATAATGAGATGGATTCTATGAAATCTAACTCGAGTTGGGAACTTGTGGACCTGTCGGATAGGATCAAACCTATTGAGTGCACGTGGATCTATAAGAGAAAGAGGGATGTAGAAGCAAAAGTTGAAATTTTCAAGGTTAGACTTTGACAAGAGGGTACACGCAAAAGACTAGAGTCGACTACGATGAAACTTTTTCGCCTGTTACGATGCTGAAGTCTATTCACATTCTTCTATTTATTGCTGTAGTTTTCAATTTCGAGATCTGGCAAATGGACGTTAAGACGACATTCTTGAATGGCCATCTTGATGAAAGTATATATATGGTACTACCTAAAGGGTTCGTGGCAAAATGCTAAGAAGGGAAAGTTTGCAAGTTGCTTAGATCTATTTATGGATTAAAGCAAGTATCCCGCTCATGGAACCAAAGATTTGATCAAGCGATCAAAATATTTAGTTTTGAGCAGAATGTTGATGAACCTTGTGTTTATAAATGAATAAAAGATGTTAAAGTGGTCTTTCTGGTATTCCATATCGATGATATACTACTCATTGGGAAAAATGTGGGGAACTTATTATCGTTTAAACTTTGGTTATCCCAACAGTTTGATATAAAGGAGTTGGGAGAACCTAAATATATTCTAGACATTTGTTTATCTAGAGATCGAAAGAACAAAATGATAGCATTATTTCAGGTTTTATATATAGATAAAATAAGCGAGAAGTATGCAATACAAGAGACAAAAAAAGGTTCACAACCTTCCATTACTGGTCTAACTATGAAGAAAAGAAAGTTAATTAGGAAGTACTATAAAGAAAAAAAAACGTTTGAAAGAGCGTTAAGGAAAAAGAAATATAGGGTTATATTTACAACTAATTTTATGTTAGAAGATAAAAGAAAAAAATAGTAATAAAAAATTAGAGAGAAGCTAGCAAATCAGATAGAAAATTAATTAAACATTACTATGAAAAAGTAAAAATTGAGAGAGACACAAATGATGTTTTAGTAAGGATGTGTTTGAAAAAAAAAATTTTAGTAAGGGTAAAAAAAACAAACGCGAAGTTAAAAAAATGATGAACGAAAGCAAACAAAAAGGAGATTGATGCTATGATGAAAGAGAAGAACAATAATATTATTTTAAAGGAGTAAAATGAAAAAAAATGTAAAATACTATGAAAAAAAGAGTTTGGGATGGGCACGAAAATAAATTTAATATGAATATATTTAAGATAATTTTAAAATAAAGTAAAGTAAAATAAAACACTTATAAAAAAAAATGAAAACAAATAAAAAAAGCCAAAAATACTATGAAAAAATAGAGTTTTGAGGTGGGCATGAAACTAAATTAAGTATGGATATATTTAAGATATTTTTTTTTATAAACTAAAGAAAATAAAAGAGTTATAGCCAAAAAAATAAAAAAAAAAGAAAAGGAAAAGGAAAACAAATTAAAGAAAACCGAAGAAAGGGAGGAAAAATAAGGAGTTACATGGAAACGTGGCAAAAACTTTTGACTCTTTTATATATATATATATTAGGATTAAGATTAGAATAAAATAAAAGAAATATATATATTTTTAACTTGTCTTCTTCGACTTGACTATCTATAAATAATCAAAAGAAAAAAAAAGGCCAAAGTAGAGAAGAAGCAAAAAAAAAAAAGGCCCAAAATAGGATGAAAAAGAAAAAGAGAAATGACAAAAGAAAGGAGGAAAAAATAATAATAAGAAGAAGAAAAAATGACACACACTTTTTAAGCGTCCGTTTCAACGGAAAGTTTATTTTTGAAAATAAAAAATTTTTAAATATGAAATATAAAAAGTTATTTAGAATTTTTTTAAAAGTGAAAAGCTATTTGGATAAGTAAAAAAAATTTTTGTCTGGAGAGCTTTTTTTTTATTTTTTAAAAATGAAAAATTTTTGAATGTTTTAATACAGAAATTTAGGTTGGTTATTTTTTGTTAAAATGAAAAACTTTTTGTTTTTTAACTTTGGACATGGGAACAAGAGTTTATTTGAAGTTGCACCTTGCCTTTCTTTGAATGGTATAGAAATAGATATAAATACATTACAAAAAAATTTTTCATTTGAAAGTATTAATTAAGGGAGTGAAAAAGAACCGCCCAAATTATGTAAAGCTAACCCGAGCTGCCTTCTTGGAGTTTAATGGTCCAACGGTGATGTAAGCCAGGCTTTTGTCTATATAACCACTCTAATCTCAACAAGCTAGCTCTGCACAACCCCAGTTCCATATTCAGATGGCCAACCAATTATAACTTTCTCCCTCTAAAATTATATTTCTCTATCCTAATCTACTCCCTGCTTTCTCTCTGTCTCTCTCTCAGAAATAAAATCAACATGGCTGATCGGAAAGCTGATGTTAATGGTATTTCCGGCCAAACCCAGAAAACTATTGCAGACTTTGACCTCCCCAAAAGACCCAGAAAGAACGTCTTTGCCATTGCTTGCGCTAGTTTAGCCTCCATGACCTCCATCTTACTCGGTTATGGTGAGTATATATATGTGTGTATGTATCTAATATATATGTATATATATATAACCCCTTCTTCCTCACAAGTTGTGCTCAAATCTTGTCTCCACAAGTTCTTTTTTGTGTTTTTTTTTTCTCAAAAAAGAAAAAGAAAAAGAGAAAAATACGTAGTTTTTCATTTATTATATTATCTAAAGTCTAAGCAGAAGAGTTTTGGTTTTTTGTTTCTTTTTTTTGTAATTAAAAATTTGCAGACATCGGTGTAATGAGTGGAGCAGCCATTTTCATCAAAGACGACCTCCATATCAATGACGTGCAGGTCGAAATCCTCATCGGAATTCTCAACCTCTACTGCCCCATCGGCTCGGCCGCTGCTGGCATAACCTCCGACAGGATCGGCCGCCGCTACACCATCGTCGTCGCCGGAGCCATATTCTTTGCCGGCGCCCTCCTTATGGGGTTCGCCACCAACTACTCCTTCCTCATGTTCGGCCGCTTCGTCACCGGCGTCGGCGTCGGATACGCCGCAATGATCGCCCCCGTCTACACCGCCGAGCTCTCCCCAGCCTCCTCCCGCGGCTTCCTCACCTCATTCCCTGATGTCTGTAGTCATATCTCGATTTCTTTTCTTTTCTTTTCTTTTTTTGAATTTGCGACAAAAATTCAAACTTTACACCTTTTTAATAAGGTTGGTGTAGTTATCATATTGCGACCTATAAACACTTCTTTTAACATAAATAACATATTTTAAATTATTTAAAACGATAGGATTTCATATGATTCTACTGTTTGTATCTTACTGATACGATATTTTTTGATAACGTGAATAACCTATAGTTATTACAATAGTATTTTAAGGTGTATTTAAAACCTATAATTAATATAGTTCATGACCATTAAAGTGCATCATTTTCTTACCAAACAAGTTACTTTTCCACTGAGCAGGTCTTCATCAATGCCGGAATACTCCTCGGCTACGTATCGAACTATGCCTTCTCCAAGCTCCCCACCAACTTGGGGTGGCGGCTGATGCTCGGCGTCGGCGCCATCCCATCCGTCATGCTTGCGGTGGGGGTCCTGGCCATGCCCGAGTCCCCGCGGTGGCTCGTCATGCAGGGCCGCCTTGGCGAGGCAAGGCGAGTCCTCGAGAAGACCTCTGACACCCTCGACGAGGCCCACCTCCGCCTCGCCGACATCAAGGAGGCTGCGGGAATCCCTGAACACTGCAACGACGATGTCGTTCAGGTCAGCAACCCCGAACGACTTCACAGTTTCATAAGTAAAATTACAACTATACCCTTAATATATGAAAACAAAAAAAAAATTTCATGTTGATCCTCAGGTTAACAAGAGCAGCCACGGGGAAGGTGTCTGGAAGGAGCTATTAATCCGCCCGACACCCTCCGTACGCCACATCATGATTTCAGCAATCGGAATCCACTTTTTCCAGCAGATCACCGGCATAGACGCGGTCGTATTGTACAGCCCCAGGATCTTCCAGAAGGCCGGGATAACCTCCTCCGACAAAAAGCTACTCGCGACTGTGGCCGTCGGATTCGTCAAGACGATGTTCATCCTAGTGGCCACATTCTTACTCGACCGGGTCGGACGGAGGCCGCTGCTTCTCAGCAGCGTGGGCGGCATGATCCTCTCCCTGGCTACATTGGGATCGACGCTGACGATCGTCGACCATTCTCACGAGAAGGTGATGTGGGCGGTCGTGTTGTCAATCGCGATGGTGCTCGCGTACGTGGCTTTCTTCTCGATCGGGATGGGGCCGATCACGTGTGTCTACACGTCGGAGATCTTCCCGTTGAGGCTACGCGCGCAGGGCGCGAGTATGGGAATCGCGGTCAACAGGGTGACGAGTGGGGTCATCTCGATGACTTTCATTTCTTTGTACGAGGGCATCACTATAGGTGGGGCCTTCTTTCTGTTCTCGGCCCTCGCTACGGTTGCTTGGGTGTTTTTCTATACGATACTACCGGAGACGCAGGGGAGGACCTTGGAGGATATGGAGGTCCTTTTTGGCAAATTCTACAAGTGGAGGTCCGCTGTGGAAATGTTGAAGAGAAACGAGGGTAATAATTTGGGCAAGGAAGTCAACGGGCAGGATAATGCTAACGGCCATATTCAGCTGGGGACTCCCAGGAACCAAGCTAATTAGAGGAACGGCACTTAAAACGTTTCTACTATGTTGAAACACCACCACATACCACATACTAATACTAATAAAAAGTAAAATAATTTTCGTAAAGTGAGACTTACAGGTGTAATTGATTTATTTTTATTAGTTATGATAATTAACCTTATTGACATTGATACTAGAAAGCATTTATCTAATTAGGTATGTGAAATTAAAAGTATTTGTCTTGTGATAAATATAATGAGAAAAAAAAAAAAAGGAAAATTGGGATTGTTCTTTTACACTTTTACAATATCCTAGTTTATCCTTTCTATCTTCGTAAAACAAGAAACAAAAAAGTAAAGAAAAGAAAAGGAAGGGCTTCTAAAATTTAAGAGTGGCTTTTTTAAGGGCAGTGATGCGAGAGGGCCAAAAATTATGGGAGAGGAAAAAAACAAAAAAACAAAAAAAGAAAGAAGTAGAAGTTTATTGTTTAATGACGGAATGATGGATTTTCTGGTTAAGTGTATAGTTTCTTTCTTTGTTAACCTTGTTAGCTATTATTAATTTCCTTCAATTTAGTGCATTGCAATGGCATTAGAGGGTTGTAATAAAATGTAAAATAAAGGATAAAAGAGACATTCTCTGAAAAAAAAAAAAAGAAAGGAGAGAGAAATAGGAAAATGAACATGGAGGTTTGTAGATTTTTTTTTTTTTTTTGTCGTTTTGTCTTACTCCTACTATAAAAGTGGATGAAAAGAAAAATGAGTGGCATCTATTTTCACACGAAGAATTGATCTAATTTGACGTGGGTAAGACTGTTAGTTTTTTGAACAAAATGTTCATGACAAGCGATGTGTTGACAATGGTTCTAAACAAATTGGTGATGGCTGTTGTTTGTTTGGATGCACCCTTTTCATCTTGTTTAGTCTCTTTCATTTGGAAAGACAGGGAAATGTAGATTGAGAAGAAGGAGGACTAATTGTGGGTGAATGGCTTAGATTTGATGGTTAATACAAACAAAAACAGAACAAAAGGAAGACCATACATTTTCTAACATTTCCTAACGTTTTCTTTTACCTTTTTTCATTTTCCTTTCGTTCTGTGGGCTACATTATTTTCGTCTTCTAATGAGGTTTAAATGTGCTTATTGATTTTGTATATATAAATCATATCAATAGGTGGTCCAACTATTTTGTCTTATAATGAGACTAAAAGTACCAATAATTAACAAGTGGTCCGATGTCCTATCTCATTTATAATGTTCTTTAAAAATAAAAATAAAAACAAAAACAAAAAAAAAAGTAGATGCCATGAGAATCTGGTTAAGTATAATAGAAGTCTGTAATGATTTGCCCCGGTGGGTCAGCAAGTTAATTTCTTGTGCCAACATTTCTTCTGGTGTTGACTAATAAGTTTCCTCAAGAATCAATGCAGAGTATCCGTGCTTTACTCCAAAGTGTACTACTCTCTCTCTAGTTCAATTAAATACTAGGCAGGAGTGATGCAACTATTCTTCTTAAATACAGTTGACTATAAATTGAATTCTTTAAACATTACTTACTGTCAAACCTGAGAATCCACCGCAGAGAATCTGTTTAGGCCCTTCAAGAAGTCCCACGTAGATTCGTAGACTCACCCATTAGACAGGCTTAGACGCTTATCTTAAGCCCAAATCACTCAAGTTCAAATATGATCTGGCATCATGTCTCTATTTGTTATCAATCATTTTCCCACATTATTGGACGGACTTGAATTAGAATTTTAGGGATTTTTTTTTTTCCACTCGCCCGTCACCTGCTGAATGAGCCCATGCACACCCCCGATACTCACCTTCGTTTGGTTCGGTGATAGTGTTATATTTACATTATATTTAAATATAAAAATATTTCATTCAAATATCAATCACATCATATTTTAAATCTAATATAATCATTATTTATTATCTCATTTTTTCTATTATTTTTACTAATCACATCACATATTCTCTTTCTCTCTCTTTTTTTTTCCTCCCTACTTTTACTTATCACATCACATATTCATTATTAAAATACAATTTAAATACTTGTTCACCTAAACACACATTGTATTTAAATGTAATGCAAATATTATTTCTTTAAATGGAAATTATATTCAATACATTGCATTTAAATACAATGCAAACACAATGCGTTTACTAAACGGAACCTAATTTTTTCCCCCTAAATCTAATGTACCAAGGCCTTGAAATGAGGGATATTTTGGGGTGTCCTTAAGCATAGTGGGAATATTTGTTGATATTGCAAAATTACAATACTTATCTTATATACTGTATTCTCCTGTTCAGAGACAAATAATTGTAAGTGTAGAGCTTTTCAAATTTCACGTATGGTTTTAGGTAAAATCGGAAATCTTCCAGCTGTGGCTTTAATGTATACTGGAGTTAGGATAGACACAGTTATCATCACAAACATGGATGCTGACCCCTTACTAATTCATTTTATTTAATGCAGAATAAATCTTTTCAAATGGTCCTTCTAGAGGACCATACTCATACTGTAGCATATATAGAAAGCGTACGTAACATGATAGTTTAAAAAAATGTAATAAAGATACGCAATAGTTTATTCATACTGTAGCTTTTTTTTTCTTTTGTGGCGCAAGTTCATGTAACATTTAACATTAGGTTGGGGGAGATTTTGGAGATATTTTTTCTAGGTTGAAAAAAAATTGTTTTGAAAAAATGTGTTTGAAAAAAAAACTGTTTGGAGTGAAAAAATATAAAATATAAAATTTTATTTTAAAAAAATATATCAATATGGATATTGTTTTGTTTCTCTCGAAATTTCATACAATTTTAAAAAAAAATCTAATTTGGACTTGTTTACACAAAGTCCTGAATTTTTAAAATTTAAAGTTTAATATAACATTTTAGAGATATAAATAGTGAAAAGTGATAGATAATTGAAAAAAATTAGTTTTAGAGATGTTAAAACCTTACCCGCGGAATGAGGGCTAAAAAAGTACAGTCATACTAGGTTCTCTCGTTTTTATAATTGAAAAATAGCAATGCCATGTATCTACACACGTTGGATTGGTATAAAATGGCTCTCCCTCGATCAAAAAATCAGCGACGGCAGGATAAATCCCTAAATAAAGTCATGTGAACCGCAAGAAATCATGTGAGCTTTGTCCTCCCATGCAGACAGACCATGTGTTCCAGGGAATCTAACTTCTCTCCTAAGCCCAAATTGGTTTTTGGATCAGATGTCACTCTTCTGCAGTTTATGGGACCCGCGATTAATAACAGCTACATGTTGATTTTATGGGTTTTATCCTAAATAATTAACCTATTAAAAAAAATCTTGAATATAATTATAGTTTATCTATAATTTTACATCTTATTTTATCAAAAATATAAAATTTAAATATTTATTTATAAATTCTAAAAGAAAATCCAAACATTTTAAAATTTATTTTGATTCCATATTTAGTCAATATAAGACTTTTATTCACACACCAATAATATACATGCACGTATATAAAGTTTTTTTTATTACATAATAATTTTATACCTAAATATATTATTAAGTCTAAAATTTAAATATGTCACCTGTATTTCGAAAAGAAGACAATAATCCAGTTCATACAGCATAAGAAAATTTCCCCCCTTATAACATGGAGGGTAAATTATCAAAAATTTCCTTTTTATTTTAAATTACTTTTTTCGCTAGCATAACATTTTATTTTTGAAATTATAATTTGATTTTCTGTACCAATCCTTTCCTTCCCCTGCCAACGCTCATGGTCAAATCAAGGTGTGAAATGTTGGTTTTCCCTAAAATAAAACTACTAGTAGATGTTAGCTGAGAAGAGGCTTTTGGTAATTCCATTAGGCTAAAGGATTGAAGCAACAGTTAATTCCTATTGTCAAACTTGGAACATCGATGCCTTTTCTGTCTTCCTTTCTTTTCACTCACACACACACATATGATAAATGAAACAGTCATTCTAAAACTCTTTACAAAATTTAATATTAGTTATTTACGTAGGTAAATTCTATAACAAGGTAAGATTACTTTGCCAATGTGACTTTATCTCATTGGCAAGGTAAAAATTACTGTTCATTAGACGAACTTTTCGATGGTTGAGTTTAAAAAAAGATTTAGCAAACAACTACAACAAATATTACACTAAATTAGCATTTTTCAAAAAATTAAAAAAAAATTATGGTAGTCATCCATGGAGAGCACCTTGCCACCACCTTGCCCACCCAACCACGTCACTGGTGGGTCACGAATAGGTCCATTGTGAGATCCATAGAAAGTAGGTTTTGACCCACAGTTACAATGGGTTGGGTTCATGCTGTCAAGGGACGTCGTCCACCCACTCAAAGTCATTGCCCCCCCTTAGTGAGGTGCCCACTATCGAAACTGAACTGCCCCCATTGCAACCCAACTTCCATTGCTAGATCCAGGTTGGAAATCTAGATCTCCGTTGTCTTGTCACCACTCCTCCATCTAGCTTGGTTTTTAATGAGCCTCCTCCACCATGTAAGCCATCGAAACTCCCCCCGATAGCGCAATTGAGTAATCGAGCCCTCACCACCGCACAAGTCATCGAGTCCCTACCACCACCCTAGCCGTCGAACCCACCCCCCCCCACTCACTGAAGGTCTTAGCAAATCCCTTGCTTGCAAGAGTCTAAAACAGATTGTCTTTTTTTTTTTTACTTTTGTGAATAAGAAATTTTCATATTGTGTAGGGAGTTTTATTTTAATTTGATGGTCTTTAAACCCTTTTAACTCTAGGATTTAAATTAAAGAGTGTAGTGTTTTTACTTTATTAATGAGATAAAGTGATCTTACTCCATTATAAAAGTCCTCAATTTTTATTTAGATGAAGAATTTATTGTATTCAGTACATTTTGTATAAATATGTGCGCTCACCCAACAAATGGGCTCAAATACTTTTTCAAAACCTAAACTACATAGGTCACCTCTCAAATTTAAGTATGCTGTTGTCTCAACTGTTCGATTATAAAACAGGCTATAAAATGTCATTGAAGCCCTATCAAATGTTAAAGCATATATTCATTGGGAGTGATAGACATTATATATATTAATAATAGACTATGCAACCATATCAATCCATTATTTGATAAGTTAATATCTCCCTAAAAGCCACTGAAATGTGTACTTTACACTCACTTAAATGAGGAATGATCTACTCCGTCCAAATTTTAATACAAACGCAATGAAGGGATCAATTTTTCCGTGGCAAGAAAGATCAAGGTCAGTTTTCGGATATTTTAAAAACTGGGACAAAAACAAGATTTGTCGAAAGTTTGAGCAGTATTTTTTAAGATTGGTCCTATCATCACCGATAGAATTTGGTTTTTTGGTATCCTACTGAATAAGTGACCTTACAGGACAGAACAAAACAATTTAGGTCTACACTATTCAATGGTCAAAGGAAGCTATTACCCATAAAGTATTACTACACATCATATGATCTGTCCCGATATGTTACATGGAACATGTAAGGTCCATGCCAATTAAAGGATTTAAAAGTAATGTACCCTTCTCGAGCAAATTCAGCAGGTCAAAAGTGGATTTAAAGTTTAAAATTTTCGGTTTGAAATCTAACAAACCGTTTTTCTTATAAAGATAAATATAGGGGATACTCGTACGGCTTCATACAAAAAGAAAAATATGAAAGTTTGTAATATTTGCAATTCAAATGTTCAAAATTACAAGTTTTAATGTAAAATATGCAAATTATAGTACTCCCAACACCATAAAAAAAAATCCTAGTGTTTGTTTATACACAAATGGGACATTGAAAAATACATATAATCATGAGGTGGGATGGTTATGGTTTTTAGTTTTCAATCATGTTCGTGTCGTTCGACAAATTATAGGCATTTGTTGTTTTGACGTTTTCCAATTCATGAAGACCAATTTGAATATATTGATTAAAGTGCACAAGAACTTGGTGTTTTAGCAAAAACAATCGCAATATTCCTTTTTTAGGTGGTCTTGATGACGTGGAAATAATTGCTATTCTCGGTGGCCATCATAGATTAAAGGTTTGTAATCCTATTTTAAGGTCTATGCCTGATCAATAAACTATGTGGTATTGGCTTTATATTATTCCGAGAATGAAACTTATAATTACATTCTTTGAGTAGTATTAGATATGTTCTTTTCTATTCTATTTGTGAATTTTTGGATTTCCGTTGTAAATAAAGGAGATGGAAATGAGATAAATACTATTTGTTCTTAATTTACAATAAAAAGTTGCTATTCTTGGTATGTACTTTCATGTATTATTTGATATTTTTATCTCATTTGTTTCCAATATTGTAAAAAATAAAAAATAAAAAATAAAGTATTATAAGAATTTCTATAAGAAGGAATGAGTCTACTTCCTTTTGCTTCTTCTTCTTCTTCTTTTATATGAATGATACCTTTCATTCAAAACGTTAGGCATTTACCTAAAAAAGCATGTCACCTTGTAGTTGACCGATAGGTCACCCTATGTTATTTAAATCTTTTGTTAAAAAATTAGTGTTCCAAATATTATTTAATCAATAATATATGCCAAATCATTTCAAAAAGATTTAAAATGTTTAAAAACATATTTTTATATCTTAAAATCTAATTTCCTTCAATAATGTATTATAATACGATTTGTTAGATATAATTTAGGATAGTAAAATTAGACAAAAGATTTCAGTTCCATCATATGAGTGACTAGAGGCATATCAGACTTCATATATAACACAAAAATGTTATAGCTAAATAACAGCATATAAAAAAAAATTTCAATTCAAGAATGTAGAGAATTATAATCCTACTTTTCCCAAGCAAGTCGCGTTGAAGAAATTGTAATATCTCTTAGGCAATGAAAAAGCCAAAGTATAACCAAAAGTCCCATATCATAAGAATACAAGCAAATATAGTAGTATATATAGAAACAAGTGATGGGTAAGTATTACTTATATGAGATGGGTTTATACTATTGTCATCCACTATCACAAGCACGTGCACTAGGACAATAGGCGTTTAGGGCACACTTCGCATGTACACATTGTTGTAAGCAGCTAATGAACTCTGTTTTTTATTTGTTGTTTTTTTTATATTGAATCTGGATCGTTGACCTGATTGGGCACGATCTAATAGTCATATTTGAATGGTTTCAACGTTAATCTGAAACTGTTGATGGAATAATAATGATCCAATAGTAAGATTAATTTGTTTGTCGACCAACAATTATATTTGTTAAAAATATATACATTTTTGTGTGAAAAAACCTTTACACTAAAGATATGTCTATTGTAATTATTGCAACTATTCATAGCAAATATGTGTATTGGCTATATAATAAATCTTCAATTTATATTTCAATTTTATACTTTGTTTAAATTTTATAAGTTCACAAGTTTGTTGTATCTTAGAGATAATTTGCCGCAAAAACCTATTAGCAAACTTCATAATGAGGGCAATAAAACCTTAAGAATTGCTTATTACCCTCAGATTTCTCTATTCTCTTTTTTATTTTCTTTGCACCCAAATAGCTTTCCACCACCCACTTTTATTTTTTGAACAAGTTGAATAAGGAGAAAGCCATCATTTTTTTTGAAACTTTAAAAAAGGTAAATATATGTTTTTAAAATAGGAAAATTATATTGAATAGCAGTTTTCATAAAATAATTAAAATAAATAATATGTTATTGAAATATTTATAGTAAATCAGAGATTTATTAAATAAATAGAAATTTTATTAAGTAAATAATATATTTATAAGACTTAAATAAATCATTTACTTAATAAAGATGTAAATAAATTAATTACTTAATATATAAATGTATTATTTACTGATATATCTAATATAAATAAATTATTTATATGATAAATATGCTATTTATTATATATATTTTAAAAACATATTATTTACTTTAATTATATTTTGAAATTTGATATTTATTCCATTCTCGCTTTAAAATATTTAAAATAAAGATGTTTACTAATAAATTTATTATTTACTTTGAATGTTTTAAAATATGCTATTTATTTTCAAGAAGAAAGAAGGAAATAACAGTTTTTAAAAAATAATTAAGATAAATAGTAGATTTTTAAAATATTTGTAGTAAATAAGAGATTTATGGAGTAAAATTTTTGGATTGATTGAAAACTTCCTCTTTCAGCCAATACAATTCCTCACATCGCCCAAGACCAATGGGCTCTCTTTGAAATCTGCAGATGTTATCTACCGGCCTAATGGATCGACTTTTGGTGAAATTGTGAGAATAGCTACTTAGTACATATGTTTAGATTTTTATTCTCTTATACATAATTTTACCTTAAAACACTTTTTATTTAATATTGTAAGAAGGTAAAAATCTAAAATACACAACAATATTTCAATCTTTTTGGAGACATTCCTAAAAACCGCCCGACTTTTGTTGAGAAACGGTCTTTTTTTTTTTTTTTTAAAGGATTCACCCTTAAGAACTTATTGAAATAAATGTTGTGTTTTTCCACTTTAATAAAAGGGAGAAAGAGATGAATAACAAATTTACAACTTACAAATAAGTAGTAGATTTTAAAAATACTTGTAGTTAATAACAGCAACTACTTATCATGTATAGATGCGGCAAGATGGTGCCACCATGGCGATATCTGCTTCTTTTTACTCTTTTTTACTTTTTGTTGTTTAATCTTTTAGTATCATAATAAAAAAGACACCGGAAGCATGATCCAAATTTACCATCATGATGGACTACATTTTTATTAGCAATTTACTTAGACTAGATTCTTTTCTTCCTTTTTATAAATTTTAGTGGTACTTGGAAGGGTTGCACATAAAATCACTCTAACAAATGATTCAACTAATTAGATGCAGATACAAATGAGTTTTTACGCTACAAAATACACACACACACAAATGAGTTTTCATACTAGAAGTTCCACATTTAAGGCCATGTACTACTTGGTCATGTGGATCTTACTAAAAAAAAAAAAAAGCTTCATTTGCAAGTATATGATTCTCTTACACTTCAACTTGGGTTTTTACCCTGCTACACTTCGATATTTAAGTATTATACAAATGTGGATGTATTATTATATGTTAATCTTTACATTTACATGTCCTAACTGAATTTAAATTTTATTTTCTTTTTCAAACCATTCTTTAGTTGATGTAATGATATTTTTATGTTCTCTTATATCTCAATTTCTTAGCATTATTACTTTCTCCATGGACCCATATCCCTCGAAGTAAAGATATCAAAATAGACCGGGTTTAATGGGTTGATACGAACATGATATGATAAAAAAGTGGGCATAATATGGCACGACATGATTAATATATGGGTCCTACCTAACACGTTTCATTACATAGGCCGTGCTTGATGTGATTTTAGACACGAAACATGTTAAGGACACGAGCACATTAAGGGCATTATGGCACAATAATATTACTTTTTTATGGTATTTTTAAAAATTATCATATAAAAATTTTGATGTTTTTTTTTTTTTTGAAGATTTCATTTATTTTGAGCTTTTACATGATAAGATTTTTAATGTTATAGATTCTTTTCAATAATATACACAGTTTATATTCAAAATCAATGTTTTATATTGTATTTAAAATTATTATTTTTATTTATTTGAAATTTTTATTGTTAGGCGTGATTAATGCATGAGCAAATTAAGAGCACAACTCGTAAAAGGGATTTATAGCTAAATGAGCTTTTTTTAATAAGTTTTTAATGAATGGTCCAAATTTTTAAAAATTAGTTAAAAGGCCTATTTTTACTTAAAATGATTAATTAATTTTATAAATAGTCAATGGATAATTAATCATATTTAATCAATTAGTTATTATCTCATTTATAAATAGATAATGGGTTGAACTTGACCTTACGAATAAAAAGGGAGTGCGGCATGACACAAAATATTTATTAAATAGATCAACACAAATAAGGTATGAAGCATTAATAGACTCAAAATAAATGAGTTGGACTGGTTTATTTGACATCTCTTCTCTCAAGTAAAATAATAGTAATAATAATAATGAATAATATATTTATGAAAGACAAAATAAGTAAATAGCCCATTTAGAAGTAAATAAATTATTTATCTATAATTAATGGTTTATTTACTCTTGCTAAAAGAGTTTTTACTCATAAATAATTGTTTAATAAATATGTGATTTGCCTTTTTTTTTTTTAATCTTCTGTAAATATGCTCTTTACTTGATCTTTCTCACAAATATTAAAAAAAAAAAAAAACTACTTTTTCCATAAGAATATTATAACTGAAAACTTCGAATAAATGTATACATAGAAAAGACTATTTACATAAATATACGTTGATAAAAATAATTTTTAATAACATCAACAATAAAATAATATTGTGCAATATTTAGCTAGTGTTAAACTATTAATATGTTATAAAATATATAATTGTAATTCATTGATTAAAACATTGTCAACTAATAGTGTATATAATCATTATTTTTATTATGTAAATTATATTTCATCTTAATCAATTGCCTCAAATAAATTCTGGATCTGTTACCGCCAAGTGCTATTGGCAAAAAAATAAAAATAAAAAAGGAACGAAAAAGATCAAAAAGAAAATCACCAATCTATGTCAAAAGTAACCATAATCTGACTACGAACAATATTCTGTCAGTAAATCCAAACTATGTATTTTACATATATTCTTGGACAGTAGAGACAAAATATCACAAGATTCACAATCCCATTTTGAAAAATCTGAATTTTGATTGAAAAAAGATTTTTAACATCTGTGTCCTCCATGATATTAGAAGATGCGGTTAAGGGTACGATATAAAATTAGAATTCAATTTTCAGGATTTGTAGAAAATGCTCTTGGAAAGTGAAAGTGAAAGTGAAAGTGATATTCAAGAGGTCAAAAGAGATTGCAATGGGCAAGAATATTACTCGTTAATATATTCATATTAATATATATAGTTATAAATATCTGCAAGACTGATTGCATAGGG
Organism: Antiaris toxicaria; assembly: GCA_035233585.1. Classification (NCBI taxonomy): domain Eukaryota; kingdom Viridiplantae; phylum Streptophyta; class Magnoliopsida; order Rosales; family Moraceae; genus Antiaris; species Antiaris toxicaria. Next base: position 44,217,367 of record CP141158.1, on the reverse strand, counting down.
TTGCATTGATAGGATATAGTGTTAGGGAAACAAAATATTGTGCAGGGTTATTTTGACAAAAATCAAGTATTGTGGTTATTTTACATGAAAAACATACTTACTCACTTTCAATAGCACGAAGAGGACAGATACAATCATGATATCTCTATGTGTGTACATATATATATATGTACATATATATATGTATATATTATAAAAAGAGCTACGATGGTCGTTGTTCTTGATCATTTCAATAACGCAAAGGGGCTAGCTAGCTACAAATACAAAGATCTTTTTTGTTTTATTTATTTTTCATTTTTGGCTGATTAAAGATATAATGATCATTGTTTTTGTTCATATGCGAAGAGGCCAGCCACATATACATTTTTTTTTTTTACCCAATCAGACTGTGATGATTGACGTCGTTCTTGTTTTGGTGTAAATAAACAATTAATTTTACATTTTCTATTTGACAAGTTGTCCTTGTATGTAAAAAGAAACTATTTACGAGTAGAATAATTATTCATAAGGTTATTATAAATATAATTTAATAGTAATTATACGTTTGATTTCATCATTAAAATATGACGAAAAAATTATATAGAATTGATATTTGAAATTATGTGTTTTCTTGATAAAAAGAAAGGACAACAAGAATCCTATTCCCTCTTAGTGTGGTTAATTAACAAGATTTTATTGCAGCAAAAAACTTTTGGTCATAAACAAAAAAGATTTTTAACCACACTCAAAATTGTGATTAAGTATATATTAATCACAATTTTATGACAAAAATTATATGGTCACACAGTTACGTCGTGTCGAAAAAGAATGATATGATTAAAATTTCAGTTTTTGTAGTGTATTGAGATATCCGTTAAATTAAAAAAAAATTATTTATATATTTTCGATACTTTGTTACGTCTCATCTCTAATTTTATCAATAAAAATGACTGGCGGTGGCTGCGTCCATCATCAAGCCAGCCCCAAATTTGTTACCGCATTTTTTTTTTTTTAAGAAACAAAAACTTCCAATACCGTTTATTTCAATAATATATCAACAGACATTCAGAGATTGAAAAAAAAAAAAAAACAAACAAACAAACAAACAAACAAACTTTTATATTTAAAATAAAAGGTTGGATCGCAATGGTTGAATTGCCATGCAACCATTTTTTAATCTAAAAAAAAGGTTGCATCACAATGGACGAATTGTTCTTTCATTTTTTAGGACAGGGAAATTTAACCGCTTTTTTAATTTTCAATTCGCAAAGGAAATTCAGTTTGCAGCCTAGCTAGCTGGATTATACTCTTTCCCAGATACGTACATGAACCCTGTTGTATTGTAGGCCTCGTAACATTAATATTGTTAAATTACATGGTGATACAATTAGCTTTAGGGGACATTTGGTAAACGTATTACATTTTAATTGTATTTGAATGAAATTTATTTTTTGAATGTTGTATTTGATTGAAAAGTATTTGTTTTGTATTTGAATGAAATGTGTGTTTAGATGAAAGTATTTTAGAGTTAAAAAATTGATGTGATTGATAAAAGTAGAGATAAGTAGTAGAGTTGAAAAGTTAATGTGATTGTTTTAAAAATGTTTTAAATAGTAATTGTTTTCGTAATACTGTTGTAAAATTTATGTTTCGTGTAAAATTGTATTGTATTTAAGTAAACTTAAAATGCAATTTTTTTTACCAAACAACACCTTAAATTAGTTTATTTATGAGAGACGACTTTACATTAAAGAGTATTTTTTTTTTATGTAAATATCAAATTTTATTATTAATAATTAATTTAATCTTATATTAGAAATGTTCTTACGATATCAATCCACTGCAAAACTATGCAAATCTAGACACTCAGCTACTGTCTTCAAACCCACAAAAAGTATTAGCAACAAGAGTACTAATAGTACCCCGGCCAATAAGGGGCTCTTGGTCTCCTCAAATTATGGATCTCTGATCTCTAGACAGTTTTATCAAAACTAATTAGTGATGCCATCTGATTAGACATCCTTGACATCTCACAAGAGGAATGCAGATATAGGCTTGTCCAAAACACAAATTCAGAGACGGATTTGTTAAAAAAATTATTGATCAATCAGATACTAATTTCAATCACATTGCTTTTTGTTGACGAAAATTTTAACTAACTGAATTTTAGTCAAAATTTGACAATAAATTAATGAACTTAATGTAAAAGCTAAACATTAATTCAAATTATGATGTTTTAAATTTATTAGAGAAGTATGTGAAAAATACTTATTAAGAGATCAATGGCTCACATATAAGCTATCTTGATCAATGGTCAAGATTAGCCAAGCAAATTCCAATTTCTTTAAAAGAAATTAAAGAAATAATGAGAGAGATGATGGGGAGCACGTGAGGGAGGAGCCTCAAACAGTCTAAGTGAATTAATTCACTTGTTTTAGCTGCAAAGAAACGACCGAGAAAGAGAAAGAAAAAAAGAGAAAGAGAGAGAGAAAGAGAAGAAGAGAAAACATCCTCTGCGGTTTTCTTTCAACCGTTCAGATTCTCTCTTCAAGCAAGCAGATCATTCAAGTTTTCAGCCAAGATTCCACAGCAAGGCGTTCTCAAGTTTCAAACAAGGTAAACCTTCTTTTTCTCACATTTTCGAGTGGAAAATCTGGGTTATTTGAGAAAGAAAAAGAGAATGTGAGTTTTGCATGTTGAGATTTTCGGTTAAATCGAAACATGGTTCAAGTTTAGTTGTTTTTAAGCACGAATTCGTGAGTTGATGGTTTAGAAAACCAAGTTTCAGTGAGTTTTCTTCAAGAAAGTTTTAATTTTTAAAATGTTGAGTCAAGATTTTGGTGGAAGCAAAATGTGAAATTTTGCTTATGAAACCATAGATTTATGACAGTAGAAATGCAGTTACACCTTGAAATGGTCTTATAGAGATCGATTTTGAGTGTAAGAAGTAGAACAAATGCCATAAAAGCCTTAAAAAAATAGAAGTGAGAATTTCGGACTTAGAATGAGAATTCTGGGATGAACAAGAGAGTGTACACGGATGTGTACAAGGGCGTATTGAGATCATGGCACCGAACATGCCCACATACACGACCGTATTTCGAGAGAGTTTGAGACCCGAGAGGTACAAGGTCAAGAACACGGCCATGTATCGAGCCGTGTAAAATGGCACATGGTAGTGGAAAGGGCGTGTAACAGATTATGTTTGACAATAGGAAAACACGTTAACAAACACGGTCGTGTAGCCACTTGTGTAAGCATGCATGAGTTACACGGCCATGTTGCATGAATTACATAGCTATGCACATAAGCTCAGAGGATTACACGGCCACGAACATGCCTGTGTAGGAAGACGTGTTCGAAGCTAAAAAAAAAAAAAAAGAGTCTGGAAATATGATTTTTATATTTTGTCATGTTTCAAGTATAAGATAAACGTTGGAAATAATCAATGATTATTTCTTTTATAAGAGTTCAAGCTAGACACCTCGAGACAGCGGTCCCAGATCAGCAGAGGCTCACGTTAGCAGACTTTCTGTAAGTTCAAGCATTGTCCTAGCTGCAACGTAGACAATCATGTTATGTTTTATGATGTTATATTTATTGTTTGGTGTGTATGTCAGACGTTGACCGTCTACTTCACGATACACATGTCAAGTTCATGTCATGCATGTAGAATCCATGTTTCAAGTAGATGATTCAGGTATACATGATAGACAAATATCAAGCCCATGAAAACATGTAGGTGCACAAGACACTATAGTGAGATTAATAAAACTCACACCCCAAGTAAAGCATATAATAGGTTCCTACTGTAGGGCAATCAGTATACTACCCAGTTGGAACTTCAGAAAAGATAGTAATTAAACCAGTTATTGGCGTACCAACCTCTCGACCCACAGTGAGGTTTTCATGTTCAGTTTTAGTTAAGACTGCGGAGGTCAGCACTAAAGTACCACTCCCAATCATGCGTGCCTTACGGTACGACCAATTAGGGGCCCAACATCAGAATCCAATTTCAGATAATATCCTAAGACTTAACATACAATCATGAACATGTTTTTCAGAGTTAAGCTTCATGCATAAGTACAGTATTGCATGCTATGATTTCATGTTTTTATGTTTGAACTTACTGAACCTATAGCTCACTAGTTTGTTCACATGTTACAGATAAGAGACCTGTTCACCAGTAGTACACGGTGGACGACGGATAGAGTATGTACATGCCAGGGGGACTAGGCGAGGGATAATGGTCCTACCATGAGTTTTCTATTGTACAGTTTTGAAAATTGAAGTATGTAAATTTCAAGAACATGATTTTAAGACAAGACTATGTGATAGGAGAATTATGAACCATGTATATGTTACTTTGTTAACATAATTTCCTTATCACATTCTCGAACAAGACATGTATATGTTTTCAAGTTATGCATTAAGAAAAAAAAAATTTATTTCGTAAAATTTACAAGTAGTTTTCAAGTTAAGTATGATGCCGGTGACCCTAGAAGCCTCCATACTATTACGGTTAGCTACAGAATTGATTGTAATAGTACTGTAGAACCTCTATAGCAAGAGCGGGCCGCTACAGAAAATAAAGTAACAACACGTCCCAAATTAAGCCAGAGAGATATGAAGATAGTACCAGCTAGTTTCAAGATCTTGGAATATTAAAGGATATTATTAACATACGAAGAGACATATTCACTGATCCAGAAATAAAAATACCTTTAAACTTTGTGTTTGAAAGTAAAATGTTTTAAGACTTATAAATGAATATAATTTTATATTTGGATTCGTTTGCTTTCTATGAAGAATTGTTTTTTTTTTTTTACGTTTACTTTTTATTTGGTTTGCCATTGATATTGGATTATGATTTTATATAATTTAGTTTTCATTTTTAATAAATTTGAGTGTATGTTTTAGTTCATCTATTCTATTTATTAAAAAGAAAAAAAAAAAAACAAATGTAATGAGTGTTAGCAGAAGCATGAATAAGAATAAAACTTATAAAGTAAAATGATAAGAAACTCAGACAAAACTTCAGACATTTCGTTTAAAACACTTCTCCTTCTCCACAACTATTTCTCATTTACAATGGTGCTAAATGAAAATGAATGAATGATAGAGATAGTTCATTAAAAGCCAACAAGAAGAAATATAAAATGATGTGTGAAGTGAGATTGTAAATAAGTTATGTAGATTAAAATTATACCATTAGATTTGAAGCAAATTAAAAAAGAGTAGGGTTGAACTGTTGGATCGCTCCTACTAAAAATTTAAGTAAAAAATCATTGGTGGTGGTGGTATAATGACAAAAGGATGATCTATCAAAACTCTCTTGTTTAGCATCTGAGAATCAAAAATCATTATTCATTATGAGGTTAAAATTATACTTCTCCAATAGTTTGCCAAGTTGGACTGAAACTTGGTGACTTTGGACTCCTTAATTGTTATGTAAGAAAGTATGGACTCCTTAGCATCTGAGAATCAAAAATCATTATTCATTATGAGGTTAAAATTATGCTTCTCCAATAGTTTGTCAAGTTGGACTGAAACTTGGTGACTTTGGACTCCTTAATTGTTATGTAAGAAAATATGGACTAAATACTTCTTCCATTTCATATATAATACTAGTAGATTCTCATAGTTACAAAGATATGGGCTGGAACAACTCCATTTTTGTTGAGAAAAAAACGATTGAAATACAAATTTTTTTATATATTTTCGTTCCCTCTTCTAGGCTATATTATAGATATAGATCTAAATATATTATAGATATATATGAGTGATATATATTTTGTTTGCATGTGCGATAAGGTCAACTAATGGTAGTAATGGTGGTACGTAGTGCTTCTCTTTAGGATATGCACCTTATGACCTACTTATGGTGGTAGTAATTAACGGTACTAGAAAATTGAATTAATAGAAGTGGTTTTCTTTCCTTTTCTTTATTTATTTTGTAATTAGAAATTACAGCAGCTGTATACTGATGACTCGGGATGATATGATCAAAAATAATAATGAACAAATTGTTGAGTTATTTTTTTTAATAATAATTACCTCTTATGGTTTAAGGTTTACGCAAGCAAAAGAATATTGTATAAAAAAAAAAGGAAGTAAAAATAAATGTGATCCCAAACTGAAAAGGAGTGTAACATAATTGATTAAATAATTAAATCCAAGCCATACAGAAATGAACAGGTATAATGCAACCTTTGCTCTATTTAAGCACGAACAAAACTCAACCCTAAAACTCATGAAAATTAACAAAGAACAATTCTAACATTTCTTTATATTTTCTTCCTCTTTGACTTTTTTTTCTTAATTTTTCTTATTTCTTACTTAAAAGCTCCCCGGCCGGGGCGCTGCAGGAAAATCGATGGCTGATCAAGACCAGCAAGCTGAAAGCTATGCCGTTTCTTTCCAATCCCAGAATGTCAATTGGGACGACAATAATAATACTAAATTTGATTCACCAATCAAACCCAAAAGAAACAAGTACGCTTTTGGCTGTGCGCTTTTGGCTTCTATTGCTTCAGTCTTATTAGGATACTGTAAGTACCAATCTTAACTCTATTGCTTCATCTTGATCGTTTATATATATATATATATATATTATCTTCAATACATATTTAAATGTTATTTTTTGTATCTTATATTGATCAGTTAATTTTTTCGTGCGCTTTATTCTAGAATATATTTGTGGCTTTTCTTTTTCTTGATTGTTTTTAAATTGATGACCGCATGATTGAATATATATATATATAAATATGGATGTATGTATGCATGTATGTATGTACGTATGTATAGGAATGTTGATGTTAGGTCAATTAATTTGTCAATGAGCACAGAGAAAACATGAATTTAACAAAATAAAAAAATTTAGTGCATTGCAGATTTGCAGTCATACTTAGGATATACGTATACTTGTTTAAAGTCCACACCAAAGTAATAACTGAGAGGAAAAATAAAGTTACATGTATATATTTGGATGAATAGACAATTTTATCATTCATATTTTTTTTTCTTTAAATTTTGTAAGAAAAGTTATGCTTTCGTGCCATGTGTCTTGCAACATTCGGATATGCTAAATTGTTTCTTCTTAAGTTTTTGTTTGGATTTGTTTGTTTGTTTTAAAAAAACATTTTCCAGTTGGCTTAACCATTTTTTTAATGAATCACGTCCCACTTTTTTGTTTTCATGTGCTTTATTATTTATCAAATAATATTAAAGAAATTAGTGACACTATTAATAAAAGATTGATGTTAAGATATTAGACCTATAAATAAGATACATTTTTTTATTAACAATGGTGTGTTAAAAGAATCTATAAAACATATGAGAGATTTCAATCAGAAATTATTTTGCTGGTCTGGAGTACGATATTCCGCGGCTTTGTGATGTTTGGCCCTGATGCTAAATAAATATTTTAAAAAAATTGTAAGAATTTAAATTTTTTAATGAAATCTTTGAGATTTTCGGAAAGACGAAACAACCTCAAGAAAATATATATTTATTTATTTTAATTTTGTATAGAGTCTTGAAGTGTTTATATATCTAATTATGTTTCCCTTTAAAACCAACCCTTCGGAGTAAACATGTAGCTAGAATTTTGGGATTAGTCGATGGATAATAAGCAAGATTGAAAAATCAATATTTTCTTTGATATTTTCACAGATATTTATGTATTTTAGAAATATCAATATTGAAATAGGGGTACGGTATCCTTTTTGCAGAACATCTACAAAATTACTATAATTATCGATAATTTATGAAAACATCAATTTTCATAAATATTGCAGTGTAAAATGACAAAATATCATGGAAAATTCCGAAAATTTCTGCAAATATATCGATAAATTATCTATAAAATATCACTACTTATTTTTTTTTTATTTTTTAATGTAGTAAACTTCCATTTAACATCCTGTTTCAAATTGATTTTTCAAACTTTTTTCTATAAAGTTTCTATCATAAAACTTTGAATTTATTATTTGAACATAGGTTTGAAGTTCAAAACTACAACTCAAAAAGAGTCTAAATAAAATTAATCTTCATTTTAATAGTTTTGTATACTAGTCTTTTTTTTTTTTTAATACTTTAAAGCCAACCTTATTATGTTAGATATAAGGTACTTTTATTGTGTTGGTTTTCAATTATTTTACTTAATTTGTCAACTTATGTGTATCATTATTGTTTTATAGTCACTTCTTACCATGCATATTTATCAAATATTTAGCATTGTCATAGAGAGATTCAATTGGTTTATATATTATTAGTTATTTTAAGGTTCCTAGAGTTTCATTTAAAAATTCAATGTTTTAGGATCATTTTCCATATCTTATATTAATTTCTACTAATATCGATATTTTTTAAATATCTAACTACTGATATTTCTGTAAATATTAATATTTTCATCTTTGATAATAAGTCAAGTCCGTATTCATCTTTTTATTCTCGATCATAAACTAGTTTTGTTTAAAAACTAAATAGTACATATATGTGATCCTTGTCAAATAAAAAGAAAAAATGAAAAATATATGTGATTGCAAATATAATCTAATAATAATTTAATACTTGATTCCACCAAATGATGGCTTGAATTCCCACCTCCAAATAAAAAAAAAATTGCAAACATAGCATTTAGAGATAATAATAAAAAATGTATGTTTGAACAATTGAACTTCTCACACTTAAATTTAAGTTTTTTTTTTTTTTTAAAGAAAGAAACGAAAATGTTAAATGGAATGGGGTAATCAACGGCCAAATATAAAAGTGCTTGACATTAAATCTACCAATGAAACCAATCAACTTTTACATTCACTTATTAGTTAAAATTTGATACACATTGAAATTGACAGCTAGAAGAGCTTTTAATTCTTTTTTTTTTTTTTTTTTTTTTTTTTGCTCAAGGAGTTTTTAATTCTCTTGCGGTTTAGGTAAAAGAAAACTAATTCAGCTGCATTTTTTTATTTTTCTGAAATTGTCAGTAAAAGATAAGGATGACATTTTTACACATGGGTGTAGGTATCAATAGGTATCCGCTTCATTAAGGATGGATAATGATAATATATGGGTATGGGGGGTTAAAATTAACCCCCCACATGTGTACAAGGTGGGTGTAGGGGAAATTCTCCTATACCTGTACCCACTCCATTTATATTCACCCTTATAAAAATATATATTTTTATGTTTATATATATTGGAATTTTTAGTGTTTTAATATTTTAATTTTCTTAATGAATTTGGTTTATAGATTCTTGGAGTTTCGATTTTGGTTTTTAGATTTCAATCTCATTTTTAATTACATTTATGATTATATAACTAAATTTTATGAAAATTGTAACGAAATTTATTGAGTTTTTTTTTTTAATTCATAATGGGTAAATGGGTAGGGTTTAAGTATAGCATTCCATTGAAGAAAACCAACTCCCACACACACATTAAATTAGGTGAGTATGGGTAGGTAAATTGTGGTGGGTATAGGGGTGGGAGAAGCATACCCACTCCTGACCCACCCCATTGCCATCCCTAATCATTTCTAATAAAGGGATTTAAACTCTGTATCTTTTGATGGAGTCCGATGTAATATTGTCATTAGGATACGTTAAATCATGTGATTTTATTTTTTAAATTCAAAGTTATTTTTCTCTCCAAATTACTAAAGTACCCTAATTTTTAAATTTAAATTTAAATCGACTCATTTAATCAATCATTTATATTAAACAGAAAGAAAGTAATTTTTTTCCTTGAAAAATGTTGTTATTTGAATTAACCTTTGATATCTATCAATTATCTGTACAACTACTTCAATCGATATTAAATATCCAAAAAAGAAAGAAATTGAAAAATTTAACCATTTTCCCCCCTTTATAGCATTACTATTTAAAAAAAATTGAAGGGAATATTATTGAGATTAGTTAACAAATACATTTAAATGGAAATTACTACCATAAATATTGTTAAAAAAATATTAAATAACTATATTTTTAGTCGCTGAATACATAAATATTTAACTTGCCTAGAAATTTTAATCGCAAAAGACTTTCTATTAGTACCCCTTTTTTTTTTTTTTTTGGTCTCATAAGGATTTCATCAACTAAATTTACATTTTCTTCGATTAATAATAATAATAACAAAAACACACATTACTCAATATTAAAGTTGGATTTTACAGATTTTGGTGCAACGAGTGGAGCAGTAATTTACCTAAAGAAGGACCTCAATATTTCAGAACTATAGGTGGATATCGTCCTCGGATTGTTTAACTTCTGCTTCACTATTCGGATCCTTAGCCGGCGGAAGAATCTGCGACTGGATCGGCCGTCGATACACCATAGCATTAGCCAGTGTCCTCTTCCTTGCTGGAGCTGTCCTTATGGCCTGCGCCTCCGGCTACCGCTTCCTCTCCGTTGGCAACTTGGCTTGCAGCACCGGTGTTGGCTTTGCCTTCATGATCGCCCCTGTCTACACGGTCGAGGTTGATCCAGCATCCTTTTGTGGCTTCCTTGCCACATTCCCGGAGTTATATTTTCCCTTTTTTTTTTTTTTAATCTTGCAACAATAAGAAATTTTACTGATTATGTTACGCATTATCTATTAACAAAAAGTTAAGTATCCAAAGGTAAGTATCCTCAGATTTACAAATAGTCATGTCCACGTTTTATTCACAATATTGTATAGTGCTCTCAAGTAACTTTTAAATTTAAGCATTTTCCAAGTAGCTAGCTAGGAAACCGTATGTGTTACATGAGTTAGGCGACAACATTGAGTAGATGCAAATGTGATTTTGTATCTGACATGTTGTCCCCACTTATCAAACCTCGACTTAAATGAGGAAGTAAAATGTTTTAGAACACCAACATGTTAAATATCACTAGTAATATAACATATTCTATAACTTATCTATTGTTAGTGAAGCACGGTGCTTAATCCCACTGGAATTAAGCCTTATTCAACGAGAAAATCATTTTGGACGTCGAAGAAAACCATTTTGGACTTTGCATTCGACCTAATTTTAAGTAATAGATCTAAATACGACACACAAACATAAATTGTCGGTTCTAATTGAAACCCAACATTTTTCAACTAAATTAGAATAAATTAGTAAATAGTGTATCCAATAACACCTAACAGTTTATTCAAGTCATCGTTTAGCTCATGTTTGGCACTTTGTTTTGTAGTATTGTGTTTCAAAAAATTCTTTTTCAAAATAAGAATCCTTTTGAGTTGGTATTTGGGAGAGAGGAAAAACGAGGATAGTGCAGATTTCAAAACATAAAAAAATTAGATTAAATAAAATCTTTTAGAATAATTCCAAAATAAACATTTCAAAACGATGTGTCAAAAACACTCTTTTTATGTTAAAGTTAGTTCACATTCAGCAATTTGATCTCCATTCTCTAACCCTTTCACATCCATACATGCATGCAGGTCTTCATGAACGTTGGGCTACTGGTGGGCTACATCTTGGCCTGCGCATTCTCCAAACTCCCACTCCACTTAGGCTGGAGACTAATGCTCGGCGCCGGTGAAGTCCCCTCCGTCTCCTTCATCGCCGGCATCCTCGCCATGCCGGAATCCCCCCACTGGCTCGTCATGCAGGGCCGCTTCTCCGAGGCCAAGCAAGTCCTCGACAAAACCTCCGACTCCAAAGATGAGGCACAGCTCCGCCTCGCCAACATCATCGTAGCCGCCACCGCCACTGCCGACGCCAAAGCTACCGGAAAAGCCTCTCCACCAAGCCCCTGGAAGGAGCTCTTCCTCCGCCCCTCCCCCACCATCTGCCACATCCTCATCGCCGCTGTCGGCATCAACTTCTTCCGGCGGGCCTCCGGCCTCGACGTCACCCTCATCTACGGCCCCACAATCTTCGAGAAGGCCGGAATCCACCCAAACAGGAAGCTCCTCGCCATGATCGGCCTCGGCGTAGTAAAGCTGGTCTTCGTCCTGGTGGCGAACTTCCTCCTCTACCAGTCCGGCCGGCGGCCCCTCCACCTCTGCTGCACGGTCGGCATGATCATCTCCCTCCCGGGGCTCGCCGCGGGCCTGACCGTGATCGACTACTCGTCCGACAGGAAGCTGGCATGGGCGATCGGGCTCTGCGTGACCACGATACTGTCCAACACCGCGTTCTTCTCGATCGAGCTGGGGCCCATCACGTGGTTGTACACGTCGGAGATATTCCCGCTAAGGCTGAGGGGAGTCGGAGCGAGCATCGCTGTGGAGGTGAACCGGCTGAGCAGCGGGATAATCGTGCTGACATTCACATCGCCGTCGAAGAAGATAAGCATCGGAGGAACGTTCTTTAAGTACGCCGGGCTGTCGATGGTCGCCTGGCTCTTCTTCTACTCAATGTTGCCGGAGACCAAGGGCAAGACCCTTGAGGAAATGAAGTGTCTTTTCGGACATTTTTTCATCTGGAGGTCGTCTGCTAATAATTCTGATAATTTGATCATCAAGAAGAAGCCAGAGGAAGTTGTCCGTACTGATCAGGAGGCTTAGAAAGCAAGATTACGTGCGTAGCATACATAAATAAATTAAGCTACTTTTCCAGATAGGTTCTTCGGGTGGTACCAGTGAGCTGATGGATATTATTAAATAAGGGAACGGATTTTGGTCGAAGAAAACCAACGTCGAGGTTGGTGGTAAGTACCAGCAATAGGGTTGCACAAGATATTGTTTTTTTTTTTTTTTTATCTTTCTATTTTTGTTTTGGGATATAGGGTGTGATTGTTCACGTTGGTAATCAGAGCTGGTGTATCTGTATGTGTATTTTATCAATGCAATATTAGTTCGAGGGCTATTTATATTTATATTTATATTTATGTATACCAAGAACTTTACTAGCTGTTTGGCTACTTGGAAACTTTGAAGATTTATATTGACGAAGAGTTTTCTTGCCAATCGGCAAACATACATCAAGATTGCATTTTTTCTTTTGGCTTTAATTGACACTATACGGTATTAAATTTTGTTCCTTTTTTTTTTTTAATACCTAGCTTTTCCTTATTTTGCTTTGTTTTATTACGTAACTAAACAACCAAATAAGATAATTGAGGTTATAAGATCAATCAATTTTGTTTGGTATTAACCAAGTCATGTTTCAATCGTTGTAAGCATTCACATTACATGTAAATACTATATAATTTTTATTCAAATATAAAAATATTTACATTCAAATACCAATCATATCACATTTTAAATTCAATACAATTACTATTTATTATTTTATTTTTTTCTATTAGTTTTATTAATCACATCACACTCTTTTTCATTCTCTTTTTTCTCTTTCTACTTTTATACATCACATTACATATTCATTATTTAAATATAATTCAAATACTTTTCATCTAAACACACATTACATTTAAATACAATGCAAATATTTTTCTTTTAAATATAAATTATATTCAAACGTAATACATTTATTAAACAGAGCCTAAGAAGCAATTCCAAGCTATCACCTAGCGTTTTATTTTTATTATCATTATTTTTTTTTTTAGGGGTAAGGAGCACCTCGTTATTAGGGCTATATCAGCCAAGGCAACATGAGGAGCAGCCTCAAAGCTCCAAAATCAACAGAAGTGGAGAAAACTGCTTACGCCATACACGAGCAACCATGTTCCCCTAGCGGTAAATATGAGTATAGACCGTCCATCCGGTATCAAAAAGAGATGCTCTCCGATATCTTTGAAAATTAAATTGACATTATCCCCACGAAACACCGAGACACAGTTTACAGCCTTGACGACATTAGCAGTGTCAGATTCAACCAAGCACAGGAATGCCACCCGCTGCCACTGCCGCAAACTCTAATCCTGATCTTACTGCCAAACACTCGGCCGCATTTGGTGGGCAAGTTCCCTCCAGTTTCTGACTTAACACCCAACAACACAGCCATCAGAATCTCTAACAACAGCGCTCACACCTACAAAAATTGCCCCTGGGTGAACCAATGCATCAGCATTTATTTTTCACCGGCCTTGAGGTGGAAATGGGTTTAGAGGAACATTGGGAGCAAATGTTTTAGCTCGATTCCGATAATCTCCCAAAATCCGTCCTTCAGTTTCCACCACCCGAGTATACTCACGAGGCCTCTGATATGGCACTGTGAGATTCCTATTCCATCATAAACTCCAGGCTAGAGGGGAGGGAAAAAAAAAATGAAACACTCCAGGTCACTTAACTGGGAGAAGAGCTAGCTACCGTACACACTTAAAGGCGACCAGGCAATGGTTATAGAAATAATAATAATAATAAATAATTAACTCGAATTCCATTTATAATCAATAACTACAACCTGTAATTTTACAAACCTCACGAGAAATCCCACCTCTAGAATACAAGGAACTCGAATTGAATTTTATGCCGTTTTTACAATCCACTCCTACTACCATGGAAACCACCCACACCCCCGGGGAAAAAAATCGAAGCTGTATGTATGACGAAGTATAGTATAATTATATCAACTTACAAATAATGATCATGTACAAAAACGCAGTTGAGCTCTGAAAATTTTCTTCTACTTCTCAATGCCTTGCTGCAGATACTGTATCAAGTCGTACCCAGCAGTGGTCCACTTGTTGTAAGCATCAGTGCAGACGCGGATCATGAAATTGGCTGCCTCACGATCAGTCATTTCAGGATGAAATCTCTTGCGAAGATTCCCAATTGGATCGCCCCTGCTGAAACAAGGCAATCCACTGTCTAGCATTAACTGAACTGTGCTGAGAATCCCATCCATATAACGGCGGGCAGCAAGGTATCCCTTCACGCACAAGCTGTGGCAAGTGTGATGCCAAAAAAGGAACAGTTCAGAAACGAAATCTTCGATTGACAAGTTGTGTTAATGCACAAATGAAAGCAGCTTAATAAGATAGACAAGCCAACAACGATAAAGTTCCCAACTACCTCACAAATTGGTGCCAGGTCTCACTCTTCATAACACCTGAAGGGTCTAGTAGTTGAGTCATTTCATGGCTCAGCTTAAAATGTGCACTTTCAAACCGCATATTCCCACCTGGTGAAGTTTCCAAGATAAAACCAAAATCAATGTGAACGAGTCTCCCCACGCTGCAGTAAAAAAACATAAACAGCGTCAGTTCATAAGTATTGTTATTTTTAGTAAATTTAAGAATTTGCATAGCACAATATCAAGCGACTGAAAGACAAGTTAAATTTATTTTTCATGTTTGGCGAATAAATTTGCTTTTCATCAAAGTTACAAAATTGCTTTCTAGGATGTGGATAAAGAAGTAAAGTAGATCATACTTGTCAAATAAAAGATTGCCATTGTGCCTGTCCTTAGGTTGAAGTAAAAGGCTGGCAACTGCATAACCAGCGCTGCTTATGATGAAGTTATCTCGTGCAGCTTCAAAACCGGGAGACCCCACAGGGCCATAGTCCTGCTGAAAAATCTCATACAAACCACCATCAGTAGTTTCACCCATCTGACTTCTACTCCGTGTATTAGGCACTACCTGCAGGGTGTGAAAAACGCTATTTAGAGAAAAGATTCGTGTGCAAAAATACCAAGTGAATGCTAGAAGATATGATGAACTTACCTCAATTATACCTCTTCCCGGGCCAGTTGGGAGTACACCATAAGGAAATAAATAAAGATTAAGTCCAACTGCTTCAAACACATCTCTAAGAAGTGAAATCACTTGAAGAGCAAGAACATCTTGGCGACAATCATCTCCAACCTTCAAAGCATTGAGCTCAGTTAAACCATGTACGAAGAACAACAATACTTCTAAATCAAAGAGCAAACAAAAAATTGAGATTGTAGTTTAATTGTGATTAAGTTTGGCCAACTTGAGTTGGGTGATCTCAATTTGCAATTTATGGTAAAATGATAGAATTTACTTGTGCATTTCAAACCGTGATACAGGGATCTGAGCCACAAGAAAAATAAAATAACATTCAAAATATACAGGAATACGCATACCTTAAAAATGCAAGCTTGTGGTTTTATGTCATTGTGATCTCCTTCCCGATCAACTACATTGAACGTAATCATGATGGGAACTTTGGCTGCTGACTGCAACGGAATTCCACTATCTACCTGAATGCCCCTAACAAGTTTGTTAGGCGCTGTCGGTAGATATAGGTCTTCTCCTTCCATTTCAATTTTCTCCAACTCTCTGTCAAAGCAAGTTAACAAATAAACTTAAACATAAGATATACATACACAAATGAACTAAAACAAAGGCTAATTTGAAGTGCACCTCCGAATGCCAGCTCGTCGTTCTTCTTTGGGAAGTGGAAAGAGTACACCAGAAACAGATGTAACCTTGTCGAAGAAATCAAATTCTCTTTTAAACAAGTCAAGAGCCTTCGGGGAGAAACCATCAATAATCCGTTCCCTAACAAGTGGCAACAGTGCTTGAAAGGAACTGTTTTGAAACGACTGCAATAGATACAAATTATAGAACCTCTCTTTTTAGAAAAAGATAAAATGTCAGCAGAAACACAGACCAAATTTTTACTCCTCATGTACAAGGCTAGAACCTTACTACCTTAGATGATACGTCTACCAGCTGCTGCATATTTTTCACTCCTTAGAGTTGGAGCATCTTGCAAATTCATATTTATCTTTACACATCTCAAGAAAATGGTATATATGGACATAACTAAATATAGAACAATTTAGCAATTGTTCTCACTTTTTTCATGAAAGTCCAGATCTGAACTAATCCAATTCAGAAGCACTTGTCACATGGAATAAAAAGAAGCAAAGTGCACATGGTTGGCAGCTACTTGACATGATCCACAATAGATCGAAATTTACCTTTCCAGATCCAACCTCTTTCCCTGATTCTGGTCCTGATGCCTCACCCTGATATATATAGATACAAAGATAAATTGATACATAAAAACAAAGGTAAATTGTAAATGAAAGCATATTGTACAAAACCATTAGAGAATGATAAGAATCTCGGTTAATCTACCAAATTGTTTGGACTACGTGATTTGGCAGGTGAAAGTTTCCTTTTATTAATTGAAAAATAACAACTCACTTGCCATATCATTTAGTACATACAGGAAAATATGGCAGGATAACTTGGGATCCCCAGCATTTCCCAAGGCCATAGAGTTATATTAACCTGGCCCACAGTAAGAAAATAAAAAGATGAAAGTAAAGTTTATTTTAGTCGCATAACATAGTTGAATTAAAATTACCTGTAAATGCCAGATTAAAATATGGGCAAATACATCACTTCTTTTAGCTGCTCTGAGCAAATATCCTTCTACTAACCTCTGGAAAACAATTAAAGCAAAGATCAGATTAACAACGAACCAGGTAAAATGGTGGAGACTTCATAGAATAAAATTATGAGCAGTTTGATTTGTAATTACAATACTATATATATGTATTTATATATATATATATTTTTGGTGATAGATCCTACTTGATAATTTAAGTATGACTTAAGGCTTATAGGACTGGATATTATCCTGGGATTTAGATATTCATGAATCAGGAATTCTTATTAAACTGCTAAGCACTATCTTCCATAACAAAAGTCTGACAAGAGATTTAACAGTCAAAATCTTCATAATAACTTACCCCTTCATCATATCGCAAAGCCTGAACTAGCTGTGGCATGAAAAATGTTACTCGTTCTGGAGGATAGGATTCCAAAACTCTAAGAACATATGCCATGACACGTGGATGCCCTTTATATGCAGGGGTTAGGAATTCAAGAGCTTGCGTGATGGAACAAGCTGCCCAGTGTGGCAACTGTTGCAAAAGCACAGAGTTTTCATCTACTGCCTTTGGGTTAACAAAATACGGCAGTGCTTCTGGAATGCAACGGATATCCAATATATGCAACTGCAATAAAAAAATCCAAGTGTAAGCACAATGCCAATGAAGACAAACATGAATTTGTGTGTATGTTTCTCCTGTAACTACTAAAATCACTCTATGTTTAGCTTTATATGTTTTCTCATGGAAATGGAAATAGTATAATTATTCTCCATTTAGCTATTGAGAAAATATAAGAAAATATGCAACAATCAAGGTGCTTCGAAAGCTTTTGGTTACACAGAGATGTCTCTCAACTAGTTTTTGGTGGCTAAACTTAAAAGCAGCATGCAGTCGACCCAACCACAGAAAATGCACTACAAAAGTCCAAAAGAATCAATCTAACCTAAGACATCTGTTCTTGTATTATTGCGCAACTAACTAATTTTGCAGGTTTTTCATTTATACATATTCTTATAGTCAATCTACAAGCTTATGGCCTTCACTGTACATGCATAGCACTGCACGAAATTCTTATTAATACAAATGGCAACAATGCCCAAGTCCAAGTTTTATTCTCTTTCAATACCATTGTCATTTTCCAGAATGGATGGGGATTGGAGACGGCAAGAAACAATAGAAAATATGAACTACCACAGGTGATTTTTTTTTTTTTTAAATTAATTGTTCAGTTGATTAATTTCAAATAAGTTGTATCTTGTTTAGACCGATAAATAAAGTTGAGATTATAGTCAAAGCTGCTAGTAGAAAACCAATCAAATGATCCATATTTGGAGTAATTTCTTAATTTATACTATGATAGGTTATATTTTTCTGTGCTTTATAACACAACAAAATACCAATAATTAACATTTATATATTATGACTTACTCACATATTGTTATAGATGAACTTACATAACTTACTCCACAGTCCACACATGGGGAAAGATGTTATCTAGTTTTTTATTGTAAGCCGTGCTTTCCGTTTTGATAAGCCTATTGTAAGTCAACAGTTCAAGATTGAAAGTTGGTTTCAAATTCTTTATATAGATGCTGCCCGTGTAGACAGTGAATATAGAACTCAGAAAATAGAAAGTAATCTTAAGACTCAAAGCATACAAGAATTTTAGGTTGGCTTGTCTTCTCCTGTGAAAATGACATTCCCTTACTTTATTGCTAAGACAATGTAACATTCCAATAAATTTCAACATTTTGCTGTTAAAAAATTCCTACTCTGTTTTGTCCTGGAATAGAAGTTAACTGAAGTCAGTTCAATGCTTAATCAATTATGCATGAACACTCACATCACCAGAGTTATAATAAATTTCAACATGACATCTATCCTGTGTGATTCCGCGTAGCCATTCTCACAATTATTTAATTAGAATAGTTGTCATTTCTAATAGCCATCTAGAATGAAGCAAACCTGAACTAAATTTGTTACTTCAGACTTCAATAATGCATTTGTTGGAAACCTTGAGGCCAAGGATAAAGCTATATGAGGATCCACAGAGAAAGCAGTCCTAGCATATTCAATCCATCTATCCGAGCTAATTTTAGGCCGAGAGTAAGTACTGTCCCTGAAAATTAAATGAAAACATGAAAGCAACCAATTAACACTCACTTGGAATTACAAGTAACAAAAAAAAGATTAAGAAAGAAGGTAAAATACACAATAAATTCCAAAGTATAGGTTACTTTGTATTAGTAGGTTGAGCCCAAACTTCAAGTCTATCAGCCTCATGCTGACATAGCATTAGAAGCAACAACTTCCTCTTTTCTCTTCCAATGGCATAGTTTTCCATCTGCCCCCACACAGGGTGATATTGATTGTTCTGCAAAAACTTAAGCACTTTTATTGTGCACATTGTTCACAGGTCACCAAAGAAAAGTATACAAATGATTGTAATGGGTGGGTCCTATAACTTGATTCATTTCAATGTAAATAGTGTCTAAAACTTTGTTTAGCTAATAGTATCTGCGAATAAATCATCATACCACATCAACCACATTGCTCCCATTGTCACGACTCCGTCCCTTTGTATCAGATTGCATTGTATCTATCCGCTCACTTGAAAGGTAGTCTACAAACACAGAGACAGACTGAGCCTCGCTCTGAGCAAAACTCATATTGTTGACATCATACCATTCCGGCCAATGAGCAAACCAACCCAATGAGGCACTGTATTACAATCAAGGAGAACTTTCAGCTTCAAATTGAAGATAGTGCATAACACACACAAATAGTCAAATATACTCAGAAACCAACTTGCCGTAGTGCCAAACTTTATACCTGTATATCCACATGTATCATTAAGACGCTTAGCTTATATTCAACCAATGCAAGCCCTCAATTTAGAAGTTTGACAAACCAGAGAAAATGCCTAAACTTGCATATTAATTAAATGTGAAAGGAAGACCAGTTATCTTAATTTTCTTACTAGTTTTCCACATTTTTTCATGTGGACAAAAATTTCTAAGCATCCTAGGCAAAAGAAAACTATATCAATATGTAAACTTATATTAAAACATTCAATTGAAGTTATGCATACCTACCCCAAAACCCCTCTCCCCCTAAAGAAACCAAAGGGACAGGAGGCAGATTATTTGCATGAACATATATCATGTTTTAGAAGCCACGTAATGGATCACAGCATACATTCAGGCCACGCAGACATCTATAACAAAGAAATATCTCTAACCAGTTGGGGAAGCAATTTAACAATAAACTCAAATTTTGTTTCCATGACGAAGAAAAAGGATCATTGCTAACCGATAAATCCGGTCTTCCAGCAGCTGTAGCCCTGTTTTAAAATTCAACAAATTTCCCTGGGATTGGCATGAACAGAACTTGAGACCAAGAAGCATAACAGTGAAAAAGGTTCCAGTGGCAGCAGGATGCGGTGAAAAATTCCATGGGAGCTTAGTCGTTCCTTGTAACATTCGACCAAGAAGCAAGAGTTGCTCAACACTATTATGCCGAACTACCTAAACAAAGAATAAGAAAGTCATATTTAAAAAGAATGGAACTTGTACAAACAGAAATACATGTTTCACTTTATTCATATAAAGATGACACCCTTAAAAAGTGGACCATACATCTTGCTCCATTAATCAAAGCATAAATTTAATATTACAAATGTCAGACGTGATATTGGTAAAGGCTTGAAACAAACACCAATAGAAAGCAAGCAAGGGAGTCGCGTCATTTTCAACAATACAACGGGAGGAGCATTAGCAACGGCTATGTATGGCATATAGAAACAACAACACATAACAATAATAGTAAACGAATGATTGGTGCAATTGCTAAGCGCTGAATAAAGTGGCAGGAAAAAAAAAGGATACAATGTGTCAAACCATGATTCCCACTTTCAACACCACCAACAACAATAATAATAAATGTAAGATCGGTACAAATACTTTCACTAATCACTGAATTGCATGGCAGAAAATATTTTGAAAATGAAAAAGAGAGAGATGCAATGTGCTGAACCATGATCCCACTTGATAATTATGCTATCTTTTCCCCCACAGTATGAAATGCTAGTGTTGTAAACCCCTTTTTTTTTTTTTTTTTTTTTGGTGTGAAAGGAGAGGGGGGGTGGGGGCTGGGGTGTGGGGTGGGGGTGGTGGTGTGGACCGTAATTTGAGGTGTGTTGAACTCCAAGCCAAGCAAAAAAGGACAAAAGTAATACAATTTCCAACCTCAAAGCGGTCAATGAAAAATCCAAGCCATAGCCTATGAGCCATTATTTGCTCAACAGGATCAATTTCAGGGGGCACCTCTGGCTCTCCAGGGGCAAGGTGAGGCCTTAATTTTGCAGCAGGTCCAGAATACCTCACATCAGATGCAAAGAGACCTCGTTTTGTATCAATTGTCCACAACCATGCATCAACAAGCTCTGCAAGGACAAGAGAACCCAATTCTGGAGCAGCAGAAACCAACCAAGTCCAAATGAAAACACCAGTTTCCATCGCATCTTGTGTACAAATATAAGCTGGACACCAACAGAGAAGACGGAGAAGTTGAGAAAATCCCTCTATATTTGATCTTGAATCAGAGCCCTGGAAAGGATAAATAGAAATTCAGAAACAATAATACCTGCCAAAAGAAACTAGAAATAAGTATTTAAGGGTAGCAGCACAATTTCTTTTACCAAATTTGATAGAAGTAATGCAGTCGCCTGGGAACAAGTTTCCCGAAATTGTGACTTGTCTACTTCCCCACCTTTCTCCGCAATATTAACACATTTTTGAAGTAAACGCACAAACTTAGTCAGCAACATCCCATTAAATGAATTATCATCAGCTTGTGGCTGTTGAGGAAATGCTCCAGATATTAACCTCTGGAGGCCAACACCAAGCCCAAAACCACTTTGTGTATTACCTGATTCAAATCCACCAATACTGTTATACAACCTTCTCATACCAGCAATTTCTCCAGCATGGTTGCACTTCACTGTTGCACTGACTATTCCAGTACTGAGCACCTCCAAATTGAAGGCTTCTGTCAATTTTAAATTAGCTCCAGATGCCGCTGCAGCAGCAGCCATGACAGCAGGAATATTAGCAGTTCGTATGCCCGTCCAGCACTCATTTTTTGCCGTACCAATACGTATCTCAGATAGAAGAGAAACCACATCTGTCGTGTGCTGTGCTCTTTGCCATGTGTTTGCCTTACAAAGTTTGTCCTGCAATATGCATGTGCAAGTTGAAACCACTAAAATCAAAAACGCCAAACGAGCAAAATAAATTATGAACACCAACTGAACTTAATGTAACATGTTAAGTGAAATATGTAACATCTCAATCTAAGAAACTTCTGAGGAAATTAAAAGTAAATAAACCTTAATTTTAGAAGGCCGTCAAAAGTTAACTGGGCATGCATTACAGCTTCCACAACATAGTATATGCGGCATATAGGGGGGAAAAGAAGGAAAAAGAAAAGGGGGGCGGGTTGGGGAGAGAGGGATTTTTTTTTTTTTTTTTGGTTGGTTGGGGGGGGGGGGGGGGTTTGGTGGGGTGTGGTGGGGGTGTGTAACAGGTCATTGCAGTGGAGGAAACTTGATGAGGTAACAAGTCATTGCAGTGGAGTAACAAGTCAGAAGAGGTGGGTAACAAGTCAAACATATGAGACTAATTCTATGCAGTGGAGGAAAATTGACAAGTGTTACCAAGTGATTTGAATCCAATTGTTTACAGATTTTGATAATTGTACAGAAATACTAATAATTTCAGAGTAGAGTCACCAACCTGTAGGAGACCCTGGCTAGTGCAAGGAGCATAGGAGAGTGATTTAATGATCCATTCTCGAACAACTTTTTGATACAACGAACGAACTGTCACCACCCAGGCAGGATCATTGACAACAGTAGAAGGGGAATCATTATGCATTGAGAACAGCAGGGAATCAAAACAAGATGAATTCCACAAAACCTGCATGAACATTATTTCGTTATTTGAAAATTAACCAGGAAAGTTAAATAGCCATAGATAATGTGTTGACTAGTTAGTTTGGATTTTCTAGTAAATTAGAGTCATATCTGGGTTGATAGAGGGGTCCTGTGATTCTCCTATTTTTCATGAATAATGTAACTAACAGATTATACATCAGATTCTCTTCTGATGTTATAAATGTTAGTATCGTTTGTAGTTCTTATTCATTGAGGAATAATAAAAACAACGCATTGTTATTATCAACCCCTTCCTACATTTTAGCTTTTATAATGAATGAGAAATACTTTTGCCAGCATAATTTACCTGTGGAAATCTGTCTCTAATTTGATTCAACAGATTCACAGCCACCTCACGAATATGTTCCTCCCTTAGGGACATACTTTTGATAAGAAAACAAGCATGGGCAGAAAGAGTCAACTCTCTGACCTCAGCTTCATTGCCTGTTTCAGATATCCTATCTTCCTGAAACCAAATCAAAGCACTAGTGATGTTGGCATGACGTAACATGTAAACATAAAAGAGGAACACCACCCTCAGCAAGCCAACATTCTAGCAGGGAAGATGAAAAAACAGAAGAGATAGGCTCAGAAGTATTTTGGGCAAAAAAGACATACCAGCCATGATACTGCTGTTTCAAAAGCACGATGGACAATTGCCATTAAACATTGGAATACAGCTGGCATAAGGTTTGGAGTTTTTAAGTACTCAAATACACAACTGAATGCGCTTCTAGAAGCAGTTAAATCAGTGCTTCCATTAAGGATGCCACCATTGCTGCTGAAGCGTATAATCTCCAAAAATGCTACAGCAAGGAGATAAGTAGCCTTCACACCTGCAAATATTCAATAGTAACTTCCATCAGATGAAAACATAAAAGATGGAAAAAGAAATCTTATCTCAACATATTTGGTAAGAATGAATTCTACAAAGCCAAGTATTAGGACAATCTCCAATTTCCTTGCATAAAAAAAAATCCCTTTTTTTGGCCAAAAATAAGAAGAATAATTTGAAACCAGAAAAGCAATTTTCATTAACTAATACTAGGGGTTTAAAAGACCTGAAATTGTGGTCATTGATCCAACATCAATGCGTCCTCCAAGAGCAGCAGAGAGAGCAGTTCTTTGGGCTACAGCAGCTTTCTCATTGCCACTGCCCCGACGACTACCAGGGTTGTGAAGGGCATTGAGTTCTAATTCATCTTCAAGCCATTTCACAGAACTGACAACCTAAGAAGAATTAACATACATACTTGAAAATTTTTTTAAAAACCATTACAGCCATAGAGATCAGTTTTGAGCTAATAACTAACATGTAAGGAGTCCGATTTCAAAATGGAGAATCCAAAAATGAACAATCATGTTCAAAATTATTAGCTTAATTTGGACTAGGCTAGAGGGGATGAAGCAAGTTGGTCGCTATGGTTACAGAACAAAGCCAATTGGTGCAGCCATTGATTGGAAGTTAGATGCATCAACACTAATTCAGGTCAAATGTCTAATTCAAGCTTTACCACCCTTTTACTCGTATGTCTCTTTAAAGCCTTTCTAACGCAGCCATAGAAACTTAAGCCTAAAATTGGTCTTTGCAAAAAAGATAATGTTCTAAATTTCATGATTCATTTAGGAGATCAACCTGGAATAGTTTTATGACTTTTACATAGAATCTTTTAAGATGGCATTGGCTAATTCATAATCAAGATTCTCATTCAGTAAGAAATACAAGAATGTTGCATGTGATGTCTTCCTATTGAAGTGGTACTTCTATACTCGTAGGCTGATTATATCAATCAGGCCATCCCTGCATTTTTTTTTTTTTTTTTTGGTGCTGGAACAAATCATACCTTGACGTAACCTTTATCGAAGGCAGTCAAGTAGATTCTTAAAATTTGCTAAAGAAAAATGTCATCACTAAACTTGAGAATTCAACTTGTGAATTCATTCCCATCTCCGCCATTGCCTTTCAGTAGAAACTAGAAAGATAAATATAGAGAAAACAGAAAATGACCATAATGCACAAAATTCTTCATAAGTCACAACTTACAAGAGGAGGAGTTCCTTGAGCAATTCGCCAGACAGCAGAAGACCACTGAGTATTCCACATGTATGGTCCCCCAACAGCTTGAAGAGCAATGGTACCCATGCTACCCACACTGTTCAATGTAGTGGAGACTGACCTTGTTGGTTGTTGTACCTTTTGTATGGGAGGTGCTAAACCAAACAGAGCAACATAGAACCACAAGTTGCGAAATAACTTCAAAAGTGAAGGTTCCACATCTACAGTTGGATCAAAATCAGAACATATTTCAGCAACAGCAGGAAGTAGAGGTCCAAGAAAATCTGCTCCACTCCTGTAACAGTTAAATATAGCAGAAATATAATCTAAACCTGTCACAAAATGTGAAAGAGATAAAAGCTAAGAGATCTACTTTGCCAATCAAATCACAAAGACAAGTAAGATATATTGGCATATGTGTTTTCTAAGAGTTCTACCTTCCACTTTTGGATTCAGCAGCCAGACCTACATCTGAGCACAAAGATAGCAAACGATAACGGTAATCTGAACGAAGCTTAGTATTCTTAAGACCACCAGCAACTAGAAGGAACCCTGCAGGCAGAGTCTAGAATGTGATTGAAACAGTGAGCATCAATCCGATGGATATTTCACCAAGCAACCTATATGTATATCAAGAATGGTTCATATTTCTAAGTCAATGCTGACCTCAACACGCTCAGTTGTAGCTTCTGGTGCCACTGTTTTGCTTTCTGCAGATCCTACACTTGAAAGCTTGTTCAAGTAACTTCTTGTCATTAAAACAACTGTCTCACGGTAGGACTTTTCAAAACCTAAACTTGCCATGCGAGATACAGCATCAAGAAGCTGCAGTAAATTATTAAATAGGAAATGAGAAACTACCTTATTTAATCTAATGAAAATTAGAGAGAGAAGAAATTTGTGGTACTAATTTGTTTAAGCTGTGTAGACGAGAATTATTTGATGAACCCAAATGACATCAGCAAATACATGCTCCAAAGAAAGAGGTTCCATACTCGGAGTCGCAATAAACTCGGAGTTGAAGCATCACCCTCTTCTAAGCTCTCAATAAAAAGAGGTAATATCATCTCCACTACTTCAGACTTGTTAACAGAAACATTCAGATCTGCTAACAAGCGTATAACATTAAGCTGCACAACTGGTACTGCCGATTTGTCTTTGTCGACCTAATATTGGAATATAGAATGAATTTAACCTATGAATATGAGTTTCAAAAAGCAAGAGACCAGTAACTTAATATCAGTTAGAGCTAAAAAAAAAAAAAAAAAAACAATTTAAGCAGTAGCTTTGCTACTGACAAAACATTGTTAACACTTGCCACATGAAAATAAAAAATTCAATGAAGAACAAAATAACTAAAGAAATGATATGTGGATGCACACAATTCCCTAGTTTTTTTTTTTTTTTTATAATAAAAAATCAACCGCAAGTCCACATCCATTCATATTACACAGGAAAACCATACAGACCTGTTCATCATAATCATTTCGTTCACGGATGCTTGTAGCTAAACCCATGATAAATGTGTCCACAGGAGCACGCTCCTTGCCCCAGCAAGATTCTATTATTTCACAACTCGTCTTCATGACACTCTCAAACATTGCTCCCTGGCTGGTGGCCCAAGTATCAGCCTGTTCCAATTACATTATATGAAAATAAAAGGTTAATAGTTGCTTTTCCCATCCCCAACACCAACACACACGCCGCCCCCCCCCCCCCCCCCCCCCCCCCCACCCACACCCCCCAAACACAACATTAGAATGTGATTTGACACGTCACATCTAAAATCATACAAATTATTTACCTGAGCACATACTGTTAGCACGACAGGCTTGAGCCGGATGAGCAAAATCCGTAGCATCTGGCCTCCTCGAGTCACAGCAATTTGTGATAGCCCAGCAAGCAAGGAGCCAAAGAGCTCTTCACAGATTCTCAACTTGCGCCACACGGAAAGCAAGCATGCTTCTGCAGCATCCATGAACAATGCTAGAGTCTCTTGTGCCAACTTCTTGGCCAGTTTAGCATCGGAATCAAAGCAAGCTAGGCTCTTAAGAGTCAATGTGGCAGCAGCTTTACAAACCAACAGTTTCGTATTGATTCTAGCCTTCAGTAGCACCCCATGTTCATTCCAGTCCCGCTTCCTTATCTGCCACCACATTACGACATATATCAACTATCTAATTCAACCTTTCCCGCTTCTTCAATAAGTTCACCTTCTTTATTAGAAAATGTACCCTGACCATCTAAACAATAAGTTTTTATTGCAATTTCAAGATGTTCAAACCAGTAACAGAAAAGAATTTACCTTTAAAAAAACGGTCATGGATTGCAGCTGCCTCTTTGCGATCAACCTAACCTGCTCTAAAAAACCCGTGTCAATGCGGACTTTATCAACAATGTGAGCAATCAACTTAAGAGCAACCTCCTGCTTCTCCAAGCTCTCCACGGTCTCTTCCTCAAAGGAAGAAACTTGCTGCCTAAGCAATGCAGCTCCACCACCTCCATCATTGAATGGCTCAACACCACTCTTGTACAAAATGCCACCGCCCCCATTTACGATCACCGAGCTCCTAGACGAGGTGGCACTACTGGCATCATCCGCCGGACGCGACACCGCGCTGCCTGACGAACCCGAAACCTGGCTTGCCTCGTTTCCGGGACTCGAACTGTCGTTCGGTTGGTAATGGTTCACGCTCAGAGGCGAGCTCTGAGCTGACGACGTCTCGGAGTTCACCCGAACTTGCTCCCTTGGCGTGGCGGGCGACTGAACCACAGGACCGGACACCGCAAGCTGATCGAGAAGAAGGTTAATCAATTTCTCCGCGTCGGAAGGCAAAATTGGAGGAAAACTCTGGGACAGGGTGGTGAGAAAAGCCCTTGAAATCCCCAAATCGCCACCTCCATTACCAATCGCAGACATTACAACCTCGCCTGTGAACCCTGCAACCTCATCGGCGAAATCCGGGGACAATTCGGCCGCTTTCGACACGTATCGCAAGAAATCAGAGAAAAAGGAAGCGATCGCTTCGGTACCAAACGCCTGCGGCCAAAAGGACTGACAAAACGACGCAGGAATAGAGCGAAGGAACTCGACGACGACCGCTTTGGGGCGCAGATCGGCGGAATCGGGGCATTTGGAGAGGAATCTGGCGACGGCGAGGACAGCATTGAGCTGAGACCGCGAAACCCTAGGAGATCCGGCGCCGAGAGACTCAGGCGGAGGACATCGGCCACAAATCCACGTGAGCTTCTCCGAAAATTGCGCAGGGTTCTGCGCAATCAGGTCGCAGAGCTCGATCAAAGCTTCCATGGCGGCAAAAAACCGAAGAAATCAAACACCAAAAAAATCCTCGAAAATCAAAAAAAAAAAACAGCAGACCAAATTGATCTCGAAAACTCTCAAAACTCCTCGAGAATCAGCCCGTCAGAGACCGCCATGGCCGTGCGACAACAAAGAAGAAGTGAATGCAGATACCGGGATTTGCAGACAGGAACGCTGTTCATTTTTCTGGTCCCCGTTTTACGTTGTTGTTGTTTGTTTGTTTTTTCATTTCGTGTTAAAGCAGAGAGACGCAGGGGACGTCTGGTAACGTTGCTTTTTATTTCTGTTTTTCGGCCATTGTTTTCTTTCTTTTTTTTATTTTTTATTTTTTTCCCTCTGCTTTTGCTTTTCCTTTTCCTTTGTTTTAAATTTTTTTTTTTTTTTTTTTCTTGAGATTCTCGGATCCTCTTTCTGTCTTCTCCCTTTCTATGGAATTTTTTTTGGTAATTTATTTAATTTTATTTTTTTATTTATTTAACTGGAGTCACCGTACGAAAATGTAACCTTTTATTTTAAGGCTCCTACAGTTCACACGAGCGAGCCCTCTCGGTACCTGGAACGTGACACATGACTTTGACTAATGCTTATGTTTCTGGGCCTACTCTTTTAACTAATGGGCGTAGAATCCAATAAGGGCAGTTTTGGGATTTCGTGATTAAGGGAGAGATTATTGGTTGGGCCAGTCATCAGGGACCATTCTGCCACTGACTGGTTATCGGCCCAATGGGTTCGGCCCCTTCGGCCCCACACCAATTGGTGTTTGGTCAGAGATAATTAAATTTCATCAAAGATATACAGGACGGGTTTGTTAATGATTTTGGAGTTTTCGAAAGTCTTTTACATAAATTACCATGTAAATATTGTTTTTAGTAAAAGTATTCAAAAGTCATTCAACCAATCATTAATTTATAGTTATTTGGAGAAGCTAAAATTCTTAACTTTTGTCTTTACCTTCAACTTCTCTTTTAGGGCTTATTTAAAGGAACTTTCTTAAACTTTTGAGTCTAAAAATTATTTTAAAAAGTATTTAAATAATCTGTTATAAGAGTTTCTAATTTTTAAAAGAAGTTTTTGACAAAGTGAAAAAATATAACTTATGAAAAAATCTCTTTTAAATAAATTTTATAACTTATATCAAAATTTAAATTAGACAATATTAACTTTATTTTAATATTTTTAATACTTATTAAAAAAATAAATTCATTTGACTTCAAAAGATCTTTAAAAAATATAATTACCAAACTCTTATTAAAAAGCCATAATTATTGCATCTGTTCTTGTATTGACAAAAAGCAAAAGCAAATGTTGTACCAAATAGGCTCTTATTAGAAGTAAAGTAGAAGCTGTAACAAAAGCACAACAAACCCAAACTAATCTATATACTTAGAGCGTGTTCACATCGTACCGAAAGAGAAAATAAGTAGTCCTTTTTTTTTCTATCTAATCATGTATATACTTATAAAATGGAAAATAAGAGTTTAATGGGTCCGCATAATATAGGAAATTAAAAAAAAAAGATGTCAATCTATGCATCTCTTTTATATTGATTTATTATTAAAGGAAATAAATATCAAATTTACTTATATGTTTTGAGTAAGTTATCATATGCCAATAATTGTTTTATTATGTACAGGGACATTTTAGACCCTATTTGTTCCAATTATTTTGTCAAAATGATCACTATTCCATCTACATGATCTTGTGAAATATTTGTTTTATTTTTTTCTTTTTTTTCTTTTTGAGTACAATCTCAACTCCATCTAAATGGTCTAATTTGAATTTTTTTTCTTTTTCTGAAAAATTAACCTTAATAGTTATATTATAATTTTATAATTCAAATTTTAAAAACTCATAATTTTATATAAACCAATTCAAATATGATTTTTTTTAATAAATTATATAAAAACAAGTTTTATATTGATTTTTTTTTCGAAACACATTTCAAATTCTTACACTTTAAATCTAAACATTTTCATCCAAATGTTCTTATCTTAAATATTTCCATCTAGATGCCTCCATCTAGATGGCTCCCTAAACAAGGTCTTAATAATCAAATCAATTCAATTAATATTAATAGGTTTAATAAATAATAAAAAAAGGAACGTGATTGTTTCACATTATACCACATTATACTAGGTAAGTAAACACTTTGCATTCTTTTCAGTCATATTACTTTTTCTATTATATTCTTATGTGGTTTACTAAACATGCCCTCGATATAAATATTTGGTTATTTCTTTTAGTTATATACAATTAGAGGATTTGGTATTAAATGTAACTTTTTTTAGATTTATGCAATTATTTGTTGATTTATTTGTAAGTTTACTTAATTTTATAACTAATATATTATATTTCATAACTTTTACCGCAAGTGACATGTATGATAAAAAAAAAAGTTATATATTAATGAGTTAGTGTCATATAATATTAGTCTTGATGTTATATCTGCCCAACTGTATGGCTGCCAGATTTACACATAAAACTTTTGGGGATGTTAGATTACTATATTTATATTTTGTGTGCATAAATATAATATTTTTTATAAAAGAAAGATATGCATTTCATTAATAAATCGGACAATCAACGAAATAGCATTAAAGACCGTACTATATTTGGTAGGAAGGAGAGAAAAATTGAAAAGAATGAGTAATACATCACCTAAATAAGGGAAATAGGGAAAAAAAGAGAGATCATTTCATTCGTGATGTTTAGTATAGTATGAGGGAAATAAATAAAAAATCATCTCTCTTATTAGTATAAAGATGTAAGGAAAATGAAATAATAGGTTTTATTTGTAAAATAATAAATTTTCTATTTATTAATTTACTTGTTATCTTCTTATTATTTTTTCAATTAAGAAAAGAATCTTTGTCATTAATCAGAGGTTTATTGTAATTTTAATCCATAATTAATAAAGTAAATTTATTCCCTCCAAAAATTTCTTCAATTTAGAAAGAGTAAACTTGTGTTCCTTTGAGGAATTGGAGTTCCTCATCTAATTCCTTTCTTCTTCCCTTCCTCCTACCAAACAAACATAATCGTCATAATCCTTCTATAAATCCCTTTCACCTGTTTCTTTTCTTCGATTTTCTTTCCTACCAAATATATCCTAAAAGTCTCCTTTATCCAAACATAAAAAAAGATTAGGATCAAAACCAAAGAAGAAAGTAATGAGCAACAAGTTTCACAAATCTTTTGATACCAGGAACATATGGTCAGTGAAGAGAATCGAGCAAACAATGTGCATCCTCGATAATGTCAATTCAAAGAAGTTATCAAAAATATTAATTCAAAGAATACTCCCCATTTATGGTTATAAATATAACCATACAAATTTATGGCTATTTTTTCATAATTCATTTTGATATCTGAATTCAATCCCGTTTTAGTTCCCGAATTTTAAAACGTCCCTAAACTAGTACTTGAATTATTAGTATGTATAATAATAATGTTTTCCTCTAAAAATGATTGAAAACTAGACTATAATTATCACAAAAAGATCAAATGCACTTTAGTTGTAATTAGTACTAATTTTGTCATTATTATTTTAGAGTATCAGTGATTTAAGAATTTACGATTCCAAAAATTGAAATCTAGAATATGAAAATGACAAGAAATAATTAACTCTATCCAAAGTAATTAGAATATAGTTTTAATAGTGTTTTAAAGAGAATATTGACTATTATGGAACAAATTAATAATTCAAAATTTTAACGTTTTAAAGGATATTAATGAGGATTGGTCATATAGGGCATGTTTGGTTTAAAGGTACTTTAGTTAATTTGGTTTTTTTTTTTTTGTCTTTTATTGAAAGATCAATACAAATTATAATTAGTTTTTAAAAAATTAACAAATTTTTTAAACTAAACTAAACTGTTGTTTCAAACAGAAGCATAATTTTAGAACAAAATTGAAACTGAGGGTTGGTTTGGATTACAAGTTCGAACTAGAAAATTTAGGTTAAGTTTAGAATAAGTTGAACTATGAAATAAACCTTGTGTCTAGTGCTCAAGTTTGAGTTAGAAAATTTCATCTTAAGTTAAAAGTGTTTAAATGATAAAAGTTGGACTTGAACTCACCTTGAAAATTGTGTTTTCTTTTATTTTTTCATGTGGTTATTGTAATTTTTTTTTATATAAGAGAATATTTATAAACAGTATTTTTGATTTCAAAATATTATACAAGTCATGAGTTAAAATGCATGAAACAAGCTAGCAAACCAAATGTAAAATTGCGTTCAAACTCATTTTTTTGAGTTGAATCCTTCAACCAAGCATAATATAAGTCATTTCCCTTGTTAATTTTATTTAAGTAAAGACACTTATTACACTTTTGGCATATCTGTTAAACAGCAGATGCCAACGGCTTTCTACAATTTAGCTTCTAACGTTCTCTAATCTTGTACGCTCTCTCTCTCTCTCTCTCTCTCTCTCTCTCTCTCTCTCGTAAAATAGATATCTATAATTCATATTCTCTGTTCGTCATGCTCTCGATATAATTGTTTTCTGTTCCCTGTTGGGTAATCTGATATTATAATTAGTTTTATATCGGCATGAAACTTTGGCATAAAAGCCAAAATGAAATGTTCCAAACTTCGGCATAATTATGTACTCACACATTGTTGTCTCCTACGTCTTTTCCATCCAACCTGGATCTTCTAAGTTCTTAATTAAGCAAGCTTGTTTATTGGTCCGAAGATGCAGCTAGATTTATAATCTTCTATTTTACCTATCACTAGGCAAATTTTGAATGATCATTTGGAACATATTTGGATCTTTTACGTTATATATATTTAAACATATATAAATATATATAGCTTTCTTAGGCCTTGTACTAGTAGTGTTTTGTGTTAATGCCACATGATGAATTAGTTAAAACTTTCCGTGTTAATGGATGCCTCTTTCTTAAATAGTTAAACAAGAGCCAAGTTAAACAATTAATGGAAATAAAAACTATAAAACAAATTTTCTAAATCATCTCTTAAAAGTGGTTTCTGGCTTAGCCTAATTAGGACATGCATTTTGCCATCCAAATAGGATGGCCACAGAATCAAACATCACTTATCCCATATATGCACATACATACATACATATATATATATATCCATTTTTTTAAACCTTTGCGCATAATTTCTGCAAAACAATTAAGAGGGCGTTTGGTAAACACATTATATTTTGATTGTATTTGAATGAAAATTATTTTTTGAATGTTGTATTTGGTTGAAAAGTATTTGTTTTGTATTTAAATGATATGTGTGTTTGGATGAAAAGTATTTTAGAGTTGAAAAGTTGGTGTGATTGATAAAAGTAAAGATAAGTAGTGAAGTTAAAAAATTGATGTGATTTTTAAAAAAATTATGAATAGTAATTGTTTTCGTAGTATTGTTGTAAAATTTGTATTTGATGTAAAATTATATTTCATTTGAATGAAATTAAAATGAAATTTGTTTACCAAACGAGGCATAAGGATCTGTTTGGTGAACACATTACATTTGCATTGCATATGCAATGCATTAAATGTAATTTATGTTTAGAGGAAAAGTATTAGTATTGCATTTGAATGCAATGTGTATTTGGGTTAAAAGTATTTGAATTGTATTATAATAATAAATATGTGATGTGATGGGTAAAAGTAGAAAGAAAGAGAATATATAATGTAATTAATAAAAGTAATAAAAAAGTAAAATAATAAATAGTGATTATATTGAATTTAAAATGTGATGTGATTGGTATTTAAATAAAATACTTTTGTATTTGGATGAAAATTGCATTATATTTAAATGTAATGTAATTTAAATGTGTGTAACAAACGTGCTATAATTAAACATCAAAAGAATCAAACGAAAAGGATGAAGTAACCATAATTTTTTTCTCTAATTCAAAGAAAACATTTTTAGCTGATAAAGAAACTTGGACTCAACCTATCAACGCAAAAAACAGGATTATCAAAAGAACTACATAGTTGATGGTACAAACTGCAGTCTAATATTTAACCCCTTAATAATAGCACTAACAAAGAACTAAAACACCTTTTCAACCAAAAAAAGCAAAACCTAACAATCTTTATCAGATCGTGCATGGACGCTTAAGAAGATGATCAAAAGAAGTCATCTTGATCTAACTGCCAACACAAACCAACATAAGTGCTATAAAGAAGCCGATTTTTCACACCAATCCGATGTTCCCCCATATGCTTGCAAAAATACTTCAGCTGCGCATGAGTGCAACAACCCAACAACCGACCCAAGAGCAAGAACAGCCAGTTGATCTCCCTCTTCTTGTCTGCAATGACCGGCCTCGCCGAGTTCGCTTCCCCGCAGAAGCGGCACTGTGGGAGCACCACATCCAGCGGTGCGCGCCTCTCATGGTGCATCTCCCTGACGTACTCCCGAATCGTGGGGAGCTCGGTCCTTACGTCGTACTCCATTTCGTAGCTCAGCTGGCACTTCCTGCACCGGACGGTTCCGCTGATGATAAAGATTTCATGGCTGAGGAGGTAGTTGAGGCTGTGCACCGTGGCGCGTCGCCTGGTAGTCCACCGGTATACCGCTGGTACAAGCTCCGGTTTTGGCGGCCGTAGCACAAATCGACGCGGCTGCGGCAGTGGCTGCAACTGCGGCAGAGCATTAGCTGAGGAGAGGGTTATAGTGCTGCTGCTACCACCAGCGAATGTTGCATTGGTCGCGGCAGCGGCGGCCTGCTGTTGCGGTGGTGGATTGTCCCCGAGAGAGAGCGCCTTCACTGAGAACGGCAATTGCATCAGTTGCGACGGCGGTGACGGTGGCTGCGGAGTCCTTACGGTTAGACTCGTGAAACTGGAGCCGAGGGTGAGATGGGTGGTGTCATCTTCATCGTCGTCGGCGAATCTTGCCGATGAGGTTTCGATCATCTTTCCCTTTCCCTTGAGGTCTCGGCCAATGCTGTTGTTGTTCATGGTTGGTTTGTCGGAGGATCAGAGGAAAAATAACAGAAAGCGTTGAATGAAGGAAAAATAAAGGGTGAGAAAAAGAAAGAATGCCAAGAAAGAAAGGAGATGTGACCTTGAGAGAGATGAGGGAGGGTTTTCTTGAAAGAAAGAAGAAAGAGAGAGGACGGGCAAAATGTAACAACTGAGTGTTTTATATACGAGAATCACGGGATTGGGATTGGGATTGGGTTAAAGAATTCTCTGAAAATTAAAAATTAAAAAAAAAAAAAAAGCCAAACAAACCGACTTTCAGATTCTTTTGCGTGTGTTTGGGTGGTTACTGCTTAGGGCAAAAACAGTAGCGCCGTTAAAAGCTTATTCTTTTTTTTTTCTCTTTTCCTGATAATATTCGTCGTTGTTTAGACATGAAATATATAATATATAATTATACATATGTGCAAGTGCATATATAATTATATATATCATTATATATATTGTTTTTCTTTGTTTGAATTAGGAGGATAGGATTAGAACTCCATGCTTTTTATAATATAAAGTCAAGTGTGCTGTTACTTAACGTATATGTTCGAATATATAGTTTCTACCATTCTAAACGTCAGAGACGGGAAATAGTAATTAGTTGCTGCCTATGGGGAAGTACAAAAATAACGCAAACTTAAACACTTCTTCTTAAGTATGACATAAAATTTAATCAAATATGACAAAACAATATTTTTTATTAGGTTAGTTTAAATTATTTTTTATTTTTTATTTTTTGATATTTGAGGTGTCTTTTTTACCCTAGTTATATTGGGTTGATGCTTTATCAAGATTTTGTTTTTGTTTTCATTTATTTCTCTCACTTCTCTCTCTCTCTCTCTCTCTCTCTCTCCTTTATTCAGTCACTCTCCTTTCCTCTCTCTCTCCCCCCGGGAGTTGCCAGGTTGCTGGAAGAGTGTTGAGTCAAATCAACATCCAACTCCGACATCCAAAGCATCTTGTGGCAGAGGAGACGGATGATGAAACTTGTTGACAGGCATCACATTGG
The DNA here is from genome assembly GCA_035233585.1 of Antiaris toxicaria. Classification (NCBI taxonomy): domain Eukaryota; kingdom Viridiplantae; phylum Streptophyta; class Magnoliopsida; order Rosales; family Moraceae; genus Antiaris; species Antiaris toxicaria. The sequence goes on along the minus strand of CP141158.1, from coordinate 44,180,846 downwards.
GATTCTAGTGATGAAGCATCTGGAGATAGAGAGAGAAAGTCATAGCTAGATCTTGCAACGGCAGATCGGGCTAGCATCATGGAGCGAGTGAGCTCCGGCCAGATCTGGCTTCACCGTGGCCGTCGTTCTTCGCGTGAGTGGCCACCTTTAGGAGATCTTACTCTGCGATAAAAAATGCCAAGATCAGCCGAAGAGGGAGGAGAAAGAGAGTAGGATGGCTACATGAGAGAGAAAGAGTAGAGAGAGAGTAGAAGACGCCTATGGCGCTTGCCGCCAATGTGACCAAATCCGCCGCCGAATGCTGCAAAGTCGCTCCGCTAACACCGCTCACTGCTGCCGCTCGGGAACTTCGACAGATCTATAATGAGCTTGGTAGAGAGAAGAAGAGAGAAAAAGAAAGGAAAAAAAATGAGGAGAGAGAAACTAACTCAAAACAAAATATGATGAAAAATTAACAGACGTAAAATCAAGGGTAAAAAAGACATTACAACATCAGAAAATAAATAAAAAATTAATACAAAACAAAAGAAAAAAAGTTTGTCATATTCGTAAAGAGGTGAGATTTTGTATTATATTTGTTAATGAATGAAAAAAAAAAAGGGGTCTTTTAAGTAATTATCTCCTGCCTAATTTCTTTGTGCAATTTAAAGGAAAAAAATAAAAAATAAAAGCTTTTATTTTCTAGATGTATAAATATTTGAGCAGGAAAAAATGCACAGCAGCCCAAATACCATTCAGGCTTTCTGTGTAACGAAGAAACAAAAATATTTCGGTTATAGTTAGTTAAAGTATTTTTGACACAACATATTTTCTTCAATTTGTTCTAAGTAATTTTTTTGGGTTGTATCCGTGCTAGTTGGTTTGAAATATTGTGATTAAATGTTCAGATATTTTCTTCAATTTGTTCTAATTAATTATACCACGTAATTTAATAAATTCAGACATTTTTCTTTTCTTTTTTTGTTGTGGTAAATAGACATTGCTTTTAATAAATAAACAAAGACACTAAAGAGTGGAAATAGCAAGTTAAAAGAATTTTTAATTTTATATTAAATAACATGCCAAAATTAATATAGTTAAATTGATTACCATATTTGAGACATAAAAAATTAAAATTAAAATTAAAATTAAAAAAGCAGTGATAAAACAATCTATACAAAAGCTTTTGATATACATATATATATATATATGTACATATATTATAAATTTAACTTTAGCTTTTATTTAGTTGTTTTCGTTTACCTTTTGACTTTTGTGCGGAGTTGTCTCTTTTGTTTTTGGATCCTTATTTTTTTATTTTCTGTATTTTTCTTTTATTTACAAATTAATTGAGGAATTTGATATTTATCGAGTTAGTTAGATCTTCCAATATATTCGACAAGTCATATATATCATGAGTAAAGCTCTCTTAAATGAATTTCTTATGCGTGGTTGGAAAAAAAAAAAAAAAAAGTTTTGTTTGGAACTCCATTTAACTAGATTTTTGTCTCTTTTTAATTAATAAAATTATAATTAATTTTTTAAAAATCAAGTCAACTTCAAAATAAAAATTTTAATTTTAACCAGTGATCCAACGAAACAAAATTAAAACATAATAACACAAAATCTAATAATCTACAAGTCTACTTCTTTAGAGATAGATGAGAAAAATAAATCTAACTCTCGTAACAAACCAAGAATATCGGAAAACGAACTTAATGTATTAATTCTCCTCATTTTTCTCCAAGGAAGATCGGAGATCTGTTAACAAATAATCAAATATTACCCAAAATTAAGTCGTTTGAAACTTTAATTTTTACGTCTAATGTTAGCACGCAATTAGGAAGTGTATTTGGTAGTCAAACAAATAAATGATATTGTTCAAACTTCTGACCATATAATCCTATTTCCAATCCGATAATATTATTGTGTATTGATTTTTGTGAAATTATAATGAAAATGGCCTTTCCCCAAAAAAAAAAAAGGTAAATGAAAATTTCAAGGGAAACTTATTTGATGTCAATTAAATTACTATTTTTTCAGAGCCATTTTCTTTCATTCTTTCACATTTCCGCGTATTTTTTAATCCAAAATAAAAAAGGCCTAATCATAAAACTAGAGCCAACCAAGGCAATATTCAATTCCAGATTGAGAATCAAAGGAAAACAAATAACCATAAAAGTTTGTATTAATGAGAAAAAGAAACCTTGTTGATTCCATAAAGAAACCTGAACACCTTATAACTAAATAGTAGTACCAATAATAATAAAAAATTACTGCTTAATAGAAGCCAATAAGCAATATATATGTCACGGCCCAAAATTTAGACACGTGACACGGCAGCTAAATCATAATATCAACCCGAGATTTAAGGAAAACATTTATTACAAAAACAACGGGTCAACATTATAATTTAGCTAAGCCTAATTATAAAGTAGCATCATAACCACAAAATAAAATAAAGGAGAAAATAAATGCTTTTTAATGCGGAAGTCAAACACAAAATCGGTTTTTAAAAGAAATTACCAACCATAAAATATTCCCAAGCATGAAATTTGAATAACGTGAAATAAAGTACAAACTTAAAGTCTCATTACATCAGAACGAGAAACAGAAAGAAGAAGATGGAGAAAACGGATAGCATCATCTTCGGTAGTAACGGATATCTCAGCGAATTTCGGAACTGCTACCTCCCATACCTGGAAGTAGTCATTTCGAAATCACAAAGAAAAAGGGACGTGAGCGCTGGCTCAGTAGGATAGAAACAAAAGTGGGTTAACAGATAACATTTAAAAGTATGGCATAATATTCGTTTCCAAAAATAATCAACAATTTAAAAAAAAATACATGACATAATAATCATAAAAAAAAATAATCAACAATTTCGTGAAAAACATTTTTAATATAAGTTTTATTCTGCTGAGGACTTAGCGTAGCTGCAATATACGTGCCCCAATATTAAAATTATAAATCATTAAAACAAACCATCATATTATGAGTGAGGACTTGTAATAGCTATAATATACGTGCCTCGAATTTAAATTATCCTAGATCATCTCGTTACGGTCTAAACAGGCCGAACGGCCCTGCGCAGGTTTAGGGACCTTCCCCCATGACGTCAACTTCGGGACACACGCATCATTTACAATGATCGTGAACTAGAGCTCAATTATGTTCACCGGATTATTCAAAAGATGGTATTTACTAAGTTATATTATGCCATTAATCAAAACACTCTTTAAAATACACATTTATTACAAAATACGTTGCATGCGTTTATTTCATCAAAAATAGTATAATAATTTTATAAATCGAAAACAGCATGCCATCAATAAAACAGGAGAATTTAAAACACTTGACTACTCTCAGAAAAGGCTTGAACGTCCTACCTCGATTATCGCACAAGCGTTACGATAACGTGATCCACAAATCCAGCAAGAACGTCAAATAAGTCCTATAATCACAACATATGATTAGTCTAGGTCTAGACATAATCATCCAATCATTTTAGTGTGCCACAAAAGATTTTAAAACGTTTAATAAACATTTGGGATTTAAAATTTGTGAAAAACTCTAAGTTAGGATATTTCTGGTCATGGGCAGACTGACCTAGGCTGATTGTAAAATCAATATCAATTCATTTTTAATCCCAAAAATTCTAAATTTTTAATATGTTAAACTAGACATCCATAGCTTTAATTCCATATAATTTTTATAATTTTTAGACATCATTTGGTCATTCAATTAGGCCAAAAACCGAGGGGTTGTTTTCAGGCATAAAATCTGGGTTTCAGTTTCTGTTCAAAAACTGGCAGTTCTGTCCGCCAATATTAGAAAAATATTTTGACTAGGCAAACGGATGAGTTTGGTTCTGAAATTTTGTAGGCATGTAGGGGACATCTTGAATTTAATTTTAGGCTCAAGAATCACTCAAAAATCATTTTTAAAACTCAAGTTATGGCTGACACAAATTTACTATTTATATGATAATTTTCCAGATTTCTGTTTTTCTGTATCCGAATTTCGATTAGCCTCAAACTAATTCAATTTTCATCAAATGATCACGAAATTTTGTGGAAAACCTTATTTATATGTCATTAACACAACCCAAGAATCAAATTGACAAAAATCATAAAATTTACACATGTGATAATAGGGTTTTTGAAAGGGAAACAAAGAGGCAAATTTTTTAGGGTTTAAGAGAGAGATTCACGCCTTGTTTATGCTGCACTATTTTTGATGCTTGGTTTCTTTTTTGGCTGAATTTGTGTGAGTGTTGGGGTCTTCAAAACAGTAGGGAAAACAGTGGAGAAAACCATATAAATTTCGGATTTAAAATCAAAAGGAGAAGGAAGGAAAAAGTTGATTTCTCACCTTGTTTTTGTCTCAAAATTTGTTAAATCCTTGAGCTGCCTTTAGGTAGGTTTTTGTTTGTTGTTTTGGGGTTGTTTTGGGAGAGAAAATTCAGAGAGGAAACAAGGGGAGGCTGACCGAATTTTTGAGAGTTAAAGGAAGGGTGAATGAGAGTTAAAAGAGGGTTTTTATACTAGGTTTTTCTTTCCCTTTCTCTTCCTTGTTTGGCCGAAAATTTTAAGGGGTAAAAGGGAAAGTTTTTGTGCTGTTTTGAGGCTAGGGTTTTCTCTCTTATTTCCCCTTAAGTGGCCGAAAATTATCCATTAGTTTTTAGGAAAAAAAATAATTTGAATTTTGATTGAGTTTTGACCTAACTTTTAATTCAAATAAAATCTCCTTTATTTCCTACACTTTATGGCCGAAATTCTTCTTTATATTTAAGGGATGAAATTTAAATTTGAATTCTCCTTGGATTTGTGGGATTTAAATTTTAATTAAAAATCCCAAGTGATGGCCGAATATTTTAGGGTTTTTTTTTGAAGTTAAAATTGTTGACTTTTTGAGCGGAATTTGACTAGGAAACCAACTTAGGGTTTCCAAAAGATTTTTAATTACTTTTTGACACACTAATTTTATTTAAATTATATATTGACCCTTAAATAAAATTTAAGGCGTCACAATATACTAATTAGTACTAACCACAAAAACGATCTTGATTATCTTACAAAACCTAATATTAACTAATTATAATCAATACCATAATCACATAATTAGCAAAATAACATGCCAAACAATAGCTAGTACTGAATAGCGATCTAAGCGCTCAAGAGGATCGAAAGGGCCACCGGGATCCAACTGCAAGTATAATCCGAGATCAGTAAGATAAAGAACTAGAATTTTCGCTCCTGTCCGATGATGATTCCCAGAGTACTTGCAGAAATACAATTGACTGATCAAGCGTGCAACACCCCAGCAACTGACCTAACAACAAGACCAGCCAGTTGATCGCCCTCTTCTCCTCCGCTGCGACCGGTTTCGCCGAGTTCTCGAATTCGCACACCAACACGTCGGCTGTACCGATTTCATCCATGCCTCACGACGTACCTTATGTCGTGCTGCTGCTCGCACCGCTTGCATTGCACGGTCCTGCGGATGTCGACGATTCCCTCGGCGAGGAAGTAGTCGAGTCTTTGCATGGTGGCTTGGCAACTGGTAGCCCACTAGTATACCACGAGTATGAATTCCGGTTTCCGAGGCTGCATATAACCCTATGGTTTGCCCTTCCACAAATTGGCCGGCCTCGTATCGGCGACACTTGCCGATGATTTTGGACAGAGGAGGAGGAGGAGGAGGAGGATGAGGAAGCCTCACTGCCTCCGACGGCAGTGGCAGCGACGGCGGAGGCCGGTTGTTGGGATTTGTAATTGGATTGCAAAACATAAGTCCATGGCGTCACCTCCGGATGAATGTGAGGAAAAGAAGGTCTTGGCATGAAACTTTGCGACAATGGCGGCCAATGTGACATGGGAGGCAGCGGTGGAGCACCAGTACTTGGAGTGAAACCGAGAATGAGGCTGGTGATCATGTCGTTTTCTTCTTCGTCGCGGAAGAAGTACTTATACGGTGCCGTTTCGATCATCTTTCCCTTGCCATTGAGGTCTCGGCCACTGTCGCTGTCAAAATTCATTTTTTGTGTGTGCGCGCGCGTGGGCATGTGTTTTTTGGTTTTGGGATATGCTTTTAAAGAACAAGAGCAAAGTGGCGTGGACATGCCTAGAGGTGACGTGTCCTTTAAGTTCAGTAGCCTTTTTGTTTGTCAGATTTACTTTTTATTTGACTCGTCAAATTTTGACTTAATCCCCCCCACCCCAAAATTCCAAAATAATAATAATAATAACAACTTTGTGACTAGACGTTAGGTCTAATTCAATTTTGTATTCCAAGTTAAAAAAAAAAAAAATCAATTCTATCCAATTAAGTATAATATCACATCATTATTTTTAAAGAGAAAATTACCTAAGGACTTGTACGGGAGCTATTTCAATCCCATTTTCTAATATATTTTTTTCCCTCAAAATTTTACTATTTATTTTTTTATTTTAAAAAATTTTAAATTTTAGAAGTTCATAATTTTTTTATTTTAAATTAAAATAAAATAATTTTTTTATAAATTACATTGAATTTCAAAAATAATGAAATAAGATTTATATTACTAATTTTTTGAACATATTTCAATTATTATACATTTTCACTTTAAACAGTTTATTTTTATCAAATATACATTTTCAAAACTTAGCTCATCTCTAATCTTTAAAGAAAGAGTTCTAGTTATCACCCCCAAACAAGCCCTAAATAGTTATCTTTTATCATTCATTGATCAACATAACACAAATTCCCTTTTCTTAACCAATATGATACAAATCCTAATTTAGTTTTGTGTCGTATCGATCCAATATTTATTTTTTGTGCCATGTTGGTGTAATGACCTTCAAATTTTTGTCATTAAAGTATTTTCTTTTGAATTAAATGGATTTATACTAATTTTTGTAAAAAAATATATTGTGATAATAAAAATTAGTAGGTGTATTAAGACATTCCAATTAGATTGGCATTCTTTTAGTATCCTCGTCATCTAGAATTTTTTATTATATAAATAGATGAATAGACTAGACATTAAAGTGTGAAAAAATAAGCTAAATAGAAATTTTTTTTTCCCTTATAGGATACAATTAGTTAATTGTCATTTGAGATAGGATATGAGTCATTTTAGTAATTGTCTTCGTTTGTTTTTTGTGGCGCTGTCTTTTTTATCTTCTTGTTTTGTCTGCCTTCTTTATTCGTTTTGATCTCTTTATTTTATTGTAATATTTCTATTAATTATAAGAACGAGGAATTCGATATCTGTCATGCTCAAAAGATGCAAATATAATTTGGATATACTAATCTCTAATATCATCATCATTTTCTCCATTAAAAAAAAAAAAAAACCTTTAGCATTTGTTCTATTGGCAATAGTACATTTTTGTTGGATCACTTGTACGTTAACAATTAGCCGGAGAGGACACGTAGACAATTTAACGTATCTGGTTAGGTCTTCTAATCCACTCAACGAGTCATAAAACGAGTAGAGCTCACATAAAATATTATATATATATATAAACTCAGCGACCATGCTTAGCTTGCTTAGTGAGTTCAAGGAGTTGAATTTGGATAGAAATTTTGACCACATTCGAGAATTGAAAAATGTTTTTACTAAGAAGTTATATAATAGAATCTGATACTCCTTTTCTTTAGAGATATATGCAAAAAAATAACTCTCACACTCGTAACAAACCAAGAATATCGGAAAGCGAACTTGATATATCATAACTTCTTATTTCCTCTAAAGAAGATACGATTCTGTTAATAACACATCTTACCACCAAAATTTTGAAACTTCAATCTTACCACCAAAAGTCTGAAACTTCAATTTGTGTTATTGGAGTATAATTTGATAGTGATTAAAATAAACGATGTTTAGACTTTTTTATGAACATAGGATTAAGAGTTTTGAATTTTAAATTTTATAATAAAAGAATATGAAATTAATATTAAATTGTATCTGTAATACACAATGTTTATAAACTTTACATTATTTATACAATCCGATAAATTTATGTGTATTGATGTTTGTGAAATTAAAGAAAACAGCTCCCCAAAGTTTAATTTATTAATACATGTATACTCTTTCACTCTTAAGAATTTTCATCTATTATTTAACTGGCCTGCGTGCAAAACTAATGTTCGATTTTCCTTTTGTTTGAGCTCTTCTACTTGGTCAAGTTAGATTTCTAATCCATGCATGAGAATCCGAAGAAATGAAGTAACCGTACTTTTTTTTATTAATAATGAAACAAAGAAACCTTGTTGATTTCATAAAGAAACATAAAAACATTCTACTTAATTAGCACTAGTAATAACCAACAACTGCTACTTAATAGAGACCAATTAGCAATACATACTAATTAGTACTATAATTACTAAAACAACAACAACAACAACAACAATATTGACGATCTTACAAAACCTACCACTAATTAATAACTAGTACCCTAAGTACGTACCATAATCCCATAATAGCTAAATAATACGCGAAAGATTACTAGAACTGAACACTGATCTCAGCGCTCAAGAGGATCAAAAGGGCCATTGGGATCCAACTGCAAGCATAATCCGAGATAGGTAAGATAAAGAACTCGATTTTTCGCTCCCGTCCGATGATTCCTCGAGTGCTTGCAGAAATACTTCAGCTGATCAAGGGTGCAACACCCCAACAACTGACCTAACAGCAAGAACAGCCAGTTGATCGCCCTCTTCTTCTCCCCTATGACCGGCCTCGCCGAGTTCTCGTTCTCGCAGAGTCGGCATGTCGGCAGCACCGGATCAGTCCACACCTCGGGCGCCCGATCGCCCATCCCGCTCTTGTTCTCCGCCACGAATTTCCATATCTTGGGGAACTCCACCCTCAGGTCGTACCCCATGTCGTACTGCTGCTCACACCGCCTGCACTGTACTGTGCCGCGGATGTCAACGATGTTCTCCGCGAGGAGGTAGTCGAACCTGTGTACCGTGGCACGGCGCGTGGTAGCCCATGGGTATACCGCGGGTATGAACTCCGGTTTCCCTGGCCGCAGCATCACCCTAGGGTTTGCCCCTCCGCCTACTCGCCGACCGCGCGGGGGCCGCGCTTCCCGATGATATTGGACGGAGGAACTGGGGGATGAGGAGCTGCAATTACCGCCTCTGACCTCGGTGGAGGCGGGCAGTTGCGATTGGTAATCGTGTTGATTACCGAAGGTCCATGGCGGCGGCTCCGGAATTTCGGGGAATGAGAGTCCCGCCGCTAAGTACTGCGACGTGAAAGAAAATGGCGGCCACAGAGACAACGGAGGCAGCTGCGGAGCACTGACGGCATTGTTGGGACCGAAGCCAAGCGTGAGACGGGTCATGTCGTCTTCTTCATCCTCGAAGACCTTTGATATTGGTGCCGTTTCGATCATGTTTCCGTTGCCGTTGATTGTAATTGGTTTATCTTCGATCAACTTTCCCTTGCCCTTGTGGTCTCGGCTACTCACCTTCACCATGATCAGCCAATTACAGGAGAGTTAAGTGAAAGGAAAAGAAACGAAGAAGAAGAAAATGAAAGAAAGAGGAAAAGAAAATGTCTAGGGTTGATATCGAAAGAAGTGGACTGAGAAAGTGTAAAACGAAACGGCTTTTTATTTTGTTTTTATTTTTTATTTGGGAATTGAAAAACAAAAGACTCTTGAAATTTCTTCCGTCCCTAAAAAAAAAAAAAAAAAAAACACCTTTCTGTCTGTATTTGGAGGTTAGTTTTAAATTACAATTTTATATTTTAATTTATGGAATTAAAATGTCATAATGTTAACCCTCCCTACAAACGAGGAAATTAGTTCCTTGGAACTAGTCTCCCAATTAAGATTCGAAATCAAAATTTTCCGTTAGGAAAAAAAAAAAAAAAACTTTCTATCTGTTAAGAAAAAAACACATACGTCCCGCATCCATTGCACAATGAAGTGTACTTATAATGATAGGACACACCTAGTCAATTTATTAAGCCAAAAAGAAAAAGAAAATACAATATATATAAGTATACACTCTTGAAAGAAAGAAATTTTTTTTTTTAATTAGGGGCAGGGGATTCAAATTCTAGACCTTTTGATAAAATCATGTGTGAAATTACCATTAGACTATACTTACAATCACAAAAATAGACCTTTTAGATCTTCTATCATTAACATTTTTCTGATATTTTTTAACAGATATCATTAAATAAAGCAAGATATTCAGAACATATTGACACCTTTTTAATGCCTATTCATCTCATAAAATTAATAATAAAAATAAAATACAATAAAGTTACACTTCAAAAAGAATAAAAAGACGTTAACAACACTATACTACCGTCTAAAATGATCTATTTGGACAGATTCGATGTCTTATTAAAGTCTAATATTTTCCAATTTAAATCCTCACCGATGTTCAAAAATATATAATCACAAGTATTTCTTTCTTTTTTTGTTTACCCTTTTTTTCACCAAAAAAAAAAAAAAAGTGAACTTGAGAGAGTGTAAAAGAAACATAACCTTAAGAGGGAAATTATAATTAATCCCAGTTTTCAGAAAATAATTATAATAAATAATATGATATTAAAATGTTTATATTAAATAGTATATTTAATTATTTGGAAAATAGAAATTTGTTAGGTAAATAATATATTTAGAAAACGTAAATAAATAATTGATAAATAATTACCGAGCTAGTTTGCATTATATAAGATTAGACTTATCGTTAATTTTTCTTATTTGTAATAAAAAGTTAGAGATAGATAAATAATAAGAGTGCTAAACAGGTATCAATCAAATTAGGATGTCGTACTTATTAATTTCTGTCTCCAACAAACTTATTATAAAAAAGACAAAAATGGAGCATAAATACATCCATGCATTATGATAAATCTGACGTAAATTAATTATTTATTTATTTAATGAATTTGTTATTTAATATAAGTATTTCAAAAACCTCTATTCACTTTAATCAGTTTCTAAAAATTAAACTGCTATTTACTTTTTTTTTTCCCTCCCTTCTTGAGAATTAAAAAAACGTAGGACTCTTCAAATTCTTCTGCGTGCGTGAGATTTGGGGTTAGTTTTAAATTTTATATTTATTTTTATTTTAGGGAATTCATAAATAATGTGAACCCTCCTAGAAATAGGGGATTTAGTTCTTACCTAGTCTAGGGAACTTATCTCTTAATTCAGACATTCGGAATTAAATTTCTCTTTCCTTGAAAAAAAATAAATAAATTAAAATTCTCTTTAGCCAAAAAAAAAAAAAAGCCGTAACAACCTTCCTTGTTTTTGACCAAGAATTAAATATACCTTTTTTTCTTATCGCACGCTAAAAAATTAAAAAAAATAAAATATTTATTTAAGAAGCCATTGCACTAATCATCTCTTCACTGATATACTAACTTGTGAGTAAAAAATAGCAAAAATTTTACTGTTTTCTTTTTTTCAAAGGAAATTTTTACTGTTTTCGTATATTCACTGTAGATATGAAAGATATCACGCAGATAACCACTACACCATCCTCTACAGAATTTAGGTGTTTCATTAAAAAGTCTTTGTTAGAAAAAAAATCTGAATAAAGAAATCCAATAAAAAGAAAAAAAGTGGGCATGATTTAGGATAAATAAAATACTCCAAAAACGCCAAATAAAAAAAAGAATTAAAACCAAAAATACATACGAATATTGTAGCGTTTACATCGTAATGGGATGAAATGTGATAACCGAGAAACTTAATACTCTCGGAAAATTTTATACAAAATATGTAAATAAATATACAATTATAGTGAGACATGTTACAGAATACAGAGCAGATGAAAATTTTGATTAATTAAGTTTTAATCAAAATTTGATAATGAATTAATGAAAATAGTTAAAAGCTAAACATTAATTCAATTTATGATATTTTAAAATTTAATAGAAAAGTATGTGGAAAATACATATTAAGAGATCAATGGCACACAAGTGAGCCACATTGATCAATGGCTAGAAGTAGCGAAACAAGCCCTTGCATTTTCTTAAAGAAAATAAAGGAAAATGAGAGAGAAGGAGTGAGGCACGTGTGTGAGGTGGGGGTCTCAAATCCTACAGCAGCAAAGTGAATTAATTCACTTTTGCCTTAGCTGCAAAGAGAGGCAGACGAGAGAGAAAGAAAGAAAGAAAGAAAGAAAGAGAAAGAGAGAAAGAGAGAAAGTGACCGAGAAAGAGAGAGAAGAAAGGGAAATACAAACAAGTTCAGATTTTCTTGTTCAAGCAGCAGATTGATTGAGTTTTCGATCAAGAATCAGCAGCAAGAAGCTCTCAAGATTCAAAGCAAGGTAAACCCTCGTTTCTCACGTTTTTTCTTGGGAGAAAAATCTAGGGTTTTAAGTGAAAAAAAGAAAATGTGAGTGAATCATGTTGAGGTTTTCGGTTAAAATCGAAACATGGTTCGAGTCTAGATGTTTTCAAACACGAATCCATGAGTTGATGGTTTAGAAAACCAAATTTAGTGAGTTTTCTTCACAAAAGTGCAGATTTTTCAAAAGTTGAGTCAAGAGATATTCATAAGCAAAATGTGAGATTTTGCTTATGAAATCATGGATTTGTGATAGTAGAAATATAGTAGATACCTTAAAAGCCTTAGAAAATCAGAGCAGAGCAGTTCGGACCTAAAATCTTGATTCTGGTATGAACACGGGCGTGTATAAGGGCGTGTTCAGTACACGGCCCCGAACATGCCTATACGCACGACCGTGTTGCAAGAAAATTCAGACCCGAGAGGTACACGGCCAAGAACACGGTCGTGTATCGGGCCGTGTCAAGGGGCACACGGTCAAGGGAAAGCGCGTGTAGCAGACCATGTTAGATAGTAGGAAAACACGGCCATAAACACAATCATGTAAGTAACCGTGTAAGAGTCCAGAGGAGTACACGACTAGCAACACGGTCGTGTATCCACCCGTGTAAGTATACACGGCCATGTTCACGAAGTACACGGCCAGGCATGTAAGTCCAGAGAGGTACACGGCCAGAGACACGGCTGTGTAGGAGGGCGTGTCCGAAGCCAAAGAGTAAAAAAAAAAAAAAAAGAGTCTGGAAATAGAAATTACATGTTTTTCCATGTTTCCAGCATAAGATGAATATTGGAAATAATCAGTGATTATTTCTTTTATAGGAGTTCAAGCCAGAGACCTTGATACAGCAGTCCCAGAGCAGCAGAGGCTTACGCTAGCGGATTTTCTATAAGTTCAAGCATTGTCCTGACTGCAACGTGGACAATCTTGTTATATTATGATGTTATGTATGTTGTATGACGTGTATGTTAGACATTGATTGTCTACATCACGATATTCATGTCAGTCTCATGTCATGCATGTAGAGTTTCATGTTTCAGTACACATGTCAGACAGGCACCAGAACACAAAAATAGGTTGGTGCACAAGGCACCCTAGTGTGTTAATATAACTCACACCCCAGTAAATTATGTAACAGGTTCCGACTGTGGGGCAATCAGTATGCTACCCAGTTGGAACACCAGTAAAATAGTAATTAAACCAATTATTGGCGTATCGGCCTCTCGACCCACGGGGAGGTTTTCATGTTTGGCTTCAGTTAAGACTGAGGAGGTCAGCACTAAAGTACCGCTCCCAGTTGCGCTAACATGTCGGTACGACCAATCAGGGGCCTAAAACCATAACTTAATAACAGATAATGTCCTAAGACTAATCTTTCAGCCACGAGCATGTTTACAGAGTCTAGTTTCATGCATGAGCACAGCAGTATAGCACGTCATGTTTCATGTTTTATGTTTGAACTTACTGAGTTCATAGCTCATCAGTTTATTCACATGTTGCAGGTAAGATACCTGTTCACCAGTAGAATATGGTGGACAACGAACAGAGTAGACGCATGCCAGGGAGGATTGGGCGAGGGATTGTGGTCACCTTAAATCTTCCACTGTATAGTTTTGAAAAACTTTAACATGTAGTTTCAAGAACAAGATTTCAAGTTAAGATTATGTGATAGGGGAATCATGATTCATGTGCATGTTATTTTGTTAACATGATTTCCTTATCACATTCTCGAATAGTTTATGATTTTAAAGAAAAAAAAATTTATTTCGCAAATTAGCAAGCAAGTTTTCAGTTCAGCATGATTGCCGGCGACCCTAGAGGCCTGTAGACTATTGCGGTTAACTACAGAGTTAACTATAACAGCACTGTAGAGCCTTTACAGTAGGGCAGGCTGCCTCATGAAACTTACCGGTTATGGATAAGAAAGAATCTTTGATATATATATGTGTGTGTGTAACTATGTTGTCCCTCATACCATGCAGAACAAATAGGCCAATAATAAGTTAACACGTATAGCGATTAACGTGAGATGTTACATTCATATATAATGGTTTTTTTTTATGTCGTGACTTTTAGGGGGCGTTTGGTAAACGTATTACATTTTGATTGTATTTGAATGAAATTTGTTTTTTGAATGTTGTATTTGGTTGAAAAGTATTTGTTTTGTATTTGAATGAAATGTGTGTTTTGATGAAAAATATTTTAGAGTTGAAAAGTTAAAGTGATTGGTAAAGTAAAAGTAGAGATAAATAGTAGAGTTAAAAAGTTGATGTGATTGTTTTAAAAATGTTTTGAATAGTAATTGTTTTCGTAACACTGTTGTAAAATTTGTATTTGGTGTAAAATTGTATTGCATTTAAGTAAAATTAAAATGAAATTTTTTTGCTAAACGAGTTAGGCTTTAAATCAGTTAGATAAAAAGATTTATAATTAAATAATATTTTTTAAATAAGTTTTTTAATAAATAATTCAAGTTTTTTTAATTAATTAAAAGGCTTTTTTTTTTCTTTAAAATTTTCAATCAAAATTGGAAGTTGACTCTTATTTATTAATTATATAACATAGTTAATTTAGTTAATTATTGATTGATTACAGTAAATCACTAATTGACTATTAATTAATTATTAATTATTGATTAATTATAGTCAATCATTGATTATAATATAATTCATTAATTTTTGTAGTTAATCACTAATTAATTATAATAAATATACTAATTTTCTGATCAATGATTAACTATGATAAGTTTAAAATATTAAAATTATATATTTCTTTCCTCATCCAAAAGTGAATGCAAGTATTTGTTGTCTTGTTCTTTGTTCGAAATGTCATATTATATGCTCAAAAGATAAATAGGCAAAAAAATCTCTAAAAAATCAAAATGCACTCTTTTTTTTTTTTTAATCAAAAGGATTGAAGTGCACGTTTGAAGTTGAAAAATAACGTGGAAAACGTGAATTCCACATGAAATAGGAATGAGAGTTTCTTGAAGCTTAAATAGAATTGCTTATTTTAAATGTGGTAAGATGTTAAGCTAATAAGCTCTTTCTTGCATGCGTTGCGGGTTGCAAATCCCAGATCGTCTAATCAAAGGATTTGTGTGCGAGTGTGTGCTCATACCTCATTGAATTGAGTACACCCCCGCCGGCTTAGTTTTCTACACATTTCTTTATTTTTCCAACAGCCTTATTCATCATATTCACTCTCCAATGAGCTCCTCTGATAAATGAATAAATCTGTTTTAAGAAAACTGTACGATACATAAGTCTGTTGTTCATCAACATTCACTGTTTTTTTTTTTTTTTTTTCAGATTATGATATTTTTCTGGTTTTTTTTTTTTTGAACTTGGTGGTATGGTAATCAAATTCTGTACTCTTTAGATGGAGTTATATGTGGTATTATCGTTAAGTTATGCCTATAATCACTTTGCATGTTTAATTTTGCTACTTATTGTTTATAGTTATGTTTATATAATTTTATTTGTAAACTGTGTTACTATTTCCATTTCCAATATTTGTAATTTGTCATTGATTAATTTATGTCCCGCTTGGAAAATGATCGAAGTTGTAGTTATGTAAGTTGCAATTAAAATGTATGTTTAACTTAAGTGTGAATTGTAATTAACTGTGATATAGAAAATAATGTAAAAATTTAAAATGAGTTTGAAAAAAAATATACAATATAAATTTGATTTCGTTCCAAGTCATTTAATGGATAAAAATTGTGGTAGAGTTACTTTGAGAGAAGTTTTATTATAAATTATGATAGATTTTATTTTTTAACCGTTAATATAATTTATCAGTTGAGATTTGGTATATTTTAACTTATAGTATTATACATTAAAATAAAAAATTCAGCCACAAAAAAATCACCCCACTCTTCGTGACCCACCTCGCCCCATCCCGGCCACGGCCCTCCCCCACTGTCCCACCACCGCCGACCTTCCATGGCCACCACCCCCTAGCCCCCCCGCGCCCCCCACCAACACCCCCCCCGCCCCCCCCCCCCCTCTCGGATGACGAGATCGGTCCCGGATCTTGTGAACCCAGTCTAGCCGTCCCCGACACTCTATGGCCACGTGAATCGCGATTAGCTCGCGATCCACTTTTTGCCGCTGTCACGACGTTGCTTGGTCTCGTGATTGCGATTGCGATCTTGGCCTGACAAAAACTGGAGAGAGTGATCGCGCCCGCTGGTGAGGAAAGAGAGAGGCTCACCGAAGAGCAGATTGGAGTCGTCCGGTTGGCAGGGCAACCTGATCGGTGTCGTCTTTTTCTCCCTCCGCCGTGCGAGTTGCATCGTCTTCATCCATTCACAGGGAAATCCGAGGCCATTTGTTGAAGGAGAGCTTAACGGCCCCAACGGGTACCATGACCTTTTCGCATTTGCTGCATGCCGCTTTGGTATCATCTATGTTTCTGTTCAAGTTGTAGATTATAGGCCTGTTTGGGGATGTTTCTAGCTGAAAGAAAGAATGAAAAGTGGGATGCTACTTTCTAATGTAAAGCTATATTTATTAGTGTTTAGTCCTTCACCAAGGGAAGCTCATATAAAGTCATGGGAAATAGTGGAGTCGCTGTGGTTCATAATCTTAAGTTACGAACGGGGACAAAAGGTTTAGGTGAAGTCATTTCCTAAAGTCAAAAGATACTTGGGGATATCTTCAAAATAGAAACTTTTGTTTGAGACGAGTAAAAACAGGATTTCAATTCCATGGTGCTTAGGACTACCACGTTCTGGTATATAGTGGGGAAAAAAAAAAGAACCCAGAAAAAAAAAAAAAAAGCAAGTAGAATAGAATAAGAAGCGGAGTATGAGTTCAAGTTAGGTGACACTTCATTATTCGGAAATCTCCATGTATTAATAGCTTTTCTTATTTTTGGCTGCCATCTGATTCATTGACTTGTACATGATTCAGGCTTTTTGCAAAGAACATACTGCTGTTTTGCAATGTCTTCTTACTGTAATAAAATCATGCGATTCTTTTTTTGTTATCGGTCTTTGTTGCACATTCTTTCAAGAGAATGATGGCCAACATCAAACCTAACTTTATATTTATCATGCACAAGCAAGCAATAATGGAAATATTGGTTTTGAAACATCGGTAACTCAGTTTTACAGAAATTTTGAAAAATATTATCGATATTGGTAGAAATATCGAAAAAATTTGTGAAAATTATAGAAATTTATTTCAAATCTCTATTTATAATGTTTTAGAATAGCATAAACACTAAAAAGATATTAAATACATAAGTTTTACAAAAAAAAAAAAACACTTGTATCTTATATATTTTAATACCAAAAGAAAGTCCTATGAGGTTCAAAAATAGTTGTGATGACATTCTTATTAAAGCAATTTAATGCAATTACATGTTATTTGAATAAAATTAAACATAGTTTTGAACATGTCACGTGTAAATTTGTTTATCTCTTCCCACTGTATTTCCATAAATAGGTAATCGTTTGTTCTCTCAATTGCTTGCCTAAAATGGTGGTGGTATGCTTGAATGAGGATAATTGAAAATTCCATATCCATCGTAAATACCAAACTCATGATTATATAGATAAGAAACATGAGGAGCCTCGTTAGAGGAGCTTGTAAGATCCGATTTTAATTTATTTATCAAGTTTTGATTAATTAGCCAAATTAATTAATTATCAAAAACACGTAAATAAATGAGACATACAATTTTTACGAGGTTTGGTTTTCCTACTTCTCTGGGCTATACTCAAATGGCGAACACTTCACTAACTATATGATTACAAGTATCAATGGTCTTATTCAATATGAAGACTCTCTTTCCATTATTGTCACTGATAATCTTGAATCCAGTCAATGAACACATTCTGCAAGCTCCCTTTAAAAGCTTCATTGAATTTCCTTCAACTGTTTTTATTTCGTTTCGAAGACTTCAAATCTGTCTCCTAAAAGATGTAGAAAACGCAACAACTTGATAGGTTTTTAAGTGCACTCGTGTAATACAAAGCCTGTAAATCTTATAAGCACATTTTTGACACTTAAGTATACAGCAACTAAAAATATAAATGAATCTAGAATTTAGAAGTAATTCATAATTCAAATTTCAAATTATTTCACATTCTATTGTGACACACCATAAATATTTTGAAATTTAAATCTTTAAGATTTATCTACTCAAATTGAAATTGTGTTACTTTAATTTCATGTAGTTTTCCACACCCAATCTTTTGTATATATGCTTTAATATTTAAAAATACGTGAACTTTGATTTGGAACATTAAATAGTAATCTTAATTCAAATAGAACTTAAAATTTTACTTAAATTTGGATTTCTTTTAATTTCAAATTCCAAAATTATCTCACACTAAATCAAGTGCAAATCTTCTTAATTATCTATATTTGAATCTCTCCAATAATCCTTTCTACTTTAGTAATCTAAGTTAGCTAGTTTCAATTCCAAAATCACAATCTGCCTAACAGACTCATATTATAACAAACTGTGTAATATAGAACAAAAAGTTTAACTAGCTAACAAATATTATTTTGGTTTTTCTAAACATTGTTGTTATAAATGCCAACAATTAAAACCCTAACAAAGTTGGTTCTCTCAACTTTTATGTTCTACCTTTCACTTGCCTCCTTTTTTTTATTTGTTTTGTTTCTCAAGTAAATTATAAAATAGCATACCTTAAAAAAAAAAAGATAACAATTGTAAAAAAAAAAAAAAAAGAAAAATTTCAATAGAAATTTTATTTTATTTTATTCCAAAATTTCTATTGAAATTTCTGATATTTACTAGAAATTTCTCAATATAAAAATTATACTATATTTTATCAATATCAATATTTTTATCGATATTTCTTAATATTTTGCTGATATTTTGATGAAAAAGAAGTTATACGTAAAAGATATTTTGAGACTCTTTAAATATGGAGATTTCAGTAGAAATTTTAGAAATATCGTAGATATTTGCAACCATGTGTGCAACCATGTGTACAAGAAGCTGCTAAGGAGAATAAGTTAGTAAGCCAGAGTTGCTTGACTCTGGAATTTGCCTCGTTTTCTGATGGCAAGCAAGCTGTAATTAAGGCAGCTAACTCTCTTTTGGAAAGCATATGAAATTGGTTGAAAGTATATAAAATTAAGGCAGTTCACATGACGGAGGCGCTGAATAGACTTGGCTCACTTCGTAGTTGTCTCTCTCTCACGCACACTTTTCCTTTCTTTTCATAGTCATCTTTCAGCTCTCGTTAAAAGGAATGTAACCTTGCGTGTGGCACTTTGGACTTGGTTAATTGACTTTCCAACCGAAGAGTGGTTCTTGTAACTTTCCTTCCCCCGTGAAGAAAATATTCCATGGACTGTTACTTTCCTATGTGTTCTTCTTTTGGACAGAGTTGTGTTTTTCGTTTCATAGACATATGGGATCGATGGCACACATGAGATACGGCTCCCCAGTTAAAGCCATTGACAAATTTATCATGGTGCACCAAAACTATGGCAACTAATTCTCCCCTTTATGCTTGTAATTAGCACTCTTCTTACGATAGGAAAGTGAAAGTGAGCCATCAACTTGATAATAACCTTGACAGTTTTTCTGAGTTTGTTGTCTTTTTAATAGGTTAAATGAAAATTTAATTTTAATTACATGAAGGTTTTTGCTTTTGTTCGCTCATAATTTTGAATTTTATTGGTGGAATTTTGATTTTCCGGTTTTAGATTATCAGTCTCGATATGTTTCGCTAAAAAAAAAAAAAAAGTGTAGTGCTTCAACATGAATCTGTTTTACATTGGTGAATTAGGAATGGTTATTGTTTTTATTCTGTCTCACGAAGTACTTTCAGGACCAAGGATCAACTAAAAAACAGAATTTGACATGGAAAATTTGAAGATGTTGGTTTGACTATGAACTTATGCCCACTCTTCTGCTTCGAATGGGTAATTGATTCATGAACTGGGACATGATCATTTTGTTTAACGAGATGCGCATCATTGGGAAGCTCATGGTTTTGCATGTTCTTGTATACAGCCTCTGCTGATTTTCACTTTAGTCTGCCAACTGGAAATGTAAAAATATCGCTGCCCTTGCAGAGGCGAACGGGGCAAAAAGAAATGAGGATTCCGATCACACTACACGTTTTATGAATAAATTTAAATTACCTGAATTATTTTAATACATTTTGCATTTTTTTTCATCTTTTCCAGCTGATTTTTCCATCTTTGCGGATTTAGAGTATACGGTCTTCCATGTCAAGTTTGTATGATCTTGCATCTAGTTGGATTCAAATATTCTGTTTAAAAATTAGTGTCTTAAATGATGCTAATCAATAATATTATACTATATCATTTTAAAATATTTGAAATGCTTTATAAATAATTTCTTATATCTTAATCTAACTTTTTTTAATGACATATCAAAATACAATTGATTAGACACGATTTGAGATATTAAAATTAAAATTAGATAAATGATTTTAGTTCCATCTAGTTGAAGCATTTATATATTCATAGACAAGTAATGTTCATGCTTACTCATTGATAGGATTAGGTTAGTTTATTAACTGAGATGCCAGTTAGGAGTTAGTTGGAAAGTTTGTCAAATAGAATGGGATGTTCTATGATTAGTTGGGGATTAAGATAGAATATATTAATATATTGAATCGAGTAATTTTTTAAAATTATTTTTATTTTGTTTCTTATTTTTGATAATTAATAATTTTTATTATTTGTTAATTTATTATTTATTTTTTAGTATTTTACTTTTTATAGATAAGGTTAAATATTTTACAATTTAAAAGATAGAATTAAATAAAATATATAATTCTCTTTAATTTTCAATTTTATATGAGAGCCTATCACTCTTTCTGGGGGAAAATCCATCTGAAGCTACATACATGATTCCATTGATACCCATTTGAAAGGCTCGAAATTGAAACCCAAAAATTGAAACATCAAACTTTGTCATGAACCAACATGCTCGGCCTAACTCTGTCACGTTACACCATCACACCAAAAGCCTGTAAAATCCAGCGAAACCATGCAAAGAATCTAGCCGTCTTAGAACATATCATTACACCGATTATGTTATGCCCAGATCCTCGCCACACCGACGTGCACCATTGAAGAGGATTGTTGAATCACCGCAGCCTATTGTCCACCTTCAAGTTTGATAATTTCCCATAATTAATTTTAGTTTGTTTTTTATTATTGATAATTACGTAGTTTCTATTGTTTATTAGTTTCTCCTGTAAAGTAGTTAAGTGTTATTTGTAATTTGAGAGAAAATTAAATGAAAAATATTATTATCTCTGATTTTTAGTTGAATAAGGTAGTACCCAGAATGGTGAGAGTAGTGGTTTGTTGGGCTCCAAGTTATTAGGGCTTGTGATTGTACTATAATTCAACATTTTTTCTAATAAAGATTTAATTGTTAGTTCAATTTCTGGGTTTCGGATTTGGGTTCTAGCACTCACATTGTGGAAACACTAAGCAAGATTTGATTAGAGAATGTTTATTGTCACTACACATGTACACCACTAAAAAAGACTCTTATCTGGTCTTTTGACATAAAAGACAACCTCCATATAAGTGGATTGATCTTTTCACATGATAATTGCTAAACATCAAACAAGAACAAACAGTTCAACAAGCAGAAACAGAGACTTTGGTTACATCATTAGAACTCTAGTGATGGACCTTTATTAGGAAACAACTTATTAGGGAACTATGCATAAGCAGTTGCTGTCGTCGGTGATGGAACCCAAACCAGATGATTTTTTGGTAGGAAATGGCACACCGGGGATGAGGCACCTGGCTTGACTCTGAGCAGGCTAAACAAAACGTGGTTAGGGTCCCAGTCAGAAGTGTCCATGTGGCAAACAGCCACTGCTTCCACATCATCTCCACTCTCACCTCGTAGTGAAACCTGGAAAACTTTGGTCTCTGTCCCGAAGTAGTGGCAGAAGAAAACTGTGTAAGGATATGGCTCAGGATGGCAAAACACCATCTTGGGAGCGATAACTTCTTTGGGGGCTTCTGAGACGGTGTATTTCTGAGTGAGTTCAGTTGCCATTGTAGGGTGAGTAGTTGATAGTAGATTGAAGTTGACCTGTGAACTAATGATGTTGCGAACGAATTCGACCATGGACTCCAAAGAGGTGGCGCATAACTTGATCTCTCCATCGATGGGGCTGAGTTCACAGTCTCGAAGTGTTTGTTCCATCTCCTTGGCTTGAGGCGAACCTTGTGGGATTGAGAAGAGCTGAAGAAGGTTTGGGAGTTGTGACATTGAGAAAGGAATTGACTCAGCTACTTCTTTGGGCAAGAAGCGAGAAGAATGGTCTTTGAGAGGAAAGTACAAGGGCATGATGTTCCCTGCATACAGATCATTTGGTGTGAAAAAGCCTAATTTGATTGCGTCAGTATGATCCGTGCTAGTTGAAGGTTGTGTTTGCATATGATTTTCATGGGCCATCATGTGATTGTGCCCTGCATGCAAATGCTTTTTGCATTTTGTCTCCTTCTTGGAATCTCCATACCTGCTGATGTAAGGCTGATCATCTCCATTCTTCTTTGGTATCTCCTTCTCCTCTTTCACGTCTTTGGTGCCTCCATAACTAGTTACATAGGGTTGGTTTGTCTCTTTGGCATTCCTATAACCAGTCAAGTAGGGTTGATTTGTTTTTCTATCTGCCCTATAACCAGTTATATAAGGACCGTTTGTTTCTTTGGTGCCTCCATAACTAGTAACATAGGGTTGGTTTGTCTCTTTGGTGTTCCTATAACCAGTTATGTAGGGTTGATTTGTTTGTCTATCTGCCCCATAATCGGTAATATAAGGACGGTTTGTTTCTTTGGTGCCCCTATAACTAGTTACATAGAGTTGGTTTGTCTCTTTGGCATTCCTATAACCGGTTATGTAGGGTTGATTTGTTTTTCTATCAGCCCCATAACCAGTTATATAGGGACGATTTGTTTCTTTGGTGCCCCCATAACTAGTCACGTAGGGTTGGTTAGTCTCTTTGGTGTCCCCATAAGCAATATGCGGTCCATTGGTTTTTCTATCAGCCCCATAACTAGTTATATAGGGAAGGTTTGTTTCTTTAGTGTCCCCATAACTAGTCACATAGGGTCCATTTGTATCTTTGGCGTCCCCATAAGTAGTTATGTAGGGTCGGTTTGTCTCTTTGGCATTCTTATAACTAATTATGTAAGGTTGGTTTGTTTTTTTGTCACCCTCATAACCAGCTATGTAGGGCTTTTTTGTTTCTTTGGTTTCTCCATAACTAGTTGCATAGGGTCGTCGGCTTGTATCTTTGACGTCCCCGTAACTAGTTATATAAGGTTGGTTCATTTCTAGCTGGTTTGTTTCCTTCTTTTCTTCTTGCTTGACTGTATTTTTCACTCCACTTGAACAACCCTGCATTTACAGAAATGTAATCCTGTAACTCAATTTCTTTAAAAATCTTATGTGAAAGTACATTAATATAACATTCTCTATATGTGCGTGCGTGAGAATCAATTAATTGGATATGTTCACCAAATATTACATTATGTGATATTGCTTCTTCTGTTTTTTTCCCTTGTTTTCGTTGAAGAACTTATAAAATATTTGCTTAATTTTGCTTGATATACTCTTTTATTCTGTTATGCATACTATGAGAATGGAGAAGAACCAAATATTGTTGAAAAAAAACAAGGAATAGAAGACATATCGCTTGATATTTTTTGGAGGAAACTACGAATAATTAAAAAATCAATGTTATTTCTTGTGATTATAGTTTTTCTTTTAACACAATCTACATAAGAAGAATTTCTATATTCCTTTTTATAATTTTTCTGTGTTTCAACTTAGAAAAATGATTGAAGATGATTTGATTTCAAAGGTAAAGAGAAAAGAAATAGAGAGAACAAATTAAAGGGTACACCTGCAAAATGTGCACTAAGGTTTCCAAATTATTAGATTTAATGTAAGCCGGATCAAAATAAAAAAAAATATGTGATCATACCGACAGTTTTTTGTTCAAATTTGTTTGTTGAAAGACAACGTTATTACACTAAAGATTATATTTTTCACCTTCCGTAGAATTCTCCTAAATTTAAATGACTCTGACTTGAAAACTTCTAAGATTAGCTTCCAACTTTTTCACTATTAAACTCTTCTAAAGATCTTTCTTTCGTAGAGAGTAAGAACAAATAAAAATTATTCCATAAAAAAGAGAGTATATAAAATAACCATATTTATAATAATAATCTCTAATCCAGCGCCCATAACTGTACAACAAATGTAACTTTTATGCAAATATAACATCCTATTTTGATGAACTGTAAGTGTAAATAACAAGTATCAACGAGAATTTTTATATTATTGATGTTATGTGCCAATAGTTTTATCGTACATCACCAAATCAAGCTAGTTGCCGGATGTAAAACTATGCCTATACTCATATCAAGAATAATAAGCTGTGCATTAATATAACAATAGCAATAATAATAACAAAATAATAAGCTGTGCATATTTGTTACTAGACTTAACAGTAGGTTTTGGAAAAAGAAAAAACATTAATTAGAAAAAATGCAAAATGGTGTAATTTACCATTAAGGTCAGCACAAGACAGAAGAAGAGGATCCGACATTTGAACGGAAGAGCCATCTTTTGTCTTAAATTAAACACTTTATTATCTGTTTCTTTTTTGTTGATAAGCTAAAGGGCGTCTGGGGATTTTATAGGCGCAAGCAACCCTCCAATTTGGTAATAATTTTATCGGATAAACCTAGGTAAACTAACTAATTAAATTAACTAATTAAAGTCGCAATCCTCGAGCTTATCAACTTTTGCCGACTTGCTTAAGCAACAAACCTTGATTGGTTAATGTTTTTTATAAATATTATCCATCTTATATTAATTAGTCTCAATTTGTTAATCCCTAGGACTTGGTCTTAAACAATAATATCATATGTATTCAGTTATCATATAATTAAATCATCAAGTACGTATGATGATATAACCCCAAAGTAATTATCAAGTTTAATATATCAATTATTGCATTATTAACTACTACTCAATTAGTGTAGACCAAATCCGCATGATACGGTAATTATATTTTTAGAATGATAATTTTATATAGTATCCTGTGATTATATACGTAGCCTAGAAATATCATTAAATATAAAATATAAAGTTTAGATCCAACGTCAAATTAAAATAATATATATTTATTTACAATAATGTAGTATATTATTATTATTGTTTTGCACTTAAATAGTTTGAGAGTCGGGAAATGCTAGGCTTTAAATGGTACAAGAATCAAAGAGCTTAACCAATAATAGATATAAGCATTAGTAGAGTATCAAACATACAATTGAGTGACTGGGTACGTAAATCGTGTAACTTCGATCTTTTATTAATTAACGTCTTTCTAAAATTTTTGGTTGATTTCTTATTATATAATTAAACAACAGAAATTTTAAATGTGTTTGTGTTCAAATATAATTAAAACTTAATTTTGTCCTATCTAATTTTTATTTTTTACTTCATAGAAAAAATTTCAGGCCATGTATTCTCTATCATATAATCTTTACACAGTAAAAATTTTGGTATTTTGTATTGATTTGAAAATGGTTTGGAAAGAAATCTCATGTTTCTCTGTAAAAAAAAAATTCTGGTAATGATTCTGAGCTAACTTTTTTTTATTTTTTATTTTTTACGAAACATAATAAAGTTATAAAAAACAAATTTTTTTTTTTCGGATTTTGTTAAGAATGAAAATATAAAATAAAGCTGTTTTCCCACTATCATATTCGTTTTTATTTTTTCTAGGACTTATAAATCCAATAAATTTTTGAGAAACGTATTCAAACATTATCTTACCTTTTTAATACTCAAATCAATATCTTTAAAACACAATCAATCACGATTTAAAAAAGAAGAAGAAGAAGAAAAATCATATTGCCATTCTTGCTGAAGCATCTCATTTTTGTTACAATATAAAACAAAATCATTTCTAAAATGAACTTCCAAACGGTTTGTGTCTGTATGTGTGCGTTTTGTGTGAACTTTGGGGTAAAAGAATTATTTTCTAGTTAATATATATTTGATATTGTTTAGCGAAGTCTAAAACTTACTTCTTGAATATTGCATGATTATTCCAAAAGGGCTTTGATCATCAAAAGGGCTTACAATTAAACCATAAAACCATCAAACCATAAAATGTGTATTTACAGGCTATTATAAAATTTCATGTGATAACCGAGAAATCTATCGTTCTCTAAAAATTTTGTACAAAATATGTAAATAAATATACATTAATAGTGAGACATGTTACAGAATACAGAGCAGATGAAAAATTTGATTAACTGAGTTTTAATCAAAATTTGATAATTAATTAATGAATATAGTTTAAAAGCTAAGCATTAATTCAAATTATGATGTTTTAAAATTAATAGAAAAGTAAGTGGAAAATGCATATTAAGAGATCAATGGCACACAAGTAAGCCACATTGATCAATGGCTAATATTAGCCAAATAAGCCCTTGTAATTTTCTTTAAAGAAAATTAAGGAAATGTGAGAGGAGGGAGCACGTGAGGAGCCATAAGCAAGCAGCCCAAGTGATATTATTTCACTTGGTTGAGCTGCAAAAAGAAACGGCAGAAAGAGAAAGAGAAAGAGAAAGAGAGAGAAACCGAGAAAGAGAGAGAGCAGAAGAGTAAATCCAAGAAAGTTCGGATTTTCTCTTCAAGCAGCAGCTCGATCAAGCATTCAGCCAAGAATCTACAGTAAGAAGTTCTCAAGCTTCAAGCAAGGTAAACCCTCGTTTTCTCACATTTTTCGGGTCGAAAAATCTGGGGTTTTGAGTGGAAAAAAGAGAATGTGAGTGAATCGTGTTGAGATTTCCAGTTAAATCGAAACATGGTTCGAGTCTAGTTGTTTTAAACACAAATCCATGAGTTGATGGTGTAGAAAACCAAGTTTAATGAGTTTTCTTTAAGAAAGTTTAGATTTTTCAAAATATTGAGTCAAGAGATATGTAAAAGCAAAATGTGAGATTTTGCTTATGAAACCATGGATTTGTGATAGTAGAAATGTAGTCAATACCTTGAAACGATCTTATTGAGATCGATTTTGAGTGTAAGAAGTAGAACAAAGGCCATGAAAACCTTAGAAAACCAAAGCAGAGCAGTTTGGACCCAGAATCTTGATTCTGGAATGAACACGAGTTTGTACACGGGCATGTACAAGGGCGTGTTCAGAACACGGCCCCGAACATGCCCACATGCACGACCGTGTTGCAAGAAAATTCAGACCCGAGAGGTACACGGCCAAGAACACGACCGTGTATCGGGCCGTGTAAAGGGACACACGGTCACGGAAAGGGCGTGTAGCAGACCATGTTAGACAACAGAAAAACACGACCAGAAACACGGCCGTGTAAGTAACCGTGTAAGCATGCACGTATAGTCCAGAGGAGTACATAGCCGTGTATCCACCCGTGTAAGTATACACGGATTACACGGTCATGTTCCATGAAGTACATGGCCATGCAAGAGAATCCAGATGAGTACACGGCTAGAAACACGGCCGTGTAGACACCCGTGTAAGACAGCATGAATTACACGGCCATGTTGTATAGATTACAGGTCATGCACGTAAATCCAGAGGAGTACACGGTCAGAGACACGCCCGTATAGGAGGACGTGTTCGAAGCCAAAGGAAAAAAAAAAAAAAGAGTCTGGAAATAGGAATTTCATGTTTTGCCATGTTTCCAGTATAAGATGAATATTGGAAATAATCAGCGATTATTTCTTTTATAGGAGTTCAAGTCAGAGACCCCGATATAGCAGTTCCAGAAGAGCAGAGGCTCACGCTAGCCGACTTTCTGTAAGTTCAAGTATTGTCCTAACTGCAACGTGGACAATCTTGTTATGTTTATGATATTATGTATATTGTTTGACGTGTATGTTAGACATTGATTGTCTGCATCACGATACTCAGGTAAGTTCATGTCATGCATGTAGAATTTCATGTTTCAGTATACATGTCAGACAGGTACCAAGTACACGAAAACGTGTAGGTGCACAAGGCACCTTAGTGTGTTAATAAAACTCACACCCCAAGTAAATCATGTAACATGTTCCTACTGTGAGGGCAATCAGTATGCTACCCAGTTGGAACTTCAGCAAGATGGTAATTAAACCAGTTATTGGCGTATCGGCCTCTTGACTCACGGGGTGATTTTCATGTTTAGCTCTAGTTAAGACTGAGGAGGTCAGCACTAAAGTATTGCTCCCAGTTATGCTAACATGTCGGTACAACCAATCAGGGGCTCAAAACCAGAACTTAATAATAGATAATGTCCTAAGACTAATCTTTCAGTCACGAGCATGTTTTACAGAGTCTAGTTTCATGCATAAGCACAGTACAGCATGTTATGACCATGTTTTTATATTTGAACTTACTGAGCTCATAGCTCATCAGTTTGTTCACATATTGCAGGTAAGTGACCTGTTCACCAGTAGTATACGGTGGACGATGGACAGGGTATGTGCATGTCAGGGAGATTGGGCGAGGGATTTGGTCACCATTAGTCTTCCGCTATATAGTTTTAAAAAGATTTAAACATGTAATTTTAAGAACACGTTTTCAAGTCAAGATTATGTGATAGGGGAATCATGATCTATGTGCATGTTATTTTGTTAACATGATTTCCTTATCACATTCTCAAACAGTTTATGATATTATGTTAAGAAAAAAAAAATTTATTCCGTAAAATTAGCAGGCAGTTTTTAAGTTCAGCATGATTGCCGGCGATCCTAGAGGCCTACATACTATTACGGTTAATTACAGAGTTGACTGTAATAGCACTGTAGAGCCTCCACAGTAGGGTGGGCCGCCACACCTTATTCTAATATATATTTTGAAAATTTAGAATCTTTTTTTGTGTCCTGTTAAAGTGTTTTTAAAATACGGTTGTGATACTTACTAAAAGAAAATTCTCTCCTATTTTTTTTTATTCTCCTAAAAGTACAACATGTGCATAGTTCAATCGTTATTTTTTTTTAAATTTTTCTATATATTTAAACTCAATATTTAGGAACTGAGGGACCTTGAAACAACGTTTCTAGTTAAAATTTCGCAACTTAACTTCAAAACTCTCATATATACATTTCACTTATCTTTTTTTCATTTAAAAAAAAAACTTAAATTTTAAAAATACTTAACTTTTTTATTTCAAGTTGAAATAATATAAATTTTTTTGAATTACACTGAATCTTTTAAACATATTTTTGAATTTTTACACTATTTATTATATTACAGATCATTTCTGATTTATAATTCAATATATACTCGTTTCAGTTCCAACCTTATATATAAAACTCTAATTTAATCATTTTTCCTAACAGGTAGGGTCCTAAGCATACATGATTTTAAGACCTCGTTTAGTAATTAGGTTCGAACTCAAATTTTAGATTCAATTTTATTTTTTTTTTGAAAAGTTAACAAAAATTATAATTAAATCAATCAATTTGATCTTAAAAATTTCATTTTATTCTTAATTCAATTCAAGAACTAAACGAGCCCTAAATAAATGATAAGCCTAAACATCATACCAAACCCGAAATTAAACAAATGAAAGAGTGCATAATTAGCATTGTTTAATAATATTTTTGCGTTGCTAGGCATGCCTTCTACTGGTAAGCCTAGGATTAAAGAATGCATTGACCTTATCATTTCGTTACTCGTCAAATAAATGTTACGTCACCCAGAATATAAAAAGCAACCTTACGTTAGCTTAAATAATGCCATCTAATCTTTCCTCAAAGATTTTTGGATTTAATAATTTATTCATTCTCTCGTCATTCTGATTATATCTGATTAATGATTACAATAATTTCCTTAAAGAAAGAAAACTAAATAATTGATATATGTGTTGTGGATGGTTGCAAGTGCATAAATAGAATAACTAGTAAAATGATAAGCAAAATATTGTTAATTTGTTATCACGAGTCTAGCATTATTATGTATTAAAATTAGTTAATTTTAATTTATTTGAGCAATCAAAAAAAATTATGAGTGAAAAATTAAATAAAGAAAATAAAATTACAAAAATAAATGAATATAAATTGATAATACACAAATAAATACACAGATGTTAAGAATTATGGTTTCATTGTGATTAATCATTTATAATATTTATTTAAGAATATTATTATGATTTTGTATTTATATTTATTGATGGTTAACTACTTTTTTTGCTTTATATAATTTTTCCAAACTTATACATAAATTTTACATTTTTATAATTTAATTTACATAAATGATTAGTAATTAAAATTCATGATGAACAGTATCATACATGCGAATAGTGAAAATATGAATCTGAATTCAATTATAAAAAGTGTTTGTTAAGAAATCTGTGATAGTTGATAATATGATTACACAAAAATAGATAGATATATTTCTATTGTATCCCAAATTTTATTATATTTATTCTAGAGTTATGTCACAAAATCTTTTTTTGATTTCATTTTGTTTCTCAAATCATTCAAAAGTTGGTCAGATATTTGAAAGTATTAAGTTTGAAAATAAATACACTAACAAATACGATAATCACAATACAATGCTCAATTTAATTAAACCATTATAGTCAGACTATATCATAACTCTCAGCAAACATTTATTTAATTCATAATGAAAAATAAAATAACATAACAAAACAAATTAAATATAATGATAAAATAAAAATAAAAGAAAAAATTTTGGAATAGGGGGCATTTGGAAAACAAATTCAATTTTAATTTTACTCAAATACAATACAATTTTATACCAAACACAAATTTTGTAACAGTGCTACGAAAACAATTACTATTCAAAACATTTTTAAAACAATCACATCAACTTTTCAACTCTACTATTTATCTCTACTTTTACCAATTACATCAACTTTTTAACTCTAAAATACTTTTCATCCAAACACACATTTCATTCAAATACAAAACAAATACTTTTCAATCAAATACAACATTCAAAAAATAAATTTCATTTAAATATAATCAAAACGCAATACGTTTACCAAACGCAATATTTATACTGGGAGAACCTTTAGAAACCCTCATTTTATTGATACTAAAATAAATCTATATTAAAAATTTAAAAAATTTATTGTAGATGCCTTGTGGTATATGCTCCGGTTGGAGTCATTACTAACGATGCTCCTAACGTTTCCTATTCATGCTTATTTATTGGCTTATTCCATTGCAAGTTACGGAAATCTTTCACCATTTTCAACACCAAAGTTCAGTCTTAAAAATTTTGGTTGATTTCTTATTATGCAATTAAACAATAGAAATTTTAAATGTGTTTCTGTTCAAATATAATTAAAACTTAATTATGTCCTGTTAATTTTTCATTTTTCACTTTATAGAAAAAATTTCAGGCCACCATTGACCATATTTGTATGTTTTCTCTATCATACAATCTTTACACAATACAAATTTGGGTAGTATTGAGTTGAAAATGGTTTGGCAAAAAATCTCATGTTTCTCAATAAAAAATATTCTGGTAATGATTCTTAGCTAACTTTTTTTTTTTTTGATTATATAAACAAAAATTGTTTTCGGATTTTGTTAAGAATGAGAAAATAAAATAAAGCCGTTTTCCCACTATCACATTCGTTTTCATTTTTTCTCGGACTTATAAATCCAATAAATTTTTGAGAAACATATTCAAACATTATCTTACTTTTCTTATACTCAAATTAATATCTCTAAAACACAATCGACCATGCTTAAAAAACAAAAAGAAGAAGAAGAAGAAGAAGAAGAAAAATCTTAATGCCATTCTTGCTGAAGCATCTCATTTTTATTACCATATAAAACAAAATCATTTCCAAAATGTACTTCCAAACTGGTATTGTATTTGTACGTGTGCGTTTTGTGTGAACTTTGGGGAAAAAGTATTATTTTCCAGTTAATATGTATTTGATATTGTTTAGCAAAGTCTAAAAATTACTTCTTGCATGATTTTTCCGAAAGGGCTTTGATCATCAAAAGGCCTTACAATTAAACGATCAGGCCATAAAATGTGTGTTTACAGGCTACAACAAAATTTCCTAGACCCTATTCTAATATATATTTTGAAAATTTAGAATCTTTTTTTGTTGTCCTATTGAACTATATTTCAAATACGGTTACGATACTTATTAAAAAAAATTCTCTCCTTTTTTTTTTATTGCCTAAAAGTACATCATGTGCACAGTCCAATATCTGATTTTACTTTTTCTTTCTTTAATTTTTCCATTTATTTAAACTCAGTGTTTAGGAAATAAGGGACTATTTGAAACAACATGTGCAGTTGGAATTTCACAACTCAATTCCAAAATTCTTAAATTTACTTCCATTTATCTCTTCTTTATTTTCAAAAAAACTTAAACTTTAAAAGTCATTTCTTATTTCAAGTTGAAATAATATGATTTTTATTTTAAATTATACTGAAGGATAAAAAGAACGAAATAAAATCTATATTATATATTTCATTTAAACACATTTTTAAATTTTTATACTATTTTTTATATTACAATTCATTTTTAATTCATACTTCGACACACAAATTTCAATTCTAACCTTATATATAAAACTCTAACCCAATCATTTTTCCAAACGATTAACATACATGATTTTAAATAAATGATAAGCCTAAACATCATGCCAAACCTGAAATTAAAAAAATGAAAGAGTGCATAATTAGCATTGTTTATAATAATAAATTTGCGTTGCTATTTATGCCTTCTTCTACTGCTATTCCTAGGGTTAAAGATTGCATTGACCTTATCATTTCGTTACTCGTCAAATAAATGTTACCTTACCCAGAATATGAAGCAACCTTAGGTTAAATAAAATAATGCCATCTTATCTTTCCTTAAAGATTGTTGCATTATTGAATAATTTATTCATTCTCTCATCATTCGCTGATCATATGTTGGAAGCATTTGGTATGTAATAATCAGTAGCGATCATACTACTAAAGAGTGATTGAAGCTACTGTAGTTCCCTGATCAAAATATACATTATCATGTTTGATTAGATACAATATGTAAAGATTTCATCAAATTTGATTAATTTATTGATTATTTTTATAATTATACTTTTATGTTTCTTTTTATTTTTAGAGATCATATAATATTAATTAGCTTGATTATAGGACTTGATTTTAGGTTTCCTGATTGTATTTTAACTTAATATAAATCTGTATAAATTAAATACAAATTATAAATGAGAATTAATTGAATCCCAAATTTCAATTTGCTCTTGCCAATCTTAAAACCCTTGGAAAATCTTTTCATTCACCGCAAATAGCAAAATACTTACAAATTCATCAAATCCATCCCAAAACATCCAAATCAAATCAAAACAAACCCACAAACCTCAAATCACATATTGAAAACCAAACCCATACCAAGCAAACAGCAAATCGCAAATTGCAAATTAGAAATCGGCATATCAAACGGCAAATCCGCCAAGCGGCTGTAAAGTTGTCACGAAAAATCACAAAATCCACAGAACACTGTTAAAGACTACCGCGAAACACAGAGTCTTCCCCCCTAGGAGTATCACTTCTTCAAAGTCAAAGCCTCCTTTTATTTATTGTTTTGTTTCTCATTTATATATTGTTAAAAAAAAGACAAAAACAAAAAAGCAAAAAAACAGTCAAACATGCAAATTTTAAGTTAAAAACAGCCAAACAAAATCGTTGTTGTAAAAAAAAAAAAAGGGAAAAACACAAAAAAAAAATAAATAACAAAAAAAGGAAGAAAAAAAAGGCAAAAATAAAAAAAATCAAATCATCTTGGACAAAATTTGTTTACGTTATTTTTCAATTTAAAATTGATTGATATTCTCCTTAAGGCCGTGTCAAATCGGGAAATCTCAAAGAATATTGGGCAAGTTGATATGCATCAACTTGAGAGCGGGTGTTGAAATTTTATGAGATTTGATTAATTTATTGATTATGTTTATAATTAAAACTTTTGTGTTTCTTTCCATTTTTAGAGATCGTGTAATGTCAGTTAGCTTGATTATACAACTAGATTTTAGGTTTTATGATTGTATTTTAACTCTATATAAACAAATATAAATTCAATATAAATTATAAATAAGAATTATTTGAATCTAAAATTTCAAGTCAATATTGATTTTCACTAAAATTTACAGATACTGCAATACACTTATCATATAAATTAACAATATATATATATATGAATGTGTGTGTGTGACATTTCAAATAAGCAACGCTTCAATATTTTAATCGAAGAAATGAAGTATTAGAGAATTAAATTATCTGTACGTTGAAGTAGATTAAATCATTTTCTTGTGAAAATGATATTTTTTTGGGGGAAAAAAAACCTTCATTGATAGGACAAAGGAAAAACATGAACGTGCATATATGTGTTTTATGGATATATATGTATGTGTATATACACATACATTAGGTTATAAAAAATTACATGTTTGAAAAAGTACGTTGAAATGAAGGTACAGTAATAAATAAGAGGAAGCAAATTGATAAACCTTCAAAATTTACACAGGCTAAGCTTGGCTCAACTCGGCCTGATTTTCCCTTAAAGCCCGTTGGGGCTAGGTCAGGCCGCTAGTATTTATACCTCTAATCATACACAATTAACATATAAACCAAAAAGGGTAAATTGCTGGAGTAGTTTCTAAATTTTTAAGTAGGTGATCATTTAGTCTTTAAACCTTTTTTTTTTAATGGCAAAAAGGCCCCCTTGCTTTAAAAATGGTGTAAAATAGAGCAAAACCCTAATGGTGTCTAAAAAGGGATGGTTTTGCCCATCGGTTAGAGGGCATTTTAGTAAAATAACAAGCAAATATGAGTTTGGATATGAACAAATTGGGGATTTGGAATAAAATTAGGGCTAGGTTTTACCACCCCCCCTTTTTTCCTTATAGAGGCACATCTTTAATGAGATCTTCATGGTGCCATTGAGCTACTTTTATGAATAGTTGAGCAAGTTAATGATGGCATGGACAGATACAAACCTGGGGATAAGGTTCTATGTGTGTAGGATGGCTAATGTAAGTGATAACTCTATAAAATAAAGTTATTTTACTATTATTTTATACATAAAAATTGGCTTATCCTTGAGAATTTTATTTATTTTTGTTTTGTTTACCTTAATTTAGATTTTTTATAAATTTGGTGAGATTTTTTATTTTCTTTATTTTAGTAATAGTACATTAAATAATCTTAAAATTAAATATTTTCAATGAGTTTGCCTATAGCATTATTTTAGAAATGTCTAATTTTAGTATTTTGTTTGTCTGCAGTGTCAAATAGTGTAAAAAAATCTATGAGATAGAAGTGGGTCCCACCAGATGTTACTATTCATATCAACACTCCAACCACATGACTGGTCTTGTTTTGATCCTCTCATCGATACGAGTATTTTAAAAGAAAAATTACTTAAATCAGAACTCGTATGAAGAAGTTATGATATATTCTAACTTCGGACCAATAAGGAGACATATGAGACCCATGTATAGTTATCTTTTTAATTTTTAATTTTATTTGTATTTTATTATTATTATTTTTCCTTCCTTTATCTTTTTCTTTCTTTCTTTTTCCAGCCGCCTTCTGCACCGAAAACTTTCAGTCTCTTGTGCATTCATGCAATGCCCATGATGCATTTTTTTTAGTGCATGTGAATGAATAGTGTAAAACTTTGGCTTATAAAAACTAGCAAGGAAGCAGAGAAAGGAGGCAAGTAGAAGCCATACAGTAGGAGCTTCGAGGCTTAGGCCTCTAGTGTGGAGCTCCACTTGGAGAATAGGTCATCTATAAATTTGTCTTTCTTTTAGTTTAAGTTATAATTTTCATATCAATAAAATGAGGAGTTTCTGAAGGTTCTACCGACATCAAGATCAGTAACTTTTCTAGACTCTTTCCTTTTTGTTATTTTGTTTAAATTGTCTTATTGTGTTATTTTATTTTTCTTTATGAATTAAATAAATCTTTGCTGGGAGTTATGATGTAACCTGATTATGATGATTTAATTAAATTAAGTATGTTGTTATGATTGTCATATTTGTTGACGTATTTATTCTCAAACTTAATGCTTTCAAATTTCTGGCAAACTTTTGAATGATTTGAGGAACAAAATGAGACCGAGAGGAGATTTTTGTGATATGGCTCTGGAATAAATACCATAAAATCTATGATAGAATAGAGATATATCTATCTGTTTTTGTACAGTTATATTATTAACTATCACAGATTTCTTGAAGAACACTTTTTATAATTGAATTTGGATTCATATTTTACTGTTCACATGTATGATACTATTCATACATATGACACTATTCACGTATACGATACTATTCACATGTATGATGCTATTCATTGTGATTTTTAATTTACTAATCCTTTATGTAAATTTAATTATAAAAATATAGAATTTATGTATAACTTGAGAAAGAATACATAAAACAAAAGGATCGTTGACCATCAGCGAATGTGAGCACAAAATCATAATAATATACTTAAATAAATTAAATTTGATTAATTATGGTGAGTCATAATTCCTAGCATTTGTATGTTTGTTTGTGTGAACCTAAGAATGAATATTGTTATTTGATTTTTATTTAATTCAATTTATCTTGTATATTTCATTGAGATTCAATTATGTGTTCTTTATTGTATTGAATTAATATTTACCGGTGTGTTGATTCATGTTTGATATTGTGCATTTGTGATTGAGAAATTCTATGCATGAATTGATCTAGTATAATTGAAAGGAGTTGCACGTGATTCTAGAGATAGGACAACGTAAATCTTCCGGATTAGGGTCAAACCTAATAGAGAAATTCATTGATTGATTAATGTAATTCTGGGGGTTTTAATTAGAAAGAGATTTCAATTAATCAACCTGGGATTAGTTGTTAATAATCTTGAGAAAGATATTAGCATAATTAAGGAATTTCCACGGTCTAATGAGGTATATGTAAATTGATGCATTAACGATTTAAATACAATAGACATTCTAGGGGGATTCATTATCTAGGTATTCCTTGTTTGAATTGATTTCTGCTTGATTTATTGCTGTTTAGTTTTGATTTATGTTGGTGAGTTTTATCTTTATTTTATTTTTATTTAAGTTGATCTTTATCAATCGAAATTTATAAGGTAGATAATAATAAAAGAGTTAGTACTAGTAATTTGGGGGATTCATTATTTAGGTATTGATTTTATTTTATTTTTCAATTAAAACATTTTTTTTATCGCCCAAATAAAATTAAAATAAACTAATTTTGGTATTTAATACACTATCATCGTAGGAACGATACTTTTCTCATCACTTTATTACTTGTTCGATTCGTGCACTTGCGAAAATCAACAACAGTAAGCATGGGTATTTGATTCAAAGGTTTTTTTTTTTAAATTTTTGGAAGAAAAATTTCGAACTGATTTACATTTTTCTATGTAGAATGGTGGGTGTGTGTTTTGGAGGTGATTTGATCTACCAATATCTCTTAATTCTAGACAGATCATACTTGGTTTGTAGTGGAGGATCAACGACTTAGAAGCCCAAGTAAGGGTACTAGAGCAACAAGACCATGGCAACGGAAGGGGATATAGCTAACAAAATGAAACTTATGTGTAACTTATATATGCACCTGCCTCAAGAAACCAACCATGACCAAGAGGAGCTATCTAAAAGTAGTCTCAAAAGCATAAACACGCATAATTACAAAAAATGATTATGATAGAAGTCTTAAATATATAGTGCAGTCACACTTCAGTTGTGACTTTTCCTAATGGTGAACTTAGAATGATGACCAGTTTGAGTTGATGATTGTGGTGCTACAATGGGGATTTTTATAAAACCTTGTGCTGTAGGGCTCACGTTGATGCTAACTGGGCTACTTGTTGTGGGGCTCGAGTTGATGGTTGCTATTGCGCTAGTTGTTGAGGGGTTGGGGTTGATGGCTACTACTGAGTTAGATGTTGTAGGGCTAGGGTTAATGTTGCAATGGGTGCTAACTATTGGAGTTATAGTGGTGGTTGGTTGCCTGTGATATGTTTTCAAGTTATGTCCTTCATGCCCCCCCTTGCCACATATAATGACAAGTCCACTACTTCGTAGTTTTTAATTCTTCACGGCTTATCCTTCCTATTATTCAGGTTCTTTGTGGCAATTCTTCTTTAGTCATCCACATTGTTTCTTGAAGTCAGAGGCCACCACAATTCCTTTTCTAATTTTCTTCCACAATTCAGGCTCGTTAATTGCCTTCACGTGGTGAGAATATACCTATTCATAACAAGACTTTGAAAGTAATCTGTCCATCAGATATCCAAGTGATATGATCATTACATACCATTCCTAAGTCTTCCTTAAGGAACTCCAAAAACCAAGCCTAAGTATCATAACATTTGAACTCTACAGTGGTATAAGCTATTGTCTAACAATGGCCAAAAGCCATCCCTTAGGATGGCCTTTGATGAGGCAGCCATCTACTCCAATAACTGGCCTGCAGCCACCAATAAAACCTTTCTTGTAAGCATCCAAGTAGACATACAGTCTCTTAAATTTCA
Organism: Antiaris toxicaria; assembly: GCA_035233585.1. Lineage (NCBI taxonomy): Eukaryota > Viridiplantae > Streptophyta > Magnoliopsida > Rosales > Moraceae > Antiaris > Antiaris toxicaria. The sequence goes on along the minus strand of CP141158.1, from coordinate 44,141,962 downwards.
TAACACCATCATCCATTGTATTGCATTTCATCTTTGTTACTGAACTAGGGTTTGAAGTCATTAGCTCTTTACAGTAGTCCCATAGGTTAGCATATTGTTCTTTAATTGACCCCTCAATAATTTACATAACATAATTCCTAGCCTTATAAAAACACCAAATGGTAGCATCAATCCAAATGTCATCATATACTTGTTGCTTAAACCAAGAAAAAGGCTAGGTTGGATTGGCATGCTATTAATTCAAGTACTTCTTTGCCGACCACCATGAACTGATTTTCTTGGTGAAAAAATCTAGACCACAAGTATATTTATCATTTAAAGTCTTTACCTTGAAAGAAACTCCATCACTCTCTTTCTCGAGACATAGACCATTCATAAATAATCATCAGAACACTTTACTTTGACTCTGTGTTTGTCATTCTCCACCAACCTCACTACCCTGTGTTGCACTATTGAAGATTCCTTTAAAGCTCCTTTCAAGCAACATGGGTGCGAAAAAGCATACCAATCTTAAACTTTGGATCGCTTATGCATGTCAATAGCCTCATTTAACTAATAATGTCTATTACCTCTCACCCTTGCACAAACTGGCTCATCCTCATTCTATGAACTCTCATCATCAACGAGATGAGAGTCAAAACTCATCGCTCTCAACGTGCTTAGTAGCAAACTCAGTGAAGCAACTCTCATGGAAACCTTGCAAGCGGGTTGTGGGTTCATTGAAATGACGAGGCATATATTCTTCCTCCTTGTTTGACTGCTCAAATCCAGAATCATTTGCCCCTTCCTCTTCCTTATTATAGGGCTCACCTACAATTTTAGTGGACATCTGCTCAGTAAAAATGGGAAGAGGGTCAGTGTTGTTTTTAGTTTAGAACTTGAGATAAAGGTTAGGGGGAGTGTCAATGTTGTTTTCAGGAGGCTCGGGAGTAGGTTTAGTAGGAGACTCAGTATTTTGTTAGGTATGATCATACTAAAAACTTATTTCCTCATAAACATTGAACTCATATATCTAAATCTTCATCTAGATGCAAAATGTTTAATGTAATAGGATTGACCTCGCATATGTAGATATTGATTGTCTTAATTGCAACAAAAAGGTCAAACATCTCAAACATTTCTTGATTGCTCAATATAAATTCTAGGCTTCCCGGAGACATGTAATAGATTTTCATTCTTTATTTATAGCCTAGATCATAAATAATATATTCTAAATCAGCAAAGAATATCTAATCACCATTCATCCAGTCTACATGTAACATTATTCGGATGGGTAACTCCATATATGATCTTCCTTATAAAGTCCACCCCCATGGTTAATTTTGACCGTGTGAAATTTAGGCCAGTCAAGGGCTGTGCAAAATATCAAATAATTTTATAATCCCAAACATACTAAAATCAGCGACGACTCTGTAATCTTATGCATAAAAAAACACAAAATCTTATAAAACTAATTAAAAATAAAAATACAATGCTACATACATTCAAAAATCTTATACGTAAGCCTTATTATACAAGTACTAAACAAATAGTAAAACACTTACAAATCAATGAGACAATCAAAACAAATATAATACAATGCTAACATACATTACTCCAATGTATTGTTATATAAATACTAAACAACTTATACAAAACCCCACAAGTCAGTGGGAAAATCAAAACAAATAACACAAACCCCACAAAGCCCATTGACTAATCAAACAATAGACACTTACGGTATGAAGGTTGGCCACTTCCTTTTGGTGAATCACATTCATCTTCACCACCATTGAGCTGCATTGAATAAATTAACCACAGAACCTCAAACACTAACAATAAACCCACTTTCTCTCTTATTTTGAAAAATCAAAAAATGGAGAAATGAGGATATAGTTCTCATATAAAATAATCTTTGGTTTTCCCTCCCAAAAAACTAGGGTAATTTGGTAAAATGCCTTCCAACTGAAGCCATATGCGGGCCACGAGAGGCAAAACTGTCCCTTTTTAGATGGCCATTAGGGTTTTTCCCTACTTTGTACTATTTTTAAGAATTTGGGGACCATTTTGTCAAAAAAAAAAAAAGTTTAAGGACTAAAAGATCACCTATTCAAAAGTTCAGGGACCATATCAGCAATTTACTTAACCAAAAAGATGAGTTTGATTTCAATTATAATATGAAAGCCCAGTTGTGGTGGTTTAAAAAATGAGCGATTTACCATCATAAGGTCAACTAAATAGTAATAATTGGTACAACAAAGGAATAAGATTAAATATTGTAAATACAAAATTTAAATGCGTGTGAAAGGCATGGTAAGAAATTAGAAGGGCTATATGGAGGGTTGTATGTCAAGATTAAAGGCAAACAACAATATCAAAAAAATGATTAATTAAGGACAACATGCAATGGGAAAAATATAAAAGTGGTCGCATTTAACCGCTCATATTTACTCATACACAAGTAACAAATTTATTTAGCTTTGATTTATAAATAACCCTCTCAAGAACTAAAAACTTTTATCCTTTTATTCTTTTCAAAATTAAGAATTTGTTTTTGGGTTCATTGTTCCTGCACTCAACTGTTTTGTGTTCGCATTCTTGATTGGTTATTCGATATCTATCTATCAGGTTTTATGATAAATCCTTTTCGTAGAGCCAAAAAAAAAAAAAAAAAAAAATTTCTTGCTGTATCTCTCGCATTCTTCTTTGGGTCTTTTTCCCTCCTCGTAACACTTACTTCTCACAAGCCTAAAAGGCCCTTCATATAGCCCGGTCACGGGAGTAGTGGGCTTTAAATAATTCATGGGGCTCTTTAAAGAAATTCCAGAAATACTTGTTTTGGATTGATTTTAGAAACAAGAAGTAAATAACAGTTTTTAAGAAATAATTTAAATAAATAAGATATTTTAAAATAATTTATCGTAAATAGTTAGATAAATAAAAAAACTTATAAATAAAAAATGTATTCACAATATGTAAATCAATTATTTAGTTAGTAGGTCTAGTTAAATAACATATTTATAAGACATAAATTAATCATTTATCTAATAAATCTTACGTAAATAATCATTTACATGATAAATTTATTATTTATTACAAATATTTTAAAAACCTATTATTTATTTCAATTATTTTTTGAAAACTGCTGTTTACTATAATTTTTCATAGAAAGATATATTTTGCCAAACTCACAAACATACTATTTGAGATGACAACTAAGAACAAAAAAAAAAAAAAAGAGATAAATAAGAGAGAGAATTATATAACAATCGTCTTTTGTCATTATACCACCATTGCAGCGGAAAATTCAGTAATTATTAATGGTAATTTCTTATGATCTAAAAATTCCTTTGATGCGAGAGATTAAGGTACATACTTTTATGATACTGATGCTCTATCTAATTATCTCCTCAAATTATTTGTATTAAGCATTGATTGGACTCTCGTTGACAGAACACCTGTTTGTATCTTGCTCTTATTAGTTAATTGGCATAGTTCTTGGTGCGTTCTTGGTTAGCTTATCATTGATTGCGTTCGGCCTAGTTGTTTCATTCTCATCATTTAGTTTAATGTGTGTGTGTGTATATATATATATATATGTATGTATTTTGTTGGCAGGGGAAAAAGTTGACCGAAACGGCCTATTACACTAACAAGCTTCAACAGTACAACATGGGATCTCATAATATATTTACATATCAAGGAAAACAACAATAAACGTGTGATACAACTCCAGAATTTTTGTCAAACACTTTCATTATAACACAAAACAAGCACAATCCTCACACTAAAATCTAAGGTACTTTCACATAATACACTCCTTATTACATTGCATCTAAAACAGGAACCCAAACAAGACTGTCCGAAAAGAAAAAGTGACAAACAGGAGAACTCCCGGGTTCGATCCCAAGCAACCGAAACGACACGTGGTCACGGTCCCACTGCGAGGTGTCCATGTGGCAAACCGCGGCAGATTCCACTCTCTCCCCATTTTCACCGGCCAGAGAAATCTCAAACAACTTGTCCTCCCCACTCTGCAGTTGGCCGTGGCAATAAAGGACGGCATAGGGGTAAGGCATAGGGTGACACCCAATCATTCTTGGAGCCAAAACTTCTCTAGGTTTTGCCAAAATGGTATAATTCTGAAGAAGGGTATGTTTCTCTTTCAAGTGGGTAGTTGTCAAAACTTTGATCCTAGCGTTTGAGCCAAACATATCAAGAGCAAAGTCAAGCATTGATTCAAGGGAAGTTGCACAGAACTTGACCTCTCCTTTGGCGGGCTCTACCTCACACTGCCTTAAAGTGTATTCCATGGCTTGAGCTTGGGGGGAGTTTTTGGTAAAGGAAAAGTAGTCAAGGAGATATGGTAGTTGTGAGAGGGAGAAAGGGATTGAATCAGCTCCTTCTTTGGTGAGTAATTTGGGAGAAGAAGAGAGGTTCTTTTCGGGGAAGTATACGGGCAACTTTTTACCCATTTGGAAGTCGTTTGGTGTGAAGAAGATGTTTAGTTCAGGGCTTATAATTTTATGATCATGATGACCATGATCATGATGATCATGGACCTTTTCAATGTTGTAATCTTTCTTGTATCCAATAGCTGTCTTTCTTGCACTAACAATCTGCCACAAATATTATACAAGAAGTTTCCAAGTGTGAAAATTTGGGGGAAAAAAAAAAAAAGGAGATCAAGAAGATGAATTTCTGGCATTTCTATATATGAACGATGGGCTAGAAGTTGTTGAACTTTTCTAAGATTAAATTTTGAGTAGTAATTACAAATATGTGTGTATAATATCTAGTTAATCTAATTAAGCTCATCAACAAACATGGTGGGGAAGATTCTCATGAGAAGATTGAAGAGTTAAAAAAAAAAAAAAAGAAAGAGAGATTGAGAAAGAAACTCAGAGATTATTACCAGTAGAAGAAGTGAAGCATACAAGAGGAGGAGGTTCCAAAAGGCAGATACAAGTTTCATTTTCTTTTTCTTCTTCTTGAATCCTTTTGATTTTTGCCTTTTTTGGTTCCTGAAATGAAGAGTACAAGAATGTGAACTCTATTATTTGTCAGGGACTTTAATAATCAAGTTGAGGTTGTTTAATGTAATAGTCAATTTTTTTCCATTTTTAAATAAAATGTCAACTGTTAGCGCAGATCTAATATCATGCGTGTTTATATATATAATTTATCTAATATTAAACGGAAAAATAAAAAATAAAAAAGGAACTACATTTGGATCAAATTGGGACCAGGGCAGGAGGGAGGCTTAGCAATTGGGGCACTGGATTTTCTAAAATTATCTTTTCTTCCTTTTTTTTTTTTTTTAATTAGGAAGATTCAAACTTGACATTTTTATAGTAGATTTAGACGTGAGATTACCGTTAGACTATGTTTATAATTATCTTTTTTAAAAATCCAATGTGTTTCTTTATAATTTTTACCATGGAATTATTTACAATTTTACCCTTTTGAAAAAGTTTTGATTTTTAAATAATCGTATTTGAAATTTATCATCTCAAATAATTTAATATATAAACGATGATCTGTTTTAATTCAAATTTTTAGTTTAACTCAGATTCCCTTTAACCAAAGAAAACAAAAAAAAGGCTCCGCTATTGTCTGAGAGTACTGCTCAAACTTGTTTGAGAATTGGCTCATCCCTATTTCATTTTTATTTATTAATTTGGTGTTGGAAAGCAACAAGGAGTTGGATATAATTACAACCCCATCGGGTAATATGACAACGGTGTGGGATGGCCTTCTCACCAACCCGACCTACAAATAAAAACACTTCTCTTACCCATTACATAATCTGTTTATATATGGCAGGGACATGGTGTGTTTTCCCCATCATGAGTTCAAGGTATCCCATTTACTAATTCATCTATTTTCATCATACAAAATAAAATTTTAAAATAAATAAAGCATATATATGAGACTTTAGTTTTAAATTAAATTAAAATTATATATCAAATACTTTAAAATTCAATATTTAAAATCATATATCCTATAAAACATCATATATAAAATATTTAATATAAAAATTACATATAACTAAATGGGGTGGGTAAACAGGGAATAGGGTCTAAGACCTCTATACTCGCCCCACCCAAAACGGTTAGTTAAAATGTTAGAACCTGTTTAGATTAGGTTTTCCATCTTATTTAAGACGGGTCTTTATGGGTTAATAAGTTAACAGGTAAACCTTTCATCCTTAGGTAAAAAAGAAAAAAATGAAAGAAATAGAAAACAAAACTAACAGTGAAGGACCAAAATAAGAAGCATAACAGAATAGCAAATACTACACTTTTCAAAATCAAATTATATATATATATACATATATATTAACATCAAGACATCGCCAAGAAGCTGATGCGCAGATTGACGAGGAGATGTAAAAAATGAGCATTTTCAAACTCATGTTTAACCACAAAGGGAAAAGACCTAGTTGAAAACAAGAAGAGAAAAAAAGAAAAAGTGCCCCGATTAAGAGGAGGACATTGAATAAACGGTTAACTAGGTCGTTCGAATCATTATGGAGATTCAGTACCCTACTCGCTTCCTCCGGCAGGACTGTCTTCTAGGGTTAATCTTATAGCAACTTAGGATCTCATCTATAGTGCCCCACCCAATTACAACTACTAGCAGCAGTCTGCCCTTGCCCCTCCTCCATTCAGCATGGTTATAGTCAGACGGTCGTCCTTTTTATTGAGTTTAGGGCAGTTCGTTTCAAATAGATGATGCATTATTATGTTGCCGTATTTCATAGGTATTTAACCTTAACCTTTTTGTTTATATTTTTTTTGGGTATATATATTAATTCTCAATAATCTATGAGAAAGGAAACAAAGTAGGTGAAAGAAAAGGCAGGCCATATTTTGTTAAAGTATAACTGTAATGTTCACTATTTTATTATATAATTATGAAACCGCGTCCATAAATTAAACTATTACAAATAATTGATAATTATAATATTAATACTTCAATAACTAATGTAAAATTTTAGTTGACTCTATTTGTTTGTGAAAAGGGTATATAGTGCATGTTGTACAACCAATGTACTACAATTGGCTCTCATTGGAAGAAAAGTTGCCCATGGTTTCTTATCAAGTTATTCTTCTCCTGTTCATATAAGTCTCCCTTGTCATCGTGTTTGTATCATATACCAATTCAATAAAAAAAATTGATATTTGGATGTTTTTTACATGTCTTTTTTTTTTAATTTTTATATTCTTTTTTCTAATGTGTATTACCTTATTTGTTAGGTCAAAATCACTATAAATATCTCACTTAAATCTCTTATCTTAATTAATTAAAATTTAAATAAATATAATCTTTTATCATTTGAGGTCACTTTATAAATTTAATTTATTTTTGCTTTTAGATTAAAAAAAAACACATCTGCGAGTGAAAAAAAAAATACATGACCATTAATTCAATAACCACCACAAATCTGTACGTTTATTTCGAATAATTTCTCTATATGTGCTCTAATGGGTTTTTCTTTTCTTATTGTTTTTTACCTAAAAACAAGAGATGCTTTTTCATATATGCCACCATAAATATGGGCGTTCTATTTTGAATAATTTCTCTATATGTTCCCTAATGGGTTTTTCTCTTCTTATTGTTTTGACCTAAAAACAAGAGATGCCTTTTCATCTATGTCAAAGGAAGTTGTGGTTATTGATTCAATGGTCATGTATTTTTTTTTAATCGTGATGTGGGTTTTAAAAAAAATCTGAAAGTAAAAATAAATTAAATATATAAAGTGATATCAAATAATAAAAGATGATATTTATTTAAATTTAAATTGATAAGAGATTTAAGTGAGATATTTATGGTGGCTTTGACCTAATTGCACGTTAGAAACGAGAAAATAAAAAACAAAAAGATAACATATTAAAAACACTAAAATGTTAGTTTTTTGTTAAACAGGTGTACTATATAAGTACGATGACATGATACACTTGATTCATTGAATAATTTCTCCACTGGATAATTGGAAAACTACTACTATTGTGATCAATTTTAGCTATGCATGGTAAAGCCATAGGTTTGAGAGATCTTGTGGGCACGAGAGACAAGCATATCCTTCTTTTTGACCATTATATGTGGTTATAATAATTATAGCCAACAGAATGATTAGTGGCTGCCTTAGTATCAAATATGGACTTCTCATATAACAACCCAACTTTTTCTTCATACACATACATATATATATAATATGTCAATGTATGTGTGTGTATTATATATATGTGTGTGTATATGTTATATGATAAATTACAACAAAACTTTAGCTGGATTCTCTCCCCCACATTTATTTGTCAACGATGTATCTAATTTAGACAACCCACTAAACTCAAAGCAATGGATTTTTGATCATGAAGAAAAAAGGCTGACTTTCCTTTGATCATTGAATCTTCTTATAAGTCAAAACGTCGGCAAAAAAGCGCTCTTTCGTGCAACACATAACTATTTATGAGAAAGTCGAAATCCCACTTGCTGGGTTTGATAAATCCATCCACAAAGCACAATACCACAGAAAGTGCATCTTCCTATCTGGTGCTGCTCTCTTTTCTAAATTTGGTCTACTTTTCACCACTTTTCAGATGCACATATTGTTAAATGAATTCTGATATGACTCATATTCAAAATTTAACTTAAAAGATGAGAATATAAACACGTCAAAAGTTTAATAATTTAATGATGTGAGATAAATTTTTATTATATAAATTGAACAAGGTCGTAACTCGTCATATATAGCAAAATTTTTCTTTGAGACCATATTACATAAGTTTAAATAGAACTCAATTGCAAAAGTTAACTCAAAGGGTGGAGTACTCAATTCACATATATATATATATATTGTTCAGTTTTTTATTGATGCAGGATGAATTCACAATCTAACACATATATAATGACCAGATTCATGCTTCTATGGACCTTTAAGTGTAATTTTACATGATGTTATCTAGATTAACATGACTTTTTATAAGTTCTTTTCGGTATATGTTCAACAACCCACTTGTGGTTTTTTTAAATTCTAGCATGGAATAAAGACAATGTTTCATACTTCATGGATTACGTACGGTTCATTTCTTCTAGTTAAATCACGTCGTCTTAGTTCAAACTTGAGGTCCACACTCTTAAGTTGCTAGAAGTATAAGTTCTAACCCTCTTATAATATGAACACATTACATCTCTGAATGTTTAAGTCAAAGAATAAAAATTTGTTAAATTTAAGGGATAAACTACATTAAAAGAAAAAGATAAACCCTACAAAATCCATCACATCAAAGCATCGTTGCAAATCCTCTCCCGTAATTAATGGGAATTTCTAGGATAATAATCCATTTTTTCACTAACAATAAAATCCGCTGTTTTAATTGAGAGGGGCCACAGGCTTTAAATTATTATTGTGAACATACACAAATTAAATTGTTAAAAAGTAAATCAAATTATTAAAGCAGAATTCTTATTGATAATAAAAAAAAAATCATAGCTTCTACTTTACAATAAATCCCAAATTAATTTTTCAAATATAAACCGAACCTTTGCTAAGAAGTTCCATGGCTGACAACATATACCGGGTAAGTACGCAATAGAGGAAAGTAGAGAGAGATCCAAGCCACATTCTTTCATTAGACACTAAAATAATATTTAACATTCTATTAGTATGGAGATAATTTATCTTAGTACTAGATTTAGCATGTGTTTGGATCACCAATGCAATTATTTTTTTGTTTTTTAGTTTCAATTATTCATAGCTTACTATTATAATTTTGTAATTTTAATTTTAAATATTTATAATTATATATATATAAATTGAAATAAGATAATTTTTTTTAAAATATAGAATTTTGAGAGGAAAAAAAAACTCTATATTGATATTTTTTATAAATTTATTTCAAGTTTTAATACTTTTTAATTCCAATCATTCAAACTTGTATACTAGAAGCATAATAATTAACCTAAATTCTAATTTAAAGCCCATTTTAAACATGTAATTGATCAAAACAAAGACTCACAATATTCAACAAATTTGCCGTGGCAGGAGCACCTAAGTAGACTATATATAATATTCTAATTATACATAGTGATCATCATCATATATCCACCTATATATTCATAAGATTTTTCTTTCAATGATAATTAGCTTTTGTGAGCTTCAAAATCAAATTCCACATTAAAAGTGCTTGTCTTTTCGTAGGATCAACGCAAAATAGTGAAAAGTTCTATATTGATCGAAAAAGATGCTCTCCGTATAGAAAAAGAGAACCACACACCACAAATAGATAGGCATAACACTTACTGAGATTTACAACCAGAGGTTGATCTAGGGCAGACAGAGCCAAAGCCAACGTACCACAACATAACAACCTTTACATGATGAAAGTTTTTTTTGTGTTTTTTTTTTCAATTAACTAATTTGACAAAAAAGAATGGAAAATAAAAAAGACAGCTTGCTTGAAAGAGGATTATCATTACCGTTAATGAACCCTACAAAAAACAACCACACTTAACAAGATTATCATATTAGTGTAATGATAAAATATTCAAGTAATCTTTATGAAGATCTTAAATATGAGAATTATTTTCTTTTAATTTAGTACTTGATATATATATATATCTATCTGGACTTCACCCTCATATATATGTTATTATTAACAAATTTGATAAAACTGACACATTCTTCATCGAGAAATAAAACTTTGCCCATAAAAATTTTAATAAACATTCTTATCAATTTCTTGAATGTCCTATCGGTCACCTCTTTCCTGAACTATTTTTCTTAAAAATAGTAATACTAATACCAAAGAACCACACAACAACCAAAAGTGCAGCCTGACATTTTCTGCACGAGTCCAAGTGCACATATTTTTTTCTGACGCAAATTTCCAAGTTGACTTTAGAAGAAAGTGACAAAACCCACCATACTATATTGAGCCTCCTAAATTAAAATTGAAAAATAAATCACCACATAAAATATAAATTTGTCCCTTTAAATCTTCCAAAGTTCCGGCTCCTCCAATAAGATTATCTGATATACCTGTTGTATTTTTATTTTTTAATTTCGGTTCAGTTGGCAATTAACATGGAATTACCCCTGCATGGAATACAACTCACTAGAACCAATCTGCGATTGCAATAATATAATGTTAGTGCCTTTTTTTTTTGCTCACAAGCATTGTTAGAGAAAATTTTTGAATACGACCATTTGATTTGAATTTAGTAGTATTAATAATATCAAGTGGATGATTTCAAAGTACGTGTTAGATAAAGTTTGACATCTACATATAGTGGCGAACATAAATAAAATAAGATGCCCAATATATGTTTTTCTTATGAGCAAATAGTAAAGGTCAATCTCTCTCTCTCTCTCAAAGAAAATTTTAGTTTTGAAGCATCTTCTGTAGGCTTGTCAGCATGACTTCACCCTACATCAACATGGACTGTAATTTAAAATACTCCTAATAACCAATTTATTTCTTTAACGTATCAAGGGATATTCAGATCAAGAAACAAATATAGGGATAATTTTTCTAATTTTCTTTTTTCGTTTATGTGGCTTGAAGGTTCATTTTGGGATTTTTTTTGGAACATAAAAGTATTTTGCACAAGAACGATGAAATAATAGTGTTTGATATAAAAGTTATTACAAAACACTAGCTTCACTATTTTACATATATGTAAACCATCGTACTTTGAGAACGAAAATGTTTGCATATTTACTGTGTAGTTTTCTTGCAAATGGCTTTAACAAATCTCTCAGACCAGAATGGTGGGTCTGATCATGAGAAGAGATTGGGATCTTTTCACATCTTATATAGTTCGTAAGATCAAAAGACTATTAGGTAGCTTGGAATTATCTTGGGCTTCTACTTCACTTCTTATTTTAATTAAAATAAAATAGTAGTTGTTGAGCTGAGTTGTTTGCACACTTGCCTTGACCATAAATATGCTTTGGAACTCATAGAAGGAATATGCTAGAGTCCTTTTCGCTATATGTGTGTGTCTACACACACACACACACACACATATAGCTACTTAATGTGTACATCATCCAACTGTCCAAGAAGATCCATATTAATTACAAACATGATTGGTCTTATTCATTATTATTATTATTATTATTATTATTATTTTTATTTTTGCTCGGAATGGTTGGTCTTTAAATTTATAATTAAGAAATGTGCATTTGTTTATACTATTTGTTTCCACCATGACATTAGTCTACATTGAACCTATATGTTGTCCCTATAGCCATTAGACGACATATACTGTGGAAAACAAATCAAGGGCCGACAATAATTGACGAAATAAAATACTAGGGACATAATCACCTTTTATAAATCAATGCTAGAAATCTATGCAAACAACCTAACTATGAAAAGAAAATACATAAGATCCAAAAAAAAAAAAAAAGGTGTTATGCCCTTCAAATAAACGTGTGGTTGAAATTATTCTATATACATATAAATATATATATTCCTAAAAGAAAAAGGAGTCAGTAAGTCAACTTAAAACAGTTGAAATTTTTCTCTTGACATCTATATGAATTTCTAAATTATTTTCTCCCCCTTGAACTTTTGAGAAATTGTTTTTTAGTCTCAAAGTTTTTATAATGTTTTCTCTATGATAAAATATTTTATAATTTTATGCCTTATTTGTCTCCTGAAATTTTTTATTTACTACATTTATATGATATTTCAAGGAAACTTTAAATTTCATCCATTTTTTTTTAAATTTTTATGCACTCACATTTAAAATCTAGTATTTTAAATGAATCAAAATTAATTATACTACTATGTGAAACTCATAATTTTTTTAATTCTAAATTTTAAAATAAAATTAAACTCTATTACAAATTTAGTTTATTAGGAGAGAAAAAAAAATACAAATAGATAAACAATGACAAAAAATTTTAATATCTTAATTTTGGTTCAAGTTTTTTTGTTCAGTCATACTCTTACTAAAAATATTTTCTGGCTCCGTCACCATGTCCATATCTATTTAAGATGCAACAATTAAAAAAAAAAAAAAAGGCACTAATAATTATATACACGCATAAATATTGAACAGTTGCCATGTGGCCTTTGCAAGTGGATTGTCGAGTTGGTTGCTTTGAACGTCGTATAATCTGATACAGGAACTTTGAGATTTAATTTTTCATGATAGAGTAGGGGTCATGTTTATTATTGTACCTTTCATAAAAGCAATAGTGTTACGCACTCGTTAGGGAGTTATATGCTATTTCCAATTCTATAGATTTCATTTGGTTTTAATTTCTGCTAAAACTCTCATTGGTTCCTCTGCAGAAGCAGAATTTATCTTGCTTGGTTAATTGAAAGGTCATCTTCTTTCACAAAACTATAATATATATATTGTTATAACACACTCGCAAAAAAACATAGAGAACAGTTGACAAGCTATATCACTTAGAAACTAACAAAGAAAACAGCCTGATCCCAGTTTAATTAACTATAAACAATCTTTTTCATCGCAATTAATTACGCCAAATGAGCCTGCACCAGATTTCTAATTGTGTGCTTTTTCATTATATTTGTAATAAGCATGTTTTTGTTCAGACTTCGGTACCTACACACCCTTATAATGTGTATATATATAAAATACATATATATACACACATTTATATATGTATATATATACACATACAGTTAAACAAATACGTGGACTGCCTATGGCATGTCTTAGATAATCCAACCTGACTCACAAATAATGCATTTGAAATGTATATTTCCAATAGATTTTTTTTTTAAATGATATTTTGTTCAGTAGAGTTTATTATATTTGTGTGCTATATATTATATATTAATATTAGTACATTAAAGAGAAGAGTATCAGTGGGTTCAAGTTCAACTACTGATCTCCACACCGCACATTGTTTTGTTTTTTTTTTTTTTAATAAATAAAAATTTGTTTCTCCCACGAACTAATTAAGTAAACCTTTCTCCTTAAATTAGTGCAATCTAGTTTTTAGATTAGAATAAGTGAAAAATAATTATTTTGGGAACGCAAGAATGTTGTCGAGATCTAAACTCATAATATGTGTACTTTTGTTATAATTCTAGATACTTTAGTCGAGCTTAACTTTCTTCTGTGGTTTTCAACTCATAATATGTATACTTTGGTTATAATTCTAGATACTTTAGTCAAGCTTAACTTTCTTCTGTGGTGTTCAATTGGAGAAAAAAAAAAAGGAATGAATTTGTTTCATTTATTTATTTATTTTTTTGGAAGCCTCTTTGATAGTGAGTAGTACAATTTTGTCTTTCTTTTGTTTTATTGATTTGGATATTTACTGAGAACAACTTAACGGATGGAAGAGGAAAAATTTTTGATAGTATACTTTTGTTTATCATCCTTTATTATTATTATTATTTTTTTTTCCTGTTTGATAAATGAAAACCATGAATAACAACCGACCTACAATATTAGAGTCGATGGAAGCCATGTTCCCATTGAAAAACTAAAAGCATATATAACGTGCAGGAGTTTTTAGCTCGTGCCCCTTTGAATAGTGTCATGTTAATGAGCCTTTGAGCTTCATTTAAGTCAATTAATTTGGAGCGCCAATGTGTCTCTCCCCTTATCTTTATTCTCTCTTTTTTCAATTCCTTTTCTTTTATTTGTTTCTCTTTCTTCTCTCTAGCTCTATTCTCATATTCATTTATTTATTTTTATTTATTTTCTCTCCACTTTTCACTTATATACCAACCACCACCATCGTTGTTATTTTTTTTTTCTTTTTCCATTTCAGTTTCTTCCATCTAATGCTATTTCTCATTACTCTTATATCAAGTTAAATTGCTTCTCAAGTTTTATTAGTTTCAATAACCACAATTAACATATTGAGATATAATTAAGGATGGGTTTCATTTTGGATAACCATATAGGTTCAACAAATATGTATATATATTTTTTGAATTTATGTAACGACTAATTGATCTACATGAAACATTATAAAATTTTATACATAACAAGTTACATTTTTTATTTTTCTTATAAATGACAAATATTGATAGGAAGTATAATATATTAATGAGTTAATATTACATACCATTAGTCTTGATGTTTTATATATCGGACCGTACACCCATAAGATAGGAATTTATAGCTTTTTTTTTAATATAAAATTTTATTTTAGGAGAAGTTTCATGTTTGTATTTTTACTTTATTTATACTCATAATATTATTTTGGAATATGCACAATACTCAATAAAATTAATGACAGTGTTAAAAAATATTTGTAGTTTATTTTTTTGTTTTTTAAATAATAGTTTATGAGTTTAGTCCTTATATACCCTTTTCGATTCAAAACCAGTCTCCCTATAATGTCAAAAACAAAAAGAAAAAAAAATTGGCAATAATAAAATTTGGACCTCCGTGACAAACGATCGGTGTGCCGTCAGTGGGCGACTCACGGTCTACCACTCTGGCGACTGCTGCTGGTGGGTGGTACTGGTATTCACCCTCTGTGGGGCCAAATGATTGTATTGGTATAATTAGTCAAACATTAGTGCAAATTATATGATACTTTGGTCATGTTATGATGAATGTGTAAAATGCAGGTCGGCAACATTTAAAAAAAGAGAAGGTGACGTTATCAGAAATGAAGTCATAAATATGTTTCAATAGAGGTATATAATAAATTTGTTTTTTCAATAAAAACAAATTACATCATATTATAAAAAGAAAGGATAAAATATTAATGCAAGTTATGTGAGAATTTTTTTATTTTTAATGAAGATAAAGTAGAAAAACCAAAAGTTTTTAGATAAAATTAATTTTAATAGGGATTATGTGAGAATTTTCTTACTGAAGACAAAATAGAAAATTATAAAATTTTTGGGAGTATAAGTAAAAGAAAAATTTTTCAATCTGGGTTCCATGATAAATCCGCCATCAGACGCTGTTACAGGAAGAAAGAAGTAAAAAATAGTATTATAGTAGATAATAAAAATAAATAGGAAGTTTTAAAAATATTTGGAATAAATAATAGCAAATAGTAAATTTACTCTATTTACTCGAATTAGGTTTGCTTTTTACTCCTATTTATTTTAAATATTTTATTATTTATTTTATTTAATTCATTAAAAATATTATTTATTATAGTTTCTAGTTATTGTATTTCTAATTTCTGTATTTTTTTTCCCTTTTCTTTTTGTTTACTGATTTGGTTCTTTCGCCTAATAAGAAAGAGAACATTTATATGGCCAAAACATCATCCACTCAGGTGTAAACTTGAAAGAAAATAGTATCATTGATCCTTATTTCAGTGTGGTTACACTTTAATGAAACATAATTTATGAACCAAATATTTTGCATGAGATTATTGTGACAAGAAAAGTTGGGCATATTTATGATAGTATAGATCCTTTTAAATTTTAGGATTCAAGGTGAGAGAGGATTATAACATAAAAAATAGGGATGAACATCGGGTGGGTTGGGTGGATTTTTGAGAATTTTTGAGAATTTTTAACCCATCCAATCAAGTTTGGGTGAGTTGATTTCAAATTTAACCCACCCAATTAACTCAAAATTTAAAATCAACCCACCCAATTAAATTTTGGGTAGGTTAGGTGGGTTAATCAGGTTGAACATAATAAAAAAATAAAAAAAATAAAAAAATAAACATGACTAATCATTCAACCTAAAATAAAAAATATATGAAAAGAAAAATAACTTTTAGTATAATATTAGTGTTATAAAACTCCAAAATTATCTCATAAGTTATAAACCGATATAAAAATAAAATATATAAAAAACAAGTTTAAATATAAAAGTTGTAAACTAACAAATAGATAATAATAAAATTTCATGTAATATAAAATATAACTAGTTGTCAAGTAATTAATGTAAAATATAAGACAAATACTATATATTATGAGATACGAAATATATTTATTTTTACATATTAATAAATTGGGTGGGTTCAAGTTAAGTTGGGTTTAAAAAAACTCAACCCAAACCCACCAAATTAATAGTCGGGTTAGGTGGGTTTGGTTGATCTTTTGATCAGGTTGGTCGAGTTCGGATTATAATAAATTGGATTGGGTGGATTTGTCGGGTTTTTCGGGTTGTTGGGTTTTTTGTTTATCCTTAATAAAAAATAATAATAGTAATGATATTTCTCAAATTTGTAATTTTATTTTATTTTAGCTTTTTGTTTGGTTATTTCCTTTTGCTTAATCAGATCTTTTATTGCTTACTACTATAAGGGCTTTATATTTTTCTTTTAATCAATTAAATTTTTTTTTTTGCTTTAGTGAAAAAATTTGTATTAATACAGTATTTCGAGATAAGGTTTTCGTTCTGAAAATTTTTATCTGATATAATCAGTTACACCAATTTGTACCAAAAAACCTAAAATTACCATTTCCATCTATTGCCGAGCAATCATTTGATTGTTGATTGCTAGTGTATGTTGCTTTAATTAAGGCTTCAAATTTCATAAAGATCTATAATGTCACCGTCTTTACGTCCATCTAAAAATATCTTTTCACATGCATCTCATTTAGAGAATTTGGATGATCATCACTGGAGTTATGCATGTGATGTTGTTTAGATATTCCAAAAATGCTGCAAATCTATCAAAAAGGAAAAGGGGTTCATGAAAAGTATCCAAATCATGGCAGTGTTTACATAAGTTATAGTCCTAGTAAACGTTGCATTTTTAAATTCAGCATAATAAGTGGACAACATCTAAAGCAAAGTTTGAGAATTAGTATTTTTTTTTCCTTGATAAACTAACCAATGCCTATTGTTGGTACGCCATGAATTTAGTAGCACAACGAAATTCCTTTTATTTTGCTGGGGCCACATGTTTAGTTCATTAATTAAATAATCCACAAAATGCGAAAAAATAAAAAAATAATAAAAATAATAAAAATAATAAAATTCAATGAATTGACCATGTATGTTCTTGGCCTATAAAAGCTTCTAACAGTCAGAGTTTTGAGAATACCACCTAAACCAGATAATCTAAAATTGTTTCTTTAAGTCGGAAAAGAACATGAAGTCGATCTTCGCATTCTTCGCTGTTTTCTCTATTCTCATGGTGAGCATTTCCCCCGGTTTTCCTTTTTCCGAACTTTTAATAAATACTCTTTTCTGCAGAAAGTTTCTCACAAGTTTGAAATTTTTCTCGAAAAGATGTTCAATTTTAGATCTACCAGGAGAACAAAAGGGTTCTCTTGGATTCTCTCGAATCGTTTTTCACGAATAAACGATTTAATATGTGAAACAGATGGGAAGCTTTAGCCATGCAAGAAGAGATGTGGGCGAGTACTGGAATAGCGTAATGAAAGACCAACCAATGCCAGAAGCAATCAGAGACCTTTTCCATGATCAAGATCCGTCGTCTCTCACCGCGTCGACAAAACAGGATCGCTTTGTTCGCAACTTCGATGTTCAGCGTAATGCCATCATATACCACAGCCACTCCCAGCCTGAGGGAGAGAATTATCATAAGCCTTCAGTTCATAACCATCATGAAGAATTGCAAGAACTTGCTAAGCAAAACAACCGTGACTGAATCAGGCTCACACATATATATATATATAATTATAGATGTTTATATATACTTATATAGCTCATATACATGGTTTCTCTATTATCAGAAAAGATTTGAAGCAGAGGGCTGATCATGTTTGTTACTATATTTTTACATATAGTTGTATTTTTGTGATTTAGTATATTTTAGGTTGTGCTTGGAATTTCAGGTTTTTCTTTTTTTATCTTCAATCTTACTTAATATGGTTTCTAAGACAATTGTACCGCTGAATGATCTTTTTATGCATAGTGAATTTAATATGATATATTTTTCTAAGTATATTTGGGTGGTTGTGTCTTGAAGATTACTTTTGTATGGAAAAACAATTTTTATTTCACTTTCCTTTTTGTCCTCTGAACAAGAACAAATCACCAACAAGTAAATTTTACTGATGAAATCTGAAACGAGACTCTGTGAAGTGCAGGACATGAACGCTTAATATAATTGCTTGCTGTGCAATTTCACCATTTTTAAACCATATCAGACGGCAATGAATTGAAAGAGAACAGTAAATTTGTGTGCTAAATATGCTCAAACTGAAGTAGTTTTGGGAGATGATCGCACTAAAAGCGTGATCCTATGCAGTCTCAATCGCCTCCTGTCATGGATGCGTGTTAAAATCGCCATTCCTGATGACTACTCCTGTTGTTGAAATGCATTAATGTTGCGGTTCAAAGCAATAATTATGCTGACTGTAATCAAGTTTCTCTAAGGAGCATAGTACTTCTGAACTATGTTTATATAATTTGCTCCTTGAGGACATTCGCCTCTAGTTGTTTTTGTAACTTGTTGCATTTGGCCCTTTGTAGCTTTCCTACCTCAACCAACCCAAATGCAGCTACCAGACAGACCTTTTGTTTTTCTTTTTCCTGTCAAGTTCAGCCAGACCGAGCAACGCACAATTTTGTTGCGGGTTACGCATCCTAATCTTGACTAATGAGAGTAACAGTAATAATTATTGAGGTTCATCCAAGTATGAAAGCTACACCACCACAATGACGAAAAAGATTAGAAGGGAATCACACGCCTCACGTCTCCTATACACTCTGTATTTCTCCCTAAGCTAATTGTGCCCTTAAAATATAAACTCTACATTGATCCGTGTGCTAATTCTGTGTCAGGTTGACAAAAGTAGGCTGAATAACTTAACATGTTAATCTTTGGTTAAGCCTAAAAATGTTAAAAGAGCAAGAAATTAACCACAAACCATGAGGGAAGAAGAGGATTCTTCACCAAAATGCAATAGAGAAGAGCCAAGAAAGTGGATGTGCACGTCACATGCAAAGACAAACTATATTTAAAATAAGTCTTTGTTTAGTTGTCCTGCTGAGGTACTCTGTATGCTAAAGTCAACTATTCGAGAAGACATGATAAAGATAAACAATATGGATCAGCTTTGGCTTTGGCTTTTGCTTTGCCTTTGACCGACATCATCTTTTTTCTACAAAAATTTTTTTTAATAAGCAAAAAGAGATGTTGATATCTCATGTCCTATCTCAGTAGTTATTGGATGAGCTAACTGGTTATACTGATAAAATAATAAAAAACCTGAGGTTATATTTTTATATTTAATAGATCTTAGATTTTAAGAGAAGAAACTTAAACATAAGACCTGATAAAAATAAAGACTTAAAATAAATCATTCTTTCCATCATGTCATCATCACTGGTGGTATCTTCTTTCTTCAATTGTGTAACATTTTGTTCTTCAAAAAAAAAAAATTCTTTAGTTTTTTGTTTTGACGATTGTGGTGGTATTACGTACATGTTTTTGGTATGTTAGTGGGTGAGGGCCATATCTTTCTCTCCACTCTTAAAAAAGTCAACACCCCTTTATCATTGTCTGCCTGTTTTTGGCTCTAGTGACTTGCTGTGCTGTCCAAATACCCCCTATGCATTATCATCGACAGAAATGCATATCCTAAGGACAGGAATTTGGCCATTTTTCACATTACTATTATATATACACTTAAAGAGAAGGCAAATTCTATGATGGATTACACCCTACGGTAGGAAACTATTTACTTCAATCTTTCGCTTTAAAATGGAAGAAGCTTATAAATTTGATATTACGCTTTAAAATGGAAGATGCTTTTAAAATTGATGTTATAAAGTATAGTACGGAAAATTCTCTTACAATATCCAGGCTCATATAATGTAGACCGGGCATCATCATCGGTACTCATGGGACCCTACTCTAAAAATGAGGTCCTTTTTAGAGGCCGAGAATGGCAAGCAGAAAGTGTTGAACATAGAAAATCAACAACTTAAGAAAGCTCTACTTTTTCTGGAATATTGCATTGCTAAATTGTACTCAATCCCATTTCCTCAATGTCGCGACTCTGAATTATCATGTAATACAATTATGTAGATATAAAATGTCTCTAAACACAAATATCTAAAAGTCTAAAATCCCACGGAAGTAAAATAGCAGAGGAAATGCTAGGAAAAACAGAGAACTTAGCAGGATTCAATTCTTTTTTTTTTTTTTTTAAATACTAGATAAATACTCAATAATGGCTTCTTTCTGCGCTGATCAAAACTTAGAGTTTAGAACAAAATTTTAGCATTCACCACCCTTTTTTCACATACATTGGCACTACATTAACACTACATTAGTCCTTAAGCAGTACACATAATACTAAAGTGTGACCCAAAATGTCGCACCGGCCCCGAGATTACTAGGTCGGAGCAGTGGTAGGAACACACAAGATGACCAGCAGGGAAGAAATGGCACACGGGCAAAGTCCCCGGCTCGATGATCACGACTCCAATGCGAGGTATCCATGTGACAAACCGCAACGGCTTGAACCTTGTCTCCATTTTCAACGCCTAATGAGATCTTGTACACCTTGTTCTCACTCTCCTGGTAATGGCAATAGTACACTGCCTAGGGGTAAGGCATGGTGTGACAGGCCAGCATATTGGGAGCCAAGATCTCTTTAGGCACTTCCAACATAGTGTAGTTTTGGAAAGTGGCACTTGACTTGTTCAAGAAGGTAGTTGTTAAGACACTGAAACTCTCCTCGAACCCGAAGGAGGTGCGTGTGAAATCAAGCATGGATTCCAAGGAAGTGGCACAGAATTTAGTCTCTCCTTTGATGGGCTCAATGGGCTCAATCTCACACAAGCTGAATGTGTTCTCCATGGCTCCGGCTTGTGGAGTCTTGAGAGAAAGAAAAGAACTCAAGAAGGCTAGCGAGTTTTTTTGATGAGAAAGGAATCGAAGCAGCTTCATCTCTGCCCAACAAGCGAGGAGAACTTGAAGGGTCTATTTTGGGAAAGTAAATGGGCATTTTTTGCCCCATTTTCATGTCCTTCCAGAGCGAAGAAAATCATTAGAGAAGGATCTATTTGACTCATCCCATCTTTGATCTCATCATTACTACTTGGGAGATCTAAATTAATGCCATATTTTTCACTCATTTTCCTAGATTCACTACCATGAACAAGCTGGCCAAAAAAAAAAAAAAAGTAATGTAATTCTAAAAACACACATATTTGAAAGTAATATTTGAACTAAGAAAAATGGTAATCTGAAATTTTCTGCTCTTATAAAAGAATCAACAGAGTTTTTTGTTTACCAGGACAAGTAGTGTATTAAGTAAGAGATTTGAAGAAGCAACTCCAAGACCCAAAGACTTTCTTCCCTTGCCAAAACTCCTTCCCATTTCTGCTTATCTTTCACTTCTGAAAAAAGGTTGGGAGATGAAGGAAATAGTGTCGGTGGACACAAGTGCTTAATTAAGGAAAAAACCT
This sequence comes from Antiaris toxicaria, assembly GCA_035233585.1. Lineage (NCBI taxonomy): Eukaryota > Viridiplantae > Streptophyta > Magnoliopsida > Rosales > Moraceae > Antiaris > Antiaris toxicaria. Next base: position 44,119,651 of record CP141158.1, on the reverse strand, counting down.
TCTAGGCAGATGCTATTATTAAATATCACATGGTTCATTTTGCAGACCAAAAGTCTTCTTGATTAGGATAATTTATTAGGAAAACTAGTGTTTGTTATTATTTTTTCTTTTATGAAGTTATGAATAAAGAGTTTAAATTCTATATTTTATGATAAAATCACACATAAAATTACTGTTATATTATATGTATAACTATTCATTTTTACCGTATCTGTGTTTCATGGATTTAGTGGATTAGTACTTCTTAAATATTAAACATAATACCAAAATGTTATTTTTACCCTTTTTTTTTTTCTATGTAGACATTAACTTTATTCATTAGGTAAAGTTAGCCGTTTTTGTCATTATATAGATCGTCCGTCCATACAAACTAATTCAAAATGCAAGCCGGTCCGTACAATTAGGGGCAATAAGTAAAATTATCCTTTAAAAAGTATATATATGGAGTATTATCTCAATTATAATAGTATATTTTTTTTTAACTTCCAATTAGGTAAGAATAAAACAATATATAAAGAAAAAATAAATAAATATTTCTTTTTAAGTTTTCGTTTCCATAATTTTTTATATTTTAGTATGGAAACTCTAAAATTAACAAAAAGAAAAAGAGGAGATTGTAGTAATGGCCCCTTAATAAAATTTTGGTCCCATCTTAAACATGTTTTGACCTTTAAATGTATTTATTTTCTTTTATTAAAATTTGTCCGCATCTCTCAAAGCTATCGTTGTAACGTCGCGGTTGTAGTAGGTAGGTCACTCTCGTTGGACCATTACACTCACTTTGTTGTCTCTATATCTCTCTCTCCCTTCCTGTTCTTCTTGCGCTTTGCAGCTCTCTTCCTTATCTTCTTTTTTTCAATTTTTGGGGTTAGGGGATTTTTTAGAATAAAATAATTTTAATATGAGTTTTTTAGGAGTTAATATTTAATTTGGTAGAATGTAAGGCCTTGTTTGGACGACCGGTTCGAGCCCAAATATTTGAGTTTAATTTTGTCTTTTTTTTTTAAATTAACAAAAATTATAATTAAATCAATTAAATTTAACCTAAAAATTTTATTCCATTCCAAACTTAATTAGTTAACCAAATGAGGCCTAAAACACAATCTAATAAAATATAAAAGATAATTTGGTGGAATATAAAAATATCCCATTAAATATTAGAAATGATATAATGAAATAATAAAAAAAAATCTAATAGGGTACCAAAAGTATTTTATCATAATACTCAGTGGTGGTGATCCGAGACCATGTTGAGTATCAAAGGTAGTCTAGTAGATTACCAAAAGAATTATACCAGAAAATTCTTCAACGACCGAAAACCGCCGGTAGTCTATTTTGACTCTAGTCATTGAAAGGTGTTTTGATAGACTGTCGGTAGTAATATATTAGATTACTTTTTTTTTTTTTGCTTGTCGGGGTAATTTTGGAAACACATCCTTTGTTAATGTTTGACTTATCTTATACATGCTTAAAAATCTTGAAATCACTGTAAATGAGACAAAAATTTTGAGAGTTGTGCTCTTTGAAAACCAATCTTGAAAACCACTTCGAAAAAACTAAACGGACGGGAGTGGGTTGGCCTGAGTAGGTGAACCCTAGGCCCAATTCAACCCGAACGTTTTGGACTGGCTTGACCCAAATCCATAATGCAGGGCGACCAAATACCAGGTCAAAGACGTGAGTAACATCCCGGAGAGTTCACATTTTATAACTCTACCATGTCAAATTTCCCTTGCATTGTTGATTTTTCAGTTTAATTAAAAAATGAATCGGTTGTATAAATATTTCCACCTTACACTACTAGAAAACTTCTCATGGTATGTATATCGTACAGCTAATAAAAAATGAACGTGCAGGAAATTCTTAATTTTTTAAGTCTCTATTTGTTTTCAGTATTACATTTGTATTACATTTAAATATAATGCAATTTTCATCAAAACGTAAAAGTATTATATTCAAATACCAATCACATCACATTTAAAATCCAATACAATCACTATTTATTATTTTAACTTTTTCTATTATTTTTATTAATCACATCATATACTCTCTTTCTCTTTTTTTTTTATCTCTGCTTTTACTCATCACATCACATATTCAATATTTAAATACAATTCAAATACTTTTCATTCAATCATACATTATATTCAAATGCAATATAAATACTATTCTTTTAAATGTAAATTACATTTAATGTATTGTGTTCAGACGCAATGTAAACGCAATACGTTTTTCAAATGAAGCTTAAAAATTAATTTCTACCGTAACCAGAAAAAATATATGAAAAGATGAGTTGGACATATAACATAATCTTATTAATAAATTTGAAAAACAAAAGAAGTGCAGAAAATTTTACGAAACAGAAAATTTTCACGTCATTATAATAATTGTTGTGTAATTTTATGGAAAATGAAACCATAAAATATGAAAAATCATTAGAATAATCATTATGCTATTATGTCGTTTTTAAAAATGTTTACAAGATCTACTATATTCCAATTTCACTTTTACAAAATATAATTTCTCAGAATGAGATAGCGATGAATTTTTGCATAAATTATTTATTTTTAAATAAGACATATATAAACTTCATTTTATTTAAAATAAATTAAAAACAACACAAGTTTTAAATAAAAATTCTTATGCATTTGATATTATTTTTTGAACATTTTAATATAATGGGAAAAGCCCTTTGGAACAACTTTTTCAAATAGTGTTTCATCATCTAATTCAATACTCAAAATTTTACATTTCATTTTTTATCTCTTCTATTTTCAAAATATTTAAATTTTAAAAGTTTATAGCTTTTTCATTTTAAATAGAAATGAGATGATTCTTATATTAAAATACTTAACAACAATGAGATAAACAAAACGAAATTTATTTTACATTTTTTTTGAACATATTTCAAAATTTTCCAGTATTTTCGTATAACAATTCATTTCTAAAAATCCTCCCCTCAACGTATATTTTCAACCTAATTTATAAAATTCTGTCTCAAAAACTCTCCTTAAACGGGCTTTTATCGACTGAATTGAGCTGATTATTTTAAAGCGAACTAGAGGAAAAACAAATGCAATTGGAAACACAGGCCCGCAGCTCCTTTGGTGGTTGGCACTCAATCGAATAAATCACAAAATCCATTTGACATTCGTCGGTGTGTGCGCGTATTTTTATTGTTCTTTAGACATATTGTCACCCATCTGGAAAGTATATACACAACTGATTCTATTTTCATTTATTTTTTTGATTTTTGGCTTGAATAAGTATTCTCAATCTTTCTATATACATCAATTCAAAAAATTACGTGTCAATTATAGGGAAAAATAAAGGGTGATCAACTTAATAGTATTGTTTTCTGCTTGTGATCAACTTATTAGCATTGTAAAATTAAAAAAAAAAAAAAAGGGAACTTGGTAGTTATATGCATTGAATTGTACACAGATTGCTGGCACTTAATGGAGCAGCTATGTTTTTTTATTAAATTTTTTTTTTTTTTTTTATCGTGCATGCCTCTCCAACATCAATTCTAAAGTGACAGAAATTGTCGGAAAAAATTATTCCATGGAATATATATAAATATATATATAAAACTAAGGTCTTACAATATTTATAATTCAGGGGCTAACATAGCCAAACACGATGTTTATACTTTCTCTCAACTATATGGAATGTATACATCTGTAAAAAAATATATATATATATGTATTGGAAGGGGCTAGCTGCTACCCAGCACCCTTATACCGCACTTATTGTAACATTTTAATTTGGGGTATATTATAACTTTTGTATAATATGATAAAAATTTAAACAAGAAGTTATATATAAATCAATTAGTTGTTATAAATTTCTAAATGTATTTGGTATCACAATACTAGACTTAAACTTTATATTCCCTAATGCATGTTTAGGTTCTTGTAGAAAAGTCGCTTCTTTTATACATCTGGCAAGAAATTGGGTCAACATACGCAAGCAATCCTCCTTTAATTATATCAATTTCACCTTATCAATGCAAGTCTGGGAACCATGAATGACAACAAAATAAGTCACTTTTTTTCTTTCAAAATGAAATCCTGATCAAGAACCTTTTTATGGAGTATTGCCAAAGAAAAAACAGCAAAATTGGTGTCTTTTTCTGTCCAAACTTAAACTATATGCTTTGATCAGAGTTGAAGATAGATTTTCTGTGCTAAATTTCATTGTAAACGATCACTTGCTAGTACCATCTATTGCCTAATTGAAAGCTACTTTGACAAGATTCTGCGTTGTAAATCTAGTAGACTGTGGTCAATTGAATAAGAGCTGATCTGATCATCGGATATTGGTAAAAAAAAAAAATTTTCGTATCTGTAGTATTGCAGTTGTTTTCTTGGGAATATGTCATCAAACCAACAAGCAGCATTTGCATTCAGATTGGAAAATAAACTTTAAGAAATTTGATACAACCAAGAACCTGTTAAATATATATATATATATTTATGAGAAATGTTAGGATCTTTGCTTCATTTTTTTGTCACTCTCTTACTTTTCTTTCTGTCATATGTCAACTCACTTCCCTAAGCATAATCAAAGACCAATGGCTTACTTGTTATTACAATCTTGCCATTCTATTTTTTTTGGCAACAAAAGGAAGATATTTTAGAAAATCATATTTGTAATAAAACGTTTCATCTTCTTTAATCTAAATTTTATAAAACAGAAAAAGCACTGTGGAACAAAAAAAAAAAAAAGGAAAGTTAAATTGCAACAAAAAGAAAAAAAAAGTATAATACCTTTCAAATCTTGTGAATATGTCTTCTTTTTCTTTTCTTTTTATTTCGTTTTCGTTTTCTTTTTTTTTTTTCTCCTTTTTGTTTTGTGTCAATTACATTTTCCATGATGATTTATATATATTTTTGTATAAGTAGAAGAAGCACTTATTAACCGTTGTGGCAATTATAGACAAGATATATTAAGATTTTTGTTCCTTTTTTTTATTTATATACACAAAATGATATAATTTTGGATTTGTTTCTTTATATTATAATTTGAGAGTATGTATTATGATAAAAAATTTGGAGCTTTTTTTATTCATAGGAGTTTTCTGTAAGCTTTCTTTATGACTGTTACAGGGTTTTTTTTTTTTTAATTGATTACATCATATACGTTGCTATAAAATTACATAGATTCATTTTCAATATAAACGAAAAAAATAAAGTGAGACTAACTAAAAAAATGAGAGGAATTTCTTAGTTAGGAGATATCTATATATGTGCTGTTGTTTGTATAACTAATATTTCTATTATTTAAATTACATATAGAAATACTGACTGTGGTACAGTTGTAATAATAGGTAAAATATTAGTCTTTGATTAAGCTTTTTTTTTTAATTTTTTTTATAGGAAAGTGAGATGATATTTGGCGAAATGAGAAGTAAGAGAGTGACAGAGAGAATGATAAAGCACGTGATTTTAACATTTTTTTTTATACGCATATAGCTACACGCATGAACAAAAACTACCAGTTAGCGGGAGATTACACTAAAATTCCAAATCAAAACAAATATTTTGCTAGCATATCTAAATATGCCTCTTGTTAAAAACCAAAATCCAATGAAAAATAAAAATTAGAGGAAAAAAGGGTACATATTTACCTTCAAGGTCAGATATCAATAAAGAGACAATTAGGAAAGCCTTGCATAGTTATGGTCGATTTATGGGAGATAGAAGCTTGTGCTTTGAAACTATTAAATATGTAATGCAGGTAAACGTCATGAGAAGCCAGCCAATCTACAACATGATTTCCTTAGCCAAAAATATGGGAGGCTATATGTGTTGTGATATACAACATTTAATTATATATGTGTGAAATATTGTCATCTTATTATACAGAGCATGTACTTGCAAAGAAATCGGGAGTTCATACTGAAGGAGTATGATTTAGTGGCTACATTATTTTTATTTCTGCACTAGATACACAGTGCAAAAAGTTAACATTTTACTTTATTTTTCATTGATAATTGGCTCGCATACATTCCGTCGTACTAGTAAGCACAATATTCTTTACTTATCATAGAGGCCACAAGATATGTTGCCAAATGACATTACTAGATTGAAGTAGGCTTTGGAATCCACACAAGGTGATCAGCAGGGAAGAAATGACACACAGGCAAGGTTCCTGGTTCGATCATAAGCACACGGAACGACACATGGTTACGACTCCATTGCGATGTGTCCATGTGACAAACAGCAACAGCTTCAACCTTGTCTCCATTTTCACCCCCTAACAAGATCTGGTACACCTTGTTCTCACTCTCCTGGTAATGGCAATAGTACACTGCATAAGGATAAGGCATGGTGTGGCATGCCACCATCTTCGGAGCCAAGATCTCCTTAGGCACTTCCAATATAGTGTAGTTTTGGAAAGTGGTACGTAATTTTGTCAAGAAAGTAGTCGTTATAACGCTGAAACTCTCCTCTCCAAATGCGCTACGTGTGAAATCGATCATGGATTCTAAGGAAGTAGCACAAAACTTGGTCTCTCCTTTGATGGATTGAGTCTCACATTGCGCGAGTGTATCTTCCATGGCTCTGCCTTGGGGAGAGTCTCGAGAGAAAGAGAAAAAGTTGAGAAGGTAAGGGAGATCTTTCAATGAGAAAGGAATTGAAGCAACTTCATCTCTAGGCAACAAATGAGGGGAAGTTGAAGGATCTTTCTTGGGAAAAAAAATGGGCATGGTTTTTCGGACTTCCAAGTCCTTCATCATGAAGAACACCATCACTTTATTGTCCACGTGATTCGCATGGGACGTGGGATGAGATTGACGATCATGATCTTCAATATCATCAGTCTTACTACTAGGGAGTCGTAGCATATTATTAGTGCTAGGGACGTTCTCCTGCTCCTCATGTTCTTCACTCAACTTCCTAGATTCAGTACCCAGAGCAACCTGCAAAATTATCATCACTAGTATAAATTCGGAAAAATTAAGAGAATTATGTATCAGGACATGAAAATTTCTTATTCAAGTCACAATTTTTAATCATCAAATCACATTACGATCATATTAGATTCAAACTATATCATTCCATTAAGGTATTTTTTTTAGCCTACCATGTATAAAATTCTCCTACATTAATTATGAATATATATCTTAATCATTCTTCCATCAGTTTCTTCTTGTGGTTTAAATTTTCATTAAATCTCAGAGCAAACGGGTACTATAATCTGTTATTTCAGTAGAATTTCATGTGCTATGTACATACGCGCACACATTTTATACTTAATTCTTCTCAATGTTTTCTAACTATAGAACTTCGATTGGAGTCAAAATCAAGTATAAAGTATTATTTAAACATTTACCAGCACAATTAGTAGCAGATGAAGTACAAGGCACCAAGAAGCAACCGCAAGACCCATCTTTCTTTTCCTGCTTGCACTGCTTTCAGTTTCAGCCCTGAAAAATTTGCAGAAATACATGAAGTATTAAAGGAAAAAAGTTCTTACTAAAACATCATAAAAAAAAATAAAAATATTTAAAAAAAAACATGAGCATTACTGCTTTACAGAGACCAATCGGTAGTCTTGATTTTGATATGAATTTTTCCTATTATATACATTATTGTAGTACGTAAGCCTGGCTATGACCATGTCTCATATACATAATCTTTATCTTCTGTCTTTCATGCAATAATTATTTTGTATAAATGATGGTGATCAAGATAACCCGATTATATTGGTATATTTTTAACACCATTATTATCTATCCATCTCATATATGATATTTGACAATCGAAAAAGAAAATGCAGTGTTATCAATCTATAAAGAAACAAAACCACTCTAAAAAGATGAAAACGTAAAAGCTACTACTACACCACTGTCTTCTAAGCTTAATGTCTCATTATAACACTTTACCAGAGAAACTTGAAGGAAAAATTATAAGAGAAGGAAAAAAGTGTGATTCAGAATAAATAAACTTCTAGAAAACGTAAAGAAAATCTACTTAAAAAAAGGTCATTCATAATCTTATAAAGTAAAATAAATATAGATTTTTTGAAGTAAAATATCATCAATAAAATTGTTATTGATGATGTTGAGACAAATAATTTGTTTGTTTATAAGTATTCCATGGAATAATTTATTTCCTCGTTTAAAATTTTATTTGGGCTTCGTCAGAGCAATCGTCATATGACAACTTGATTATTTCCTGGAGACCCACTAAAGCCAATTTTGATTGGCATGCAAAAATTCCACGATTTCTCAAAATAAAATCATCAACTTTTTTTTTAATTAATTATTGGCATCCCTCCTCAAATGTAATCCTGAATAATTATTAAATTCAAGAAAATAAAAAAGATGGCTAAAAAGTTGTAGACAGATTTCTCAGACACTCAACCATATAAACATTCTATCAAAAGAAAAAGACACTCAATTATAAGGATGAACAGGCAAATCACATGCATGTATCTGTCTCTGTGGGTTGTGTGCCACCAACCATTCTCATCCGATCGACAATATCTTGACAGAAATTATTTCTGATCGCATTGTGAGAAGTGTCGGCGAAATTGCAATTACTTTTGGACCATATGATATATTAATTTACAATTTTTTTTAATAATTTGTGTTAGGTTTTTTTGTGTGTTGACATTTATAAATAACTTTTATTAGAAAAATCAAAAACAATTTTACTTAGTTTGACTTAGGTGTTTTTACAATGTGTTACATCATGTATTGCTATATTAGACAAGTAATAAAAGAATTGACTCGATTATATGAAGGAAAACATGCACCAACATCGAATGACGCAGAAACAAAAGATCTTGATGGAATTACATAAAATCTTAAGATCTTGATAAGATTTGGTTTAAATCATAAAATTTAGATTTTGTGCAATTTGAATGGATATTTGCATGTGTGGCGGCCCGCCGTGCTGTAGAGGCGCTACATGGCTATTACGGCCAACTCTGTAGTTAACCGCAATAGTCTGCAGGCCTCTAGGGTCGCCGACAATCATGCTGAACTGTAAACTTGCTTGCTAAGTTTACGGAATAAATTTTTTTTTCTACAATCATAAACTGTTCGAGAATGTGATAAGGAAATCATGTTAACAAAATAACATGTGCATGGATCATGATTCTCCTATCACATAATCTTAATTTGAAAACTTGTCTCTTTTGAAATTACATTTCAAAACTGTACAGCGGAAGAATTAAAGTGACCACTATCCCTCGCCCAATCCTCCCCAGTATGCATCTACCCTATTCGTCGTCCACCATAAAATACTGGTGAACCGGTCTCTTACCTGCAACATGTGAACAAACTGATGAGCTATGAGCTCAGTAAGTTCAAACATAAAAACATAAGACATGACATGCTGTACTGCTGTGCTCATGCATGATACTGGACTCTGTAAATATGCTTGTGGCTGAAGGTTTAGTCTTAGGACATTAATCTGTTATTAAGTTCTGGTTTTGGGTCCCTGATTGGTCGTACTGACATGTTAGCGCAACTAGGAGCGGTACTTTAGTGTTGACCTCCTCAGTCTTAACTGATGCTAAACATAATAACCTCCCTATGGGTCGAGAGGCCGATACGCCAATAACTGGTTAATTACCATCTTGTTGATGTTCCAACTGGGTAGCATACTGATTGCCCCCGCTGTCGGAACTTGTTACATAAATTACTGGGGTATGAATTATTTTAACACACTAGGGTGCCTTGTGCACCTACCTGTTTTCGTGTTCTGGTACTGTCTGACATGTGTGCTGGGACATGCAACTCTATATGCATGACATGAACTGACCTGTGCTGACATGAGACTGACATGAACTAACATAAACATCGTGATGCAGACAATCAATGTCTGACATACACATCATACAACATACATAACATCACAATTTAACAAGCTTGTCTACGTTGCAGTCAGGACAATGCTTGAACTTACTGAAAGTCCGCTAGCGTAAGCCTCTGCTGCTCTGGGACTGTTGATTCGGGGTCTCTGACTTGAACTCCTATAAAAGAAATAATCACTCATTATTTCCCATATTTATCTTATACTGGAAATATGGCAAAACATGAAAATTTTCATTTCCAGACTCTTTTTTTTTTTTTTTTTACTTTCTGGCTTCGAACACGCCCTCCTACACGGCCGTGTCTCTGCCCGTGTACCTCTCTGGACTTACATGGCTGGCCGTGTAAATCATGGAACATGGCCGTGTATACTTACACGGGTGAATACACGGCTGTGTTACTGGCTGTGTACTCCTCTAGACGCTTACACGGTTACTTACGCGGCCGTGTTACTGGCCGTGTTTTCTTACTGCCTAACATGGCCTACTACATGCCTTCCTCTTGACCGTGTGCCCCTTGACACGGCCCGATACACGGCGGTGTTCTTGGTCGTGTACTTCTCGGGTCTGATTTTTCTTGCAACACGGTCGTGCGTATGGGCATGTTCGGGACCGTGTACTGAACACGCCCTTGCACACGCCCGTGTTCATACCAGAATCAAGATTCTGGGTCCGAACTGCTCTGCTCTGATTTTCTAAGGATTTTGTGACCTTTGTTCTACTTCTTACACTTGAAATCGATCTCCATAAGATCGTTTCAAGGTATCTACTACATTTCTACTATCACAAATCCATGATTTCATAAGCAAAAATTCCACATTTTGCTTATGAACCTCTCTTGACTTAACTTTTGAAAAATCTGTATTTTTGTGAAGAATATTCACTAAACTTGGTTTTCTAAACCATCTGTTCATGGATTCGTGTTTGAAAACATCTAGACTCGAACCACGTTTCGATTTTAACCGAAAACCTAAACGTGATTCACTCACATTCCCTTTTTTCCTCTCAAAATCCCAGATTTTTTTCCCCAAAGAAAAACGTGAGAAACTAGGGTTTACCTTGCTTTAATCGTGAGCTTTTCTTGCTGCTAATCCTTGACCGAAACTCGATCAACCTGCTGCTTGAACAAGAAAATCCGAACTTTCTTTGGATTTCCTTTTCTTCTCTCCCTTTTCCCGGTTTCTCTTTCTCTCTTTCTTTTCTTTCTTTCCCTTTCTCTTTCTTTCTTTCTTTCTTTCTTTCTCTCTCCGCTGCTTCTTTGCAGAATACACCAAGTGAATTAATTCACTTGGGGGGGGTGGTGGCTGTGCTCTTCCTCACGTGCCTCACCCTTTCTCACTTGCTTTTTTTTTTTTTTTTTTTTATATGTAAGGGCTTGTTTGGCTACTTCTAGCCATTGTTCCATGTGGCTCACTTGTGTGCTATTGATCTCTTAATATGTGTTTTCCACATACTTTTCTATTAAATTTTAAAACTTAGCTTTTAACTATTTTCATTAATTCATCATCAAATTTTGATTAAAACTCCATTAATCAAAATTTTTCTCTGCTCTGTATTCTATAACATGTCTCACTATAAATGTACATTTATTTACATATTTGTACAAATATTTCCGAGAACGTAGATTTCTCGGTTATCACATTCACCCCTCCTTATATGATTTTCGTCCTCGAAAATTTAGAACAAGTGAGGGTATGAACGTCTCATCTCATCTTCTCTCTCCCACGTAGCCTCTTCAACGTTGTGATTTCTCCACAATACTTTGACTAGTGGGATGATCTTGTTTCTCTGCTCCTTTTCTTCCCTAGCCAGTATTTGAACTGGCTGTTCTTCATAGGTCAAATCATCTTGGACTTGTACTGGTTCATGTTGTAGCACATGAGATGGATCTGACATGTACTTTCTGAGCATGGAGACATGGAATGTGTTGTGTACTGCTGACAGTTCAGGAGGTAATGCCAACTTGTAGGTAACCTTCCCAATACATTTGATAATCTCATAAGGTCCAATGTATCTTGGACTCAATTTTCCCTTCTTACCAAAACGCATGATCCCCTTCATGGGTGACACTTTCAGAAAAATGAAGTCCCCTTCCTTGAATTCTAGGGATCTCCGCCTTCTGTCTGCATAACTCTTCTCTCTGCTCTGAGCACTCTTCATTCTTTGCTGGATCTTGGCAACTGCATCGCAAGTTTCCTGCATGAAATCTGTCTTATTTAGTTGTTTTTCCTTTAGATCATACCAGTGGATGGGTGATCTGCACTTTCTTCCATACAGAGCCTCATAAGGTGCCATCTTGATGGAAGCTTGGTAACTGTTGTTATATGAGAATTCCACTAGTGGTAGCTTCTCATTCCAAGCTCCTGGAAAATCCATGACACATGCTCGGAGCATATCCTCTAAAGTCTGGATAGTCCGTTCTGATTGTCTGCCTGTCTGACGATGGAAGGCTATACTGAACCTCAGTTCTGTGCCCATGCCTCTTTGCACACACTCCCAAAAGTTTGAAGTGAACCGGGCATCTCTGTCAGATACTATGGACATTGGCACTCCATGTAACCTGACAACATGATCTACGTACAGCTGTGCCAGCTTCTCCAATGAGTAAGTGATCTTTATTGGTATGAATCTGGCTGTCTTTGTCAATCTGTCCACGATTACCCAAATGGCATCGTGTCCTCCTCTCGTTTTGGGTAATCCTACCACAAAATCCATGGTAACATCCTCCCATTTCCATTCTAGAATCTCCAGAGGTTCTAACTTTCCTCCAGGATACTGATGCTCAGCTTTGACTTTCTGACAAGTAAGGCACTTACTGACAAATCTTGCAATGTCTCCTTTCATCCCTTTCCACCAAAACTGTAGCTTCAAGTCTTGGTACATCTTGGTGGCTCCAGGATGGACTGAGTATGGCGTCTCATGAGCCTCTGACATGATTCGCCTTCGCAGTTCCTCATCTGCTAGAACATGAATTCTCCTTTGATACCTGATTAATCCATCTGTGGACATCTCTTCCTGGGAGTCTGTCAGACTTACATCTTGCTTCTGAGCTTCCTTGATATCATCAAATAATGATGACTTCAGCTGCAGTGCTGACAATTTTCCTGATATTAGCTCTAGCTCGAGCGAATGAACCTCTTGCTGCAATGGTTTTGGCAACCTGTCAATAGGCAACTGCTGTGGAACTGTAGCTTTTCTGCTCAAAGCGTCTGCTACTCGGTTGGCTTTTCCTGGGTGATAAAGGATCTCACAATCATAATCCTTCACCAACTCCAACCATCTTCTTTGCCTCATGTTCAACTCCTTTTGTGTGAAGAAGTATTTTAGGCTCTGATGATTTGTGTAAATCTGGCACTGTGCTCCATACAGATAGTGTCGCCAAATTTTGAGAGTGAACACTACTGCAGCAAGTTCTAGATCGTGGGTGGGATAATTCTTCTCATGCTCTTTCAATTGACGCGAAGCGTAGGCAATCTCTCTGCCTTCTTGCATCAATACTGCTCCCAAACCCACTTTGGAAGCATCACTGTAGATCTCATACTTCTCCCCTTCAGTAGGGAATGTGAGGATCGATGCGCTTGGCAGCCGTCTCTTTAGCTCTTGGAAGCTTCTTTCACACTCATCTGTCTATATGTACTTCTTTTCCTTGCATATGAGGGTGGTGAGAGGTACTGCTAATCTCGCAAATCCCTCCACAAATCTCCTGTAATAGCTAGCTAACCCTAAGAAACTGCGTATCTTTGTTACGCTCTTAGGTGCAGGGCATTTGTTGATTGCTTCCACCTTGACTAGATTTGCTGCAATTCCCTCTTTGGATACGACATGTCCGAGGAAATGCACTCTGTCTAGCCAAAACTCACATTTTGAGAATTTGGCATAGAGTTGATGCTCTCTCAGCTTCTGAAAAACAACTCTCAACTGGGCTTCATGCTCTGCGTGAGTCTTTGAATATACAAGGATGTCATCGATGAACACAATGACAAACTTGTCAAGATACTCCTTGAAGACTCTGTTCATCAGGTCCATGAAAGCGGCTGGCGCGTTCGTTAACCCAAATGGCATTACTAGGAACTCATAATGCCCATAACGGGTTCTGAAAGCTGTCTTGAGAACGTCATCTTCCTTGATTCTCAGCTGATGATATCCTGATCTCAAATCAATCTTTGAGAATACTGCTGCACCCTTGAGCTGATCGAACAAGTCATCAATCCTAGGTAATGGGTACCTATTCTTAACTGTAACCTTGTTCAATTCTCTGTAATCTATATACATGCGGAACGTCCCGTCTTTCTTCTTGACAAACAGTACGGGAGCTCCCCATGGGGCATAACTCGGTCTGATGAATCCCTTGTCAAGCAGATCCTTCAGCTGTACCTGTAACTCTTTTAACTCCACTGGTGCCATGCGGTACGGCGCCTTGAAGATCAGTGCTGTTCCAAATAGGAGCTCTATCTCAAATGAGATTTCCCGTTCTGGAGGTAGTCTTGGTAGTTCCTCGGGAAAGAACTCGAGAAATTCTCTGACAACTGGAACATCTTCTGGCTGTAACTTCTTTTCTTCTACTGTATCTGTCACATAAGCTAAATATCCAGTACAGCCACTGGCTATTAGCTTCTTGGCCTTCATTGAGCTGATCATCATCTTGCTTGATCTTCTCGAAGAATCGACATATTCAAAACTTTCTTCATCTTCTGGCTTGAACACTATTTTTCTGTTTCTGCAATCTATCGTAACTTGATATTTTCCTAGGAAATTCATTCCCAAGATTACATCATAGTCTATGATCTTCATCATGATCAACTCTGCATGCAGCTCTCTATTTGCCACGATTACTGGTATATGAGGTAACTAGTACTCTGACAACATGATTTCTCCTGATAGGAGGGCAGTTCTAAAAGTTCTTCCCATGTGATCTCTAGGGTATTCTAACTTATCAGCAAATGCATATGATATGAAAGAATGGGTGGCCCCAGAGTCAAATAGAACAGATGCAAAGTGGTTAGCGAAAGAAATCTGACCTGTCACCATGTTGGACGTCCATGCCTCTGCTTCCTCTCTGGTGTAGGCCATCACCCTAGCATCTGCCTGAGGAGCTCTTTCTTGCACTACTGGAGGCACTTTTGATGGGCTCTCATAGCTCAGTCTGAGTGCATGTACTTGTGACTGTTGCGAAGATGAAGAGTTTGCTCTTGATACTGATACTGATACTGATTGGCGGTTCATGGGGTAATTCTTGATGAAATGGCCCTCTCTTCCATACTGAAAACAGGCAGTCGTGCCAGCTTTGCATTGACCCATTTGTTTCCTCCCACAGTTTGGACAGGTGGGGTTACTTGGAACTGTGGTGGTGTTAGTCCTCCTTGACTGACTTCTATTATCCTGACTCTGAGTTCCTTGAATATTCCTTTTTCTCTTCTGTTGAGACTGAGGGCCTGGATGACTAGACTGCTTTGGTCTTGTACCTTGATTGCCCTTGCTGTGCTGTTCAGGTTGAGAGGCCTTAGGCAAGATCTTTTCTTGCTTCCTGGCTTCCCAAACCTTTTCTCTTGCTTCTTTCTATCGGGCTAGGTGATACTCTGCCCTCAAAGCATGACTAACACAGTCGGCTACTGAAACTGGCGGAAATGGGCCAACATCAATTAAAGTAGAGATCTCAGGCCTGAACATGCCTATCATCTTCTGTATCTTCTCCCTCTCCGTAGGCACCATATACGAACATAAGCGGGAGAGCTGATCAAATTTCCTGCAAATCTCACTGACTGACATGTCCCCCGGCTGCAACTCTGTAAATTCTTTCTGCTGGGGTCTGAGTGATGCAGGATCATAATATTTCTGGTTGAACTCCTCCAGAAACTCTGCCCATGACATTGTGGTCACGTCCCTCCTCATGCGGACTGTATCCCACCAAAATCTTGCATCATTCCTTAGAACAATTGATGCGCACATGACTTTCTCTTCATCTGTGAGTCTCATAAATTCCATAATTATCTGTATTGAGGAAAGCCAATCCTCTGCTTCTAGGGGATTTGTTGAACCCTCAAATTCCGGAGGCCTCATCTTCCGAAATCTTTCATATAATGGCTCTGGGTTTACCCTGACCGGTGGTTGCTGAACCACTTCTGGTGCCGCTAGTGGCACTACCTGTTCTGCCTCTGCTGCTGGTTGTGCAGGAGTCCCTACTGATCCCTGCCCCTGTTCTAACTGTTCTAGTCTCTATCTCAACTCTGCGTTTTCTTTCATCTGGTTTTTTAGAAGAGCTTGCATTTCTTCTAGTTGTTGAGTTAGAGATGGGCATCCCCTTCTCCTTCTTTGGCCTTGGCCTTGGCCTTGATTTTCCATCGTGCTACCTTTTATCTTATAATCACACGATGAACTTGTGTTAGATCCTGTATAAAAAGGATCCACATGATTTCTTACATTATCATAACATATCATCTTATACTTACTACAAAGTATAGGTCTCTACAGACCTTTACTTTCATGCATAACTAGCTACTTATATTAACATAAACTCAACTTACTTGGATCGGCGAACAGGACATGCACGGAGTCAGGCGGGATATGGTCAACCAACTTTTCTAATAATACCCACTGTGCTACAGTAAGTATTCTAAATTAGACCCATTTTAAAACTTGGGCTCTGATACTAAATGTGTCTACATTTGGTATCCTAAACTGAATCCATCATAAAAACTTCGCTCTGATACCAACTGTGGCAGCCCGCCCTGCTGTAGAGGCGCTACATGGCTATTACGGCTAACTCTGTAGTTAACCGCAATAGTCTGCAGGCCTCTAGGGTCGCCGACAATCATGCTGAACTGTAAACTTGCTTGCTAATTTTGTGGAATAAATTTTTTTTTCTATAATCATAAACTGCTCGAGAATGTGATAAGGAAATCATGTTAACAAAATAACATGTGCATAGATCATGACTCCCCTATCACATAATCTTAACTTAAAAACTTGTCTCTTTTGAAATTACATTTCAAAACTGTACAGCAGAAGAATTAAAGTGACCACCATCCCTCGCCCAATCCTCCCCGGCATGCATCTATCCTGTTCATCGTCCACCATAAAATACTGGTGAATAGGTCTCTTACTTGCAACATGTGAACAAACTGATGAGCTATGAGCTCTGTAAGTTCATACATAAAAACATAAGACATGACATGCTGTACTGCTGTGCTCATGCATGATACTGGACTCTGTAAACATGCTCGTGGCTGAAGGTTTAGTCTTAGGACATTAATCTGTTATTAAGTTCTGGTTTTGGGCTCTTGATTGGTCGTACCGACATGTTAGCACAACTAGGAGCGGTATTTTAGTGTTGACCTCCTCAGTCTTAACTGATGCTAAACATGATAACCTCCCCGTGGTTCGAGAGGCTGATACGCCAATAACTGGTTAATTACCATCTTGCTAGTGTTCCAACTAGGTAGCATACTGATTGCCCCCACAGTCGGAACCTGTTACATAAATTACTGGGGTGTGAATTATTTTAACACACTAGGGTGCCTTGTGCACCTACCTATTTTCGTGTTCTGGTACTGTCTGACATGTGTGCTGGGACATGTAACTCTACATGCATGATATGAACTGACCTGTGTTGACATGAGACTGACATGAACTGACATAAACATCGTGATGCAGACAATCAATGTCTGACATACACGTCATACAACATACATAACATCACAATTTAACAAGCTTGTCCACGTTGCAGTCAGGACAATGCTTGAACTTACTGAAAGTCTGCTAGCGTAAGCCTCTCCTGCTCTGGGACTGCTGATTCGGGGTCTCTGACTTGAACTCCTATAAAAGGAATAATCACTCACTATTTTCCATATTTATCTTATACTGGAAATATGGCAAAACATGAAAATTTTCATTTCCAGACTCTTTTTTTTTTTTTTTACTCTCTGGTTTCGAACACGCCCTCCTACACGGCCGTGTCTCTGCCCGTGTACCTCTCTGGACTTACATGCCTGGCTGTGTAATTCGTGGAACATGACCGTGTATACTTACACGGATGAATACACGGCTGTGTTGCTGGCCGTGTACTCCT
This sequence comes from Antiaris toxicaria, assembly GCA_035233585.1. Lineage (NCBI taxonomy): Eukaryota > Viridiplantae > Streptophyta > Magnoliopsida > Rosales > Moraceae > Antiaris > Antiaris toxicaria. Next base: position 44,101,755 of record CP141158.1, on the reverse strand, counting down.
CTGGACTCTTACACGGTTACTTACACGGCCGTGTTACTGGCCGTGTTTTCTTATTGCCTAGCATGGCCTACTACACGCCTTCCTCTTGACCGTATGCCCCTTGACACGGCCCGATACATGGCCGTGTTCTTGGCCGTGTACCTCTCAGGTCTGATTTGTCTTGCAACACGGTCATGCGTATGGGCATGTTCGGGGCCGTGTACTGAACACGCCCTTGTACACGCCCGTGTTTATACTAGAATCAAGATTCTGGGTCCGAACTGCTCTGCTCTGATTTTCTAAGGCTTTTGTGACCTTTATTCTACTTCTTACACTTGAAATCGATCTCCATAAGATCGTTTGAAGGTATCTACTACATTTCTACTATCACAAATCCATGATTTCATAAGCAAAAATTCCACATTTTGCTTATGAACCTCTCTTGACTTAACTTTTGAAAAATCTGTATTTTTGTGAAGAATATTCACTAAACTTGGTTTTCTAAACCATCTGTTCATGGATTCGTGTTTGAAAACATCTAGACTCGAACTACGTTTCGATTTTAACTGAAAACCTAAAGGTGATTTACTCACATTCCCTTTTTTCCTCTCAAAACCCCATATTTTTTCCCCAAAGAAAAACGTGAGAAACTAGGGTTTACCTTGCTTTAATCGTGAGCTTTTCTTGCTGCTAATCCTTGACCGAAACTCGATCAACCTGCTGCTTAAACAAGAAAATCAGAACTTTCTTTGGATTTCCTTTTTTTCTCTCCCTTTTCCCGGTTTCTCTTTCTCTCTTTCTTTTCTTTCTTTCCCTTTCTCTTTCTTTCTTTCTTTCTTTCTCTCTCCGCTGCTTCTTTACAGAATACACCAAGTGAATTAATTCACTTGGGGGGGGGGGGGGGGGGGGGTGGTGGCTGTGCTCTTCCTCACGTGCCTCACCCTCTCTCACTTGCTTTCTTTCTTTTTTTTTTTTTTATATGTAAGGGCTTGTTTGGCTACTTCTAGCCATTGTTTTATGTGGCTCACTTATGTGCCATTGATATCTTAATATGTGTTTTCCACATACTTTTCTATTAAATTTTAAAACTTAGCTTTTAACTATTTTCATTAATTCATCATCAAATTTTGATTAAAACTCCATTAATCAAAATTTTCCTCTACTCTGTATTCTGTAACATGTCTCACTATAAATGTATATTTATTTACATATTTGTACAAATATTTCCGAGAACGTAGATTTCTCGGTTATCACAGCATGAGTTAGTTAAATAAAATTGTGGGATTTGAATTAAAAAGGGGAATTATAATTTGGGTAAGATTCTTAATCTAGTTAAATTAAAACTTCTTACTAAATATCTTATAAAAGATCACACATGTCATGTCCCCAAATTCGGGACAGTAAGGTGGAGGGGATATTTAAATAAATCAGCAAAAATCTCAAATTCCTAACTATACCAGTTTTATTTTAAAACCATTTATTTTCTTTTTTAATTTTGTTTCTGATTATGATTGGATAACTTATTTAAACATTATCATTTGTATTTTAAAATGTCATAGTAGGGTTTCTATATCCCACATATGCATACTTTGGTAAAATAAAATAAACTTTAAATAATAAAATAAAATTTAAAATTTATAGTTTCGAAGCATTCATGTAATATCCGCCATGATCATGGATATAGTTATTTTGTAATAAGTAATTAAGTCTATAAGTACAATTTAATTACCAATTTGAATGGATTAAATGAAATAAAGAAATGTTTAATTTTTATTCATACAATCAAAGAGACAACCAAAAATAAATCGGTTCATCCTATTTACACTTAAGTAATATATATATATGCCTTGAGTAATATGTTATTACACGTGTGTCTATGTGTGTAACCTATAATATTAAGAAACTGGTCAAGATAACATTTTCTTGATACAAAACTAATATATTTAGAATTAATATGCTTAAATTAGTCATTTGAACACAAAAAATAACTTTTGAGTAGGAAACACCTAGTATCTAGATCGAGACAACCTTAGATGGGTGTAAGACTAACATATTTATGATCAACATGCCCAAATTAGCCAATATAGCATATGTCAAAAATTTTATACAAAATAAGTACATTACGCCTGAGCAGTGATAATATAGTATAGGACATAACCACAGGGCCAAAAAGATTAGTAGACAGATATGGAAGACAGTGAATGGCACCTACAACCATTTAGATACAGTTAAAATAAGTATTGGATCAATAAATATCTATTCGGTAAGGGATTAGGACACAACTCAGATATTTACTAAACCATATTATAAGGAACTAGATTGTTAAAAAAGCTTTTACAGATAAAATTTACACTATAAAAGCTTGCTTAGGTGAACAAAGAGACATAAAGTGATGGCAATTCCTTGATTTAGGGAGGGTAGTTTGGATTTTTGGTTAAAAAATTGGGTTTTAGGAGACAAATAGGTACTATGCATTATGGTGAGCATTTATTGTCGCATTTTGGCTATTCCCTTGCAGCCACTTATCGGATCTTCATGGGCAAGGAAGCTAAGATTTTTGTGTCCCTTTAATGCTTAATTAACCAAGTTTAACATGCTATTAAATTAGTCTACAAATGGGCTAAGAAGCCATTTGGCTTCATTTTCCTTTCTTCCAACACCAAAGACTCCAAAAGCCACAAAAAGACTCTTTTTTTGCTCACTCCTTAGCTGAACCCCTCTCATCGAAAAATACACAAAGTTTAGCAACAAGCTTGCTTGGTTTGAAGCCCATTTCTCAAGCTAAACTAAGGTAATCCACCAAACCTTTCCTTAGTAATACTTCATTTAGTTAAGTTTTGATTTCAAGAAATTTATGATGTATTTATGCTCATGGGTTGTAATAAATTTTATTTTGAGCCTTAGATGCCTTATTATATTGATCATATAGTTGTGAGGTTATGTCTATGATTGTATGGCTTGTGATGTGTATGGATCATTAGGGTTTATACAAAAACCAAACCTATCATTTTTTTTAAGGCACGGTTTTCACTATTTTCGAGCATGATAATGGTAAAATCTGGAAAAGTTTAAAACATAAAAGTTTTAGGAAATTTTGTTTTGGAAATTTTTTTGTCTAATGACCCTTGGCTAAAAACAATGTAAGGCCATTTTCTAGTCGGAGGTCACAACTGGAATAGTAAGCCTAGAAACAAGGGCAGTTTCAGGTTTTTGCAAAAACGAGCAAGCTCGAGCCTGAATCTGGTTTCGGGCTTAATATAAAAAATGTAGACCACGTCGAAAACTTAAAAATGAATAATGTGGGCATCAAAAATTCTGTCAATTTGGAATCAAAACAGAACGTTTTTAATTAGCCTTAAAACTGGAAAATTTTCTAATGAGGTGTAGAGAGAGCCATGGGTTTTAGATGTTTAGGGCCGGCTAGAGTCCGAAACCGAGCTCCAAGCTAAACAAGAAAGTTGTCAATCTCGTCGAGATCTTAAAGTCTTATGTTCGCCAGTTTTTCAAATTATGTTTCTACAAGTAAGTAGTAAACAGATTTTTAAAAGAGGTTCGAAAATCACATTTTTGATTTAACATCAACAATTTTCTTTTAAAATGGTATAAAGAGTTTAAATGAATACTCCACCTTCCAATTAGGTGTTAAGAGGTTTATTTTTAAAATCATGAGAAAATATATTTCTCACAAATAAAGAAATTTATTTTGAACTACTTTTAAAACTGACAAGATTTTTAAAAATATACATCGGTTGGCTAATTAGCCAATTAGCCAACGTTATCAAGAAAGAGAGAGACGTTAATTAATTTATTAAGGAAATAAATTAATTAATTATAATTAGAAGGTAATTAATAACACTCTCAAAAGAAGAGTTATTTAGTACCGAAAAGAATCAAGTAAAAATGGTCAACCATCGCTTTAGTCACTAACGATGTCAGTAACTTAAAAACAAGTATTAATGAGAAGCGTGATGATTACAGATAGTCTTCTGTATCACAACAAGAGTGCAATATAAATCTGTCTACAAAACAGGTAAGTACAACTCCGTTTACAGTATGAATAAAATTATTTTTTCAATAAGCATGCTACTTATTCCTTAATCATATATGATTAATGAATAACATGATAAAGATCACGACATGATGAAACTAATTTATGATCTTCATAATTGGTTAATTATGAATAAGTTAATGCATATTAGGTGTGTCATACCAACCTCCCGACCCAAGGGAAGTATTTATGTACAAGCTCCAAGTCAAGAAAGATTTGATCTCAACAAAGTTGAGCCTTGTAAACCACCTTGCAAACCCTAACTTCTCGATGATCGCATATACTTGGTACAGACATATGGGCCTTTAAACAAGTTATGACCGATGATTATGAAAAATGAATAAGAATAGTATGATGAATTCATAACGAAGCATAATTGGTTCATGCATGACTCATGATATATTTTTAAGCTTATGATTTTGCAGAATGGCATTGTACTTGCTGAGCGTAAAGCTTATTATGTGTGTTCATGTTATAGGTAAGAAACCTATGATGTGATAACCGAGAAATCTACGTTCTCGGAAATATTTGTACAAATATGTAAATAAATGTACATTTACAGTGAGACATGTTACAGAATGAAAAGCAGAGGAAAATTTTGATTAACTGAGTTTTAATCAAAATTTGATGATGAATTAATGAAAATAGTTAAAAACTAAGCATTAATTCAAATTCATGATGTTTTAAAATTTAATAGAAAAGTATGTGGAAAACACATATTAAGAGATCGATGGCACACAAGTGAGCCATATTGATCAATAGCCAAAAAGAACTTGCCAAACAAGCCCTTACATAAAAAGAAAAAAGAAAAAAAAAAGAAAGTGAGAGTGAGGGAATGAGGCACGTGAGCAAAAGGGGATTAATTAATCCCTTAGCTACAGATGCAGCCGGCAGAAAGAGAAAAGAAAGAAAGAGAAGAAAGAGAGAAAGGAAACCGAGAAAGAAAGGGGAGAAGAAAAGGAAATCCAAAGGAAGTTCGGATTTTTCTTACTCCAACAGCCGATCGATCGAGATTCAGCCAAGAATCCGCAGCAAGAAGCTTGCAAGATTCAAAGCAAGGTAAACACTAGTTCTCCCGTTTTTCTTTGGGAAAAATCTGGGGTTTTGAGAGGAAAAAGAGAATGTGAGTGAATCATGTGAGGTTTTCGGTTAAAATCGAAATATGATTTGAGTCTAGATGTTTTCAAACACGAATCCATGAACAGATGGTTTAGAAAACCAAGTTTAGTGAAATTTCTTCATAAAAATGCAGATTTTTCAAAAGTTAAGTCAAGAGTGGTTCATAAGCAAAATGTGGAATTTTTGCTTATGAAATCATGGATTTGTGATAGTAGAAGTGTAGTAGATACCTTGAAACGATCTTATGAAGATCGATTTCAAGTGTAAGAAGTAGAACAAAGGCCACCAAAGCCTTAGAAAATCAGAGCAGAGCAGTTCGGACCCAGAATCTTGATACTGGTATGAACACGGGCGTGTACAAGGGCATGTTCAGAACACGGCCCCGAACATGCCCATACGCACGACCGTGTTACAAGAAAAATCAGACCCGAGAGGTACACGGCCAAGAACACGGTCGTGTATCGGGCCATGTCAAGGGGCACACAGTCAAGCGATAGGCATGTAGCAGACCATGTTAGACAGTAGGAGAACACGGCCAGAAATACGGTCGTGTAAGTAACCGTGTAAGAGTACAGAGGAGTACACGGCCAGTAACACGGCCGTGTATCCACCCGTGTAAGCATACACGGCCATGTTCCACGAATTACACGGCCAGGCTTAAAAGTCCAGAGAGGTACACGGGCAGAGACACGCCCGTGTAGCAGGGCGTGTTCGAAGCCAGAGAGTAAAAAAAAAAAAAAAAAAGAGTATGGAAAGGAAAATTTTCATATTTTGCCATATTTCCAGTATAAGATAAATATGATAAATAATCAGTGATTATTCCTTTTATAGGAGTTCAAGCCAGAGACCCCAAATCAGCAGTCCCAGAGCAGTAGAAGCTTACACTAGCGGATTATCTGTAAGTTCAAGCATTGTCCTGACTGCAACGTGGACAAGCTTACTATATTATTATGTTATGAATGTTGCATGACGTGTATGTCAGACATTGACTGTCTGCATCACGATGTCTATTTCAGTTCATGTCAGTCTCATGTCAGCACAGGTCAGTTCATGTCATGTATATAGAGTGCATGTTTCAGTACACAGACTAGACAGTACCAGAACAAGAAAACAGTTAGGTGCACAAGGCACCCTAGTGTGTTAATTAATTTACACCCTAGTAATTTGATTAATAGGTTCCGACTGTGGGGGCAATCAGTATGCTACCCAGTTGGAACACCAGCAAGATGGTAAATAAACCAGATATTGGCGTATCGACCTCTCGACCTACGGGGAGGTTTGCATGTTTAGCATCAGTTAAGACTGAGGAGGTCAGCACTAAAGTACCGCTCCCGGTTGCGCTAACATGTCAGTACATCCAATCAGGGGCTCAAAACCAGAACTAAAATATCAGATAATGTCCTAAGATTAAACCTCTCAGCTAAAAGCATGTTTACAGAGTCCAGTTTCATGCATGAGCACAGCAGTACAGCATGTCAGTTTCATGTTTTTATGTTTGAACTTACTGAGCCCATAGCTCATCAGTTTGTTCACATGTTGCAGGTAAGAGACCTGTTCACCAGTAATATATGGTGGACGACGAACAGGGAAGTTACATGCTAGGCAGGATTGGGCGAGGGATATTGGTCACTGATAGTCTTCTGCTGTATAGATTTTGAATGTAATTTCAAAGAGACAAGATTTCAAGTCAAGAGTAGGTGATAGGGGAATCATGATCAGTTGTTAACATGATTTCCTTATCACATTCTCAAACAGATTATGATTTTAATGAAAAAAAATTTGTTCCGCAAAATTAGCAAGTAGTTTACAGTTCAGCATAATTGCCGGCGACCCTAGAGGCCTGCGGACTATTGCGGTTAACTACAGAGTTGACTGTAATAGCACGGTAGAGCCTCTACAGTAGGGCGGGCCGCCACATATGGGTTAACCTCTGATAGACAATGAAAGCAGCATGCGAATATAGAGGTTGGGTCATGGATACCATCATAAGATTTGCTTCCACAATATTTTGAGTAGTCTTTATGAAAACCAGAATAATATTTTGATTAAGTAGTTTATATATAAAAAAAAAAAGTTGAGTACTCTCTATTATATATATGTTTATGTATGGTACTAAGATAGGACAACTATTTATGTATTTTGAAAGAGTATGATAAAGCATACAAGGTAGTTACAAAAAACAAAATCCCGAGAAAACTACGATGTTATACTTAAATATGATTAAGTGACAGTCAAATTATATATATGTTTACAAAGTAAGAAAATAGTGCCTCTACTCTAAATCTTTAGTCGCCACGTGGTGGTTCCATGACACCTGATTTTCTATTTACCTTTCTCTCCTGAGGGTTTAATAGTTCTAAAACAATGAATGAAAGGCCTAATAAGATATTTTTAAATTATTTTTCAAATATTTTATTTTAACTAGTATAGTAATAATAGATCAATATAGTACAAAATCTTAAACGTGAATTCATAGTTATGCAATTTGTGTCCTTAAGTACTTCTAAGTCATGTATAGTCTATATGAGCCCCTTCATCATAAAAATCCATGATGAGTCATTCTCGATCGAGATGTACACTCTCTGCACAAACCCTTGGTCGATTATGTGTGTACTAGCTCTTTGTATATATTTTAACGACCAAATCTATTTTTCAAAATTTTTTTGAAAATATGATTTACGTAATAAAAAATATTGTATTATTTTCTCAAGCATATGTAACTGGATTATTTTTCCTTTAATTTCTAAAATTGTGATATTTTCCAAAATAACAGAATTTATAGAACTTTATAAACTCATTTGCTTTAAATTAATATTTTTGATCAAATTGCTATAAACAAACTAGCTACATAGAAAGGAGGCAAGATATCCTACCTCGTGGCAATTTATCTACTGATAATTTCTAGCACGTATTCAGAGACTATCATTTTTTCCAAATTCTGGTTAACGAGTATCTAAAACAAAATCACAAATAATTTAATTTTCTGTTCTAAAATTCCGTAATCATAGTTATGGTAAATTCAATAAATTAGTGTAGATTTTAAATTTTAAAACGATATTTTATTTTAACATTCATAATTTAAAAATGATATTTTTATTATTATATATATATTTTTAATAAATGTATAGATTTTTTAAAAAAATTTTGGTATGACTTACTTTAAAATATTGACTACCAAAAACTCTAAAATACTTAACCTATAGAGAAATTTCAATTCTCAAAATAATTTTAAATATTTCAATTCTTAAAATAATTTTAAATATAGTTCAAATTTAAAATATCGGATCAAATTTAAACATTTATTTAAAAATTATTATTATTATTATTATTATTATTATACATAGATATATATATACACACTTAGGGGGAGTTTGGGGGAGGGTGTTGGAGATGTTATTTTTGGGTTGGAAAAAAGTTTTGGAGAATGTGTTTGGGAGAAAAAACTGTTTGAGGTGAAAAAATAAAAAATTTTAAAAATTTTTTTAGAAAAAAATATCAATATGAATATTATTTTGTTCCTTTCGAAATTCTATGCAATTTATAAAAAAATTTATTGCATTTGGACTTGTATACAAAAAGTTATGAATTTTTAAAGTTTGGAGTTTACTGTAGCGTTTTGAAGATATAAATAGTGAAAAGTAAGAAAGTTTTGGAAAAAAGTGAAAATTTAGGGGTTGGAGACGGCCCCCCAAACGACCCCTTATATTTATTTATATATATGTTGTAACAAGGAGGCGACCAGTCGGTGGCTCACGGCAAAAGCGCGGGGCAGTGGTCACGGTCGTGGGCACGGTGGAGGATGGCGAGGCTCAGGCGGAGGCGCCAGTGAGTTTCCCATGGGTGTGGCTCGGGCTTGGCCAGTTGGACGGAAAGGGACAGTTGGCTGCGAAGAGGGCGTGAGGTAGCTAAGCGAGAGTGAGCCCGGGCTCAGGCTTGGATGGGAATGGCTGAGTCGTGGGCGTCGTAAGGAGGGCTCAACGAGGGAGATGAGTGGTGGAGGTCCGGCTTAGGCACTGGCTGAAGTAGGCAACCGGGCTGGCGACGGCTGGGCTTGGTCACGGGCATGGCTGGGCTGCGACTGGCTTGGTTGGTTCGGTCCGGCATCGGGAGGAGGGGGCTCGGCGCTAGGCTTGCTTGGTCCAGGTGTGACGGGTGGCTGTTCAGGCATTCGGCTTGGTGCTGCTGGCAGTTGGTTCGGGGCTAGTAGAGTGGGTCCACTGAAAATGGAGAGGGAGGAAGGAGAGTGGAAGAGAGATAAAAGAAATCTATAAAAAGAGTGAGATTATGTGAGGGAGAGGATGAGATTTGAGGAAAAAAGGTTGTGGGATTTTTTGAAAAAGAATTGTGAGGAATGGTAAAGGAAAAAAAGAAGAGAAGAAGTCTGAGAGAGAGTGGAGTGAGAGATGTGAGAAGAATTGAGAGTGAAAGAGAGATATGCTCTGAAAGAGGAAAAGAAAAAGATTGAGAGTGTGAGGGTAAGAGAGGAACCGGAAGGAGAAAATGAGAAATTTAGGGGGCGTTTGTTTTTGTTTTTGAGAATGATTTTTCATTTTCAAAAATACAAAAAATGAAAACGGTTTTAAAATAACGTTTATTTATTTAACGTTTTCAAAACCATTTTGAAAACACCGTTTTTAACTATGTTGTTTTCTTGGGTTTTTTAAAAATGAAAAAAAGTTGTTTTCACTTTTTGTTTTCATTTCCATAAAATATTATGTTTTTTGGGTTTTTTAAAAATGAAATAAGTTTTGAAAAAATATAACTAAACAAAATTTTATTTTTATGTTTTTTAAAATATATACTCAGAAAACATAACCAAACACAGTTTCAGAAATGATCTTAACACAATTTTCAAAACATTCTCATTTTCAATTTTTTTGAAAACAGAAAACATTTCAAAAACAATACCAAACGCCACCTTAAATTTTTTTTAAAGAAATAGAGAGTGGGAGACAGAATGAGTGGTGGTCAGTGAGAGTGGTTGAAGAGTGGGTGAGAGTGAAAAAAGTTAGTGTTATTTATTTATTTATTATTATTATTATTATAATTTTATTTTATAAAAATTGGAGATAAAATTGTAAAATTTTTAAAACTTATTAAAAGGTTCAAAATATCTTCATATTAATATTTAATACATTAGATTTAAATTGAACTTTCAAAATAAAATTTTAATTAACACACTAATAATTAAATATTTTACGTTCACATACGAATTTTTTAATTAAAAATTTCATAACGTGACAACACAAGTTTAAATAAGGAAAGTTTAAGTTGCTAGCAATTTTTATAAGAATATATATAGATAATATCCAGCTTTATTGTGGATAAATTTCAACAAGTTTCAGATTTAGAAGCAAATAAAAAATATTTAAACTTAATCACGAAGGGTTGCAATATATTATGAGACAATTTGAAATTTGAATCAAAATAAATCTGAGATTCAATTGGATTTTTTACTGCTGCATTTATAAGTCTTGAGAACGTCAATAAGAGATTTTTGGAGCATTGATTTACTTGAGATTAGAGATATACAAGTCTACTTAGACACCTTTTCGAAGCTGTTTCTTTTTACATCTTTCGGAAGAAAGATTTAATGTTTTTAGGAGGAGACAATAGCAATTGAAGGGAGTTTAACATAGCTAGCAAAGGGATCTTGCAAAATCATTTGTTCATTAACTGGATTTAAGATGACTGATAGTAATAACAAAGAAGGAGTCTTTAAATTGTATAAGATCATTATATTAGGAAATGCCTTAAGCATGAAAGATATTTTGATGTATTTCATTTATTTTTATAGAGATTATTCATTACATTGCCATTCATCCTTATTCTATTTACATGTTAAAGTAAATGTAAGCAAATATAATTCACTGACTGCGTGTGTTAAACTGTTAGAACGTTGCATGCAATGGACTTTTGTATGTAAAAAAATAATGTTATAAAGTAAGTAGTCTAAACTAAGGTCTATAGTCTATGGGATTAGACTGAGCATCTAACTCATGTTAAGACTATTATATTGTCTAAAGTCATGGTGGGGACGGTTTGTCTTGACTGTCTAGAGCATAGACTCCCGAGTAAAGACATAGATATGTTGCCTGGTAGTAACATATTATACTGGAACTAAAGCGTGATTGATCTATGTAGTCCGTTATGAGTGGATCAATCTGTTTTTGTAGTTCATTATGCAATAACCTTAATCTTAAGTAGACAAACTACTTTGTGTATATGACTTGTGTACTTTGATGTTCCAATGGCTAAAGCGTCTTAGAGGTAGTAAGCTTATTGACCGGTTCGTTGGATGCATGACTTGTATACGATGGAGGGTTTGTTTGTAGATATTGGAATCATAACTCTAATAAGGAGTTAACGGTATTCTCTTAAAGGCATTATACTGGATGTGAAAATGGACAAGGCCTTAGGTCATCTGCTAGGCGGATGACTTCTTATTCATATATGGTGAATAATCATTTTCTTATTCGGTAGTATAATGAAACTTTAAGATAGCTTAATCAATAGGTTGAACGGACTTTGACCTAAGACTGATTATGGATATCATATGAGGGTTTTGCATACACAACAAGGTTGTTGGACAATAGCTTGTCACAGGCTTTTGTAATACGATATATCATTGGAAGTTTAGTTTCAGATTTATAGTAGTGTAACTATGAAATTAGTGATCATGTGATTGAGTCGTTCGGTACAGAATGATGATCATATAGATTCATGAGAGCTTAATTATATATGTCCAATTAGCTCATCTATTAGCTCTACATAATTTCTTAACGAATGGCAAATTGATGAGGGTATGCTTATTGGCTGGTTGACTTTGCATGGATATGGATGGTGTGCACGTAAGATTAGGATGGAAGATAGGATTCTCTCTAGTTGAATTCGAATTTTGTTTTGGATAAGAGATTATACAATTATTGGAATTCCAAATAAAGTTGTTATGATTTTATTTGAGTTTGAATTGAAGTTATGGAAAATTATCCATGAGAACAAAAATTTACAATACAACTTTTTGTGGATTTTGAAATTTGAAATTTAAATTTTGAATTTGAATTTGAAATTTGAATTTGATATTTAAATTTCAAATTTGAATTCAAAATTTAAATTTGAAATTTAAATTTGAAGTTTGAATTTTGAAATTTAAACTTTGAAATTTGAACTTTGAAATTTGAATCACAAATCCATGGTGTAACTGAATTTGTTGTGGATAATTCCACAAGGTAAATTTTGGATTTTATGTGGATAATAAAGAGGAAAACCTTGTTTGAATCCTACTTGAATTTTGAATCCTAATTCTAACCAAAGTTAGCTGAATTTGTTGAGGCAAATTTACCCTAAGAGATTTCAGTTTTTGTGGATAAGGATGAAGAGAAATTCAAGCTAGAAAATCCTACTTGAATTTTGAATCCTCTCCCTCACAATGATGGCCGAAATTCTATAGATAAGCCTAAAGGAAATTTCGGTTTTTATGGATAAGGATGAAGGGAAATTCAAGCTATAAAAATCCTATTTGAATTTTGATTCTCCTCATACTTGGATGGCCGAATCTAGCCTTGTTCTTGGCCTAGGTCAGTTTTAGTGGATAATGATGAGATAAAATTCAAATTAAAATCCTGTTGGAATTTTGAATACAAAATCCCTTGGGGTGGCCAAATCTAGTCAAGTTCATGGCCTAGAGGAAATTCAGATTTTGTGTGGAAGGAAGGGAGAAAATCTTTTCCTGATCCAATTCAAATTCAAGGGATCACCTCATGCCAATCTATAAATAGGGGTCCTACCACTACAATTTTCTCAGATCATCAACTTTCTAGTGAGCAGGCTTATTATTGCATAACTCATCGTGACAATAAGTTCTTTAGAGATCTGGGTGGACGAAAGGAGACTAGTAGTGCTAGCATACCGATTGAGAATCCGAGTGCCCATATACTCTGCCATCTAGGAATTGGAGAATAGTAGAAAAGGCTAATTGGTTGAAGCCCTCCGGTCATTCTTCTTCTGCAGTTTGATGTCCTCTGAAGGTATGAGTTTATATTGTTGTTAGTTTATTATATATGGTATCATGAGATATTTAACGATCTTAAAAAAAATTTATACTGATGCATTTACCGATTTTTCCTACATATTAGTGCTTGTAATCATTTATCAATTAGTAGAGTGTTCATTGTATGGGCATAGCTCTAAGGAGTAAGGAAATTGAACCTTGTAAAATATTATTTGTCTCTTTATTTATTTACTTTTGGTAATTAATTAATTAAACTTGGTAAATAAGCTAAAAACAGATCTAAAAATTGATACCAAGTCCAGTCATTAACTTTGTTTTCGTGAGATTTTGGGATTTGATTTGTTTTGCAAGCATGAATTTTGTACATGAGGGAGGATCGATTTCATGCTCACCGTTAATTAATGGAAGCAATTATCCCTACTAGAAAGCTCTCTTGTGAAGGCCTTTATTGAGCCACTAGATGAAAAAGCTTAGCATGCTATTTTAATAGGATGGATGCACCCTACTATAAAGAATGATAAAGATTAGACTATTCTCAAGCTTGATGAGACATTGTCCAGTAAGGAGGATAGGTTGGTAATTATGCTTAAATTATGACAAAATAAAACAGTCAATTGTAGTACAATTAGGATGGTCAATCTCACGAGTAGGTGGTAAAAACAAACAAAAGAAATTAAAGAAATAAGCGTTAGAGAAACACGTAATCAAACAAAGAAAAAAAATATTTTTGTGATTTAAGAGCGATTTAATTAATAGATAATGCAATTTAATATAGAGAAAATTCAATAATTAAAATGGTAAGATATTGAGAATTCCCTATATTCTTCATTCACCTATTTGGATTTTGATTCATAAATTACCTCAATTGAAATTTTCACATTCCAAACAATTAATTGAAAGATAAGATTTAAAGAACTTGTGAATTAAATATATTTAAGTAAATGAAATTCTCATGTTAAGAACTAAGAAAAATTATTTTATAAGAAATTTAAAAGTGACAACATGCCACAGGTGATATTATAGTAAAAGACTACTCATAAAACAATATCTATCAATATATTATATCATGTAATAATCACATAAAAAAAAAAAGCTAGATTGAATTTATATAAATGTTATCAACAAAATATATTTATATGAGAAATAAATAAGATAAAAAAATTATTTACTCAAATGTATAAAACTTACAAACCATTAAAGAATCAAAACCCAAATAAGCTCACTACGCATATAGAATCATCTCTAACCTCACCCAAGAACTCTAGCCTAACTTGCAAAACATTTTTATAAAATTATAGAAAGAAAATATGAGAATGAAAGCAAGACAAAAATGAGAAAGAAAGAATGTATCTCTCCCTTGACTCAAGTCTCCCTAAGAATGCCTTTTTATAAGCATAATTTTACACTATTCCACCTAACCTCCATACAAACTTTTTAAACTTGCTACAGTAGTCGGTGCATATATAACACAACTTTTCAAACTTGCTACAGTAGTTAATGCACACACAACATAAAATTTTCAAACTTATTATAGTGCTATAGTATTGCTACAGTGCTATAGTAGTCGATGCACAGTTGCTACAGTACTGCAGTAATACTTAGCTACAATCTGATATATGAAATTAAGAAGGATCCAATATGGTAAAATGTATGATAAGCTTGGTTTTCACAGTTTCCTAATATGAATAGTGATGTTCATTTCCTCAATTTGACACTACAAAAAAGCAAAGTTTTAAAATTAGATATTTAATGCTATAAGTAAAATCATTGGAAACATTTAATTTTGAGCTCATTTAATATACTATTAAAAAAATTTAAGATAGAATAAAGCAATATTAAATAAAGACTCATGAAATTTATAAATAATCTAAATTAAAGTACACAAAACAAAATAAATCAAAACAAATTAAAAATAACTAAAATTCTCAAGAATAAGCTAATTTTTGTGTATTAAAAAGAGGAAAAATAACTTTATTTTCTATCAGTTGGCCAACAATAATTCTAAGGCCCTGAATGCAATTTTTAATGCTATAGATGCTAATCAATTCAAGCTTATTTCCACTTACAAAACTGCTAAAGAAGTTGAGGCCCTACTTGAAACTACATACAAAGGCACAACAGCTGTGAAAATGTCAAAACTCTAATTTTGGCAACATGGTTTGAAAATATTAGAATGCTTGAAAGTGAGACTATAGCTAAATTTAATGCAAATTTGTGTGATATTGCTAATGAAGCCTTTGCTTTAGGAAAAAAATATTCTGAGACTAAATTGGTGAGAAAAATATTGAGATCATTGGCAAAAGATTTGCCTATAGGATCATTGCCATTAAGGAAGTTCGGGGTATTAACACTATGAGATTGGATAAATTAATGGGTTCCTTGTAAAATTTTGAGATAAACTTGAAGTAGAATAAGTAGAACAAAAGCATTACACTATAAGTTGAGACTTAAAATTCCACTGATGAAGATAACGTTGATGATAAGATAGACTTGATTGAATCTCTTGTTTTGATTTTTAGTGAAATTTTGATAAAGATGAATAAAAAGAATAATGCATCAAATTTTGAAAAATCTAATAATGTTCAAAAGGAAAAAGCAATTGCAAATATCTATGATTTTAAGTAAAAATGTAAAGGGATTAAGTATCAAGAATATGGAGGTTTTGGAGACATTTAATCTCAATGCACTAATACTCTAAAGAAAAAGGAAAAATCCATGAATACCACTTGGAGTGATGATAAATCCATAGGAAGCCAAGAAAATGATAAATATTATATGAGTAACATTGTGGCTTTCAATATTTTGAGTGGTCGGGACACTACAGTTTTTGTCATAATTATTTCAACAAATGTTGCAATACCTTCTGTAACATTAGGCATTGTTGCAATGTCCCCTGGAACACCGATTGTAACACTAACTACAATTATTGAATTTGATGATTTCGAATCTGACAGCAGTAATGATGATGATGCAGTCAGTGATGAAGACATTGAAAAGGCCTATAAGGAGATGTATACTAGTTGGATCCAATTGTGTTAATTGAACATGAAATTGGAAGACCAAGTGACTAAATTAATTAAAGAGAGGGTTACTCCAAAGAAGGCTATGAGCATTTATGAAGTTTAAGTCACCGAGAAGAGAAGCATAGGAAGTTTCAAGAGACTCGCACTAAACTGGAAGAAACATAGAAGTCTCTGAAGATGCTTAATTTTCGATTGGCCAAACTAGATCACATCCTGTCCACTGAAAAATCATGTGGTGATCATCATAGACTAGGCTATATGAGTAAATCTACCTCATTTAAGACGGTTTTTGTGAAGGAATCATCTCTCCTAGATCCAAGTTCCTATCCAGATACTTGTACCTCCTAGGCACAAGTTAAATAGGTTTGTCCCCACCTATCATTATTGTAGTTTTCGTGGACATATTAGGTCTAGATTTTTTAAGTATTTGAATGTTTTAAAAAGAGGAATGATTTTTAATTTACCATATTCCATTAAGTCAAGATCTGCACCTAAGTTTAAAATTGATTTGAAAAATAATTTTTCTCAAAAAATTTGGGTAAGAAAATATGATCTTAGGTGTTATTTTGATCATACTTCTTTAAAAGTATGTTCTACTGAAAAACGAGACTATTGTTCTGGAATATGTTGCAATAGAAAGTCAACTAGCAGGTATTGTTATCGAAGTTCTTGATTCGATGAGATTTGTCTTTAAAAAAATAAATTCTTAGGCGTTTGCATGATGTGATTTTGTTTTTCAATCTTTGCATTGTATTGCATATTAGGACTGCTTTTAGGTGATATAATAGTTTGTTTGTTTTTTTAAATAGGTTTCATGTTTAAGGTTCATAATAGTATTGGATTGAACTAATTATAGCTCTTGGAAATTGAAGAAGATTGTGTTCTTGTATGTGCTTGACTCTTTTGTTGGTTTGATTTTGCAATGGTTTTTTACCGTTTCTAGCACACAATCTTGACCCCTTGATCAGTTTGTTGCTTGGAGAATGTTCATGTTAACTCTTGTGACCTTTACAATCCTATAGAACCCTAAAACTTGTTTTTGATTGTCACTTAAGGCAAAATCCTAGATCGTATAGAATTTAGGATATGATTTAAATCATCTTTAGATTGTTTGAGCCTTTCAAGCCTACCTTTATATTTTTTATCCTTAGTTTACCCCTTTGAGCCTAACACCAATCTTTTCTTCTTCACCCACACTTAACCTAATAGTGCATATTTTTTCTTAACCTTGACTTTCCCCCATCATTATCATTGATCTCTCTTAGATTATGTTGGATAAAGATATGATTTATTTTTTCTTTTTATACTCACAAGTTTGCATAAACTTATCCATACGGTGAATGATTAAGGGTGAAAGTTTTGTCACATATGCACGCAAGGAACCGAGGCGATTTTGAATTTACATTTGAGTTGAAATTCTACAACAACATGATTATCTAATATTTATATGTGCTATAGTCTATGTGCAATCTCTTAACATTTGTGTGTTTGTTTTTAAGTTCTTGCTTTTAGATGATTTGTGTTTGTTACATGTTTATTTTATATATTAAAAAAAAAAATTTTAATGAGCTTGGGATTTTACCTGTGATGTTCCACAAGATGTTGCAGCATATTCTGAAACAGTTTGCTTCCTTGTGGTTTGGCTTTTTTTTTTTTAAAGGTAAAGCAAGATGACGTTTTGGGTTCTATTTTTGAAGAAAAATACACTAGTTATATAGATCTTTTTCAAGTTTGATAGCTTTATATCTCATATTTTGTGTTTATTTGCTATATCTTTTTCTATCCAAATTTCATCTCTCTGGCTAAACCACAAAATTAGAAACTCTTCAAATTTCTAGTTTGTTTTTCTGCGCGTTCTTTTCTAGGTTTAGTTTAATAATGATGCAAATTTTTCTTTGACAATTTTTGCAAAGTTGATATGAGAAACATGTGCATAAAAAGATGATATTAATGGGGAGCATGTATTAGTTTTGGAAGTACAAGTTTTAGAAGTGTGACTTTTGCATTTATTGCGTCAAAAAGGAGGAGTGACACATTTAGGGGGAGTAGTAGCTGTTTTTGTTTTTGGTTTATATTTTTGGTTTTCATTGTAAATTTTTTTTAACCAAAAATGCAAAAGGCGAGATTGTAAGGTTTTTTATGTGTTAACATTTATGGTAACTTTTGTTAGAAAAACCAAAAACAATTTTATTTAGTTAGCTTTAGGTGTTTTTACAATGTGTTGCAACATTAGGTAGTTGGTACTTGAAGAATTGGCTAGCTGATACAAAGGAAAATGTGCACCAACATGGAATGATATGGAATTTTAAAGATCTTGATAGAATGATGTGGAATCTTGAAGAACTTGAGTTGATGAATTAGAATCTTGAAACCTTGGAAAGATTCGATTTAAATCTTGAAAATCAGATTTGGTGCAATTTGAATGGATAATTGCATGAGTTAGTTAGAGAGAATTATGTGATTTGAATTAAAAAGGAGAATTCTACTTTTGTAGGATTCTTATCTTAGTTATATTAGAACTTCAAACTAAATATCTCATAAAAGATCTTACAAGTTTAAATAAGGAAAATTTAAGTTGCTAGCGATTTTTATAAGAATATATGCAAATAATATCCATAATTTATTATGGATAAATTGCAACCAATTTTGAAATTAGTAGAAAATAAAAATATTTTTCAAAATGTATTACGAAGTATTGCAATAGATTATGAGACAATTGAAATTTGAATTAAAAATAAATCCAACATTTACTTGGATTTTTGGCTACTGTGTTTGTAAATCTCAAGAATGTCAATTGGAGAATTTTGGAGCATTGATTTACACGATCTTAAAGATATACAAGTCTACTTCAAAACCTTTTGAAAGCTGTTACTTTTTCCATCTTTAGAAAGAAAGATTTAACATCATCGAAAACAATCAATAACTATTGGAGGAAGTTCAACATAGTTAGCAATGGGATCTTGCAGAACGTGTTTATTAATTAGATTCAAGACAATAGGTAGTAATAACAGATTGGGAGTCTTCATATTGCATAAGATTATTAATTTAATGCTTTTAATCATTTATTAGTTAATGGAGTGTTCATGTCTGGAAGTGCCCCTAATGAGTAGGGAAATGAAACCTCATAAAAAGTTATTTGTTTTCTTTATTTACTTACTTTCGATAACTAATTAATTTGGTTAATTAATTAAACTTGATAAATAAACTAAAAATAAATCTAACAATTAATATCCGAGCCAGTCACTAACTTTGTTTTGATGACATTTTAAGATTTGATCTGTTTTGAATTCTTATCATATGACAAAATAGAATAACATACCAAATATACTCACATACTTAATAAATCTTAATAATAGCTAAGTAAAACCAACTACACAAATGCCAGGCAAGCTTGGCATTAATATGAGAGTAAAATATTAATTAGGTGGCGGAGGTGACATCAAATAATTGTTGGATGTAGAGCTTGAAAAGATCAAGTTGTCATCTTGTTTAATTAATAGATGTAATTTTTAATTTTAATTGATATGACAGTTGTTTAATGATTTATAAATTAAAGAATAACAACTTATTATATGTAAAAATTAGTATTATAGTTAATGTTCTAACATTATTCTTAAAGACAAAATTAATTCGCATTGTTACAAATTGCATGCCTAAAAAGTAGAAGATAAATGGAAAATCGTGGAAATGATCTTTAGATTGTAAAGTTGAGATCTGATAAAGTATTATCCGCAGTGACCGAGCAATTCATGAAATTCTATATATTGTGTATTAAAAAAAAAAATAGAGAACAACTTATTGCCAAGAGCGGTCCCTACACAATCAATCACGAATTAATTTAAATACACAAGAACTACCAAAAAAAATGAACAACCTAAATGTGAATGTTGCTGCAGGGTTGATAAATTGTGTCCGATGCATCACTTATCCGGAAACGAAAAGGGCATGTATACATGTTGCGTTTGAAAAAAAACATGGATATATAAACGAAAAACATTTTAATTTGAATTTGTTTGCCTTCTACAAGATGTTATTTCTTTTTTTTTATTATTATTTTTTTATTACCATTGTTCAGGTTGGATTCTGATATTCTCTATTATTATTATTATTATTCTTGTTCTTCTTTTAATAAATTTGAGTGGAGATTTTGTCCTTCCACTCTTTTTTTTTTTTAATGGATTTTTATTTGTGATTGATTTTTGGAAGGCCGCGTTATTATGCAATCTTTTTCCGTTTTCTAGATTTTTCTCATTGGGTAAACAAAAAAAAAAAAAGAAAAAGAAAAAGTTTTAACCTTGCTTTTTTCTCTCAATGTTTTGTTTTGGTTTTTTTTTTTTTTTTTGTATTTTTTTTTGTCTTTTTGTTTTTGTTTTCGTTTTTGCTTTTTTTGTTTTGTTTTGTTTTTTTTTTTTTGTATTTGTTTTTGCTTTTTTTTTGTTTTTTTTTGTTTTTTTTTTTTTGCGTTGTTCTCTCCCTTTGTTGCTTTCTCCTTTTGGCCACTTGGATATTATTGCAATTTTTTTCCTTTTCTATTAATAATTTTTTAGCGGGAGTTTAATGCAGGATGAAAAATAATTTGGATACCAACACAATTGTTGGGATGCTTATTCTTTCTCTTATGCAAATTATCTCTTCTTGTCACGTATTTAAAAGAAAAAGTCATTGGATTTTCTGTGATTATCTAAGTCACAAACCAAATCATCCCAAAAAATTGCCAATTGGTGCTTCTTCTTTTTCTACCGAGTATAACAAGAAATATCAAGTGATTTTCTTTTAGTCAAGAGCAATGTCAACAACTTTCCTAAAAAAATATATACGAAAACTTCGTTACGCTTTCATTTCATATTAATAATATTCTTTTTTAAAAAATATCTCAAGTAAGTAATTATAGCTATATAACTTAATGAACTATTGCATGGAAATTGGTATTGAGCATAAAAACAGTTTACACAACCCTTTTAAATGTTTCCAATGCTATATGCAACTTGTCTGCAAGAAAGACAAAACAAAATATCTTTGATGCTTTTGGGTAGATATGGCTATCACTTTCTTTTTGCCTTTACGGAAACATGTGTTTCATAAACACGCGTAATCTAAAGTAATTTTTACTTTTGTCTTTTTTGTTAAAGGAAAACTATTATGATTAAAGTGACACCACAATGTATGGTCTTTAATTAAAGGCGACACGATTTGTGTATATATATTTTTTCGGTAAATAAAAGCGACATTGTATAATATTCTATGTTTATGGCCCATTAGGTGAATTACGAGAAATCGATGAAAATATGAATGTTTTATTTCATAAAATATATTATTCTTTTACCAAACAGACAGCCAGGTGTCAATTTTCTTTTCAAGCAAATAAGAGTAGAAGAAAAACGTGATGGTTTTCAGATCTCTAAAACGATTTGATATTTTCTCAGTACTATCTATAAATGATACAAGGCTTCTATAAAAGGAAATAACTGTTTAGGGTGAAAAATTAAAAATTTTAAAAATTTTTTTAGAAAAAAATATCAATATAGATCTTGTTTTGTTCCTATCGAAATTCTATGCAATTTAAAAAAAAATCATCTCATTTGGACTTGTATATAAAAAATTATGAATTTTTAAAATTTGAAATTTACTGTAGCGTTTTGGAGATATAAATAATAAAAAGTAAGAAAATTTTTGAAAAAAAGTGAAAAATTGGGGGCTGGAGACAGCCCCCCAAACGCCCCCTAACAATTAATACATTGTAGGCATCATGAAACCTCCTTGTGCGATTTTTGCACTCCTGTCACTTCTTTTGGCGGTAAGTTGATTTTTCCTTTTTATGAACTTTGAATATATTTTTCGTTTTTTTAGAAAGTTGGTGCTTTTATATCTGGTCTTCTGAACAACAATTTTGTTAATAACTGACTTTCTAGATAATCATGCTCTTATTTATTTCTAGTATTTTTCCCATTCGATTTTGACTAGGAAGTTTTTAATGGGTATAGTTGGAATTACCAGCAAGGCTAGGATTTTGGCTTGGGTCTTTGGGATCAATTCTTGGTTGAGCTTTGCATTTTTTTTTTAATGGTTTTGCGCCTTTTTTCTTTTTCTTTTTCTTTTTTTTTTTTTTTGAAGCGATAGTGTATATTCTTTACTGTTTGTTAACGCCTACATGCGTCCATTTCTTTTGCGCTTGCATGTGTTTTCCTGCTTGACCTATTCACTTCTTTGTATTGCTACTTTTCTTTTAATAATAATCAACAAACAGTAAAATGATGAGGTACTGATGAGATGCCGACCTAACTATATGTCTTGGTACGTTAAGGATAGTCATGTCACCATCATTTACTCTAAGAGAGAGAGAGAGAGAGGAAAACCTATGATAAATAGTGTCTAAAGCTGCAAACCTAATTGAGATGTCTTGAAAAATTCATGATCATACATGGTTGTCACTTGATTTATGAATGTGTGTGTGTGTGTATATGCATGATTTTTCAAGATTCTTGTAGAATAGACTACTTTATTGGACATGCAACATGCCACTTCTTTCTCTTATAATTTTCCTTCTACCTTTCTTGGTGCAGTTTGCTAAAACTGTAGAATCATGAAACGATCCAGCAAGGGAATACTGGAGAACTGTGATGAAAGATCAACCTATGCCAAAGGCAATTCATGGGCTTATTGTTCATCATTCGGATTCGGTGATAGCGCTCAATTCAATCAATGAGAAAACCAACTGTCATGAAACTCATCAGAACTCTTTCACTGATGATTTTGAACCAACTCCAAACGCCTCAGCTTATCCTGATGTTGATGCCAAACTAGAAGGAGCTGCTACCAAAGACTTTAAGCCATTTAGGGCTGACGACAGAGTTTAAGACGGAAATGTGGGTCCTAAAGCATAGAAGAAATTTGCTAAAGATTTCGAACCAGGTCCATGTGCCACTAGCTATAGCGAGTGATGGATCAAACAATATTCAAATATATTCCATAATCATCAAGATCTTCTAGGGCTTATGTATGCTCTTAACTAATGTATTAAACTTTAAAAAAGTACCATGTAAAAAACAGCTACGTGGGTTATATGTAATTTGTGTGATGCTTACCAAAATGAATGTCTATGATATGTATTATTTTGTATAACGTGTGTCATATGAACTACAATAATTACAGTTAATTGCTCTCTCTCTCTCTCTAATTTTCGCCTTTAACGTTCCTCTCCCTTTGAACTTGAGCAAAGGCAGCTGATCGAAAGAGCATAAGATATCAGACCGAAATAAAAATAACACGTGCATTGTCACGATTAGATGGAAGACCTACCAAAATGTTGGGGAAAACAGCCCTACACCCAATGCATAGCAAATTAATAAACTTAAACAAAAATAAAGAGAAGATAAAGATTTATGTAGTCTAGTAAAATTGGCTAAGTTTACGTGAGAGGAAGAATAAAATTCTTCACTAACAAATTTATAATTACACACTTATTAATCTTTCTCAACCTCTCTCTATTTAAAACCCCTAACACCTTTTATTTATCTCTCTCCTCACTCTATCTAAAAAAAGAGACATTTTTTCTATTCTTTCTAACCACACCGAATTCTAATCACAATAAACTTATGTATAGGCTCTCAATAGGACAAAAAAAATCACTTTCCTAAAACTCACACATTTCTAAACTCACACTTTCACAAACTCGCAAATGGAAAGTTATCAAAACTAATTTGAATCATATAACTAACAATCTCTATCTTGACTTAAATTCGCAATCATGCTTAACAAGAATAAACATTTATTAAGTTTAAACTCTTATTGAACTTGACACAAGAACCTTTCTTTTTCTTCGACGCTTTGTCTTCACTGGCACAAAATCTTCATCATCTTCCCTTTGTCATGTTTGGTTGTCACCATCATCTTCTTGCACTTTTTCACAGTGGCTGAAAACTGATATGGCTCCATCTTCATAGCTCCACCTACAACAATCTTCTCATTCAGCTTGTATATATTAATAAGCTAAACTAACTTAAAGGGATAACTGGTCAACTTGTTGATTCACACCCTTCAATATCCATTGATTCACACAAAATACGAAAATTGGAAAGAAAAGAATAAACACTTGAAAATTTCATTCAAATCAATTATATATCTGTTTATATATGGGTGCACCAATATAGTTATAAGCTAAACTATCCTAAACAGAAACGAGAAACTGGAATTAAAATTAGGAAAATAAATAATTTCTAAAATAAAAAATAAAATGAGAAACTAAATTAAAATTACTCCATTGAGTTTTTTCTGTTTTCGTCCCCAGGGCCCACCCAATAGCATTTAGAAAAAATTAATCAACAGTCAAAAAGATATTCTGATAGGAATCAAACTTTGTTAAAACTACTTTGTAAGATTAGATTAGGGAAAAATAAATAAATTACTCATTTGGTATCCAATGTTTTTACAAAGTTACAATTTGATCTCCAACCTTTTTTTTTTTTGGTAGTTAAAAGGTTCTTAAATTCTTTAAAAGGATGCAATTTGTCCTTTTTACTAAAAAATGTAAAAAAAAAAATTTAAAGAAAAATATCATATGAATTGCACCTGATTTAGTATTTAAGGGAAATTTAAAAAAAAATACATGAATAACTTATATGTGTCATATATGTTATATACTTCATCTAATTTTTAACATTTTTGAGTAAAAAGGACCAAGTTGCACTCTTTTAAAGAGGTTAGGAACCTTTTAACTACAAAAAAAAAGGTAGTGGATTAAATCATAATTTTGTAAACAGGTTTGGGACCAAATGAGAAATTTACCTAAAAAAAAAAGATCAGCATGTTCTAATATATCATTGAGATAAAATCTTATTGTAATTTATAGATATAGTTTTCAATTCAAAAGCTCAGTTTATTAGAAGTAACTCTGTTAGAACTACTTAGTAGGATTAGATTAAAAAAAATAAGATCATTTTGTTCTAATATATCACTGAGATTAGATCTCAGCAGTTCATTATAACATTATAGATACAATTATCAATTCAGAAGCCATTAGAGTCATTCTTCATTTTTCCAAAATCTTTGTTTCTTTGTGTTGATGCTCACTTTTGCACAAAACTCATTTTATTACGGCTCGAGACTACTCCCTTTAGTAGACATTATTTGTGGATCCCAACCACGCCCTCATGGGCCATGATTTGGCGAGCATGGAAAGGCAGATAAAACCGCTTATTTATTAATTCAAATCAACCTTGGTCCCATTTGAGGGATCTCAAGGTAATTTGATCATAAATGAGTGGGTGATGGAGAAATAACTCAAAATAGTTTTTTTTTTATTTTTATCTTTTACTAATTAAAAGCCCAAAATTCTTATTTTCAATGCTCAAATAACTTGGGAGAAGGAGGGAAATAGGCTAAAATTAAAATTGAATAAAAATAAATAGCAGAAAAGTTTTGGGCCTTTAATAAATAGTATATTTTTAGTAAATAATGATTTATCATAACTAAAATTCCAAAAATACCCCTTATGTGTAAATCTTGGTAAATTTATTTGGAAATCATTTTTTACTTAGTAAATCATTTATTTACGTATGTAAATCATTGATTTACTAATTCTGTACCCAGAATTTTCTCAAGAAACAAGCAAATAGCTTTAAAATTTTACTGGTAAGTCATTTATTTACGTGTGTAAATCATTGATTTACCAATTCTCCACCCAAAATTTTCTCAAGAAACAAGCAGATAAATCCTCAGAAAAACAAAAACGAGAAGTTTAGCCCCCAACAAAAGTTCGCAGAAGAAAAAGAAAGGGAAAGGGAAAGAGAAAGAGAAAGAAATAAAATCTAGAAAAAAATATGGATATAATTGTAAAATTATATAACTCTTGAATTAAAATTGTTATTTATTTTCTAACTTAAGTAAATATACTATTTATTTTTATTGACTAAAATAATTGGCCTATTTATTACAATTTCCCAAATAACTCAGGAAGAAAAAGATAATGGTAACCAAGGAGTTCAAACCCATCCCTTAGGACTAAAAAGCCCAAATAGAAGATTCCCTTGGGAAATTCCGACCCTACAAATAAACCCCAAGATTCCTGTAACCACAGTATAATCGACTTGTTTAGAGGAAACTTCAACTGGTTCGAGAGAGATACCTTTACAAAGGTATGATATGCATTTCACCGCTAGAGTAGGCTCTGAAGATGCCTTTGAACAGCTGACAAAATCTTACCATAAATAGGTTGTCATTGTTACCCTCTGTGTTTTAGAGCTTCTTCATTTTTGTTGAAATATAGTTACACGGAAGATTTTTGGATTTACGGGCATAAGGAGTGAATTTGGCCGGGTAATGGCCTGTAAAATGGCATGAAATACCTTCCGAAGGCCATCACCCTCCTTTTATATGGGGGAGAGTAGTTGTTTCCTTGTTCCTAAAATGGAAGTGGGACTCCCCACTTCTAAGGTTGTGGCCACATGGCCATGGTCCCCAGAACGTTCTTCCAACGGCGAGTTTTTTGGAGATCAACTGCTATTAGGCCTTTACTTACCTTAAAAAAACAAAAACAAAAACAAAAACAAAAACAAAAACAAAACAAAAACAAAAAACAAAAGAAAAAAAAGCCCTGCTCTAGGAAGTTAGTTTGATATTCATATGATCGAGTATCCATAGTTTGAACGATTGAACAATTCCTCTTGTACTGAGGCAGGGGCGAGCTCCGCACTTGGTAAAACATGGGGATTCACCCATGCTAATTGTCTTTAAACCAAAAATATGCTTTTCAATTTCGATACGAATTATTTCCTAATACGACATCATCATTCTCCTAGGATGGAGAGAATCCGTCTTTGAATTCGGAGTAGCTTCACATGACAGGTTTGGTGAATAATATTTTTCATAAATTCTAAAAAACTATCTTGTTTGGGGCAAAAAAATTGTTGAACTTGCTAAAATGATCATTTTCCAAAATAGGTAAAATGAAGTTAATTTTATCAAATTCAAATATTAATGTTTTAAGAACCACCTCCTTCAAGATCTTGTTGTAAAGTGTTCATAAAACAAGAAAAGCATCCTCAACCATCAATGGAAGATTCTCATCAACGATGACTTCACTAGAATTGAAAACTAGATCTAATTTTTCAACATAACTTTCATCAAAGAATAGCTCAAGATAAAAAGTTTCGTCAATTTCTTCTCCTTCTATGTTTGATTCACCATTGTCAAAAGATTGTGGACAGTTGATTTCTTCTATTTTCTTCATGCTGTTGCATGAATATTAATAAGTTCACTTTTAAAGCAATTGCAAGCATAACTAAAAATAAACTCACACGTGAACAGGTATGGATTTTGTCAGAGTAAAGAAGAGGTATAGAGTTTAAAATTTTCAATTCCATATTTACAGATAAATATTTAAGAAAAAAATATTTAACTATTGTGAACAACATTTCGCAAATATTTTAAAACCAGTGGTTTTTTTGTGTCGAAAAATGTTATTTGACTATTTCCTTGAGGGAAAAAAAAAAAAACTAATATAATAAAAGAATTAAAAGATTCCTTGTCAAAACTGATCTTGTTGGTGGAGAAAAAGATCAACGCATGGTTCATTCTGCCTTTGTGCTTAAGCAGCGGAGAGAGCAAGATATCGAATTGAAACAAAAAAAGACACTCGAGTACTGGAAACAATAGGATGGAAAGCCTACCATGATAATGCATTGTCACGTGCATGATATACGATATAAGATGCAACATGTTTTGTCTGGTCAGGACATATTATTCCTTTCAAGAAACATTGAAATCGATTTTTCTTTTCATTCAAATTACTGATACTGACACCGTCTTCGTTTTTATCTTCGATAAATTTTCTTCTCCTTTTTTTTTTTTTTTCTACAAATAGGACAATTTCTAAGGTAATAGAAGGGCATGTTAGAATATAAAACAATAAAAATAAAAAGATGAATTGGTCAACCTATTAATCCATATAAAATGTTAGGAAAATCTTTTAAAATCTGTTAATTCATACAAAAATCAGCAAAATTAGAAAGAAAAGGATTAAACACTTGAAATTTCATCAAATTAACTTATCTATATTTTACAGCACTTACATATTTATAGACTAATATGTCCCAAACGAAAACAAGAAACTAGAAATATAAAATTAGGAAAATAAATAATCTGTAAATAAAAAATATTAAATGAGAAACTAACATTTTTTTAACCTAAGAATTAAGCCAAAATTAAACTTAACTTTACTAATTATGTAATGAATTTTCTTTTATAATAATTGTCTTCAAACCAAAAATACGCTTTTCAATTTCGATACGAATTATTTCCTAATATGACATCATCATTCTCCCTAGGTTTGAGAGAATCTGTCCTTGAATTCGGAGTAGCCTCACATGACAGGTTTGGTGAATAATATTTTTCCTATATTCTGAAAAAACAGTCTTGTTTGGAGCAAAAAATTTGTTGAACTTGCTAAAATGATCATTTTCCAAAATAGGTAAAATGAAGTCAATTTTATCAAATTCAAATATTAATGTTTTAAGAACCACCTCCTTCAAAGCATCCTTAAATATTAATTGTAAAGTGTTCATGAAACAAGAAATGCATCCTCAAACACCAATGGAAGATTCTCATCAATGGTGACTTCACTAAAATTGGAAACTAGATCTAATTTTTCAACATAACTTTCATCAAAGAGTAGCCCAAGATAAAAAGTTTCATCAATTTCTTTACCTTCTATGTTTGATTCGCCGTTGTCAAAAGATTGTGGAAAGTTGACTTCTTCTGTTTTCTTCATGCTGTTGCATAAGTCCTAGGCTTTTCCAATTAGAGCAATCTTTCTTTCGAGTTTCTTACAAACTTGCTCCATGTCACCTGCTTCTCTAAAGGCGACCATAGGCTTCGGTTGTTGAAGTGGTGTTGACGAAGCATGATGGTTACTAACATTGGCACCAATTCCTCCAATATATCACGATCTTTGAGGTAGATTCTCTAACCTTTGGGACATTAGTTTTATGTAGTTGTAGGGTAAAAACACTACATGCATGTGTCTTTTCATCTTCTCGCACATGTGAAATTTTGACATACCTAATTGTTGTGGCTAATCTTTTTCTGCTAGCACTAGGTGCTAGCTCATCCTTTAAGCTTGTTTACCACCATCTTGATCTTTTGGTCTCCTAGGACTCCTTTAAACTTCAAAAATTCTTCAACATTGGCAATCCGGTTTAGGAACTCTTTCGGTTAGAGATCGCCATGAAATTCAGGTATATCTATATGAATTCCTATCTCCCATCTCCTTTGGTCATATTGTGGCTTTAGTCTCCTTTGTGGCCACTATTGATGCTGCGCTTCAGGTTCCTTTTCCTCCTCCTCATCAAAATCCTCCTCCATGTGTCGTGGACTCGGGTTCTGATTCAAATTCAAATTTCCTAGTTGTGTAGTAAGCATGGTGAATTGGTCTTGCATCTATTGTTGCATCTGTTGAAACTTCTCCTCAAGTATAGAAAGCTAGTCTCGGTTGTAAATCTCTTCCAAGGATGCAATTCTTCTGAGCAACATGTTGTAGGAGCATAAGCCTGACTCAGGATTCCTTCCCCCGCAATTTTTGTAGATATTATAGATATTTTTTTTTTCACAAATAATGAAAGGAGATTATAACCTATATAATCTCATCACAACTAAATTGATTCCCTATAATATAATTATCCACGTCTAATTTTCCATTCAAATTCAAAAATAAAAGGAAAAAAAATACAATATAGTTGGTGTATTTGAACATGTCCCAAAACTTAAAATTCGTAATCACAAAAATAACAAATCTTAAGATGGTGTTTGGGGGAGGTTTTCTTCAAAACTTCTTTTTATTATTTATATTTTTAAGAATTTACAATAAATTTAAATTTCATATCTTGATTGTTTTAAGTCTAAATAAGATTTTTTTTAAATTACAGTAAAATTTTTAAATAAATAAAATAAAATTCATATCAATATTTTTTTAATATATCTTAAGATTTTATATTTTAAACTTATTTCAACCAATTACACCTTTTAAGTGACTGTCACACGGGTTTTTTTTTTTTTTACTGTTTGTTTATTTCACGTGTGTAAAATACATATTATACGATTAGTATTTTTAAAAGGAAAATAAAAACACAACTTGAAATTTGAATGAAATTTGTTTTTTGAATGTTGTATTTGGTTGAAAAGTATTTATTTTGTATTTGAATGAAATGTGTATTTGGATATAATGTATTTTAAAGTTGAAAAGTTGATGTGATTGGTAAAAGTAGATATAAATAGTGAAGTTGAAAAGTTGATGTGATTGTTTTAAAAAACTTTTAAATAGTAATTATTTTCGTAGCACTGTTAAAAAATTTGTATTTGATGTAAAATTATATTGCATTTAAATAAAATTAAAATGTAATTTTTTTGTAAACGACACCGAACATCTGGATATTAAAAAATCGAATACGTGGCGGCAGATCATTACATCTAGATATTTTTGAAAAGAGAAAAAAAATAATTTATTACAAGTGCTGTCAGATTTCAAAACATCCACTGATATAATAAAGAGATTAAAAAAAAAACTGAAATAATTAAAAGACACCGGGAAAAGATAAGATCATGGAAGACCCACCATGTATAATGGCGCATGACCACGTGAAGATGCATGATATATTTTTTTATGTACACAAACACATGTAATGCAACTTCAGGGAACAAAACTTATTAAAGGGCCTTTTTAAAAATATAATTTTTAAAAATTAATTGAACGTTTAAACTTTATTTAAAAATTCAATTAAATCTAAATTTCTTAAAAATAAAAATAAAAAGATAGTACTTAACATGTTTCATAAGTAATGTTAAAAAGTAATTATTTCTAGTCATAAAATTTTTTTGATTTGCTATCTAAAGTTAAAATGGAATTAAAGCTTAAAATATATATTAATAAAAAATGTGATTACAGGATTGAACTATCATTATTGGCTATAATACATGTTAATATAGAACATAATATGTCACTATATATACTAGAGAGAAAAAAGACATACTACAACAAATAGGATCTTTTGTGATAACGAAAAGTTATCGTAAATGTATTTTTGCTACAACATATCATATATATGTCGTTGTTAATAACCGGTTGCAAATAGATTTATTGCGACAACAACCCGTTATTGTAATTATAATAATGATGATAGTTTTTGTTAAAAAGTCTTTACAACTACATCGTTGAGAATTTGGTTGGGCTAACGTGGCATCCATTTTTTGCAACGACAAATTCAAAAACTACCATTGCAAATATGTGTAATATTGATGATGTGATATGGAATACTTGTGACGACAATTGGAAAATGCCATTACTAATAAACATGGTTTTTATTGTTATTTACGACGACATATGTCATCGCAAAAAGATTTTTTATTTTTTATTAATAATTTTTTTATTAATTTATTATTATTTAATTTGTTATTTTTAGTAATAGATTTTATTATTATATATATAAATTCAAAATTAAATATAAATGCTCGAATTATAATAATGAAAATAAATTATAATATTAAAAAATACAAATGATAATAAAATATTTTATTAATAAAAAAACCGAATACTATTAATTAAGTATAATGTGTAAAAGTGTAAAAAAAAATATATAGATAAATAATAATAACTAGCAATCTAATCTCCTAAATTAGTAACATCACTAGCGGCGTAGTCGTCGTTGTCATCATCAGCAACATTTGGATGAGGCAGAGGACCTAGAGGGACATAAGACTCATGGCAAGTAATTGGTGGGGACTAGATATTTGGGTGCATCTAGGCTAAGGCTATCAACTCTTACATCATCTTCTGACTCTCATATAACTTTAAATTTTACTCATATTGTCTTCACAAATATTGTTCAATATACGAGTCAACATAGGTCAAAAATGTTCTATCTGACTAGGAACTAAAGGATAAAGAAATCCCAAAGAAAATCTTATGTGGGAGAATAAGGCCTACTCTAATCCTGTACCCTCTTTGTGTACCCAATACATGCTCCATAATTCCCTCCTTGTTTATCGAAGGTTGCACAGATGAACTAGGAGCAAACTGTGTCTTTTGGGTCTTTCTCTCCCCCTCAATTGCATGCTACACAATAAAAAGTAAACATATGTTTATAAATATATAAACTAACTTATATTAAGAAAAGATAAGATTAAAAAATAAAAAATACTTATAAAAGTTTGCTGAGCTTAAAGGTTAACCCAAGCATCCTTGTGATGATGCATGTCACCCCAGTTATCTATGATAGACATCGGCTGTTGGGTCCCCGTGTTGGCCTGCCAAAAAATTTAAATATATTAGTATAGTATATTTGATTACCAAAGAAAACTTTTATATTGAACAGAAATTTAAAATATTTTACTAACCTGTTGATGATGTTAGGCAATTAATATCCGACCATGTAAGTTTAAACACTTCTAGCAGCTACGATTACTTTTGTTCGTCTTTGATTTTTTCTGTTTATGATTATATTCAATATTAGTAAAATTGAAATAATTATATATAATCAATTACCAACTTAGTAGATCTACAATTATCTAAACTTATCGGACATGAATCTAACGCAGTAAGAACCCTAGTTATCATGATTCTTGAGGTTAGTCGGGGGGGTTAGCTCTAACCGCCTTTTCTTTTGCTCCCCTACAAAGTTCTTTGAAGTAGTTATAGAGGTCACTTTTCCAGTCCTTATAGCATTTTGAAGCATCCCTATCAACTACAGAATAGAGGATACCATCCTTATGCTTGTAATCAACATTAAACCAATCTTGTAGCACAGTCAATATATTAAGTGGTCTTATTATGTTTAGAAAAAAATTGAATAACAATGAAGTTGAATGATATTTGCATGCATTCTTGAATCTCTTTTTTGTGCTGGGGGTCTACGTCTTTCTAGACATTATGAAACGGCTCACAAATATCTTTGATGTGAATGCTGACTGCATTATAAAACCAGGTACTGTAGTCATCAAGTACCTTCCAGATATCTCCATCTTCATCAAATTTGAGGGTGATTTTTCCGTCTCTCGTCACCTTTGCTGTGATTTCATGACCTTTCACCTTCACTTGCCCTCCATGTCATCAAGGTGTGACATTCGATACTTCAAACACAAATTAAATAAAATTTACTATCATGTTTACTGATTATATAATAATGACTTAATAAATTTAACAAATTTGTAATTAGGTAATAGTAACATACTTGACTCGTAGTATAATGGTAATTTAAAAGGACCAGATAGAGGCTGCTCTCCCCTGAAGAGCCAGCACAAATAACAATTAGATCAGGCATAGTTACCCATTAATAAATTAAAATTAGTTTAATAATATATTTATGCCTGTATATACTATACATTAGTGTTTGCTTATGATATTAAAAAGAAATAATAAAAAAAGTAATAATCATAATATATATTTTCTATTCATCATCACTGCTTATGTCTTGAATGTAGCCACTAACATTTATGTCATCATTGTCTCTATAATTAACGAATTCCTCTTCAATGTACTCTTCAATATAATTTTGCATTTAACATACCCCTTTATTTATAATAATTTTTTTGATTTACTATCAATTTTTTGTATAAATCTAATTATACATTCTTTTTAATCTTTTGTTAAAATATTTATTTAATACTCTCATATACTTTTTTTAATTTATTTTTTATTAATCATATTTTTTAGTTTTTAATTATTTAAATAATATTATAATTTGGTATTTGATTCTAATTCCTCATATTTTTTTAATTATTTAAATAATATTATAATTTACTATTTATTTCTAATTCTTCATGTTTTATTTTTTAAGTATTAAAATAATATTATAATTTGCTAAATAAATCATTCTTTTTGTAAGGTAATTATTAAACTTTTCACATGAATATCAATTTATTTACAATTTCAAAATTATTTTATAATTAATAATTATTTTCATATTATTACTAGTTTTAATTTATTAACAATTATTAAACTTTCTATACAAACATAAATTTATTTTTTAATTTTTTTTTGAAAAATTTTACTAATTATTTTTAATAATCAATTTCCATACAAAAATTTTCTAATAATAAATTTCCCTAAACAATTTATCCAATCAATTTTCATAAATTTAACAATAAAAAACAAGCCAAAAAAATTTTCAACCAAACATTTCAACAAAATCACCATCACAAACGCAATCCTCACATCAACAGACATCAACATTATCAACACTATATAAAAAAACAATTAAATTAATAAAAAAAATTACTTACAAAAAAGAAACCCACAAATAATGAGGGTCAGAAATCAGCAACGGAGGGCGGTAGAAACATGCAGCAAAGATGACCTACAGTGGCAACGTATGATCGCAAACAGATTGTAAAACCAGCAGTGAGAAAGCGGGAGAGAGAGAGTCAAAACATGGGAAGGACAACTAGATATTTTACCTTGTGTTGAGGGAAAGAGCAGTGAACGGCAGTGAATGACAACGGAGGAACGACCGACGGTGGCGAAGAACAAAAATGGGAAAAATGGGAATTTTAAGGCCGGGTTTTTTTTTGGGAATTTGGGGGGTTTTTTTTTTTTTTTCAACATGTTTAGAAGGGGTTTTTTGAGACTACAATGAAATGGAAGAAATTTGGTGAGATTGAAGAGAGGGAGAAAGGCTGAGATTGTGAAAAGAAAAACTAAAGAAAATTAGGAAGAAGGTTCAATGTTCAAATTTGTACCTAGTTTTTTTTTCTTTTTTTTGTTGACATATGTCGTCGCAAATAAGTTAAAAGTTATTGCAAATAAATACAAATCGATATCGTTTGGTCAGAGCTTATTAATATTAGTGTGAGAATATTTGAAAATTATTCTAAAATAATTTTTGAAACAACTTTTTGTGATAACTTTTTTTTATGTTGGCGCAAATAATTTTTGGGAAATCACCAAATATTCCACTATTTTTTAATCAAAATTTAAATTTTAAATATATTTACGATTACATGTCATCATAAATACCATCATAATAAATGGTTTTGACTAGTAAATATTAATTGTAATCAACCTATATTTGTGACAACATTATCATCATAAATAACTCTTAACTACTGCAAATCAACTTCGCACCATGGTCTTTTTGGTAACAAAACAATAGTTGCGACGATATGTCATCGCACATATGGATGGATAGATTAGTAAGCAATTATGACGACATATTATCTTAAATATATATAAAAAGTTTTAGTAAGCAGTTGTGACGACATATCATTGCAAATAATTAATCTCATGTAACGATATGTCATCATAAATACATACAGACAGATTAGTAAGCAATTGTGATGATATATCATCGCAAATAATTAACCTCATGTAATGACATGTTATCATAATTACTTAATGTGACAACATATCTAACATTATAAAACAATAGTTATTTATAACGTCATGTTGTCGTAAATATTCATTTATTAGCATTAATATGATACATGTAGTGATAATACTTTTAACTTTATACTTTTCTAAAAATTGGATTGCTATATTTTATTTAGTTTTTTTTTTCCTTTAATTTACATATAACATTAATATGACACATGTAAAGATAAGATTAATTTGTGACCTTAAGTTAGACTGGGGCCATAAGCAATTGCCCAAGTATCCAAGGGGTTGAGCCAGCTATGAATGCAATATGTTTTGTCTTATTGATTCTGTCCATTCAACAAATATTTAAAAATTAATGTTTCTTCTTTTCTTTTTTTTTCAAATTATTGATACAATATTCTACTTTCTCTTCCATAAATTATTTCTTTTCCTTTCTTGTCAAGTATACTATAAATAGAACATATTTGGCTTCAGGGATTTGTGCATATTAAAGGTAAAACTAAACTACCAAAAGGGTTTCGTGCAAATACTTTGTCAGAAAATGAAATCTACTTGTGCTCTCATTTTAGCTCTCCTTTCATTTCTTTTGGTAAAGCATGTTGCTATTTTCTTCTTCTTCTTCTCCTTCTTCATTTTTTTTTTTTGGTGATATTACGACAAATATTATACAAAAATGTGCATATATATATTTTTTTATATATACATTTCTCCCATACTGATTATTCCTTTCTTTATTTTTGGATTCAGTTGGCTTGTTCTTATACAGAATCAAGAAAAGACCCGGCGGGAGAATACTGGAGAAATGTCATGAAAGATCAACCTATGCCGGAGGCAATTCAAGCGCTGATCGTTGAGAATTCAGGTCCATCAACCCTCTCCAATGATAAAACCAACTGCCATGGAAAAGCTGCTGAGCACGGTCATCATGTTAATGCTTTTACCAACGAGTTTGAACCCACACCGAACGTCTCAGCTTACCCCGATGACAAAACTTCGGGCAGTAAAACAGAACTTACCCGCTCTACGGGTGATGTTTCTACCAAAGAAAATGCGTCCTTTGCTCAAGATTTTGAGCCAATCCCCAACATTTCTGTTTACAATGACTAAGGCCTCACATCGCGGAGAATAAATGTTTGCTTCGACTTAATTATCTTTTTAAAGTTTGTTCTTAAGTACGAATATTTAAGCTTTGAAGAATCTGGGGGAAAAAAAATGAATTATGTGTGTCTAGTATCATGTGTACGTGTATGTTAATGTATGTGCTAGACGTTAACTTGGAATAAATGTGTGGTTTTAATGTGTGGCTAACTATATAGCTATTTCTGTGTATGATATTTATTACTGTACTACATGCGAAATAAATAAGACAAGCAAAGCAAAGAAAAATAAGAGACGTGATAATAACTGAGCCGTCACATGGCTAATGATTGAGCAGCTATGGAACAGAAAGGGGGCGTGTAAACATGTATGTTGTTAAGAAAATGTTCTCAATTATTGCAATTACGAAACATATAACTTAATATATATATATGTGTGTGTGTGTGTCGTAAAAAATATGCATCTTTAATGAAATACGAGGCATTTCTTTTATAAGAAGGGTTTTTTTTTTTTTTTTTGGGAAATTCTTCATGTACTCTTAGATGCACTTGGAACTGAGTTAAATATTTATTATTTCTTCACCTTTTTTTTAAACTGAAGCCTGGGATCTTTCCTTTTTTTTTTTTTTTTTAATTACGTTAGTACGCCATTTTTTTAATATTTTAATGAAAGAGAGGAGTTCATTAGCTCACATCATCGATCTTAAGCATGTCCTAATACTATTTTGGAACCCATTGTATGAAAAAACTATCACACACTAGGACCCCACTTGAAATATTATTAAAATAAAAGGGGGAAAAAAAAAAAGAGTTCTTGCAATATCATAAATCCAAGTGCCACGAGAAAACAAACTGAAGAAAAACCCAAATAAAATCCTATCATAAATAATCCACTGGCAAGATCTACTCAGTAGGACGGAATCCTTTTCAAAATCCAAAAATTCGAAAGCAAAAAAATCCAATCAAATGAAAAAGAATGTATGATCCGAGTCGAAAAAAACGAAGTCCCTTAAGGAACAGAACTGATGAGCAAAGAGATCACTAGTAGCAAAGTTAACCATTTCATCTGAAGCCGCATTTACGAAAAATATGAGCCTTGAACAGAGCACTTACGAAATGCCAAGGAACCAAAGTACTTTCAGTATTAACAAAATTGCCATCTTAAAAACATTAACAAATTGGCCATCTTAAAACATTAACAGACTATAATTTGAATTTGTGCAGCCTACGTTTACATACATAACTATAAATCTCCAAACGCACTGCTAAGCTTGTCATTAATATTAGCTTTTTTAAAATTTGATTTCTATATCTATTTCTGGAATTTTTTTTTATAATTTCTTTTTATAATAAAGTTATTGAATGACAAATGATGAGCTCATCGCAGAGGGTTTCATGATCTGATGAATTTTTCTATGCTGGAGAAGATAGAAGAGAAAGAAGAGACAGAAAAACGGAACCAAGATAGAAAATTATGAATGTCTAGAGAGAGAAATTAAATCAAAATAAAGAAGTAATACCAAGAATAAGAACTCAAAATAAGGAAACTAAAAATTCAATATTTATTAAGCAACTCTCTAGATGAGTAACTTTTTTATAGAAATCAAAATTAACAAAGAGATAAACTAACATAATTCTAGATATTTTGAATAATCCTAAATGATAAACACAACTTGTATTTAGTATTAAATATTAGAAATATAAAACATCCTGTAAAAACTTACTATAAAATTTCAAATTCATATATTCTAGGTTTTGTTTG
The DNA here is from genome assembly GCA_035233585.1 of Antiaris toxicaria. NCBI lineage: Eukaryota > Viridiplantae > Streptophyta > Magnoliopsida > Rosales > Moraceae > Antiaris > Antiaris toxicaria. Next base: position 44,063,359 of record CP141158.1, on the reverse strand, counting down.
GTATACAGGTTGGAGATGAAATTTTTATATTGGAATTGGTTAAATTTTCAAAAAGTAGTTATAATTTTTATTAACTAAGAAAAAAAAAAACAAAACTGAAATAGAAATTTTGAATCAGAAGTGGAAAGCCAGATAAAAACCTAGTCTATTTTTTCATCATTCTCCCTTTATTGAAAAACTCGTCTCCGATGAATTTAAAAACAGAAAGAATCATAAAGAGCCAATCTAAAGCGTAGGTAAATCTTCAATTAAAACACGTGATTTTATAAAACAGCCATAAGAAATTCCTATGTGACTGAGGCAACATCCTCGTTGTAGGAAAGGCATAGAAAATGCTCAGTCTGTGAACATCACAAAGGTAAACAAGTTGAAAATTTTTCCGTGAGATGTTGGTTGATTATCAACGGAAGTTGGTGCAACCACTACGAAATAATTTTGGCTAAGTTGCAATCTAGAAGAACAGAAATTACTATAAAAATATATAAATATTGCCAACACACAAATACAAGAAATCTCCTTTGTCTTTTTGTGGCCCGCAAAAGATTTGATGAGTAACCGCTTATATAAAAGAAAATAAGATTTAGATTTGATTGCCCTTTCATCTTACTGGCCTCACGGAATTAAAAAGTCCAAAGTTAAAGCGACATTGGGGGAAAATTATAAGAAATTACGACACTAGTTTCATTAATAATTTTTTTTTTTTTTTACCTAAAGAGCACTATCATAAATAATCTCCACCTTTGAGGTTCGTGGAATGAAATTATACGTTTTAGCCATTATAATACAGTGAAATTATAAATGATCATACCTAAGACCAGACAAACGGTAAGATTTGGCTCAATGTTTTCTTATTCCTATTTGTCACTTTTATTATAGCAGGAAGACATTTTTAATTAACTTAGATATGAAGCAAACAGAAATTAAAGTATACAAGAGCCGAATCCAAAACAATAATATTACTTGTGACTACACCTTCTATGTGCTATACGTTTTTTCCTACATAAACAGTAAGAAAAGGTTATAGCCTCCACCACATAAGGAACTAAGGTCTCTTGAAAACCATGCCCGTAGAGATGAAATCCCCTTGCTTTGTTTTGGCTCTCCTTGCACTTCTTCTGTTAAGCATTAGCTTAAAACCTATACTTTTAAAAAAAATCTTGAGATGTGAGAACAAGAATTCATATTCAAGTTTAAGTTGTTTTGGATTATTACTTCTCAAGATACATGGGCTCCTTTTTTTTTTTTTTTTTTTTTTTTGCTGAAGATGATATATGTGCTTTAGTCTATCTCTACGGTTGTAATATAAATGCCTACTTCACTTTGTATAATATCTCTCGCCATGCATGCATTTCGTTAGTACCACAGAATCAAGAGGAAAACATTGGAATGTTGTAGTAATGAAAGATCGACCAGTGTCGGAACAAGTCCATGTTGAGCTTGTTCATCATTCAGAACCCCAAACAACCTCTCATTCGAGAGTAAAGACCAAGGGGGACCTAATCTGTAGGCCAGATGTTGAAAATGTCTGTAGACCGGATGCTTCCGACGCTCTGACTCACTATGAGAATGTTGGGAGGCCTGATGTTGCTCGTGTTACGTATGAGAATGTTGGTAGACCCAATGTTGCAACTTCTTATTATGAGAATGTTGACAGGCCAGATGTTGCCCATGCAACAATTTACAACTATGAGAACGTTGGCAGGCCGTATGTTGCTCATGGTGCCAAAACTAGCCATGAGAAAGTTGGCAGGCCAGACGTGGCCGAAGCCAAAACTTACTATGAGAATGTTGGCCGGCCAGATGTGACGGATGTCAAAAGTAATTATTATGCAAATATTGGTAGACCAGATGTTGTCAATGTCAAAACTTATTATGAGAACATTGGCAGGCCAGATGTGGCCGATGCCAAAACTTATTACGAGAATGTTGGCAGGCCAGCCGCTGCCGATGCCAAAACTTACTACGAGAATATCGGCAGGCCAGATATGGCTGATGTCAAAACTCACTATGAGAATGTTGGGAGACTGGATGTTGCCGTTGCTTAGCTCATATAGAAGTGTTTGTATAGGCCAAGATCTTATACTATGAGAATAAGGCCAAATGCGTTTTGTTTATTCAATCGTTCTACGTAAGTCAGTTTGGCTTTAATCTGCTTAGGAGGTATATTAAGTATCATGACTGTAGTTAACAAAGGGCCAAAAAAAAAAAAAAAAACTTTATCATGATACTTAATATACCTCTCAATGCTTAATATTAAGTATCATGACTGTTGTATATTAAGTTTGGCTTTAATTGATTTTACAATCTTGCACCATGAATAAAAGATTAGGGAAAGTTATCATGCACTTTATATAATACGTAACTTTGTATTATATTACAATATTATACATCAAGACCATGCTGTTTTAGTCTTGAATACATGAAGAGCAACAGGACGTACATCATATTTCTGCTTACCCACACATATTGTTAACAGTCATGATACTTAATATACCTCTCAAGCAGATTAAAGCCAAACTGACTTACGTAGAAGGATGGAATGAACAAAATGGATATAATTTTATTCTCATAGGATAAGATCTTGGCCTGTACAAACACTTCTATATGATCTACGCAACGGCAACATCCGGTCTCCCAACATATTCATAGTAAGTCTTGACATCAGCCACATCTGGTCTACCAACATTTTCATAGTAAGTTTTGGCATCGGTCACATCTGGCCATCCAATATTCTCATAATAAGTTTTTGCATCGGTAACATCTGGTCTACCAACATTCGCATAATAAGTACTTTTGACATCTGCCACCTCTGGCTGGCCAACATTCTTATAATAAGTTTTGGCTTCGGTCACATCTGGCCTGCCTACTTTCTGAGAGCTAGTTTTTTGCACTATGAGCGACATCCGGTCTGCTAAAGTTCTCATAGTTGTAAATTGTTGCATGACATCTGGCCTGCCAACATTCTCATAAAAAGAAGTTGCAACATCTGTTGTATATTAAGTTTGGCTTTCCCTTGTCTTTTTCGAGGTGCATGATTGCAAAATCAATTATCACACTAGTGTTGATAATAAAATATATGTGTATATATATAGAGAAATAATTTAATTGCTAGGATCATGAGTGTGATTGTCCCTTTGATGCCCAAGTTACTTTTGCGGATCACAAATGAACTTGAGCCCAACATTTCCCTAACTCTCAGCTATGGTTCAGATTCAGATTGGGTGATTTGCAGAAAATCATCTTTTCTTCATCAAAATCACTCATTTATAGTCACAATCTATCACCTTCTTCAAACTTCTATCTCCACTATCATTTTTTCTTCACATAAAAAACCCAAAAATCATTCATATCCTTACTATGTTCACAATCAACTCCTTTTTCTAACAAAATCACACATTTTAGCCATCTTTTCAGGTCCTCAAAAATAATACTTCTCCATCAACAATCTAATTTTTTGTCCCACAATTAAACTTTAACCCCTAAATTGGTAACATCACTAGCGTCATCATCGTCGACAACATCTAAATGAGGCGGAGGACTTAGAAGGACATAAGGCTCATGGCGAGTAATGAGTGGGAACTAGATATTTAGGTACATTAGGGCCATCAAATCCTACATCATCTTCTGGCTCTCATAGAACTACAAGTTTCGCTTGTATTATCTTTACAAATATTGTTCAACGTGTAGGCCAACACGGGTCGAAGATGTTCCGTCTGACTAGGAACAATAGGATGAAGAAGCGCTAGAGAGAATCCTCCGTGAGAGTGTGGGGCCTACTCCAATCTTGTGCCCTCTACATGTACCCAATATATGCTCCATAATTCCCTCCTCATTTATCAAAGGTTGCACGGATGAACTAGAAACAGACTGGGTCCTTTGGATTTATCTCTCATCTTCCATCACATGCTACACAACAAAAAGTAAACACGTGTTATAAACACACAAACTAATTTGAACAAAAAAAGATAATATTAAAAAATAAAAATACTTAAAAAAGTCTCCTGAGCTTGGGGGCTAACCCAAGTATCCTTATGATGAGGCATGTCACCCTAGTTGTCTATGGTAGACATTGGCTGTTGGGTCCCCATGTTGTCATATCCAACAATTTACATATGTTAGTATAATATATTTGATTATCAAAGAAAACTTTCATATCAAACATAAATTAAAAAATCTTACTAACCTTTTGACAATGCTAGGCAATTAATATCTGACTATATAAGCTTGACCACTTCTGATTGTTACGATTATTTTTGTTTATCTTTGACTTTTTTAGTTTATGATTGTATTTAGTCTTAACAAAATTAAAATGATTATATATAATCAATTACCAACTTAGTAGATCTATAATTACCATAAACATGTCGAACATGAACCTAAAGTAGTAAGAACCCTAGTTATCATGATTCCTGATGTTAGTCAGGGGGTTGGCTCTAACCGCCTTTGCATTTGCTATCCCACCAAGTTCTTTGAAGTGGTTGTGGAGGTCACTTTTCCAATCTTTGTAGCATTTTTAAGTATCCCTATCAACTACAAAACGGAAGATACCATCCTTATAGTTATAATCAAGATTAAATCAATTCTGCAATATCATCAACATGTTAATTGGTTTTATTATGTATAACTTCAGAAAAAAAAATTGAATAACAATGAAGTTGAAAAATAATAGCATGCATTTGCATTCCTAAATCTCTCTCTTGTGCAAGGGGTTTACTTCTTTCCAAGCACTATGAAACAGCTCACATGTATCCCTGGTGCGAATGTCAATTACATTATCAGACCAAGAACCATAGTCACCAAACGCCTTCCAGTCTTTGTCAAATTTGAGAGTGATCTTTTCATCCCTTGCCACCTTTGTTGTGATTTCATGATCCTTTGCCTTTTCTCAACCTCTAAGTCGTCGAGGTGCAACATCCAATGCTTTAAACACAAATCAAATAGAATGTTCTATCATATATACTGATTATACAATACTGACTTAATAAATTTAGCAAATTTATAATTAGGTAATTGTAGTATACCCGACTCACTATGTGATAGCAACCTAAAAGAATGAGGTAAAGGTTGTGCTCCCCTGAAGAGCTAGCAGAAGTAGCGATTGGACCAAATATAATTGCCTATTAACAAATTAATATTAATTTAATATCATATTTACGTCTATAAATACTATACATTAATGTTTGCTTATGATATTAAAAAGAAATAATAAGAAAAGCAATAATCGCTGTATATATTTTTGATTCATCATCACTACTTATGTCTTGAATGTCATCACCATCATTTATGCCATCATTGTCTTTAGAATCAACGAATTCCTCTTTAATGTACTCTTCTAAATTTAAATCATTCTTTCTCAGCATATCAGAGTCATTATCTTCAATAGGGGGACTTGTCTTTCAAAATTGCATCAATATCGGATGTGACAACATTGATGTTACACCCGATCGATTCCACATCGTTCCACTACTAAGTCAACATTTGTAGACTCAGTATATTGAAATACTGTCATGTCGTCCACATTCACTTCTGGAATATCCCAAATATGCCTATATCCCTAGTGTTCAACAACCTTACAGTTTAGACCATTGACCAAATCATCCACATAAAAAAACTTTTTGTGCTTGAGATGCAAGTATAAATGGTTCATTCTCATACTACAAGTCCTTAATAAAGATGCTTGTTCTGTTCTTATATTGTTGAACTCTCTTATTTTCTAAACGAGTGTCAAACTACTTAAACTTAAAAAGAATAACAAAATTGTTGTTTATGTAGGATAATTCGTTAAATCTCCTCCAAGACTCCATAATATGTTTTGTTATCTTGTCCACGAACACAAATACCACTATTCTGGGTATTTAATTGATATCTCAATTGTATGTTAGAAACTTAACTCTGTTCACCACACAACCTGAAAAACTTCTAACAGAGAAGCTTGAACCAAATGAAGGTGAAACTAATTATGCGCTCACTTATAGCATGTTATGCTCTTGAAGATTAAACACCTATCAATAGTAAAAAATATTCTTAGAAATGAAGAATAGACAAACAATTTGGATATTCATATTGTGATGTATAAAATTGTAAGTTAATGGTATGCCTTATTCTGAAACTATATTGGAAATTCCCTAGCTTGAATTTCATCTAATGATCTAGTTTGACTGTTATCTTCTAACTCTTTTTTATGGTCACCATTTATTAGGGAATTTAAGTAAATGATACAATTATATTTGACACAACTACGTAATGAAATTTAGAGTAATTCTTAATTTATCGTTAAATTTCTAAACAATTGTGTAATATGTACTATTCGGTTTTACTCTATAAATGATTCTCTAATGTGATTAGGGCCATCCTTCTAATTAGACGATGCCCATTTTTGAAGACATAAATCTTCTTAACATTAACGTCTTCATCTCTACCCAATTTCTCTCAAGTCTGTTAAATCTTGTCTCAATGCCACTTAGATATATCAAATAAAAGGTCAACTTCATTGATGATATATACCTCAGCAATTGATCCCTTTAGTCATACATAATTCCTGATGTATTTCTTTTATGGTCCAATGAAGCATTCAAATGGATACATCTACCTTAAATGAACAGGTCCTCCTTAAATAAATTTTTCGAGCAAGTGCATTACTAAATGAACCATAATATCAAAAAAGGCTAAAGGGAAAATTGTTTCTAACTTACATAAAATCAGTATAATATCCTACTAGGCTTTCTCTAATCACTAATCCTCAATGTCCTCAAATATATTAACTAAAATAAAATGCTTAATTCTGTTATCACATCGACAATCTCTTCCTTCATGAATTGATGAATCCTAGTTGGTAATAATCACTGTATTATGATATGACGGTCATGTGATTTTTATCCAGTAATCTTATTATTGCCCTCAATTATGTTCTTCCTCATATTTGAAGCAAACCCATCTGGATACCTTACTGACTTTAAAAACTCACAAAACTTTTTGGCATCATCCAAGGTTAATGTGTAAGCAGCATGTGGTTTTATCCAATGGTCACCTTCCTTATACAAATGCAACTCCTTACATACCCTCATGTTTTGCAGGTCGATTTTAACCTTGTCTGTGTCCTTACTTTTTCCATCAATATTCAGAATTGTGCCCAATAAGCTGTCATACATATTCTTCTCAATATGCATGACATCTAAATTTTGATGTAACGACAACGAGGTCCAGTAAGGTAATTTTCAAAAAATAGTCTTCTTCATCCAATTATGCTCTGTTGGATGTCTCTTCCACCTCTTACCATCATATTTTTCATGTTTACAGGCAAATTAAATCTAACCTTTTCTAACAAAGTCAATATTTGCTGAATGAAATTGTGAGGTGAAGAATCAAACCTTTTGTTGTCTTTTATCCTATGATTGATAAGAAGCCATTGTCGATATTTAACAAAACAAGTTTTACTCATTATACACTTAGATGGGGTTACATCGTTGGAGGTGAGACATGTTAAATACCCTTGACCACTTCAGCTAAATAAACTACTACAGGCAAGGAAGTCTTTAATTGTCATGAACAACACAGTCTATATCCGAAACTATGTATTTGAAGCAGCATCATGCACAATAACCCCTTCATCCCACATTTTTAAGGGCCCTTAAAAACATACCCATGTCCTTCTTAAGAGCATTTAAACTAGGTATCAACAAGGTCAACATCTTGTATTGGTCTTGTGCACAATCACAGAGGTAAATTATAAGCAGTCATAATCACTATCTATATACTATATAAGAGACTTATATTTCTAAACTAGTTGAAACCATTAATAGCTAATCGAACATTTCTCGATTCACGTGCAAATCAGAGTGCTTTTCATCTAATTCTTTCTTCCATTTACCATCAATTGGATTACGCATTAAATCTTCATCCTTCAATAACTCGCTTACATGCCATGTCATTTCCTTAGCAGTATGACAAGAAACATACAAAAGCTTTAACCGACCCTTTAAAGGAAAATAATGGAGTACTTTCTATGAAACTTTATTTTCCTTTTTACTCTTTCAATGACTTATATTACAAACTGGACATGATTGCATAACATCATTCTCTTTTCAAAACAAAGCACAATCATACTTACATACATGAATTGTTTCATAGCTCAATCCCAGTTTACTTAATTACTTCTTTAACCGATAATGAGAAGTAGATAATTTGTTCCTATCTGGGAATACATCTTTCAATAGTTTCAACATTACATCTATACGCTCATTGGGCTACTTACATAGCACCTTTAGATGCATTAGTTTTACTACGAAATTCAATGATGAATACTTTAAATAGGCCGGATACAATCCTACTTGGAGCTCAAATAAGAGATCCTTGAATTCTTTATACTGTGTGTCTTCTATGCCCACTTTTATCTCACCCAACATATCATTATCATCATTAATCCTAGCAACATCATTTAACACTGTAAATATCTCATCAATTGATTCACTTACAACTGGATCAGTACTTAAAACTGATTCAACTTCACCGTGTGAATCCATTTAGTGTATGTTGTATCAAAGCCGAATTGATGTATATGCCCTCTCATTGTTTTTGCTGGCATCATCTCATAGTTTCTACACTTGATATAAGGACAATTGATACGCCCAACAGAATTTGCATAGTTATTTGTGACCTCAGTAAAAGCAAACAAACCATTTCAAAACTTATCACACTACTGGTTTTTCACATATATACAACCTCTATCGATCGACATATCGACATTTTAACTATAGACAATAACATACACAATCACTAAAGTCAATCATATAATGTATATATACATGCAATTCTACGAACCACATTACTCTAAATCTATAGGGTAAGGTCATCTATCCCATAACACCCCTTTCTATGGAAATTTTAGCACCATCTCCCTTTAATTCTCCTAAATGTGCTATTATATGCACACTTGAAGAATAAAAAAAGACTTACCAAAACCTCTACTAAAAGCGCAAGTGACATAGAATAACAAACATGTAAAGTATAACACCAAACTGTCTAAATAAGACAATTCAAGTATCAGTCACTATATACTGATCTTCGAATGGATCTAAAATTAATTCATGCATGCATATGCAAAACGCATATCAAAAAATTGCACTTGCATACCTTTGTTTTTTTTTTTTTTTTTTGGGTAACTATATAATCACAAATCATAACATAAGGATTAAAAAACTATATGGTACATCTTATATAAATTCATGATGTTTTATCAAATTTTATTAAAATTATTATACTTCTAAATAAATTATTATTTTTATACTCTTTGCTTTTAACATATTCTTTTATTTATAATTATTTTTTTAATTTATTATCAATCTAATTATACATTTTTTAACTTTTTGTTAAAATATTTATTTAATAATCACGTGTACTTATTTTTTTAATTTATTACAAATTTTTTATTTATTTCTAATGAATCATAATTTCATTTTTTTAATTATTTAAATAATACTATAATTTGGTATTTATTTCTAATTTTTGATTATTTAAATAATTTACAATTTGGTATGTTTTGATGGAGAAAGGATGGAGTTAGATTGGAGAGAGGGAGAGAGGCCAAGAGTGTGGGAAGAAAAACCAGAGCTCATTAATATTACCGTGAGAATATTTGAAGATTATTCTAGAACAATTTTTGAAACAACTTTATGTGGCGACATTTTTTTATGTCGTCGCAAATAATTTCTGGGAAGTCGTTAAATATTCTGCTATTTTTTTGTTAAAATTTAAATTTTAAATGCATTTATGATGACATGTCATTACAAATACTACTATAATAAATTGTTTTGACTAGCCAATGTCAGCTATTACTAACCCATATTTGTGACGACATTGTTGCCGCAAGTAACTCTCAATTGGTGTGAATCAACTTCACGCCATGGATTTTTTGGCAGCAAAATAATAGTTGTAATGACATGTCGTCGCAAATATATACAAATAGATTAGTAAACAGTTGTGATTACATATCGTAACAAATAATTAACCTCATGCGACTACATGTCATTGCAAATATGTACAAACAGATTAGTAAGCAATTGCGACAACATATATAACATATCGTCACATTTGTATTAGTGAAATTACTTTACACTTTTCTAAAAATTAGATTGCTATATTCTATTTAGTTTTTTTTTTAATTTACATATAATTAACATCATTACGATACATGTAAAGATAAGATTAATTTGCGACCTTAGTTAGATTGGGGTCTTAGGTAATTGCCTAAGTATCCAAGGGGTTGAGCCAGCTCTGAATGCAATTTGTTTTGTCTGATTGATTCTGTCCATTCAAGAAATATTTAAAAATTAATGTTTCTTCCTTTTTTCGAATTCTTGATAGGGTGGTATTCGAATTTCTCTTCCATAAATTGTTTCTTTTCCTTTTCTGGTCAAGTTTACTATAAATAGAACATATTTGGCTTCAGGGACTTGTGCATATTAAAGGTAAAACTAAACTACCAAAAGGGTTTCGTGCAAGTACTTCTGTCAGAAAATGAAATCTATTTGTGCTCTTATTTTAGCTCTCCTTTCGTGTCTTTTGGTAAAGCATGTTGCTATTTTCTTCTTCTCCTTCTTCTTCCTCGTCTTCTTCTTTTTTTTTTTTTTTTTTTTTGTGATATTACCGCAATATTATACACAAGCGTGCATACATATTTCTATATATACACATTTCTCGCATACTGATTATTCCTCTCTTTATTTTTGGATTCAGTTAGCTTGTTCTTATCCAGAATCAAGAAAATGTTAGAATTGTTTAACAATAAGTGTAAAAGGGCATACTAAAGTCCCACATAAAAAAAAAGATAAAGAATCATAACTATTTATAAAAGAATGTCTTTCTAATGAACTAATAATGTGATAAATGAAGGTATATGCCTATACAACTCGCACATGTGTGTTGTGGGCATTGAGGTTGTAGAGGCGCTTTTGGCGCTTATTAGGCACACTTGGCACGTGATACGTGTTGTGTGGAGATTAAATACTGTAATTAATATTTATTTATAATTATTATTTTTTTTATAAAACAAAAATAAAATAAAATAATTCGAATTTTAATTTAGAATTTTTTGAAATTATGAAAAGATGTGATTTTTCAGAATTAGTATTCAAATTTTTTTTTTTTAATTTCTAAAAAGATTTGACTTTTCAAAAATAGCATTCAAATTTTTTATTTTCTGAAAAGATGTGACTTTTCAGATATAGTAGCAATTAATACAACTGTTTATATTAATAGTTGTGTATATTGATGAATGGGTGCCATTGAGTCTATATTAAGGGAAATCAAAATACGTTTAACACAATTTTTCATTCTCAATTTTCCTCTATTTTCTCTCTCAGATAATCAATTGTGTTCTTATTTTCTTCTGTAAATTTCTAGTTTTGCTTACTAGAAATTTACGTGAGATTTGTCATATCTTGAGAACGATTTACTATTGAAACCCAAAGCAATCTCTATAGAGAGGGAACAAATAACGCTTTAAAGAAAGCGTATTTCTTTACATGTTTCAAGTCTTCAATATTTTCTCAACAAAAAAGACCCGGCAGGAGAATACTGGAGAAATGTCATGAAAGATCAACCTATGCCAGAGGCAATTCACGCGCTGATCGTTGAGAATTCAGGTCCATCAACCCTCTCCAATGACAAAACGAATTGCCAAGGAAATGCTGATGAACACGGTCATCATGTTAATGCTTTTACCGGCGAGTTTGAACCCATACCGAACGTCTCAGCTTACCCTGATGATAAAACTACGGACACTAAAACAGAATTTACCCGCTCTACGGGTGATGCTTCTACCAAAGAAAATACGTCTTTTGTTCAAGATTTTGCGCCAATCCCCAATGTTTCTGTTTACAATGACTAAGGCGTCACATCGCGGAGAATAAATGTTTGCTTGCGCTTAATTGTCTTTTTAATGCTTGTTCTTAAGTACGAATATTTAAGCTTTGAAGAATCTGGGGAAAAGAAAAATGAATTATGTGTGTCTAATATCATGTGTATGTGTATGTTAATGTATGTGCTAAACGTTAACATGGAATAAATGTGTGGTTTCAATGTGTGGCAAACTACATAGCTGTTTCTGTGTGTGATATTTATTAATGTATTACGTGCGAAATTTATAAGACAGGCAAAGCAAAGCAAAATAATAATAAAAAAAAAAAAAAGTCGTGATAATAACTGAGTCACCACATGGCTAGTGATTGAGCTGCCATATGGCAGCCATGAAAGAAAGAGGGAGAGCTTAAACATGTATGTTATTAAAAAATATCCTCAATTATTGCAACTATGAAATTTATAACGTAATACATATATATATACATATATGTCATAAAAATTATGCATTTCTGTTACAATATGTAGCATTTCTTTTATAAGAAGGTTTTTTTTTTTTTTTAATTTGTAAATTCTTCTTGTACTCTTAGATGCACTTGGAACTGAGTTAAGTATTATTATTTCTTCAACTTTTTTTTTTTTTTGATTACGTTATTTCGCCAATTTTTAAATATTTTAACGAAAGAGAGGAGTTCACTAGCTCATAAATCCAAGTGCCACGAAAAAACAAATTGTCAGAAAAGAAAAACCCAAATAAAATCCTATCATAAATAATCCACTCGCATGATCTACTCAGTAGGACGGAATCCTTTTCAAAACCGAAAAATTCGAAAGCAAAAAAAATCCAATCAAATGAAAAAGAATATATGATCCGAGTTGAAAAGAACGAAGTCCCCTTAAGCAACAGAACAGATGACCAAAGAGATCACTATCAGCAAAGTTAACCACTTCATCTGAAGCCGCAGACCACCAGGAAAGGTTTTGACAACGAGGCCAGATTGCCAGCTGCTTGATTCCCTTTCTCAAAAAATATGAGCCTTGAACAAAGCATTTACGAAATGCCAAGGAACCAAAGTACTTTCAGTATTAACAAAATTGCCATCTTGAAAACATTAACAAATTGGCCATCTTAAAACATTAACAGACTATTATTTTGAATTTATGCAGTCTACATTTACATACATTACTGTAATTATCCAAACGCACTACTAAGCTAGTCATTAATATTAGATTTTTTTTTTATTTGATTTCTATAAATATTTCTGGAAATTTTTTTTAAAAATAATTTTCTTTTGTTATTATGTTTTTGAATGACAAATGATGAGCTCATCGCAGAGGGTTTCATGATTTGATGACTTTTTTCTATGCTGGAGAAGATAGTAAAGAGAGCAGAGACAGAAAAACTGAACCAAGATAGAAAAATAAGAACATCTAGATAGAGAAATACAATCAAAATAAAGAAGTAATACCCAGAATAAGAACTCAAAAGAAGGAAACTAAAAATTCAATATTTATCGGACAAATCTCTAAATGAGTAACTTTTTTATAAAAATCAAAACTAACAAAGAGATAAACAAACTTAATTCTAGATATTTTGAATAATCCTAGATGATAAACATAATTTGTATTTAATAGTAAATATTAGAAATATAAAACATCCTATAAAAACTTACTATAAAATTTCAAAGTCATATATTCTAGGTTTTGTTTATTACACAAGTTGTAGATGAAATTTTTAAGTTAAAGTTAATTGAAGTTTCAAAAACTAATTATAATTTTTGTTGACTTTTTAATATTAAATATTAGAATATATTAATCAAATTCATATATTCTAGGATTCGTTCGTAACACAGGTTCGAGATGAAATTTTTAAGTTAGAATTAGTTGAATTTTTAAAAATTAATTATAATTTTTATTGATTTTTTTAGAAAAAGACAAAAATGATATAGAAATTTTGAGTTAAAAATACAAAAGCTTAATCTATTTCTTCATCATTCTCCTTTTATTGAAAAACTTGTCTCCAACGAAACTAAAGCAGAAAGAATCATAACGAGTCAATCGAAAGCGTAGGTAAATCTTCAATTACAACACGTGATTCTAAAAAATACCCATAAGTTGTAGTAAAGAGATAGAAAATGCTCGAGGTTGTTCAACATCACAAAGGTAGACAAGTTGAAAATTTTTCCATGAGATGTCGGTTGATTATCAACGGTAGTTGATGCAACCCACTACCAAATAATTTTGTCCAAGTTGCAATCTAGAAGAACAGAAATTACTATAAAAACATATAAAGATTGCTAACAGACAAATACAAGAAATCTCCTTTGTTTTCTTGTGGCCTGCAAAAGATTTGATGAGTACCGCTTATATATAAGAAAATAAGATTTAGATTTGATTGCCCTTTCATCTTACTGGCCTCACGGAATTAAAAAATCCAAAGTTAAAGCGACTAGTCCAAGTTATTGGGGGAAGATTATAAGAAATTACGACACTAGTATCATTAATAATCTTCTTCTTCTTCTTCTTCTTTTTTTCCCCCCTAAAGAGCACTATTATAAATAATTTCTACTTTTGAGGTTCGTGGAAGGAAATTATACGTTTTAGCCATTATAATACAATGAAATTATAAATGATTGTATGTAAGATCAGGCAAACGGTAGTATTTAACTTATATGCCCCTTTATTCTTGTCTGCCACTTTTATTATAGTGGGAAGATATTTTTAATTGGCATAGATACAAAGCATATAGAAATTAAAGTATACAAAAGCCGAATCCAAAACAATAACATTTTTTGTGACTACACCTTCTAAGTGCTATACTTTTTTTTTTTTTTTCCTATATAAAAAGTAAGAGGAGGTTATAGCCTCCAGCACATATTCAAAATAAGGAACGAAGGTCTCTTGTAAACCATGCCCGTAGACATGAAATCCCCTTGCTTTGTTTTGGCTCTCCTTGCACTTCTTCTGGTAAGCATTAGCTTAAAACCTATACTGGATCAAAAATTTAAAAAAAAAAATCTTGAGATGTGAGAACAGAAGTCATATTCAAGTTTAAGATGTTCCTAAGATATATGGGCACCCTTTTTTTTTTTTTGGCTGAACATGATATATGTGCTTTAGTCTATCTCTGCGGTCATAATATAAATGCCTAATTCACTATGTATAATATTTTTTGCCATGCATGCAGTTCGTTAGTACCACAGAATCAAGAGGAAAACATTGGAAAGTTGTAGTATTGAAAGATCGACCAATGTCAGAACAAGTCCATGGCGAGCTTGTTCATCATTTAGAATCCCAAAGAGCCTCGCATTCGAAGGTAAAAACCAAGGTGGACCTAATCGGTAGGCCAGATGTTGAAAATGTCGGTAGACCGGATGCTTCCGATGCTCTGACTCACTATGAGAATATCGTGAGGCCTGATGTTGCTCGTGTTACGTATGAGAATGTCGGTAGACCAGATGTTGCAACTTCTTATTATGAGAATGTTGGCAGGCCAGATATTGCTCATGCAACAATTTACAACTATGAGAATGTTGGCAGACCGGATGTTGCTCACGGTGTCAAAACTATCTATGAGAAAGTTGGCAGGCCAGATGTGGCCAAAGCCAAAACTTACTATGAGAATGTTGGCCGGCCAGATGTGGCAGATGCCAAAAGTACTTATTATGCAAATGTTGGTGGACCAGATGTGGCCGATGTCAAAACTTATTATAAGAATGTTGGTAGGCCAGGTGTGGCCAATGCCAAAACTTATTATGAGAATGTTGGCAGGCCAGATACTGCCGATGCTAAAACTTACTATGAGAATGTTGGCCGGCCAGATGTGGCGGATGTCGGAAGTACTTATTATGCAAATGTTGGTAGACCAGATGTTGCCGATGTCAAAACTTATTATAAGAACATTGGCAGGCCAGATGTGACCGGTGCCAAAACTTATTATGAGAATGTTGGCAGGCCAGATGCTGTCGATGTCAAAACTTATTACGAGAATGTTGGCAGGCCAGATGTGGCTGATGTCAAAACTTACTATGAGAATGTTGGGAGACCGGATGTTGCCATTGCTTAGCTCATATAGAAGTGTTTGTATAGGCCAAGATCTTATACTATGAGAATAAGGCCAAATGCGTTTTGTTCATTCCATCCTTCTACGTTAGTCAGTTTGGCTTTAATCTGCTTGAGAGGTATATTTAGAATCATGACCGTTAAAAATATGTGTGGGTAAGCAGAAACATAATGTATGTGTTGTTGCTCTTCATGTACTTAAGAATAAAAGATCATGGTCTCGATGTATAATATTGTTATATAATACAAAGTTGCGTATTATATAGAGCGCATGATAACTTTCCCTAATCTTTTATTCATGGTGCAAGATTGTAAAATCAATTCACTATAATATTGCTAACCACCACGAGAAAAAGACAGTTTTGCGGTGGGGGGGAGGAACTTTCCCTTGTCTTTTTCGAGATGCATTATTGCAAAATCAATTATCACACTAGGGTTGATAATAAAATATATATATATTGAGAGAGAAATAATTTATTTGCTAGGATCATGAATGTTATTGTCCCTTTAATGCCCAAGTTCCTTTTGCGGATCCCAAATGAATTTGGGGCCAACATTTCCCTAACTCTCAGCTATAATTCAGATTGGGTGATTTGCAGAAAATCATCATATCTTTATCAATATCACTCATTTATAGTCACAATCTATTATCTCCTTCAAACTTCTATGTCCAATATTATTTTTTCTTCACCTAAAACCCAAAAATCATTCATATCCTTACTATGTTCATAATCAACTTCTTTTTCTAACAAAATCACACATTTTAGCCATCTTTTCAGTTCCTCAAAAATAATACTTCTTCATCAACTATCTAATTTTTCGTCCCACAATTAAACTTTAATCTCTTGCGATTTACTTCTTTGGATGTAATTTCCTTGTTTTTACAGGTTATATCCAGACGGATACTGATTTTTTTCCTAAAAAATTACAAGGTCCTAAAAGCTGTACTGTTTTAGTCAATCTGAGTCCAACCTGCCCCACCATTCATTTGAGACCTTGCCAGCGCATTCCTCCATATCCGGCTAGTGACACCTCTGGACAAGTCAGCATTACCAACGACCGCCTTGGAAACGCCACATCTGCTACTTTGGCCACATTATACCCTTCGGATTTACGGATTCTAACAACTGCGGAAAAGGCAAGGGATATATAACCGTTGAGACAGACTCACCAACAAGGTCATCTAGACCGCCTTTGAACATTATTAATAGCATGCATTCTACTCAAAACGTCACTAGCTTTTCCAACTCCTCTGATAGTGAATAGTCCGAAACTCACTCTTCAAGAGTCTCAATTTTAATTTTGCAAAATAATATTTCTCAAGGATTCTCTTCTCCAAGCATTATTATGGACTATGGTGCCAGTTGACAAGTTCTTTGTATAAGAATCCTGAAGATAGTCCACAACCGTTGCAAATAGAGCACCCGTTTCTTCCTCTATTGACCAATGCTGCAAAGTCAAGTGCAACAAAAAGTTCGGATTTTGCTGTTCCAAGATTAGCTCCTCACATCGAGTATCAAAGTAGTAATGTTTCATGTCATATTTCCATTAATCTTCACTTTGAGTCTCAAATTTCTAAATCCAATGCTTACAAGGAGATGAGTATGGTTGCAACTAAAAGTTGGCAAGATAAAGTTTTGATGATGATGGATTCACTTTTGTGACTAAGATAGAAGTACGAAAAAAAATCAAAATAATTGCAGCACGGCAAGACCTTATAACATTTGGGGTAGATATTTAGTAGCCGTTTGAAGGGCACTTTTGCAGATGGAGATTTGTCGTCTAATAATACAAAGCTCCAAATTCTACATATAACTTTATCTATCTTTTATATTAAAAAAACTCATACTTATTTTAAATCTAAATGAGGTGATTCTTGTGTAAAACACTCACAACGATAAGATAAATAAAACAAAATATATTTTGTATATTTTTTTGGAACATATTTTAAATATTGTATTAATTTTTATATCACAATTTATTTCCAAAAGTTCTCTCTAAACATATATTTTTAATATGACTTTCAAAACTCTATCTCCAAAAGTCCTCTAAACCTATTTAGAGGATCAAATCTTTTAAGCATTTATTGAACTCAATAATTGGATGCTTGCCTTAAAAGATATGGAAATGGTCATTTTGAGTTCTTGAAAAAATAGTAAAGCTGATAATTGAAGAATCACTTTCCAAAAGGATCCTGACTGTAATAAGATCTCTTGCACGCTTATTATGTCTCATAAGGGGAAATGATTTAAATTAAGAAAATCTTTGCGATTTCTCTTTGATTGCTTATTTTCATTTTGTTTATTTCCGGTGGTTTTTCTATGTTTTATCGCAGTCTTTTTTAAGGCTTGTAAGATCTTTTATTTTGTTATTTAAGAATATTTTGCTTATTAAAAAAAAGTTTCTTTAAATATCATCCCACAACTCATGTTGTGGTCACCTGAGAAAAGTTGGAAGTTGTTTTCATGAAAAGGTTCAAGTTCAACTGAAGGTCTATTTAGAAAAAGAACCGCACAAATGCAGAATTATTTGACTGTAACAATGGACACCATGAGTTTTCTGTTAGGGTATGGGTAAGTAAGTGATATAGCCTTCACTGAAATTTTTTCTTTTTATTTCTCCCCAAAAAATTATATAGTTTTTCTATTTTGTCCCTATTGAAAGTCTAAAAATCATACAAACCATTAAAATATTACTTTTTAGATGTTATTTATTTCTTTTAAAAAAAAAATTTACATGCCGTTAATGAAATATTTGTGGTGTGCCGCCACCATCAAACTACTATTGAGACTGCAAGGGGTTACTGGTGTACCATTAAACCTTGATTTTTTTTTTTTTTTTTTGGGCAGCAAAGCATTCAACCATTAAATATTGATTAAAGCAACAAAAGAAGGGCTATACAATAATCTTTATGAATTCTGACACATTAACACCCTCTTTGGTCCTTTTTTTTTTTTTGGGTAAATATCATAAGTACTAATATGTTGATTGAACGGCTTGGTTGTTCTTTGGTCATCCAAATTGAATATAAAAAATGTTGATCAGTAAGATCCATTTTCATGTTATTTATCAGATTTAATTAATTAATCTAATTAATCAAAAAATCATAAGCAAGTAAATAAAAGACACATGCAATTTTAAGGATAGGCATGGGTATTCCCATGGTTAAGAGACTCAATGGGTTGATCAACTTCACACTCTTCAATTTGAGTACCCGAAATCACATTTGGCACCTCTCCTCGTTCTACGTCAAACCCACCTTCAACAGGAACTGTATCATCAGACCCGTAGTTGATATTCTCAGTCTTTTTCTCTTCTTCATCCATGGTTTCAGAGACTGTACTAGTGGAGTGAATGTCCGTCAAAGTCGATGGTCTTCTCAGAGATAGAAAAGGCAACATTAGTGGTGGAGGAGTAATCCTTGGGTTTGGTGGATTTTAAGGTTTTGAGAATATGAACCTATGATATTAGACGAGAAATTAAGGCAGACACAAATAAAATAAAATAAAAAACTGAAATGAGAAAAACTATAGAACACTTGACACTTGCAAAAATAACTTTCCCATGTTTAAAAGATCAAAAAAACATTTAGCATACTCATTAAATAATTGATCAAAACCTTAAAATAGATTGTTATAGAATATGTTGCAACATATTTAATAACATCACAGCATAAAGAAAAAACATGCTCACAATCCAAGACAATATTTTTTAAATGAAAAAAATATGATGCAACATAGGCAGCACACGAATGTAGAGAATTATCACAACGAAAATAACTCACCAAAATATCAAATAATTATGTTATTTTAGAATTTCAACTCAAATGTTAAGGCGATCAACACCTCAGTTCTTTGCGTATATGTGTATAAACTATCACTTTCAAACAATCGCCACATGGATGAGTTTATGTAGACTAGTGAGTGGAAAAAGACCTCTAAATAAAACAATGTGAGAACTCCATAAGCTTGCTCTTGTCACCACTTTCCATTAATATCAACCATGTAACACCAAGAATCATTAGGACTTTTTCTGTTTATAATATAGGCTATGATCAAGGTAGGCTAAAAATACTCAAACAGTCCATAAATGACCTAAATCATATCTTAAATTCTATGCGACTTGGGATTTTGCCTTGAGTGACAACTAAAAACAAGTTCTAGAGTTCGATGAGATCATGAGAATTACAAAGGTTTGCATAAAGGTTCTCCATGCATGCAAAAAATCAAGAGATCAATTTTATGTACTTGAAAAGCAAGGAACACTGATATGATCAACCAAACATAAAAATAAAGTACACACAAGAACATAACTTTTATCAATTTTCAAAAGCTATTGTTAGTTCAATCCAATGCAAATGTGAACTCTAGAAAATTTTTTTTTATATGCAGAGATAGAAAAAAAAAAAAAACAAAATGTGAACCTAAATGTAATGCAATGCAACACAATTAATCACATCATGCAAATCTCTACATGTTTTCTTAAAGACACAAATGGTGTTGAATCAAGAGCTTTGATAAAGATATCTGTAAGTTGTTTTGCCGTTGCAACATTCTCTAACATAACTATCCTTTTTTCAGTCAATTCTCCAATAAAGTGATGCCTAATGTCAATGTGCTTGGTCCTAGAGTGTTGAATAGGATTTTAAGAAATATTTGTAGAACTAGAATTGTCCCAATAAATAACTAAAGTATCGTGTAAAATACTGTAGTCTTCAAGCATTTGCTTTATTCAAAGCAATTGTTACAATAGCTACTTGCAGTTATGTACTGAACTGACTTGAGTGTCGAAATGCCTTTGGCAATCACCCCACTGATATCCCCTTACTCCGTAGCTCTTCTCTTCATCTTTGTAGGCTTGCCAAGTAAAAGACCACCGTGCACTGCCACATGTGGTAATGAGGTCAATTTTCGACATTAACATTTTGGCATTAGAAGTAGGGCTCTTGCCTTTCCAGCACATTTCCAACACATCTCTCTATTCTTCCTAATAGAAGAATGGAAAATCCTTGAGCTCAAAAGCAACCCCAAGGTTCAAGAGGCTTTACATATCCTAACTCGACGACCAATGCCATGGTGAGGTGGCAGACATGGAGCAAGGTGCCAGCAGAGGAGGCTAACCCAAACAGAAATCTTGAACGGCACCATTCAAAACTTGACTCAGATCGTTCAGGCATTGGTCGAGACTCTATAAAACATTCAGCTTAACTTCCTCCTCTATAGGTCAAGGTCGAGATCGAGGTCTCCAAGGAGCATAGTGAAGAAGCCTTCCCTGATAACTAATAAGAGAACTCCACGGGCTTAATAAGCCAGGAAAACTGAGGTCGTGGTTAGGAGCGCAAGAACCTGTCTAAGCATACTGGGAGCTGGGCAATGAGACGTCATACTCGTAATCGATTAGAACGGTCCATGAATAATCCTGCACGAGGACATATCCATCGAAAAGCAAACCAGGTGTAGCGTAAACAAACATTGGCATACATGCAAACCTCTGTCTTTTAAAAGTTTGGCTACTTCGGTACTCGGCACAAAAACTACCAAGATCATTCAGCAATTTGGGTCCTGGCAGGTCGTGCTGAGTAGTTATTGCCACACAAGGATGACGACCAAATAGCCAACTACAATGGCAAGTAGACTTGCTAATGAACTAAAAATATGTTCTCAAGTCTATTAAGAGGATTGATCCACCCTTCACCCCAAATATACTCCATATCCAGAAAGATTCAAGATGCTAGCCGTGGCATCATATGATGGCACCACAAATGCTGATGAGTACTTGAAAGCTCCTGGGCATTAATGCTCATCCAGAATGGCAATGAAGCTACTTTATGCAATGCATATTTTTACACTGTCGGACACTACTCGGTAGTTATACAAATGATCTACCCTAGGATCTATCAGCTCTTTTTATCACCTTCTAGAAGCCTTGTCAGCAACATTCTTAAAAGCTAAAACTAGGAAGAAGGAAACCTATACCTATATCGAATCAAGCAGGGTAAAGATGAACCTTTAAAAGATTTCTTCAACAAGTTTGATAAGGCTATCATACAAGTTAAGACCTGTACTGATGCTACCTTGATCGACGCCATTAAAGAATAAGTGAAAGATGAGAAACTATTATAGGCCATCATATGTGATGCACCCTTATCTTTTGTTCACTTATGGGACATTGCCTAAAGGCACTTTGATATTGAAGAATACATTGAAGGATGACATGGTGCCAAGAAGACCAGTAAAGTCAAGAAAAAGAACAAGAAAAAAGAGGGTGTTAGGCAAGATTCTACACCTATCGTGCAGAACGAGTCAAAACAAGGACAAGATTCTGATGTGAAAATTCTTGTTGGGAAGTTTCAACAATACACTCCCTTGGTCCCCTTTATCAACCATGTCCTAAATTAGATCAGTAGTCGCGAGCTCCTAAAAGATGACCCACCACTCAAGTCTAATAAGACAAAGAGGAATCAGAGTAAGTATTGAAAATTTCACAGGGATGTAAGACACGATATGAAGGACTACATGCAACTTCAAGACTAGATCAAAGGGCTTATCCGTAAAGGGCAACTATAAGAGTTTATGAAGCATGTCCTAGCACTAAGTTAAGGTGTGCCAAGCAGGGAGGCCAAGAAGACCAACCACCAAGGTCACCATCAAGGGCAAGAGGTGGCAAAGCAGAAGTTAGGAGGCAGGCTAGCCATGTGGTCATGACCATTTTTAGCGGGGCAACTACCAGGGACACCTCGAGTGGGTAGTATACATACGCTAGGGATATTGACCATGGTGAGGCCAACCCAAGAGATGAGTGATTGGATATTAGGGAAAGAAGATGTAGAAACTCTTGGAATTAGTAACTCCCTTTTCATGTGTGTTTTAGTGCTTTGATATGTCCATTTTCCCTTTCTACGGGTAAACTAATTATAGCTTAAACTACTTATTTTGAGTTATCTTGTGAAACTTTATACATCTATCTAAGACCATTGATGATAGCTTTTGTTCTTTACTTAATGAATGTCTATCTTTATGCCTTTCACTCGTGTGGTTTTCATTTTTATTGTTGTTATTATTATTATTATTATTATTATTATTATTATTATTATCATCATCATCACCATTATTATTTACTCTTCATCTCTTGTGTGCACAAGGAGGAATCTTCTTGCTCAACATCGAGCAAGTCGACCTACTCGATATCTAGCAAGGCCATGAGTTGTTTAGATAACTTAGTGCATTTAGCTCATTTTCACCACTTTTGCTTGACATTGACTCTGGAATTCAAAAATCTAGGACTTTGCAAACTACTAGGTATTACATCATTTAGCATTAGTCCTTTGTCATAATAAGCTCTAACTTCAATTATATTAAGAATTTATGTGCTAAGAGGGCCAACAACCTCTAGCACTTGGTCTTTTGTCAGAATAAGTTTCAACTTCAAATAAGTTTAGATTTTGTGTGCTACTCTAACACTAGATCTTTTGTTTGAATGAGTTTCAACTTATTAATGAAGTGTGAATCTGCATGTCAACGAAGCTAGTGACCTCTCGTACTTGGTCATTTGTCATAATACGTTCAAACTTTGTAATGATTTGAGACCTTGATGTCTAGCAAGGTCTATTATCTTAAGCACTTATGTCATTTATCCGAATGATTTCCTCCTTAAGATATAAGACTACTAAAGGATGTCTCGTGGTTTGTGACCTTGGTCCAACTTGCCCTCACTGCCATTTACTTAAAGATTCAATATAAAGTAAGTGGCAATAAAAATGGATACGAATAGTTAATTCTAAAGCACAAGCATAGGAAATGCCGGTCATTTTCATTACAAGAATAACATGTTACAAAGCAACACATACAACTTCTAAATATAACAACAATTTAAAAGGGTGTAAGGTCTATTCCCATGCCAACTCTATCCTATATTGGCTTCTTAGAACAAGAAATAGCACTTTAGAACTGTGATAATCGAGAAATCTATCGTTCTCAGAAAATTTTATACAAGATATGTAAATAAATGTACATTCATGATCAGACATGTTACAGAATACAGAGCAGATGAAAATTTTGACTGACTAGAATTTAGTCAAAATTTGACAATGAATTAATGAATATAGTTTAAAAGCTAAACATTAATTCAATTTATGATGTTTTAATTTAATAGAAAAGTATGTGAAAAATATTTATTAAGAGATCAAGGGCTCACAAGTAAGCTACTTTGATTAATGGCTAAGATTAGCCAAGAAATCTTAAATTTTTTTAAAAGAAATTTAAGAAAGTGAGAGAGAGAGAGAGTGAGGCACGTGAGGGACCTCAAACCCAAGTAGCCAAGTGAATTAATTCACTTGGTTGAACTACAAAGAGAAGCGGTTGAGAGATAGAGAGAAAGAAAGAAAGAGAAAGAAAGAAGGAGAAAGAGAAAGAGAGAGAGACCGAGAAAGAGATAGAGCAGAAGAGGAAATCTTTTCAAGTTTGGATTTTTCTCTTCCAGCAAAGAAATCACTCAAGTTTCAGCTCAAGATTTCACAACAAGACGTTTACAAGCTTTAAGCAAGGTAAACGCTCTTTTCCTCACACTTCCAAGTGGAAAAATCTGGGGTTTTGAGTGGAAAAAGAGAATATGAGTAAATCATGTTGAGATTTTCGGTTAAATCGAAACATGGTTCAAGTCTAGTTGTTTTTAAACATAAACTCGTGAGTTGATGGTTTAGAAAATCAAGTTTCAGTAAGTTTCTTCAAGAAAGTTCTGATTTTTTTTAAAATGTTGAGTCAAGAGATGCATAGAAGCAAAATGTGAAATTTGCTTATGAAACCATGGATTCATGATAATAGAAATGTAGTTGGTACTTTGAAACAATCTTATTGAGATCGATTTTGAGTGTAAGAAGTAGAACAAAGGCCATAAAAACCTTAGAAAATCAAAGCAGAGACCCAGAATCCTGATTCTGGTATGAACATAGGCGTATACACAGGCATGTACAAGGGCGTGTTCAGAACACTGTCCCGAACATGCCCACATACACGACCGTGTTTCGAGAAAGTTTGAAACCCGAGAGGTACACGGCCAAGAACACGGCCGTGTGAAGGGGCACACGGTCATAGGAAGGGTGTGTAACAGACCATGTTCGACAGTAGAAAAACACGACTGTGTAGCTACCCGTGTAAGCATGCACAAATTACACGACCATGTTGTATGAATTATACGGCCATGTACGTAAGTCCAGAGGAGTATACGGCCATGAACACGCCCGTGTAGGAGGGCGTGTTCGAAGTTAAAAAAAAAAAGAGTCTGGAAATAGGATTTACATATTTCACCATGTTTCTAATATAAGATGAATATTGAAAATAATCAATGATTATTTCTTTTATAAGAGTTCAAGCCGGACATCCTGAGACAGCAGTTCCAGACTAGCAAAGGCTCACGCTAGCAGATTTTCTGTAAGTTCAAGCATTGTCCTGACTGCAACGTGGACAATCTTGTTATGTTTATGATGTTCTGTATGTTGTTTGACGTGTATGTCAGATGTTAACCGTCTGCATTACTATACACATGTCAGTTTCATGTCACGCATGTAGAATTTCATATTTCAAGTACACATGTCAAACAGGTATCAGG
This sequence comes from Antiaris toxicaria, assembly GCA_035233585.1. NCBI lineage: Eukaryota > Viridiplantae > Streptophyta > Magnoliopsida > Rosales > Moraceae > Antiaris > Antiaris toxicaria. Next base: position 44,037,841 of record CP141158.1, on the reverse strand, counting down.
TACATGAAAACATGTAGGTGCATAAGGCACCTTAGTATGTTTAATAAAATTTACACCTTAAATAAAACATGTAACAGATTCCTACTGTGGGGGCAATCAGTATGCTACCCAGTTGAAACTCCAGCAAAGATGGTAATTAAACCAGTTATTGATATACGGGCCTCTCGACTCACGGGGAAGTTGTCATGTTCAGCTTCAGTTAAGACTGAGGAGGTCAGCACTAAAGTACCGCTCCCAGTTATACTAATATGTCGGTACAACCAATTAGGGGTCCAAAACCAGAACTTAAATTCAGATAACGTCCTAAGACTAAACATTCAGCGATGAGCATGTTTATTCAGAGTCAAGTTTCATGCATGAGCACAGCATTACATGTTATGATTCATGTTTATATGTTTGAACTTACTGAGCTCGTAGCTCACTAGTTTGTTCACATGTTGCAGGTAAGAGACCTGTTCACCAGTAGTATACGGTGGACGACGGACAAGGTAGATACATGCCAGGGGGATTGGGCGAGGGATTGTGGTCACCATGAGTCTTCCACTATATAGTTTTGAAAATCCAAGCATGTAAAATTAAAGACATGATTTCAAGTCAAGATTATGTGATAGGGGAATCATGACTCATGTACATGTTATTTTATTAACATGATTTCCTTATCATATTCTCGAACAAGTTTTTATATCAAGAAGAAAAAAAATTTATTCCGCAAAATTAGCGAGCAGTTTTCAAGTTAAGCATGATTGCTGGCGACTCTAGAGGCCTACATACCATTGCGGTTAACTACAGAGTTGACTGTAATTGTACTGTAGAGCCTCCATAGCAGAGCGGGCCGCCACAAGAACATCCTAACCGATAAAGACAACAAAGGGAAAATAACAAACTTGTTAATGACCGACAATGGTGACTTCTTCACGTATTTTCCTATTGACAATAACAGCGAAGATGCTCTGTGTTCTAGGTATGCTTGATCTTCATTCCATTGAGGTGCTCTAACTTGTACATCCTTGGTCTCAATATTTTAGTGATCTTATAAGGTTTTTCTTAATTAAGGCCAAACAACCCCATTATGGAGTGTTTGGTGCTTTGGAAGACACACCTAAGAATGAGGTCTCCAAACGAGAAATTCTTTTCCTTGACTTTTAAGTTCTAGTATCAAGCAACTAAATGTTGATAAGCAGCAAACTCAAAACCTTGTTCACCGCCTTTACTTGTCCGTTTGTTTAAGGAAGATTAACCAATGAAAAGTTCTTCTTGATCCCAAAATCATCACAAAACTCACTGGATTTTTCACTATTGAATTAAATGTCATTATCAAACACTAGGATGTATGGGATCTTAAAATGGCATATGATTGACTTCCAAACAAATGTCTAAACTTTCTTCGAAGTGACCATCTTCAAGGGTATAGCTTTAACCCACTTCATAAAGAAGTCAATAGCTACTACAGCAAACTTCTTTCTACTACGCACACATGTAAGTGTTTCAATGATATCAATCCTCAAAAAATGAATGGCTAGATGTTACTCATCGAGTTCAAGGTTGGTGAGGTACCCTTTAAATATTAGAGAAACACTGACGTCTATTACATTATCTCGTAAAGTTGTAAGCATCCTTCTTCATAGTAGGCTAGTTGAAGCTTTGTCTAAGAGCCTTGTACACTAACGATTGCCCCCTGCGTGATTGCCATATATGCCCTTATGGATTTCTCTTATCATATAGTCGACTTCTTCCTAGTTGATAAATTTTAGAAGGGGTGCTCAATATCCCCTTTGGTATAGTTTTCTGTCTAGGATGACATATTACATCGCCTTCAAATAGAGTCTCCTTACTTCAATCTTTTCTTGTGGTAGTATTCCTGTCATCAAGACTCTTATATTGGGTCTATCTACAAAGGCTATCTGGTCTCTTATTCCCTCATTTGTAATTGCTCCAACTTTGCGATGCTTGATTCTTAAAGGAACTCTACACAAACCACCTGTATGAGTCTGGTATCCTTGGTCGTCGTTAGCCTTGCCAAAGTATCGGCATTAATGTTTTTTTATCAAGGGATATATTGCATAAAACTCTAGTAAATGCTTTTACTCGTCTCTTACCCTCTCGAGATAGGCCATAATTCGTTCATCTCGAGCTTGGTATTCTTTGTTGACTTGGCACACCACAAGTTGAAAGTTATTGTAGATTTCTAAGGGGGCGTTTGGTACACACTTTTAAACTACATTGTATTTAAATGCAATGTAATTTTTCCCCAAATATAAAAATATTTTATTCAAATACCAATCATATCACATTTAAAATCCAATACAATCACTATTCATTTTTTTCACTTTTTCTATTACTTTTATTAATTACATCATATATTCTCTTTCTCTCTCTTTTTTTCCTCTCTACTTTTACCCATCACATCACATATTTATTATTACAACATAATTCAAATACTTTTCACCCAAACACACATTACATTCAAATACAATGCTAATATTTTTCCTCCAAATACAAATTGTATTCAAACACAATGCAAATGCAAATGCAAACACAATGCAAATGCAATGTGTTCACCAAACGGGACATAAGTTTTCCAACTTCATGACATTTGCTAGGCAAAGTCTAGCAAGGAGCACCTCATATTCTGCCTCATTATTGGAGACCTCAAAACCAAACTTTATAGCACAATGAAGTTGATATCCTTTTAGACTTATAAGTACATGACCGGCTCTAACTCCATTCTTGTTTGACGACCTATCCGCACAGAGCTTCCAAGGGAAAAGTTGAAGATGTCCTATTTCGCCTTCTTTTGAAAAGAGATTATTAGAGATCTCTATGTTACTTTTGCCTATGAACTCAACCACGAAGTCTGCTAGTGCTTGCCCCTTTATGGTCGTTTTTGGTCAAAAGTTGATGTCGAACTAACTCAGCTCTATGGCCTGCTTCATCACTAGCTTGAAGCGTCGAGCTTTTACAACACCTACCTTATTAGAAAGTTTGTGAGGACCTCGATGGTATGTAAGTAAAAATAGGGGCATAGCTTCCCTAATGCCATGACAAGCTCTAGTGCTAGCTTTTCCATTCCATAGAAGCAAAGTTCCACTTCAACATGCCTTTTACTCACATAGTATACAAGCAGTTACTTTTTAGCCTATTCCCTTATAAGAGCAGCGCTCAATGAGTGTTCAAATACTGCAAGATAACGACACAAATTTTCTCTAATTATAGGTTTAGAAGGTAGAGGGGGTTCTCCTAGATACCTTTTCAAGTGTCATAAAGCAGCCTTGCATGTGTCATTCCATTCAAACTTCTTATTTCCTTTAAAAATGTTGAAGAATGGGATGCACTTATCTGTCATTCTTGATATGAAGCAGCTAAGGGCTACGAGTCTTCCAATGTCACTCTGCACATCCTTCACTCCTTATGGGGATCTCATTTTGATGAGAGCTGTAATTTTTTTAGATCCTAACACAACACCAAAAGAACATTTTAAAAATTCTTATGTAGTATGTTAAACATCTTAATAAAATGGTCGACATGGTTGGTCATATCATTGCTTTTTACCAGTATGTCATCCATAAAGACCTTTATTGTTCTTCTAATCTACTTACAGAACATCATGTTAACCAGTCATTGGTAGGAAACACCCATATTCTTTAAACTGAAAGGCCTAACTTTATAACAATACAGTCCCCTATTGGTGATGAAGGAGGTATGTTTTTTGTCAGGAATGTGCATAGGTATCTAGTTGTAGCCTAGATAAGCATCCATAAAGCTCAAAAACTCATGACCTGCAATTAAGTCTATAAGTTGGTCGATCCTAAGGAGTAGAAAGCTGTCCTTCGAGCATGCTTTGTTGAAGTCAGTGAAGTCTACATAAGTCCTCCATTTTCCATTGGCTTTCCTCATAAAACTAGGTTCATCGGCCAATTAGTGTAAAAAGATTATCTAATGAAGCCATTAGTGAGGAGTTTATCCACTTTCTCTTTGTCCTCAGCATCTATTGTTCTTTTCGTTTACCTAATAGGTCTCAGCATAGAGTCAATGTTTAATTTATGTGAGATAATACTTGGATCGATACCTATCATATCAGAGTGGTTCCATGCAAAGACATCGAGGTTGTTCTTCCAAAAGGAGGTGATGGCCTATTTTATGGCTTCCAGAAGGTTATTCCCTATTTTCAAGACTTTTGCCTCGTTATCTCCTCTGACAAGGACCTCAATGAGTTCTTCAATAGGTCCTGAGGTCGTCTCATCCTTCTCTTGTCACAGGTTTAAAGCTTCATTCAAGTGTCCTTTAAAGGCTACGATCATGGAGCTTACACCAACGGGCCTTTCTTTAGACATTTGCTTCATTGTGTCACAGTAACATTCCTTTGCAGCTACTTAGTTTCCTCTCGTTACGTCGATTCAGCCATATTTGGAAACTTCATAATAAGGTGATAAATAGATGTGGCAGCGTTTAAGTTTTTAAGGACAAGCCACCCAATCATAATATAAAAGGTTGAAGAATACTTAATCATCAAAAAGTTAATCATTATTATAGCTTGGCAAGTCTACTCAACTACCAACAATAGGAGCTCTGTTACTCCCTCTGGCATTATATTGTGCCCCATAAAGCTATAGAGCGGGGTGGTGATAGGCTTTAACTTGTCAACTTCCAGTCCTATCTTAACAAAAGTGTCAAAATTGGAGATGTTTATTGCATTCCCATTATCCACGAGGATCTTGTGAACATTTAGGTTTCCCACCATGGCTGTTATCACTGGCATATGATTATGATGGAAACTTACATGACAAGCATCTTCTTCTATGGAAGAGATATTATCTTGCTCACGCTTAACACTTTTTAGTAGATGTTGATCTAGGCTTATCATAGCCATTAGTAGGGGGGGGGGGTTCCTTGCTTTTTTATGTACTTATTCTAGGAGTTATTAGTGTTTCTCCCGATGTGTGGTCCTCTAAAGATTGTTCCAATCTTGCTACGAGGTTGTCATGGCAGTGGGAGCTGGGGATCCCCTTAGTATTATTTGCCGAATCAACTCAATACCTTTCAAGCCTTCCTTATTAGATTAACTCTTGATCTTTTTTTTTAAGTGGAAACAATCTTTGGTGTTGTGCCCAATTTCCTTATGGTATCGGCACTACTCACTAGGGTCTCTTCTAGAAGGGTTTTTCTGAATGGGATTTGGACATGGTAGTGCCTTCTGAATTTCATTTAATATGACCTTCTTACTCATATTAAGAGTGGTGAAATCAAAGTCATTATTATCCTTAAGAAGATAAGGATACCTGTCTTTTTGGGGGAAATATTTTTCACCTTTGCTATGTTGCCTCTTGTCTCGTTGGTCTTGATCCTATTTACTGGATCTGGAGTTAGACTCTTTAGCCTTCCTCTTTTCTCCTTGCTTTTTCTTATCATCCGGCCTAACAACCCTTCTCATAGCTACTTTCGATTCCTTAATATTGACGTGCTTTAAAGTCCTTTCTTGGAATTTAACCAACGTCACAGATTCCTTATCATGAATCTTGTCCCAAAAGCGAGACTCTAACCAAAGTCCTCCTATCACCACTATAAGGGTGGCGATGTCATCAAATATATTGAGTAAGGTGGCCAACTCATTATAAACCTCTAGAGGTAACTTTTCAAACTTTCATTTCGCCCATGTCTTACAACGGTCAGCTTTCACCTAGGTGTTTTGTAGGTGCAAACCTTTTGGTATTGAGTAAGGAAGGCAAGATTAAGTTAGGATTAGGATTCAATGGAGTGATCCCTCAACCCCTGATACCACTTTTTTGGATTTTTGGCGAGTGTGATTAGGAAGACCAGACATCGTGCAATGAAGAAAACTCATTGTAAGTCCACCTAATCTTCAAAAGCATCCAAGTATTCTTGTGGATCTCCTTTTCCTTCATAAGCGATGAATTCTAAGATCTGAAAATTGTTAGGCAAAAGGGCTCACAGTATGGTAGGTGACAAGGGAGAGATTATCTCAACACCAGAAAAGTCTTCTTGTCCACCTTTTTTACAATTTGACTGAGACGTTTGAGAAGTTGTTGTTTCTCTTCTTGTCTTACAGCGTGTTAGAGGTCGAGGTACGTTGTGCTTACTTCTACTTCCTCCTCTACCTCTTTCCCATGATGCACGTTGGGGGAGGAGGGCCATATCGTGGGTTGGTTGGCTACGTGATTCCCTCTGGGGCTGCAATTCTGGGTTAGTCATTCATTTTTATCCTTGACCTTCTTGAGGGATGAACTTAAAATCTCCTTAGGGGAGAAATTGCATTTATCCTTCCTCTATTCACTTGAACATCTCCGAAAATCATTCCATCATGGTCTTAAATCCTCCAATCATCTCCTCCAAGTGCTTTTTCTTTTAATGCATTTACATAGGGGACAGATGTGGTGGTAGCCCAAAGACTGAGGCCGCTTGACAATTACGAGTTGAACACTAAGTTTAGATCTCACTTAAGGTGGATGTTTCGTTGGTCTAAAAGGCTACGAGACATGTCTTTGATATTGCTATTGCCAAGTCAAGAGAAATCACGTCAAAGTTAATTGTGCTAAAAGGGTGGGGGCCTTTCTTCTGGTACCAAATTATTGACGATAAAAATCATCAACCTCAGAGGTACTAAGTTTTGAAGCCAAAACCTAATTAATGCAAGCCTGAAAAACAATAAATATGTTAGAGAAACAAAAAAAAAAAAACTATGAATGATGAAGTCTGAGTACACACTTAAATTCTCACGATCACTCGAAATACAAGTCGACAGAGTAATGGTAAGTGTTTTTTCATCATCCCCTTTCTTAGCCTCCTACCCTCCTATTTATAGAGCTTGTTGCAAATAACCACCCTATGTGCCTTGAAGCCACATCCCCTCTTATTTGTACCTTCCCTCCAATCATCTCTTGTTGTTGTGAGATCATGAGTCTTCTCTTTCTCCATTTGAAAAAAAACGTATACAAAGACGATTACTTAAGCAGTTACCCCTGCTTTTTCAAAAGTAATGGATAAACACTAAGTTGTCGAGTTTTAGGTAAATAGAGTCATGACTCTACTCGTATGCAAGTGAACTCAACCCTTATGAGGTAGGGATATAGAACTTGTCTCCTTGTCCATTCATATAGTGCACGATCATCTCTCATATGGAGTAAGTGGGAAACAAACATGTAAGGGCATTCTCTGAGAATAAGCGTTTTGAGAGACATGCCATTGAGTTGGGTGCCTAGAGGACCATCCTTTCTTGTGTGACTGGTTGCTAGGTCCTACTCTACATCAACTAAGAGCTTAGTCCTGCTCTTTATCAAGCAGAACTAGGTTTTGCTCTAACTTGACCTAAGTGGTAGCGATGGGGATGTTGAGCTGAGAGTGTGAGGCTTTTATTCCTCATTAGTGCTTATTATCCTCCGATTCTCTATCTTACGTGTCAATAACGTGGAGAATTAACTTGGACAATAAAATAGTATGGTATAATGATTGCATTCAAATACAATGTGTGTTTAAATATTTTATACTTAAATTGCATTCAAATGTAGAGTATATAATGTAAATGATAAAAGTAAATAGAAAAATGGAAAGCGAGAAAATATGTGATGTAATTAGTAAAAATATATAGAAAATGTGGAAGGTGAATAATAATTATATTGGATTTAAAATTTTAATATTTTGATATTTGAATGCAATATTTCATCATTCAAACAAAAATTACATTGCATTATAATACAATACCAATTGAATAATGAATTCAAACGACACATTAATCTAACGTCCGTTTAGTTATCAATTCTATTTTAAATGTGCTTGATTTAAGTTAAAATAGACATTTAGTTCAAACTTAATTTTAGTTTAAAAACAGCTTTAGTATAGCCTATTTTAATTATTTTTTATCTTTATTTTCACTATTTTAACTTAATTTTAATTTTAATTTGATTATCTAATCAAATACTTTAAGTACATTTTTATTATATTAAAATAAAGAAGGAGAATTCTAAATGTCACTTGTTCTATCACCCTCTCGCTTTTATTCTTTATCATATATTGTCTGATAGAGCAAGTGGTATAATGATAAAAAGAATGAGAGAGCAAGTAATATAATATTTAAAATATAATAAAATCTCTCTTTACACCCTGAAAGTCACACGGACACGTCTCACACACACACACACACAATCGAGCACACACCGAACGGAAACCCCAACACATTGAAACGAAACCCCCACGATGGAGGAGAAACGCCGCGACGCCGGCGCTCCAACTGCAGCGAGCAGCGAATCTCCGGCGTCCGAGCCGACCTCGTCGCGGCGACGCGCCAGCGGCCAGAAGCGGAAATCCGGGAGCCTCGGCTCCTCGGGCTCTTCCTCGACGCCCTCGAAGCGCGCCACTCGCGAGAAGTCCTCTCTCTCCCTCTCCCACCCTCCGATCCACAACGGCCCCCTGACCCGGGCGGCTCGCCAGGCCCCCACTGGCTTCACCTCCGCCTCAGCTTCCGCTGCGCCGTCCTCCTCCGGCGCCGGCGGCAAGCCTGCTGCCGAGAGAGCCAAGATTCCCGGCGTCTCGACCGGAGAGGCGGCGGCGGCGGCGGCGGCGGCTGCTTCTGTGGCCGAGGTATTGAGGAAGGAGAGCGAATTGCAGGCCTTGGAGGCTGGGCTTGAGGCTAAGTTTGAGGCCATTAGATCTCGTAGTAGCGGCGCTCATGTTGTTCCTAGTCATTGCGGTGAGTTTCAGTTCTCTTTTTTTTTTTTTTTTTTTGTCTTACTTTGTTGTTTTGGGTTGTGAATTTGGATGTAATTGAGGTAATGTTCATAGTTTTTTGCTCATTTTGCGCTCAGTTCGGCAGAAGAGCTACTCAATTTGAGCTGTGTGTTAGAAATTTGATGAAGACAAACTATAGAGGGGTGTCTTGTGTTCTAGGTTTGAATAGTTAGGCCCAGTTTGGCTGGTATACTTGAGTTGGAGTTTTGGAGATATTTTGATTGAAGTTGAGTTGAGTGTTGGAAATGTGAGTTTTGTTGAAAATGAATTGTTTGATGTTAAAAAAATATAGAATGTATTTTAGGAAAAATATATATATATATATATGGATCTTGATTAATTTATCTTGTCATTGTATGCAATTTAAAATGGTCATCTAATTTTTTGTCTTAAGATAAGAAGGTTACGAAACTTTAGAGTTTGAGTTTTTTTAGAGAGATTTGGAGGTGTAAATGGTAAAGTTGTGTTTATTATTATAAAAATACAAAAAAAAAAAAAAAAAACATTTGGAAATGTTTGGTTGCACGAGGCCTTAGTTATTTTAATTAAAAGACCTGTTTGGTAGAGCTTTTTAAAAGTTGTATTTTTGGCTTTTTAGGTTCAAAAGCAGCTTTCGGATGTGTTTGGATGATATTTTAAAGAGCTTCTAATTTCGAAAAAGAAAAAATGTGGCTTCTGGTAAAAGCTCTTTTGAACAAACTTTAAAACTTGTAATAGACTTTAAATTAGACATTTATAAACTTCATTTATATATATATTTTTTTTTTACTTATTAGAAAAATTTAGAAATTATTTTGACCTCATAAGTTTTTGGTTCCAAATACTTTTTGAGAAGCTATGGCTTTTATTTCTCTTTTTCTACTGGCTAAAAGCAAAAGCTTTGCCAAATGGGCCGTTTGAAAGAGAATGGAAGTAGTATTTGATTGGTGTTTCTTCAATTTATGTTTTCTCGAAAAATGAAATGGAGGCTAGGGGATCACTGGAGTAAGGATTTTGTTTAAGCAATTTTTTTTTTTTGGAGCAATGAATGTGATTTTCCTTGACTTGTATCAGGATGGTTTTCATGGACAAGCATTCACCCCATTGAGGAACGCACATTGCCATCTTTCTTTAATGGGAAGTCCGAGTCACGCACTGCCACTGCATACTTAGAGATTCGTAATTGGATTATGAAGAAATTCCATGCAAATCCAAGCACACAGATTGCGTTGAAAGACTTGTCAGAACTTGAAGTTGGAGACTTGGATGCTAGACAGGAGGTGTTTGAGTTTTTGGACCATTGGGGTTTGATTAATTTCCACCCATATCCACCAACAGATTCTATGACAGATAGTGCGGGTGGTGAGGATGATGGTGTGGCAGAAAAGGGTTCTCTGGCTGATAAGTTGTATCACTTCGAAACACCGCAATCATCTATGCCTGTCATTCCCAAGAGTAATGTAACAACTCCAGCTGCACCATCTGGGTTGTTTCCAGAATCCGCAATTGCTGAAGAGCTGGTGAGGCCCGAGGGCCCAGCTGTCGAGTACCATTGCAACTCTTGTTCAGCTGATTGCTCTCGCAAGCGCTACCATTGTCAGAAGCAGGTTAGTTGTGTTTTCACTATATTCATAATGAGATTCAATTTTCTCGGACTAATGTATGGTCCAAGTTTCCGCTTCCCATAAACAAATTGCTGCAATGCTTGAAGTGGGAGAATGCTACATATGCAACCAAGGGAATACGTCACTCTATTTTTTCATGCTTTGCTTCTCTTTATGTTCATTATTTAGTTATATGCTCCCTGACATAGATAACAAATTACTAAATTAGTAGGACCCAAGAAATCTTTCACCTACTATTTCGACTAGAAAACCATGATTAGGAGAATTCTGGCCAATAAACGCTGATAGAATAACTGGATAAGAATTCCGTGGTAAGTATCCTTCTGTCTTCATCTTGTTATAATTCACCATTTTGAATCAGTCACTCACAAGTCAGAACTAGAGATAAGCAATAAGACTTTCATTCTGATGATTGGAGTGGCATTGCTTCTCATTTACGTTCCCATTAAGTGTTTTCTAATTTCTGGTTAATGATTATATATGCATATGTAACAGGCCGACTTTGATTTATGCACCGATTGCTTTAATAATGGGAAGTTCAACTCTGGCATGTCATCTTCAGATTTTATTCTCATGGAGCCCGGTGAGGGTGCTGGGCTGAGTGGTGGGCACTGGACAGATCAGGAGACCCTACTTCTCCTTGAAGCATTAGAACTTTATAGAGAAAACTGGAATGAGATTGCGGAACATGTTGCTACAAAAACCAAAGCTCAATGCATATTGCACTTTGTTCAAATGCCAATTGAAGATACCTTTCTTGATTATGATGATAATATTGACTCCAGTTTGAAAGAAAATGCAGATCTAGCTTCAATTGAGAAGGACCCATCGGCCCCCAAAGATGCTGGTGAAGCAACTAAAAATGAGGCTACTGCTAGTGAGAATCAGTCCCCGACTTCTCCAATGGAAACTGCAAAAGAAGATATGAAGGTTGTGAAATCTAGCCAGGACACTTCAAAACCAGTAGATGCAAATGAAGCGAATGCTGATCAGGAAATTTCTAAACAGAAGGAAGGCAGTGAATCCAACGGCGGTGAGGAGACAGGAGAAGACTGTGCAACAAAGGCCCTTAAGGAAGCATTTGAAGCCGTTGGTTATCCTCTCACAAATGAGGGACCAATTTCATTTGCTGAAGTTGGAAATCCTGTAATGGCATTGGTAAGTTGAATGCTATTATTTCTTTTAAGACTAAATTTTTCATTGTGAATAAAGGGGACATGGTGCATCACCATTGTAGTTATATGATACAATCAACACTTGTGTGTCTTCATTATCTATATAATGTTGGCACCTAAAAAATTCATAGATTTTTTTCAGGCATCTTTCCTAGCACGTTTGGTGGGACCTGATCTTGCAACCGCTTCAGCACATAATTCTATGAAATCCATATCTGGAAACTCTCCAGGCATCGAGCTGGCTATGAGACACTGCTTCATTTTGGAAGATCCGCCAAATGACACCAAGGAACTAGCTGTGTCGCATAGGTATTCATTTGATTTTAAATGCACCATGATTTCCTGTAGCTGTTTTTTATTGTATCTTACATTCATTGAACCTCTTGCAGTGTTGCTGAAATGGCTAATGGGGAGACTCAAAAAGATGAAACTACATGTGAGAAGAAAGAGTATTCTTCTCCTGAAGAAAAGACACCTTCAAATGCTCCAGAAGGCAAATCCCAGGAAAAACCACATGCTTCAAAAGAACAGGATGCTGCAGTTGCAAAAGAGGAAGCTGATTCTGTTAATTTAAAGAAACCAAACGCATCTGAGATAGCAAAGGACCAACCGCCATCTACAGTGGGAGGATCAGATGAGTTTATATCCCAGGCAGAGCTTCCGCCAAGTTTGGTAAAGGAGTCGGAAGGAAAATCCGGAGAGATTCCTGAACCCACAGAGAGTTTGAAGGATGTAGAAATGTCTGAACCTCCTCCCTCAGAAAAGAATGAGCCCCAGCAGACAGTTTCATCAAATTTGGTGAGTGAGTCTACCCATTCTGCAGAACCTTTAGAGAATGTAGTTGTGGTGTCTGATTCTCTGCATCTGGAGAAGAATGAGCATGGTACAAATGCCAAATCAGATGGAACGTCCCCTCCTGAGGCGGCAAAGGATGTAGATAGGGTGCCTCATTCTCAACAATCAGAAACGATAGAACCTCCACAGCCAAATTCCGCACATGTAACAGTTGAAAATACAGCAAGTATTGGTCTCTTCCCCCTTCTCTCTGCAAATTAGAAAATAAATATATGTTTCATATTTTATGTTCTCTCTTTTTCTCGTTTTTTATTTTTTATTTTTATTTTTATTTTTTATATTTGGGTGAGGGTTGTGTGTTTCATATTTTATGTTCTCTTTTTCTTTTCTTTTTTTCTTTCTTTCTTTCTTTTTTTTTTTTTTTTTTTTTTTTTTTTTTGGGGTGAGGGTTGTGTGTCTGCATGTGCATGTGTTTGCATTGGTAGTGGCCATAAAGCAAAGATCCAGTTTGAAAACGTCTGATCTGCTGACTTACTGACTTCATTGTCTTTCCAGTTGAAGATCCCACTGAAGATGGTGACAAAGAGAAGCATGACCCTTTGGAGACAAAAAAGGAAGACAAGATTGATAAAATAAAGCGTGCTGCAGTCTCTGCTGTCTCAGCAGCGGCAGTGAAGGCAAAACTTCTAGCAAATCAGGAAGAAGAACAAATCCGACGGCTTTCAACATTGTTGATAGAAAAGCAGGTATTTTATAGAGTCTAGACAAAAGGCTCTCCATAGTTGTCTATTGGTAAAGAATAGAAGCTTACTCTCTGGAGATTCTGTTCTTTTGCAGTTGCAGAAATTGGAAACCAAGTTAGCCTTTTTCAATGAGATGGAAAATGTCGTCATGAGGGTTAGGGAGCAAATGGACAGATCAAGGCAGCGGCTTTACCATGAACGAGCACAGATAATTGCAGCCAGACTTGGCTTACCTGCTTCCTCATCTAGGGTGATGCCTTCATCATTGCCTGCAAATAGAATTGGCATGAATATAGGTGGCTCAGTTCCAAGGCCTCTGCTAAGCATGGTTTCCCAGAGGCCGCCAATGTCAAGACCCATGGGGACGGTGGCTCCTAGCCCTTCAATACCATTACCCACATCGGCAGGAAGCTCAATTCAACCTCCCAGCCAGGACAAACTTTCTTCGGTCGGAACAAAGTAAAACTTGGAGTACGATGTTCTGAGTTCATCCATTGTTGTACACCACCATCTTCTTTTCACAGCCAGTGAGTATTACGTCATTGCTTTTTGTTGATTTTAAATAATTTGGTTCTCTGGCCTACTATAAATAAACATTGTTAAAATTGCCATGTTGGTGACTTTAACATAATATCAGTTGGTTGTTTCTTTTTAAGAATTTTGTGAACCAGAGTGTTTTGTGTCGAAGGAAGAAGGAAAAAGGAAAAAGGAAAGAAACTTACTCATCATTTTAGTGGTGTTGCTTATAACTGTATGCTGTGGAAAGCTTATCTAGGGAGAGAAGAATTATAGGAAATTTGTATACGACGTTGAAATGCCTCAGTTGCTGGAATTATTTCAGCACTACTTGATGGTTTCTTTACCCTTTTATGTGCCGTCCTTAAAAAAACCAGAGTGGGGCAGAAGAAAACTATGGTTTTCAGATGAAATTGTCTAATTTCTATTTGATTGTCTCATATAGATTTGGTTCTTGAGATCTTAACACACGTAAGAGAAGCTCGATTGTCTTGTTTACCTCTGATTTGGCCAATTTGGCAGGTTTACAAGTGCAAGGTTAGTTTTGACTCTGATAGCAAGAAGATATTTCTTCGCGGTTGGAGGACTTGGGATATAAATTTGCAAAATTGGGCACCTCGATATCCTCTTTCGATTTGAATCGTCAAAGAAAGTAAGCGTTTCATACAATTTTGTATCCGTAAACAAAGGCAGTAGCTTGTTTATGAGGATGATTAGGGTTTAATGTTTCACTGCTGTGGATTTTGTCTGGCCAATTAGTTATATTCAGCGACTTCCTTGGCATAGGTTAATTGTGCTGGTAGATATTGTGTTGTGTCTCTGCAATCTGTCTTGTATCCTTGTGCAGTATTTTTTGACGGCTAAGAGGTGGAAAAGAGTATAAAGAAAGGAAAACAAAAATTATGATGATACTAGTGACTAACCTCATATGTAATTTATTATTGGATTTATGGATATTGAGATTGTTGATTTAATGCTGGTTGGCTAATTTATTCTGTGATTATTATTGTTGTTGTTCTTTTACTGAGACTTTTTTTTCCCCCTTCCAACTTATCTATCTTACACATTACTGCCTTCATTTGGATCTTAAACCAGAAAATTGAGAAAAATAAAATCCTATGGTAATCAGTCCTTTTCAGGCCTTCTTTGATGAACGTGAACCCTTCTCTCTTTGCATGACACGATACTCTCTTAAAAAACCAGTCTATAAACTTCTTTACTTTTTTTTTTTTTTTGAAAGAAAGAAAGATATAGTATTTTTCAGAAAATAATTGAAGTAACTAGGATGTTTATAAAATATTTTTTAAGTAAATAATAGATCTATCAAATGGATAATTTATTTATGTAGATTTATATATTTACATCTTGTAATTATATCATTTATCTAATAAGTTTTTGATTTATATGGTATATCTATTATTTATTTTAAATATTTTAAGAATTTATCATCTACTTCAATTATTTGGATAATTCTTCAAATGGGTAAGGAATTTTACCCTATTAATAGGGTAACATTTAATAGTTATCAGTTAATCTAAGAGATGGTGCATATATTCTCTACCACATCGATTAAAATCTAAATATTTCACACAAAAAAAATTAAAGCAAAAAAAAAAAATTTTGACAACCATCGTCGGCCCTTCTACTAACAACTATTGCAACCAACAGTCGAAAAGGGTGGGTTAGCAATTGCGACAGCTCCTTAGCTATCGAGAACCCCTTACTTGCCCCTCGGCCTTCCTCATTGCTTGTCGTAGAGATGCTAAGACGGCCACAACCCAACCCTATTTACCCCTTCAATAAGTTGAAAGTCAAAACCCACCTCTGCCCAGGCCCGCACCAACATGACATAGTCTGACGTATAGATATGGTGGATGGTGAAACTTTATCACGAAGATTTGACACAAAAGCAATGGAGGGTGAAAATTCATCGCAGAGATCCGATAAAGGAGCTCGTTAATGCACCAACGGGGGAGAGGAAGGCAGAAGGGATGGCGAGGGAGATGGTCTAGGAGATGTTACAAATGGTTGACCGGTAGTTTGTCGGGGGGGGGGGGGGGGGGGGGGGGGGGGGGGCGGGGGTGTGGTGGTGGGTTGTGGGTTAGGGTAACGGGGGGCGTGGGACGGGAGGGCTTTTGATGAGTCCATCGGAGGAATGAGGGCTACCAATGGGGGGAGGATTTTTTTTTTTTTTTTATGTTTTGTAAAATAAATAATTAAGTGTGATTAGATGCATAAAATACTATGTACATGAAACATCTAAGCTTTTGATGAGTCTCTCGGAGGGAGGACAGCTACCAATGAGGGGAGGATTTTTTTTTTTTTTTTTAATGTTCTGTAAAATAAATAATTAAGTGTGATTAGATGCATAAAATACTATGTACATGAAACATCTAAGCTCTTAAACTAACATCTAAGGTTCAGGAATTTTTTACCTTACCAATTGAGTTAAAAACCCTTATGCTATTCTAGAAATCCTCCTATTATTTTGTAAAATGCTATTTATTATGGTCTCTTTTTCTGTTTCCCTACTCCCCACACCGCCAATTGCACCGGGGTATTCAACCCCTTCTGAGTTTTTTAATTTAAAAAATGTTAAATTTGTTCCTTTTTTTTTTCCCCTTAATATTCAACCCCTTGTGAATTTTTTTTCCTAGTATTCAACCCTTTACTGTTAAATTTGTTCCATTTTTTTTTTTCAACCCCTTCTGAATTTTTTTTAATTTCTATCGTATAGAATATGTACTAAAAATTTTAATTTACATCCTTAGTTTTTACAATAAATTAAGACCTAATCCCACCCGAAATTTTAGGTCATTGGCCTTTGTAAGGGCAGTAAGATGTTTTAACGCCTATCCCAGCTATCTGCTAATACGTAGACAACCATATGATCACAAAGATCAATATTTGATGTTAAGGCTCAAAGGATGAATAGCATAATAAAATTCGAAAGAAATAAATAAAAGAAAAATAAAACCTCTTATCTTGTTGGGGATTTCCAGAATAAAGGGGAAAAAAGGAGGATCTGAAATTAATTACAAAGAGCAGAAAGCAAAATACAACCAAACCCAAAACACACTCCACTTATGGGACTAATTTGTTTCCCGCAAACACCAATGTACAGTGCAGTCGCATACAATACCAATGGCCAAAATAGTTTGCAGTCTAAACACATTTATTGTCTTTTTTACTGGGAAAAGAATCGGGTACCATTCTTAGCACTCGCATCCACTTGACCTCGTCTGACCGTTGGTGGCGACATCAATGACATCCGGCAAGTATCTATGAAGAAAAAAATCGAGGTGAAGGAGGACAAAATCAAAGTGAAGGGAAAAAAAAAAAAACAATACATTAACTTTAGACTTCAAGCAATAAAATAGCATACAAAATCGACAGCTTTAAGAAAGAACCACGAATGGTTTAACATTTTCACTACACTCATATCCAATCTCATACTTTTTTTAACTAAAAATGCAAATGAGCGATAAACTTCTAGTCGGACAAAACTGATATAAATTATGCGAGGAACTAAAAATATAATATGCATGCATGTGTGTGTGCGCGCGCGTGTGTGTGTGTGTATGCGCACGCTCGAAGGCGTGTGCATGTGCTTAATAGATGCAAACACTAATGTATTGATGTTCAGCCAAGCAGTGACAAAAAGTGCAAAGAAAAATTCCATTCTAGCAGCTTCAAAAAATTGCAAGAAACACTTTATGGCATAACAACCTCGCTCAAAGTTTTGAATTCTCAAATTCAAATTAAACTAACTGGTAAGCAACGAAGGCTAGATGAATTCTCTAGCCATAAAATAGAACCAATATCAGAAAATGCGTGCACGCTTATTTAGATTAATCAACTGAAGGTTCTGTTCACTTACATCTCATCCTCCTCGCCACTCTTCACTGCATTTTTTGCTATGCATTGGAAAGCTTCTTCTACATTAATGCCTTCCTTGGCAGAGGTCTCGAAGTATGGGATATTTCCTTTTGATGCACACCAAGCTCGAGCTTTTTTCTCCGAAACCTAGAGAATCAACAAAAGATTACATGGACGCCAAACACACAGCATAAACATACAATGTACACCTAATACGCATGTACGTGGTTATGCATGCAGACACAAATCCGAGTGCAGAAAAGGAGATGGGAAGATAGTATGCATGTGTATGCACAAGCAGGGAAGTTTGGAGGAGTATAAAATTCAGTAAGTACATACCACTCTGCTATTTCCACCATCTACATCGATCTTGTTTCCTATGACAACAAATGGGAAATTTTCAGGATCTGATGGGCTTGCCTGCAGGTTCCACACATCATCAGCAATCATAAATTCAAATTGATAAATAATAGGAGAATACATACGGGTTAATTTTCTGCAAAGATCCATAACCATAAAAGACCAAAAGCATACCTGAATAAGAAATTCTTCCCTCCAATTGTTAAGGTTGTCAAACGATTTCATAGAATTAACATCATAAACAAGAACACAGCAATCAGCACCACGATAGAAAGCAACTCCCAGGCTTTGAAATCTTTCCTGACCCGCTGTGTCCCATATCTGCCAAAACAAATTAAAAAGAGACAAATTTGCTGCCTCAGAACATGACCACACAAAAGGCAAGCAAAAACGTTTCTAAGGATTATGGACTAATATGCACTCAAAAGATGCATTATCAGAAAGTTCCAACTTCCAAGTAAATCAAAATTTGCTCAAGTATTTCAGCAGGAATTTCAACATAATCAAGCACAGGAAATGCTCTATGATCGGCCGCACAATTATACATATTTTTCCTCTCTATTTATTTACTAATTTGTTTACTGTCAATTAATAAAACAGGATTAGAGAAATGTAAAAAATATTCCGTTATCCTCATATAGTATGTTACAAACGCCAAACAGATCAGTGGTTCAATGGGTGGTCATATATCCATGTACACAAACATATATATATATATTATAAAGCATAATATTTAACTTTTTCATTCCTATTATCATTAGTTCAGTTTCCTACCAGCAGTCGCACTACAACCAGCTATAATTATTTCTATGAGCAAGATAAGAGATATTCGAATATACAAACAATTTCACAAAAACAGAGAGAATTTTGAAATAATATCAGCTAGAAATTGTCTGGAAGAGAAACAAATCAATTTCATGGAACCTTTGGGCTACCATAAAAGAAGGTAAGTAAATGCACAAGGAAAAATTCCATCAACTCCAATCGAGTTTCCACTACTCCATAAAGAAACTTTCAACAACTAAAGATTTATCAGGACATATTTTACTTTATTCACAGTTCAAATGGAAAATAACTTGCTTCAACGAGGTGACTCAACTAAATGGACAATCTAACCAACAAATATATCCAAGCGATCTGATCTTTTTGTTACAACAGCTATTTAGTTTTTCAATAATGAAATTCAATTAATAATATTATTCCTCACTAACCTGAAGGGTGAAGAGCCTGTCCTCGAATTGCACTTCTTTTGTCAAAAAATCTGCTCCAATTGTCGCCTTGTACTGGTTGCTGAACTTCTTATTTACATATCTATAAGAAGTATGTCAAGGCAAAAACTGCAACAACAAACCTCATAGGAGATTCTGCTAAATGAAGAAAAAACAATATCTAAATTCAAGTATTCAACCAATTAATTATGAATCATAAACTCAACAATAAGAAGCAAAATTGCATATAGCTCTCTTCACCATCACGCGTAGAAGGATACTGATTCATCAAAGAGGTCTTTCCCACCCTGCAAACGACATAAAAACAAGGTTAAACTAACACAATTACATTTTAAAAACAATTTACCCAGGCACTCAGCATACCATGATCACTGAACTTGCTGATCATTTTCTGCTTGGTTCAAAAGAAAATTGATTTCACTCTTCCAAAATCGAATTTCCAGTCTCTATTGCCGAAATACCCAAGACATAACCGAATTTCGCTACCATGAATGAGAATTGAAATGTAAAATTTCCAGAATTTTTTCAAGTACCTCAAAAAGTACAACATACAATTAAATTATACCTATAAAAAGAATTCTCACAGATTCTAAGACAGACCGACATGAAAATATA
This sequence comes from Antiaris toxicaria, assembly GCA_035233585.1. Taxonomy (NCBI): domain Eukaryota; kingdom Viridiplantae; phylum Streptophyta; class Magnoliopsida; order Rosales; family Moraceae; genus Antiaris; species Antiaris toxicaria. The sequence continues at coordinate 44,018,189 of CP141158.1, read as the reverse complement.
TATTTATATTTATAAATACATATACACACACACAAATATATACATATATAAACATGCCCAATTCTGCGATTATATCAAGATCAATTGTATCAATAAATCAAATTAAACGCAGTGGAACAGCGTGAATACCTGGGGTTCAAGATAATTATCTTCCTAAATTAAGATCTCGAAAACTCCTAAATATCATTCAAACATAACCCTAGAAAATCAACACACCAAAAACACATCACAAATAAGAGAGTGAGGAAAAGTACGGACCCACTGTCGCCGAGGATGATGACTTTGAGAAGCGTTCTTCTACGGGAAGGCATCGTGTATGGACACAGAATTCGAATGGATCTTAGAGAGACACAGAGAGAGAGAGATCTTAGCTGGTCGGAACTTTCTAGTCTTTTTGGTCTAAACGGAGCTGGACTGACCTGTTCTTTGTTTGCAAACCAAAACTAACAACCATTCTTCTTTCCTTTTCTTTTCTTTTTATTGGGCAGAAATTTGGTTCGGTGACGTTGATTGCGTAAATGCCCTATAGTTGTCTTCCACGTATGAGACTCGTTGAGAGTTGAGATTCTCCCAAAAGAGTGAGTAAAATTGCGGTTAATAATGCATTTATACAGTAGGTAAATAATTTATCCGTATTACATTAATTACTTATTTATATGTTGTAAATATATTATTAAATTATTTGTATAAACAGTTTATGCATTATAACCTTTCAATCAAATTAATTCTTATTTTTTTAAAATTAATTATTGTGTTCTTAATATAAAAAATTATTAAAAATATCATTTTCATTAAATTGAAAATGGAATTGACATTTTGATTTATTTTTTATATATCAACGAGGCATTTTGAGCAATTTTGATTAAATAGAGATATATAGTTTATGAATAATTTATGAAAATAATCCTTCTGAACTTTTCATAAAATTTAAACTTCCGTTAAAATCATAAACAAATATACACAGAAGAGAAATTTTGAACAATTTTCTACATATCAAGGGTACAATGATCAGTTTCATAAAAATATGAGCCAACTTAAATAAATGTCTATAATTCAATGACTATTTATAAAATTAATCATATATTATTTACCTAAAAAATTTCTATTTATTTGATAAATCTACTATTTACCATATATATTTTAAAAACTTACTATTTACTTTAATTATTTTTTAAAAATTACTATTTCTTGTCATATAATATAATATAATATAAAAATTATTTTATTTTTGTCCCTCTGAACTTTGATCACCATTTCACTTTGCTTTTGAACTTCAAAAATTGATATATAAACCCTTAAAACTTTAAAATATTCACAAAAACATCCCTCAAACTTTAGAACATACACTAGTAGAAAAGAAGGATTCAATGACCGTTCATTAACAGTCGTGGAATCTCTGATTATAGAAAGTAATAAGATTCCATGATCATTTTTTAACGGTCGTGGTTTCTTTATTTTTCATAACCATTTATTGATGATCATCGAATTTTTTTTTTTTTAATAAAGGTTTTTCATGACTGTTTGATAAATGATCATGGAAAGCAAAATTCCACTATCATTTCTTGAAAAAAGGGTCGTGGAACTTTTTTTAAATAAATGCTTTCCACGGCTGTTTTCAAAATAGTAGTAGAAAGTTCATTTATTAAAAAAAAAAATTTGTCATGGGTGGCAAATATAAATGTATAATATTAATTATAAAACTTACGTATTCTCATATCGTATCAAGTTCATTATAAAACATGTTTATTCTCTCCTAAACTCACCAATATCGTTACTTATATAAAAACCTTTATTCAGAAGCTTAGATAATCCCTAAACAACCAAAATTATTTCATGCATATCAAAATGATAACTTATATTCAATTAATTAATATTTTATCAAATCTTAAATAAAATACCAAAATAATATACACATTTCCACATTCAAGCATTTTCTTAAATACCTAGTATGCAAAATCAAAACTCACCAAATCATATATCAAAAACTACAAACATAACATCAAATCATGTATCAAACATTCAATAAAATATAAAAAATGACAATATATATTCATAACTCATTTAAAACATTTTTTTTTTCTTTTTGTAAAGATCATATTAACCAAATCACATATCCACCAAAGGGCCTATGCTCCCCAAATCACATATCAAAGCAATTTGTATTCATGTTTTTCCAAAAATCACAATCACTTAAACTTATACTTTGTATCAATTGAAATTCCAAAATCAAGCATTATTTCAATCAAATCCTAAACACATACCCACATTCATTCATTTCATCAAACACCTAATATGCGAAATCAAAATTAAAACAAATTTCACTAAACATTGTACCAATATTCACCAAAAAAATTCATCAAATCACAAAACAAACAAATACATACCCATTTCACCAAACAATATCAACCAAATCACAAAACAAATTAACATATCTTCTTTAAATTCATACCACATTAACCAACCCAAAACACACACTTTATTTTCAAAAATCACATACACCAAATATTTCTTTAAATTCATGCTCAACCGAGTTATTGGCTGAGCAAAATGACGACAGTAGTAGCTTCAACTAAATGGCATAGGAAAGAGGGGGAGGTGGGAAGAGAGAAAGAGGGGTAGCGGTAGTGTGAGGAAGGAAAAGAGAAGAGAGGCCGATGCAAGGAAGAAAGAACGCAAGGAAGGAAGAGAGAAAGAGAGAGTTTCAAGTGAAATGAGAAGGGGAGATTATGAGTTTTCAGGAAAAACAAAAAAAAACAATAAAACAAAACGAAACGAAAGGCAGGAATTTGAAACGGTCGTGGTAGACTTGGCCATCACGACTATTTTCCAATAAAACGATTGTGGCATTATTATTTTTTTCAATTTCATAAAATTTTTATTTTTTTTATATTTTTTTTCCAACGGGCAGCCAATCCCATGTGTTATCATGTACATCTTCCTTATATTATCATATCAAATATATTATCATCTACATCTTCCTCAACTATAAGATATTTTCTGTTACTCGTTGATATTTGATTACTATTGAAATAAGCTTCACCATATAAATACCATGTTTAGTAACAATAAATAATTCCATGTGCAATGCAAATGTGATCTAACCTCATCAATTGAACAAAATCTATGGTTTTCATATGCAACACAAGGACAATAAATCTTATCACCTTCCTATGAATTTTGACAAATGACAAAAATGCTTCTACATCATTTTCATATCTTTTACTTAATCTATCATACACATCCATTTTCGATTCATATGCAACCCCGAAAGTAAAAAATCATAATATTCAATAATATCAAGTTTTTGAAATCAAACAAATACTTAAGCTTTCAAAATAATTAAACAAATTTCCATTACATAACAAACTCAAACAATTTTATCAAAAAATAAAACTATAATGAAAATAATAAGGTAAAAATAATCAAAAATATTAATGATCACTTACAAAAAAAAAATAGATAAAATGATAGATGTGGTAGTGATGAACAGAGGTGGAGAGGTTGTTTTATATTGTAATTTCAATTTTGCAAAATAAAGGCTATGGTTGTATATAAAAGAGGATTTTGACAAAGAGTTTCGACAACCGTTTTCGAACTTTATCCTTCGTGTCATTATTTTGATATACTTTTCACTATTGTTTTTAAAAAACAGTATTGGAATCTTGGTAGGGAAATCTAACATTTGTAGTAGTGGTAAGCGAGTATACCCACTTCTATCAAATGTTATCTATTTAAGACTAACGTAACACTAGTTTAAAACTCAAATTACTCAAATAAAAACGAGTATCTCCCTTCCTCCCTCCCTCAAGCTGTCATTTCTCAAAAGCTTTGATGATTCCTGTAATAAGCTCTTCATTTCCACATTTTCCATCAGTTTCGATGTAAGACATGTGCGTTTCTTCCATTGAGATTTTGTTTTGTTCCTTTCTTCCTTTCTCTTGAATGAAGAAACAGAATTGAAAAGCATAGCAAAACTATTGCCTCATTTCCACTAGACTAAAGTATGTTGGGTCTGTAAACAGAATTGTTGGGTCTGTCACCAACTGACCACCCTCGATTTCGTGAAAGAGATCTGACAACCATGTCGAAGAAAAGAGAAAGGATCGATTCACCGTCCGAAAATGTTTTGTTTCTGCCGGTCGGTTTCAACGGTTTTGGTAGTATCAATAAGTAGTTGATAATCTCTGTGGTGGTCCTCTTGCCTAGTGGAGTCAGCCCTTAACGAACAATGATAGGCAGACTAAAGATTGCACTTCACAGTCTAAAGTATGCTTGCGTTATGCATCGGCACAATAGAATTTAATCCATTAATGGCTCAGATAAGTTACTCTTGGTTTACTTCCTTGAGAAGGGATTTTTTTTTATCTAAGAAATGAGAATCACTACAAGAATCTGGTTTTCCAGCGACAACTCTTCTTTAGCAACAACAAGCTGAGCAACATGCCAATTACCATATGCAGCTTGCCTCCTACTTACAACATGTATTGCCAAGGAACAACGTGCCTATTCCTCCTCCACCAATGCCTCCACCAATAACGTGAATTAGTGAATTAGTTTATTTAAAATAATATATTTCACGTCACATTGACATTGCACATTTCATTCCATGATTGACTAATACATTCTGATTAGTATTTCCTAACTTATGGGCATACTTACCATGTAAATGGATGTAAAACAAGAAGAACTAAAAAATGAAAAACACCAATAACTCCTACGTAATTTGAATATATTCTTCGTGTAACAAAATCTGACATATATTCTTTGGCTAGACGTGGCTATAGTGTATACTTAACACCGTGAAATATGGGGGAGAGAAAACATGAGACATAATTTGCTTGTCAATCGAGGCAAGGCCCTACAATTCAGATGTGGCTCAACCTCATTAGTTGTGATGTTAGGCTTTGCGTAACCCTTTGGTACTGCTCCAAATTTAAATATTAAGGTGCGTTTAAATGTACCCATTTAGAATGGAATTTAATGATAAAATTGATTCACTTTTCAAAAATTAATTATAACGTTTGTTAACAAAAACGACAATAACTAGAATTAAATTTTTCGATTCAGAGAGCCAATTAAACAAGTATTAAACTCATCTATTTAAGGTAATTTTTATGATGTCTCATTGTATGCTTCGTATATCATGTATGGCTTACCATGCAAAGATTAACCCAAAATAATTTATGTAAGGCAATGTTCCGTAGCTCAACATACATTTCATATCATGCATTGGTTAACATAGCTTATACTAGAGTTTCAACCGAAAAAATAAAAATAAAAATAAAAAAACATAGCTTATACTGGAGTAACTTTTTATAAAAATCTTTATTATGGCTCAAAATCTTTGTCATGTTATGTATGGCTTACTTGTGTCGTCGAATATACTGTGTAGGTGTTATCATATTTATAAATCATGATTAAATGTAAATTAGTATGTTTTTGAAAAATAACTTATTATTGTGTCTCGTCTTATGTTTCATAATACTATATTTGACCCTTGTTTTTCTTTTTATATAGATATCACTTTTGACTTAATTAACATACAATAACGTGAATAGTGAATTAATCTATTTAAAATGACCTATTTTCACATCACGTCTGATGTCACACATTTCATATCATGTCTGGCTAATTCAATATTGGTAAGTATTTTTCCAACTTATCGACGTACCCATACTATTGGATAATAAAAATGACACAAACCAAAAATGGAAAAGATCAATAACTCCTACGTAATTTATAAATAATACATTTTCTTTATGTTTAAACGAGAAAAGACTTACAGTGAATATCTAGGCACTCAAAGAATAAGGGCGTATCTGGGGGAAGAGGCTGAAAATATTATTTTTTGGTTGAAAAAAAGTTGTTTTGAAAAATGTGTTTAGGAGAAAAAACTGTTTGGGGTGAAAAAATAAAAAAATTTTAAAAATTTTTTAGAAAAAAAATATTAATATGGATATTGTTTCATTCCTCTCAAAATTCTATGTAATTTAAAAAAAATTATCTCATTTGGACTTGTATACACGAAGTTATGAACTTTTAAAGATTGGAGTTTACTGTAGTGTTTTGGAGATGTAAATAGTGAAAAATGGTAAAGTTTTAGGAAAAAAAATTGGTTTTAAATGTCTAGAAAACATAATCCAAACACCCCCTAAGCCACGAAATGCTTTAAGGAGTTGAAAATAAGCATAAATCCAGAGATTCCAGAATAGGTCAACTTTTAACTACTACTACTGAATCAATAGACAAGCAAGAGACAACTTGGCGAATTGAAATATCTTAGTAGTCAGAGAAAAATAAAATAAAAGCGATTTCCTTAGCAGCAACAAGTAAAATGGGAGCAACCTAAATCGCAAAAAAGTAAAAGCGATTCCCTTAGTAGCAGCAAGTAAAATGGGAGCAACCTAAATTGCAAAAACAGGATTGTAGGAGAGCAATAAAAGTGTCAAAAGTAGTAAAGTCTATTATATACATTGGCTATGCGTGGTTTTAGTGTATACTTAACACTGTGGAACAAGAAGGGGAGAAAACATATACATAATTTGCTTGTCAATTGAGGATAAGCCATATAATTTGGGCGCGGCTCAGCCTCATTAGGTGTGATGTTGGGGGCTCGTGTAATCCCTTGGTAGTGCTCTAATTTAAAATTAAATCATATTATTTAAAGTAACCTGTTAGGACACATTATATGCTTCATATACCATGTTTGGCTTAACATACATTGTTTAACACAAAATAATCAGTGTAACTTAATGTTCCACTAGCACAACATATATTTCATATTATATGCCTGGCTTAACATAATTCATACTTTTGTAACTTGTGCTAATAATTTTTATTTATACTATACGTACGTATCATGTTATGTCTGGTTTACTTATTTTGTCATCGAAGATACTATATATGTATTGGCATACATTTGAAAGGTAATAAACTTTTTAAAAATAATTTTCTATTGTGTCTCGGTATGAATGAAGACAAGAGGATTGGAACTCGTTGATAGGAAAGGAGAGAAAAACAAATTTGTTAAAGCAATGCTAAGAAATTTGTCATCTTTGTCATCTCGTGCCAAATGCAATAAAGGATGAGTTCTTTTTCCTTCTCTCGAACCACAGAAGCGCCTTTCATAATACAACGTTTGACTTCTTGTTTTTCTTTTTCTGACACTATTTTTGGTTAAGTTACCATAAAAGAATTATAATTAAATTTAAAAATTATATATTATCTCGTCACATCGTACCTTTCATATCATGTCTGGCTAATGCATTATTGGTAAGCATTATTCCGACTCATACAGACATACTTACCATAGTAATGGATGATAAAAATGACAAAAACAAAAAATAAAAAAGACCAGTCTCTTACTTAGTTTATGGATTAGAAAATGAGTGTTTACCAAGCCTACATGCCATTTTTCTGGTTAGTCTTTGGGATCATATTAGGTACCATTTAAATGTATGAGGCAATGGATAAATAGTACTGTTTTTAAGTTGTTTTACTATTTTAATGTATCTATATTTATATAAAATAGATAAAATATACAGACACACATTGCATTGTATGTTAGAATATAATGTAGAACAAATGGTGTTTTCAAATGCATTATAAGTAGCAGATTACAGGATGTAACATTTTTATGATCAAAGTACCGTAGAGAATGAATAGTTTCAAGTAGTAGCAATCATAAACCCTTTAAGTACGAAAATGGTAACATCTCTACTCCGAAAAGTACGGGATTAGTGGCCAGCATCTCACATGCCGACTCAGGAATATTTATAAAAGGGAAAAAGAAAAGACTGAACTCTACAAATAGGGCTGTATGTGGGAAGTGGGCAAACAAATAAATATATATATATATATGTATATGTGTATATGTACATGCTTATAAAGTGAGAACTTTGCCCCTCATTTGTTGGAGGAGCTCCGATGCAAACAAGCACGGTTCCCTCGTTCTTTGTCTTGGCGTTTCCTTCTTCCTTGGGGAATCCTTCTTCTTCCCTTCTCAGTTATCACATCTTCTCTCTCTCTCTCTCTCTCTCTCTATCTATCTATACATGTTCTGTCCTTAAACACTCATGGTTTGTTCATTTCATGGCCACACCAAGGGCGTTAATTACATATTAGATATATATTTCATACCATATAAAATCTTTATGATCTCATGCAGTCAATATTTCATTTTTGTTATCTTTTTATTTCTTGTTTCTTGACGTTGTTTTTGTTAAATTAATATTTTGTTTAGGGGATTTTAGGTCTTGGTCAGAAACTCTATCAACAAGTGGTTACTTCTTCGCCGTCTCCTCCGCCGTCTGATTCTCCACCGGTTTACTCGCCACCTCCACACTCATCGTCGCCTCTGCCACCGCCACCACCACCACCGCCACCACCATCTCCGGCGGCCAGTGATTCATCTTCACCGCCTCCGCGGAGATCGCTGATGCTGGGGTCGAACAGGGTGCCTCTGGTTATCGGAGTTGTGGCGGGGGTGGGGCTGTCGCTATTCGTGGTGGCTCTGCTTTTATTCATGAGCTATTGGAGGAAGAAGAAATCTCCTCGTGGAAATGGGAATGGTAAGTCCTAATTTTTACTTTTTAAGTCTTTTTATTTGTTTTTATTTTTTCCAAGTTCATTTAGGAGAACTAAATACACTAGTAGAAGTAAATAAAATTTTACGCTCTTAATGAAGAATCAAATAAATCTTACACTATACCAAAAATAATAATAATAATAATCTTGCGCATATCGCAAGCTAGATATTTTTATCAAGATTTTCTATCTTTTGTTTTTCGCACTAAAAAGCTATAAATTCTTAATGAATAAACCCGATCCCAAAAATAAAAATAAGTAAAATAAAAAAAATAAAACATAGGACTCTTTGTTTTTATTTTTCTTCAACTATTATCACTATCTATATGCTTTACCTAAATTAAACTAGTTTTGGCAAAGTAAGAAATAAATATGTAGCTTTTTGTTAGGGGATTAATAATTGAAAATAAAACTAGAGATATCAATTCAATCCTTATAATTGCGTATCTATTTTGTTATTGATAAGTTTTTAAATAATTATAACATCAATTAAAATTAAATATTGCATTTGATAATAACACACCATCACATAAGTTGGTCCTAAAAAATTAAGATTAGAATTAAAATCCTTAAGACCATATTCAATGTATTTGTTAATGGCCAATTCTATATTATTTGTTAACAAAGAGTATGAATTTGCCCCTTGTTTGGATTAGTGTCTCAATTAGAATTGTTTACATTTAAATATACAATGTGGTTTTGTTTGTTACAAAACATATAAGTTACTGCACTACAATGATTCAACTTAAATTCAAATCTAAATTTTCACTTTTAAAAATCAATACAATGATTTTTTTTTTCTATTTCTATATATACACTATTCAGATGTTACCTTAAATAAAATTATCTAAACATACACTTTTGAATATACAATTCAAGTTTTATATTTAGATTCAAATAATCAATGTTATAAAAATATTCTAAAACATTTAATTCCAACCTATGATCCAAATTCTACATTTGGATTCACTCATTCAGATTTGATGATATTTGTGCTCCAATGTACAGCGTTGATTCTAATGATATATGAACTTTATGCAATACTAATTTAGATGAAAAAATTGAGAAACCAACTAATAACAATCAAACGTTAAATTTATCATTAAATATAATATATGGCAACTTATTGACATAAAAAATGACACTTTATTAGACAACATTTTTTTAATTTATTTAAATATCAAAATTTATTATTTACACATATATCTAGTATTTCATTAGAGATGCTCCAACACTATTCAATGATTAATACCCGAACAAACAGCAGTTATACTAAAATTAATTCTCAACCTTTTTTTTTTTGTTGTTGAGGGAATTAATCCTGTACAAATTGATTTACTTAGATGCAAAAACATAATAAATTAATAATATTATCTACTCAAAGGAAAAACTACAATTATTTAACAAAAGTGCTGTACTATAAGTTTAATTAGTAGGTTGACAAGATACGAAACACCTAGAAATTAAAAGATGGTAAAGCTTTTCCTCAAGAGAGAGAGAGAGAGATGGTAAAGCCCTTGAAAACATTCTCGGATCATCAGCCAAATTAATATAGTGAAATTTATTGTAAATAAATAAATTTCAAGCATTTTTCGAGTTGAAATTAATCTAAATTAACATATAATAAACTTGGTAAATTTTCTCCCCCATGCAGGAGCTCATCACACCAATTCACAACGCGGCAACCACCAGAACTGGCCACAAATCAGAGAAACAAGCCCCAATGACCATGTGGTCAACGTCCTACCTCCGCCTCCTGGCGCCGGATCTTGGCTGGCCCCGCCGCCTCTACCACCACCCCGACTAGTACTACGCAGCGGCCACATGAGCTCGTCCAACTTTTCACGCCTAGTAGGCCCGGTGCTGCCACCACAGCCGCCGTCGCTGGCATTAGGGTTCGATAAGGGCACGTTCACCTACGACGAGCTGGTGGCGGCGACCACCGGGTTCGCGGAGGCAAACCTGCTCAGCGAGGGCGGGTTCTGGTACGTCCACAAAGGGGTGCTGCCCAATGGCAAGGCGATCGTGGTGAAGAGCCTCAAATCGGGCGGCGTGCAAGGCGGCGATAAGGAGTTTCCGGCGGAGGTCGAGATCATCAGCCGCGTCCGCCACCGGCACCTTGTGTCCCTGGTGGGGTATTGCATTGCTGGTGAAATTATGATGTTGGTCTATGACTTTATTCCCAATAGCACCCTTGAGTTCCACCTTCATGGTATACTTCTCTTTACTCTTCCTCTACAAATTACCATTTATTCTTCGGTAATTTTAGTTTACAAAAATTGAGATATAAAACTGTGTTAAAATTCATTGATATTGTCATGGGTAGTGACTAGTGATAATAGCATGTCTTGCGGACTTAGTACTTTGCAAGATGGTACGTTGTTAAATTTCGCATTTCTAAATTGGTCATGATCACTTTCAAATTATTTTTTAAGATTTTAATGTTTTATAATTGTTCTGTTAACATTTTTATATTTTTATTTCAAATTTAGGATTAGTTCAAATGGAATTCATAAAGTTAAAAATGAATGTTAGAAATGTCTTTATTAATTACTATTATTTAGACCAAAATACGTAACAGTGATTCTTTAATATGATTAATTAAAACACATGGGATAGTACCGAGTTTGTTTGATATATAATATAGGGCTATATTAGATATGATAATATTAAGGGATTAGAATGGTATATATAAGATAGGATACGATTAAATAATACCTTCTGTTTAAAGGGATATATAATAATTCTCTTGGAGGAAACTAAATTATAAACTTATCCAATCTAATCTTTTAAAATTTCTCACTAAATAAAGAATTAAATTCTAATCTTATCTTATCCTTCTTAATTATGTGCACTAAACAGACCTAAAAACAATACATGTGGGATATACGCGACATTTTTGGAAACAGAAAGTAGAATGCAACATTTTGATAAATTATATCAATTGTTTCATTTTTTTTTTATAACTATATGAATAAATTCTTTGTTATGGACAAATATCATGTCACACTCTCACTCCTATGTGGATCGGTTCTTTCACAAAGAGCCACGAAAATAACATTTTTAATCTTTTTTATTAAATTTTAGTATTAATTAAACATTTTTTTTCCTTGAATAAATGGCTGACAAGTTTTCACGTTTTTTCTTATGGTTGTCAAAATTAAAAATGCAGCAAAGGAACGTCAACCGATGGACTGGGCGAACAGGATGAAAATTGCTCTAGGATCTGCTAAAGGGCTTGCTTACTTGCATGAAGATTGTGAGCCTTTTTTTTTTTTTTTTTATTTTCCTCTCTCTCCTCTTTTAGACCCTCTTGTTAAGAATAATTTTGATTTTAATTTCAATTTTTAAGTAGTAATTTATATGATATATGAATTGTCATCTTTTTGTATTAATGATTGTTTAAAGGATTATATGAATTAAATATTATATCTATCAATGGAAAAATGATAACTCAGTATCATATAAATTTATAATCAAAAATTAGTATTAGACTTGATATCCGTAACACTACAATATATATTCTTTTAACATCCTTACATCTAGTTCCAAATATTAGGTCATCCACGCATTATTCATGGAGACATCAAAACCTCCAATATTTTGCTTGAATTCAATTTTGAAGCTAAGGTATGTAATCAAAATGCTAATAGAGCTTTTGTCGTATGACCTCTTATTTTGCATTATTAATAGGAATTATTTTTTAATTGTTGAATTTTTTTTAATGATATGGTCTGTAAATATTCATCTTAAAGACTTATAACATGCAAAACAAAACTATTCTAATCATAAAAATGACTCTTGAAAAATTAATCTAATAGTTAAAATGGTAAATCTCATCAACAATACCAAATAAGAGGTCCTACTATTAAGAATTCCAAATTTTGATTATTTCTCTATGTTTCTTAATTTTCTATTTCTTGAAAATTGAATATTATATGTTTGATTGATTCAGGTGGCAGATTTCGGTTTAGCTAAGCTTTATCAAGCCAAAAATACCCATGTGTGTACTGGAGTGAAAGAAACTTCTGGGTAAGAAATTAGTGTTCTGTTTGGTAACTAAATAGGTTTCGACGCATTGTTCAAATTATTTTTCTAGGGTATTTTTTTCTCGAAAGAATCTTTTTTTTTTTTTTTGGTTCAAATCTATGAACCAAATTTCATGTAATTTCTAATCTTTTTCTTCAAATATATAGATAATTACTTATATATATTTTTTAAAAATAGAAGATTGTTCTTATCCTATTTCTTATGCTCGGAATCATTCATATTCAAAGTTTAATCACTTATAAAGAGTCAATCATAAATTATATTTTGATGATATCCCGACTCTAATACTTCTAATGAAAGGTACGGTAAATTAGTAACACCAAATCATTTTTGAAGCCAGAATAAATGGCTAAGGTGAAATTAAGAACATGATAAAGTTTTTTTCTAAGGGGGGAAGAAAAGGAGATTATATGGTGTTATTCAATTTCTAGACCCAAAAAGTATCTGATTTAATTCTATTTAAGCATGAAAAATAATGAGTTTAACTCATAATATGTGCAGGTACTTTGCTCCTGAGTATGCGTCGAGTGGCAAGTTAACAGACAAAGCAGATGTATTCTCTTTTGGTGTGGTACTTTTGGTGCTAATAACTGGACAATGCCCTGGTGACCATACTGAGGACAACTTCGTTGATTGGGTTTGGATACTCCCTCTTCAATACTTGCTATTTTTTCCCTTTTAATAGTTCGCTTTGACTGGGGATTTTCACAAAATTAATGCCACATACTTGCTAATGGTACTAGGCACAACATGTCTAATGCGGTGCTTTTTGTTTGGGTGATATGCATGAACACAGGCTAGGCCTTTGTGTTCGAAAGCGCTGGAGGACGGAAGCTATGATGAACTGGCGGATCCGCGCCTGGAGAATAACTATGCCCCGCACGAGATGGCGCGCATGGTGGCCTGCGCCGCTGCAAGCATTCGCCATTCCGCGAGGCAGCGACCGAATATGATCCAGGTAATTGATCAATGGTGAAGTCAAATGCTCGAGTTTGACACATGTTTTTTTAAACAAGAATGCCCAACATTTTGATTATCTTAAGTTTTATGCCCTGATTGTTTATCGGATTGTATTCGCATTGTATTTGAATGTAAACGCAATTTTTATCCAAACGTAAAAGTATTGTATTTAAATACCAATCACATTACATTTTAAATCCAATATAATTACTATTATCATTCCACTTTTTCTACAACTTTTACTAATCATATCACATACCCTCTCTCTCTCTCTCTTTTTTCTCTATTTTTATCAATCACATCACATATAATATAATTCAGATACTTCTTATCCAAATACACATTGCATTTAAATACAAATGTAAATTATATTTAATGTATTGCATTCAATAACAATACGTTACCCAAATGCCATCTTAATTTTTAACTTGGACGTGGAAATAAATTGTGTAATTGCAATGCTTTGTGTGGATTTTTGTGTGCTAATTACTATTGTATATATTCAATTTGTTAGGAAGTACCAAAAACTTTTGTTGGTAGGAAGGAACTCATTTAGGAAAAGGATAATACTATTTAGGAAATTTCTGGAATAAAAAAAAAAACAAGTTAAACAAATAATAGCAGTTATAAAAGGGAACTTTTTTGGACATTCTCATACACAGACAAAAGGAAGAGAAACTGGTAAATGCATTTTTATTTTTTCACCGCGATATCTCTCATATTTTTACCTATAGAATCCTCTAGTGGCAGATTCTAAAAATTTTTTCAATAAGGATACCTTAAAAAAAATGCAAAAACAAAAATAAAAACAAAGATAATGTTCCATTGAATACGAGCATAATTACATGTTTTAATTTTTGTGTGGAGATACAATTATACTTTTTCTTAACAAATGGGGTTGTAAATGAAATTTTAGAGAAATATTAATGGCAAAAGTAAATTTATAAAAATTGAGGGGGCACGTGCACCATTTCGCAACTCAGTAAAGTGCTTCACCACTATACACGTAGTCACCCCGTCCTCCTAACCGGTAACACCGCTCTTTATACACTCACAACTATAACTGGCACTTTCATGGTAAAATTATTTTAAAAAAAAAAAAAAAAAGAAAGGATGATAGAGGGCTAACATGAATGCAATAACTAGATCGAACATTAACATAGTTGGGTAAAAATGATTATGAGGTAAGAGTTTAGCATTTTGGTAGAATGGTAAAATTATTTTAATTTAGTACACGTTTGGTACTAGTATTTTTTTAGCATTACATTTAAATGCAATGCAATTTTTCCCCAAATACAAAAACATTTATTCAAATACCAATCACATCACATTTTAAATCTAACACAATCACTATTTATTATTTCACTTTTTCTATTATTTTTATTAATTACATCATATATTCCCTCTCTCTCCTTTTTTTTCTTTCTACTTTTATTCATCACATCACATATTTATTATTAAAATACAATTCAAATACTTTTTTCCCAAACACACATTGCATTCAAATGTAATGCTAATGCTTTTCCTCCAAATACAAATTGCATTCAAACGCAATGCAAATGTAATGCGTTCACCAAACGAACCCTTAGTTTGGTGAAATGGTTTAATTGAGTATTTTGGTCCTTTTTCATCAAAAGTTAACATAGTTAGGTAAGGGTGTGTTGACTAATGCATTTTGATTAAGAGGGTGCCTTTATTATTTAGACAAAAAAAAAAAGAGAGAGAGAGTCAATTTAATTCTCCCAAATAATAATTTCTAAAAATTGTGGTCTATATCTAGCTCAAGATACTCAAACCCTACTATTAGCTGACTTGGCCAAAGGCATGAGAGAAGCTACTTAAATTTATAGTAAGTAGTAAAATTAATTGTGCCCCCACTGATTTATAAAATTATAATGGTGCCTTTTAAGAAACAAAATTTGAATTATGCCCCACTTAAAATTGAGAGTTCAAGTCATACTCCATCAATTAAAAATTAAACCTAACACATCCAATCAATTAAAATACGGCTCAAACTTTAAATTGTATTATCTCTTCTATATTTTCATGTTTCATGTGTATGTTGTGCTACCATTAAAAAATTTTTCTAACTTCATCACTGTTTATAGATAGCATAATGACATTTAAGGGGAGTTTGGGAGAGGTTTTGGAGATTTTTTTTTTTTTTGTTAGAAAAAAGTTATTTTGAAAAAATATATTTGGAGGAAAAAACTGTTTGGAGTGAAAAAAAAATATGTAAAATTTTAAAATTTTTTTTTAGAAAAAAAAAATATCAATATGGATGTTGTTTTTTGTTCCTCTTAAAATTCTATGCAATTTAATAAAAAATCATCTTATTTGAACTTGTATACACAAAGTTATAGATTTTTAAAATTTAGAATTTACTATAGCGTTTTGGAGATGTAAATAGTGAAAAATAATATAGTGTTGAAAAAAAATTGGTTTTGAAGATGTCAAAACCTTATCCCCAAACGGGGGCTTAGTATTGCAGCATAACTTTGATCATCTGATTTCCATCTTGACAAAGTATACGTCTATCAAAATCATTTAGTAAGCTTACAATATTGAGATCTGTTACTTGATTCTTGTAATTGTCTTTGTGATTCTTTTCATGTTTAGAAATTTTATACTTCATATGAATTAAACTAATTATCAAAATGATGCTTGTTTTGATACAAGATTATGCTAGCATTGATAGGTGATATTTCAATCTTTTATACTTCAGAGGAATAATACTAATTACTTGTTTTGGAACAGATTATGCTAGCATTAATAGGTGACATCTCACTGGAGGACTTGAACGAAGAGGGAAAACATGGCCAAAGTTCTTACTTTGGCCCCAGCTCTAAGGAATATGATTCTGACTCATACAGTGCTAAGATGAGGAAGTTTAAGACAGCATTGGACAGCCAGGATGGAAGCAGCGGGGCAAGGAGCGAGCATGGCCTCGATCCCTCTTCGAGCACTGACAATTCCTCTCAATGAGGTTAGCAGGAATGATAGTCGATTTCATAGAAATCCTTGAAGGAAAAACTCTGAAAAAGAAAAAAGGATCATGAAAACTGATCACACACCTATCCTTGCAAGCTTTTGATTCCATTCTTGCAAAAGATCACACATTGCATTTCCAATTTGCTCCTGAAATTGATTGCATTTCCAATTTCAAGCACTTTCGTGCAAAAATTTTGTTATTCAAACCTTGCATTAGGCCATGAACTTTGACGAATAAGGATGTTGGAGTGAAATAAGAGGAACATTGGTAAACCCATGCTTAATGTTATTCTTTTGTGTTGTCTAAACATGAGTGTTGAGGAAAATAATTCATGGGCATTTGCTAAATATGTATTATTATAATTAAGATTTGTTTGGATCTATTTAGAGTTAAAATTTTTAAGTTTGAATTATAATTTTTGTTTATTTTTTGAAGAAAAGACAAAAATCCAGTCAATAAATATAGTTTAATTAGAAATAAGGTGACAAACCAAATAAAAGCTTGGTTTTCTTGTGACCAATTGTAATCTTCCAGACAGGATGTTTATGTTAGCATCATGAGGTGAGTAATGACCTCCGATCATAAGTGCATTTCTACTTTATCATTCGATCATTGAAAACTTACAGTTTATTATTTTTGTTAGTTTCATTTAATCTTTTTCGTCAGAATTTCTACTAAAAGCAAATGGAATATAATAAAAAAAATTATAAGCACACCATAACCAATCCATAATCACTATTTAACAAAGATAAAACTTGACTTTTAATCAGAAAAAGGAAGGGTTTAATTCTTGCCCAGCTATACCCACTCCTACCCTACCCGTGGTTTCTTTGCATCCTTTTATTCCCATAGTTGTTGTTGATGCTTGCCGTTGATGGGGGCTCTTCAAAAGTAAAAACTTGAGAACCAGAGGTTGCGTCTTATATCCATATACCCATTTGGTCGGATATATCCAGCAGCTTGATATGAACCGTCCGATCAAAGTTGAACGGCGAGATTTGAATAAGCAATTGAGGGACAGCCTAAAAGGCAATCTGACACCCCTCATTTGTTAGGGTGCAAGTAGAAAAGTATTAAGACCTTATTTGAAAGATCGATTCAAATTTAAACTTTTATTTTTTTTTTTCTTGAAGAGTAATTAAAAATTATAATCAAATTAATCAATTTAAATATAAAAATTTTATTTTATTATAAATTCAATTCATTAATCAGATGAATATTAAAAAACACATTTTCATTAATCAAATGAAGCCCTATTTTCAACAAGTTTACTCTTCTAGCTAGTCATTACTAGTAGCTAATAAAATCTGTTACCAGACAAGAAGAAAATTCTCTTCTTATGATTACTTCTAGGCCCTCGTTTGGCACTTGAAATATTAATTTTAGATACATTTATGTTTGATTAAGTTGTTTTCTTTCGAAATCAGAAATTAACAAAAAGATTTTATAAAAACACGATTTTTCAAGAAGAAGAAGAAGAAAAAGCCAAAGCCAACAGAGGCACCCTAGCAAGCAAACAGCCTAATGATATTGATTTCGTTTTAGTTACCGGACACCTTATAGCTGGTTCAAAAATTTAATAAAAAAATTTCTTTAGTTCTTTAACAGTTTGTGATCTTTTTTGGCTTGCTTGAGTTTCTTCGCTCGGTGAATCCTCTCTTTCTTTTGGTTGTGCACAGAGAAAAAGAAAACTAGTGTTGAATCTTCAAACTTATTTATCTCTTACTTCGTTTTCTAAGAACTTGTGATTGGTTTAAACTCAAATCTTTTTATTTAATTTTAATCTTTTTAAATTAAAAAAATTATAATTAAATAAATCAATTTAAATTTAAAAATTTTATTTCATTTTAAATTCTTACCGTAAACCAATCTTACACCTAAATACAGAAAAGCAAAGCACACCAATCTGACAAAGGGCCAACACTTGCTGCCTTGCCCAGTTAACGACCCTTCCATCTTTCCCTCTCGTATTTGATACCAAAACGGTTGTCGTATTCCAACCACATTGTTAACACACTACGCTTCTATTTTTTTTTCAGACACATTTCACTTCTTTCCACTTTACATTCACTTTTCCTAAAATTTAGGTATCCAAAATCTCAACGCCATATTTGTATACAAATTAATATTTTAGGTTGTCCCAATCTTTTTTAATTTTCCTCCTAATTACCTTTCTGTCCTCCATTGAAATGTAAAACCTTTTCCTCTCCTGACAAGGTTCCTTGCATATTGTGTTTTCTTGCAGACTTTTTCGTAAAAGCGCATCAACACCTTGCCATTTGTCCTCACCCTGACATCATTTTCGTGCGCAGCAGTGTTTATATATATACATATATATACACACACATCAATGTTCATATAGGTGGGTAAGAGTAACCAGGTGGATAATATATTAAGTTTGTATTATATTTAAATATAATATATTAAATATAATATATATTTAAATAAAAATTATTTATATAATATTTAAATGTAATATTTGATTTGATAAAAAATATTTGAATTATATTTTATATAATGTTATTGATAAAAATAGAGAGATAAAAAGAGAAAAAGAAAGAAAGATGTAATATAATTAGTAAAAATAGTAAAAATATAAAATAATAAATAATGATTATATTAAATTTAAATATAATATAATTAAAATTTGAATATAATATTTTTACATCATTATATTTATACAATACGATAAACAAAGGGAACATAAATGTGCACTTAATACCTCATAATCAAGTCCAAATAAGTGACGTGTGAATTTTCCGTCACTCAAAGTTATAGAAGGACAGAATTTGTTAACAAAAAAATAGTTCGGGGGACGTGATTTTACATTTCAAAAAAGTGTGACGGGTGGACTTAGGGGTTTCTGTAATTAGTCCTTCAATAAAATATTAGTGCATACTTGTCTTGTGCATTTGAGCCCAATCATTTTGAATTGTCTAACCGTTTGGGGATAAAAATTTTGAGTTTGAATATTTTTACACACAAAAAATCTGAGCAAATTCGGAATTCCCCCTAAAATTTACTTCATTGTAATAAAAATTTTTCCCATTTAAGCTTGAATTCACTCCCTTCATTTTGTCCATTGAAATCATTGTTTTTAATATCTTTTCAAACACATATTTAGATTTTATTCTCGATTCATATTCTAGTTTCTGTGCATAATAACCCGTCAATTTAGATTGTAATTAAATGCTTTTATAGTTGAAAGAAACATTTTGATGGATAAACTTAGGCTTTATTTGGTGAACGTATTGCATGTGAATGTAATGCATTGAATGCAATTTATATTTGAAAGAAAAGTATTAACATTACATTTGAATACAATATGTGTTTGGGTGAAAAGTATTTGAATTATATTTTAATAATAAATATATGATGTGATGGATAAAAGTTGAGAGAAAAGAGAGAGAGAGAATATATGATATAATTAATAAAAATAATAGAAAAAGTAAAATAATGAATAGTGATTGTATTGGATTTAAAATGTAATGTGATTGGTATTTGAATGAAATACTTTTGTATTTGGGGGAAAATCGCATTGCATTTGAATACAATGTAAAACAAATACGTGTACCAAACACGCTATTAGGATGGAAACATTTAGCATTATAGAAAACGTCTAAATGATCAAAATATTGCCCCCAACATTTAGAATATTACCTAGAAGTTGTAAATGATAATATTTTGTGATATTTCATATCATTTCAAGTATTGCTTTTTAAATGTTTAGTTGAAATATTGGAAAATAGAAACATTTAAAATGTTAGGGCATGTTTCGGGGTATGTGTCTCCAGGGATTTTTGGACTTTTTTTTTAATACTTTTTCCATCTTATCACCACTTTTTACTACTTATATGTTCAAAACTCTACAGTAAATTCAAAATTTAAAAGTTCATGACTTTGCTTATATAAATCCAAATAAGATGATTTTTTAAATTGTATAGAATTTCGAAAAGAATCAAACAAGATCTATATTGATATTTTTTTCAGAAAATTTTTTTAAAATTTTATACTTTTTTACTCCAAACATTTTTTTCCCCAAATACATTTTTCAAAACTTACTTTTCTCCAATAAAAAAAAAATTTGTCTCCAGACACCCTTCAAACGGGTCTTAGGAAATAGTTGACACTAATGGAGAGCTCTATTTATATTTTCAATACCAATCGAATCAATTGCAACAATTTGAATATGTAAAACAAACGAGATTGAATTTGTGGCTGTGAAGAAATTTGTAAATTGGATTGCAATCTAATGGTGTGCCAAGCGTAGGTTGGTTAGTCCCAGTTTGGGAGTTGGATTACTTCATTCAAGAAAAGAAATTCAATTGATTAGAGAGAAAAATAATGACAAGGCATTTATAATTAAATAGCCTTCTTTTAATAATTTTTTTAATAAATGAACAAAAATTTTAAAAAATTAATTAAAAACTATTTTTCTTAAAATAGTTAATTAATTTTCATAAATGATTAATCACTTATTGATCATAATACAAATTATTGATTTTCTTAGTTAATCACTAATTGATTAAACTTGAAAAAATAACAAATAATCATTTTACTAAATAAAAAAAATTTGATTATTTTTTAAATTAGGTAATGGAAACAGGACAACTAGCCTAATGTTCCAAATAATAATAAGTAGATCAATAAGACCGCTAGCTTATGCAGAGTAAAAACGACAGTGCAAATGGTAAAACGACTGTGGTAGTTATAACATTGAAAAGGTTGAAATAAAATAAGAAGTGAGAATATATATATATATATATAAACGGTTTTTATCATGTAAACTAACTCGACATTTAAATGGTTACTCTTTTATAGAAAGTTATCTTCTTGTTTCATAAAAGTATTCTCTTTCTTTTAATCTTTATCATATTATGCTAAACGTACTAAATTTTTAAAATAGAATATCTGAAAATGATTTTTGTACATGTAAACAAATAGGCTTTAATACCATGGATGATTGTGATATAATGACAAGGAAGGTCTGTTTAGAACTTTCATTTTTATTAAATTTCAAGTTCAAGTTGTGATGCACGCAAAAGTCTAGCATTTTGACAAAAAAAGATCTCGTGCTACATGCTCTTAAAATATAAGATCTGCTAGTTATAAATATCTAAAATCATATTTTTTGTCATCCTACCAGAACAATCAATGAACTTATCCAATAATTTCTAGAACGAGAACATAAGAACACTAACGATCCACTTTTTCATTTTTGAAAAAAAAAAAGAAAAAAACAAACAAACAAATAGGTAGGTTTTAATCATTCATGTTTTCAGCGTGAAGGAAAGCATACAAGTGCCCTTTATTATAAATACATGCAAATCATCAAGAATGAATGATGAATAGGACAGGGTCTTTTTTGTAAAGTTTGATAAGAAAAATAAAATACAATAATAAGAAATTAAATTTTTAGTGTAAGAACTTCTAATTTTAATGGCCGTAATTGTAGTTATTTTAATAATTAAGCTATTTTTTTGAAGTGAAATTAAGGAGGTGTTTGAATAATATATTGTGTTCACATTGCATTTGAACGTAATATGCATTTAGATTAAAAAGTATTTGCATTGCATTCAAGTGCCATTTTTTTAATATGAAAAGTATTTAAATTATATTATGTGTGATGTAATTGATAAAAGTATTAAAAAAAAGGAGAGAAAAAGAAAATATGTAATGTGATTAGTAAAAGTATTAAAAAAAGTAAAATAGTTAATAATGATTGTATTGAATTTAAATTGTCATATAATTAGTGTTTGAATGTAATATTTTTATATTTAGATAAAAATTACATTATATTTAAACACAATGTGGTGATCAAACGCCCCTAAACTAATTTTTGAAGGGTCTAATATACAGTTTTGAACAATTATTATAAATTCTTTTTTTCCAAAATTATGGGAGCAATTCCTGCCATTGAAATTCTGGAAAAAAAATTTTATAATAATTATTGATAATGTAAAGATTAATGATTAAAGACTCATTTAAGGGGTGAGTTTCAACCTATCTCTCATGAGTTATTACAGTCTTTTTTATCTTTTTTCTTAATTTTTATTATTTTAGTCTATTTTAATTTGTATTATATAAATTTCAATTTAACTTCCATTCCAGCCTAAAAAAAAAGCGTGGTATGAATTACTAATTTCAATATTCAAACAAGAGGTTTTTTAAAAAAACCTCATTTGTGATGGATATTCTTGATATCTATTTTTAAATTATAATAAATAGCATTTTTACAATATTAAATGAAAGCATAACTTTAGTTTTTAAAAACAGTAAATTTATTAAATAACTTATTTATTTACTAAAAGCAAATTTGCTATTCATGACTATTTACTTTAAGTATTTTTAAACTATACCATTTACTTTAATTTTTTACTGTATTACACTATCTACTTCATCCTAACAGTAACAATATTCTCATTTAATAAAATAAATAAGGGGACTTCTACAATATTAATAGGGTAGAATTTGTTGATCTTTATTTAATGGGCCAAAAAGAGCAACTGACCACCAAACTAAAATATACCATCCCACATGATATCACATAACCACCCCCCCCCCCCCCCCCCCCCCCCCACCAACACAACTAAAAAGAAAGAAAAATCCACAACAACAACAACAACTGCCGACTTTTCTAAACTCGCCAATGACACCCACGAAGGACCAATTGATGAGGCAATTGCCGCTTGGAGACTGTCATGGAACCTAAAGAACCATCAATGCTGAGGACGGAGGCTGGTGAAGAACAATAGAGGGAGGGGGACGAACGCAATCGACCCTGTAATTCGCGAAACCTTCTTCTCTGCGACGCACGAGAAGACAAGGTGGTGGCGGGGTCCTCTCTACAAATCTTTCCGATTTTGTCACGTCTCTGTCGGAATCCTGATTGTCGAACGGGAAACGCCACGGAACTTGACGACCCGCCGGGGCAGATGATGGAGGCCAGCAAAGAACGATAGAGAGAGGGAGGCGAACGCAATTGTGATTAGTCCTGCAATTTGAAAACCTTCTTCTCTGGCGCAAAGAAGGACCTTTTCCGGCGAGGAGCATGGGAAGGCAAGGTGTGGAATGGCTGCTAGATTTTATGTTTTATTCCCCGATGGTTTTTTTTTTTTTAATGTTTTTGAAATATTTTTATAAATAATTATAATTTAAAATAATGATTAATCAAGCACAATACGTCTTATAATTGTTTAACGATTCTTCAATATGAACTATTAAAACTCAATTAAATAGTTAGAAATTTTTACCCCATTGACAGAAAAGTATATAGGTCTTCATTGTAGAATTAGCCGATAAATATAAATATTGGAGTTGTAAATTTAGTAGAAAGGTTGAGAAATATGTTTTTTTCCATTTCTATTTTCATTTTTTAAAGCTTACAAACTCAACAAATTTTTTGGAAACATATCCAAAATCAATATTACTTTTTCTTGTACTTAAATCAATTTATTTAAAAAATATAATTAAATAAAATTTCAATATCTCAAGTTCATTTTCAAAATATTTTCATTTTCATTTTAAACCTAAAATAAAATCATTCCCAAAATATGATCAAACAAGCCCAACTTTTTAATTATTTTTCATTTCCTTCACAAAAATCACTCTCACTATTTTTTGTTTTGGTTTTCGTTTTCAAAGCATTTGCTAAACAAATGCTAGTTAGAGAACATTTTCATTTATGCTTAGGTAAATTGCTTGTTTGATTCATAACCTTTTCATAAAATAGTGATTTAATCCTTAATATTTTTATATAGCTAATATGTCCTTATACTTTTTAAAATGGTGCAATTTGATCAATTTTAGATAAAAACATTAAAAATTTAACAAAAAGTGTAACATGAATAACACATAATTTACTATTTAAGGGTGATTAAGAAAACAAATTTATATTATTCAACTTATATATGTCATATATATAATCTACTACGTTTAAGCTTTAACCTTTTTTAGTAAAAAATACCAGATTACACTATTTTAAAAAGTTTGAAAACCTTTAACCACAAAAAAAGGTTAAAGACCAAATCATAATTTTATAAAAAAAGGTTAAAAACCAAACAAGTTATTTGTACTTTTTACTGAAACATTTCCAAAAGAGTTGTACTAGAAATACTAGTTTTAATTCTAATTTTTTTAATACCAACTCACATATTATATTTTCATTGATCGATACTAGTGCTATATATATGTACTGCTTGGCCACACCCAACTTGGCCTATGTGAGCAAAAAGGGAAATACAAGATGGGCCACAGCAGCCCTAATGAAACAATGAGTCGCCCAACCCGACCTTATAGCCCCATTGTATAACCTGTTACTTTAAGGGATTTTTTAAAAAATATTTTTATATGTAAAAATTTTTAAAAAAGCTTAAAAATTTTATAAGCCGACAGGGCGCACCCATGGACCTAAAACTTTTGCCCAATCTGGTTTGAATACTAAGGTCGAGCTGGGCAAACCTATGGGCAAAAAAATTAGACTATGGGGCGATCCGTCTGATTCGATCCATATTTATAGTTTTAATAGATGCAATCTACATAAAATTAGAATTTGTGTCCCTATCATTTTTCTTTCCAACAATAAGCATCTGTTTGGATGGTAGGTTTAGTTTAAGTTTAGTTTAAAATAAACTAAATTAGAACTAAAGTTAGGCATTTATTATGCAAATGTTTAGTTTAAACTTGTATTGTAAATTATACTGAAATAGTAAAATTAGAGATAAAAAGTTGTTAAAGTAATGCCTATAAAGCTATATTCAAACTTGGTCTAAATGTTAAACTTAGAGCTCTTATGGCAGGATGATTGGAACTTTTATTTGAAGGTTAAGAATGATTGAAATAATAAAAGTTAATAACAAAATTTAAAGAAAAAAATAAAAAATACTGTAACAAACCATGCAGATAGATTTAAGCATAAGCCCTTAACTTGTTTTAAGCTAAATTAAGGGTTTATTTGGATTTATGGTTTGAGCCCAAAAAATTGAGTTTAAACTTAATCCTATATTTGGTTTGCTAGTCTCTTTCAAACTATTTGGTCTATGACTTATACAATGTTTTAGACTCAAGAACACTGTTTACAAATATTCTCTTATACAAAAAAATTGTACTAACTATATGAAAAAGTAAAATAAAGCACAATTTCTAATATAAGTTTAAACTCAACTTTTATCATTAAAATACTTTTAACTCAAGATGAAATTCTTTAATTTAAACTTGAATATCAAATATAAAATTTATTTAATTATTTAATTCATTTCAAACTTTTATCGTTTCAAAATTTTTTATTCAAACTTATGATCTAAACAAATTCAAAAGCTTAATGAGGCAATGAAACAAACATTTAGAAACAAAACCAAACAACCTGGGGCGTTTGCTTTTTGTTTTTGAAAATGATTTTCTATTTTTAAAAACATAAAAAATAAAATTAGTCCCAAAATAATGTTTTCAAAATCATTTCGAAAATATTATTTTCAATTATATTGTTTTTTTTAGGTTTTTTGAAAATGAAAAAAGTTGTTTTCATTTTCTCCCTTCAGCTTCTCTCTCTCTCTCTTTCTTTCTCTGCTTATACAGCATCAATGATGATCATATCAGATGATGGTATCTATATTCGGCGAAGGGCAATGACCATGGACTAGCGATGATGGTGACGGCCAGCTCGCGATAATGATTATCGACTCATGACCTAAATCTCGTTGTCACCGTACCTAGAGTTCAGAGCACTAATGTTTTTTTATCTCTATCTCTTATTACAAAACCTATCACCAAAAGTTTTTTTTTATTATGACTAATAATTTATTTTTTATTATTTTTTTAAAATTAAAAATAAATATGTTTTTATAAAATACTCACTTATAAAATGGATTTTCAAAATATATAACCAAAAAAGTTTTATTTTCATGTTTTTCAAAATATATACTTAAGTTACATAATCAAATACAATTTCAAAAATGATTTCAACATAATTTTCAAAACATTTTTATTTTTAGTTTTTTAACAGAAAACATCTCAAACCAATACCAAACTTCACTTCATTTCTCATTTCAACAATGTACTGTTCGGGTCCATCTTATACTCTGAAGTGGCGCACTCTGATTGCTTTAACACCGAACACCATGTCCTTGATCCGCACAGAATCACAGCCCTCTCTCACATCCGAGCCCCCCCCACCCCTCTCTCTCTCTCTCTCTCTCTCTATTCTCCGGGGCTTTCTGTCTTCTAAATCCATCTTCTTCTTCGAACTACCTCCCCCATTCTCTCTTCAAACACCTCACTGGTTTTTTCCTTTCCGTCTCAGACCAAACGCAACAGCTCTTTCTTACCAAAATTCCTTCTAGATCCTTCTAGAACCTCCAATCCGCTCCGCCATGGCTCAGCCTCTGGTCAAGAAGGACGACGATCGCGACGACGAAGGTACGCCTCTCCCTCCCTTCCCTCTCGCTTCTCGATTTGAATTTCCTTTCCATTTTCCGTTCAATTTTCGTTTCCGTTTACGCAAAGCGCTGAATCAGCTGGTTGTTCGTCAGATCTTTGGTTTTACGCGATTTCGATCTCATTTCGGTTAGATTCGGGTGAATTTGGGGTTTATCTGTTCTTGATCTGGTTCGGTTTCGGTTGATCTGAGTAATTTCTTAGTTATTCTGCTTGTAAATCGCAATGTGGATTTTTGTTTGAATTACGCGGTTATTGTTCTTGGTTAATCTCGATTCAATGTGCTTGGTTTAGTGATTTAGATCTTGTTGCGTCTTTGGTTAGGTTTAGCTCTTCGTTAAAAGTGATGATTGAATTGTAAGTATAATGTTGACAAAAACATTGTTTTGATACGAAATATGGTATATTTGTCGTTTCGCAGCGGATTATTCTCCGTTTTTGGGAATCGAGAAGGGTGCTGTTCTTCAGGAAGCTAGAGTTTTCAATGATCCTCAGCTAGATGCGAGAAGATGCTCGCAGGTTATTTCTTTTTCTGCTGCCCGATGCGCATTGGCATTTCTTCAATATTCTTCTCTGGTATTCAGAGCTGATTTGGGTTTATTCCGTGTTGTTTCAGGTTATTACCAAGCTTTTGTATCTGCTGAATCAGGGAGAAACCTTTACAAAGGTTAGTTTTCTTACAGACTGAGATCCGTGCTAGGCATTGATCTGATCCGCTCACTAATAATTAGTTTGTTTTGATTTTAGATAATAGCTTACAGAATTATGTTATTATTACATGCTGGTGAAATCTATTGATATTGTTGTGCTTTTAATTAATAGATTGAAGCTACGGAGGTTTTCTTTGCGGTAACAAAGCTTTTCCAATCGAGAGATATAGGATTAAGGAGGATGGTTTATCTAATGATAAAGGAGCTCTCCCCCTCTGCAGATGAGGTGAGACATGTCAATGGGCATAATTTCCTTTGGTATCTTACCTTTGCATGTGTGAAAATGTAACTGACTTTTGCTTGTTTTGGTGTTGGCATTAGGTTATTATTGTGACGAGCTCCCTTATGAAGGATATGAATAGTAAAACTGATATGTATCGGGCAAATGCTATTCGTGTGCTCTGTCGGATTACAGATGGAACTCTGCTTACGCAGATTGAGCGTTATTTGAAACAAGCCATTGTTGATAAGAATCCTGTGGTTGCAAGTGCCGCTTTAGTTAGTGGCATCCATTTGCTCCAGGTGCTCTTGTTGTGTTTATTATACTAGGTCTGATTTTTCATATCTAGATGATCTTGTCCTCAGATATCTCTCCATTTTCTGACAGACAAACCCAGAAATCGTGAAAAGGTGGAGCAATGAGGTTCAGGAAGCTGTTCAATCAAGAGCGGCTCTTGTACAGTTCCATGCACTGGCTTTGCTCCACCAGGTACTCTGGATTTTTGTTTTTCTTGTATTATTACTTTATTAAGAATTTGAGGAGTAAGACCCAATTTTTAGAATGATTTGGCCATGTGAACTTTAGTTTTCCGTTCTAGTATGTTAATATTTATAGTGTGAAGATGCCATGGTTGTAGTTTTTAACTATCGATAAAGTAACTGTCAAATATCAGAGCAAGTCTTTATTTCTTTCCTTGGATATTCCATTGCCTTGATTAGTATTTGTCCTCCAGTCCTTGTGTTATAATTGCATGACTTTACCTTTTTCTTTCATCCAGATTATATATATTTGCGGAGGTTCATGTAGTTGTGATTTTATTTTTGAAAAAGCACAATAATACCTGTATTAGACGTATTATTTATTTAATTTCTTAAGGATTCCTGAACTGTTCATTTTGCAGAATTTTAGGGATGTCTTTGATAATAAGTATCCGTATATTATATTGCAGACCATTAGCAATTTGATAGCACGAGGGTGATGTGTGTGCGTGTGTGTGCACCAGGTTTTTTTTTGTTTTTTCCCCTAACTGTTTTTTAATACCCAGGGTTCCAGGTTAAGCCTCATTTTTATCATGAAGGAATAAAATTGTATATTACTCATGAATACCTTATAGGTACTTTATTACAGCTTAGATAAATCCCTATTAACAAAATCCTGGTGTGGAGGATCTTTGCAAGTTGAAAGTATTTTCCTCCTATACTGTAGCTTTCTGCAATAGTTTCCTTGTAGGAAATCAATTAACTATTATAGGGGGTAAGTATTATGCTGATAACTGGTCTCAAACTGCTATCTGATTTGCTCTGGTTTCCTGTTCCCGTGTGTTTCATATTGAAGTTAAAACTGCTTAAACTGTAGTAGATAATGTATGGCTTTTTCTTCCAACTAATGCACTATGATGTTCTTCTTGAAATTGCAGATACGGCAGAATGATCGATTGGCAGTGAGCAAGTTGGTCACTAGCTTGACAAGAGGAACTGTTCGTTCCCCATTGGCCCAGTGCCTATTGATTCGCTACACTAGTCAGGTGCTTATTTAGCTGGAAATATCATTTTTTGTGGAATGTTGTATGCTTTTAGTAAATGTCTTTTTGTTTTTTTGTATCTATGCAGGTTATCCGAGAGTCGGGTGGCAACAACCAAACAGGGGACCGTCCATTTTATGATTATCTTGAGAGTTGTCTACGCCATAAGGCAGAGATGGTCATATTTGAGGCTGCCAAAGCAATTACAGAGCTCAGTGGTGTGACCAACAGGGAATTAACTCCCGCAATCACTGTTCTTCAGCTCTTTCTAAGCTCTTCCAAGCCAGTGTTGAGATTTGCTGCTGTGCGCACTTTGAACAAGGTTTTTCCCCAACCTATCCTCTCCCCTGGCTCTATTACTAATTCTTATGAAACCTTGCTTATGGTAAAAATCATGTTGCTCGAGTTTTTTACTTAGTTGAAGAACATAGTAAAGCAACTTGAAGGCATAGGTGTTTAAATTGCTTTCTCTGAGTTAATAAAAGTAGGATAGGGCGTGAAATAAGGTTATAAAATCAAGGGATTTTTTTTTAAAATTTAAATCGCTATTATATCATATTTACTGGATGCAGAAGTGCATTTTCTAGATTTATTAGATTGCCTGATAAAATATGGTGCCGAAAATATATTTTGCTAATGCATTCTAATGACTTTCAGGTGGCAATGACACATCCAATGGCTGTCACGAATTGCAACATTGATATGGAGAGTTTGATTGCTGATCCCAACAGAAGCATTGCCACTCTTGCAATCACCACGCTTCTGAAGACAGGGAATGAATCAAGCGTGGATCGCTTAATGAAACAGATAACTAATTTCATGTCTGATATTGCTGATGAGTTCAAAATTGTTGTGGTGGAAGCAATAAGATCATTGTGTTTGAAGTTTCCATTGAAGTACAGATCTTTGTGAGTGATTTATTACATGTATCTTTGTGAGTGATTTATTACATGTTCATGTTCTATGCTTTTTAATTTGATTAATCTTTCAGCTGCGTTTCTTTTTATTTTTATTGATGATACTGGCTAATGTTCTTTGTTCTGGTTTTCAACAGGATGAACTTCCTTAGCAACATTCTCAGAGAAGAAGGTGGATTTGAGTACAAAAAGGCAATTGTTGATTCAATTGTGATCCTCATCAGTGATATCCCTGACGCAAAGGAAAGTGGGTTGCTTCATCTATGTGAGTTCATCGAAGATTGTGAATTCACTTATCTTTCCACACAGGTGGGACTTTTATCCATCTTTGGTCCAACTATTTCTTTCGCTCTAGCCTCTAGATGCTTCTTTAATAACCCTCCATCCTCCATTGCACTGTTGGAACTTTGAAATTGCAGATTCTTCACTTTTTGGGTATTGAAGGGCCAAAAACCTCAGATCCTAGCAAATATATCCGATATATTTATAATCGAGTACATCTTGAGAATGCAACTGTCAGGGCTGCTGCTGTGAGCACATTGGCAAAGTTTGGTGCTCTGGTTGATTCCTTGAAGGTAGACCCTTTTTTTATTATTATTTTTTTATTTTGCTCAAATCGCTGTTCCTTTTTCACCCCTTTCAGTTACTGATATGAGTTGGAAATGCATTTTTCCCTCTGCTTCAGCCCCGAATTTTCATTTTGCTTAGACGATGTCTCTTTGATAGTGATGATGAGGTGAGTTCCTTTGGACATAACAAATTTTCAAGCTGTCTACCTTTGATTTGAGCTTTATCACATATGATGTTACGATATGCTGGGGAGTTTACGTAACATTTTATCATGTGCTTGGTTTCCTGGTTCATCCTGTTTTTAGCTTTGAAAAGCGAATTTCTTGGAGTTTTCAATTCCAGAAATGTTAAATCTGTGAATAATCATTTATTTTCACGATATTATTATAATGGCTATGAGTGATATCCTTTTTCAGGTTCGTGATAGGGCAACTCTTTATCTAAATACACTTGGAGGGGATGGCGCTGTTGTTGAAACTGACAAAGATGTTAAAGGATTCCTCTTTGGATCTCTGGATGTCCCACTTATCAATCTGGAAACAAGTTTGAAAAACTATGTGAGCTATACCAGTCCCCTTTGACATTCTGTGCCATGAATGGCATTCATCTCGTGTTCTTACTATGCTTTTATATTGTTACAGGAGCCTTCAGAAGAGCCCTTTGACATTAATTCCGTACCCAAGGAGGTTAAGTCTCAACCTCTTGTAGAGAAGAAAGCTCCTGGTAAAAAACAACCTGCGGGTGCTCCTCCAAGTGGCCCTCCATCCACAGTTGATGCTTATGAGAAGTTGCTTTCCTCTATTCCAGAGTTTTCAAGCTTTGGGAAGCTTTTCAAGGTTCTATGTCCCGAAATTTCCTGAAGTTTTGTAACGTACTTTTGGTTAAACTTATCCAACTGAAGTACTAATTCTATTTGTTATTTTTATATCAGTCCTCAGCACCCGTGGAGCTTACAGAGGCAGAAACTGAATACGCAGTTAATGCGGTTAAGCATATTTTTGACAGCTATGTTGTATTCCAGTATAACTGCACCAATACAATCCCAGAGCAATTGCTGGAAAATGTAATGGCAAATTACCCAAGGCCATGACTCATATTTCGTAACTCTGATTGTGAATTTCTTTTCTCCTTTCTTCAACCGTTTGTTTCTGTCCATGTCAGGTCACTGTCATAGTGGACGGTTCAGAGGCTGAGGAATTTTCTGAGGTGACAACCAAGCCTCTAAGATCTCTTCCCTACGATACACCTGGACAGACTTTTGTGGCATTTGAGAAGCCTGAAGGAGTCCCTGCAGTTGGAAAGTTTTCAAACATGTTGAGATTCGTTGTTAAAGAGGTACCTAGTTCTTCCCTTCCTTCAAGGATATCTATCATCTTCTTCTCTCTGTACCTTTGATCTTAGGTCACCAGATGTAGCGCTACCTATTATGTGTAGGTGCTAAACTTGTTGAGCTATGTGCATTTAATTTGATTAGCATTATATGCTAGTCTTGTCATCTTGGAAAAATATCAAAAGGATATTTTGGTGTAGAAAGTCACAGGATATAGGTCCTTGGTGGCATTTTCTACAAGCACACATATTTGTTGTAAATCATTTACGGCTTTCTGGTATGATCATTATTTACTAAATATCAACCACGGATGGTAAAGGCATACTTTAATAGAAAATCTACAAGGAATGCATTTCCATTCAAAATTAGACATACCATTTGGAACCCAGCTACAAAACCCTTTTTGTTAATTTTCATTTACGATTAATTTCTGGATTTGCCAGGTTGATCCAAGCACGGGTGACGCAGACGATGATGGTGTAGAAGATGAGTACCAGCTGGAGGACCTTGAGGTTGTTGCTGCTGATTACATGTTGAAAGTTCCAGTCTCCAATTTCAGGAATGCGTGGGAAAGCATGGATCCTGATGGTGAGCGAGTAGATGAATATGGCCTTGGCCCAAGGGAGAGCCTGGCTGAAGCTGTGAGTGCCGTGATCAACCTTCTGGGGATGCAGCCCTGCGAGGTAAGTTTGGCCATGTGTCTTGCCATCATCTTTTTATAATTGTAATGGATCATGTTGATAAACTTCCCTTTAGGCGTAGTATTCCATATCTAACAGTGAAATGTGTGTATCTCCAGAATGAACTATATGTTCCAATCTTTTTGTATTTCAGATTGGAAATACTTAATAAATGAAACATGGGAAGGTTTTATGACGCTTTTCTAGAGCCCATAAATTGGACTCACTAGTATCATCAAGCAAAAGGGGAGGTCCTGTCTAGTTAAATCATTAAACGGCAATTGACAATTTAGCTATCAAATTTGTCACATTGCAGTGAAATTATCATTTTTTAAGTAGTCATTGACAACCCTTCCAAGCGCTCTGTGCATCTAACTTTTCTGCCTATACTAGGACTGATAAAGTACGTCATTTTGTATCGTCTCCAAATTTGCTTTGAAGAGGCTGTTGTGATTTGTTTTTTTTTTATTATGCTTCGTTGCAGGGTACGGAAGTCGTTCCCAACAACTCAAGGTCACACACATGTCTGCTATCTGGCGTATACATAGGCAGTGTGAAGGTGCTAGTGCGGCTGTCTTTTGGGATCGATAGTTCGAAGGAGGTTGCCATGAAACTGGCTGTCAGATCTGATGATGAGAACGTCAGTGATGCCATTCACGAGATCGTGGCCAGCGGTTAGTTAGTTGCCCTCAAGTGTTTCGTCCGACTCGGAGGCCTTTTGATTTTCTCCATGAGATAGGTAGCGGAGGACTTTCCAACAATGAAAACTGCCATTCTGTAGAGAAAGAAGCATTTCACGAACATTTAAAATTTTAAAAGGTGACCCACCCACCCCCCCTCTTTCTTGACAAGTAAAATTCATATTTTCTCATTATATATGTGACATTGAATTTTGAGGCAGCGTCTTCAGTTACAAAGCAGTGAATTGTATTGTTTTCGAACTCGACTCGGACGTATACAATTATGTAATTTTTTTGGGTATATTTGGTATTTCAAATTCAGTCCAATAATTGATTGAGACACATGATGCTGGGTGTTATGCTTTGTTCAATTGGCATATGCCATTACTAGGCACTCGAGTAATTTTTCCCATAAAATTAAAGTAAAAAAAGCTTCTAATTAACTAGATTGTTTTTGGTATTATAAATTAACTACGATTGTTGAGGAAAAGGTGACGGAGAGGAAATAAATTCTCGTTTGAAAGAAAATTCCGAGCTGATTAATTATTTTGTTGACGAAAAGGTGGTGGAGAGGAAATTAATTCTTGTCAAAATAAGAAAAAAAAAAAAAGAGAATAAAATTTACATGCGTAGGCACGAGGGTGACGAGGAAAAATGACGCAAATGAAAAACTTTACAATTATATTTCACTACTTTGTCGTTGCATTTTAGTGAAAGTAAAAACAAATGTGCCAGGATAAACACTCCGAACGACCACGTCTAAGACACAGTCATTGTATTTCTTCCTGTACCCCACATTAATTAGATCTCATATTTTTCCTCTTCTTTTTCTTCCGTTCTTTTCTTTGATAAAGTTCATTTATTTACCAAAATTTTGATATACACCATAGGGCAACTGAACCTTTTAGCAAAAGAAACAAAAAATTATTGTCATAAAAATGCTACTGAACCACATAAGAGAGGGGAAATTTTAATGTGAAGGATGGCTGCGGAATCTTGACGAGGGACGAGGGTGTGTGTTTAGCCCACTGAATCAGCCTAAATAGAATTAAAAGAATAAAAAAAAATGACCTCTATATTTCATTACAATACAAATTTTACCCCCCATATTTTTAGTAACCGTGACAATGTCTTTTATCTTGCAAAAATTTCTCAAATTAGCTAAAATATAAGATGATAACTCAAATCATTTTCTTAACACGCATGACATAACTTTAGTCACAGGAAAAATAATAATAATAATAAACTACACATTTGACAATATAGATGATGAATTTGTATGGTTGATGATTTACTTCTTCCTATAGACAGAAACTTTTTGTTTATAATTACAGATTCTATGTTTAAAAAAAAAAAAAAAACTCTGAAAAAAATGCAGTTCCTGATGAGGGTCACCGGCAATACTTCACATCTGAAAAGTTTTCAAGTACCGCCGAAAGAGGGGGCGTTGCTGCAAATCTGGGTGACTGAGTCATGGCGGAGAGCTAGGTAGGAATCCAGTAAGTCACAAGTCCCGTCGCTACCGAAGCGGTAGGTTGCAACCCACTTCCTCAGCACAGCATGATCCCCCCAACCCCAAGCAGCGGCATGCGCCATCACCCCATGTCCCCCCGTAGGGATGAGATCTTCACCCCCACCCAAAAAGTTATGTTTTGTTTTGGCTTTTTCCTTTTTCTTTCTTTTTTTTTTTTTGTGTGTTTTTTAATGGAATTGCCTCGAGTTGTTCTTTTAATTTCAAGTCCTCGAATATTCAAGTCTTTAAATTTTCTTAAGTTTTTTATTTTTTTAATTTGTGAAAAAGAAAAATCTAGCGTGCGTGGGCGCACTAAAGTCTGTTTACACCTCGCTGTCTAATAATAATCCTAGTGTCTCTTATTTGCGTTCCCTACATTGCAATTTCTCCGCCAAAAATGAAATTCAACTTATCCAAGTTGTTATAATTTTAGGTACTCGGTGCAAAGAGGGAAAGTACAGGTGGAAATATTGCAGCAGAAAGGGGGGAAAATAAAAAGGTAAAAGTGGAAATATTCAAGCATAAGAAAATGTATAGGTTTTCAACCCAAAAAAAGAAAAAGAAAAAGAAAAAGAAAAAAAGATAATGTATAGGTAGGTAGAAGTAAAATTCAGGCACGTAGAAAGAGAACAGTATCTAGAGTTGAGCAGGTCTCAAACAATATATACTCTTTTCAATATTAAAACAGGTCACATTTTTGGATTCTGGACTGCAACAAGCAATTCATCACAGGATGGTAGTTTCTCAAACCCCAAACAAAGAATGCTGTAAGATGGCAATAAGAACCACATTATGGATCTGAGAAAAGTTGAACCTCAGGAGGCAACGACGGTTTCTCTATGCCTCCATGGATCAAAGTACCCTCCTATGCCCTCCAAACGCCCATATCTGGAGAATTACATTCAAAACAAAAAAAAACCGACTTAGACTCCTCTTACAAATAAGAGCACAAGAAATTACCAGAACAATTCCTTTGAAAAGGATGGACAAGGATGGACGATTCAATGATGCAAGTGAGGATTTGTTTTGATTAGATCAAGCCATAAAACTAGCACTTCCAATGAATGTCTTGATCAGTCAGTATCCATATGTTTACTTTAGCATTTAACAACATAAGGCCAGGACTATGGCATGACCGGCCTTTTTTTTTGGTCATATGGTACAAGCAAGTTATCAGGTGTTGGATGGTGCAAAAATCGATTTGGCCACCAAAATTTGAGCTGTTATCGTCAGGAGCGACCCAACAGCAAAAAATTTCAACAGTTCAGATTTCTTATCAACTGTTGCCCAACTCCTGAAAAAGCATTGCACCGTAGGACCAGATTTTGACTGGTCATGCTGACTGAAAGTTATTCTGTGGAATTTTATTTCAGTTCCAAAATAAGATCCTGGACAATCAATGTCACGTTGCCTCCTAAGAAAAAGTGAAGTACTAACGATCCCCCTAATTGCATAAATCATAGAGCTCTAATAACTCCTTTAAAGAAGTCATTTTTGCGTTTGATTAGCTTATTTATACCAACCTTGAGGTTTGTATCCCAACTTCCTGTACACAAGGCACTCCCATCAGCTGACAAACCCAAACAGCTAATTCGACCCTCATGTGAATTTTGGAGAGATCCTAAGTTCAAAACCACCTGCCACAAATATAATTGTTAATCCATTAAAACACAAGCTGGGAAATCTACCAGAACACAGGCACAAAGAATTGGATGAGGTACAGGAAACAGAATTAGTACATGAAATTTTATAGGCTGAGGTTTTAAATTTGAACACTGAAAATTGTAACGAGCCTCCTTTTTTTTTTTTTTTTTTGGGTGGTGAGAAATAATATAATCAATTTTGTACTCAGGAAGTGTTGTGACAGAAACCGGGAAAAATGGAACGTAGGGGGTAAAATAACCCGATCAGATAGATCCATTGACATATGTTTTGAATAAAACACAAAAATAAACTGCCAGACAAGACCGTCCAAAATTTGGAAATTCACTGTGTCAAAGACTCAAAAGCAAATACTTATGTCCAGCTAATATAATGGCAAAACAAATGTTTCGTTGATAACTCTTAACAATTTTCCAAGATAAAATTGAAATCTTGTTCTCAAGCCATACAAAGCACGGTAGACAACTACCTCATAGTCGTAACCTCAAACATTGTAGAATCACATGGACATAAATAAAAGCCAATGAAGTGCCACTCAACAGGCAATGCAAGAGAATATTTCTGCAAAGAATAATGAAGAGGCACTTTAATATGCAGAAAGTAAAAAATTACCTCGGCCAATAGAGTATCCCATACATAAAAATCGCCATTCCCATATGCAGCAAAGAGAAGTCTTCCTGATATGGAAAACGCAATTGAAGTTACAGTTGGTTCTTCATTTTCACCATGCTGCTGTTGGTATACTTGGAGCTGATGCCCAGTCCTGATATCAAATAACCTGCAAGTTCCGTCATCCGAGCCAGTTCCAAATCTATTTCCGTCGGGAAAAAACTTTACAGAATTAACATCACCATTATGACCATAAAACGTCCGCACTGCTCGACTTGCCACCCGTGTGTCCCACAATCGGGCAGTTTCATCACATGAACCAGATACAAACATTCTTGGATTGGATCCATTAATTGAAACACTGCAACAATGAAAAACGATATTATAGCAAGATTTTTGAGTGGGTTGCTGATTTTTAAGTCAAAATCTTTGTGCTGCAATCCCATAATCAATCAGTTGCCACGTTGACACGATGGTGCATAAAAAGTAAGGAAGTAAACAAATACACAATAACAAAACCATAGGTAATGTTGTGGCTATGCATAAAGGGGTAACAACTCTTGCTTAAGTTACATATTTCACAATCACCAAAGAGGAACAATTGATTCGAAGTTTCCTTGCTGAAACCAAGCCTACACAATGCTAGGTTTGCAACCTGAACTCTATTGTAAATTTACCACATGAAACAGTATCAATATTATTATTTGTACTTTTTTCTGAGTAATTGAAACTGATTTCAGCTGCTACTAACACAGATACTTCAACTTCTGAAGCTACATATATATGTTTTACCATACATATATTTATTATATATTTACATATATGCACTTGCGTTTTAGAATATGCATCTTAGGCAAGTCTACACACTAACATTTATATATGCATACTTTTGTGTGTTCGCACTATTAAATCTAATCTCCTTCACGAAATTCATGCAAATGTGTGTTCGCACTACTAAATCTAATCTCCTTCATGGAAATCATGCAAACGAGACTTAGCTCAATACTTGTCTCCAATCATTTAAATACCTTAGTACGTCTCCAGTGTGTCCAGACTGAAATTCACCTCCAAAAACTGAAGTTCTAAGGCCTGTAGTGATATCCCACAAAACGCATGTCTGATCACCAGAACTGGTAATTAAGTGAGTGTCCTCCTCTGGAACATATTGACAGCAGGAAACATAACCCCTATGCCCAATAAGCGTTTTCGCCACGGCCAGATTCCCATCTCTGTCAGTTGGGGAATTTAGATTGAAGATGGAGCAAACACTATCAAGACCACCACATGCAACAGACTGCCCAGTCGGTGAGAAAGCACAGTTCATCACCCATGCACAAGGTAGCTTTATCGCGTGGGTTTTCTGGCTGGTTAGCGCATTCCACACTATCAACCGCCCATCTTGAGATGCACTCACAATTCGATTCTTTTCAGGAGTCCAATCTAATGAATACACCTGAAAATTTCTCCACGAGCATATGTCTTACTTAAACTCATCCATCTCGGAAAATATAATAATAATAGTAAAAAAAGAAAGAAACAAATAATGCAGTCCCAGCATGCCAAATACAAAATCATTAGTATTCTGTTTACAGGTTTTTTCCCCGACAAAAAGTAGATCGATTGTTCCATCCCACCTCCCTCCTCTTCATCTATAGTAGAAATCTTGGGGGCACACTAACAGGACAAAAACTACGTAAGCTCTACTCAAAAGATGCGCTCAATTTCACATCCACCACCACAAGCTCAACACCACGACGCCACGGATCCCGATATGGGCCTATGGAGTATCAAACCCTTGAATCCTAGGAGGAGATGGCAAAAGGTATATAGCTTTTGCCATTCCTCTATCACCGCTGCACCATCCCATTGGTCTCTCACAAAATATATAGCTAGAACTTAAGACTGGTAAATAGCAGTACAAATTATCACAAGAAGTTTTTTTGGTTGTCAACACCACAAAAGCACAACAAACATGATCACAAAAATAGAAACCAATGACAGAACGAGTTTTTATTTTCAAAATTATTTTCTTACAACTTCACTGACTCCATTCACAAAAGCTTCCTCCATCAATCTTCAAAATTCAAACTTTTTCCCAAAAAAAATTGCGGATATTAACAAGTAATTTCATTTCAATTTAGAAAAAATAGTAATTTTCTCTAATTCCACAAACCCATATAGTAGTTGATAGAATTGATACTCCTAAAAACATATACAGTAATACATAACACATATACACACATGCATATATGTAAAATTGTACTCACCTTTCCCGTATGACCTTGCAATGTTCTACAGCACACAAGATCCGTAGGTCCAAACCGGACCGGCGTTTTACCCTCAGACCTCGCATACCCTGCAACTGCAAAATTCACCACCACACTAATTAGATCCCAAAAAATAAAAAATCAAAAATAAAACTATATATAAAAATATATATATGTATGTATGTGTGTGTGAACAAGAACAAGGCGGAATCAAAGAGTGGCTGACCATCGGTGTCGAGCAAAGCAAGTCGCCTCTGGCGCAATCGCTCTCTGAGAGAGTTGACCATCTCAGTGGCCGCCACGTGGCGCTCTTTGAGCTCGGCGACAGACATTTCTCTACTCGAAATTGAAGTCAGATGAAGACCGCCATAGCCACCAAGACAAGAGAAGAAGGGGGGGAAAAAAGGTCTGATCTTGAGCTAGAGTCCCATGGAGCGCAAAGTGCGGAGGTTCAAGCTCAGCACCCTGTCAGATTTAGGGTTTCCATTACACACACGCCCTTTTTCTCTCTCTATCTGCTCTCCGCCGAATTTTTTTATCAATATATTTGGGTTTCTCTCTCTACAAACAGAGAGAGAGAGAGAAGTGATGGGGCTGCAGGTGCCCAGTGAGGCGGTGTCTCCTCCTTTGCAAACACAGCGCAGTGCCCCTCTAGAGAGAGAGAGTGAGGAGAGAGAGAGAGAGTGATGCAGAAGAGAGAGAAAGAAGAGAGAGAGAGAGAGAGATTAGCTGTTGAGGGTGAAGAAGCGCGTGGGGAATGGGGATTATGTATTTTTCATTTTTGTGATTTTGGTGGGGTCCAGTTTAGAGGACGACGTGTCGTTTGAAGGAGAACTTCAGTTTGTAGTCTATTTGATTTGATTGACACCTTGTCGATGTGGGCTGGGTCTCATCGTGGACGGCCAGGCTTACGTGCTAAAGTCACCCAAATAATTTTCCGTCGAGAAAAAAAAAAAAAACCAAAAAAAAAAGTCGCCCAATTAATAATTAGGGATGGTGATTTTTTTTAGTCAGAGAGGGAAAAAAAGTGTCCTTATTCTATCATTGGATGCTTTAAATAAGTAAGCAAATTTTTCTTTTGTTTCTCTGAGGGCTTATTTGGAGGAATGTTTTTTTTTTTATTAGAAAAAAAGTTATTTTAAAAAATATATTTAAAAAAAAAATATAAAATTATAAAAAAATAACGTGGATATTGTTTTATTTATTTTAAAATTTTATGTAATTTAAAAAAAATTATCTCTTTTGAACTTATGTTTGTAAAGTTATAAACTTTTAAAATTTGGAGTATATTGTAGTATTTTAAAAATATAAATAATAAAAAGTGATAAGTATTGTAAAAAAATAGTTTTGAAGACACAAAAACTAAAATCCCAAATAGGCCCTGAATCTTATAGATCTCGTCATAAAATATTTTGAGAAATTGTAAGAAATAGGTCATTTTTAATGTGCTTTAGAAGTAAATAGTAGAGTTTAAAACCTTAAAAAAGTTATAGCATATATACTTTTAATACAAATAATATTCTCATTTTACCCTTAAAATATGTTTTTAACTTATATTTTTCATATTTCCCAAAAAACCAATCCATTTCTCTCTCTTCCTTCTCTCTCTTCTCTCTCTCTATGCTCTGAGTATCACTCTCTCTGCCACCCTCTTTTTCTATTGTTTTGGTCATCATATCTGGCAATGATTGTTGCTTCTGTCATTCTCCATCGTGATCTCTGACAGCTTAGTCGACATAAGATCGCAAGCTTGCAACGATCGGACCTTCACAAACTCGTCAAAAAATTGAGATATCACAAGCTCGATGGATTTTTTCGAATCTCAGCTCACGCCGGAGTCTGATAGTTAGATCTAACCTCGAGCACATGGGAGATTGTTGGAGACTTTATATCCAACACCATTTGGGATTGTTGTTTTTTGTTTTCAATTTGCAGGTTGAACGGACATGTGGCGGTATTGGTGTAGCCTAGTAACGAGATTGCCGCGGCTTTTCACCAGATGCACATGAATTCGTCCAAATCTTGTTGGAAAGGAAGAGATCCTAAGTGGAAAGTCGCGATTCTAGCCAGATTGCTCGATTTGTTCCGATAGTCCTGAGATTCCATGAGTCGGCAGAGTTTCCAAGTCACCGTCACGACGAGCTCGCAAACTCCAGATCTTAGAAGCTTTTAATTAAACGAACCTTAACTCAGTAGGTGATCTCCGAGAATGTCGACGGTGACGATGTTGTCTCTGAGAACAACAGTACCTCTAAAAATAACAGTTACGGTGATGTATGGCAGCGGTTTTTTAGGTGAATTTTTGGGGTGGTTGGAGTTTAGGACAATTTTGGGGGCTAAAGTTAAGGTTTATACTATTTTTTGGAGTATTTTACAAAATTCATAAATAATAATTTACAAAAATTAGTAAATTAATAATTTACATGGTAAGTTAATAGTTTTAGGGTTAAGTGCTAGGATTTGGGTCAATTTAGGATCTAGGGTTACGGATTGTTCAATTTGAGATTTTTTTTTACAAATTAGCAAATTAAGATTTACACGGTAAATCAACGATTTATATGATAAATCAATCAAATAGTAAATTATAATCTACAAAATTAAGAATTTATATTAGTAAATTAATAATTTACACTTAATTACATCGATAAATTAATTATTTATAAAATCAAGAGTTCTTTGTTGATGTGGTAAATTAATAATTTACACAATGATTTATCAAATAAATTTATCAAAATCGATAAATCAATGATTTACTAAATTAAAAAGTGATTTACTAAATAAATTTATTAAAATGTATCAAAATCGGT
The DNA here is from genome assembly GCA_035233585.1 of Antiaris toxicaria. NCBI lineage: Eukaryota > Viridiplantae > Streptophyta > Magnoliopsida > Rosales > Moraceae > Antiaris > Antiaris toxicaria. The sequence continues at coordinate 43,975,683 of CP141158.1, read as the reverse complement.
AAATCAATGATTTACCAAATTAGAAAGTGATTTACTAAATAAATTTATCAAAATTTACATATAAAGGGGTATTTTTAAAATTTTAGATTGTGATAAATTATAATTTATCAAAAATATATTTTTTACTAACAGTTTAAATTTTTTCTGCTATTTATTTTTATTGAAGTTTAATTTTGACCTATTTATCTCTTTCTCCCTAATTTTTTTTTTAACTTTTAAGAACTTTTTAGATGAAATATTACAGTTTTATTTTGTAATTTAGTTTTTTTTAACAATTATAAAAAATTATAATTAAATTAATTAGTTTAAATATAAAAATTTTACTTCATTTTAAATTTAATCCATAACGAAAGAAACATTATATTTATATTATATTAAAATATAATACACAAAATATAATATATATTTAGATATATTATATTTGTATTATATTTAAGTATAATGTGTATTTGAATTATTGAAGAGAGAGAAATAAAGTATGTTATGTAATTAATAAAAATAGATAAAAGAGAGAGAGAAAAAGAATATGTAATATAATTAATATAAATAAATAAATGATATATAATGATTGTTTTATATTTAAAATTTAAAAGTATTTATATTTAAATACAAGCTTGATGTACCAAACACACATTTAGGGTTCGTTTGGTTTCATGTTCTAATCTAATCTAATTTACAAGTTAAGTTAAGTTAGTCAAATTAATTATAGTTTAATTTAGCTTGATAGACCCACTTTTACTATTTATTGTCTCTACTTTTACTATTTCAGCATAATTTCTAATACAAATTAACTCAACTTTTACAATTTTTAATACAAGTCAAACTAAACTAAACTGAAACAAAATGACCAACTTAGCTTAATTTTCAAACTAAATCAAACAAAAATATTAAACCAAACATATACTTAGTTATATTATAATGTAATGTAAATGTAATCGGTGATCTAAACTCCTTTTAATTTGTAACACTTTTTCTTCTTGAACTTTGAAATATTTACAGATTTTCCTCTTTAATTAAATTTTTGACAGAAAAATGAGCATGACACTTGTTGGTAGTATGGATTAAGGGGGCGTTGAGTAATAAATTACAAAGTTATCTTAATAATTAGATTAAAAAAAAGTAAATATTTAGGATTGATTGTCCCCCTTTTTTTTCATATTGCTCTCTTATAACTTCGTAATTTCACATTTAATAAAAGTAATGAGTGCCCCGTATACTGTTAATGAGTGCCAATTTGTAATTTTATATTTAATATTTAAGAATATTCATGAATATTAAATATAGAAAATGTGCGTGATACTTGTTGGTAATATGAGTTGAGGGGTGTTAAGTATAAAATCACAAAGCTACGCTAATAATTAGGTCAGAAATATAAATGTTTAGGTTTGATTGTCCCACCTTCCCCACCACCCCCCAATATTGCTCATTTATGCTTGATTTCAAAATTTCACATTTAATAATAGTAGTAAGTGTCATATATGTTATTAATAAATGCCAATTCATAAAATCATATTTAATATTTAAGAAAAATATTAGATATGAAAAATGTGCTTGACACTTGTTAATAGCATAAGTTGAGGAGTATTAAGTATGAAATTGTAAAGCTATCCTAATAATTAGGTCAAAAAAATAAATATTTAAAGTTGATTGTCCTTTTTTCCATATTATCCTTTTATATTTAACTTCGTAATATCATATTTAATAATAATAGTTAGTGTCACGTATATTGCTAATGATAATCAATTCGTAATTTTATATTTAATATTATTGTTAAATAAGGATTTCCATAAAAAAATTATTGAGACAAAAATCTATAAATATTTTATAGTTTAAGAGGGGAAAAATATTATATATTGAAATTTATAATGTATTTTGTGAAAAGATATAAAGTTATAAAATAAAATAAAATTTATCCTTCAAAAATTAAAAAAGGAAAATATGTAAGTAAGGTGTATCTGCACTACTTCAGTTGGTCTGAAATTTTTTTACCTTCGGTTAACTTTTACCGTTTCATATTTATCAGCAAAAATAAGAAAATATAAATCAAAACTTTACCATTATACTTTTATGGCAAAATTTTGAAAAAAGATGTATTCCAATTTTGTTGGAAACACCAGGTACATTTTCAATTGTTGAATGATTAAACAAATTATTTGAGTTGAAATTTTTTTACTAAAAATAAATAATTTTCTTTTAGCAATTGAGCTTCTTTTTTTTTTTTTTTCCCTTTTTACTATTTAGTGGCTGAGATTTAGGATCAAATGTAAAATTAATTTCACAACTTTTTTGTATGCAAAAATACAATTTTTTTTTTCTCTATTTCTAAAGTGTTATTGCTTAAATTAAGTGAATAAAAAAATAAAGCAATACTTGGTTATTAAATTGAATGATTAGACAAATTACAACACGGAATTACTAAATAATAAAGCTATAACCATGTGGGTTAATTTCTGCCGTCACAAAGGTAGAGAATTATCGATTTCAATTCATTGGTGCTGCAACACCAACGTGAAAGGGCATAGAAATTTTGATTGAAAAAAAAAAAGAAAAGAAATGGAATGACAAGTAACTTTTAAATCATTTTAATTTGTGTTTGATGTATTGGTTAGAACTAAATTTTTATTGTTAAAGTTGTTTGATTTTTTTATAAACTAAATAAAATTTTTATTAAATTAAAAAAAATAAGTTTAAAAAAATTTAATTTACACCAGTATTTCAAACAAAACTTTAGATGAACCATCATTCCTACCACACATGAAAGAAATAGTCATTTTAGTTGATCCATCCTCTTCTGCCCATAATTCCTTCTAGTTGGAAGGTTGTGTGAAAGAGAGCGTCTCTATCATTCTTTTTGGGGGGAAAAAGATTGTTTTTCTACTGAAAAGCTATTCTTTTGACTAACACTTTTTAAATATATAAATGAGCTTTCTGAATGTTTGTAGAATTATCTGTAACCAAAAAACCCAAAACACCCTATGTATTTAGCTTAATTATCACTTTTTCTTTTATTATTATGTAAATGTCTAGAACACCTCCATGTTTGTAGAATCAGTCACAGATTAAATTTTAAAAAATATCAAGATTATCCTTCACAATCTAACTTAAATATTATTTTATATATGATGTAACTAACAAGTTAAATAAACATATTTTAAAATGACGAAGTAAATATATCAATTAAACAAATTTTCAATTATTTTTTAAAACTTAATTTTCAATTATTTTGAGCAATTTATAATTTTATGATTGATTTTGTTTAATAGTTTTGCATAACAAAGTTTTAATTTTTGTTTACTATAGGTTGGAAAAGGTAAACTTGATTTTTTTTTTTAAAAAAAGTTTTAATTGTTACAATAGGTACTTTTAAGAGGTATTATGGATGTTTGCATTATAAGAAGGCTAAGAGTGACTAAATACAAGAGATGTCTCGAAAATATTACTTATCTGCTTTGTTACAAAGGAAAAGAAAATAATAACAACAACAACAACAACAATAATAATAAGTTACCACTACTTCACAAAATAGTAAAATAACTTTCACATGTATTATCTAATTATTCAACATTTATGTTTGGGAGAGAAAAACCAGCAGCCTCTCTCTCTCTCTCTCTCTCTCAAATCATCGTCGGAGAGAAACCGGGTTAAAGTCATGTTGTTTAAATTGGATTGACAAAACCATGGAAGAGCAAGTTAGACACTAGTGCCTTGTTTGGTAGGAGGGATAAAAAGTAAAAACCAGGGAAGAGTAAACTATCCATACGAAGGAAATAAAAAGGTGCGAAGAAGGTCTTTCTTTCATGTAGTTTGGTTCAAAAAAAAAAAAAGAGAAAAAGAAAATACCTAGTATAATGCATTTTAAAATATACCCATGTAGCAATAGAATAAGTACAAAATAATTATTTTACCTCCCACTTTTTGGTCTAATGTTTCCTTTTTATTTTCTTTCCAATGTTGGATGGATTAGAATGCCTGGATGGGTTTATAATGTCTTTTATTTTTATTCCCCCTTTTCCACCCTTTCAAACAATTAATATTTTATTTTAATTTTTTTATATTGATACATCTTAAATTTATCATAGAATTATAATTTATATTCTAAACTTTTAATTTTAATAATTTACAATCTGAATTTATAAATATAACAATTTGCATCCCATTAATAATAATATCAATCTTTTAAAGGAAATTTCATATATGATTTATGCATAAGTTGTTAATTCATAATATAAAAATATTTTTATCTATTTTAACCCTAATTTATTGAAGTTAAGATCTTTAATTAAGTTTTATAAAAATAGAAAAGTTTGAATAAAATTTATTCTAAATATAAATTTTTATGGTTATCATTGATTAAAAAGCAAATTTTATGTGTTTAATTAACAACTTATATGTTGGTGAATTACTAATTTTCATTCAAAATTCAACGTCGTTTATCAAAGGGGTGCAAATTACTATAAATTTGTAAGTTTTGGATATAAATTACTAAAATTAAAATTTTAGGATGCAAATTATAATCATGTGATAAATTCAAAGTGTACCAATGAAACAAAAAAAGCTTTTTTATTTTTAAAATCCCTCGTATAACTTTCCTTTTATCCGTTTTCTCCTCTACCAAGCATAGGCTAGAAGATAGAATTGTTTAATCCTAATTTTTGTTTAATTTGTAGAATATTAATTATAACTTATACAGCATTTTGAATGATGATGATGATGATAATATAATTAACCCTAATAGATATATAATACATAAGGTCAACCCTGATTAAAAAGTTTCATGTAATAAATTGATGGAGATGTGGACTTGTAGATGAAACCAATATAAAACAAATCAAACTACCCGAGGTACATTTTGCATTCCAGCTGATTGGTGTTTTATTGTTGAGAAATGGACTTTGGTCAATGAGATGTGCCGTTTGAATGAGCCATTTGAAGCATTTAGAATGCGCTTTGTATTGTTTTCTAATTATTTGTATTTTTTAGAATTTTAAAATTTAAAATGTTTTAAAAATTCTATTAGGATCATTTTTAAAATTATGGTTGGTATTGTTTTTCTTTTTGTGAATTTTGAAAATGTCAAAGAGCTATACACACACACACACGAAGAAAATGAATATGAAAACTAAAAACACCTTTTTTATTTTTTTCAAAAACCAAAAAAAAAAAGAGTTGGGAATGGTGTTTTTGATATAAGTTTGGAAATTTTAATTAAACAAACATAATTTTAGAATCGTTTTTATTTTTTATAATCTTGGAAATGAAAAAACATTTCGAGAAATATTATCAAACGCCACCATAGTTTTATTTTTATTTTTATTTTTGAGTTTTGTTTTATGTCATTTTGCAGGCTATTGTCTTTTTTTTTTCCCCTATAATTTTTAATGTACTCTAGCTAATTTAAAAATAATAATAAAAAAAGAAGAAATAAGAATTTAGTTTAATTTAATTTAAAAAAGTTAATTGATTTTTTATGAACTAATAATTTTTTGTTGACTTTTCGGGTTAAAAAAAATTAAAAAAACCTACTAAACTAAGCTAATGTCTAAACGAGAACTTAAGAGTGGAGGCATATCAAATGTACATGTGATACAAAATACCATGTCGAGAAGTGTAGCCACCGCAATAAGGTTATTCCCAACACTAACACTTGAGGAAAGCCAGCTCATGACTGTGAAGAAAATCTACATTTTAATACTATATATGTGTACATCTAAATAAATAAATAAATATATATATGTATATAGTAGTGTTTAGGATCTTAATTCTAATTTCAACTTTTTTAAGTATCAATTTAATTGTTATATTTTAATTAGTAGATACAACTAATTGATGTGGTGATACTTTTAGAAAAATATTAAAAAGCACCACTTGTGTTAAACACCACCACTAATAAAAGGTATTTATAGCTAAATAACCTTTATTTTAACAAGTTTTTTTAACAAATGACGCATGTGATAACCGGGAATTTTAGATTCTAGGAGTAGATTAAAATTGTATGTATGTATCAATTTTAATGAATAAAATATAAAAAAGTTATGTTTTAATACTGTTGTGAATACTGTAAAAATGTTCTGGCAGTATTAAAGTGAGTGAGTTCGGAGATGAAAAATGTTACCAAACAGAATCGGGTGAGACGGTTCGAAAACGGAGCCAAAAACCCTAAAGAGTACATTGAAATGCACTAAAAAGATAAAAATTTACGATAGAGAATTTTGACCAAACGGAAGCAAAATAAAATAAACCGATCGCACCGAAGGCGCCCGGAACCCTCCTACGCGATTTCGATAAAGTTCCATTCGGTTTGACTTTCGGTCAAAATTTGATCATGAATTAATTAGTGAATTAATCCATATATATTATAGGATGACATCACACATATGATGTCATAAATACAAATTTTGAAAGCTTGGAAAGTAATATAAGGTAAGTGTATGGCTAGGATTGGTTACTTTTGAGATTAATGGCCAAGATCAAGTCAAAAAAGCTTGGAAAAAAATTTGGAAAATTAAGAAAAAAGGGGATTCGGCCACTTGGTGAGAAGGCAACCCAAAATTCTATTTTTGGCCCAAAAAGTTTGCATTTTAGTCCTTGAATAATTAGCAAATTGTTGGAAAAAATTGCTAAAAGGTCCCATGCTTTTGCCTATAAATAGGCTTCAAAATTCATTAGAAAAATTAGAGAAAAGTGGCCAAATTTTTGCCAAATTTTGCAGCCAAAAATCCGTGGGTCTCCTTCCCATTTAAAGCCAAAATTTGTCAAAATTTCATACCAAAATTTACCTCCAATTTTAGCCAAGATTGCAAGGGAACAAGTTCATAAAGTTAGCTTCTAATTTGAAGCATTTTCCATGTGTTTTCTTAGTGAAAATCCGTGTGTGAGGGGTATAGGAAATTGGTTAAGAATTTGATGTTTGGTTTTTATGTTTGATTGGTTTGATGTTTTAGAGATTAAAGCATGATTTAGAACTAGAAACAAGCAAAAATTTTACATGTTTCCATAAAAAAATCTGTGGCCTTGTAGGATGGAAATAATGTGGAAAAATTGATGAGTTGCTTTAATAGTAATATGGGTTTGATACTATGTTTACTAAAGCATGAATTAAGAACAAAAATTTTCTATGTGAATTAGCATGAAAAATCCGTGGCTAATACTAGGGTTGTAATGAAAATTTTGTAGGTTTTGATGTTGATATGTACATTTGAAAACCTAAGAGTGATATGTGATAATTGCTTATGGTGATGAAAAATATTTGGTGATGTTTAATATGAGAAACCGAGTTGATAAATGGGAAAAATTAATGATTTGTGTTGAATTATTGAATATTGGTTAAAGTGAAAATTTTTTATATAAAGTTTGGTAATTTTGTATAAAATAGGTTTCTGGTATAGTACATGGCAGGTACAAAGGTTCTGAGGTGTACCTAATGCCGGGAAAACCTTAAAATACAAGCAGAAATGCTGTCGAAATTTCTAAAACGGCATAAGGGCATTTTGGGAAATGAGGGGTAAAATATTGGACTCGGGAAGGAAACCGGTACCCCTCGGTGGATTAGGGTTAGTAATGGAAAACCAACCCAAGAGGAATAATAAACCGACCCTTAATAACTAAAATGTCTAAAACGGGAACAAATTCACGTTAGAGGTATTTTAGGAAACGAGGGAAAAATTAGGTCGGAATAGGAAAACTGAACCCCTCGGGAACCAAGATTAGGGGACGGGAATGAAAAACGTTTTAAGAGTAGTGAAATACCTATTTGAGACTTCGAAACACTAGAAAAACGAGAAACGACCCTAGATGTCGGATGAATAGTAATCGAGGGTCAGAAAATGAATAATTGAGATTTTGTAGCCAATAAAGCTATAAAAAGATACAGAAGCTTAGGGAATATTATTTTATGATATTTGGGCTTAGAAAATTTAGAAAAAATGATAAGACAAAATAATTATAGTCCTGAGACCCGTTAGGGATAAAATGATCATTTCGACCAAAATATTTTTAAAAGACTCGAAAAGGACCGTTAAGAATCTAGAATACTTAAAATAAGATTCTGGAAGTCATAATGAAGATTTTAAGATTAAAAATCTAAAAATTCTGAAGAACACGGGCGTGTATGGGAGGAAATTTACAACCCGAGGAGTACACGGGCATGTACCAAGCCGTGTACTATTACACAGCCAGATAGTGAATTACACGGTCGTGTGACATAGAACTCGAGACACACGGGCTTGAACACTGGCGTGTTTCAGGCCATGAACCACATAGAAAAATGAAAAATTTTGTAAAAATTATAACAAAATAAATATATTCAAAGTGATAATTAATTATGGGTATTAACAGATGATATTATGTTTGTAGGGACCCAAACTTGAGATTGAACTGTGGAGGAGTTCCGTAAATGGGCATTATCGCAGTGGTGATAAGTTCGAATATTTTCATGTCTGCAACATGAAATACTGTATTAATTCATTATGTACTAGTTGTACATTAGGTATTAAGTCCTATGGACACTTGGGGATTAGTTAGTATAACATATCCCATATAAAGAGAAAAGAGAATATGTAAGGCCTACGGGCGATGGAGGTTAATGACCTTAAGGTGATGATTAATGTCATTTAGTCAGAATTATAATTGAAAGATTGTAATAAAACCACTTAAGGCGTACCGCCCCTCTAACATTGTGGTGGAGGTTTATAGGTCCTTCAGGGATATAATAATCACCACGAGCAATGAGGACTGAGAGGAAGAAACTCTAGGGTCGCTCCCTAGGCTCTCCTAGTCGGTGCGCTATAAATTATCGGTACAGCCACTAAGAGTTCGAAAACCAAAAGATAAATAGAGATAATAGACGATAATATGACAAAAGCCATAACAGAGTATAATTGAGTATAATCGGCACTAGCACTAAGTGTAGTGGATTCGGTTAGGGTAACGTGAATAGTAATCGATTAGGGTAATAGTTACTATTCACTGGTCATGGTGAATAGTACTATTCACGTATGGATAGTAATATTCATAGGAAATTAGATTATGATGTTTTTGAATCTATGTGATTCTTACTAATCGTAGGAAATTAGATTTTGATGTTTTTGAATTTATGTGATTCTTATTAAGAATGTTTGAACTTACTAAGCCTATTAGCTCATTAGTTTGTTCATGTTGTAAGTAAGAAACCTGTCCAATAGACTACATGGATGGCGACAGGATGTGCGCGTATCAATAGGATAGGGAATTCACCGTGGATATGACCCTACCATAAGTTTTCCGCTAGGCATTGAGAGTTAGTGAATTGAAGAGAATGTGTTTTGAGAAATACAGTATAAATATATTGTATGTTGTACATTATGTTGTATTCAAAAAGACATCTAAAAGCTAGTATTGTATTTTATAAGGCTTTCATACTTAGTTTTCTTTTAAAGGAAGTGTGTATTAAAAAGAAAAAAAATTATGGGCGAAATTTGGGCCCTGAAAAATAAGAGTTGAGAGAAAAAGAATTTTAAATGGCGATCCGGATTCAGCACATGGGCTGTCTTGACCGGCAACAGAGTCGATTCATGACAGTTTTAAGCGTGGTTGGATTCGGGAGCGCTACAATGTAAGTTTTTAAAAATTAGTTAAAAAAGGAATTCTTCTTAAAATAGTTAATTAATTTTCTTAAATGATCAATCAGCAATTTGTGATTGATTGTAATTTGATCAATTAGTTAAATATTGGCTAATTAAACTTGAAAAAAATAACAAAAAGCCATTGTGCTAAATTAAAAAAAAAAGTTTGGCTATTTGGCCACTTAGCCTAATTTTTCGTGTATATATATATGGGAAATTCTATAATAGGGTAAACTTTTTACTCCATTAATCGTGTAATAGTTTTTAATCATTGGATCAATTTTCAATAGTTTAGATGATGTGTTCATGCAAAAATTATAATGCATCCAATTACATATTATTATAAACTAATTACAAACAAAAAAAGAAAAAAAAAACTCCGCCTACCTGCCATCGGTGACCCACCCTTTCCCCCTGGTAACCTTCCAACGGCACCCCCACCTCGTGACTCCTACCTGACGACGATGCAGGACCCTCTAGTGACTTAAGACCTGGCCAAGACCTAGTAGCCCCCCACGACTTTCCTTTTCCACTGCCCTCGCCACCGGCGACCCACCCCTCCCCTTGACAACCTTCCACCGATGCCCTTCTACCCCACGACTTTCTCTTGGTGACAACGCAGGACCCCTTTGTCAATGACTTAGGCCCCCTCCCTTCGTGACTCTAGGTGATAACCCAGGGGACAGTTCCCTACCTAAACCTTCGATGCTCCCCATTCCCCTGGTCATCGAACTAGTCGATGGGGTCAAAGGTGATCTGGATGACGGGTGAAGAGTCAGGGAAGCAAGTGAGGGCACAAGTGTAGTGGGAGCGATGGTGGAGGGGCGGGGTGCTCTTGATAGTGGTAGGGGGTAGCTATTGATGGGGGTTGGTGGGGTGGTTGCCAGTGGAAAGGTTCGCCGAATTTTCTTTTAACTCAAACTTAAGTTTTTTTATTTTTTGAAATAATTGAATTATTTAGATTTCAATCTAATGTGATAAAGAGCACATGCACCCTCATTCAGGTTAAATTGTGACTGTTAGATTTTACTCTATCAATAGGATAAAAAAGCCTATCCCATTATAAAAACTCCCTATATATATGGGTATAATTTTAATAGTTACTTTTATATTTACTCATCAATGGTTATCGTTATTTTGAACTGTTTGATATAAATCGAATGATTATAATGTATTGAGTAGTTGGTCTAAAAAATTATGATAATTAAGGAATATTGAACTTATAAAAATCATTAAATACAATTATAGATAGGTAATTTGTTATTAATTTGTTCATTATATGATTTTTTTAAATGATTTTGTATTAGAATGGAATTTAAAAAAAAATTATTCTTTAATTTTTTTTTAAATTCCATTCTAATTGAATGTCATTTGTGTGTGTATATATTTTTTTAATTTTTCTTCAAAAATTACTAATGAACTCTTTTAGATCTTCAACCCCAATAATTTTTTAAAACCATTTTTTTTACTGATTTACGAATTCTAAATAAATGCTAATATAATTACTTCAATAAAATTTCAATCATGCCGTATTTTTTTAAACAATCATATTTTAAATGTAAAAGTTCAAAAAATTCACCTGTATTACCATCTACATAAGTAGTTATTAAAAAACGCAAAGAATTAGAAATCAATTAGATTACAATCTAAATTCATAATCTTTTGAACTTCAAAGTTTAAAAATTAAATTAAATTCTTGCAAAATTAATTTGTTTATTTAAGGAAAAAACTGAAGATGCAAATGTAATAACAAAAGTAAAAGATTATTATATTATAGTTTTAGTTCAAAATTTTGCTTCAATTAGCGCACTTGAAAAATTTCTGGTATCGTCATTAATAGTAAAAATATGTATTTTGATTAAAATTGAAAAACATGTCCCATAGGATACACATTATATCACAATTAAACAGAATCATAACTTAAGATCACACATACAATCTTGCATGTCTAGGTATATTTCAATTTAAATCTAAGAGTATGGATGTCTTAGAATACATATTATTTTCACAACTATACCATATTGTTATTTTAAGTCACATGCCTAGTTTTCTATCTCTAGGCTGTTTTGATCAAAATTTGAAACTTGTCCTTTTAACAATATGTAATAGTTTTTAGAGAAAAAAAATCTTTGCAAAAAAAGAAAATTTTAAGTCACATGCCTAGTTTTCTATCTCTAGGCTATTTTGATCAAAATTTGAAACTTGTCCTTTCAACAATATGTAAAAGTTTTTAGAGAAAAAAAATCTTTGCAAAAAAAGAAAATAAAAGGAAACAAAAAGCTCATGAGTTTTCTTTCAACAATACAATAAGTAAAGTCTAGTGATAATTTCACATCTAATTCTATTAAAATATGTAAAGTTTGAATTCTTCTACTTCTAAGAAAAAACGAATTCACAAAAATAATAAAGAAGTATATGTTATTTTATGAGCTCTTTTCCATCAAATATGGAAGAAGAATGAGTGAAAAATCGAATTTACGTAGTTAATAAATCATGTGTATTGAATTTCTAATTTGACCAAAAAAAAAAAAACATTTTGTAGCCTAGAATGTGATGATATATACCACAACTATACAATGGCTTACTAAATAATAAGTGACAAAAATACTTCCTTTTTCTTTTATTTTCTTACTATAAACTTCATTTGTTGATATGAGTTAACTTGCTAAATAATTGAGCAAGTCAAGAAGTAGAACTTTCAAGTTTTATATTTTTTATTTATTGTATGATTTTATTTACAAAACCACAGAATAATCTTTATCTTTTACAACATTAATTTCACCACAAGAATTACGTAATCAAATTTACATGTCAATAATTTTCTAATAAATTTCTATAAATGACACATTCCTATCATTTTTTTTTGCTAGTTTTCATTTAATTTTTGTTTTTTAATATGGTTGTTGTTAATTTGGTAAATGAATTTAAATAATTTATTAATCACTTATAAGTGTCTGTTAAAGTAATTTAGTATCAAACATGTAAATATGAATCGTTTATACCATATATATAAATACATTTTTCACATTTTTGAATCCAAGACTCGCACTTTTTATGAAGGTTAATTTCAATGATTCTAATTATAATGATTAGTAAAATATCAAAATTTAATTATTTACAATTTTTTATAATAATTATTAAATATAGAGATTTAAACAAATACTAATTAGTATTAGGTGTTGCATGTATAACTCATAAACAAACACTTGTTTATCTGATAAGATATGAGAATTTTGATAAGATATGATAATTTTGTATTAGATGAAGTTAATATCCTAAAATGTTTAATAATAAAATTTTCATGTTGAAATCTAGGCTTTGTCTCTCTTAACTAATGAAATTTGTATGTTTCTCCAAACTTTCAATTACCTGTTTTAAGGTTATATAAGAGAGTTTAAATGGATGATTAGTGACCGTGCAGCTAAATCATTATAGCTTGCATTTTTTTTTTTGTTGAAATTATTATGTTCTGCAATTTGAATTTTGAAGGTTGTATAGAAATTTTCATATGTGTTAATCAATTATGCATTAGCTATTAATGAAATTTTTGAAAGAAATTTGTAAAAAAAAGAAAGTAACAAAATTATAAAGGAAATTAAAATGCAAAAAAAATCTATTTGATTATCGTATTTTGAATTCGAATATTTATTACTCACCTCCAATAGTAATTAATATTTAAGGTAAATTAGTAGTTTATTTATTTTTTTTAAAGAAATTAGTTGTTTATTTTTCTAAGAAAATTGATTGTTTTAATCTGTTATTACAAGTGATGAAAATATCACTTCATCTATATAATTAAAATAGACTTTATTTTTTACAATGTTATCTTGTAATCATTTATGATTACAAAATATAATAACCATTAAAAACTCTTTGGTATATACGAGAGCGCATCTAAAAAGAAGTATTCCTTAGTCCTTTGAAAAAAGAATATATTCCCTGTAAGACAAGTGAGTACTCCAACCGAAATCCCATAAATTGTAGGGTAAGTGTACCAGTTACAAGTTAGATGGGTAAAATTGTAGCATTTTCTCTTGGACAGTCCAATTGGGATTTATAAGGTATTCTTTTGTGCAAGTTACTTGTTTTGAAGGGCTTCTTTCAAAATAGTGGCCAAAAGGCACTGAAACTGAAAGGAAGTGGAAAGAAGAGTATGACTTATGAGTGGAAAAATATATAAATAGTATGTGTGCGTGTATTTTTGTTTTTGTAAATATATAAATAGTATTGAGTGGAAAAATATATAAATAATATATGCTCTCGTGATCATGTGGGAACCAGTGCCACCTATCTAAAATCTACTCACAAAACCTGCGAGCTTTACCCTTTCATGGGTAATTATGGCCAGAGGATAAACTCAAGAAAAAGTATGTAATCCGAAAGAAGAAAAAAATAAAGAAAATTAAATAAAGTATCATATACTCACACGCATAAAATAGCTAGAGGACCCCAGAGAATCTGGCAATAGTGCAATTTAGCTGGATCATGTCTCAATGTGATTTTCATAACTGCTCGTTAATTGATTTATTGTGGGGCTATTGATTTTACAGGATTTGAAATTTTTGAAAATGATAGGCTTTTGTAGTGTTGTTTATCAAGAAACAATTAGGTAATGTTTGGATTCAACATTCAATTTGAATTATATTAGAATGTAAAGTACGAAATAAAATATGTGTTTAGATGTTTTGTATTTGTAATACATTCAAAACAATATATGTTTAGATATTTTATATTTACATTATATTTAAATATAAAAATGTGACGTTATTAGTAAAAGCAAATAAAAAAATAGAGTATGAAGTGTGAATGGTAAAAGTAAATAAAAAAATTAGAATAATGAATAATAATTATATTAGATTTAAAATTTAAAAATAATACTATTTAAATGTAATGCTTGTGGATAAAAAAAATCATATTATATTTTAATACAATACTAATTTAATAATAAATCCAAACATACCTTTATTTGCATGATAAAGGACATGTTTAACAGTACTTTTTTAAAAACAGATTTTGGTTTTCCGAATTCAAGAACAACTTGTAAAACTGTTTGAACAGGCTCTGCGTTTCTTGTCAAAGTAAAAAAATATTAGCCCAAGTTTGGCAACACATTTTTTTGACATTACATTTAAATATAATGTAATTTTTTTCCAAATATAAAAACATTTCATTCAAATACTAATCACATCATATTTTAAATCCAACACAATCATTATTTATTATTTTATTTTTTTATTATTTTTCTTAATTACATCATATATTCTCTCTCTCTCCTTTTTTTTCTCTCTATTTTTACCCATCATACCACATATTCATTATTAAAATACAATTCAAATACTTTTCACCCAAACACACATTACATTCAAATTCAATGCTAATATTTTTCTTCCAAATATAAATTACATTCAATGCATTGAATGTAATTTATATTTGGGCAACACATATAAAAACACATTTTTTTTCTCTGCGTTTCTTGTCAAAGTAAAAAAATATTAGCCCACGTTTGGCAACACATTTTTTTGACATTACATTTAAATACAATGTAAATTTTTTCCAAATATAAAAACATTTCATTCAAATACCAATCACATCACATTTTAAATCCAACACAATCACTATTTATTATTTCATTTTTTTATTATTTTTCTTAATTACATCATATATCCTCTCTCTCCTTTTTTTTCTCTCTACTTTTACCCATCACACCACATATTCATTATTAAAATACAATTCAAATACTTTTCACCCAAACACACATTACATTCAAATGCAATACTAATGTTTTTCTTCCAAATATAAATTACATTTAATATATTGCATTAAAACGCAATGTAAATACAATGCGTTCACCAAATAAGGCTTTACTTTCATTAAAAGCTCACTTTATATTTTGTAATAAAATTTAAATTAAATATTATAAACTTAATTTAAATATTTTTATACTTAAAAAAAAAAGTATTTGAATTACATCATATATCCTCTCTCTCCTTTTTTTTCTCTCTACTTTTACCCATCACACCACATATTCATTATTAAAATACAATTCAAATACTTTTCACCCAAACACACATTACATTCAAATGCAATACTGATGTTTTTCTTCCAAATATAAATTACATTCAATATATTGCATTAAAACGCAATGTAAATACAATGCGTTCACCAAATAAGGCTTTACTTTCATTAAAAGCTCACTTTATATTTTTTAATAAAATTTAAATTAAATATTATAAACTTAATTTAAATATTTTTATACTTAAAAAAAAAAGTATTTGAATTACATCATATATCCTCTCTCTCCTTTTTTTTCTCTCTACTTTTACCCATCACACCACATATTCATTATTAAAATACAATTCAAATACTTTTCACCCAAACACACATTACATTCAAATGCAATACTAATGTTTTTCTTCCAAATATAAATTACATTCAATATATTGCATTAAAACGCAATGTAAATACAATGCGTTCACCAAATAAGGCGTTACTTTCATTAAAAGCTCACTTTATATTTTTTAATAAAATTTAAATTAAATATTATAAACTTAATTTAAATATTTTTATACTTAAAAAAAAAAGTATTTGAATTACATCATATATCCTCTCTCTCCTTTTTTTTCTCTCTACTTTTACCCATCACACCACATATTCATTATTAAAATACAATTCAAATACTTTTCACCCAAACACACATTACATTCAAATGCAATACTAATGTTTTTCTTCCAAATATAAATTACATTCAATATATTGCATTAAAACGCAATGTAAATACAATGCGTTCACCAAATAAGGCTTTACTTTCATTAAAAGCTCACTTTATATTTTTTAATAAAATTTAAATTAAATATTATAAACTTAATTTAAATATTTTTATACTTAAAAAAAAAAACTTTAAACCATTTCTGACGTTTGAGAAGTGAAAGTTTATGCAAGCGAAAGCTCTTCCAAAATAAATAATTAAATGAGGGAAAGGGATATTTTTCCAATAAGCGTCATGTCGTAGGTCGAAGTTGTGTTTGGTTTCGTATTTTAAGGAAAACGACATTTACATGAAAAGACAAGTTGGATTAAAACACAACAAAAACCGACATCTTGGTTACAAAATCACATGAAATCTACAAAGTAAAAGTAAAAACATCTTACAAAAACGACCTGTTATCTAAAATGACCCATAAGGCTAATGTCAGTAATATATATGTACCAAAAAAAATTTCAGAAAGCATATTTAAAATTTATGTTAGAAAAGTCTACGGACATAGCACTAAGAAAAAAAAAATAATTGTGCTCTAATATATAATGTTATTTTAAGTTTTAGAATTCATTAAAGTAAAATTTAAATATTTAAATAATAAAGAACATGACTATAATATAATGATTAAAAGAAAAAAATTAAAGACACTAAAAGTTAAATTTAATAACCTTTAAAAAAAAAAGCTAAATTCAGTATTTTTGTTACTAAGTTGTCGTCATATTTAACAAGAAAGACAGTACTCCAACACAAAAATTGGCATTTCTTTTTTTAAATTGTTAAAAGTAATTAAGAAAATTATTTCATTGACACATTTAAAAATATATCTATGATGTCTACTTAGGAAAAGAAATTAGAATTAAGTAATAAAATATTCAAAAAAAAATTTGTAGAGAAAAGGATTAATTATACGAGTTCTTCCTAATTATTTACCTTATTTTATTTTGCCTTTCAAAATTGTAAAATCGTTCATTGTACCTCATTATTTACATAAAACCATTCAAAATGCTCTCTCTATCTAGTTCTATCTATAAACTTAAAAAAATTACTGAAGTAGCATGAAATTCGAAAGATAAAATGAAATAGGAGACATAATCTAGAGGGAATCCGTATAATTAATCTTTAATTAAATATATCTTAAAATGTAAATACTAAACATATTAATAAAAAAATAAACAAAATTAAAAAAATAAAAAATAGACGACGAATAAGATAGATAACCATTGAATTAATGTTCATGCACCTTTCGTGGGACCCACAGAGGAACACTATGTAGAAATTATTGTTAAGAAGAACAAGAATAAGATGAAGAAAAAGGTTCTAAAGGAAAGTTTTTAATGATGTCGTCTGTGTCATCATCTTCTTGGTCTTCTTCATCCTTGGGTTTGCACTAAAGAGGCATGCAATGGTGTACAAGTGTCGAAGTTCTCGAGTCGTCTTCGAGCAAGCAAAGAGAAACCATATTACTAATTTGATCTTGTTTTGTTTGGGGATATCAATCTCAACTTTTATCACGTAGGCAATTTAATTTTTTTTTTCTTTTATTTGGTTCAATTTTGAATTTTTTTTTAGGTACAATTATTATGAATCTGGGTTAAATATATGATTTTTCTACTCTGGTGAGGAGACATTTCAAGTTTTGATAAAATTTTTTTAGCTTAAATATGGTTGTTTTAGCTTTTTTTTAGTTAAGAATTTGATTCTCTAAACTAGAATTACAGAGTATTTTTATTAAGAGTTTTTAATTTTCCTATTTATTACCTATTTTTGAAGTTTATTAATAGAATTAGTATTTAAACTAAATATAAATATTTGGCTATTTAGATTAAAAACAACAATGCATGTATGAAGTCAATTTCTGTTAAGTTTCTAATGTGGATTTTTTTGTTTTTAATTTATTTATTAACTTATCTTAATACAAAGTATTTATATTTTAAAATGTATTTAATTAAGAATTAATTATACGAATTCCTCATGAATTATATACTTTATTTTACTTTACTCCCCCAAATATACGAGGGCTATTGCTATCTATGACTTTTGTTTTTATTGGTTTTACTAATAAAATTCAGTGTTCTTTTTTCGTTGAATCCTAACTCAACGGACCCATAGTGAATATTAATCAAAGAAAGAAAATAGAGGATCAGCTAGCACAATTAGTATCTTCATGCAACGCGTTTGAATTTGAATATGATTCTAATATAATCAAATCTCTTAAAGTAAGAAAAATAACTTAACTAAACTAGACGAAATCACTCAAAAGCGTATCAAAGGCTGTTGGATATGTTTGCATTTTATGATCTTCTTGGTGAAATCTTACACTGATTTGCCCTAAATATATGGATAGTGATGCGTTGGTATGGTGTTTTATATATTTATCTGCAATGGAGCCATTTTTTCAATTGGAAATTATATTGATGTAGAAACCTGAGAAAAAAATGTTAAACGTGTGCTTGCATTTCAAAATGATGGAACTTTGGAAATTGTTATAGCCGAATTTGAGAATGATCCTATTAGAAATTAAGGGAGCGTTTGTTTTTGTTCTTAAAAACGATTTTCCATCTTCAAAAGCATAGAAAATGAAAACGGTTTCAAAATAGCATTTGTTTATTTAACGTTTCGAAAACATCGTTTTCAAAACCATTTCGAAAACATCGTTTTCAACTATGTTATTTTTTTGGGTTTTTTGAAAACGAAAAAAAGTTGTTTTCACTTTTTGTTTTCATTTTCAAAAAATATTGTGTTTTTTGGGTTTTTTTGAAAAAATATAATCAAATAAAGTTTCATTTTTATGTTTTTCAAAATATATACACAGAAAATATAACCAAACACGGTTTTAGAAATGATTTTAACACAGTTTTCAAAACATTCTCATTTTCAATTTTTTTGAAAACAGAAAACATTTCAAAAACAATAACAAACGTCACATAAGTATCAAGGTTTCAATAATAAATTTTGTACTTGGGTTATTACTGTTATTTGTTGCATGTGTTAAGCTAATTCAATCAAAGCGAGAAGAGTGATATCATACCAAACTAGGCGAAGAATTGCAAACATCCGGCAAGACATGGAGTGTTCCTGCCCATTATATGGAACCAAGGAGGAAAGTGTGGTTCGCTTAATGGCGGAGTTGCACTTTACCAAAGCGCTATGGTTTGGGACTCAGCGGTCGGTGAATTGGTCAGATTGCATGATTGACAGTCCTTCCCAGCTGGTAGAGTTTGTCTTTAAAGCCTCCAACGAATTCTAAAAGACTAAGTTTCTTTTGTCTGTCTGGAATGCCGGCAAGCCTGCATGGGGACGCTGGCGCCCCCCCCCCTATGGCAGCAATTTTGCGTTTTGAGAGCTCGTGAATAAAATCCTTGAAAGCACGTTTTAGCTTAAACTAGGCCGATTTGCGCTTGTAATACGCGTGCGGTTTTGAAATTTGTAATTTCAGATCCTTAATTACCAAGTCAAAACATAAAGCTAGATAACGAAATATGGAACACTCAAAACTAGTCCAACATTACGAATACATTTTTAGCAACAAATAATAATAATAATAAATAAATAAATGAATGAATGTATAAAAAAGCATCACGAATACGTTGTAATTAAGACTATACTTGTTTATCAAGGAAAAAAAGACGACAAGTCTTGCAGAAAGAGACAAAAAATGTTCCGTTGCCGGGAATCGAACCCGGGTCTCCTGGGTGAAAGCCAGATATCCTAACCGCTGGACGACAACGGATTTATGGTCTTTTACGAAGAAATAACAGAAATAAATCGAACTTAAAAAGTTTCGTTTCTCATTTTATTCGAGCAGTGCAAGCTCTTAAAAACGAGAATTCATGGGTAAACTTCCTTTATATGTTCAGCAAATAAATAAATGTTGGGATGTGTTTAAAACACTAAATAGCTATACTCACAAGCTCCTGAACATCAGCAGGAAAAAAATTAAAAAAAAAAAGAGCTAATGTAATAAATTTTTTTTTCCATATTTCCATTTACTTAACGAAAAGTACACATAATAATAATAATAATAATAATAATAATACCTTTATCCTAAGCCACCAAGTAAGATCAGGGCAAACACGTGGTTACGTTTGCCAAACACTGTGTTCACCAACTTTAATATTGAGGTCTTTGTTTCAAATTGTCTTTTGAGTCCCAAGTGCTTCCAGAATTCAAGCGGTATTACATTGCCATTTATTTGCATATCTTGAACTTGAAGACATATAGTTGTGATTATAAACCTTAATTAAAAAAAGAAGAAACAAAAAACCTCGTAATCGTAATCACCACCAAGTAAACCCATTCGAGACAAATGTATGCTGTGATTTTTAGACTAAGCTCGAGAGCTTCCTTTATTACCATGATTGCCATTCTAGGTGAAGCAATTGCTTTGTGTGTGTTCATGTCAAAGAAAGTTCATCAAGCGAAGTACTGTTGGATTGGTTGCGGCATAGCGATGGCATAACATCGTCCTAAGAGCGATGATCACCCCATAACTCTATTTTATCTGTTAAAGATATAATTTTTTTAATTTTTTTATTTTATCCGTTGAAATAATGAGATTGTGTGTTTAACATACATGAACCTTTAAAGTTTATTATCAAGGGCTTGGATTGATTTTATTTTCATTTCACTTCTAATCCTAATAATTCTAAAAGTAACTGGATAAGAAGTTAAGAACACCACAAATCTCTTTTTCCATTAGCACAAATAAAAAAAAAAAAGCTGGTATTTTTTCACTACCAAATATGACACTACCAAATATGATAGAGGTAAGACCGTTCTCTGTCGAGATCAGAGGAACTAGGCCACCTAAACTAGAGGAAAACTAGAAAATTAAGGCGGTAAAACTTTAAAAAGATACAGATATCTCAAACTGAAGTAGGACCCTTTACAATTAAGAGCACGATATAGAAGAAAATTAGGTACAGGAAAGCCATACAATCACCTTATTCCTAACAAATTTTTTGTTCTCTAACCTTGGAGACAAAAAAAAAAAAAAAAGGACCCTTTACTTGATATCATATGAACTTCCCTTTGCCGGTTTTAAGTACTTCCACCAGGGTAATTGCACGCACTGTAACCTGCAATTAAGACGAAAAGAAAATCAATTCAATTTTTCGAAAGACTCGGAAAAAAAAAAAAAAAAAAAAAGGAACAAGAACTACCACATTTTGATTAAAGTGGTGGTTGTCTTTTAAAGAGAGAGTAATTACAATAATCAAAAGCTAATTCTCTTTTTAGTATCTAATCATGCACCTCAATGCCTGTTAGGATATTAATCTTATTTTTACTGGCATTTATTTATAAATAATAATGATTAACTTGGTCGCCTCTATGAGTAGATATATTCTCATCTAATGTGGATCGGTTTTGATGTGCGCCCTACAGAGGCAGAGCTATCAACCACTTGTGTGGGGGCTTCGCCTCCAGTAAACCTTTTCATTTGTTTAATTTTACCTTCAAAAACTTTATATTTTCTTATTTTGCCCACTAAAATTGATAATCTACATATAAATTCCTTCAAAAACCTTATGCACGCCCCTACTGAAATAATAAACTGGATTTATTGTTAGTGCCCCACAAAAAAAAAAAAAAAGAGGAAATGATTAGTAAGTACTTAGCTGATAAGGGCATCATTTTATGAAAGTGTCCCACTTGGGGAAAATTGGCCATCTACGTGGCCACCTAATATACTCTCTTGTCCAATTAGTTTAGCCAAAAATTTGTAGAAAAAAAAACTTGGCCAAAACATGACGCCAAAAGAAGAGCTTACTAGGATTTGTGGAGGTGAGTGTGGCTGTTTGAGAGAAGTCACAATTCCATGGATTCTTGCCATAAGTTTGGTAATAAAGATTCATGGCGTAAGCAGCATGTGATGCCACAGTGTTTGGCTCAAAACAGGCACCTCCCGGTTGGATCGGACCACAGTCGATGCTATGGCTGCAAGCATAGTCAAGATTGGCCTGCAATTGAGCATCGGAGACGCCAGCCTGGGGCATACACCACTGCGATGCGGTTGGATTCGGAGATGGAGCCATCGGAGTTGTTGGAGTCTTAGACAGATAAATCAAAAGAATGCAAATAAGCACACAGACCTTAGTTTAGATTTCCATGGAGATATCTTCATAGGTTATCTAAAAATTAAATTTGGTGTCTCTAGTGGTACTGTTTACACATTTTTATTACGTGTGAAATGGCTTTTTTAGTCATTCATAAACTATAGAAAAGTCAACTTGCCAACTACAAGTCATTATTCTCAACTATGACAAGGTGAATTCACCAACCTAAACATTTAACCTTTCAGAATAATTGAGAACTCCCAAACATTCTCTGTAGATAATGCAAGAAAAGATCTAGAAACAGCAAAAGTTAAAACAATGAATTTCAAGATAGGCTTTTCTCACCTGGCTAGTCTTCGAGAGACCAACATCGTATGTCATTGTTAGATCTGGCTTAAACAACCCAAATGCCCGTTCGGATGCTGGACCGGGTTTTAAATTCTCGTCATAGAGTGCAAAGATGTATGTGTCCACCGATTTTCCCGGCATCAGTGGTGTCCCAACCATTGATCGAAGATGTGCAATCAAATTCCCATTGTAGGCCTTGGCATTCTCAACACTTGGTCCGACTTCGTTGCCATCACCGTTGTACGGCCACCCTGTCTCGGCAACCATGATCTCAACATCCTTGAATCCCAACGATTTCAAGGCAGAGTGCACGGCATCAACCTGTAGAATAACAGTTACAGTACTTTAAAATGAGTTTTACATGTTACAAAGCCTAATATAACTTAAGGTTATTGCCACAGTGATGTCAATCTCAATATTGATCAAATACTAACCGTAAATTCATATCTAATTACACTTTAAAGCATAGGATCAGAGATTAACGATAAATTTACATTTGATTCTGCTATAAAACACAGATTTAAATCTCTCGACCCCAGTTAAAAGAAGAATAAATGTGGTCCCCAAGTAAAAATACAATAGGTCTATAAGACAACCAAACTTGGCAACTTTTTCTAAGGCATCACACAACAAACAATGATAACGGGAAATGTTGGAATGGACTTGTCTGAAAATAATTGCAGGAGCCAGCCTGTCAGTCACCAAAGCATAATAAGTCCAATCAAACTATAATTCAAGGCTCCTATTGTTTCCTCTATTGGTGAATGATATCGATAGGCAAGGATAGAAGGAAATACACCTATACATTCTTTTTAACTTCTTGGCTCAGAACATGCAAGGATTCATGAAACTTAGCTTTTGTGACACGTGAACCGACTGGCTTGTACGATATTTTCAACTAGAATGGACCAAAATCGAAGTATTTGGAGGTTACCTCAACGGATAGAAAGGGAGGGATTTGAAATACATGCGAACCAATTGGCTTTTTACAATATTTTTAAAGAAAAGATATTTGGGTTTGGTTTCATATTTTATTTTTTAAGGGGGAGTATGCAAATTATCACAAGACAAACAAATCTAAAACGAAAATCCAGAAAAGTAAAGATAGTTTGTTGACTTTACCCATTAACTCAAAAATTAAACTAATAAAATCCATATATTTGCTAATAAGATCCAAGGAACTCAAAGCCTAATCCTACTTCCCAACCACTTGTGGAAAAAGCTAAAAGGTTTGCATCTAAAATTGACAAAAGACTAATAATTAAAACCAAAGGGAATTAGAAAGTCCAAACTCAACCAATTTAAGGGACATAATCACTTTTTATGGCAAGTCAATTAATAACACATTACTTATCAACTCAATTAATACTAAACATGCTTTTTTGTTTACAAAACTCTAGTAGTGATTACTAGTATAGTTTAATAGTAAATTTACGTTAGATAAAATAATTGAAAAATATAAATAATAACTAAGAAGATACCAATGTTATATATATATATATACACACACATACACATGTAATTACTGAAGAAGATCGGAGAGTGTTGGCATATTCTTCGAATGTGATTAAAGAGGTCATCAGACATTGACAGAATTATTCTATTCGTCCACTACACAATACAAGCTTCTTTCCAATGAGAAGTTCGTCACCTTAACACTACCGAATAATTTAATAATAATATCACATAGGATATAATTCGAAACAATATAAATATCAAAGACACTTAATCGAGTATTAGATGGACAAAAAATAAGTCTTCATATTTAATATAAAAAAAAAACTCAGAATTTAAACCTGGAACTACAAATCTACCGCCATGAGCCTTAACCAGGTCTCACCACTCGGCGGTGACATCAATGCTATATCTATTGTCCTACGTAAATGTTTGTCGACTCGACCAACGTATGCCACAAGGCATTGACGCTTAAAAGTCCTCACACCGTCTCAGTCGCTTTTATACTCACT
This sequence comes from Antiaris toxicaria, assembly GCA_035233585.1. Lineage (NCBI taxonomy): Eukaryota > Viridiplantae > Streptophyta > Magnoliopsida > Rosales > Moraceae > Antiaris > Antiaris toxicaria. Next base: position 43,950,956 of record CP141158.1, on the reverse strand, counting down.
CGTCAATATATATCTATATTCATGTATACATATATATATATAAATTTACGAATTACCTCATTAAATTTAAACTTTTATAAATATCATTAAAAAAATCAGTGAAAAAAAAAAAACCACCGCCTCGTATTCAAACCACTCACCTGAGCGTCGAACATGTTCATGTACTTGATACCGGTTCCCGAGTCGACTCGCCCCGAGTTGGGCTGGAACAGGCAAAACGCCAGTGTTTCGGGTCTCGGGTCGCTCTGGTAGGCGAAAAACGGGTACGGGTTGATCGCGAAGGGAGACCCGTTGTCTCTCAAGAACGCCAGGACTCCTCTGAGAGTGTCCTCCAATTCGGGTCTGAACCGACCCGAGGACGGCGGATCCGACTGGCCGAGCACCGACATGACGTGGACCGTCGAGACCTTGACCTTTCCGGCGAGGCCCGCTGCGGCGAGGGCGTTCTGGACATTTTGCATCGCCGGGAGGAGCTGCGAGGCGAGGGCCTTGTCGCCGAGGGTGAGGACCTCATTGCCGACGGTGACGAGGGCGACGTCGCTGGCCGGGTAGAACGGGACGACGTTCGAGTTGACCCACTGAGTCGCCGCGTTGGGATCGGAGGCTAGGGTTGTGACGTCGCCGGTGCCGACGACGATGGAGATGCCGGTGCCGGCGAGGGCGGTGATGATGGCTGGATCGGCGTTGAAGAGGCGGACCTTCTTAATCGGCGTCGAGCGGAGGAGGTTGGCCGTCGCCGCCGGCGACGGGAGGTTGTCGGCGACTTGGCCGTAGTTGATTCCTATGAACGACTGCGACTCTGCGAAACAAGAAAGGAAGAGGAAAAAAAAAAAAATAAGAAAAAGGAATTTAACACGAAGACGACGTCTTTTGAAGGAAAGCGAAACTGACCTGCAGAGTAAAAGGCGGTTAGAGAGAGAAAGAGGAAGAAAGAGACAGAGAGAAGTGGAAAGGCCATGTTTGTGGTTTTTGGAGTGCGTTAGAGACACGGACACAAACACAAACACAAACACAAACACAACAATTATATAAGCAACGAAAGTAATGTTTGTAGTACTACGTGTGAGTGTATATGTATATATATATACACATATAAATATAGAGAGAGGGAGTGGAAGAGTGCGTGTGAAAAACGCAGAAGTCGTTGAATAGAGAGAGAGAGAGAGAGAGGATTAACGAGGGGTGGTGAAAAAATGAAGTGAAAGTTGGGGTGCAGTTTCTAAGTGGAAACCAAGGTAAGGAGAGACTAGAGAGTGAGTGAGGAAGAGGGGAAATTTCGAAGAAGATTGGATGGAAGTTTGATGTTTGGAACTTGGAGGCAGAGCAACCTCCCGAGGAATGGGACCCACGAGTGTCATTAAAACTCTCTCCAATATTTCCACACTCTATTGTAATTGTATTGTGCAGTTTTGCATAAATTTTGATCAACATGTTTTTTTTTTTTTGGATAAAAATATTTATATGTAAAACCGGGTTATATGGGTACTTTTTGTTCCTTTTTTTTTTTTTTAATATGTAGGAAATGTTGGGCATGTTGTATCATGTACGGACACTAGTAACTTTTTATTTACAAATTAATAATAATTAATTGATTTTTATGTAATTTTTTTATTTAAAATCTTATAATTTGATGTTATATTTAAAAAATATATTATTTCAAATCACTTGATTTATTTAATATTGCTAAAAATAATGCATAGGAGGGTACTATATGAGAGCCCCTCACCTTATATATATATACATATGTGTGTGTGTGTTTTGGAAAAATTATAGAAGTCGTATTGTTTTGTCTTATATATAGTTAAAAGTGGCTTTGTATGTCGATATAAATTTTAACATAGACACGCAAGGTTCTTTAGGTTCTTTAAATGATGAATTGGACTTGCACTTAGACTTTTGGAAATTTTTTAATATAATTAAAAGGAGTAAATGTCTGGAAATGTGAATTAAAAATAAATTATTGATATATAAATAACGTAAAAATTTTAAATGTATTTGAATTTTAATAGATAATTTATATTTTATTTATTCTTTCTTATCGATATAATGAAAAAAAATAACTTATTTTTATTTGGAATAAAAAAGATATAAACTTTTAAACTTTGAATTTTATATATACGAAAGAGATAAAAATTAAGTTGCGTAGTTATTCTAAAGCTAATGGGAGTAAGAGTGCAGTAATTATTATTCATATTGTTGAATACTTAATGACAAACTTAAAAAGCATTTATTTATTTATATATATGTATTAATTTTATACTATTATATAAAATTTTAATTTTAATTTAGCATTAGGCAGACTTCTAAGCAACTCTTTTTACATATTAAACAGTTAAAAAAATAATCTAATTATATAAATAGTACATTTTTAACAAATTTTTTCTTTTTTACTTTTATTTATTTATTTATTTATTATTATTATTATTTTATAATGAATGTTTTTTTGATGAATACGTTATAAGGGTAGATTTGGCATGTGAATGAGCGCGGGATGCGTTATGGCTAGGGTGGACAGGAAGACCAAAGGTTCTCCGGGTGGGAATGGGTTTCCGATTCTTCTTTGTGAGTTCCTCTCTCTCTCTCTTTCTCTCTCTCTCTCTTTTCTTGATGTGGAGTGTTTATTTGTTTGACATAAATAACATCGTACATGTCCTACAGTTATGATCGAAACGTTTAGTCATAGAAGTCAAGAGGGTAGACGATGGAGGATAATTTATGAATTAATGTACAATTCTTTTCTATATCCACATTTATGTAAATTAAGGTAGAATTTTTATCATAATTTCTAAATTTATCTAACCCGAAGTTTGCTAAAATGGCAGCATGAGAAGGGAAATTAATTTTTATATATTTTTTAATATTTTGACAGATAAGAAACTTAGGGCCCGATTAAGGGCATTTTGGAGGCTTTTTTATTGAAAAAAAAAAAGTAAATTTTAAAAAATATGTTTGAAGAAAAAATTGTTTAGAATGAAAAAATATAAAATTTTAAAAAATTATCAATATAAATCTTATTTCATTCTTTTTAAAATTTTATATAATTTTAAAAAAATCATCTTATTTAAATTTGTACGTGTAAAATTATAAACTTTTAAAATTTAAAATTTACTGTAAAATTTTGAATATATAAATAGTAATAAATGATAATTAGATAGAAAAAGGAATTAAATAAGTGTTTGGGGGTTAAAACTAATGTCTCCAAAATAATTTTTTTTAACATATCATCATTTTTTACTATTTATATCTTCAAAACGTTATAGTAAACTCCAAATTTTAAAAGTCTATAACTTTGCGTATACAGTTCTAAATGAGATAATTTATTTTAAATTACAAAGAATTTCGAGGGAAATGAAATAATATCTATATTAATTTTTTTTAAGTTTTTTAATTTTATATTTTTTATTCTAAATAGTTTTTTTTTTCTAAACATATTTTTTAAAATAATTTTTTTCTAACAAAAAAAAAAAAAAAAAAAAGTCTCTGAACATTGGTTCCACACGGCTCCTAAAATTTTTGGTTTTAATATCCTGGTCAACCCCAAAATGGCCCTTAGGTTTGGAACTTGGAGGCTGGACAACCTCTTGCGGGATGGGACCCACTGGTGTCCGTAGCGTCTGCACTTCCACATTGTTGTTGCAGTTTTGCAGAAGTTTCGATCCACATGCTAGTTAATAATAGAACTTTTTTGTTTTGTTTGTTTGTTTTTTTTTTTTTTTTTTTTTTTTTTTTCATTTTTTGTTTGTTCTTATCAAAAAGAGAATCACGGGCTAGGGCTCTTACGTCTCAGTCCACCGTCCATTTGGAAGTTTAGTGAACTAACATATATAATAATTGTAATATTTGATTGGTCTCGTAATCAGACTAAATATAGAGTTATCAAGTTCATTATACGACCAAAAGTTTTAAAAAAAGTGTCATTTTTAACACCTTAAAATGAAGACAAGAAAACATCAAACTCGAGTTCTGAAACTGAAAGATATACATATATATAAATAAAATTGTCGTATTATTAGTGATCGTTCGTGTTATCACCATCTATGGTTATTTTACATCGGTAGATTTGGAGGGTTTTTGTGTGTGTGTGTGTGTGTGTTTGTGGGGAAGACGTTATGGTTAGGTCGGCAGAGAACATAAAGGTCCTAGTGGGTCTGTGGGAAAATGGTTTCCGATTCTTGTTGTTTCGTGATATCTTTTCTGTCGTTTTCTTTGTATTGTTATCGTCATTTTCTTAACGTGGAGTGTTCATTTGTTTGACATAAATAGCATCCTACGTTTCCTACAGTCGAGAGGGTGGATAATGGAAGATAAATAATTTATATTTTAGGCAGTGGTTATTTACTGAATTGCAATTTCAGTTCAGCGAGTTTTGTTCAAATATTACTTTTTTTTTTTTTCCTTTTCTTTTTTCGAAAAGTAGTATTGCTAAATTTGTATTGTGTAAGCCTTTAAAATGAGGACATAACTGGCTGTGCCTTTTATTTTCGGGTCTAATTTAATTCACATAAATATACTGAATAAATCTGTTAAACAATAACCATCTAACGAAAACATTTTACTAATTAATAAACTAATCTTCTTGCATTTATTTATTAAGCAACTTGCTCGCGAAGTGTGAAATAATTCGTCCAAGATCGTTCTGAAAGCATTTTACCAATAAAAATTTTGAAAAGTTGTTTTACTAATGTAGCTTTTGATTAAAGTCGTTTTATACGCTGCCCTATGGTCAGCAATAGAAAGTTGCCTTAATACATCAAAAATTTTTTTTTTCAATTTTTTCGGTATTTCTTTTTGTTGTTGTAACATAAAGTACATGAGAATGTAGTAGAGTCCTCTTGAGAAATTTTTTTCAGAAAACATGATAGTAATTTAATGGTTGATATTTGTTTATATATGATACCTATATTACACCTTAATTCATAATATACACTAAATTTACCAAAAAAAAAATGAAAAAAAAGTTGGAGTCATCACTTGTGCTGGAACCGTTGCGAATTATGACCCGAGTCACCATCGCAAAGCAGGGCCTAAGTTGTTGTTACAAACTAGGGCTGGAGTTGCTGTCATTGTCCATCATTGTGTTCGCCGTCTCCACCATTGATCTTCTCGTAACTTGCACTATCACGAAGCCAAGTCCGAGGTAGCCGAGCGCTCATCGTCGTGAAGGTCATCGTTGCCTATGAAGCTTGTTGCCGTTCCTTCTCATGTTGGATCTTGGCACGAAGCTCCACCCCAGTGACCAGATTGGTCATCAACGACCCCCAACCCACATCCCACCAACAACCCCAGCCCCTTGCCCTCCCCAGTCAACCACCTATGTGATGTCTTCAGCCCTTTCCCTTCCAAGTCTTTTTTCAGTTTTTTTTTTTTTTTTAGGGCTCGTTTGGAACGCGTTCTCCAAACATCCAAAACCAACTTTTTTCCAAAACTTCACCACTTTTTACTATTTATATCTCTAAAATACTACAATAAACTCCAAACTTTAAAATTTCATAACTTTATGTATATAAGTCCAAATGAGATAATTTTTTTTAAATTACATAGAATTTCGAGAGGAACGAAACAACATCATATTGATATTTTTTTTGTAAAAAAATTTTTAAAATTTTTTATTTTTTCACCCCAAACAGTTTTTTCTCCTAAACAAATTTTTCAAAACAACTTTTGTCCAACCTAAAATTAATGTCTCCAGTCTCCTCCCCAAACACCCACTTAATTTCTTAGTAAAAAATTCTATTCTTTTAAAAAACAATTCTATTAACTAATGCCTATTATAATTATTATAAGATTGTAATATCTCAGTTGTTAGATAAATCCTAATGGTCTAAAAAAAACCCCATTAGTAGAGTGTTTAAATTAAGCTTTATCACAATCTTTCCCTTTAAAATGTCTAAAAGAAAATAAAGACAGCTAAAAGCTTTTTCTAAATATTTTTATTTTTCCCTCACTTTATAGGTCTGTTAAAGTAACACAATTAAAAAGGGATGTCTATTGACACCTCCCACCTCCATTTTTAAATTATTCACCAACTTAAAATTTAAATGTTTATGCCCCTCTTAACCCCTAAAATTGAATTCTCTTTTTTTATTCTTATAATGCCTATCAACATCCTTCAAAAAATAAAAAAAGCCTATCAATCAGTGTTTTTTTAAGCAATCATTTTTTTCTTCTTTTTTTTTTTATTGACAAATCCAGTTATTCTTCTTTTCAAAGATATACGTATTTTACTTTAAATAAGATTTAGTGAAATCGTAATTTTAAATGTATACTTTTTAACAAATAATGCTTTTAAAAATAATTAAAATCTTTGGTTTTGTTCTGAAAGATAGAAAAAAATTTATTTATCTTAAAAAAAAATTAAAATTTTATATGTACTATTCTAAAAGTTGTCAAAGGACCATATTCTATCTGAAAAAAATGATTATGCTAGTCTCGTTAAATCTAAGTAAAGATATCTAAATAAAATAGAGTAATCAAATTTCTAAAAAAAAAAAAAAAAGAAGTTGAGAAATAAAAAAACAAATAAAAAATAGATAGGTTGTTTATTCATTGTGGATAAAAAAAAAAGATAAAAATTAAAACTTAACATTTGTAAGGACTCTTTTATAATAATACAAGTGGATATATTAAGGAATAATTGATATTTTAAATTCAATTAATAGGTGATTTAAGAAAAGGTAAAAATATAAAATAAAATAGATAGAGAGATGTCAATAGAAGCCAACTAATTGAAAAATTGAAATGATAGAGTGTACGAAATGGGGTCCTCTCGCATTATGCTAGCCAATTTATTGCAGTAAGAGGGAGAGAAGAATCCAATATCTGCGAAATTATTTGAAAAAATATTTAATGTGTAACAGTACTTGCCAATATATGACATAAATTTCTTGATACCGCATCTTTATATTGGCACAATAAATTCTGGTAAGATTGAATATGAATACGAAACTGGAGTCAAATGTACTAACACTAACAGAAACTTTACAAGGTAATTTATTTGATAATCCTATCGTATCTGTATTATATTTAAATATAATATATATTTAGAATAAAAATATTTATATTATATTTAAATATAATATATATTTAGATAAAAAAATATTTAAATTGATATATTTAAAAAGAAGGTTTATTTTTAAAATATAAAAAATTTTTAGATTTGAAAAATAAAAAGTTGTTTGGATTTTTTTAAAAAAATTAAAATTTGTTTGGATGAGTAAAAAATTTTCTTTATCTAGATAAAACTCTTTTCTCATTTTTTAAAAATAAAAAATTTTAAATGTTCAGGTACGAAAATTTAAGAAGATCCATTCTTTTCAAGTGAAAAATTTTTTATTTTTAAAAAATGGGTATGTCAAACAAACATTATAGTAATGTGATGGGTAAGAATAAAGGAAAAAAAAAAAGAGAAAGAGAGTATATAATATAATTAATAAAAATAATATAAAAAATAAAATAATAAATAGTGATTATATTATATTTAAGATGTGATGTGATTGATATTTAAATATAATATTTTTTTATTTAGATGAAAATTATATTGTATTTTAATATAATATAAATATAATTATGAAAATAAATAAAGGTTAATAATTTTTAGTTGAAAAGTTTGATCTCCTGAAGTAATACTATCTCAATACATACCCAATCAGAGGAGGTATGGATGGCATATTTAAAATTCCAATATGGAATGTGAACTCGATCAGTTTCTCCACGTTCACCATAATTTTATCATAAAATAAAAGGTGAGCTTCCAAGAATGTTCTCACTTTTGGAAGCTATTTACCCCCAACCGAATAAATAAATAAATAAATAAATAATATAATAATGAAAGGATTTTTCCAACAATGACTTTTCTTTTTTTTTTAAGTAATTTTCTACGATGACTTGACTTGATGCTGTGCCAGCAAACATCCCATGTGTTTGTGGAAAAAGGCGAAGTTCCTTTTCAGACCTGTCACCTCATCAATCGCCAACGCCAGTGTGAAAACGGAAAGGAATTCTGGCGCGTTTGGGGTATAGTTTTGAAGATATATGTTTGATGTTTTTAAACTAAAATATGTTTATTTTCTATATTTTTTTAAAATTGTAATAATATTTATATATATTTTAAAGTATTAATTTTTTTATTATTCATATTAAAATTTTGATTTTTTTTATAATAATTTTTTAAAATATTTATCTCAAATACAATCATCAAAATTATATCTAATATTTTTAAAAATACATCTTCAAAACTTTATCTAAATACCTCTTTAAATTTAGGGCCCGTTTGGTAAACACATTGTATTTTGATTGTATTTTAATGAAATTTGTTTTTTGAATGTTGTATTTGGTTGAAAAGTATTTGTTTTGTATTTGAATGAAATATGTGTTCGGATGAAAAGTATTTTAGAGTTGAAAAGTTGATGTGATTGTTTTAAAAATATTTTGAATAGTAATTGTTTTTGTAACACTGTTATAAAATTTGTGTTTAATGTAAAATTGTATTGTATTTGAGTAAAATTAAAATGAAATTTTTTCTCTAAACAACACATTAGTTGTAAAATAAAAGAATGACCATTCAAACTCAGAATTGCTAGGAAAAAGCCTCCACCTCGCCATCCCATGATAACTACACCCTACCTCCATAACCTCAAATTGGGCTGTGCTCCTCACTAACGGCTTTACGATGTCACAGGGACCAAAACCCCCAAGCCATGGCACCTCTAGCATTCACCGTTGCCTCAAATCTGAGCAAAACTCCTTGGATGACCTCAGTCTGATGAGCATCCAATTGGCCACCTTCATTACCTCCAACATCTCCCTGATGAGAAGATCAATGACCACGGCACCTAAATCCACCAACCATCCCACCTTTAGACGTCTAAACCGAACCAGCTAGCCTTACCTCTGTCTTTCTAGCTCTGCAGCCCATTCTGCATCCAACACCTCCTTTGGAGGTTTAGATCACCATCTTTGGGGACAAAAGCCTGCACCTGCCTAAGCACTACCATGAAACTTTGAACCCCACACTATAATCTAGCACACAAACCCTAGAGATAATACTCTCTCTCTCGAGAGAGAGGTAACTTCTATTAATAATGTATACTAACCAATTACATAATAATGTAACAATAACCTTTCTAATTAAGAATTTTTTATTATCAAAATTTAAATCCAGCCCCAAGTTTTGGAAAATCTTAAATGGGAAATTGTACATTATAAGCTATTTTGTTACATTATTTGTGGTATATAATATAATTTGATATCATTAAAAATTAATAGCTTATTTTAATTCTAGTATAGGTGATATTCCCCTTTTATCCCTATTTTTTTTTCTTGATTTTATTTCCTTTTTCTCTATTTCTCTCTTATTTTCACACTTTCTTTTTCCTCCATCTCCCTTTCCTCTCTCTCTATCCTAGCATAAATTAAAGATGCTGTGCAGGTGATCGAATCTCCGTGGTGTAGGTGATGGCTTGTGATCCTAATCTCGACATCGACAAGATTGTGATGGCAATCGCGACCTTCATCTTGTTCTTTCTCCAAATTGCAACGATGATCGATCTCAGTGGACCTCGGTCATTTTCTTTCTGCTTATCATGACAACAATTGATCTTTGTAGTGATGGATATAATAACCTATGTCTTTCTACAGATTGTAATTGTGATCTACTCTTGGCAGCAAGCAACTAGATCTCCTTAATCTTTCTTATTCTCCCAATGTCAATCTCATATGGCACCTCATCAGTAATGGTGACGGGATTGCAACCACGGGTCATCAATCAACGTCTGTTGCTATTGCTAGACATGGATTAAGTTGTACAGAAGCGGGTAAATTGTGGGGCTATGGTTTTTTCAATTTGGGACTATTTTACAAAATTAGTAAATAAATGATTTATCAAACTTAGTAAACTAATTATTTACGAAATTTACTAAAGAAAATGATTTATGAAATGAAGAATTTATAGTAGTAATATTAAGAGTATGCAACTAATTACACTATAAAATTAATTATCTAAAAAATCAAGAATTTAGATAAATGAAAATAGCTATTGTTTATATGGTAAATAAATAATTTATCGAGTAATTAATGGTTCACTAAAATCAGCAAATGAATGATTTGTTAAGTAAAAAATGATTTACTAAATAAATTTAATATTTTACCATAATTTACCAAAATAGGTAAACTTTTTTGTTTATAATAGTAAATATTACATTTACTTAGTAAAAATTTTTAATTTATAAGAGTAATAATAAAAGATTTCTAGAAAAATCAATGATTTACTGTAAGACCCAATTTTTACTTAGCAATTCAATATAGGCAAAAGATTTAATTGTTTTAAAAGTATACGTTGGAATTAAATTTAATATTAAATTAAGTATTTTTGTAAGTAACGATGTTAATAAGTTTGATACGCTTAAGAAATTTATATTTAAAATGTTAAGTATTAAAAGTCTAACATAGAAAGTTAAATTTTAATTCAAACCAACATTTTAATTAGAAAAATATTTGAATTAGAAAAAAATTTTTTATCAAAGTTGTAGATCTTTTTGTTAACTTTTCAAAACCTCTTGAATCATCTTATTCTGATATATCGATGTGAAAAGTGAAGGCCAAAATACTATAAGAGGGTTGGCATTCAATAAAAAAAAAAAAAAGTAGGGCCATGGGTTTGCATGGCCACACATTGCAGCTAGCGCAAGCGTGTTGCAATGCCCTAAGATGACACTGTAGCTACCAGCCAAAATAAAAAGGGGATTTTAAATGGGATCCAAGTTTGTGGTGTTGTAATCCAATTTTTGATCCTTGGATTATAATTCAACTTCTAATCCTAACTTTAGATTTTAGGGAGTTGTTATTAAAAAGCCTAAACCTCTTAGATAAACTTTATGTACATATTGTTTTTCAAAAGTCTCTCTCTCTCTTTCCTTCTCTCAAACCACCTTGTTCCTTTTCTTCCTATAGAAGATTAATTTCTTTCAAATTCCACAATTCAAATCTCAAGGATTTGAGTCACTCAAGAGCTTATAGGTTTGATTTCGTTAAGGTTCAAGGTAATTATACTCTTGATTTTGGAAATTTAGAAAATTAGGGTTTTAATGTATTTGGGATTTTAATAAATAACTGAAGTAGATGATGAAATCGATGTTCTAGGATGATGGATTTAAGGATTTAATGGTGAGATTTCTAAAATTAAAATAGCTTATAATTGATGTAATATTTTTAAAAAAGTATGTTGCTACTTTTACAAAAGCTTTGAGGTGTTTTATAAAGAAGTTAATATTTGTGCTATTGTATATATCTTATTGCTATATTATTCTTTGGATAGCATATGTTACTTTCTCAATACAAATAATTTTATAAAAAATTATGTTTTTCTTTTGAGATTTATATGAAATGTCATGTTTTTATAAAAGTTATGACTTCTTTTAAAGAGTAATACTTTTATAAAAGTTATGATTTTTGATATAATATAAAGAGCTATGTTTTTTTTTTTAAAGAATTATGCTTCATTTGAAACAATTGTGTTATTATAAGGGTTGTGATTTTAATATAATATTAAGAGTTATGATTTATTTCGTGAAAGATTAAGTTTATCAAGATAAAAATGATAATTAAAGGACGCGTATCAGAGATTCATCTCAAATAACAATAATAGTTTACACTTGAACTGCTAGCAACTGACAAGAGTTGTTAGATTTAACACTCCTAATAATAATAGTTTAATAGTTGTCATGGTGAGTTTGGAACTTGTAATTCCACTCCCATTGTGGTTGCGTGCATTAATACATTGCTTAGGACTCGCTAATAGTAGAAAAAATCAAAGCAAGATAATATAAATTGTTTGGTATGTGTTAATATGTTATGATTTCCGCCTTTATATTGATGTTTTATATCATATTTTGAAATATTAATAGTTGCATTTATACCAATATTATACACTAATGTTAGATAAAGAATATACTTACTAAGCATTTACTTATTATAGCTTTTGAATGTTGTAGGTGAGGAAAAGCTAAAGTGTAAGATTGGTGGAGGCTCGATGTGGAGGCATGTGTGGTACAAAAGTGGGTTATCGAAACTTTTTTGTTTTAAAAGATTTAAGTTTATTTTTTAAAAGTTTTAATTTTGTGAGTTGAATTTATAGGTTTAGTTATTTTATTGCTTATTTATAAAGTTTTTAGGATTGTTAAAGTTCTTTTTTAAAACTATATTTTTCCACCATCAAAGATTTTATGAAGTATAGGATCTTTAATTGATTTTCTTTACATAATTTATTATCATTTGGCTAAATAGTTTTTTTATTTAATCGCATTGGTATGAGTTAACTAAAAATTTTAGTATTTATTATAAAAAATTTTTTATTTCTATTTTCTCCATTCCTTGATATAGATATTTATTATTATTACTACTTATTAACATTTTTCTATAAAAGTTATTTAATATGTTACATTAAGATAGTCAACTCTAACATTCCCCTAAAAAGTGTTATATTTACTGTGACACCCCCCGTCTCGCGCAGGAGACGTCACTTGAAACTCTGCTACTTTACTTCTTCTTTTTCAAAACATATCATAATATATTGCGGAAATTTTTTTCTTTTAAACCATCGATATACATAGTATTACAATTCCTCCAAAACTAAATTATCATAGTTGGAAACTATTTCATATTACTTGCATATAATAATATCATACTGTATTAGAAATAGTTAAAATCAAATATAGCAGTGTACTTTATACAATATCATACAATTGTACTTTTCTTTTTCCTTTTCCCTTTCTTTGCGGAATTAGCCTAGCAGGTTCATAACCTTTTATCATGACACTGGCACTTCATCCCTGCAGTCCAATCCATACACTGTGACTCAGGTTACAGGTTGTTTACCACGATTACCTGAACACGAACAAACTGGTGAGCTACATACCCAGTAAGTTCAGATATAACATTTAAAACAATAAAATATCACAATGCACCTCAACAAATATTCATGGAGTTCATTATACTCAATTTACATTTACATTGTTCATTTACTATATCTATGGGCCCGTATTGGTCGTACCTGATGCGCGCTGTAAAAGAGGCCTGGGAGCGACCCTGACTCTCCCTCATTTATAGTATGTCTTCTGCTTTAACATAAGGTAACCTCCCTTTACGAGAGGCCGGTACGCCAAAACATTAGGTTTTCATTACCTTATTGTTTATTGTGCAATACTACTTACTATGACATCTTAACTGTTCCAGTGTACATATTTATAATTATTGTACTCGATGTTATGCCCATTCAGTCCAAAGATACTGTTTAAAACTCATCATCCACGCACTTAAATATTGGGGCGTGATTGGGACTGGAAATGAGGTACAAAACTTTAATTATACATTTTTGGAACAGTTGTAGCACCTGGCACTCATCCCCGAGCGCCTGGCCCTTCATCTTATTTTTCTGTAAAATTTTGGATAGAAACTTCAGCGCTTCGGCGCTCCCCTTGCAGCGCCTGGCGCTTTTGAAAATCCGGTGCAAGCGCCTGGCGCTCATACCCTAGCGCCTGACACTTCCACCAACTTTTACACTAGCGCCTGATGCTCATACCCTAGCCCCTAGCGCTCCTACTGGATTTTTGACACCAAATTTCAGCTGAGAGCTCAGCGTCGGGGCGCTCTTTGGCCAGCGCTTAGCGCTTGGCTCCTGCTAAAATAGGTTTTTAAACACATTTTGACATCAAAGCCATTTCATACACATACAATCAACCCTAAGACATGATTAATGCATTCTAGGGTCAAAATCTATAAAACATCATCATGTACACGTAACACATCAATGCACACTTGTATACTCACCAATTTAGGCGTTTTAACGGGTTCACAATAATATATAACTTTTCTAGCCAAAGAAATTAGGCTATAACAGAAATTGAAGTTACAATAACAACATAGAGTTCCAGTTGTTCATGTCCAGACATTTAAATGCCAGAACTTACAGAAATCTACTAATATTTCCTTAGATTGATCTCTTGGTTTCCTTTCCTTGGTTTCCAGTCGTTGCCCTATAATGAAACAGTTCGACTTTTAGTGAAATGTTTATAGGTCAACACTAGAGCATTTAAACATTTCTTCTATATATTATCATCCTTAAACCCTTAGCATTAGTTATAAGTCCGAAAATTTCGGCATTATGACGGCTTAAATCCTTATTTTCTCACTTTGCCAAAACGACTTAAATTGCGTTATTGAACACAGTTTTCATTATAAACATGCTTAAAATCCCAATACACAATAACAATTTCATTCCCATGCATTCCATATAACATAACTTTCACATTTTCTTTAAACTTAGGGTTTTTTGTTCACAACCTTAAATTTTCTTTGTCTTTCTTTCTTTCAACACTTATATACAACACCATTTCATTTCCTAATTTACAATACCAATCCATTATCATTTCATAAGGGTTTTCAACCCTCTTTTTCCACATCAAATCCCCCCCCCCATGCAATACATTTGTTTTCAAAAACTAATCCCACAAACACTTCAAAAACAAGCTTAAAACAAGTTTTTCCACATGAATTTCATCAAAACACTCAAACCATTCTAACCCCATTTTGTTCTACTATTCCCATAAGCATAAAAACACTTAAAAACAAGCATTAAAACAGGATTTTGAAGAACTTACTTGAGCTTTAGGGTGAAGACTCCTCAAGATGAAGTTTCCTCACACTTTTTCTACAAAATTTACAACTTTTGAAAATTTAGAAATTTTGGTGGCTTTGGGAATGTGGAGAAGATGAAGAATAGGGGAAAATAGTGGTTTTCTGTTGTGGGGGATGTGAGAAATCAGATAAAAGGCTTATAAAAATCCTTAGGGGTCTTTTTGTAATTTTGAAAATTTTGGGGTCAAAATGAAAATTTCTTAGGGGTATTTTTACAAAATTTTTGGAACTTTTTCAGCTGAAATACAGCCGTTTCTTCCCCCCTCTTCTACGTGCAATGGCAGCTAAGGCTCCAATTAATGCACATTTCTTTCTTTAAGTGGGATTTTGAGAAAAAATACTAAAAATTCCTTATTTTTGGTAACCCTTGGATCAAAAGGTATTTTTGATCTCATCCATTGATTCTTATATTAATAAGAAAATATTATTTGTTTATACAGTATAGGTTTTTCTTTAATTACAGTATAATTTTCATCTGTTGAAATTTTGACCGAAAAACTATACTGGCCAAATTTCGCAGTTTACCTCCCGAATTGCTATTAGAGCCTTTCGATGTATTTATATCATGTAAAATACTCCATAAACCCCATATATTTCATTATTTTCCATCTGGGGTCTATGTTTGCCACATTTTAAGTCTCAGTAAAATTCTGTTTTTCGATAACGAAAATGCACTATTTGAGGCGTTTCGATTCAAAAATCATTACATTTATAGCTATAAAACATTTATCAACTCTAATAAATCATCATTAGAGTAAAATTTATATATATTTACATCACACTAATATATATAAATTCCTATTATACAGTGATCTTGAGAACAGTTAGAAAATCTCGGTTGTTACATTTACACACATAAATTAAAGATTTATCAATAAATAAATGATCTACATATGAGGAATATTTTTTAAAATTTTAGATTGTAATTAATCATAATTTATCAAAAAAATATATTATTTATCAAAAACTCAAAACTATTATACTATTTATTTTTATTTAAGTTTATTTTTAGTCTATTTCCCTCCTCCCTTCCTAACAAAATAACATAAAATCCTAATTTGCGAATCCTGTTTAAATATTTATACAAGATAATTATACAGAATAAAAAAACTAACATAATCGAAAGCTACATCCTAAACGTCTACACCTATAACACAAATCAAAACCTACTCTAATTCTACTTACTAATTTTGATAAAGCTATTTTTTAAAAATTTAAATTGAATTAAATTTAAAATCATGTAGGGTGGCTTATGTTCTTATCTACGAATTTTCTGTTTCAAAACATATACATTTTTATATTGAACATTAGATTTTAAATTAAATATTTATAAAAAAATTGGAAACCAAAAGTTTCTTAGGCAGCCATACTTGTATTTCATATATGAACAATATAAAAAAGATATATGTAATCTTGTGGCCATGCATATTTATTTTAAAAAAAAAACACACAAAAAATAAAAACAAAACATGACCCAGTCCAAAAATGAAACCTATTAGAGAATTACCATGGAAATAAAACTAAATAAGATTCAATATCACATAATTTTTAAAAACTAAGAAGAATAATGTTTTCAAGCAGAATCAAGCTCAATATCCTAGTAATATTAGTAATAGCTTTATTACATATAAATAAGCTTTGTGCGTGGCCAACAAATACTGTTGATTTTTTTTTTCTTTTTTGGCAGTTCAGAAGTCGTATTTAGTTTGTTATGTAGCAAAAAGTATAGTTAAACTCACATTCATTGATTCTTAAAAAATGTTCTACAAGTAATATGAAATTTATTGATTCAAACTTAAATACCAAAAATTATTTAAATATATAGAGAAAACTCAAAAGAGAATTTGTAAATATTCATTAAAACTTTATTAATAATATAACTAAAAAGCCTTTAAAGAGCTAAATCCTAATATAGTTAAAACGCACAAAAAAATTACATAAATATATGGAGGAAAATCTTAAAGAGATTTTATTTATGTCCATCAAAATTTGACTACTAAAACTACAAAAAAAAAAATTCAATTCCTATATATGTAATTACACAGGATAATTATATAAATAAATAAATAAATAAACTAACCTAATTGTAAGATACATCCTAAACGTCTACACCCATAACACAAATCAGAAGCTAGTTTAATCCAACTCTAATCCAACTTACTAATTTAGATAATTTTATTTTTTTTAGAAATTTAAATTGAATTAAATTTAATATTAGATTTTCAATTAAAAACTTATCGGAAACCAAAAGTTTCCAAGGCAGCCATAACTATATATATATATATATATATACACACACACACAAAGGATATATGTAACATTGTGGGTACGTAGATTTATACTGAACAAAAAACCCAAAAACAAAAACAAAACTTGACCAAGTGAAGAAACAAAATCTATAACGAAATTACAATAAAAATATAACTAAATGAGATTCAATATCACATTGTTATCAAAAACTTAATGGGATAATGATTCTAGGCAGAATGGGATAATAATTCTAAGCAGAATCAAAATCAGTGTCCTCATAATATTAGGAATAGCTTCACTACCTATAAATAAGCTTTGTGCTTGGCCAACAAACACTGTGTTTATTTATTTATTTATTTATTTTTGGGCTCTTTAGAAGTTTAATGTTTTACTATATTAGAGATTAGGTGAAAATAGGAGAGAAGGCATAGAAGCAAGAAAGGAGATCTGTGATTTATGAACTACCACCTAAGTTCTTGCTTCTGTGAATTCTCTCTTGTTTTCTCTTAATCGATTCTTCTTGAGATTAATTTAAAGATGAAAAACCGAATAGCAAATACAACACACAAGGTAATTATTATAAACCCATGCTCTTCGTAGTCCTTTTCTTCTATAGTAATTTTTATTGTAGATTTCTATTATTTTTTTAGGTTAACTGTTTATGCACACGCATCTAGCATCTAATATTTGACTTTGATCAAAATCTATAATAAATCCTATCTGTACTTATATTTTACCTCATATTTTTATAGGATTTATGGATTAATTTCCTCAATTTAGTGTGAATTAACTAATTAACATTCAAATTTTTCCTTGTGAGAACAAAACGACATCAAAGAGGGTTTATCTGAGCAAGGTCATCAAGAACAAGAATTGAGCCACGCTAATGAAGAGATAATGGACTCAAGCAAATGATTAGTATGCTCGATGTTCCAAAAAGAAGAAGGATACTCGGCCACCTTTGCAAGGAAGAAAAATTTTCAACAAAGGAAATTTTTGGAGTGCAGTTTTTGGGAAGTTTCTCCGTCCAGACGTGTTTTAGTAATTTGGATTAATTACCAAAATTTCAACTGTTTTTATCCGGGAAATTGTAATGAATAGATCAATTCTTTTAGTTAATAAAAGTAAATAACATATTTATTTAACTTAGAAAATAAATAACAATTTTGATTTAAGAGTCATGTAATTTTACAATTATATTCATTTTTTTATAGATTTTATTTCTCTTTCTTTCCTTTTTTCTCTCTATGTCATCGTTCACAATCAAAAATCCAAGTACAAATAGATCTCCTACAATATCTCCTACAGCACAATAAGATCAAAGAAGTCTTGGAAATCTATTATCTAGAAAGAAAAACCAAAGATCATACCATGATTATTTAATGAACATCTGCTTTTACTGTTTACTACTTGTTTCTTGAAAAATTTTGGGTGGAGAATTGGTAAATCAATAATTTACACACATAAATAAATTATTTACTAGTAAAATTTTAAAACTATCTGCTTGTTTCTTGAGAAAATTCTAGGTGGAAAATTAGTAAATTAATGATTTACACACGTAAATAAATGATTTACCAAATAAAAAATGATTTCCAAATAAATTTACCAAGATTTACACATAAAGGGTTTTTTTTAGAATTTTAATTATAATAAATCATTATTTACCAAAAATCTACTATTTATTAAAAATTCAAAACTTTTCTACTATTTATTTTTATTCAATTTTAATTTTTTCCTATTTCCCTCTTTCTTCCTTTTTATCACAGCTGCACAATCCAAGCCCAATAACAAACAGCTTAAAAGCCATTCCTCCTTCATAATAGCAAATATGGAATACAAAATATTATAAATGCCTCAATACAGCACCCTTCTAGAAGCAAACTGATTAAAAAAAAAATCACGCTGAATTGCAACACGTTTGATTAATTGACGACATTGCCAGAAGCAGAACCAACAACATCAATAAGTCACCACCATATGCCGAAACCAATTAACTTAAAACACGGAGAAAATGAAAACCGTCAGCAAAAGCTCCAGCGATGAAACGAGGGAATTAAAAAAAAAAAAAGTGCAATTGACAACTGAAACAAGTACCAAATACCAATTACCCTCCAGAGTAGGAGACTGGAGTGGTTTCAAAGCGACCATCCTTAAACAAACGTACAAACTGTTGTGGCAAAGCATGCTCACCCTGCATAACCAGAAGAAAAGATGAGACATAAGCAACAAACTAGTAACAAATATTTCAACTGTGCCACATTTTCTTCACCTCATTCAAGAACGACACTATCGAAAATTCATTCTTCTCTAAGTGAAACAAATATGGTCATGCTGATATAGGGAATAACATTCGACAACTAATTGTGAAAGAAAGACTATAAAGAAGCACATGGTGAGTCAAAATTCATCCAAGACATGATTGATGCATCATCCATGGTACGATATTTCTAATTGAAACATTTCAAAATTAAAATTGCCTCTGTACATAGCCAGCCATCAGGGAAGACACAATTTGGGTAGATTTTCTAGGCATGGCCTTTGTTAGTTGCATGACCTATTGCTCCTGGAAATAGCTCAATCATACATCCTAGCTGTGCTGTTTACAATTTTTACCAATATGCTTTCCTATTTTGGTCAGTCCCACATAACATCTAGCATTTCTCACACAGCCATACATTACTGACAAAGGAGATGCTGCAAATCATCAAACATTGTCGATAGCCAGGACCAAATTTTCACAAAGGAAAAAATTTCAATAAGATATGCATATCAAATTTAGCTATTTCAGTTCCTAACCTTTTAGCTTATTTCAACTAACTATTGCACACAGTCATCATCCTCATCTAGTGGCATTCTCCAGAGTTCACAATTAAACTTTCATGCCAATTCAACCAAATAATCACTTTGATTAAGTCAGTAGTGTTTGTAAATAATATGGATTAATTTGGCTATTTAAACCCTAATGAAGGTTTCCCGCACCCAATATAATGGGATCCAAAATAATAAAAGTTGGTGAAACTGAAGATATCAAACCCTTATCTCGCAGAAACCAAATCAAGTACGATCCTTCTATATAAATGATCATAAGATCAACAAATAAGGAAACATACCCAATCGCCATCAGGCCCAGAACCAGGCACCAATACATTAATCTCACTTGACTTTGTAGTTGTTATTGATGCCCCAAGAGAGTCTTTGCTTAAATATAATTGGCAGCCAGCTGTATTGTCAACCGAGATTGTTGGAGCCGACCCTAAGTGCCACAAAACTGCTCACTGCATATGACAGCATTTCTAACCTTTTTCTGTAAAATTTTATTCTAAGCCATATTCTCATCATAAAAATATAAAGCCGCCACGTGCTGATCCACCATAACATTGGTAAATCCTGGAATGATTGAATTGATCCATAGAATCAACAAGCACATCCACAGGAAGAATAGATACCTGGCACTGTAACTCAACCCTATTGTAATTTACAATCTCACAAGCAGCAACAACATCCTGTTTATACAAGTGAGGAACCTCAATGAGCCTAGATACTTCAACACCTGTTGCTTGAACTAAATACAGAGGACTCACCGTAAATACAACTCCCATCTTGGCACATTTATCAACGGTAATTATTGACTTTCCCTGCACATTGTTAGGTATTAATATATCAACATGGCTGTTGATAAAGTACCTGCTGTATACCCATATGTGCAATCGTGCATAGAGATATCTGCATGCAGGTAACAGCTTTCTGCTATGCATTTTTATTTGTTGACATAGAAGGAAATCTACTTTGAAAAACATGGGTTGCCATGAACCTGCTAAACAGAGCCATTGCATCCAAATATATATACAGATTGTTTTGCATCACAGTCATCAATCACCAAGTTTTTCTTTCCAATTTGATTCTTAACAACCCACCTGCAAAGGGCTCCATGAGAACACCAGTCCAAAGGAAAATCGCATGATCATTATGTCATTATCCCTATAAAAATTTAATCATACCAGAAATTACGATACTTACTTACGACCCATTTGAAGCTCCAGTAGTGGAGGACCTGCCTTAGAAAACGAGGGTGAACTGGTTCGAGATTCCTTTTTGCACTGGTACCAACAACACCAGTTCTATCTGTGCGATTCTTTGTCTTCATATCATCTGTAACCTTTCTTAGACCTAGGAAGAAAGGAAAAATAAAATAGCAGTCAGCCCTCGATGCTTCCAAAACGAAGAAAGATACAAAGCAAAAGGCAAAAGGCAAAACCCGATTCATAAATTGGAAAACTACCAGAAGTCACAGGCTTCCAAGAATTAATTTCGTGGAAAACGGCAGACATTCCCTGTTTGGGACCTGATGACGCTGCTCAGGAAGATTCAGAAGTAAAGAGTGAAGCTGGCAGGGGAGGTGGAGCGGCAGGGGCAGGGGCTTTTGGTGCAGGAGCTTTTGTTGGAGCAGCAGTGATTGCCTTACTGGTGGCACTCCAAACTGGACCCAAAGGATAGTAACCCTTAGCATAGTCTCTCAGACCAGGCAAACAAAGCTCCTTCAGGGCTTTGGCTCACTGCGCATGGTTTGGATCTTTGCTTTTGTACTGAAACAGAATCTGAGTTCATAAATGCCAAGTGTCAGAACCTTACCCCATGAACCATTTTCCTGATGAATCACACAAATGCATTGGAAATGTGTAAGAACTATCCGAAATTATCTGTGCATTTCCCTATTCCTTGGAAGATCAGAAGATCTTTTCTATTCACCACCTGTCAGACATTAAAACAGATCAATTTGAGGTGTACTTTAGGTTGGTCAAAAAACTCTCTGAAAAACACTAATAAGGATATCTAGAAAAAGAATCATTCATATCTTTTATGCTTAACAGGAGATGGAATAAATTTTTGAAGCCTAGCAAATCCTCGTGAAGAAAAGAAAACTCCCAATACTAGATGATTATTCATAGAGACCAAGAAACTCCTGCTTTTAATTAGTCTTACAATTTGTTTGCACATATATTTGTATTAAGAAAAAACACAAAAACAAAAAAACAAAACTTGACAAGAAAAGAAACCTATAAGAGAAGAACAATAGAAATAAAACTAATTGAGGTTCAATAGCATGTAATTTTCAAAAACTAAATAGGATAATATTTCTAAGTAGAATCAAGCTCATTGTCCTGATAATATTAGCAATAGTTTTGTTGCCTATAAATAAGCTTTGTGCTTAGCCAACAAACAATATGTTTTTTTTTTTTTTTTTGCTGTTTAGAAGTTTAATGATTTACTATATTAGAGATTAGGCAAAAATAGACGATAAGACGGACTATCAAGAAAAAAAAAATGATTTATGACGTGATTAATATTTGTGTAATATCCTTAAGTACTGTCATGTAGAGATCCCACCATGTTAACTAACACCCAAGTTTTTGGTGGTCTAAATTATTATTTGTTTTCTCTTAATCGATTCTTCTTGATATTAGTATCGAGATGAGATACCGAATAGCAAATACAATGCACAAGTAGTTATTATAAACCCTTTCTCATCATAGTCCTCTACTTTTATATTGATTTATATTGTAAATTTATATTATTTTTGAGCTTGTCTGTTCATACACACACACATCTGCAAGCAAATATTTGACGTTAATCAAGATTTATTTTTTCATGTTTGAGTAGGTATCGGTAATTTCAAAAACCCTTTTCTTTTAAAGATTTTTACAATAAGATAGGATAAGATTATACGTTTTAAACATAAAATTTTACCAAAATCAATTCAAAAAATAAATAATATGTAAAAACAGCGAGATTATAATACGAGCTTGATGGTTCAAATCAAACAACTGTCAATGGAGTGCGTTGGAGTCTCCCTTAGAGTGTTTTCCTTTTGCTGTAAAAGTGGATTTTTAATAAATTTATAGCAACTTCTATTGATAACGAATAATAACCAATTAAAAAATTGTAATACAAATTTTATTAAAAGGTATGAGATGTAATTTGGAGAAAGGTTACGGGTTGAAAAATTATATTTAGTATGTTATGTAACAGAAAGTATAATTAAACTCACATTCGTTGATTCTTAAAAAATGTTCTGCAGTTAATAAGAAATTCATTGATTTAAACTTAAATACCAAAAATTACGTAACTATATCAAGAAAACTCAAAAGAGAATTTCTTTATATGAAGAGAAATTTCAAAGAAATTTTATTTATGCCCATCAAAATTCTACTACTAAAACTAAAAAAAAAAAAAAAAAAAACCTTAATTTTCAAATCCTGTATAAGTAACTACATCCTAAACATCTACACCCATAACACAAATCAAAAGCTAATCTAACCCTACTTACTAATTTAGATAATTTCATTTTTTTTAGAAATTTAATTGAATTAAATTTAAAATTAGATAACTCATCGAGTGGGCTATATTTTTGTCAACTAGTTTTCTGTTTTTAAAATGTAAACTTTTACATTTAAAATTAGACTTTCAATTAAAAACTTATTGGAAACCAAAAGTTTCTAGGCTGCCATATATATACACACACACACACACATATATGTAAACGATATTTGTAATATTGTGGGCATATAGATTTATATTGAACAAAAAAAACCCAAAAACAAAAACAAAACTCGACCTAATCAAGAAACAAAATCTATTACAGAATTACAATAAAAATATAACCAAATGAGATTCAATATCACGTAATTATCAAAAAAATAAATAGGATAATGATTCTAAGCAGAATCAAGATCGGTATCCTAGTAATATTAGGAATAGCTTTGCTACCTATAAATAAGCTCTGTGTTAGGCCAGCAAACACTCTGTTTTTTTTTTTTTTTTGGTTGTTCAGAAGTTTGAAGTTTTACTATATTATTAGAGATTAGGTGAAAATAGGAGGTAGAACACAGAAGTAAGAAAAGGAGATATGTGATTCATAATGTGATTAATATTTGTGCAACATCCTTAAGTGCTATCACGTAATGATCTTCCATGTTAACTAACACCCAAGCTCCTGCTTCTGTGAATTACCTCTTGTTTTCTCTTAATCAATTCTTCTTGAGATCAGTTTCGGGATGAGACACCGAATAACAAGTACAACACACAAGGCAGTTATTATAAACCCTTGCTTATCATATTCCTTTTTCTTCTATACTGATTTTTATTTTAAACTTCTATTGTTTTTGAGGTTATTTTTTCACACATGCACGCGCACACATATCTGCAAGCAAATATTTGATGTTAATCAATATCTATTTTTTCATGTATGAGTAGGAGACGTTAATTTCAAAAAAAACTTTTCTTTTGGAGCTTTTTACAATAAAATAAGGTAAGATTATACGTTTAAAACATTAAATTTGACCAAAATCAATTTTAAAAAATAAAAAATATGTAAAAACAAGGGGATTATAATATGAACTTGATGGTTTAAATCAAACTACTGTCAATAGAGTAGTGTTTGAGCCCCTCGTAAAGTGTTTTCCGTTTTCTATAAAAGTGATTTTTTAAATAAATTAGCAACTTCTACTAATAATGAATAATAATCAATTAAAATATAGTAATATAAATTTTATTAATGGAATGAGTACCTTTTGTTAAGCCATTATCTCTGGTAATTTAGAGAAAAGCCATGGGTTGAGAAATCATATTTAGTTTGTTATGTAGTAAAAAGTATAATTAAACTCACATTCGTTGATTCTTAAAAAATGTTTTACTAGTAACATGAAATTCATTGATTCAAACTTGAATACCAAAAATTGCATAAATATATAGAGAAAACTCAAAAGAGATTTTATTGATATTCATCAAAACTATATTAATACTAAAACAAAATGGCCTTTAAAGAGCTAAATCCTAATTTTCAAATCCTTTTTATATAATTACACGTACAACAAAACTTAAACTAAAACTCACCTAACCTAATCCTATTTTCTAAGCGCCTGCACTTGTACAAATTATAACCTATTCTAATTCTGTTAAATGATTTTTTTTTTTTTTTAAGTTTAGGTTGGGGGAATTTGAATCTTCCACCTTATGATGAGGTTAAATGTAGAATTACAATTAATAAATCAAATGTGTAATCACCGTCAGGATAGACTTATAATAATTCTACTAATAGATTTAGATAAAACAATTCTTTTAAAAATTCAAATTGAATTAAAATAAAAAATTGGATGACATAATGGGTCAGATTCACTGTGATTGTGGCTGTTAATAGGAAGTGAGACCCATTAAGGTGCATATTTTTATGTACTTGTTTCATATTTTAAAAATTATAAATATTTACCTTTAAAAATTTGATTTTATATTAAATATTTACAAAAAAAAAAAAAAGGAAACCGAAAATTGCATAGGCTTTCATACTCATAATATATGTTATACATAACCATATGTATATTTATATTAAGAAAAACACAAAAAAACAAAAAACAAAACTTGACCCAGAACTCCAGAAGTGAAATCTTTATGAAAATTATAATAGAAATATAACAAAATGGGATTCAATACCACATAATTTTGAGCCAAAAAAATAAATAAACACTAAAAACTAAATAAGATAATGTTTTTAAGTAGAATCAAGCTCAATATCCTTGTAATATTATTAATAGCCTTGTTGCCTATTAATAAGTTTTGTGCTTGGACAACAAACACTGTGTTTTTTTTTTTAATTTTTTTGACAGTTTAGAAGTTTAATGTTTTACTGTATTATAGATTAAGTGAAAATAGGTGATTGGACGGAGTATCAAGAATGGAGATTTATGATTCATGACATGATTAGTATTTGTGCAACATCCTTGAAGTACTAAAGCGTAGAGATCCCATCATGTTAACTAATACCCTAGTTCTTGGTAATCCAAATTATCGCTTGTTTCCTCCTAATCGATTCTTCTTAAGATTAATATCGGGATGAGATACCATATGGTAAATTCAACACTTAAAGTAGTTATCATAAACCCTTTCTTACTGTAGTCTTTTTTGTACGTAATGATTTATATTATAAACTTCATTTATTTTTAAGGTCATATGTTCATATATACACACACATACAAATGCAACCAAATATTCAACGTCAATCAAGATCTATTTTTTCATCTATGAACATGTATCATTAATTCATTGATTTAACTTGAATATCGAAAATTACTTAAACATATGGAGAGAAATCTTGAAGAGATTTTATTTATGTCTGTCAAAATTCTACTACCGAAACTGCAAAAAAACTTAGGTAGCGTTTGGTATTGTTTTTGAAATATTTTCTATTTTAAAAAAAATTGAAAATGAGAATGTTTTGAAAACTGTGTTAAGATCATTTCTGAAACTGTATTTGGTTATATTTTCTAAGTGTATATTTTGAAAAATATAAAAATGAAATTTTGTTTGATTATATTTTTTTAAAACCTATTTCATTTTCAAAAAACCCAAAAAACACAATATTTTTTGGAAATGAAAACAAAAAGTGAAAACAACTTTTTTTCGTTTTCAAAAAACTCAAAAAAACAACATAATTGAAAACGGTGTTTTCGAAACGATTTTGAAAACTCTAAATAAACAAACGCTATTTTGAAACCATTTTCATTTTCTGTGCTTTTAAAAATGGAAAATCATTCTCAAGCACAAAAACAAACACCCCCTTAATTTTCAAATCCTGTTTATGTAATTGCACAAGATAATTATAAAAGATAAAATAAATAAAAAACTAACCTAATCGAAAGCTTCATTCTAAACGTCTACACCCATAAAATAAATAAAAAGCCAGTCTAATCCTACTTACTAATTTAGATAACACTTTTTTTTAGAAATTTAAATTGAATTAAATTTAAAATTAGATAACACATGGGTCAACTAGTTTTCTGTTTTTAAAATATAAATATTTACATTTTAGATTTTAAATTAGAAACTTATTGGAAACCAAAAGTTTCCTAGGCATCCATACTTATATTATATATATATATTATATGGCAGCAACATGCGTAACATTATGGATATGTATATTTGTATTAAGAAAAAACACAAAAACGAAAAACAAAACTTGACCTAGTCAGGAAAAGAGAATTACAATAGAAATAAGACTAAATGGGATTCAATACCACGTAATTTTTAAAGACTAAATAAGATAATGTTTCTAAGCAAAACCAAGCTCATTGTCCTAGTAATATTATTAATAGCTTTGTTGCCTATAAATAAACTTTGTGCTTGGCCAACAAACAATATGTTTTATGTTTTTTTTTTTTTGGGCTGTTCAGAAGTTTTATGATTTACCATATATGAGATTAGGCGAAAATAAGTGATAGGACGGACCATCAAAAAAGAAGATATGTAATTCATGACATGATTAATATTTATGCAACATCCTTAACTATTTTCACGTAGAGATCTCATCCTGTTAACTAACACTCAGGTTTTAGTGGTCTAAATTATCATTTGTTTTCTCTTAATCGATTCTTCTTGAGATTAGTATCAGGATGAGATACCGAATAGCAAACACAATGCACAAGGTAGTTATTATAAACCCTTTCTCATCATAGTCATTTTCTTTTATATTGATTTATATTGTCAATTTTTATTGTTTTTGAGCTTGTCTGTTCATATACACACGCATCTGCAAGTAAATATTTGACGTTAATCACGATCTATTTTTTCATATATGAATAGGTATCATTAATTTCAGAAAACCTTTTTTTTTTTTTGAGATTTTTACAATAAGATAAGATAAGATTATATGTTTTACACATTAAATTTGACTAAAATCAATTTAAAAAATAAATGACATGTAAAAACAACGAGATTATAATATGAGCTTGACAGTTCAAATCAAACAATCGTCAATAGAGTAGTATTGGAGTCTCCCTCAGAGTGTTTTCCTTTTTCTGTAAAAGTGATTATTTTTAATAAATTTATAGCAACTTCTATTGATAATGAATAATAACCAATTAAAAAATAGTAATATAAATTTTATTAAAGGCATCTTTCAGCTATTATCTCTTGTAATTTGGAGAAAAGTTGCAGGTTGAAAAATCGTATTTAGTGTGTTATGTAGCAAAAAATATAATTAAACTCACATTCCTTTATTCTTAAAAAATGCTTTACAGATAATATGAAATTCATTGATTCAAACTTAAATTCCAAAAATTACGTAAATATATAGAGAAAACTCAAAAGAGAATTTCTTGATATTCATTAAAACTTTATTAATAATATAACTAAAAAAACTTTAAAGAGCTAAATCCTAATATAGTCAAAGTGCACAAAGAAAATTAATTAAATATATGGAGAGAAATCTCAAAGAGATTTTGTTTATGTCCATCAAAATTCTACTACAAAAACTACCAAAAAAAAAACATAATTTTCAAATCCTGTATATGTAATTACAAAGGATAATTATATAAAAAAATAAATAAATAAACTAACCTAATCGTAAGCTACATCCTAAACGTCTACACCTGTGACGCAAATCAAAAGCTAGTCTAATCCTATTTATTAATTTCGATAATTTTATTATTTTTAGAAATTTAAATTGAATTAAATTTAAATTTAGATAACACATAAAGTGGACTACATTTTTGTCAACTAGTTTTCTGTTTTTAAAATATAAACATTTACATTTAAAATTAGATTTTCAATTAAAAACTTATTGGAAATCAAATGTTTCCTAGGCAGCCGTAATTATATACATATATAAACGATATATGTAATATTGTAAGTATGTAGATTTACACTGGTATGTAAATTTATCCTGAACAAAAAAAACCCAAAAACAAAAACAAAACTTAACCCTATCAAGAAATAAAATCTATAAAGGAATCACAATAAAAATATAACTAAATGAAATTCAATATCACATAATTATCAAAAACTTAATAGGATAATGATTCTAAGTAGAATAGGATAATGATTCTAAGCAGAATCAAAATCAGTGTCCTAGTAATATTAGGAATATCTCCACTGCCTATAAATAAGCTTTGTGCTTGGCCAACAAACACTGTGCTTTTTTTTTTTTTTTGAGGGCTATTTAGAAGTTTAATGTTTTACTATATTAGAGATTAGGTGAAAATAGAAGAGAAGGCATAGAAGCAAGAAAGGAGATCTGTGATTTATGAACTACCACCTAAGTTCTTGCTTCTGTGAATTCTCTCTTGTTTTCTCTTAATCGATTCTTCTTGAGATTAATTTAAAGATGAAAAACCGAATAGCAAATACAACACACAAGGTAATTATTACAAACCCATGCTCTTCGTAGTCCTTTTCTTCTATAGTAATTTTTATTGTAGATTTCTATTATTTTTTTAGGTTAACTGTTTATGCACACGCATCTAGCATCTAATATTTGACTTTGATCAAAATCTATAATAAATCCTATCTGTACTTATATTTTACCTCATATTTTTATAGGATTTATGGATTAATTTCCTCAATTTAGTGTGAATTAACTAATTAACATTCAAATTTTTCCTTGTGAGAACAAAACGACATCAAAGAGGGTTTATCTGAGCAAGGTCATCAAGAACAAGAATTGGGCCACGCTAATGAAGAGATAATGGACTCAGGCAAATGATTAGTATGCTCGATGTTCCAAAAAGAAGAAGGATACTCGGCCACCTTTGCAAGGAAGAAAAATTTTCAACAAAGGAAATTTTTGGAGTGCAGTTTTTGGGAAGTTTCTCCGTCCAGACGTGTTTCAGTAATTTGGATTAATTACCAAAATTTCAACTGTTTTTATCACAGCTGCACAATCCAAGCCCAATGACAAACAGCTTAAAAGCCATTCTTCCATCTTCATAATAGCAACAATGGAATACAAAATATTAGATGTACAAAATTTATAAATGCCTCAATACAACACCCTTCTAGAAGCAAACTGATTATAAAAAAAAAAAAAAAATCATGCTGAATTGCAACACGTTTGATTAATTGACGAGATTGCCAGAAGCAGAACCAACAACATCAATAAGTCACCATCATATGCCGAAACCAATTAACTCAAAAACACGAAGAAAATGAAAACCGTCATCAAAAGCTCCAGCGATGAAGGGAGGGAATTTGAAAAAAAAGTGTAATTGACAACTGAAATAAGTACCAAATACCAATTACCCTCCAGAGTGGGAGACTGGAGTAGTTTCAAAGCGACCATCCTTAAATAAATGTACATACTGTTATGGCAAAGCATGCTCACCCTGCATAACCAGAAAAAAAAAAATGAGACATAAGCAACAAACTAGTAACAAATATTTCAGTTGTGCCACATTTTCTTCATCTCATTCAAGAACAACACTATCAAAAATTCATTCTTCTCTAAGTGACACAAATATGGTCATACTGATACAGGGAATAACATTCGACAACTACTTGTAAAAGAAAGACGATATAGAAGCACATGGTGAGTCAAAATTCATCCAAGACATGATTGATGCATCATCCATGGTATGATATTTCTAATTGAAACATTTCAAAATTAAAATTGCCTCTGTGCAATTTGGGTAGATTTTCTAGGCATGGCCTTTGTTAGTTGCATGACCTATTGCTGCCTGGAAATAGATCGATCATATATCCTAGCTGTGCTGTTTGCAATTTTTACCAATATGCTTTCCTATTTTAGTCAGTCCCACATAACGTCTAGCATTTCTCACACAACCATACATTACTAACAAAGGAGATGCTGCAAATCATCAAACATTGTCGATAGCCATGACCAAATTTTCACAAATGAAAAAATTTCAATAAGATATGCATACCAAATTTAGCCATTTCTGTTCCTAACCTTTTAGCTTATTTCAACTAACTATTGCACACAGTCATCATCCTCATCTAGTGGCATTCTCTAGAGTACACAATTAAACTTTCATGGCAATTCGACCAAACAATCACTTTGATTAAGTCAGTAGTGTTTGTAAATAATATGGATTAATTTGGCTGTTTAAACCCTAATGAAGGTTTCCCGCACCTAATATAATGGGACCCAAAATAATAAAAGTTGGTGAAACTGAAGATATCAAACCCTTATCCTGCAGAAACCAAATCAAGTACAGTCCTTCTATATAAATGATCATAAGATCAACAAATAAGGAAACATACCCAATCACCATCAGGCTCAGAACCAGGCACCAACACATTAATCTCACTTGACTTGTAGTTGTTACTGATGCCCCAAGAGAGTCTTTGCTTAAATATAATTGGCAACCAGCTGTATTGTCAACCGAGATTGTTGGAGCCGACCGTAAATGCCACAAAACTGCTCATTGCATATGACAGCATTTCTAACCTTTTTCCACAAAATTTTATTCTAAGCCATATTCTCATCATAAAAATATAAAGCCGCCACGTGCTGATCCACCATAACATTGGTAAATCCTGGAATAATTGAATTGATCCATAGAATCAACAAGCACATCCACAGGAAGAATAGATACCTGGCACTGCAACTCAACCCCATTGTAATTTACAATCTCACAAGCACCAACAACATCCTGTTTATACAAGTGAGGAACCTCAATGAGCCTAGATACTTCAACACCTGTTGCTTGAACTAAATACAGAGGACTCACCGTAAATACAACTCCCATCTTGGCACATTTATCAACGGTAATTATTGACTTTCCCTGCACATTTTTAGGTAATAATATATCAACATGGCTGTTGATAAAGTACGTGCTGTATACATATGTGCAATCGTGTATAGAGATATCTGCATGCAGGTAACAGCTTTCTGCTATGCATTTTTATTTGTTGACATAGAAGGAAATCTACTTTGAAAAACATGGGTTACCACGAACCTACTAAACAGAGCCATTGCATCCAAATATATATGCAGATTGTTTTGCATCACAGTCATCAATCACCAAGTTTTTCTTTCCAATTTGATTCTCAACAACCCACCTGCAAAGGGATCCATGAGAACACCAGTCCAAAGGCAAATCGCATGAGCATCATGTCATTATCCTTACAAAAATTTAATCATACCAGAAATTACGATACTTACTTACGACCCATTTGAAGCTCCAGCTGTGGAGGACCTGCCTTAGAAAACGAGGATGAACTGGTTCGAGATTCCTTTGCACTGGTACCAACGACACCAGTTCTATCTGTGCGATTCTTTGTCTTCATATCATCCGTAACCTTTCTTAAACCTAGGAAGAAAGGAAAAATAAAATAGCAGTCAGCCCTCGATGCTTCCAAAACGAAGAAAGATACAAAGCGAAAGGCAAAAGGCAGAACCCGATTCATAAATTGGAAAACTACCAGAAGTCACAGGCTTCCAAGAATTAATTTCTTGGAAAACGACAGACATTCCCTGTTTGGGACCTGATGACGCCGCTTGGGAAGATTCAGAAGTAAAGAGTGAAGCTGGCAGGGGAGGTGGAGCGGCAGGGGCAGGGGCTTTTGGTGCAGGAGCTTTTGTTGGAGCAGCAGTGATTGCCTTGCCGGTGGCACTCCAAACTGGACCCAAAGGATAGTAACCCTTAGCATAGTCTCTCAGACCAGGCAAACAAAGCTCCTTCAGGGCTTTGGCCCACTGCACATGGTTTGGATCTTTGCTTTTGTACTGAACCAGAATCTGAGTTTATAAATGCCAAGTGTCAGAACCTTACCCATGAACCATTTTCCTGATGAATCACACAAATGCATTAGAAATGTGTAGGAACTATCAGAAATTATCTGTGCATTTCCCTATTCCTTGGAAGATCAGAAGATCTTTTCTATTCACCGCATGTCAGACATTAAAACAGATCAATTTGAGGTGTATTTTAGGTTGGTCAAAAAACTCTGTGAAAAACACTAACAAGGATACCTGGAAAAAGAATCATTCATATCTTTAATGCTTAACAGAAGATGGAATAAATTTTTGAAGCCTAGCGAATCCTCGTGAAGAAAAGAAAACTCCCAATACTAGATGATTATTCATAGAGACCAAGAAACTCCTGCTTTTGATTAGTCTTACAATTTGTTTGCACATTATCATTTTGATTTTTTGTAAAGACGGTACCCGGATGACATAACCACGGCATTTCAGGTAAAATCTCCTTACCAATTGAAATAAAAAAATAAATAATTGAAACATTACCTTCAGAGCAATTGAATTGAATAAAAAAGAAAAAAAAAATCGTCCCATTTTGTAGCAATTTATATACCTTGTTGTTGTAGAATTCAGCCATCTGCCAACTCTCTTCCACATGTGCAATAGGCATGCTCATTCCTTCAAAAGGGGGAACACTTATCTTAGCAAAAATATTGGAATAATTTATTCTCTTCTCTTTTTCATTTTCGTTTCCTTTTCCCTTTCAAGATAAAAACGAAACCAGACGTTTTACTCATTGCCTACCGCAATCTTTTCCCGTGTATGCAATCCACGCTAAAGCTGAAAGGCTAGTTTTCTGTTTTTAAAATATAAATATTTACATTTGATATTTTAAATTAGAAACTTATTGGAAACCAAAAGTTTCCTAGGCAGCCATACTTATATTATATATATATATATATTATATAGCAGCAATATACGTAATATTGTGGATACGTATATTTGTATTAAGAAAAAACAAAAAAACAAAACTTGACCTAATCAAGAAAAGAAACCTATAAGGGAAGAACAATAGAAATAAAACTAACTGAGGTTCAATATCACGTAATTTTCAAAAACTAAATAAGATAATATTTATAAGTAGAATCAAGCTCATTGTCCTGATAATATTAGCAATAGCTTTGTTGCCTATAAATAAGCTTTGTGCTTAGCCAACAAACAATACGTTTTTTTTTTTTTTGCTGTTTAGAAGTTTAATGGTTTACTATATTAGAGATTAGGCGAAAATAGACGATAGGACAAACTATCAAGAAAGAAGATATGTGATTTATGACATGATTAATATTTATGCGATATCCTTAAGTACTATCATGTGGAGATCCCACTATGTTAACTAACACCTCTCCCACTATGTTAACTAACACCCAGGTTTTTGGTGGTCTAAATTATTGTTTGTTTTCCCTTAATCGATTCTTCTTGAGATTAGTATCGAGATGAGATACCGAATAGCAAATACAATGCACAAGGTAGTTATTATAAACCCTTTCTCATCATAGTCCTCTACTTTTATATTGATTTATATTGTAAATTTTTATTATTTTTGAGCTTGTCTGTTCATACACACACATCTGCAAGCAAATATTTGACGTTAATCAAGATTTATTTTTTTATGTTTGAGTAGGTATCGGTAATTTGAAAAAACCTTTTCTTTTAAAGATTTTTACAATAAGATAGGATAAGATTATACGTTTTAAACATTAAATTTTACCAAAATCAATTTAAAAAATAAATAATACATAAAAACAGTGAGATTATAATACGAGCTTGATGGTTCAAATCAAACAACTGTCAATGGAGTAGCGTTGGAGTCTCCCTTACAGTGTTTTCCTTTTACTGTAAAAGTGGATTTTTAATAAATTTATAGCAACTTCTACTGATAATGAATAATAACCAATTAAAAAATAGTAATACAAATTTTATTAAAAGGTACGAGATGTAATTTGGAGAAAGGTTACGGGTTGAAAATTGTATTTAGTATGTTATGTAATAGAATGTATAATTAAACTCACATTCGTTGATTCTTAAAAAATGTTCTACAGTTAATATGAAATTCATTGATTTAAACTTAAATACCAAAAATTATGTAACTACACAGGATAATTATATAAAAAAATAAATAAAAGAACTAACCTAATCGTAAGCTACATCCTAAACGTCTACACCCACAACACAAATCAAAAGCTAATCTAATCCTACTTACTAATTTAGATAATTTCATTTTTTTAGAAATTTAAATTGAATTAAATTTAAGATTAGATAACTCATCGAGTGGGCTATATATTTGTCAACTAGTTTTCTGTTTTTAAAATATAAGCTTTTACATTTAAAATTAGACTTTCAATTAAAAACTTATTGGAAACCGAAAGTTTCCTAGGCTGCCATATATATATATACACACACACACATATATGTAAACGATATTTGTAATATTGTGGGCATATAGATTTATATTGAACAAAAAAAACCCAAAAACAAAAACAAAATTCGACCCAATCAAGAAACAAAATCTATAACAGAATTACAGTGAAAATATATCAAAATGAGATTCAATATCACGTAATTATCAAAAAAATAAATAGGATAATGATTCTAAGCAGAATCAAGATCGGTGTCCTAGTAATATTAGGAATAGCTTTGCTACCTATAAATAAGCTCTGTGCTAGGCCAGCAAACACTCTGTTTTTTTTTTTTTTTTAGGCTGTTCAAAAGTTTGAAGTTTTACTGTATTAGAGATTAGGTGAAAATAGGAGGTAGAACACAGAAGTAAGAAAGGAGATCTGTGATTCATAATGTGATTAATATTTGTGCAACATCCTAATGTGATTAATATTTGTGCAACATCCTTAAGTGCTATCACGTAATGATATTCCATGTTAACTAACACCCAAGCTCCTGTTTCTGTGAATTACCTCTTGTTTTCTCTTAATCAATTATTCTTGAGATTAGTTTCGGGATGAGACACCGAATAGCAAGTACAACATACAAGGTAATTATTATAAACCCTTGCTTATTATATTCCTTTTCTTCTATATTGATTTTTATTGTAAACTTCTATTATTTTTGAGGTTATTTTTTCACACATGCACGCACACACACATCTGCAAGCAAATATTTGATGTTAATCAATATCTATTTTTTCATGTATGAGTAGGAAACGTTAATTTCAAAAAACATTTTCTTTTGGAGCTTTTTACAATAAAATAAGGTAAGATTATATGTTTAAAACATTAAATTTGACCAAAATCAATTTAAAAAAAAATAAAAAATATGTAAAAACAAGGGGATTATAATATGAACTTGATGGTTTAAATCAAACTACTGTCAATAGAGTAGTGTTTGAGCCCCCGTAAAGTGTTTTCCGTTTTCTATAAAAGTGATTTTTTAAATCAATTAGCAACTTCTACTAATAATGAATAATAATCAATTAAAATATAGTAATATAAATTTTATTAATGGAATGAGTACCTTTTGTTAAGCCATTATCTCTTGTAATTTAGAGAAAAGCCATGGGTTGAGAAATCATATTTAGTTTGTTATGTAGCAAAAAGTATAATTAAACTCACATTCGTTGATTCTTAAAAAATGTTTTACTAGTAACATGAAATTCATTGATTCAAACTTGAATACCAAAAATTACATAAATATATAGAGAAAACTCAAAAGAGATTTTATTAATATTCATCAAAACTATATTAATAATAAAACAAAATGGCCTTTAAAGAGCTAAATCCTAATTTTCAAATCCTTTTTATATAATTACACGTACAACAAAACTTAAACTAAAACTCACCTAACCTAATCCTATTTTCTAAGCGCCTGCACTTGTACAAATTATAACCTATTCTATGTGACACCCCGCCTCACGCGGGCCTGTCATTTGACATCTATTCTTACTTCTACTATTTGTTCTTTTCGTATTGATATAAAAAGATGCGGAATTTTTTTTTTAATATATATACTTACACTTACTCTCTTTCTCTCTTTCTATCTGACGGATTAAGCATAGCGGGTCCATAACCTTTGACATGACATTCGCAACTCATTCCACCAATCCCGTATCTCAATAAACTCAAATGGCAGGTTGTTTAACTTTGTGACCTGCACACGAACAAACTGGTGAGCTAAACGCCCAGTAAGTTCAAACATAAATACATAAATCATAAAACAGTATATTATACTGTTATATTCTATCATATAAACATATATACTATCTGTAGTATATAACTACTAAAAACATATCGTGCATTAATACAAATAATCACATAATTTGTGATAACTCGTAGTATTCTATAAAATTAGAATAATTATAAATATACCAACTGTAATAACAGTGGTATACGCTGATGTCACTCATGTCATCTCTTAAAACTTTACTCTGATGTAATGACAAATAATCACATAAATTGTGATAACTATAAGTATTCTATAAAATTAGAATAACTATAAATATACCAACTGTAATAACAGTGATATCCTCTGATGTTACCCATGACATCTCTTTAAACTTTACTCTGATATAATGACAAATAATCACATATAGGGTTAGCACAAACATCACATCATGTGATAGTGCTCATATTATACCCAATTATTCTTTTCTTCATATTTATCATTCTTTCTTTTATTACATCATTCTTTGCTTTCAATTTATGGGCCTTGTGCCCTGGGCCTCGCGCCCGTCATACTGTATGGGCCTCGCGCCCGTTAAACTATATGGGCCTCGTGCCCAATATATCATGGGTCTTGCGCCCGTTAAACTATATGGGCCTCGTGCCCGTTAAACTGTATGGGCCTCGTGCCCGTTAAACTGTATGGGTCTCACGCCCGTAGTGCTATATCTTTAATATAATTAGCACAACATGTAATTTATAAACATGTATATATACAAATGCACATAACATATAAGTTAGCGCAAAACATTGCAATCAAACACAAAAATTCTGTCTTAAGTGTTTTATGCTCAATTTTTCGATTTATTCTGTTCATTTATTATCTTATATGTATTTTATCTCTGTATGGGCCCGTTTTGGTCGTACCGAAAAGCGCGCTGTAGAGGGGCCTGGGAGCTACCCTGGCTCTCCCTCATCTGTGCTATGTCTTCTGCTTTAACAATGAAATAACCTCCCCTCGCGAGAGGCCCGTACGCCAAAACATTAGGTTTTCATTACCCTGTTATTTAATGTTCAAGTATACATATGATAACATCTTTACTGTGCAGTCATAAAGACTGTAAACATCACTAATTAATACTGTGATTAATCAAACACTAATACTGCTCTACGATCATAATGTAGTAACTGGAATCATAAAAATGGAATCCAGTAATTTTGGAACCTCTCGTCCAAACTTGTCACATATACAGAACAGTATATAAATTATACTTAATTTATTTATTCTCATTATTTTCATCGTTTCTTTAAAACGATACCTCACACTCTTGAGATGTTGCTTCATTAATTATAAGGCATGCAAATACTCAATGCAATCATGACAGTTTAAAATGATACCTCAAACTCTTGGGAGGTTGCCTCATTAAATATAAGGCATACAAATACTCAATGCAGTCATAACAATATAAAGAATCAGATTCCCGTGAATCTGAAACAATTGTAACAATAGTATAAATTACATAGTCATACCATAGACCATACAGTCTAGTACACAACTATACCAATAATTGTGCACCCGTCATCAATTACAAATCAAACAATTATATAGTTTAGGGGAAATATATATATTTTTCCACCTAAACATAACCATATCAATTTGTTCGTGCACAAACAATTAAATATCTGAACTTACTTCAATGCTGCTAACATTAGCTTTCTGTGGTTCCTCGACAGTCCATCATCACTGTCCCGTTAAACTCCTATAACCGAAAAATTAACGGTTATTTAAGATCTTTATTTCATATATAAAACTTTATAAAACGTAAAAATACTACGTTTTATTTCTTAATAAAGAACTTAGGAGCTTAACGTTTCATTTTTTTAACTTTTATGTAAACTTTTGACAAAATTACCATTTTACCCCAATCGGAACTTTTCTCATTTTTTTCATGCTTAACTCTTAACTTTGGCCTTTAAAACTTTAATTAAAGCCTTAGGATTATATTCTAGGCTTTAACGACTCTTTTTTCTAACTTTCTGAAATTTCTGGTCAAAATGACCATTTTTGCCCCTGATGAGTTTTTGAATCTTAACTTTCTCGTTTTAATGCTTAGACTGAATTTTCTAAACTCAAAAATAATCCATTTGACTTTTAAAAACTTACTGGACCTTTTCCAGATTAATTTCTATATTTTTCACAATTTTTACTATTCCCGACCCTCGGGAAATTCTATTCCGACATAAACGTCGATTTCTTGCTTTTCTTACATTTCAAGCCTCAAAGGTCGTTTTATAATTTCTTAAAACATCCATTTTCCATTTCTTATCTTAAATTCATAAGGGGCTCGGGTTTACCTGCCCGATCACATTTTTAAACCCTTATTTCCAGAAATACCCTTTACGCCATTTTAAAAATTTCGGCAGCATTTCCTCTTGATATTTAGGCTCCCGACGTTTAGGAAACGCCTCAAAACCATCTAATCTCGTCTAATCTATCACGTACTATACCAAAGGCCTAATTTTACGTAAAAGTTACACACTTTTTACGTAAAATTTACACATTTTCATATCTGCTATTTCATCCATTTTTCTTTCTTTCTTTTACAATTTCTCATATCAATACATCACATTAACATACATTCATCTCAATTAATAAATTGAGGAACAAGAGTGGTCGAGATTATACTGAAAATGTCGTTCGGTCTCGATCGCACAAACTTTATTCTTTCGTTCTTTGCATCTGAAGTTCCGTTTTGCAAATCCGACTCCGCGGATGCGTCCGGAACATCGAAAATAGGCCAACGGGCCAATCTTCAAAATTTGGTCAACGGTCGCCGTTGACCGGCGTTGACTCGCCGTTGACCGGCGGTTGACGGCGGCGACGGTGGCAAGTGAGTAGCCCATCTTGAAGAGCTCGACGAGAGGAATCCATTGGTGACCTCAATTTCATGTTTGGAGGCCCCTATCGTCGGAAAATCCCCCCGAAAGCCACGGTCACGGCGGCGACGGTGGAACTCCGCCGTGCCGGACTTTTTCCCCAATATTGGTTGAGGGCTTTTGCTCCCCACAACCCCACGACCATTTCTGCATCGGTGGCTCTCCTCAATTTGGCCGGAATCAGCGAAAATCGACGGTGGATCCCACGGTGGCGACGGCGGATTTCTCGAAACTCGGTCGGCACGATACGGTAGTTGTTGCCGTGAACCACCACATGGGTTTTGTAGTACTCTTCACCACGAACCTTTTGGGACCGGTTTCGTGGCAAACGGTGGCCGGACGACGGAGATACGACCGTTTGAATTTCACAGCTCCGGCGAGCTTCGGGCGGCGCGTGCGGCTTACTCCGGCGGATGCTCCGTCGCGTCGACCCACCGTTGGACACAGCTCGGCGAGAGCTTTCCAATGGTGCCGGCGGTGTCGTGAACGGAGGTCGTTTGTGAAAGTTGGTCACTGTTCACATTTGAGAGAATTTGGGGGTAGAATTTCGGATTTTTCGAATTTTATGAGGGATTTATGAATTTAACCCCCAAGATTTCCTATTTATACTCTTTTCCCTAAAATTTTTAACTTGGGCTATCCTGACTAATTTGGACGTGCTGAATCCAAATTTATCAGTTTTATCTTAATACAAGGTCATCTCGACCAGTTTTCGATACTGTGTATTTTTCGCATTCCCAGTCGAAATTTCTGTTTTGTGCTCAATTAACTAATTTGAGCATCCTGATTCCAAATATATCAGTTTCAGGTCGAGAAAATGTCGTCTTGATCCTTTTCTCGATACTGTACATAGGATATACACATTTTTTGAGAACAGTAAAATTTTCTGGCTGTTACATTCTAATTCTACTAAATGATTTTTTTTTTTTTTTAAGTTTAGGTTGGGGGAATTTGAATCTTCCACCTTATGATAAGGTCAAATGTAGAATTACGATTAATAAATCAAATGTGTAATTACCGTCAGGATATACTTGTAATAATTCTACTAATAGATTTAGATAAAACAATTCTTTTAAAAATTCAAATTGAATTGAAATAAAAAATTGGATGACATAATGGGTCACATTCACTGTGACTGTGGCTATTAGTAGGAAGTGAGACGCGTTAAGGTGCATATTTTTATGTACTAGTTTCATATTTTAAAAATTATAAATATTTACCTCTAAAAATTTGATTTTATATTAAATATTTACAAAAAAAAGGAAACAGAAAATTGCATAGGCTTTCATACTCATAATATATGTTATACATAACCATATGTATATTTATATTAAGAAAAACACAACAAAACAAAAAACAAAACTTGACCCAATACTCTAGAAACGAAATCTTTTAGAAAATTACAATAGAAATATAACAAAATGGGATTCAATACCACATAATTTTGAGCCAAAAAAATAAATTAACACTAAAAACTAAATAAGATAATGTTTTTAAGTAGAATCAAGCTCAATATCCTTGTAATATTATTAATAGCCTTGTTGTCTATTAATAAGCTTTGTGCTTAGACAACAAACACTGTGTTTTTTTTTTTTTTTTGTATTTTTTTGGTAATTTAGAAGTTTAATGTTTTACTGTATTATAGATTAAGTGAAAATAGGTGATTGGACGGAGCATCAAGAATGGAGATTTATGATTCATGACATGATTAGTATTTGTGCAACATCCTTGAAGTGCTAAAACATAGAGATCCCATCATGTTAACTAATACCCTAGTTCTTGGTAATCCATATTATCGCTTGTTTCCTCTTAATTGATTCTACTTGAGATTAGTATCGGAATAAGATATCATATAATAAATTCAACGCTTAAAGTAGTTATCATAAACCTTTCTCATTTTAGTCCTTTTGGTACGTACGTACTTATTTATATTATAAACTTCATTTATTTTTAAGCTTATTTATTCATATATACACACATAGAAATGCAACCAAATATTCAATGTTAATCAAGATCTATTTTTTCATCTATGAACATGTATCATTAATTCATTGATTTAACTTGAATATCGAAAATTACTTAAACATATGGAGAGAAATCTTGAAGAGATTTTATTTATGTCTGTCAAAATTCTACCACCGAAACTGCAAAAAAACTTAATTTTCAAATCCTGTTTATGTAATTGCACAAGATAATTATAAAAGATAAAATAAATAAAAAACTTACCTAATCGAAAGCTACATTCTAAACGTCTACACCCATAAAATAAATAAAAAGCCAATCTAATCCTACTTACTAATTGAATTAAATTTAAAATTAGATAACACATGGGTCAACTAGTTTTCTGTTTTTAAAATATAAATATTTACATTTTGGATTTTAAATTAGAAACTTATTGGAAACCAAAAGTTTCCTAGGCAGCCATACTTATATTATATATATATATATTATATGGCAGCAACATACGTAACATTATGGATATGTATATTTGTATTAAGAAAAAACACAAAAACGAAAAGCAAAACTTGACCTAGTCAGGAAAAGAGAATTACAATAGAAATAAGACTAAATGGGATTCAATACCACGTAATTTTTAAAAACTAAATAAGAGAATGTTTCTAAGTAAAATCAAGTTCATTGTCCTAGTAATATTATTAATAGCTTTGTTGCCTATAAATAAACTTTGTGCTTGGCCAACAAACAATATGTTTTATGTTTTTTTTTTTTTGTGGGCTGTTCAGAAGTTTAATGATTTACCATATACAAGATTAGGCGAAAATAAGTGATAGGACGGATCATCAAAAAAGAAGATATGTAATTCTTGACATGATTAATATTTATGCAATATCCTTAACTATTTTCACATAGAGATCTCATCCTGTTAACTAATACCTAGGTTTTAGTGGTCTAAATTATCATTTATTTTCTCTTATTCGATTCTTCTTGAGATTAGTATCAGGATGAGATACCGAATAGCAAACACAATGCACAAGGTAGTTATTATAAACCCTTTCTCATCATAGTCCTTTTCTTTTATATTGATTTATATTGTCAATTTTTATTGTTTTTGAGCTTATCTGTTCATATACACAAACGCACCTGCAAGTAAATATTTGACGTTAATCACGATCTATTTTTTCATATATGAATAGGTATCATTAATTTCAAAAAACTTTTTTTTTTTTAGATTTTTACAACAAGATAAGATCAGATTATTTGTTTTACACATTAAATTTGACTAAAATCAATTTAAAAAATAAATGACATGTAAAAACAACAAGATTATAATATGAGCTTGACAGTTCAAATCAAACAATCGTCAATAGAGTAGTGTTGGAGTCTCC
This sequence comes from Antiaris toxicaria, assembly GCA_035233585.1. Classification (NCBI taxonomy): domain Eukaryota; kingdom Viridiplantae; phylum Streptophyta; class Magnoliopsida; order Rosales; family Moraceae; genus Antiaris; species Antiaris toxicaria. Next base: position 43,908,081 of record CP141158.1, on the reverse strand, counting down.
CTCACAGTGTTTTCCTTTTTCTATAAAAGTGATTATTTTTAATAAATTTATAGCAACTTCTATTGATAATGAATAATAACCAATTAAAAAATAGTAATATAAATTTTATTAAAGGCAACTTTAAGCTATTATCTCTTGTAATTTGGAGAAAGGTTGCAGGTTGAAAAATCGTATTTAGTGTGTTATGTAGCAAAAAGTATAATTAAACTCACATTCCTTTATTCTTAAAAATTTTTTTACAAATAATATGAAATTCATTGATTCAAACTTAAATTCCAAAAATTACGTAAATATATAGAGAAAACTCAAAAGAGAATTTCTTGATATTCATTAAAACTTTATTAATAATATAACTAAAAAGACTTTAAAGAGCTAAATCCTAATATAGTCAAAGTGCACAAAGAAAATTAATTAAATATATGGAGAGAAATCTCAAAGAGATTTTGTTTATGTCCATCAAAATTCTACTACAAAAACTACCAAAAAAAAAACATAATTTTCAAATCCTGTATATGTAATTACAAAGGATAATTATAAAAAAAAATAAATAAAAAAACTAACCTAATCGTAAGCTACATCCTAAACGTCTACACCTGTGACGCAAATCAAAAGCTAGTCTAATCCTACTTATTAATTTCGATAATTTTATTTTTTTTGGAAATTTAAATTGAATTAAATTTAAATTTAGATAACACATAAAGTGGGCTATATTTTTGTCAACTAGTTTTCTGTTTTTAAAATATAAACATTTACATTTAAAATTAGATTTTCAATTAAAAACTTATTGGAAATCAAATGTTTCCTAGGCAGCCGTAATTATATACATATATAAACGATATATGTAATATTGTAGGTATGTAGATTTACACTGGTATGTAAATTTATACTGAACAAAAAAAACCCAAAAACAAAAACAAAACTTGACCCCATCAAGAAACAAAATCTATAGAGGAATCACAATAAAAATATAACTAAATAAAATTCAATATCACATAATTATCAAAAACTTAATAGGATAATGATTCTAAGCAGAATAGGATAATAATTCTAAGCAAAATCAAAATCAGTGTCCTAGTAATATTAGGAATAGCCTCCCTGCCTATAAATAAGCTTTGTGCTTGGCCAACAAACACTGTGCTTATTTTTTTTTTTAGGGCTGTTTAGAAGTTTAATGTTTTACTATATTAGAGATTAGGTGAAAATAGGAGAGAAGGCATAGAAGCAAGAAAGAAGATCTGTGATTCATGAACTACCACCCAAGTTCTTGCTTCTGTGAATTCTCTCTTGTTTTCTCTTAATCGATTCTTCTTGAGATTAATTTAGAGATGAGATACGGAATAGCAAATATAACACACAAGGTAATTATTTATAAATCCATGCTCTTCGTAGTCCTTTTCTTCTATAGCAATTTTTATTGTAGATTTCTATTATTTTTGAGGTTAACTGTTTATGCACACGCGCTCTAATATTTGACATTGATCAAAATCTATAATAAATCCTATCTGTATTTATATTTTACCTCATATTTTTATAGGATTTATGGATTAATTTTCTCAATTTAGTGTGAATTAACTAATTAACATTCAAAATTTTCTTTGTAAGGACAAAACGACATCAAAGAGGGTTTATCTGAGTACGGTCATCAAGAATAAGAATTGGGCCAAGCTGAAGAGATGATGGACTCAAGCACATGATTAGTATGCTCGATGTTCCAAAAAGAAGGATATTTAGCCATCTTTGTAAGGAAGAAAAATTTTCAACACAGGAAATTTTCGGAGTGCAGTTTTTGGGAAGTTTCTCCGTCCAGCCCTGTTTCAGTAATTTGAATTCATTACCAAAATTTCAACTGTTTTTACCACAGCTGCACAATCCAAGCCCAATGACAAACAGCTTAAAAGCCATTCTTCCATCTTCATAATAGCAACAATGGAATACAAAATATTAGATGTACAAAATTTATAAATGCCTCAATACAACACCCTTCTAGAAGCAAACTGATTATAAAAAAAAAAAAAATCATGCTGAATTGCAACACGTTTGATTAATTGACGAGATTGCCAGAAGCAGAACCAACAACATCAATAAGTCACCATCATATGCCGAAAACAATTAACTCAAAAACACGAAGAAAATGAAAACCGTCACCGAAAGCTCCAGCAATGAAAGGAGGGAATTTGAAAAAAAAGTGTAATTGACAACTGAAATAAGTACCAAATACCAATTACCCTCCAGAGTGGGAGACTGGAGTAGTTTTAAAGCGACCATCCTTAAATAAATGTACATACTGTTGTGGCAAAGCATGCTCACCCTGCATAACCAGAAAAAAAAAAAAAAAAAAAGAGACATAAGCAACAAACTAGTAACAAATATTTCAGTTGTGCCACATTTTCTTCATCTCATTCAAGAACAACACTATCAAAAATTCATTCTTCTCTAAGTGACACAAATATGGTCATACTGATACAGGGAATAACATTCGACAACTACTTGTAAAAGAAAGACGATATAGAAGCACATGGTGAGTCAAAATTCATACAAGACATGATTTCTAGGCATGATATTTCTAATTGAAACATTTCAAAATTAAAATTGCCTCTGTACAATTTGGGTAGATTTTCTAGGCATGGCCTTTGTTAGTTGCATGACCTATTGCTGCCTGGAAATAGATCGATCATATATCCTAGTTGTGCTGTTTCCAATTTTTACCAATATGCTTTCCTATTTTAGTCAGTCCCACATAACGTCTAGCATTTCTCACACAACCATACATTACTGACAAAGGAGATGCTGCAAATCATCAAACATTGTCGATAGCCATGACCAAATTTTCACAAAGGAAAAAATTTCAATAAGATATGCATACCAAATTTAGCCATTTCTGTTCCTAACCTTTTAGCTTATTTCAACTAACTATTGCACACAGTCATCATCCTCATCTAGTGGCATTCTCCAGAGTACACAATTAAACTTTCATGGCAATTCGACCAAACAATCACTTTGATTAAGTCAGTAGTGTTTGTAAATAATATGGATTAATTTGGCTGTTTAAACCCTAATGAAGGTTTCCCGCACCTAATATAATGGGACCCAAAATAATAAAAGTTGGTGAAACTGAAGATATCAAACCCTTATCCCGCAGAAACCAAATCAAGTACAGTCCTTCTATATAAATGATCATAAGATCAACAAATAAGGAAACATACCCAATCACCATCAGGCTCAGAACCAGGCACCAACACATTAATCTCACTTGACTTGTAGTTGTTATTGATGCCCCAAGAGAATCTTTGCTTAAATATAATTGGCAACCAGCTGTATTGTCAACCGAGATTGTTGGAGCCGACCCTAAATGCCACAAAACTGCTCATTGCATATGACAGCATTTCTAACCTTTTTCCTCAAAATTTTATTCTAAGCCATATTCTCATCATAAAAATATAAAGCCGCCACGTGCTGATCCACCATAACATTGGTAAATCCTGGAATAATTGAATTGATCCATAGAATCAACAAGCACATCCACAGGAAGAATAGATACCTGGCACTGCAACTCAACCCCATTGTAATTTACAATCTCACAAGCAGCAACAACATCCTGTTTATACAAGTGAGGAACCTCAATGAGCCTAGATACTTCAACACCTGTTGCTTGAACTAAATACAGAGGACTCACCGTAAATACAACTCCCATCTTGGCACATTTATCAACGGTAATTATTGACTTTCCCTGCACATTTTTAGGTAATAATATATCAACATGGCTGTTGATAAAGTACGTGCTGTATACCCATATGTGCAATCGTGCATAGAGATATCTGCATGCAGGTAACAGCTTTCTGCTATGCATTTTTATTTGTTGACATAGAAGGAAATCTACTTTGAAAAACATGGGTTACCACGAACCTACTAAACAGAGCCATTGCATCCAAATATATATACAGATTGTTTTGCATCACAGTCATCAATCACCAAGTTTTTCTTTCCAATTTGATTCTCAACAACCCACCTGCAAAGGGATCCATGAGAACACCAGTCCAAAGGCAAATCGCATGAGCATCATGTCATTATCCTTATAAAAATTTAATCATACCAGAAATTACGATACTTACTTACGACCCATTTGAAGCTCCAGTTGTGGAGGACCTGCCTTAGAAAACGAGGATGAACTGGTTCGAGATTCCTTTGCACTGGTACCAACAACACCAGTTCTATCTGTGCGATTCTTTGTCTTCATATCATCCGTAACCTTTCTTAAACCTAGGAAGAAAGGAAAAATAAAATAGCAGTCAGCCCTCGATGCTTCCAAAACGAAGAAAGATACAACGCGAAAGGCAAAAGGCAAAACCCGATTCATAAATTGGAAAACTACCAGAAGTCACAGGCTTCCAAGAATTAATTTCTTGGAAAACGACAGACATTCCCTGTTTGGGACCTGATGACGCCGCTTGGGAAGATTCAGAAGTAAAGAGTGAAGCTGGCAGGGGAGGTGGAGCGGCAGGGAAAGGGGCTTTTGGTGTAGGAGCTTTTGTTGGAGCAGCAGTGATTGCCTTGCCGGTGGCACTCCAAACTGGACCCAAAGGATAGTAACCCTTAGCATAGTCTCTCAGACCAGGCAAACAAAGCTCCTTCAGGGCTTTGGCCCACTGCACATGGTTTGGATCTTTGCTTTTGTACTGAACCAGAGTCTGAGTTTATAAATGCCAAGTGTCAGAACCTTACCCATGAACCATTTTCCTGATGAATCACACAAATGCATTAGAAATGTGTAGGAACTATCAGAAATTATCTGTGCATTTCCCTATTCCTTGGAAGATCAGAAGATCTTCTCTATTCACCGCATGTCAGACATTAAAACAGATCAATTTGAGGTGTATTTTAGGTTGGTCAAAAAACTCTGTGAAAAACACTAACAAGGATACCTGGAAAAAGAATCATTCATATCTTTTATGCTTAACAGAAGATGGAATAAATTTTTGAAGCCTAGCGAATCCTCGTGAAGAAAACAAAACTCCCAATACTAGATGATTATTCATAGAGACCAAGAAACTCCTGCTTTTGATTAGTCTTCCAATTTGTTTGCACATTATCATTTTGATTGTTTGTAAAGACGGTACCCGGATGACATAACCACGGCATTTCAGGTAAAATCTCCTTACCAATTGAAATAAAAAAATAAATAATTGAAACATTACCTTCAGAGCAATTGAATTGAATAAAAAAGAAAAAAAAAATATCGTCCCATTTTGTAGCAATTTATATACCTTGTTGTTGTAGAATTCAGCCATCTGCCAACTCTCTTCCACATGTGCAATAGGCATGCTCATTCCTTCAAAAGGGGGAACACTTATCTTAGCAAAAATATTGGAATAATTTATTCTCTTCTCTTTTTCATTTTCGTTTCCTTTTCCCTTTCAAGATAAAAACGAAACCAGATGTTTTACTCATTGCCTACCGCAATCTTTTCCCGTATTTAGAATATATATATTTACATTTGATATTTTAAATTAGAAACTTACTGGAAACCAAAAGTTTTCTAGGCAGCCATACTTATATTATATGTATATATATATATTATATAGCAGTAATATACGTAAGATTATGGATACGTATATTTGTATTAAGAAAAACACAAAAACAAAAACACAAAACTTGATCTAGTCAAGAAAAGAAACCTATAAGAGAAGAACAATAGAAATAAAACTAATCCAGATTCAATACCACGTAATTTTCAAAAACTAAATAGGATAATGTTTCTAACCAGAATCAAGCTCATTGTCCTGGTAATATTAGCAATAGCTTTGTTGCTATAAATAAGCTTTGTGCTTAGCCAACAAACAATATGTTTTTTTTTTTTTTTGGCTGTTTAGAAGTTTAATGATTGATTATATTAGAGATTAGGCGAAAATAGATGATAAGACAGACTATCAAGAAAGAAGATATGTGATTCATGACGTGATTAATATTTGTGCAATATCCTTACGTACCATCATGTAGAGATCCCACCATGTTAACTAACACCCAGGTTTTTGGTGGTCTAATTAATTGTTTGTTTTCTCTTAATCAATTCTTCTTGAGATTAGTATCGAGATAAGATACCGAATAACAAATACAATGCACAAGATAGTTATTATAAACCCTTTCTCATCATAGTCCTCTGCTTTTATATTGATTTATATTGTAAATTTCTATTATTTTTGAGCTTGTTTGTTCATACACACACACATCTGCAAGCAAATATTTGACGTTAATGAAGATTTATTTTTTCATGTTTGAGTAGGTATCGGTAATTTCAAAAAACCTTTTCTTTTAAAGATTTTTACAATAAGAGAGGATAAGATTATACGTTTTAAACATAAAATTTTACCAAAATCAATTCAAAAAATAAATAATATGTAAAAACAGCGAGATTATAATACGAGCTTGATGGTTCAAATCAAACAACTGTCAATGGAGTAGCGTTGGAGTCTCCCTTAGAGTGTTTTCCTTTTGCTGTAAAAGTGGATTTTTAATAAATTTATAGCAACTTCTATTGATAATGAATAATAACCAATTAAAAAATTGTAATACAAATTTTATTAAAAGGTATGAGATGTAATTTGGAGAAAGGTTACGGGTTGAAAAATTGTATTTAGTATGTTATGTAACAGAAAGTATAATTAAACTCACATTCGTTGATTCTTAAAAAAATGTTCTGCAGTTAATATGAAATTCATTAATTTAAACTTAAATACCAAAAATTACGTAACTATATCAAGAAAACTCAAAAGAGAATTTCTTTATATTCATTAAAAGTTTATTAATAATATAACTAAAAAGCCTTTGAAGAGCTAAATACTAATATAGTTAAAACGCACAAGAAAATTAATTAAATATATGAAGAGAAATTTCAAAGAAAATTTATTTATGTCCATCAAAATTCTACTATTAAAACTAAAAAAAAACCTTAATTTTCAAATCCTGTATAAGTGACTACACAGGATAATTATATATAAAAATAAATAAAAGAACTAACCTAATCGTAAGTCACATCCTAAACATCTACACCCATAACACAAATCAAAAGCTAATCTAATCCTACTTACTAATTTAGATAATTTCATTATTTTTTAGAAATTTAAATTGAATTAAATTTAAAATTAGATAACTCATCGAGTGGGCTATATTTTTGTCAACTAGTTTTCTGTTTTTAAAATGTAAACTTTTACATTTAAAATTAGACTTTCAATTAAAAACTTATTGGAAACCAAAAGTTTCCTAGGCAGCCATATATATATATACACACACACACATATATGTAAACGAGATTTATAATATTGTGGGCATATAGATTTATATTGAACAAAAAAAACCAAAAACAAAAACAAAACTCGACCCAATCAAGAAACAAAATCTATAACAGAATTACAATAAAAATATAACCGAATGAAATTCAATATCACGTAATTATCAAATAAATAAATAGGATAATGATTCTAAACAGAATCAAGATCGGTGTCCGAGTAATATTAGGAATAGTTTTGCTACCCATAAATAAGCTCTGTGCTAGGCTAGCAAACACTGTGTTTTTTTTTTTTTTTTGGCTGTTCAGAAGTTTGAAGTTTTACTGTATTAGAGATTAGGTGAAAATAGGAGGTAGAACACAGAAGTAAGAAAAGGAGATCTGTGATTCATAATGTGATTAATATTTGTGCAACATCCTTAAGTGCTATCACGTAATGATCTTCCATGTTAACTAACACCCAAGCTCCTGCTTCTGTGAATTACCTCTTGTTTTCTCTTAATCAATTCTTCCTGAGATCAGTTTCGGGATGAGACACCGAATAACAAGTACAACACACAAGGCAGTTATTATAAACCCTTGCTTATCATATTCCTTTTTCTTTTATACTGATTTTTATTGCAAACTTCTATTGTTTTTTGTGGCGGCCCGTCCTACTGTAGAGGCTCTACAGTGCTATTACAGTCAACTCTGTAGTTAACCGCAATAGTTTGCAGGCCTCTAGGGTCGCTGGCAATCATGCTGAACTGAAAACTTGCTTACTAATTTTGCGGAATAAATTTTTTTTTCTTTAGGAACATAAACTGTTCGAGAATGTGATAAGGAAATCATGTTAACAAAATAACATGCACATGATCATGATTCCCCTATCACATAATCTTAACTTGAAACTTGTTCTTTTTGAAATTACATTTCAAAACTATACAGCGGAAGAATTAAAGGTGACCACCATCCCTCACCCAATCCTCTCCGGCATGCATGAACCTACCATGTTCGTCGTCCACCATATACTACTGGTGAACAGGTCTCTTACCTGCAACATGTGAACAAACTGATGAGCTATAGGCTCAGTAAGTTCAAACATAAAAACATGAAATTAACATGCTATACTGCTGTGCTCATGCATGAAACTGGATTCTGTAAACGTGCTCATGGCTGAAGGTTAGTCTTAGGACATTATCTGATATTTTAGTTCTGGTTTTGGGCCCCTGATTGGTCGTACCGACATGTTAGCGCAACTGGGAGCGGTACTTTAGTGCTGACCTCCTCAGTTTTAACTGATGCTAAACATGAAAACCTCCCCGTGGGTCAAGAGGTCGATACGCCAATAACTGGTTTAATTACCATCTTACTGGTGTTCCAACTGAGTAGCATACTGATTGCCCCCACAGTCGGAACATGTTACATAAATTACTGGGGTGTAAATTATATTAACACACTAGGGTGCCTTGTGCACCGATCTGTTTTCGTGTTCTGGTTACCTGACTGACATGTGTACTGGAACATGCAACTCTACATGCATGACATGAACTGACCTGTGCTGACATGAGACTGACATGAATATCGTGATGTAGACAATCAAGGTCTAACAAACACGTCATACAACATACATAACATCATAATATAACAAGCTTATCCACGTTGCAGTCAGGACAATGCTTGAACTTACAGAAAATCCGCTAGCGTGAGCCTCTGCTGCTCTGGGACTACTAATTCGGGGTCTCTGGCTTGAACTCCTATAAAAGGAATAATCACTGGTTATTTCTAATACTCATCTTATACTGGAAATATGGCAAAACATGAAATTTACCTTTCCATACTCTTTTTTTTTTTTTTTTTACTATCTGGCTTCGAACACGCCCTCTTACACGGGCGTGTCTCTGGCCCTGTACCTCTCTGGACTTACATGCCTAGCCGTGTAATTCGTGGAACATAGCCGTGTATACTTACACGGGTGAATACACAGCCGTGTTACTGGCCGTGTACTCCTCTGGACTCTTACACGGTTACTTACACGACCGTGTTTCTGGCCGTGTTTTCCTGCTGTCTAACATGGTCTGCTACACGCCTTCCCCTTGACTGTGTGCCCCTTGACACGGCCCGATACACGGCCGTGTACCTCTCGGATCTGATTTTTCTTGCAACACGGTCGTGCATATAGGCATATTCGGGGTCGTGTACTGAACACGCCCTTGTATACGCCCGTGTACACGCCCGTGTTCATACCAGAATAAAGATTCTGGGTCTGAACTGCTCTGCTCTGATTTTCTAAGGCTTTTATGGCCTTTGTTCTACTTCTTACTCTTGAAATCGATCTTCATAAGATCGTTTCAAGGTATCTACTACATTTCTACTATCACAAATCCATGATTTCATAAGCAAAAATTCCACATTTTGCTCATTTACAACTCTTGACTCAACTTTTGAAAAATCTGAGCTTTCTTAAAGAAAACTCACTAAACTCGGTTTTCCAAACCATCCACTCATGGATTCGTGTTTGAAAACATCTAGACTCGAACCATGTTTCGATTTTAACCGAAAACCTCAACATGATTCACTCACATTCTCTTTTTCCTCTCAAAACCCCATATTTTCCCCCTAAGAAAAACGTGAGAAACTAGGGTTTACCTTACTTTGAATTTTGAAAGCTTCTTACAGCTGATTCTTGACCGAACTCAATCGATCTGCTGCTTGAACTAGAAAATCCGAACTTCTTTTGGATTTCCTTTTCTTCTCCCCTCCTTTCTCGGTTTCTCTTTCTCTCTTTCCCTTGTTCTTTCTTTCTTTCTCTTTCTTTCTTTCGTTCTGTCGGCTGCTTTGTAGCTTATTAGATGAATTAATTCTCCTCATCCCCTTAGCTCCAAGCCCTCCACGTGTCTCTCCCTCTCTCCTTTTCTTTTAATTTTTTTTTTAAATGCAAGGGCTTGTTTGGCTACTTCTAGCCATTGATCAATATGGCTCACTTGTGTGCCATTGATCTCTTAGTATGTATTTTCCACATACTTTTCTATTAATTTTTAAAACATCATAAATTGAATTAATGTTTAGCTTTTAAACTATATTCATTAATTCATCATCAAATTTTGATTAAAACTCAATTAATTAAAATTTTCCTTTGCTCTTTATTCTGTAACATGTCTCACTATAATGTACATTTATTTACATATTTTGTACAAATATTTCCGAGAACGTAGATTTCTCGGTTATCATATTTTTGAGGTTATTTTTTCACACATGCACGCACACAGATATCTGCAAGCAAATATTTGATGTTAATCAATATCTATTTTTTCATGTATGAGTAGGAAACGTTAATTTCAAAAAACCTTTTCTTTTGGAGCTTTTTACAATAAAATAAGGTAAGAGTATACATTTAAAACATTAAATTTGACCAAAATCAATTTAAAAAAATAAAAGATATGTAAAAACAAGGGGATTATAATATGAACTGGATGGTTTAAATCAAACTACTGTCAATAGAGTAGTGTTTGAGGCCCCCCGTAAAGTGTTTTCTGTTTTCTATAAAAGTGATTTTTTAAATAAATTAGCAACTTCTACTAATAATGAATAATAATCAATTAAAATATAGTAATATAAATTTTATTAATGGAATGAGTACCTTTTGTTAAGCCATTATCTCTTGTAATTTAGAGAAAAGCCATGGGTTGAGAAATCATATTTAGTTTGTTATATAGCAAAAAGTATAATTAAACTCACATTCGTCGATTCTTAAAAAATGTTTTACTAGTAACATGAAATTCATTGATTCAAACTTGAATCCCAAAAATTACATAAATATATAGAGAAAACTCAAAAGAGATTTTATTAATATTCATCAAAACTATATTAACAATAAAACAAAATGGCCTTTAAAGAGCTAAATCCTAATTTTCAAATCCTTTTTATATAATTACACGTACAACAAAACTTAAACTAAAACTCACCTAACCTAATTCTATTTTCTAAGCGCCTGCACTTGTACAAATTATAACCTATTCTAATTCTGCTAAATGATTCTTTTTTTTTTAAGTTTAGGTTGGGGGAATTTTAATCTTCCACCTTATGATGAGGTCAAAGTAGAATTACAATTAATAAATCAAATGTATAGTTACCGTCCATGCAATAATTCTACTAATAGATTTAGATAAAACAATTCTTTTCAAAATTCAAATTGAATTGAAATAAAAAATTGGATGACATAATGGGTCAGATCCCTGTGATTGTGGCTGTTAATAGGAATCGAGACCCATTAAGGTGCATATTTTTATGTACTAGTTTCATATTTTAAAAATTATAAATATTTACCTTTAAAATTTTGATTTTATATTAAATATTTACAAAAAAAAGGAAACCGAAAATTGCATAGGCTTTCATACTCATAATATATGTTTTACATAACCATATGTATATTTATATTAAGAAAAACACAAAAAAACAAAAAACAAAACTTGACCCAGTATTCCAGAAACGAAATCTTTATGAAAATTACAATAGAAATATAACAAAATGGGATTCAATACCACATAATTTTGAGCCAAAAAAATAAATAAACACTAAAAACTAAATAAGATAATGTTTTTAAGTAGAATCAAGCTCAATATCCTTGTAATATTATTAATAGCCTTGTTGCCTGTTAATAAGCTTTGTGCTTGGACAACAAACACCGTGTTTTTTTTTTTGTATTTTTTTTACAGTTTAGAAGTTTAATGTTTTACTTTTGTATTTTTTTTAGCAGTTTAGAAGTTTAATGTTTTACTGTATTATAGATTAAGTGAAAATAGGTGATTGAACGGAGCATCAAGAATGGAGATTTATGATTCATGACATGATTAGTATTTGTGCAACATCCTTGAAGTGCTAAAACATAGAGATCCCATCATGTTAACTAATACCCTAGTTCTTGGTAATCCATATTATCGCTTGTTTCCTCTTAATTGATTCTTCTTGAGATTAGTATCGGGATGAGATATCATATAATAAATTCAATGCTTAAAGTAGTTATCATAAACCCTTTCTCATTTTAGTCCTTTTCGTACGTACGTACTTACTTATATTATAAACTTCATTTATTTTTAAGCTTATTTATTCATATATACACACATACAAATGTAACCAAATATTCAACGTTAATCAAGATCTATTTTTTCATTTATAAACATGTATCATTAATTCATTGATTTAACTTGAATATCCAAAATTACTTAAACATATGGAGAGAAATCTTGAAGAGATTTTATTTATGTCTATCAAAATTCTACTACCGAAACTGCAAAAAAAACTTAATTTTCAAATCCTGTTTATGTAATTGCACAAGATAATTATAAAAGATAAAATAAATAAAAAACTAACCTAATCAAAAGCTACATTCTAAAGGTCTATACCCATAAAATAAATAAAAAGCCAGTCTAATCCTACTTACTAATTTAGATAACACTTTTTTTTAGAAATTTAAATTGAATTAAATTTAAAATTAGATAACACATGGGTCAACTAATTTTCTGTTTTTAAAATATAAATATTTACATTTTAGATTTTAAATTAGAAACTTATTGGAAACCAAAAGTTTCCTAGGCAGCCATACTTATATTTTATATATATATATATATATTATATGGTAGCAACATACGTAACATTATGGATATGTATATTTGTATTAAGAAAAAACACAAAAACGAAAAACAAAACTTGACCTAGTCAGGAAAAGAGAATTACAATAGAAATAAGACTAAATGGGATTTAATACCACGTAATTTTTAAAAACCAAATAAGATAATGTTTCTAAGCAAAATCAAGCTCATTGTCCTAGTAATATTATTAATAGCTTTGTTGCCTATAAATAAACTTTGTGCTTGGCCAACAAACAATATGTTTTATGTTTTTTTTTTTTTTTGGGCTGTTCAGAAGTTTAATGATTTACCATATACCAGATTAGGCGAAAATAAGTGATAAGACGGACCATCAAAAAAGAAGATATGTAATTCATGACATGATTAATATTTATGCAACATCCTTAACTATTTTCACGTAGAGATCTCATCCTGTTAACTAACACTCAGGTTTTAGTGGTCTAAATTATCATTTGTTTTCTCTTAATCGATTCTTCTTGAGATTAGTACCAGGATGAGATACCGAATAGCAAACACAATGCACAAGGTAGTTATTATAGACCCTTTCTCATCATAGTCATTTTTTTTATATTGATTTATATTGTCAATTTTTATTGTTTTTGAGCTTGTCTGTTCATATACACACGCATCTGCAAGTAAATATTTGACGTTAATCACGATCTATTTTTTCATATATGAATAGGTATCATTAATTTCAGAAAACCTTTTTTTTTTTTTTTTTTTTGAGATTTGTACAATAAGATAAGATAAGATTATATGTTTTACACATTAAATTTGACTAAAATCAATTTAAAAAATAAATGACATGTAAAAATAACGAGATTATAATATGAGCTTGACAGTTCAAATCAAACAATCGTCAATAGAGTAGTCTCCCTCAGAGTGTTTTCCTTTTTCTGTAAAAGTTATTATTTTTAATAAATTTATAGCAACTTCTATTGATAATGAATAATAACCAATTAAAAAATAGTAATATAAATTTTATTAAAGGCATCTTTAAGCTATTATCTCTTGTAATTTGGAGAAAAGTTGCAGGTTGAAAAATCATATTTAGTGTGTTATGTAGCAAAAAGTATAATTAAACTCACATTCCTTTATTCTTAAAAAATGCTTTACAGATAATATGAAATTCATTGATTCAAACTTAAATTCCAAAAATTACGTAAATATATAGAGAAAACTCAAAAGAGAATTTCTTGATATTCATTAAAACTTTATTAATAATATAACTAAAGAAACTTTAAAGAGCTAAATCCTAATATAGTCAAAGTGCACAAAGAAAATTAATTAAATATATGGAGAGAAATCTCAAAGAGATTTTGTTTATGTCCATCAAAATTCTACTACAAAAACTATCCAAAAAAAAAACATAATTTTCAAATCCTGTATATGTAATTACAAAGGATAATTATATAAAAAAATAAATAAATAAACTAACCTAATCGTAAGCTACATCCTAAACGTCTACACCTGTGACGCAAATCAAAAGCTAGTCTAATCCTACTTATTAATTTCGATAATTTTATTTTTTTAAGAAATTTAAATTGAATTAAATTTAAATTTAGATAACACATAAAGTGGGCTATATTTTTGTCAACTAGTTTTCTGTTTTTAAAATATAAACATTTACATTTAAAATTAGATTTTCAATTAAAAACTTATTGGAAATCAAATGTTTCCTAGGCAGCCGTAATTATATACATATTGTAGGTATACATATATATGTAATATTGTAGGTATGTAGATTTACACTGGTATGTAAATTTATACTGAACAAAAAAAACCCAAAAACAAAAACAAAACTTGACCTTATCAAGAAACAAAATCTATAAAGGAATCACAATAAAAATATAACTAAATGAAATTCAATATCACATAATTATCAAAAACTTAATAGGATAATGATTCTAAGTAGAATAGGATAATGATTCTAAACAGAATCAAAATCAATGTCCTAGTAATATTAGAAATATCTCCACTGCCTATAAATAAGCTTTGTGCTTGACCAACAAACACTCTGCTTATTATTTTTTTTTTTTTTTAGGGCCATTTAGAAGTTTAATGTTTTACTATATTAGAGATTAGGTGAAAATAGGAGAGAAGGCATAGAAGCAAGAAAGGAGATCTGTGATTTATGAACTACCACCTAAGTTCTTGCTTCTGTGAATTCTCTCTTGTTTTCTCTTAATCGATTCTTCTTGAGATTAATTTAAAGATGAAAAACCGAATAGCAAATACAATACACAAGGTAATTATTATAAACCCAATGCTCTTCGTAGTCCTTTTCTTTTATAGTAATTTTTATTGTAGATTTCTATTATTTTTTGAGGCTAACTGTTTATACTAACACATCTAATATTTGACTTTGATCAAAATCTATAATAAATCCTATCTGTACTTATATTTTACCTCATATTTTTATAGGATTTATGGATTAATTTCCTCAATTTAGTGTGAATTAACTAATTAACATTCAAATTTTTCCTTGTGAGAACAAAACGACATCAAAGAGGGTTTATCTGAACAAGGTCATCAAGAACAAGAATTGAGCCACGCTAATGAAGAGATAATGGACTCAAGCAAATGATTAGTATGCTCGATGTTCCAAAAAGAAGAAGGATACTCGGCCACCTTTGCAAGGAAGAAAAATTTTCAACAAAGGAAATTTTTGGAGTGCAGTTTTTGGGAAGTTTCTCCGTCCAGACGTGTTTCAGTAATTTGGATTAATTACCAAAATTTCAACTGTTTTTACCACAGCTGCACAATCCAAGCCCAATAACAAACAGCTTAAAAGCCATTCTTCCATCTTCATAATAGCAACAATGGAATACAAAATATTAGATGTACAAAATTTATAAATGCCTCAATACAACACCCTTCTAGAAGCAAACTGATTATAAAAAAAAAAAAAAATCATGCTGAATTGCAACACGTTTGATTAATTGACGAGATTGCCAGAAGCAGAACCAACAACATCAATAAGTCACCATCATATGCCGAAACCAATTAACTCAAAAACACGAAGAAAATGAAAACCGTCATCAAAAGCTCCAGCGATGAAACGAGGGAATTTGAAAAAAAAGTGTAATTGACAACTGAAATAAGTACCAAATACCAATTACCCTCCAGAGTGGAAGACTGGAGTAGTTTCAAAGCGACCATCCTTAAATAAATGTACATACTGTTGTGGCAAAGCATGCTCACCCTGCATAACCAGAAAAAAAAAAAAAAAAAGTGACATAAGCAACAAACTAATGACAAATATTTCAGTTGTGCCACATTTTCTTCATCTCATTCAAGAACAACACTATCGAAAATTCATTCTTCTCTAAGTGACACAAATATGGTCATACTGAAACAGGGAATAACATTCGACAACTACTTGTAAAAGAAAGACGATATAGAAGCACATGGTGAGTCAAAATTCATCCAAGACATGATTGATGCATCATCCATGGCATGATATTTTTAATTGAAACATTTCAAAATTAAAATTGCCTCTATACATAGCCAGCCATCAGGGAAGACACAATTTGGGTAGATTTTCTAGGCATGGCCTTTGTTAGTTGCATGACCTATTGCTGCCTGGAAATAGATCAATCATATATCCTAGCTGTGCTGTTTGCAATTTTTACCAATATGCTTTCCTATTTTAGTCAGTTCCACATAACGTCTAGCATTTCTCACACAACCATACATTACTGACAAAGGAGATGCTGCAAATCATCAAACATTGTCGATAGCCAAGGCCAAATTTTCACAAAGGAAACAATGTCAATAAGATATGCATATCAAATTTAGCCATTTCTGTTCCTAACCTTTTAGCTTATTTCAACTATCTATTGCACACAGTCATCATTCTCATCCAGTGGCATTCTCCAGAATACACAATTAAACTTTCATGCCAATTCGACCAAACAATCACTTCGATTAAGTCAGTAGTGATTGTAAATAATATGGATTAATTTGGCTGTTTAAACCCTAATGAAGGTTTCCCGCAACCAATATAATGGGACCCAAAATAATAAAAGTTGGTGAAACTGAAGATATCAAACCCTTATCCCGCAGAAACCAAATCAAGTACAGTCCTTCTATCTCAAGGAAATCTGGAAGAAGTCAAACATAAATGATCATAAGATCAACAAATACGGAGACATACCCAATCACCATCAGGCCCAGAACCAGGCACCAATACATTAATCTCACTTGACTTTGCAGTTGTTATTGATGCCCCAAGAGAGTCTTTGCTTAAATATAATTGGCAGCCAGCTGTATTGTCAACCGAGATTGTTGGAGCCGAACCCTAAAAGCCACAAAACAGCTCATTGCATATGACAGCATTTCTAACCTTTTTCTGTGAAAAGTTTGTTCTAAGCCATATACTCATCATAAAAATATGAAGCCACCATGTGCTGATCCACCATAACATTGGTAAATCATGAAATAATTGAATTGATCCATAGAATCAACAAGCACATCCACAGGAAGAATAGATACCTGGCACTGCACCTCAACCCTGTTGCAATTTACAATCTCACAAGCAGCCACAACATCCTGTTTATACAAATGAGGAACCTCAATGAGCCCAAATACTTCAACACCTGTTGATTGAACTAAATACAGAGAACTCACCGCAAATACAACTCCCATCTTGGTACATTTATCAACAGTAATGTTATTGACTTTCCCTGCACATTGTTAGATAATAATGTGTCAACATGGCTGTTTATAAAGTACCTGCTGTATACGCATATGTGCAATCGTGCATAGAGATATCTGCATGCAGGTAACAGCTTTCTGCTATGCATTTTTATTTGTTAGCATTGAAGGAAATCTACTTTGAAAAACATGGTTTACCTTGAACCTGCAAAACAGAGTCTTTGCATCCAAATATATATACAGATTGTTTTGCATCACAGTCATCAATCACCAAGTTTTTCCTTCCCATTTGATTCTCAACAACCCACCTGCAAAGTGATCCACGAGAACACCAGTCCAAAGGCAAATCGCATGGGCATTATGTCATTATCCCTATACAAATTTAATCATACCAGAAATTACGCTACTTACTTACGACCCATTTGAAGCTCCAGTTTTGGAGGACCTGCCTTAGAAAACGAGGGTGAACTGGTTCGAGATTCCTTTGCACTGGTGCCAACAACACCAGTTCTATCTGTGCGATTCTTTGTCTTCATATCATCTGTAACCTTTCTTAAACCTAGGAAAAAAGGAAAAATAAAATAGCAATCAGCCCTCTATGCTTCCAAAACAAACAAAGAAACAAGGCAAAAGGCAAAAGGCAACAACTGATTCATAAACTAGAAAACTACCAGAAGTCACAGGCTTCCCAGAATTAATTTCTTGGAAAACGGCAGACATTCCCCGTTTGGGACCCGATGACGATGCTTGGGAAGATTCAGAAGTGAAGAGAGAAGCTGGCGGAGGAGGTGGAGGGGCAGGGGCAGGGGCTTTTGGTGTAGGAGCTTTTGTTAGAGCAGCAGTGACTGCTTTGCCAGTGGCACTCCAAACTGGACCCAAAGGATAGTAACTCTTAACATAGTCTCTCAGACCAGGCAAATAAAGCTCCTTCAGGGCTTTGGCCCACTGCACATGGTTTGGATCTTTGCTTTTGTACTGAACCAGAATCTGAGTTTATAAATGCCAAGTGTCAGAACCTACCCCCTGAACCATTTTCTCGATGAATCACACAAATGAATTAGAAATGTGAGGGAACTATCACAAATTATATGTGCATTTCCCTGTTCCTTGGAAGATCAGAAGATCTTTTCTATTAACCGCCTGTCAGGCATTAAAACAGATCAATTTGAGGTGTTCTTTAGGTTGGTCAAAAAAACTTTGCGAAAAACGCTAATAAGGATTCCCGGAAAAAGAATCATTTATATCTTTTATGCTTAACAGAAGATGGAATAGTTTTTGAAGCCTAGGAAACCCTTATGAAGAAAAGAAAACTCTCAATACTAGATGATTATTCAAAGGGACCAAGAAACTCCTGCTTTTAATTAGTCTTACAATTTGTTTGCACATTATCATTTTGACTGTTTGTAAATACGGTACCCAGGCGACATAACCACGGCATTTCAGGTAAAATCTCCTTACTAATTGAAATAAAATATAAATAATTGAAACATTACATTCAGAGCAATTGAATTAAAATTTAAAAAAAAAAATTATCGTCGCATTTTGTAGCAACTTATATACCTTGTTGTTGTAGAATTCAGCCATCTGCCAACTCTCTTCCACATGTGCAATAGGCATGCTCATTCCTTCAAAAGGGGGAACACTTAGCAAAAATATCGGAATAATTTATTCTCTTCACTTTTTCTTTTTCTTTTCCTTTCCCCTTTCAAGATAAAAAAGAAACCATACGTTTTACTCGTTGCTTACCGCAATCTTTTCCCGTATATGCAATCCACGCTAAAGCTGAAAGGCTATCAGCAGCAGCCTTCAAGTGGTTGAAAAAATCGGACCGCCTCCCTTCTGTCAATGCATTTGCTTTCGTGATTACTTCATTCAATGGCTTGAGAAATTCCGCCAATCCGGCAAGGTCCGGTTTCTGCAGAATCGCAGCAAAACCGATTCAACATCGAAACAATCCATTAACACGGAAAAGCATCATATCACAACACATTTGATCAAACAATATCCTCCGATTCTCTCAAACAAATTATAATAATTCTGTAACTAAAATCAAGATCGCAAATTAAATTGAGTTACTCAACAGTCTCTAGATCAATGTTTTTCGGATCCAAACATAAAAAGATCTACGAAATGAAATTCTATCAATTCCACCATCATGACCGATTAACAAACAGCCGAATCGAATCGAATTACTTCTCCGATTCAAATTTATAACTCCTCATTAACAGAAAAAGCGTTTGAAATCACGAACCTGAGTTTGCTTAACCTTGACGAGAAGGCCCCGGAGAACACCGAAAGCCTCTTGAAGAATCTTGGTGACATCGGAGACCTGTCCGCCGATCTTCTCCGCCGCAGCGGAAACCCTAGACAGGTACTGGCCCGTCAGATCGTCGAAGGCCAGAATCGACGGATCCGTCGGCGCCTCGTCGCCGCCGCCGCCGCTCTCCGGCGAACTCTCGCCCCTGAAGCCTCCTGTCGACAGCGCCTCCAGGCGAGCCACCGCCGATTCCAATCTCTGTATCAGCTTCTCCTCCATAGCTCAAATCTCAACCTCTCTCTCCCTCGAACACAAATCTGAGCGAGCGCGAGTGCCGTGGCCGTTAAATTATGTGCTTTTTTTGCTCTTTTTTTTTTCTGTCTTTTTTTATTTTTATTTTTTTATGTTCTTTTATTTTTAGGCTATTTTATATAAGGAAAGAATGCACGAAAAACCTGAAAATAGATAGGTTCTTTTTACAGGAATATTTGATAAATTTATTATATTTTAATTTAGTTTAAATATTTTTTTAATATTATATTGGATTAAAAAATATTTATTTTATATTTGAATTAAATGTGTGTTTTGATAAAAAGTATTTTAAAATTAAAAAATTAATATAATTGATAAAAATAATAATAAAAAGTTGAGGTAATTGTTTTAAAAAAATTTTAAATAGTAATTATTTTCTAAAAATAAATATATTTGAATGTAAAATTTTATATTTGATATAAAATTGATTTTCATAATATTAAAATTTATTTATCAAACATTTTTTAAAATATTTTCTAAATTATTAAGATATAATTAAAGATTTAAATTTTATTTATTTATAATAATTAAGGGGGTATTTGGAGAAAATATTCAATTTTAATTTTACTCAAATACACTATAATTTTACACCAAACACAAATTTTACAACAGTGCTACGAAAACAATTACTATTCAAAACATTTTTAAAACAATCACATCAACTTTTCAATTTCACTATTTATCTCTACTTTTACCAATCACATCAATTTTTCAATTCTAAAATACTTTTTATCCAAACACACATTTCATTCAAATACAAAACAAATACTTTTCAACCAAATACAACATTCAAAAAACAAATTTCATTCAAATACAATCAAAATGTAATGCGTTTACCAAACGCCCCCTAAGATGTACGTTCATTCGTACAATTAAAAAAATTAAAGAAAGGAAATTTAACAAACAAAACCCTATCCCCACCCACAGATCTGATCACAAGTCGTGGGTGCACCCCAGGTTGGTTGCGGTGGTGAGAGGTTTCGTCGATGGTTGAAGAAGTGGAGGAGGTGGAAGGTCGCGACGGAGGAATTTTTTCTACATTTTTCTTTATTTTTTTATTTTAGTGTTTTGGATGCCAAAAGTAGAGGAGGCGGGAGGTCGCGACGGAGGAATTTTTTTTTTACATTTTTCTTTATATTTTATTTTATTGTTTTGGATGCCAAAAGTAGAAAAGAAAGAATTTTAATTTGGGGGGTTGTAGGTTGTCTTTGCGCGGGTGATTTCACTTTTGGACGGTGCTTTTGGTCGGGTTTCGAAGTACACGTGGCGAGTAGAGAACGAATCTCTGTGTTGTTTTTGGGCCACACGGAACATCTGTGGAAAGACGAATTATAAGGATAATGGGGTGAAAGTGGGACCCGACGGAGTTAGTGGGACTGTGGGAGTATGATTGTACGCTGTCGAGCACGTTATGAGCACATCGTGCGACCAAAGCGACTACCGTCCGATTTTCTTCATTTTATTCTTTCTTTGTATCTGTTGTTATGAAATGACTTACCTACCCTTTAAAAAAAAAAAACAAAAAGAAAGGATTTTCCATTGCTTTCTTGTGTTAAGGAGGTACGTGCTTATCCACTCCTGCCTGTGCTAAATGGAAAAAAAAAAAAAAAAAATTTTCTTAAAATAAATTTCAATTTTTCATCCAAATGAAAATATACTGTAAACTTTTTTTTATAATTTTTCAAATGTCATATTTTATATCATATTTTCAATAGTTACTTTTTGAGAAATGTACCTTTTATTTTCCTTTTGGGACTGTCAAACACCGTTATATGATAATTTAAATATATATATATATAATAGTTTCTTTACTTTGATTTGTTTGTGTGTAGAAATACATGTGTCAGAAAAGTTGATAAAGTCTCTACAGTATAACACACATCACTTGGAATTGACATTCTTATGCAAATATTCTTTGGCAAGGAGAAACGCTCCCTCCCCAACATTAATGCTATGAACATGGATAATATGTGTCGCCTTAATTAACGTATTTTGGTCTTCAACAACCTTTTTCGCTTTGTTCTAATCAACAATAAAGTTCGTTGGTTTCTTTGTCACATTTATTGTCACTTATCACCCGCCTTGTAGAAATTTACTAGTGCGTGTTGCAGGAATAACCTATATATATATATAAACATTTATGATTTATTTAATTTATCCATATAATTTTATCTAACTTATAAGTTAAATTTTTTAAATTAATTATAATTTAGTTTAACTTGATATAATTTATTTTTATTATTTTTTATCTTTATTTTTACTATTTAAGTATAATTTCTAATATAAATTATTTTTACTTTCATAATTTTTAACACAGATCAAGTTAAATTAAGTTAAAATGAAATGTCCAATTTAGCTTAACTTTTAAGTTAGATCGGTAAATCAAACGCATGCTTAATGTGATAGGACATTTATTTTATTTACATGCTTAACACAAGTCAAATTAAATTAAACTGAAACAAAATATCCAATTTAACTTAACTTTTAAGTTAGATTGGTGAACCAAACACATGCTTAATGTGATAGGACATTTATTTTATTTACATGACTTTAATGGATGCTTGGGGGTGTTTTTGAGATATATTTTTGATATTTTTTTTATTTTATAACCACTTTTTACTATTTAATATCCAAAACTCTACGATAAATTTAAATTTTAAAGTCCATTACTTTATGTATACAAATCCAAATTAGGCGATTTTTTTTAATTATATAGAATTTCAAAAGGAATCAAACAATATCTATATTGATTTTTTTTTTTTCTGAATAAATTTTTAAGATTTTACATTCTTTTTCTACAAACAGTTTTTTTCACACACATATTTTTTAAAACTCACTTTTCTCTAATCTCTAAAACATATCTCTAAAATCTCTTCAAATGGGCCCTAAAAAATCTAAAAATAAAGAATTTACATTAATATTATATATTTTCAAATATAGTATTATATAAACTAAATTTCATATTTTTTTTGTAAGAAAAATAAATTTCATATTACACCATCTATTCTTACGTTTTAAAGAGATACCTACAAACAATTTTGTATTCCGGTCTTAGGACACTTTATCATGAAGTAGGGTCAAGCGTGAAATTCTTGAAAAAAAATCGAAAGCCACTCGTGCTAAACACACTCAATGGGACAAGCATTTTCACCGATAAATAATGAGTTAATTTTCAATGCATGACCTTTTTACTCGTTTTTAAGTGTCTCCAACAAATAAAACACGGCATTTTCTAACCGAGACTAGCGTTCCCAACAAGTAATAAATGTATAATAACAACTATTTACTTGGAAAATCATGTATTATCACGTCTCAACACCCGGGACTAACAAGTCCATTAATAATGGTGAAAGCAATAGAGCCTTCTATGGTCTTGCAATTTGGGTATGACAGAAGCCATAAACTGCAATCTTGTTATGTCTTGGTAAGGTAGGTGAAATGGTAATTTTTTATTTTTACTTTAGCTGGTTTAAGAAAGCATTTTGAAAATGTGAGAAAAACAACTCTAATTCTAATTTTTGAACACCATCAGACATGTGGTATGTCACATCCTCAACTTCATGACATGGAGGGGAGACTCAAATAAATCAAGAGAATCTTGAATCTCTAAGCTTGTTAGTATTACTTTTTAAAACATTTATCGTTGTTTTATAATGTGTTCAAATTATGTTTGTGTAGTTTTAACAAACCATTATCATCAGAGTTAAATCCTAACTCCATTAACTCGTGGTAGGGTCACCATATCCTACAGATATGTATTTGGATAAAATAAAATAAACAAACAACATAATAATAAAATTACAAAATTACAATCTGAAATGCAAAATAAATCTAAATACATACGTGGTCCAAAAATAAAGGAATTAAGAATGTCAACTTCTACTCTTTAGTCTCCAAGCTGCTATTCTATGATGATTGTAAATTCTAATCACCTTCCACTCCTAGGAGTTATCAAATTTAAAAACAGGAACGAAAGACCTAGTAGGATGGTTTTAAAACAACATTTTGAAATATTTTACTTTAACCAACTTAATGATAATAATATAACAATACAGTAAATTAATTTAAACATGCAATCATGGTAATGTAATTTATGTCCTCAGATACATTTAGAATCATGTATGAGCCCCTCACCATGCCATAGTGTGATGAATGATTCTCAACTAAAATGTACATTCTTCACACGTACGTGTTGGCTCTCCGATATAAACTTTAAACATCCAAATCTTTTAGAAAAAATGCATCACATAATAAATTATATCATTTTATTTTATTAAATATCCATATTCAGATTATTTTACCTTTAATTTCTGAAATTGTGATTTTTTCTAAAATCATAAAATTAATAAAACTTCATTAATTTATTTTCTTTAAATCAAAATTTTTGGCCAAATCATAAAATACAAAATAGGATACAAAGAAAGGGTTAGATATCCTATCTCTTTAGCAAATTAATCTACTGATAACTTCTAGTTCAAATTCCAAGACAATCCTCCTCACCGAATCGAAAAAGTATCTAAAATACAATCAGAAATAATTTAATTATCAGTCCAAATCTTTCATAACTTCAATTACAGCAAATCCAATTTATTAGTATGTCATTTATTTTAATTAAAAACAATATTTTATTTTAAAATTAGTAAAATTTTTTTAAAAATTTCGTCATGATCCGTCCTAAAATATTGACTGCCCAAATCTTTAAAAATATGTCCAAACCTGTAAAAAAATATTTTCAATTCCTAAAATAGTTCAAATATAATTTCAATTTTATTTTAAGTTTTAGGATAAAAATATGTAAATATATATTGTAAAAGTTGGAAGTAAAATTGTAAAGTTTCAGAATTTATAATATCTTCAAATTGATTTTAAATACATTAAAAGTTTTAAATTGAGCATCTAAAGTTAAAAATTAACTGGCACTCTAATACTTAAATTCCTTCACACATGTGCAAAATTTAAATTCAAAATTTTGTGACGTGGGTTTGTAAATTGTCATTTTTTCCATTGGGCAACTTTTATTTTTGCTCCCTTACTTTTGGTGTCTTTTTAACTTTGCTCTCTAAACTTTGTAAATTGGTATACTGCTCATTGAATTATGAAATGTTATTATCTTTACCTCTTCCATTAGTTAGATAGGTAAAATATTCTCCTAAACTTTAATATTCTTATAACTTTATCTCTAAATTTTGAAAAATAGTGTTTATACCCCACAAATTTTAAACTGATAGCAAAAATGTCCTTCAAATTTTAAACCGTTATTAAAAACATAAAACTTCTGTTTGAATAAGGCGTCCACTTTTGAAAAATGGAAATTTTTTTTATTTTTGGAAAATTAAAAGTTTTTTGGATTTTTTTTAAGTCAAAAGTTGTTTATATGGTAAAAAACTTTCATTTTTTAAAGAGAAACTTATTTTTTATTTTCCAAAAGTGAAAAGTTTTTAATATTCAGGTGCAAAAACTTAGAAGGGTTCAAAAGTGAAATTTTTTTTCATTTTCTAAAAATGAATATGGTAAACAAACAAAGAAAAATATTTTCATTTTTTTGATCATATAAAATTTGAAAAAACTTTTTTTGTTTACCCTTTAATATTTAATACATTTGAAACTTAACTCTTGAAACCTAAAAACGATCAATGCATTCATAAGGTTTATTTTTAAATTTGAAGTTATTATAAGAAAAAAAAAATTATACATTTAGATCTCTTGACAAATTTTTAAGGTTATTTTTATAATTATAAAGATTTTAATTTAAAATAACTTTTTATTATATTAATATCACATCAATTTTAATTTAATAAAATATATATGATTTTGCTAATGTTTTAAATTCAAAAGGCATAAACACTAGCTTTTTTATATTTAAAGATAAAATTATAGATGTATTAAAATTTAAGAGATCAAAAAAAAGTTTTTTCAAGTATTATGTGAACAAAATATAATATGAAATATTTTTTTACTAACAATTTAAAGTTTGAAGATCTAAATATACAAGTTTGTTTTTTTTTCCTTGCAATGTCTTCAATTTTAGAGGCAAATCCTATTATTCTTGCTATTAGTTTAATATTTAAAGAGTATAAATACTAGTTTTCAAAGCTCGAAGAGGCATTTTAACAAGAGTATTAAAATTCAAGAGCAAAAATAAAAATATATCACCCATACAATTGATGAAAAAAGCAAATATTATAACATTTAATAATTCAAATAACATTTCCACTAACTTTTAAAATTCAAGGAGTAAAATTACAAGAGTACTAAAATTTGATAAGTAAAAATGAAATTTGTACTCTTACTATAATATGTGAATTGTCATTATTTCTGTAATATGATTGTAATATCATTTAAAAATCATCTATCACTAAAAAAATAACAAAATCATGCTTCGTAAATTAATACTTAAAAAATTTTTTTTAGATGAATTCATGTTCTCGCAGTACTCTAGCGTGCATTTTCCCCTATGGTGAAACTGGTTTTTGACCATTAAAACC
Organism: Antiaris toxicaria; assembly: GCA_035233585.1. Classification (NCBI taxonomy): domain Eukaryota; kingdom Viridiplantae; phylum Streptophyta; class Magnoliopsida; order Rosales; family Moraceae; genus Antiaris; species Antiaris toxicaria. Next base: position 43,881,462 of record CP141158.1, on the reverse strand, counting down.
ATGAGCAAATCAAACACTATTGCTTAGGATGCACTCATTTGCTCCAAAAGTAGATAGACAAACCACGCCAAACACCGCCCCACACCTACCCCACCACCACACCCACACCCCCACCCCCCCCCAAAAAAAAAAAAAAACAAATCCCTCTTTTTAATAAAAATAAAATAAAATAAAATAAAATCAGACGCGAGAAAAGACAAAATCCAGTCTCCTGACTCAAAAGGTGTTTAACCCACTTTCAAAGACGTAGAAGTGAGTAATTCTGTTTCTTTAACCAAACAAGTGAGAAGCATGATACTTACTAAAGCACTCTATAAACAGACTGATGTAAGTGTTTAACTAGGAGATTGGTGACTCATAACAGATGCATAAAAATGTACCAAAAACCAACAGATTTGAGTACAAACAGAGCAACGAAAAAAGAAATGACGAGTGAATTGAGATTTTGAATAGGGAATTGTACAATTCCCATACTAAAAATTCAAGTCATATTTACAAGGCTCGTCTATACATATATATATATACACACATATATATATATTGCGAGAATGTATTAACAAATATATATGGGATCACGAAGGAAAAACATGTATGCATATATATATATATATATATAGGGAATGTAATAGTGAAGAATTATGTTACAGAAAATGACCTCAGGAACTACCACTTGTCTTGCGGAAAAAAAAAAAAGGATCATCTATCTCCATCTTGCTCTCTCCCTACCAAAATCACCTACCTTGGAACTCTCAGGTGGATATGGAGCTTTATTGGAAATAGTTTCATGGGATGGGAGAGGATCTTTCTCTTTAGCTGATCGCGGTTCCTGTAAATCATCAAACGGATAATTGAGATGGCCGAAAGCCTGAAACCGAAGAACACTATAGAAACAGGCAACTACTAAGAATATAAAAACAACAAACTAAATTGGTTAATTTGTGTGTATCTGTTTTTGCTGAAACTTACTAGTCATTTGTTAATTCACGACATATCCTAACTACAAGAAACTCTAATAATCAAATTCAATTTAACATATTTAGGCAATATCGCTTTCTTGCTACAATTTCAAGTGATATCAACATGGTATCTGAAGCCAATTGGTACAACTCCCTCAATCAGTATTGTTAAAATCAAACAATATCAAAATAGTGCCTAAAGAAAAGGAAAGGTTATTAATATATCTATAATATATAAATATATATAAACTAAATTGAAATATAATCACAACTGCTCACCGTACGAAAAGGGAAGTCATCTCCCTCAAGCATATGAACAATTTGCCCCATTTTTGGTCGTTTAACGACATCTAAATCTATACAGCGCAGACAAACCAGCAATGCCCGCTTCAGATTTCTTGGAGGGGGCTGAATTTCAATCAAAGGGTCAACAACCTCCTCTCCACGACGGTTTGCAACCATCCCCTTAAACCAATCAACCAAGTTCATCTGAAATTCACCATGCAAATAGTTATAAGTGAATACAAGATAATGCACGATACGGATGTGGAAAAGGGAAATTTTTATCTCACTTCTGCAGGTGGTCTGGAATAATCAACTGGACTTCTTCCGGTAATTATCTCCATGAGAAGAACTCCAAAACTATACACGTCATTTGCCTCATTAAGCATACCTGTGCATGCATATTCTGGGGAAACATATCTACAGAATATGATATAGAAAGTTCAACAACACAGAGCAGAATTAGTTATAATCTGATCAGCTAAACATTATTTGAATTTGCCTCAGCTATTTGAGCGAGAACGAACCCAAATGTTCCCATTACGCGTGTAGTCACGTAGCTGGAATCAGGTCCCAATAGCTTGGCCAATCCAAAATCTGATACTTTTGCGTTCCACTTCCTATCCAGAAGAATATTACTTGATTTAATATCCCGGTGAACAACTTTCGGTTCCAACCCTTCATGCAAATAGGCCAGCCTGTACAGTACAAAAAACCATAAGCCATTGATGTCATGAAATACCATTAAAAAAAAAAGAAGGCTAAACCATGAAAGGAATCAGTGCAAAAGATGACAAATTCTATTTGACATGATTGTTAATTAGAATGTTCCGACGGTTGTCTAAATAATTTGTTCTGGTGAATGGAGTTCTATGGAAAAGATGATAAAAAACCGCACAAAATGAACAAGGAGAAGAACAAATCATCACACCCTTTTGCAGTTCCAATGGCTATCTTCATTCGAATTTCCCATGTCAAGGGGCTAACTGGCCCAACATCACCATGCAACCACTGCTCCAAGTTGCCATTGTCAATATACTCGTACACAAGCATCCTGAACGGCCAGTAGAAATTCCCATGAACATAAGACAAGCAGCTCTACTATTAAATTTTGATCATACACACACACACTGGAGTTACCTTTGAGGGTCTTCTGCACAATAACCAACTAAACCCACCAAATTCTTGTGCCTTACTTTCCCAATAGCTTCAACTTCTACCTTGAACTCCCTTTCAGCCTGACCCCTACATTTAAGATGATTAAACATAAGAAATTTTTAAACAAAAAATAAACCAACAGCATTGGTTAAATAAAATATATTGTTAATAATAAATTGGAAGGACAAAAGAATGTTGGTGATAACACATCCAAAAAAGCTTGCAACTTTCTTTTAACTAAAATATTTATGGACCAACCAACAACAAACAACATGCACCTAAATTGTCCACTTTTTTCACTTAAAAAAAAAGCAAATATATATTTATCTTATTAATTTTTAATCTGCCGATAATGACAAAAGTAAACTAATAATCTGGCAAACAGAAAATAAATTCAGTAAAAACGGCAACAATGATCGCATAAATTAAAGGGGTGGAAAAAAAAAAGTAAAAAAGAAAAGAGAAGTGAATAAAGCAGAAAGTGACCATTTTCTTTTCCCAGTTAGTCCGCGAGGACCGCAACAAAGTCAGTCTCTTTCTTACCCAGAAACCCAAAAGTGAATAAAAGCAAATCCAAAACCATAAAAATAAAATAAAATAATAATAATAATAATAACAAAAACAAAAACAAAAACAAAAAACAAAAAAACACGCTCTTAGTCATTACCGACACTGAAACTAGTTAACTTAGATCTCGCAAACATTAAACAGAAAAAATGCATTGTTTGTTTGGTGGAAAATAAAATCCATGTGAACGGAGAAAAAGATTCTTAATGCTGAAGCAAAAAAATACCACAGCCAAAATTCAAAGGCCCTAGATTTGGATTTTTCACGTACTTGTTGTTGAGAAGATTCTTCACGGCAACGACCGAACCGTCCTGCAAAACTCCCCTGTACACAATCCCGTAACCTCCTTCTCCGATAACATTCTCGTCGGAAAATCCACGTGTCGCAGTCTCCAGCTCCCTCAATCCGTACCACCGTCCCCACCCGATGTTCTGCGTCTCCGCCGACGCGTCGCTCCGGCCGCCGCCTGAACAGTCGCTCTCGTCGCTCCTCTTCCCTCTCTCGACCTCGACCACCTCAACCCTAACCTCTCCTCCACCACCACCACCACCGCCGCCGCCGCCGCCGCCGCCGCCGCCGCCGTTTTCCTTTTCCGAATCCGAAACGTTTCCGATTTTGACCTTCCGTTTCTCGATTCGATCCGGAGCTTGCTGCTGCTGCTGCTGCTGATGAGCCGTCTTGATCTCGACGATCTCCTTCGAGACAAGCGGGATTGATCCGGAGCTGTGCTTGACTCGCATTCTGCGCTTCCGCGAGGTCCGGCTCCGGGTCCAGCGAATGCAGAGGTAGATCAGGAGAAAGGCCAAGAGCAGGCACAGTAAGAGGATCGCGATTACGACGTAGAGACGCAAGCTCAGGAACGGCGTCCTGGAGGAGAGCGTGCGGGAGAGTGCGCTCCCGGAGGGTTCGGAGTCGCCGGAATCCGACATTTTTCCCGGCGAGGTGGAAATGGCGGCGGTGGAGTGAATTTTCTCGGGAAGGTGAGAGAAATTTAAGAGGAGGGGAAGCTTAGAGATGCTGGGGGAGTTTGGTTGATGAGAACATTAGGAGAGAAAGTGGAGTAATTTGCATATAGAGAGAGAGAGGAGAGAGAAAGTAGAGAGAGAGAGAGAGAGGAAATGAGGTTTCAACGGATACAAAAAGAGAAGAGACGAGCAAAACGAAGCCAAGAGTGGCAGAAGAAGGGGAAAAGATGGGGACTTGGAGAGTTGGAAGAGTTTGTAGTAGTTTGGGTCTGTAATAAAAGATTATTACGGAATTGCCACTTTGAGGTCTATTTTGCTTAAAGCCTTAATGAGTACGGCCTATTCGCTTAGCTAGCATGGCCGTTTTCCTTGTCGGATGACGGTGTTTTTATTTTTTATTTTTTATTTTTAAGGTTTCAATATTCGTGTCTTTAGCCAGCGTTTGGTGTATGATGAATGTTAATGTGTATAAGTGGTGATCAGTATTATTATTTAATAAAATATAAATTTTAAGACGTAAGTCTTGTTGCATTTATTCGAATCTAAAATTTTAATTTTATTTTATTTTTTTAAATTAATAAAAATATAATTAAATTAATTAATTTTAATTTAAAATTTTATTTCAATCTAGACTCAATTCATGAATAATTCAATCTCATAAATTATCTTAATAAGATATATCTTTTATTAATGATGATGTTTAATATTAAGAGTATTTTTTAATATTTTTCTTGTATAAACTGTGGTTGGTTAACTTTTTAAAACAAATTAAAATATTTGTTTATTTTTCAAATAAGATAAAAATAAGTTGAGTTTTTTAGAACAGAGTCAATTTGATCTATGAAACTTTCTATTAGTTTTTCTAGTTTTGTCCTTAGAATTTTAAAAGAAAATTAATCTTACTTAACCTTTTTTTATTAGAATTTATATTAAAAACAAATGAGAAAATGCTATCCTATTTTTTAAATTTATTTTTAATAAAAACTCTAACGTAAGAATTAAGTGTTCAAAATTCATAAACTAAAATAAGTGTTCTCAAAGTTTATGGGGGCAAATTGAGAATGATTCAAAAGTTGAAAATTGTCATATTTTTGAAAAAAAAAAAAAGATGTTTGGCAATATAGATCATCTTTTTAATTTTGATGTATCAAATTACATGTAATTTAATTAATCAGATAATAAGAAATCAAAAACTTGATTATAAAGTATTTTAATATTTTTTAAATAACATAGTGCAATGATTAGTTAGATATTATAAAAATTTTGAATGACGGTTAGAGCATGTAATACATATATATATAATGTATAATGGTGTTTTTTTTTTCTTCTAAATTTAGGGATTAAAATTATCACGATAACAATTCAGGGACAAAACCGTCAAAAACCTTTTTTACCGAAAAATGGAAAGCACCCTGACTAATTAAGACAGCAAGTATAGCAATGAGATGAACAGTTGGTGGACTCGCAATTACTTTTGTAATAAATGATGTTTGGTTCTGTTAAACTTTTGCAAAATATTGAAATATGGCAAGATTGATAAATATGGCATTTTGTAAGCCAATAATATGGTGCCAACTGCCAATTGGATTTGCCAAAGTAAACAAGATTATAATGCACCTAGGATATGGACTTGTGACATACTTGTACCATGCATTAAATAATGAAATCATGATGTTTTTTTTTTTTTTAATTTCTATTTGCCTTTTATTCATTAATCAACTTTTTAATTTAAGGATTAGATAATTGAGCCATTGATAGCAACGTTCACTTATGTCGTCCCCCTTTATTGGATTGCAAGTTTGAAACTTTCATTAACACCAGCTTCAAGTACATGCCAAACACTTGGTCATTAAGGCACTAACTTATGAACATATCATTGCCCATTTTTAAGCCATTTCATTCCAAGTATAACTTCTCCTTAACCAAAAAAAAAAAAAAAAAGGGAAATTTGTCAAGAGGACCATATTTTTCTGTTATTAGATTTGTATCAATTTGTTTATTTATTTTTATTTTTGTTATTTTGATGAGATTTTGATCGATATTAAACTATATAAACAAGTGTATATCATCTATACGAGATAATATAGAATCCAAGATTCTAACCTATCTTCGATTGTCTCAATCTCATTATTGGTAGTTGAGGGGATTTCAAGTGGATCCCACTTCCAATGACAACTGAAATATAACAATTTGCAAGTGTTCCAATTGTTCGTGGAATTTAGCTTACCTTGATTGATTTTAGTATTTGTCGCAAATGTGTTGCCACTTGGACATTTCTCTCATGATAAACAAAATTGTTTTTTTTTTTTCCCTTCCTTCTACCTTTTTTTTCTTTTAAAGTATTGAGTCATCACTAATCATTATTACGGACAAATATTGTAGCCAATATTAGCATATCGTTGCAAAGTTAGAATTCTCTTTTCTTTTCTTTTTTTTTTTTTTTTTTTTTTTTGGGCAAAGTTAAAATTCTTGGTTGTAGTACTTATAGGGGTAAAAAGAAAAAAAAAAAAAAAACCAAACATTAATGGTGGATATTCATAACTGTTTAGTAGCTTACTCTTTGCTTCAAAACTCTAAATTAAAGCAAAGTAAAATTTGTTCTATTTTCGTTTAATAGTAATATTGCAAAGCTTTGTGTACTTTACAATGATCAAATTTATACCGGGGAAAGTTAAGGGATAGTACATAAGAGGGGTATTAAGGAATTTAGAGAGAAAATCTAGGGATAAACGAATCTAGAGAGAAACAAAATCTATATCATTCATAAATCTAGAGATATAGATTGAATAAATAGAGAGAGAGCTCTGCAACTAACTAGAGCCTCAACCAACGTGAATCTTGCACGTGTAACTAACTTCTTGACCAATCAGTTACAGTCAGCAACACGCATTGCCTTAACATTCCCCCTCAAACTCAGTGTAGAAAGATTTTCTACACTGGGTTTGTGTCTAATTGAATTGAACTATGAGCTCCGAACCGTCTTTGTAAGGATATCAATCAATTGGTCTTGTACAGGAACATACCTTACTAAATGTCAATAAAATGCACAGAAACAAAAACGTTTATAAAAAAACACAAACATTTCGGTAGCGTTTGGTATTATTTTTAAAATCTGTTATGTTTTCAAATTCTCTGAATTTGAGATCGTTTTGAAAACAATTCTGAGAACGTTTCTGAAATTATGTTTGGTTTTATTTTCTGAGTATATGTTTTGAGAAACAAAAAAAATGAAACTGTGTTTGGTTATATTTTTGAAAACCAGCCATTTTATAAGTATTATATAAAAACATATTTATGTTTGATTTAAAAAAAAATTATTATGAATACCAAAAATTAAAAATTAATAAAATTTTTTAATTGAAAAATGAATTAAAAATTAATAACCATAATACTTAAGTAATTACTATATCAATTAAATCTTAATTAATCATAATAATAAATCAAAGAAATGAGAGAAATGGAAAAAATGAAATCAGAGAAAACGATTTTTAGTCGTTTTCAATTTTACGTTGGGAGCAAAGGAGATTTTGGATTTATTTTGAAATCTGTTTTCAAAAACAATACAAACCAAACACAATTTCACACCGATTTTGAAATCGATTTCCTAGAGAATCGTGAAATCTGTATTGAAAACAAAATCAAACACGCACTTTTACTTTTGTTGCGAAAACGTTGATAAAATGAAAAATTTTTTACTCTCGTTGCGTAAACTCGTTAAAATGCAACGATACAAAAAACGTTGATAAAAACGCAAGTAAAAATGTTTGGACGTTGCATGGAGAACGGGATTTGCAGCAAGCAACACTGTGCTCAAATTATCACACTGGAGTATTGGTGTTTTTGTTTCTGTAACGTGTAGCTTGGACGGTAGTGACTTAAACCAAGAGATCTCAGCTACAAGATTGGCTAGACTTTTGCACTTTGCTTTTGTGCTTAAGCGTGAAACCGTGCGCTGCTTATATGATTGCCAGGAAATAAAATTGTTTTCCAAAAAGACACATGAACTTGAGTTAGACCTTCCATCATCTGGATCAGATGCCCAGTCTGCATCACAAACCCACCAGATCCAGATTAGAAGACCTTCTCAAATAAATTCCACAGTCTATAAATCCCTTGAGAGACCTTTGGATTAGTTTGACTACAACCCAATGCTTAGTGTTTGGTTTATGCATAAACTAGCACACTTTATTAATACTGAAGGCAATTTCTATAGATATAAATATATATATATATTCTTCTCTTTTTTTGTTTTTTATTTTTTATTTTCTCCATATTCTACTTTTTCTTATTTTTTATTTTCTGTCTCTCGTACCAAATATAGTATAAGAGTTGTATTAAATCACGTATAATAGTTAAATACAGTTTTATTCCAATCCTAACCCAATATACGGCCTCGTAGAAACCAAATTCCACACTTAGACATCAAAAGAAATGGTTTTTTAAGCATAACTGTGAAAATATTATCTTATCTATAATGATTTTAAAATTTATGCTTTCTTATAATCTTAATAAAATATGATTTTGTTGCAAAAATCTAAATCACGAGGAAAAAAACTTTAACATATGTATTAAAGGGGTTATTTCTATAATATCCTGATAAAAGAAAGTAATGCCTGGCCATCATTGTTAGAAAAACATAGTGAGGTTTTTTGAGAAATGTCAAAAAAAAAAAAAAAACACAAACACACACATCTTTGGAATTTTTTATCTCATCCATAATCACTTCAGAATTTTTGTCATTTATAATGTTAAATAAAAATTAATTTTATGGTAAAAATCCTGTTAAAAGGGCTATTCTCAAAGTTGTAGGAAAAGCTTCTTTAGTATATATGTTTAGGATTTTTGTCCCATAATCCTCATATCATTTTTTATTTGACATTGTAAGAATGTAAAAATTCTAAAATCATTATAGATGGAGAAATATTTCATATATATGTTCTTTTCAGGCAAAACCCCATAAGATTAACTACTGAGGTTAGCTCAAAGGTTGAGCAGGACGGAGTTTAGTAATGAGCTTTCGAAATTTGGAGTGTTTTTGAATGGAAGCCATATGCTTCATACTATACACACACACACACACACACACACACACACACTTAAATTAGACTCTTGGGTAAAATTAAACAAATTGTAAGGAAGCCGGCGTTGCTTTTGAAAGATGTTATTGAATTCTAAAAAAATTTATAATAGATTAAAAGTGTTTGGTATACTTTGTTTTTGCTTAATAGATTTTAAAAATTACAATCACACAACAAAATTTTAAGAAATAGATCAAGGTTGCTTTTACTTTTATGCATAGTTGCCTTGTGCAAATTTATTAAAATATACTTAACACTATTAGTATATAATTTTCAATCTATCCATTTTATTTATATAGATAATAAATAAACAAATTACTTTTAAATTTTGTTTAAAAGTTACATATTCTTTTCTTTTAAAAAATAATTACTAATTACCTAAAAAAATACTAATTCCTTTTTGAAGGTAAAAAATACTTTTCTTTTGTGAATACATTAAATTATAAATTTATTACCTAATTTATTAAATTTATAGAATGTTATTATTACAATTTCAAAAATGGTGTATATGAAAGGGATTTGTAAGTAATATTATTATTGAATTCTTTCTATCTTTCTAGAAAAATACGTGCACCAAATTAAATATGAAGAATATGTGAACTAAGAGAACGTTTGGTAAACGTTTTTTGGTGTTACGAAAATTAATTTTACATCAAACGTAAAATTTTACATTCAAATATAATCATTTTCAACAATACTACAAAAATAATTACTATTTAAAAGTTTTTTAAAACAACCACATCGACTTTGAAACCTTAACTATTTATCTCTACTTTTACTAATCATATCAACTTTTTAACTCTAAAATACTTTTAATCCAAACACACATTTTATTCAAATACAAAACAAATACTTTTTAATCAAATACAACACTCAAAAAAAAGTTATATTCAAACGTAATTAAAACGCAATGCGTTCATCAAACGTCCTTTAAAATATTTACTAAATAACAAAGTATATCCATCTTAATCATTATATATTTCCATAATAATTTTATTCATAATTTATCAAATTTCTAAAACTCTGTTTTTAGCATTTACAACAACTTTTGAATAGAGTAACTAACAAAACAATTATTACAAAGATTTTCGACAGAACAGTGATAATAATATAAAACTGACCGTAAACCATAAACAGAAACAAACACTACGGTTGAATGACAAAGCCATAACGCCAGCAGAAGTGAGAGTCACAAATTAGTGAAATTCCAACCAACAAAATGGCAATTGTCATTGGACATTTTGCCAAAGCCAATGAGGTTCTTACGTAGGCCCCAATCTATTGAAAAGAAATTGCTTTAGGTTGGAACAAAACCCCAGACATTGGCCTTTTTCGCCGCATGCATGTAATTTCAACTATTTACTAATGTTTACTCGCCACCTAATTAACCGCTAATTATCCCCTTCGAAATAGAATGTGGCTTTGAAAGAAAAAATAAAATAAAATAAAATAAAATAAAACGTTAAGTTGAAATGACTACGCCATTTTCATAGGAACAGTGTTGATCGTGACTAATGCCTTTTATATTCTTTTTTTTTTATTATATTTGTATTATATTTTAAATATAATATAATTTTTATTAAAATATAAAAATTTTATATTTAAATATAATATTTTTTAATAATATATCAAATATATTTATTATTTTAAAATATTTTAAAAATAATTTTTTCTATTTACATTATATTTTCTATATCTCATTTTTTTTTATTAATTATATTAATTTTTTAATTTTAAAATATAATTTAAATATTTTTTATCTAAATATTACATTCAAATATTAAATAAATATTTTTCATCTAAATATAAAATTAATTTAATATATTATATTTATACGCAAACATTATATATTTGCCAAACGAGCAATAAATAAAGAACAACACTTCACCACTGTATACGACCAAGGCTAGTACGGTACACGGTAATTTATAGGTGAGACTTCCTATTTTGTATTTTTAGTAAGAGTTGATAGTTTAATTATTGAATGTATATATTTTTTAATGACTTCATATATGATAGCAATTATTATTCATTGCAAGAGACCATATGGCAATAATTCCGTTTGGTATTATTGTGCTTTTAAAAAAAATTTCCATGGTAAACTGTACATCCCACGACTTTAAGACTTCATATCTGTTGTCTTTCGATTTTTTTTTTTTCAGTAATCTTTTAATATTTTATTAATTTATTTAAAAATTTTTAATATTTAATATTCTTTGTGTGATTAAATGTTTAATCTAAATAATTTGACATTAAAGAGACGGTTAATAAAATAGAAAATATAAAATAATAGGTCATAGTGACAATTTTATGTGAAATATGAGTGCCACACTTACTTAGCTATGTATACCATTAACGCAAAGATTTGCAATTTAAAAAATGGAACAGAAGAGGGATAAATTGGATGGCAACTCCTGTAAATTTATGATGAAGTACGGGTGAATGCGAATGGTAGTTTAACGAACGGGACAGTGAGCTGGAACGTTGGATATTCATCAGAATTTTTTGTTTTACGTTGAGTAATGGAGACGTTTTAAAAATGGACTTCTCGAGGGAGCATCATGAGCCAAATTTTCTTTAATGGGTCATACGTTTTAACTTGAATTTTGCAATAAATGTAGTTTATATTTAAAAAATTTTGAAATACATTTTTGAAAAATTACAATAAATAGCAGTTTTTAAAAAATAATTTTAGTAAATAATATATTTTTAAAATATTTATAATGAATAGGATATTATTAGGTGAATATTTTATTTATATCAAATTTATCGCCTAAATAATTGATTTATATTTTATAATTATATTATTTACATCATATTTATTAAATAAATGATTGATTTATATATAGTAAATACGTCATTTATCTATAATTTTTCTACTTACTAAATAAGTCTACTATTTATTATAAATATTATTTTTCTGAAAACTATTATATACTTTTTTTTCTCCCTAATATTTTTATTTTACTTGCTAAATGTGACAAAACTAATTAATGCATGGTGGTACGTAACTTATATGTATTTATGGTTTGTCTATGGTTATGTGGGAAGTATAATCATCCAATATAATATGCAAATGAGAAATGTGGGCGTTTGTTTTTGTTCTTGTTTTTGTTCTTGAGAATGATTTTCCATTTTCAAAAACACAGAAAATGAAAACGGTTTCAAAATAGCGTTTGTTTATTTAACGTTTTCAAAATCGTTTTGAAAATATCGTTTTCAACTATGTTGTTTTTTTGAGTTTTTTAAAAACGAAAAAAAGTTGTTTTCACTTTTTGTTTTCATTTCCAAAAAATATTGTGTTTTTTGGGTTTTTTGAAAATGAAATAGGTTTTGAAAAAATATAATCAAACAAAATTTCATTTTTATGTTTTTCAAAATATACACTTAGAAAACATAACCAAATACAGTTTCAGAAATGATCTTAACACAGTTTTCAAAACATTCTCATTTTCAATTTTTTTGAAAACAGAAAACATTTTAAAAACAATACCAAACGCCACTGTAGGGTCCTTGAGAATGATTTTCCATTTTCAAAACAAAAAAAAATGAAAATAGTTCCAAAAAAGCGTTTGTTTATTTAACGTTTTTAAAACCATCTCAAAAATACTGTTTTCAACTATATATATTTTTTGAAAACGTAAAAATGTTGTTTTTATTTTTTTATTTTCATTTTCTCTTTCTCTCTCTCTCTGCCTGTGCATCATCAGTGATGATGATCATGTCTGACAATGGCCTCTATCTTCGACACAGGGCAACAACTACAGACAGGTGATGACGGTGACGGCCTCCTAGTGACGACGACCACCGACTGGCGATCTAAATTTTGCCGTCGCTGCCATGTAGGATTTAGACCACCAATGTATTCCATCCTGCCTCTCAATGCAAAACCTACCACCAAAGGGTTTTATTTTTTTTAATTATGACTAATAATTTATTTTTTGTTATTTTTTTAAAAAATCAAACATAAATATGTTTTCATAAAATACTCACTTATGAAATGTGCTTTCAAAAATATAACCAAACAAAGTTTTATTTTTATGTTTCTTAAAATATACACTCAGAAAATATAATCAAATACAGTCTTATAAATAGTTTCAACACAGTTTTTAAAACATTCTTATTTTCAGTTTTTTTAAAAACAGAAAACATTTGAAAAATAATATCAAACACTACCGTAATATGACATTTAAAGATATGACGTTGAAAGGCTATAACAATAATTTAGAAAATTAAAGTTTTCTATCTCATAATAATTTTAAAAAATTGGATTTGAACAAAAAAAAAAAGTTATATTCAACAGATAATAAATTTTTCAATGTTTCATATTTTTTTAAATGAAAATTATATTCTAAATATGAAAGATAATGCAATCACTGATTCACACTCAAAACCTCCTTTAATAGAAAACTCAAGACCGATATATAATCGGTTCCATCCATACTTTGGAATGATGCATAAGGGAGGAACAACATGTGCCGGACTTAACAAATGGAAGACATCCAAAAGGTACATAAAAAATCAAGCACACATGGCTTTTTAACAAATACTCCGCATTTGATGGATATCATATCAATTGACAAAAAAAAAAAAAAATCATATCACAAAGGCCACACAAACAACTACAAAGAAATGGATCTTGTGGATCAAGGTAAAAACTACTATTACTATTATCAAAAAATGACAAAATCCACAAGTCAAAACATCCAAGGAGAATGAAGCCCTTTCAACACCAATGGAAGAAAATGGTAGAAAAGGCAAGCAATTGGCACACATGTCTCCAATGACCAAAACAAAAAAATCCAACACAATAACACCATTTGACTCACCTCGTCCTACATACTAAAACCTCCAAAGAATAGGTTAAGACCATGACCAACACTCTCTAAGAGGCCTCATCACCAACAATAAACCAACCCTATTCACAATTTCAATTTAATATCCCTCTCCCTCTACAAATGGCATGAACCTTACTCCTAAACTCCGCATCCAATGATAAACTTGTAGGTGAAATTAGATAGCCAGAGGCCCAACAGTGTGTAGAACCTTTGATCAAGAACCCTTTCCTTTGTCTCTCTCGCTCACACCTTTTTCTGGTGTGTTTTTTCCAATGTTACACCTTTTTAGTATTAACATTAAGGTAAAATCTTGCAAAAAATAGTATGACATAACTAAAGTCCTATACCATTTTGACGTTAGTGATATGCTAAATAAATATGGATAAATATCATATTGTGCTTTTTATTTGTGTAAGTTATGTTAGAAGCATAATTTCTTTTAGTAGAAGTCTATATATGCATGTATATATGTAGTTTTTCTAATATTTCTCTATCAGGATGTCTTTCCAACATAATAATGTATGTGTCCCTAATATAATATAGAATGTGAAATGCAATAGTACTAAAAAAAATCTACATAATGTACAATAAACCTGAGAAATCCAAAATAATATTTTCTATGTATTAATATGCAAAACATTTTGATCATACGTTATATTATGTTTTTCTTGATTATAATTTCGTCTTACTCATTTTGGAGATGTCTAAATGTTAAGTTGGAGGGACTGTAGAAACTTTACAATTTCTTTATTTTTCATTTTAAAAGAGATGCTATAACGATGATTTTAATTTTGCTCCCCACTCAGCGACACTGAAAACAAGACGAAAAAAGAACAAGGTAAATTGCTAGTCATCATGATCTGCAATTTATCGTGGACAAGAAAATAAATATTTCGACTGTAAGTCTTCGTTCAAAGATAGTGTACTTCTTTAGAACCGTAACTAATTGCTGCGACTTGGTGAAAACCATATTATTATTTTTTTTTCCTTTTAAAATAACACCATATGGTTTGTTTCATCCACTTTTCTTTTCCTCTTCTTTTTTATAACCTGGATTAGACTTTAAATTAGGCGGTTTATCTGGATTATTCCTACCACTGCTTCTTCTTCCTATTTCAATTTATTACCCGAAAATGGTAGGGAACTAAGGATGCTGGCAATTGAAATAAATATTTTCTTACGATTGTAAGCCTTGACTATACAGCAATTTACTACAATGCATTGTTTTTACATTTAAATGCAATGCATTGAATACAATTTGTATTTGGAGGAAAAGTATTAGTATTGCATTTGAATGCAATGTGTGTTTGGGTGAAAAGTATTTGAATTGTATTTTAATAATGAATATGTGATGTGATGGGTAAAAGTAGAGAGAAAAAAAAGAGAGAGATATATGATGTAATTAATAAAAGTAATAGAAAAAGTGAAATAATAAATAGTGATTGTGTTGGATTTAAAATGTGATGTGATTGGTATTTAAATAAAATATTTTTATATTTGAGAGAAAATTGCATTGCATTTAAATGCAATGTCCAAAAAAAGCGTTCACCAAACGCATGCTATGTCTTTTAAATATTTAAAATAAATGGTATATTTTACTAAATAAATGTTTTATTTATAAAAAGTAAATTTGTTATTTATTTAGTAAAATTTTCATTTGTTTAATAAATTTATTATTAATATTTAAAAATTTTGTTACTTACATTATATTCTTTAAAATGCTATTTATTATAATTTCTTTTTTGAAATTGAGGTTTTGAGTTTAAATCATCGGTCTTAAATTATGTGTATGTTTATGGTTATAAATGCCATAAATATTGAGCCGAACTGAAGATCGATAGTGAGGGAGTGTCTCACTAGTATTCTTCTTGCATTGGAAGACGGTAGAGCTATGAACCATGTAATGATAGCTTGCTTCAATTTAGGGAACATTGTCACGACCAGCTAGCTCCAGCCTCCATGTGCTTGTTTGGTGAAAACCTCCCATATATATATATGTGTGTGTTTATATATATATATATAAATATATATATATCTCCAAGCTTTATGGGTCCAATATATGAATTATTCCTACATTCTTATTCTTTCTACGTAATCTTTTTTTCTTGGTTTCATTTGTGGACCCATAAATAAAGGCTTCCGCATCAATGTATCATTTCTTCTTGATTCTCTTGTTTTTGTCATCTAGGGTTTTGCTGGGGCCAAGTTTTTACAATGATTAGATTTAAATAATTTAATTGTCAAAATAAATGGCACACTAAAATTGGAAAAAATGCACATAGAAACACAACGACTAAAACCTATTTATAACCTTCCCTTCAAAAAAGAAAAAAAAAAAAACTTATTTACAACTCTAACTTATGCCATCCTTAACGTGCTTTAATGTCATGTTTGGATCAATTATTGTAATAGTTATTATTTGAGATAAAATTGATGTATGGTTGGCCAAATACTAATACAAACATGGTCATTAGTGACGATATTTGTTGTCACTAATATTAGGTTATTTATGACGATAAGTCGTTGTAAATAATTTTTGTTTGTTTACATCAAATTTGTTATCGTAATTACTACAAATGACGACATGTCGTCGCATGCGCTTGGCTATTAGTGAGAGTATGTCATCGCAAAAATTTGTTAATTTAGCCATACAATTTGTGACTATTTTGCTACCAAAAGGAACCTAGTGCAAACTTGGTTCATGCCAATTGACAGTCATTTGCAACAACACTGTCATTGCAAATATGAATTAATCACAACTAGCATTAATGAATCAAAGCTATTTATTAGTGGAAGTATTTGCTACATGTCATTGCAAATGCCTGAGAAATTTAATTTTTCACCAAAAAAAATGTAAAAATATTTGACGTTTTCCCAAAAATTATTTGCTTTGACTTGCTTTGACATTTAAAAAATGTTGTCGCAAAAAGCTGTTCCTAAAACTTCCTAATAAATAATCATTATTTAATTAATTTGTGGTATAAGTGTTTAGCAACAACATTAAAAAAAATGTCAGCGTAAATATTGTTTCTGGATTATTATGAGAATAATTTTGAACATTTTTTGCGACGAATTTGTGTTTTTTTATGATGACATCTGGGTATAACTAATTACAAAGCCTTCTTCTTTCTTATTTTTCCCATTTTTTCTCTCATCCTTTCTTAGATTCTCTCCTCCTCCTCAATTGAAATCCGTCCCAAACCCTCAAAAAACTTAGGGGACATTTGTTTTTGTTCTTGAGAATAACTTTCCATTTTCAAAAACACAGAAAATGAAAACGGTTTTAAAATAGCATTTGTTTATTCAATATTTTCAAAACCGTTTCAAAAATATAATTTTCAACTATGTTGTTTTTTTTTGTTTTTGGAAAACGAAAAAAAGTTGTTTTCACTTTTTATTTTCGTTTTCACCCTCTATCTCTTTCACCCCAATCGCTCATTACAAAACCTACCACCAAAGTTTTTTTTTTAATTATGACTAATAATTTATTTTTTATTTTTTAAAAATTAAAAATAAATATGTTTTTTTTATAAGATACTCACTTATAAAATGAGTTTTCAAAATATATAACTAAACAAAATTTTATTTTTATATTTTTCAGAATATACATTCAGAAAATATAATCAAACACAATTTCAGAAATGATCTCAACACAGTTTTTAAAACATTCTCATTTTTAATTTTTTTGAAAACATAAAACATTTCAAAATCAATACCAAACACCACCTTAATCTCTCCCCCTCCTAAACCCATTCTCAAAAAATCACCCCCAAAACCCCTAAAAATCCACCCAAAAAATCTCCCATTTTTTCCATTTCCGGTTGGGGCTCTTTCACCACCATTGTGTGCCCTATGCCGCCGTTCACTGCTATGTTATTCTCACACAAGGTAAAATCTCCTATGTCCCTTTCTTTCTCTCTCCCTATCTCCCTACAAAATCACTGCCTATTTTTTTCACTTGTCATCACTGCCAGTTATCTTCTTTGCTTGTCGCCGCCATCAGTTTCCAATCTTCGTTCTTAGTGGGTTCGATAGTTGTGAGTATATTGTTTTGTTTTGTTTTTTTTTTTAAGTTTTTGATAATGTTAATGGTAATGATTATGTTGTTAATGTTGATTTTTTTTTTTTGTAATTTTTGGTTGAAAATTTGTTTATCATTTGTTTTTTATTGTTGAATTTGTTAATTGAAAATTTTATTTATGAAAATTTATTATTAAATTTGGTTGTTGGAAAATTTGTACATGGAAGTTGATTTAACAATAAATTTAAATTAATAAAAGTTGTGAATAATAATAATATTATATTATTTTAATAATTAAAAAATAAAAATATGAAGAATTATACATAAATAAATTAATAATTTGTAATAAATTAAAAAATCATTGCATGCTAGTATATAAAATAATATGTTAAAAATTAGAAGTATAAAAATTAATAATTTATGTAAAAGCATAATTTTTTTGATAAAACTTGATAAAACTTTATAAATTCATATAAAATATACTATATAATTTTTTGATCTTTAGGATATTATATGTGACTAGATAGTTATAAAAATATATATATATACACGCAGGTACAACTTTTTTATTTGTGTTTTGTTTATGCATACATGAATTAACTTAGACCTATTCAAGGATCAATTTGTAGTAACCAATGTTTGAATTGTCCCGAGTATTACAACTACTGGGATAGTGTCCTTTGTTCTATAGTTGATATGGAGGCTGCAAAATGCTATAAAGGTTAAAAGAGTGACCTCCACAGCCACTTCAAAGCTCTTGGTGGAGTAGAAAATGAGAAAACAGTTAGAGCCAACCACCCCCAAAAGAACTTCAGGAATCAAGATCACTAAGGCTTGTGCCATGATAGGTTCATATTTGATAAGTTTTAGGTAATTATAAATCTGTTATGTTGGTGATTTATTATATATATAAATTTTAATTTTACTAACATTGAATATAATTATAAACATAAAAATTCATACATAAATAAAAATAATTATAGTAACCAAAAGTGATCGAGCTTACATAATTGGGTGTTGTACTGAGAACATCGTGACAAGAAAGTTAATTTTTTTTTAATGGTTTATTCAATATAGAAGTTAATTTTGATAGTCGATTAAACTATTCAAATATATTCAAATTGTTAGACAAGTTAACATGAGGACTCAATAGTTGATGTTTACTATAGACAACTAAGGTGACAAGTATCGTCATAGGAATACTTGTGTTAACCCCTAAGTTGGGAAAACTTTTTTAAATATTTTTATTTATTTTTATTATATATCTTTCCTTATTCAAATTAGATTGTGTATTTCTAACATGTGTTTATTTTTATTTGTGTAGCATATAATGGATGGAGAAAGAAACCTATAAGACATAGTCTGTTTCTGATTCATCTGCAACTTCGGTAAATAAGGAGGGAATTATGGAGCAAATTCTCAATATGTGTAAAGGACACAAGATTAGATTAGGCCCCCATACTCCCATAAAGTATTCACTGTGGTGTTACTTCACCCTTTAGTTCCCGGTCAGAAGCAACTTCTTCGACGCGTGTTGACCCACACGTGAAAAAATATTTATGAAGATTATACGAGCAACACCTGCAGATGTACGAGAGCCATAAGATGATGCAGAAGTTGATAACCTAGTTGCACCCAAACATTTAGTTCCTGCCTATTACTCACCTTGAGCCTTATGTCCCTCTAAGTCATTCACCTCTTTCAGATGCTGTCGATGATGACATTAATGATGCTACTAATTTAAGGGATTAGATTGTCAGTTGTGATTATTTATCTAGAATTTTTAATATTTTTATACATTATGCTTATAATATAACGTTTGGTTTTATTTTATTAATGAGATAATTTATTATCATTTATCTTTTTTTAATATTAATTTTTTTCATTATTATAATTTGATTGTTTATATTTAATTTTGGATTTAAATGTATAATAATAAATCGATTTATAAAAATAAAAAATTAATAATTTTAGTATAATATTAAAAAATTAATATAAATAAAAAACTTTTGCAACAATATATGTTATTGTAAATAACAACAAAAACTAAATCTATTAACGATGATATTTTTCAAAGTTTTTGCAAAAACTTTTTGCCTGGTCATTATCAGGAATCATATTTACAATGATATTTTTTGAATCTATCGTCACTAAAAATCAATGTTACGTCAGTCTAACAGAATTCTTAACGATATAATTACAGCAATATTTTAGCGATAACTATCATCGATATTGTAATTACAACCATAATTTATTCATCGTAAATAACTTATTTGTGACCAGTTTTTAACAACGTTGTATTTGTGACAATATATGATTGCAAAAAAGTTATTTGCGGAGACATTCAGTTTAAAGCGACAACGTTTTATCGACGTAAAAAACCATATTTATTGTAGTGATGAATATATTTGAATGCTATATTATTTCATAACAATTCAACTCAAATCCAAATCTAAATTTTCATTTTTTAAAAATGCACACTACACTAATTTTTAAATCTTTACATTACTCAAATATTACCTTAACAAAAAAAAAAGAAAAAAAAAACTACTGAAACATTTAATTTGAATACACAATTCAAATTCTACATTTGAAAACAAATGTTCAAAATACAATTTATGATCCAAACGAGTCACAATTTTCCCCCTTTTTCTTTCTTCTTCCTATTTAGATCTTTACCATTTCTCTTAAACAAAATAATGAGTATGTGATCGCAAGTAGTCCAACGATAATTTCACGAAATGTATAAAATTCTAATCCACGATCTTTAAATTCTAAAGTAATAACAATACATGAACATAAATAGACAAAGCACCAAACAATTCAACCATCCATCTGTGGTTTCCATCATTATTATCATCCTTTTGCAAAGAACATTTATATTCTGCACCTCTTTTGTATGCTGTGGTCATAATTGTAAGGATCCACCTCTTTACCACATACCATCCAATGCCTCAACCAAATTTCTGGTGAATGTTTAGGTACAAAAATTTAAGGAAACGCAACTCTGATTAGATTTTTTTTTTAACTTTTTTTTTTCTCCTTTTAAGTTTTCTTGTATGCAGTGTGCTAATGAGAGAGATGAAGTACAAAAACTCAGGACCACTCATTGTAGTTTCGGCATGGCTAAGATTGAAGTTTGTTGTTTCAAAGTTAAGCTTCGAGTTTCTTCAGTAACAATACAATCATGAATCTAAGCACTCCCATGTTTGTTGGATATTTTTTGTTTCTAAAATTTGTCATAAATGATGAATACATTATATATAAGACACAATTCTAATACATCAAATCATAATAAATAAAAGAGGATATGAGAATTTATTGAATTTAATAAAAATCAGACAATTTAAAATTATAATTTATTAACAGAGATGTTACCATGTGTTTCTCATTAGTTCTTTTTTATTCCCTTTTTTGCCAAGCAAACTAGCAGACCCGCTCTTTATTTTCATAAATTTTCATATACGCTCTTTGTTAAATTTGGTCTCATCTTGCAATTTCTCTATTATTTGTACAAAAATTTAGTAAATAACATTTTTATGAAATTAAAAGAAATAAATAATAAGATTTCCAAATACTTGTAGTAATAAATATTTTTAAAGCTTCCTATTTACTTGCAGTATTTATCACAATAATGTTAGTTATGCAGTTGTAGATATAATCTTATAGTAAATACCATACCTGATTCTATCGTAAAGTACTCTCTATCAAAAGTTAAAAAAAAAAAAGAGAAAGAGAATGAAGTAAATAGTAGATTTTTGAAAATAATTTAAATAAATAGCAAGTTCTTTAAATATTTATAATAAACAGTAAATTTATCATAAAAATAAGTTATTTACATTAGATTCGTCAGTTAAATTATACATTTACGTGCTAAGTAAATGATTTATTTACATTTATATTAAGTAAATAATTTATCTACACCTTATAAATATATTATTTACCCAATAAAATTTATATTTATATGACAAAATTATTATTTATTACAAATATTTTAAATACTTGATTTTTTTAACTACTGTTTACTGTAGTTTAATAAAATTTTCGTTGCTTTTTTTTTTGGGCCCGGAAAAAAAATGTTAGTTACTTCTTCCCCGCTGTTGTCTTCTGCTAGATCATCGAGCCTATTAACGCCGAAGCCCACAAAAACTAGTGGGTTAGATGGAGCAAGCCCATTAAACTCCCCACCAACAAATTTAGAGACAGCCCAATAGAATCCTTATATGTTTGCCCACCAATCACTTCTTCTGATTTGAAGTTAAATGTAGACGTGACCGCACGAGAACGCAAGTCTCTTTTGATTCTCCTACAGAAGGAGCGTCTACTTCACGCTCCCCAGAGAATGTCTCAATCTTCCATTTGACAATAATGGTTACAATGGATAAGGCTGTCCCCTGTGGAGAAACACACAAGGATTGAATCAAATCCTAATCTTTATCCTTGTCCACTTTGATTTAGAGGAGAAAAGTAATTAAGTAATGCTTTAAAATGAGTAGCTTCCTAATATTAATTGAAAATTAAAGAATATTAGAGGAAGTAGTTGCTTGTTAAGTTGTAAAAAATTAACTTAAGTTTTGTCGTACGAGTTTAAAATCTATTAATTTTCATATGTAATATATCACTTGTTGTGATTGGTTTAATGTCTTATTGATCCATCTAATCACATATAAAACAGAAAGTAGTACCTTGGGGTTAAAAGGGTCATCAGTTTGATGCCTGCTAAGGATTCTCTAATATTTAAGTCAATAACAAGTATTGATTAGTAGATGAAGAGACAAAGTGTAGGAAAAGAATAGTATCTACACTTGAGAGAGTGGTGTACTTATCTATTTATATATATATGGGTGTCGTGCTTGGTAGAGTTGCTCAAAAAAAAATTGACAAGCTAAAATTAGTCGATGGGACCATTATAATCGTCTGATGAACAACAAAACTGAACCACCCAAGCTTTGGCAACTTGGTGCTCGATTTGTGATAAACTGAAACCAACTAAATCCCTTTCTAAGAAGAAAATTTCGATCTCCATTCTCCACTTCTCCATTTCATGATGATAAATGAAGGGGAGCGACGACTTTGCTTTCTTCGTATTGTATTTAAATGCAATGTAATTTTTATTCAAACATAAAAGTATTGTATTCAATTACCAATTACATCACGATTTAAATATAATACAATCACTATTTACTATTCTACTTTTTCTACTACTTTTACTGATCACATCACATATTATCTTTTTCACTCCTTTTTTTCACTCTACTTTTATCAATCACATCACACACAATACAATTCAAATATTTTTCATATAAACAAATATTACATTCAAATGTAATATAAATACTTTTCATTCAAATATATATTATATTAAATGCATTGTAAATGCAATACATTCTCAAAACACCCCCCATATCTTCCAAACTTAAGAACATTTAATAAATCTAAGTTAAAGCAACTCGATCTCACAAGACCACCTCACAAGCCCAACTTTAGTACAAGTTTTTCAAAGATTAAGCCCATTTTCTTTAACAAACTATAAAGAAGAAACGACATCGTCTCATACTTCTTTTTCCCCAACTCCAACATATACCTTTCCAAATATCTACCGCGCCACTAGGGCACCATTGGAAACCAACTGTCAAAATTGTATGTTTTTGGTTGATAAACCAAATCTTTCTCTTCTCTTCGATAAGGGTGGACATTCCTTTTCCATGAAACCAATGGTGGTCAGTTGGTGACTAAACCGACGGAAACCATCTGTTAATATCTAGTGAACAACATTATTAGTTAGACCTAGTGGATTGACACATTGGGTCAACTCATGTAAGATGTATTGTTGTTTAGTATCTATCCATTGGACTGATGCCACATGTCCCACTACCCGACTAGTGAGAAGAGGTGTAGGTATAAAATTAGTTGAGCAAATGTCACATGGACTGTTAATTCAAGTGAAAGTTGGAAAGGTAGTGAAGATTGGGGATGGTCTACCTTGCTTAATATGGTATGCTCGTTGATCATTTTTTCTTATCCCTATTAGGGTCGAACTATCACGAGTACTTGCTTGGCTGAATGTGTTAACCACATTATTGGTTTGTGCTAATTGCATGATCAACAATAATAAAAAAAATTCAAAAAGCAAATATTAATACATATTATAAATCAAAAAGAGCATAATATGTAATTGTGTTTTATATTTGACCATATTAAAGTGTAGGGTTCGAATTTCTTACTCTAAAAAAAAAAAAAGAAAAATAATGTAATATTTTGCCTTTCAAAATTCGAAAACATGAAAGAAAAACTACTATTAGGTTGTAATACTGATAGAGTGATAATTATATGTAAAATATACGGTTGAAGAATTGAGGAATGCCTCCACCATAAAACTCCTTAAGAACATCTTCATATAAAAACTTTCATTCTTTAGACCATCTCTAATACAATGTTATATTAACATATCAATGGTAAATTTTACCTTTTGGAGCTAGCTCAAGTAGTTGGGTGTGTGAGTATATGATGTATAATCTAGGTTTAACTATTGGAGTTTTCATTTATTAAAAAAAAAATCATGACAAATTTATTACAAGATTTAATCAATATTAATTTTTATTTTTGATTTTTATTAACTATTGCCTAATATAATTATTATAATACTTTTATTTTTTTGTTTATTTAAATATTAAAAATTTATTTTTATAATTTTTAAAACATAATAATAACAAAAAAATAAAAATAATATAATAAATAATATAATACATTAAGATAATATTATTTTATAATAAATATAATAAACATAATAATAATGATAAATAAATAAAAATAATATCAAAAATAATGAAATATATTAGAATATAAATTGAGCAGGTGCTATTTTTTATATTATTTATAATAATATATGAATGTTATATATATAATCATTAAAATCCAATGATCTTACTGCACAATTCACGATCACTCGCCGAGCAAGACAATGCAGCACAACTCGCCCCCATCACATCCCACGTGTCCACTCCAAACGAGATCAGTTTTCATCCAAATCAAAATTTCTTTTGAAAAAATCTTCAAATCCATCCTTTCGATCTTTCCTTCCGCGTTCTTCATCCCTCCCAGAAAGATCTTTTTCCGCCCATTTTCCTTCCTCATTTCCTTCCCGGAACCTTCCACACCAGACGACAGAAAATGACGAAGAAGACGCAGCGCGTGGTTCACACCGCCAACAAAGTGGCGGTCGCTGCTTCGAGGACCTCCACCACCTCGTCCCGGCGCGTCTGCTCCTCCACGGCCTCCATCATCATCGACTCCGTCATCTCCGACAAAACCCTCTCCCACGCCACCCAAAATCCTCCATCTCTGAATTCTACTTCCTCCTCCTCCTCCGCCGCCGCCGCCATCTCCTTCAACAACTCGTTGTCGGCGGACGTCGTCCTTCGCCTCTTCGTCGAGCAGTCGATTTTCGACCCCTCTTCGGAAGTCGAATCGCCGTCCACGGCCACGGACTCCGAAGTCGTCCTCTACCTTCACTCCGACGTCCTCCGTGGCTGCAAGTACTTCGCCGCGCTCCTGTCCGATCGGTGGTGGAACGACAATCGCGACGCCGGAGAATCGGACGATGAGTTCATCCGAATCAATTTGGGAGTTCCGTCGACGATCGAGTCGGGGATCACGGTTCTCGAGCTTCTCTACACCGGAGATTTCTCCAACACGATTAACAGCGCGTCCGTGGCTCTCGATCTCCTTCCCGTCGCTCTCGAATTGCTCTTCGAGGAGTGCGTTCGGTCCTGCGTCCGATTCCTCGAGGCCGTGCCGTGGACGGAGGACGAGGAGGTTAGGGTTATGAAAATAATCCCCTTGCTCAGCGGAGAGGAATCGAAGGAGCTTCTCGCTAGGGTTTCTCCCGGGAAGAATGGTTCCTGCGAGGAAATGCTTCACGGTTTGATCGTCTCCGCGATTCATAGCCATCCGAACATGGCGTTTGTCAAGGCATTCGTGGCCAAGCTGTTGAGGGACTTCTCATCAAAGGAGTCGGCCAAGAGAGTACTGGAAAGAGCATTCGAGGCGAGCTTGAAGGTTGTTAAGGAGTCGTTGGAGGAGTATTCAAGCCCGGACTTTCGAGGAGACCATAATGAGACGGAGGCGATTCAAAGGCTGAATCTGCACACGGCCATGACTAATGGTAGGCACTTGCTGTGGTTGGTGGAGAGGATGATCGAGCTCAAGGTGGCTGACGCTGCCGTGAAGGAGTGGAGCGAGCAGGCTTCCTTTACCGCTGATTTGCAGAGGGCTTTCCGTGACGATGCCTGGAGGAACTTTGTGCCGGGACTCCCCGCTGTAATGCTTCGGTGCACCTGTAAGCTTGCCAATGCAGTCGCTGCCGGTAGCATTCTCGCTGCTAGACAGGTACTGGAAAATATATTTGTTCGTTAGAGTTTACGATTTATGTTGAGAATAAACTTATTTGTTTATTTGGTAGTTGAATTATTTATTTCGATTGTGTCATACTAAACTAAGCTGTTTATATTATTGCGTTGGGAAATCCGGTTGCAACTGGGATGAAAATTCTAGGAAATGCTATGCCGGGCGTCTAAAATTTTCAAACTTCTTGCTCACAATCTAAATTTTAGAACTTGTTCGTTGGAGTTTAGCACCTAGCTTTGTCCTCTAGGTTAGGCAGTTTGGTGGGTTGATGATGAAGTAATGTTAAAGTTTATGATTTAGGAAATGCAGCCAAAAATGACTGATAGTCTAGTTTGGAATTTTTGCCTCCAAGTTTAGCACCCAACACTCTCCTTTAGTTGGGCGGTTTTGCTGGTCTAAATTGATATATACACTGGTTATGAGTTGGTGTAATGCTTGCATGGATTTCTGGACATGATCTTGGCAAAAGAGGAACTCTGCAATTACTTGAATTAGGTTAGGTGTTCTTGTTTTCTCTACTGGCTGTGTGGCCTGGCTTATTTCAGGGATTAGAAGACTCAGTTTCTCTGCGTCCTCTTCTGTTCGTTGTTTTACAAGCAGTAGCCAAGTTTCTTGTTCCAAATTTCAAAAAGAATGCTTATGAGAAAACAGTTTTCTCCCAGTTCCGGATGCATCGTTAGATTCTTCATTGTAACTTCTTTTGTTCATTAATGACGCTTGGTTCCCCACAGTTATCCATGTCCTTCCTGGCGTGGATCTTCATTAATCATTTAGTAGAAAATACGGATTCTAGTTTCTTTACTGGGAATTGTGTCTTTGAATGTTGGGAATTAAAGGCTTTAGTTTTAACTGGTTTTGATTATCTTCTGTGGTAAAGCAATTAGGTAGAGAGATCAAATGCATTAATGAGTTGTTTTCTTAATTCTGTTCTCACCATTCTCCAGGTTCGAAAGAAGCTTGTAAAAGATTGGCTCCCTGTTCTGATTGTATGCAAAGAAAATGTTTCACCTCTATCACCTAGAAATGTTTCACCTCTGTCACCTAATAACAAAACAATCTACTTGGAGTTGGAGGAGACATTTCTGAGAATCATCTCCACGCTTCCCATGTCGGATGCCCAGGAGTTGTTGCAGCAGTGTCTCAGCTTCTCCACCCGGAATGTCGAAGACTGCCCTCACTTGGTTACTGCATTCAACACCTGGTTCCGCCGAGCAGCTCATCCCCCACAAGTGGTCAGGCTAGATTAGAATTTATATCTGTTTACTCCGGATCTTCTTGGGATTCTCCAAAGTTGTGCATATCACCTAGTTTTTTTGGAGAGCATTAAACCTTAATGCTGTAAATATGACTTGATATTTGTCATTTTCAAACTACTAAAGAATCAAGCCTGAATACTTTTGTTGTTTCTGATAGATCTTTTGGTCTCTTGAGCAGACTCTTTTGAATGTTTCTTTGCTAACATATGTGAATACGAAACCGTGAATGGAAAATAGACTCTCTACTCGTTCAGTTCTTCAAATTTTGTACATGTTTTTCTTGTTTACTTTTATGCCTCCAAGAGTAGAATTTCATTTCTAGAGAACCGTAGATTCGTAGAATGGATGAAAATGTGATCCCCATGGGGAAGTTAGCAGGTGGAAGTGGAGTTTAGGTTGGAATTTGTAGGTTTAAAATTTGAAAGTATTTTCGTTTTTGTTTAAATAAGTGGCACTATATTAAAAAAAAAAGTTGAAATTGAGGAGCATTTATCGGCTCTTTGGTCATGTTGGCCAATATAATTACTGACAAATAATGGAAGAAGTTTTATGAAGGGTTACTTTTGGAAAAAAGGATGGCAAAAAAAGATAATTTTAATTCATTCTTCTGTCCATAGTCGACCTCTTTGTGGGAGAAATGTCTACAAATTTGATTAATGTCTATAAAATGTTTTGATAGTGGTGGGATTGTATTGTAATGCATTCTTTAGAATTTTGGAAAATATCACAGAAATTAAAAAAAAAAGGAAATATTTTTGTTAAAATTTTAAAAATAAAAATAGATCTCTGTCAAATTTATTACTGTTTGTAATATAAAATAAAAGAACATAATTCTTATTTGTTTGAGCATATAGTACTATTTTATGAAAAAGTGTCAAATTATTTTTCTAAAATAATGTTAACTTAGTGTGCTGTTGGGGGCATTTGAATGAAAAATATGCTCCTCAATAAGGTGTTATTTTTTATAATAAATTCATTATATATTAAATTTTGTGATAAATTTATCACCAAAAAGAATTAGTGTCAAATTTTAATTTTAATTTTTATTAATTGGTGTCTTTATTTTTCAATGTTTTTATTTTTAAATTATTTAAGTATTAACAATTCACTTTTACAAATGTCAAAGCATAATAAAGATAATAAAAATATAAATGACATTAAAAATAATATTATATTAGTCAAGCATAAACCGTTTGACAAATTTGTTACTTTGCTTCTCGTTAGAAAAAAAAGAAAAATAAAAGTTATAATTTTTTAGTATGTATTTAGAAATTATATTTTTAAAAGAATTCTTGAATTTCAAATGACTGGCTTTTTAATAAGAATTAAAAAATTATAATAAAGTTTACCACTTTAATAAAAGTTTTAAAACCTTTTTCATAAATCTTTTTTTTATTTTTATTTTAAATTAGAAACTCTTCTGATATATTATTTAAATACTGCCAAAATAATTTTTGAATTAAAGAAGTTAAAAATAATTTTTTTAGAAAGTTTTTCAAACAAACCTAAAATAAAATAATGTTATTTTTTTAATTCTTTTTATAACAAATATAGCATATAAACAAATATATTAGAGTTGATGTTAAAAGAGATTGATTGAGATGCCGTGAAAAGGAATTGAAACAATATACATATATATATATGTATATATTTGTTTAACAATTAATCAAAACAACAACATTGATCGAGTTAAAACGTCCATTTGGTGTTGAGATTTCTAACTGGTATAAAGTATTATGTTTGTTGCATCATAAAATAACAAAAATATTATGGTTTAAAGCAAACGCATACACATACACATATATAAATAATAATATATATACATATCTGTTTAAATACATACCGAAATTTCCTTGAAATTTTTTCTTTGGCTGACAACCGAAACTTCCTACTTGCTGCTTACATTTTCATCTACCTGTCAATAGCTGAGCACTGAGCACTGAGCACAGAGCAATATTTTCCACGGCTGATGTCACATGGTAATATTGAAACGACACGGGTTAAACGCAACTAGTTAATAAATATATAAAAATGCTTTTATATATTTAGGAGTAAAATATTTTTTAAAAGAAAAATATTAAAAAACGTGATAATATTTAGCACCCGTTTAAGGGGCGTTTAGTAAACGCATTGCATTTTGATTGTATTTGAATGAAATTTGTTTTTTTTTTAATGTTATATTTAATTGAAAAGTATTTGTTTTGTATTTGAATGAAAAGTGTGTTTGGATGAAAAGTATTTTAAAATTGAAAAGTTGATATGATTGGTAAAAGTAAAGATAAATAGTAGAATTGAAAAGTTGATATGATTGTTTTAAAAATATTTTAAATGGTAATTATTTTCGTAGCACTGTTGTAAAATTTGTATTTGGTGTAAAATTGTATTGTATTTGACTAAAATTAAAATTGAATATTTTCTCCAAATGCCCCCTAAATGTCTTTTTAGAGATTTTTTTATTGAAAAAAATTGTTTTAAAAAGTATATTAAGAGGAAAAATTTGTTTTGAATAAAAAATATAAAATTTTAAAAATTTTAAAAAAATTAATGTGAATATTATTTTTTCTTTTAAAATTTTAATATAATTAAAAAAAATATTTTGTTTAAACTTGTATATATAAAATTATAGATTTTTAAAATTTAAAATTTATTATAATATTTTAAAAATATAAACAATAAAAAGAATAATGAGATAAAAAAAATTATTTTGAAGAACTTTTTGTTTTGACCTCCAAAACCCCCTAAATACCATAAATTAATAATCAAACTCAGTTTTTATTAATATTAATATTTAATATTGATAATATCTTTTATTTTTCTTAAATATTTTGCCACTAAATATATAAAAACAATTTTATCTCATGGGAATTCCTATATGAATATTAATCAATTTTTTTTAAAGAATATTAAACAAGATTTCAGGCGCATTTCATAACATTTCCTAGGCTAGAAGATAATGAATTGTGCAACAAGTATGGTACGATACGCCTTGCACTTCTCGGCTCCACAACAAATAGAACATCAGAAATTATGACCATTTTATAAAGAGTCTTGTTAGAAGTTGAAAGGAAAAAAAAAAAAAAAAATTTTTTTAATATCAAACTAACAAAATTTTATTCCTGGCCAAAAGCAGGCCTATAACATCACTCCTCAAAAAGATAGCTCCTGCTGTTTCTTTACCATAAAAATACATATAGAAATAAGGATGGCATCAGTCTGCATGCAAAGCCAAAACCAACATGAAAACTGTGATTTTGCACCCCAAGTTTTCTAAGAATTTTTCCCATTAACAAAATTTCGTTGCTATCAACACGGCCGACAACAAAATTACACCGCCGGGAACAAAAATAACCTACATAACCGTGGAACATTTAACAACGAATCGAACTAGATATGTGAAAATCGCATTATACACAGGAATAAGGTTATAAGACCTCTTATTCTAACAAAACACCAATCGACAAAGATAAAGAATAGAAGGCCAAAAGATCACCTCCCTGAACTTGGTAGCAAAATACGAGCCCTGATCAGGGACACCAACGCTACTTTTGGATTTGGATCAAGAGGGAGTTTCTTCCTTTTTTTGGGTACATGCTATGCCACAAAGGCAAAATGGTATATGTCACGGATTATGGTAGCCGCCGTCTAAAGTTCCTGGTGGTGCCTTGGTATGTTTTAACCAGAATACCTACTCCGATTCCAATTCCTAGACAAATGCTGAGGCCAATGCCAACACCCACTCGCACGCCGGCATTGAACCACGAGAGCTCTCCATCTTCACCATCCATGTATGTCGTACCTCCATACATATTGTAGTCCTCACTCTCAGGTTTCGGGTGTGGGTATTCTGTCACCTGTAGAGCAATGATAATTGTGAAAGGCAGGTTTATGTCTAGACATCAAATATAATTGAGTAGACATCGTATAGATTAGCAAAATGGAGGGAGAACTTTGACCCAAAAAGTAAAACTAACAAAATCACTAAACCATCATATATTACTAAAATGTTTGAAAAACAAGAAAAAAAAAAAGGGTAAAATAGCAATTCCATTAATAAGACTACTTCTCTCCTTTCATTTTTACGTGCAATATCAACCAAAAAAAAAAATGTAATTTTACTTTCTTTCCTTCCCATGATACCAAACAACATAAAGGAATTACAAAATCTCTTCTCTCCCTTATTCTATCGCTTACATTTTCTCTCCCTCTTGTTTTCTTTCCTTCTACGTGACAAAGAACCCAAGCTTCGACTCAATATTAGGTTCGGATCAAACAATCCACAATACCAGCATTGATCAAATCGGTGGACGTTCATTTGATGAACAAAAAATCTGCTGAAAATATACTGTCAGGACATAGCATATTTACGCCATAATTAACTGAAGATGGAATGAGATGACGGAAAATCATTGAGAAGATGGCATGAGGTAATGGAAAATCAATGATCTGTAGCTACAACGTGAGGTAAGTTCTATCGTTGTCATCACGCGGATGAACTAAGAATTCAATATTTTCTGCCACAGCATTTGGAATTAATTTTTTGGGGTCTTTTGCAACAAAAACATTTTTCCAGGGCCAGTCAATGCAAAGTAACATATATGATCAAACATGAATATGAAAAATAAACATAATAGAACATGTGACCTGGAAATTCACAAACAAAAAATCCGACAGATTACTTAAGTAGTTTCAATATTTGACATAGAAAAATTACCTGCAAAGCTAGCCTGGAAGGAGCTTCTTTTAGGTCTTCAGTTGCATCATACTCTGGTATTGAATCTAACACCGACTTCCTTGTATGCTTCTTCCTAGAACTATAGAGTTGCAAAGTCTTTGTTAAGATAATTGGCGTCCCATAGAATGACCCAGTAATGTAGACCTCGATTGTCGGCGTAGCAGAGTCTGCACCCATCGATTGCTTCCCTTTGAGGAAGCCGGCTCCAGCAATTATATTTGATTCACAATCCATGCTCCATATTTGGCCATGACGATTCACTTCTCTGGTGGCATTGATACTATCACGCAATTCTAAAACCCCAGATAGTACGAGAACGTCCTTATCAAAGACCTCAAATTTCACAGTTCCAGTAATCCTTATACTGTCTGTGCTTACAAATGTAACTTCCTCGGACTTTTTATCTAACCGATCCCTTCGAAGAAGGATTGTTGCACCATCTGAATTTATGCTAGTTCTAACACCATTAACTTCAAGAAGGGTGTCGTGATCCAGAGGAACATGATTCAACGTGAGGCACTCAGGAGTGGAGTCATCGATCTCGCATTTGCTAATTCTAACATAAAAGACTTTTAAATCAAGCCAAGGCAATGATACCTTAACGCTGGGTTTATGAGAGCAGTGCATCCCGGGAATGTGTCCACCATCCGTTAGCCCATTACCATATGAAGATTCATAAGCATTCTCCATAACATCACTCTCAAAATTACGACTTTCCTATATTGATTTCTTCAATTTCAATTATGTCAATGACTTGGGATTTTCCATAAGAATTGAACTCAAATCCTGCATCCATGTAAATGAAATGAAATTACACCACCATGCGAGATTTTACTCGGAGATTGAAAAAACCAAAGAGACATTAAACCACCAAAAACCGAGCTCATTAAAGATGTAGAAACCAAATTTCTGTTATGGGCATTAAAGAAAAACAAACTCAAGAACTAGAGCCATCAAATGCAAAAAACCCACAACGAGGACATTAAAATGGTGAAGAGGCAATACTCCAATCAATGAAAATGGAATCCATGAAGACAAAGGAGGAGGAGAACAAAAGAGAACCTAAAGATGTAAACTTTAATTTCCTACAAGAGTTCAATAAAGCAACAAACTGCATTTGGTCGACAAGAAGAAGAAAGGAAGAAGAAATGAAAAACCAAGAACAAAAAGAAAAAAGAGGCAAAAACTGAAGATAAATAAACAGATGAGGAGATGGGAAAATACCAAGAGAAAAATCCAAAAACCAGACGCTAGCAAAACCAACCACCAGTCTTAATGCCTTACTTTCCAAATAAATTGACAACACCAAGTAAACATCAAACTCAAACTCTGTTTTACTATTCTCCACTTCAGAAATCAAACCCAACAACATCTATTAAAAATTTGTATACACACCCCATATTCAATGGATTCAACTGATTTTTAAAATTACTAACTACTCTGGAGAGAGAAATTTAATACCATTTTACTCTTTAGAAACAAAAAATAAATCAAGTGAACTTATATCTCGGACTTAATTGTCCTGCAAAATAACTTGTCACCGACCAAAGATTCCTCACATCTCCCAACAAAATAGCCGGCGATAAACGACATATTACATACACGTCACACAAAAAGGAAAATCTTTTTTGCTAGGAAAAAAAGAAGGCCATACTTTAATACGATCCAGAAACGTTTTCCTTTTTTATTCCCTCCCGCCCGTCGCCCCGCCCTTTTGCCCAAAAATACTCACCAGAACAGAAATTCAGAATCCTCAATCTCCCCGCCTGTCCTTGTAGTGATTCAAATTAACCGAAATTCAAGCCTCTCGTGAGCGATTTAAACCGTTTCCACAATACCAGAAACAAAGACTCTTTTTTTTCTTTATCAAGGAAGAACAGAGAATCAAAATGGGTTTTCTTGATTGGCTTAAATCTGCGAAATGGGATCGTCCCAAGTTCCCAAATTGAGCAAAGGATAGTGGGCTAATCCTCAATTTTATCGAAACGGTGTCGAGAACCTTGGAGAAATTGATT
Organism: Antiaris toxicaria; assembly: GCA_035233585.1. Lineage (NCBI taxonomy): Eukaryota > Viridiplantae > Streptophyta > Magnoliopsida > Rosales > Moraceae > Antiaris > Antiaris toxicaria. The sequence goes on along the minus strand of CP141158.1, from coordinate 43,847,188 downwards.
AAGGAGAAAACAAAAATTAGAAAAAATAAAATAAAATAGATGTGGGGTCGAACTCGGGGGTAAGAATCTGAATTCTTTAGATCTTATCCTATAAAAGAAAAAAACAGGAGAAGAAAAGACCACCAAACTTCACAGTGATGTGGAAAACGACGTTCTTTAGCGTATTTTTGGCACCTGTGAATCTACCGAGGAGAACGATACTTTTGTAAGCCTTTCGTCCGATCTTCTCTTGCTCTTTATTTTTATTTTATTGTTATATTATGGAGTATTTATTTACAATTTTTCATTCCTACAAATTTTTATTTAAACATAAAAATTTTATATTTAATTATATTATTCCTCAATATTATTTTAAATATATTTATTTTTTAAAATATTTTAAAAATAATTTTTTTCTTATTTATATAATATTTTCTTTATAATTTTTTCTATCTACTTTTACCAATCACATTAACTTTTTAATTCTAAAATATAATTCAAATATAAAGTGTATTCAATACCTTATTTTCAAACGTAATGTAAATACAATATGTTTATTAAACGTCCCATTAGTCTCTTTTAACCAATCGGTTAGACTAAAAAAAAGATTTTTTTTTTTTAGGAAGGGACTGGAAAATGGAGTTTTTTTTTTTACTTAGAAATGCATGTAAAAATATAAAATATGAAAATATGGAATTTTTTTTTACATAAGATAAAATGATTCATAGTGTCTTCACACCAGTAGGATGATAAAAAATCTAATTTTGTGTTTTTATAGCTAGTAAGTCCTAAGACTCCGTTTGATAAACACATGGTATTAGTATTGCGTTTGGATGCAATTTACATTTAGAGGACAAGTACTTGTATTGCATTTGAATGCAATATGTGTTTGGATGAAAAGCATTTGAATTATACTTAAATAATAAATATATGATGTGATGAGTAACAGAGAGAAAAAAAAAAAGGAGAAAAAAAGATAGTATGTGATGTGATTGATAAAAATAATAAGAAAAATAAAATAATAAATAATGATTGTATTAGATTTAAAATGTAATGTAATTGGTTTTTGAATGCAATATTTTTGCGTTTAAATAAAAATTGTATTGCATTTAAATGCAAGGTGAATGTAATACGGAAACAAACGGCACCTAAGTTTTAAAGCTTCCAAAAAGGCTCTAAACGAGCCTTTTTTATCATTATGTCACTATCATTAGTGATTGTAGAATATGGAATTTGTTTTAACATTTTTGTCTATTATAAGTATTTTGACACATGAATCATTTTATTTTAGTTTTAATAAAAAAAAAAAGTTATGTTCTATTAGTTTGAATTTTTGAAAAATGAAGAAAAGAAAAAGTTATGTATATTTAAGATGTTGAACCATAAGAAGAAGAAAAAAACTAGAAGAAGGATATGAAATTTCAACTTTAATGGCTATTCTAAAAGGTTTCTTAAGAGATTTTAAAAGAATAATAAGTCTAATGACATGTAAACTTTTGTTTCGAACGATGAGCTTATAGAATTATCTAAGATTAAAATTGATGGATTATATTATAGTTACATAAATTGATACAGGTGTTAAATTGATGAAGTGATTATGGTTTTTGTACACACTTTGAGAGAACTTTTGGTAGACTAATGCTATTTAGGGAGTTGAAATTTTAGACAATTTTGATATTAGGCATTTTCTTTGAGTGTGATACTTTTTGACCTTTTAGATAAATTTCTTAGCTATTGGTTTGAAACTTGACTCATATGTAGTTATTAATCTTTGTTTTTCTTTTTTATTTTTTTATTTTATTTTTTTGCTTAGCCCTTCTTTTAGTTTTAGTATTAGGTTAGACTTTTGTTTTCAGTTTCTTCGTTCTCTTGTTTCATTTGTTTTCTTGTTTGGTTTGTTTTTTTTGTTTTTTTTGGCTTAAGGATTAGCAAAATTCTAAGTTTAAGGGTATTTAATATATTGATTTTATTAAGTTATTTTCATATGTATTTTGTTAGTTTTTGAGCATTTTATTTGTGTTTTGATAATGTTTGTGTGCTTTGGTAGGTCAATTGTAAGAAAGGGTAAAATTGAAATTTAAAAGCACTAAAAAAGTGGGGAATTGAAGAAGTTTGTATAGGCTACAACGCACCAAATGTGCGCTGTAGCGCGTATCAAACTCCAGTTAGGTCAGATTGCTTAAAGTTTCAGGCTACAATGCATTTTGTACGTTGCAGCTTGCCTCTATACATGGCCAGTCCTAGGCAGGTGTGCTATACCGTCTGCTGGGGGCGCTACAGCGAGCCCTCGACGTGCACTGTAGCGTGCCCTTTATAACCCTAGCCGCCTTTAGGTAGCATTGTTGCTGGAAAAATTCCCATTGCAACGCCCCACATATGGGTTGCTAAATTTGAGATAAAAATATGATGTTTTGAGGTGTATAAAAGGGAAACTTGTTTTTATTATAAAAGGTGCTTCTTTGAGACCAAAATTTCAAACAAAGAAGATACAAAACCCTCAATTTTTGGGAGGCTCTCTTAGAGATTCAAAGAAGATTGAAGAGATTGGAGCTTGTTCACCCACTAGTTCTTCCTTTGTTCTTCTCTTTTTGTCTCTTTGCTCTTGAACTTGTATTTGATTCTAGGTTTTGTGGTTGAACAATGAGTTTGATGCTTTGTTTAGTTTTCATTATAGTTATTGGAATTACAATGTTTAGCTAAACTTTTAAGTGTTAGGAAATGCCCTAAGCATTAGAGACATTTTGATGTATTTATTTTGAACTGGATAATAAAATTATATATAGAGGTTATTCATTACATTGCTATCTGTCCTTGTTTTATTTACATGTTAAAGTAAATGTAAGCAAATATAGCTCCCTGAGTGCTTGTGTTAAACTGTTAGAACATTGTATGCAATGGACTTTTGTATGTGAGAAGACAATATTTAAAGTAAGCGGTCTAAACTATGGTCTGTAGTCTATGGGGTTAGACCGAGCATCTAACTCATGTTAAGACTATTATGTTGTCTAAAACTTTGGAGGGGACGGTTTGTCTTGACTGTCTAGAGCTGGACTCCCAAGTAGAGACATAGATATGTTGCTTGGTGGTGACATATTAGACTGGGACTAAAGCGTAATTGATCTATGAAGTCCGCTTTGAGTGGATCAATCTGCTTTTGACGTTCATTGCGCAGTAACCTTAATCCTGAGTAAATGCATAGCTTCATGTATATGACTTGTGTACTTTGATGTTCCAATGGCTAAAGCGTCTCAGAGGTAATAAGCTTATAGACCGGTTCGTTGGGTGCATGACTTGTATACGATGAAGGGTTCGTTTATAGATATCAAAATCATAGCTTTAATGAGGAGTTAAGGGTATCCTCTTAAAGGCATTATACTGAATATGAAAATAGACAAGGCCTTGGGTCGTCTGTTGGGCGGATGACTTCTTATTCACATATGGTGAATAATCATTTTCTTTATTCGGTAGTATAATGGAACTTTAAGATAGCCTGATCAGTAGGATTAAACGGACTTTGGCCTAAGGCTGATCATGGATATCATATGAGGGTTCTGCATACATGACAAGGTCATTGGACGATAGCTTGTCACAGGCTTACGTAATACGGTATATAATTGGGAGTTCAATTTCAGGTTTATAGTGGTGTGACTCTGAAATTAGTGATCATATGATTGAGTTGTTCGGTAAAGAATGATGATCATATGGATTTGCAGGAGCCTGATTATATATGTCTAATTAGTCCCTCTACTAGCTTCATATAATTCCTTAACGTTTGGCAAATTGATTTGTGTATGCTATTGACTAGTTTATTATGCATGGATGGTGTTGACATAAGATTAGGATGGTTGACAAGATTCTCTCCGGTTGGATTCAGATTTTGTTTTGAACAATAGAGTACACAATTATTCGAACTCCAAATAAAGTTGTCATGATTTTATTTGAGATTGGATTGTAGTTGTAGAAAATTATCCATGAGAACAAGAATTTGAAATACAACTGTTTTGTGGATTTTGAAATTTGAAATTTGAAATTTGAAATTTGAAATTTGAAATTTGAATTTGATATTTGATATTCAAATTTGAATCACAGTCCAAGTGGGATTCGAATTTGTTGTGGTAAATCCATAAGGAATGAAATTCAAATTTGAGTTGGATATGGAGAGGAAATCTTGTTTGAATCCTACTTGAATTTTGAATCCAAATCCTAACTAAATATGGACGAAAATTTTGAGGATTATCCTCAATGAATTTTCGGATTTTTGTGAATAAGGTTTAAGGAAAAATTCAAGTTTCAATCCCAGTTGAATTTGGATTCTCTCCTCCCTGATTATGGTCAAAAATTTGAGGAAGATCTCCTAGTAGATTTTTGGTTATTTTGGATAAGGATGAGATAAGATTCAATTTTGAAAATCCTAGTGAATTTATGATTCTTCCTTATCCAAAAGTGGTCGAAATTTTTGTGGGGATTTTCCCCTTGGATTTTCGGATTTTTTGGTTGAAAAAGGGAGATAAGATTCATGTTAAAATCTTGTTTGAATTTGGATTGGATAATCTTCAATAATAGCCGAAATTTGTTGGGGTTTTCTCTTGGATAATTTCGGATTTTATGGTTGTGGATAAGGGAAAATATCTTCTCCTAATCCAATTCGAATTTAGAGAATCACCTCATGCAGGTCTATAAATAGAGGTCCTGCCACTCCAGTTCTCTCAGACCACCGACTCTCAGGTGAGCAGGCTTATTGTTGCATAACTCACCGTGACAATAAGTTCTTTGAAGATCTGGGTGGTCGGAAGAAGACTAGCAGTGCTAGCATGCCGATCGAGGTTCAGAGTGCCCACACACTCAGCCATTCGAGAATTGGAGAATAGTAGAGAAGGCTAGTTGGTTGAAACCCTCCGGTCATTCTCCTCCTGTAGGTTGGCATCCTTGAGGTATGAGTTTTGATTGTTATTGGTTTATTGTATATGGAATCATGAGATATTTAACGATCTAAAAAATTTTATTGTTCCGCTGCGCTACTTTGATATGTTTTTACCGATTTATTTTCCTACATTAAGCTAGGGGGATTGATATAGCTTTACCTGAGCAATATTTTGAAGATTTGAAGCTAATTAATTGAAGTTCATTCAAATCATTTGTGTTCTCTTTGTTTATTGTTCTAATTTACTTATTTAATTTTTAAAAAATGTTAGATATGTGAATTTAGTCTTGGGAGAGTCATTTTTATATATTAGATCTTTTGAAACACAACTCATTTGGTATTGAGCCGGGAGGCTAATATAATTTAGGTAATCACTAGAATAGGTTTAAACTTAATGAATGCCTAATTAATTAAGTTAATAGGGATATTAATTTGATTGTTGTGCATTTTGTTTTGCTTAGCAGAGAGGAAGTGAAACTGATCTTGGAAACCTATGATTATTGAGTTAGATGAAATTCATTAACTAGCTATTGAATTGGATAAACATTAACGATAAAGTGAATTCAAAACCAACTAGCTTTTTGTACCATTGAGTTCCCTTTAATCTATTTTCTCCATTAGTATTATTTCTTAAGTTTTTAGCTTCCTTTAGTTGTTTAATTTACATTTCATTCTTAATTTTTAATTACTTGGATAAAATTAGATCATTATAGTTGCGGTCTTTAGTTGATTTCTTAAATTCAATTATTGTGAGATGATACTCGATATCTTTGTCATTTTATTATTTGGAGTGTCTCGTTCACTTGCAAGCACACATGTTAGAACACGCAACAAAAGATTACTAATACTCAAGCATGGGTTCAGTTGTATGATTTTACATCAGAATACTAGTATCCTAAACTTTTGTTTGAAAGCACTAGAGGTGTTGGTAAGCCACTACATTGGATGACAATATTACTAATGGAATTTTTTACATTATGCAAGAGTTTTAATTGATGTTGACCTATCCAAAGATCTACATGATCCGATTTTAGTTGAATGAAATGGATTCTCAATTTTTGTTTTAGTTAAATGCGAAAAATTACTAGAATTTTGTAAGCACTGCAAATCTATTGGACATACAATTGATAAATGTCATCAGAATCAGAATGATCATCATTCTGAAGCTCAACCACAAGATGAGCAAGAGCAAAAGAAACCATGGAGTCAATCTTTATCTAATCCATATCAAGTTTATAAGCAAAAGGAGGCGCAAGTACACATGAGAAACAACGTGCTGGTGCAATCTAATTCTAAAGGAGTGGAAATACCACTAAATGATCTAAATTTGGGTAACTCAAGCTCTCAATTGCCGTCTCCATCTCTCATCAAAACCATTAGCAACAGAAGTATTGTTAGTACTTCTTCATCTAAGGAGCTTTCAATCTCCTCTATCCATAGATCTCTGATATGTAGTGAGTTTCATCAAAGTGAATCAACAATGCTATCTAACCAGAGATTCCCACACGTGACAAATTCGGAAATAAACTCATCGCAAAACACCACACCAAGGAAGGCCTCAAGAATCAACAAAAATATTGTTGATCAATCAGGTAACATTTCAATTGAACTTCCTTTTGTTGAGAATAATCAAATGGTGAATCAAGCCATGGAAGGAACCCAATAAAGTTGCGAGACTTTCTTGGGCGGATGAAGTTGAGGAAGGAGAATGTGCATTCACGTCTATTAGATCAAGAAAACAACGCAACAAGCATCAAAATATTTTTGTCCCCTCTTCAGTTATTGATGTTTCAGGCACCAAAAATGACAAGTTAGGAAAGAATCCCCACAACACTTGCTCAACAAGAAGTGAATATTATGGTTTCAAGATCATATGATAAATTGGATGGACTTAATAACATGCAAATATATATAATCGTTGATCCAGGAAAAAAAAAAAAAAGGTGTTATAAACTTTGTGTTCGCAACGAAAAGAGCTTCAAGATGTATAGATGAATTCAAGTCTAGTTTGGTTTCGTTTGCCTTCTATAAAAGGTTTTTTCTTTTGTTTTTGTTTTTGTTTTGTCTACTGCGCTAGATCTGAATTTCTATGTCTTTATTTTCTATTTTTTCGATTTTAATAAATTTGAGTGGAGCTTTTAATTCCTCCTCTCATTTATAAGAAAGAAAAAATGCAAAGCATTAAATTATTTTTTCTTGAATTTTTTTTAAATTTAGGGATTTAGAGCCAAATAATCTAATTTTTAAAGTTATTTTTTAACAAGCAATCCAAAATTTTATAAAATTAATTAAAATACTATTTTTCTTAAAATACTCAATTAATTTTCTTAAATAGTCAATCATTGATTGATCAAATTATGATTATTTTTCATAATAAATCACTGATTGACTATAATCAATTTTGATTAATCAAATCTGAAAAAAAAAAAAGATAAATAATCATGTTGTTAAGTTAAATTAGGTGATCAAAATCGATCACCTAACCTGATTTTTCAAATTTTATTATTGCATATCTATTGCTATCGTCAAAAATAAATAAATAAAGATAGACGAAGGAAAAAGAAAAATGGCTTGATGAGAACTTTTCCCTTCTTGGGAATTATTGGCTAGTTTTTGTATTTTTAAGAGTCAAATGAAAAAAAAAATATATATACGTATTTATATACATACATACAAATAAGGTTTCTTGCTCCTGAACAAAAGGAAAACAACAAAATAAAGGTCTGATTAGAAAGCCGAACTTCAACCAAAACGAAAAACACGTTACTCTTGTCCTCGGCAACTATATAATTCTTCCCTCGTAAATGGTGTTTGTGACCTTTTTTTTTTTTGCTTAATAATTGGTATCGTAGTAGCTAAGACACGGCATGGTGTAAGATAGATGAAAAATAGAAAACAAGAAAAGACAAAATGGAATACCCAAGTTAAAATAAAAAATTATTTATTTTGTAATGGGAAAGAACTATTTTTTTTCTCCGTAAGTTTTTTTTGGAGAGAGAGAAAAAAGCAGAAAAAAAAAAGGTATAAATGTTTGTTTCACCTTTGTAGAAAACGATTGGATAAAATATAAAGACAAAATAGTTATTTCATATCCTTATATTGTTGTGTCACATTTTCTCTTTTAATTTCACTTTTAAAGTTAAAAAGGTTAAAGACGGTGAGTTTCATGGATTTTTCCACTTCTTTTCATCTCAAATTGCACTCCACCAACAATGACAAGTGCAGGATCTTACTTCAATGGGGGCACTAATTAATTCAAAGTTTCAAAATTAAACTAACAACACATCAAGATAAAAATTTTAATGTTGCTTGATGATAAATTTCTATTCAGTATTGTTGAACTACTTATGATCATCCTCAATGAGCGTGTTGTATTTGTAAGTGTTTGTACCATAATCTTCATGTCAAAAACATTGATGTACGTAAATAAATTGTCATTTTATTCAATGTTTTCTCATGCTACGGTTCAATAAATTCTTTCACAATATTGATAACAAAGAATGCTCTCTCAACAACTGCTCTGGGATTACCGTCGGTGATATACAAGTAATAAGCTATTGGTGACGGTTTAAGCTTGAATATCACACACATTTGTACTCTCTTTCTTCCTGTTTTTCTCTTTCAAATGTTCAAGAGTTCCCACCATGAAATATGTGTGTGTGTATATACATATATATCTCTCTCTTATGTTGCTCAAACGACCCAGCTATTGAATCTTTTTCCTTCTTTTGTCGGAGTTGCTCAAGGGAGCAACCATACTTTGCGATTTATGTGAATTTGACTCCTATGTTTTTTATACCTTATAATAATGTCAAAACACATTAACCAAAAATATCATCTTGATTTTCATTAAAAAAAAAAATCTTGATTAAATTATCATAACAGGTCTATTAAAAAGTTTTTTAGTTAAACACACTACAGTTTATGGTTATTATCATCTAATTTTCTTCTAAATTTTATTGTGAATTATATCAGTTGTTATTAGTTAAATCACAAAATTAATAACTTAATTAAATACGGTTCTATTTAATAAACATATTACATTTGCATTGCATTCAAAACGTATTTATATTGAATGTAATGCGTTAAATGTAATTTGTATTTGAAGAAAACGTATTTGTATTATATTTAAATATAATATATGTTTAAATGAAAAAATTCAAATTGTATTTAATCAAATTGTATTTAAATAATAAATATGTGATGTGATAGATAAAAATAAAGAAAAAAAAAAGAAAATATATGATATAATTAATAAAAATAATAAAATAAAATAAAAATAATAATTATATTAAATTTAAAATATAATATAATTACCGTTTGAAAGAAATATATTTATATTTTAATAAAAATTATATTATACTTAAATATAATTAAAATATAATATTAAAAACAAACCACACCTAAGCACGAAGCATCGAATGATCCCCCTTTTTAAATGGAATAGAACATGATGCATCGAATGCACTATGGCGTGTCGCATATAACACGTTGCATTTACATGTTAGGTTACATCAAAGCCACGTAATTATGTTTTATGAGCTGAGTTTGACAAAAAAATAAAAAATAAAAAATAAAAATAAAAATAGCATATTATAATGATGGCTTCCTAATTGGGACAAAAGAAAGCTACCAACAACTACTTAAAAAAAAAAAATGCTTTTCAAGCTCATGATAAGAAAATCTAGTTCAACATTATCAACTCAGCTATTTACTTAAAATTTCACAAATTATAAACGTGTCAGTTTTAACTAAATTTTAATATATATATATATGTATTATATATATTTTTCTGCATAAGATTTTCTTCCCCGTCATTTGAAGTATGGACTCAAACCTAAAATCAGCCAAATACCTCGAATTTCACGTGCATCCCACATGGTCCTAAGGCACCTCTAACAGGTACAGAGGCCATGCCGCTAAACAGTAGTAAAAAGACAAAGCTATTCAGCTACATGATAATTATTATTTTCCAAGAATATTGATTACAAAAATTTTCGAAAAATAGCAATTTCGATATGCCTTCAAAACGAGCAACATACAACTTGATTACAGCCTGCAAAACTTGATCGAACCTGTGTCAAGGTGGCTTGATTTTACTTGGTTCGTTTTTCACTTGCTCAGCTTGTGTCGAGTCCTAGAATTCCTATCAAGCATAATTAGTTTGTTATTAGGCTAAAGCTTTAAAGCTCATTTAAACACAGATCAAGCAGCTAAGTAGAGTAGCATCTGTACTGAATCAAGCAGCCGTTTCTATTCTATTGGAACTTCAGTTGAATCAAATCGATCACTTGGGCAACATTACAAATCAGCCACCGTTGTTTATGAGATTTAAGAACTGATGCAAACCAACTTAAATTATGATGTAAAATAAACTTTGATTAAGTTTAAACAATATTTTGATGAACGAGAACCACCCATTGAGATCTAGGCATCTTGGTTTAAGCAAACAAAGTAGGTGACTAGAGCTCGAATTATAAGCAATGTAAGCTCTGGTACTATAATCCATTTCTAACGTCTACTTAGCACCAAAGCTGCCTTCAAGATTTATGAAAGAGACATTATGCAACCATACGTGATAAATTACGTAACAAAGGGAAATGTCTTGCGTGCCAATTTTCCGGAGTCTAATTAAATACTCTAGTCCTAGTCCTACCATTTGTGAGTGTGGATAACTAAATCCCTTAGAAATAGAGAACCAAAAATTGCTTCATCACTTATACACAGACATCTAAGAAACCACCTAAATAGAGTAAGAAGGACGAGAACAGACTACACTTGTTAAAATCATCAATGATGATAGATATGGTCGCCACTTAGTTCTCTTCATATAAGATGAGCTTCACAATGTGGGCAGATGACAAAAACCTCACAATTGTTCGTGCCATGAAAACATAATGCTTAAGTTATTTAAAACATTACGCTACTAAGGATACTGACCTAGACAGATATTTTGACAATCATCCATAATGTTTTCTCTAAGCACCAGAACAATAAATTTTCAAAAGAAAAGAAATATTAGATAGAAACAGATGCTTGACAAAGAAATATGCTGAATAAATCACCACCAACACTAAGTCCTGAGCATAATAAGGACAAGAGGCCATTGATGCGTTCTACAAGTAATATCCTACATCAATTGAAACTTACGAACACCAAAAGCGAGAAATGGAAGCAACTACAAAGGAAATGCTGGTGAAACTGGGATGGGCAGAATAAAAACCACTGAAATGCAGGCCAATTTCACATGAAATGATGGAATCCTGGAGTTGTTTTCACCGAGGAACTGCAAAGTCTACGGAGGCCGGGAAAAAATATACGACGATAATCAGATAGATGAAGAAATTCTACCGGAAATGGGTAAAAATCGTGCAGAGTGGTGATTGACATATTGAGTAGGACACATCATGCAATGAATATTGATTAAGGTGGAACGTTCAGAGAGGAAAATGAGAATAGCATGCAGCATATTCCAGGTCAGGAACATAATAAAATAGCTAAGAAAATCAGCGGTACTTCAAGGAACCAAACTTGTCTGGAAGCTTCATGAAATAGATGTATTGATAATTGAAACTAATGATATAGACCTAGGGATGTATCAATGCATGGTGAACATTCTAACCTGTTGGTGAAATGTCACATAGAAAGAGAAGTTCAAATCTATACAGCCAGTGACTTTAACGGTTAGCTGGAGCATCTATGCATTTCATATCTTTTATATGTTGACTTTAACCTATTTGTACATCATATCTTTTACCTCCTACCAAGGGGTAAAAGAAGATGCTTATGAGCGCAAAAATAATTCTAAGTCGATAATAATGTTTTCCCTCACTACAACCCCACACATCAACATATTAATATGTTAAGCCAGTTCTTTTTCCACGGTTTCTGCAAACTTATATATATGTGGTGAAAGCCAATAAGGGGCAATTCAATTCATAAATATCAATGCAAAACACAAATAGTACCACTCCTAGTCGTCAAATGAAAGACAGCTATATAGCAAGAGAGTGATTATCATTAAAGAAGTTATTGCACAGACACATAACGGAATTAAAAAAAAAAATACATAAGAAAGATGAAATTGAAGCCCAAAAGTACAGAAATTCAATTTTGAAGCAGCTCATTAACAAGTTTAAATAAGCTGCGTGATACAAAGTCCAAAATTTCAGTTATCGAAACATTCTTTTTGCCTTTCACATTAGTGACATAGAAGGAAAACCCTATTCACTTATTGTCTCACACAGTCGGGCGGGCCTTGTCACAATGGTGATGCAAGTCCTATACGATGACGTAGAAAAACAAAGTCAGAAATTCACTTATAATAGGGATACTAAATTCGGGCATTGCCACTAACTAATAAAAAAAAAAAAGGCACAAATTCACTAGATGACGAAACTATTACATCTGTTATGGTTGCTATTCTCAGATAAATACAGGCATTTTCCTTTTAAATGGCTTAAAATTATACTTTTTTTGAGCTTCAAAAAAGAAATCAAACCAAGGAAATATCTAATAATCCAGCTTAAACTAAAAATGACAACCAAAATCACCTCGCAAATATAAAAGAAACCAAAACGTTTATAAAAATTATCAAATTATAGGTTCACCAACAAATCAAATGAATAAATACACATTCACGTATATATAACATATATATGCATAAATATATATATATTACCTTGAGAAAGGCAGCTCCAGCAGGTGGAATCAACGGCGATGTTGGATTTAAGCCGAGCTGAAGCAATTGCGCTGTGCAGCGGCATCAACGATTCAATGCTTCCCAAAGCTGAAATAATCCTTAAAATTCACAATTTACATATTCAGAATAAAAAAAAATTCCTTTTTTCCGATTGAAAAACAATAACACAAGGAGAATACATGAGAGCAATTGAAAACTTTGATTACGATTACAAAAATTGGTAAAAGAATTGTACCGCGAAGCTCTAGGGATGGTTCCGGAGGCTGCGGAAATTGGAGAGGAAAAAATTGGGGAGGAATTTAGGGATTTTGGGGTGAGTACTTTGGAGCGAGCTGCGACAGAGCGAGAGCCCGCCATTAGAGCTGATCTGCAGAAGGAAGCCATTTTCTGTGTTACACAGAGAGAGAGAGAGAGAAAGAGAGAGACCAAAAACTCAGGGAGGAAGACGATGATATCAGAATCCTTAAACCCTACCTAGGAGGGATCAGGGTTTCCGAGGGTAAAAGTAAAACGACGACGTTTTAGCAGGTTTTTGGACTCTTTGTTAACAATGGGGTAAATTGCTAAGTTAATCCGTAACTAAATTATATTTTAATTTTACTCAAATACAATATAATTTTACACCAAACACAAATTTTACAATAGTATTACGAAAATAATTACGATTTAAAATATTTTTAAAACAATCACATCAACTTTTCAACTCCACTATTTATCTCTATTTTTACCAATCACATCAATTTTTTAACTCTAAAATACTTTTCATCCAAATACACATTTCATTCAAATACAAAACAAATACTTTTCAATCAAATACAACATTCAAAAAATAAATTTCATTCAAATACAATCAAAATGTAATACATTTACCAAACGTCCCCTAAACTTTTAAATTTATACAATTTTGATCCCTATTTTTATTTTTTATAATTGGACTGGATTAATTTTAAATTATTAAAAATATTGATATAGTAGCTTTTTTTATTATTATTATTTTATTGACAGAATATGTTAGTTAGCATCAGTTTTGATCAAAATGCGAACTAATTATGTCTAAAAATTACCAAAAAGAATTATACAGAAACATTTGAATAGTTTAGGTATATTCTAGCTACAAAAAATCATGAACCAAAATTATACGAACTTAACTTTTGTTTAGGTAGAGTGTCTAATTTTAAAAATTAGAAAAAGCCTTATTTGATATTAGAAAGTTTTTAATGTCCAAAACTAAAAAGGTGTTTGGATGTATAAAAAAATTTATGATTTTAGAAAAAAAAAGTTTTTTTTTTTGAAATCCAAAAATGAAAATTTTTTTATGCATGAGCATAGAAATTTATGATTTGTTTGTTTGACATATCCATTTAAAAAAAATTTAGTTTTGAAAAATAGACGCTTTTAAATTTTCTTAGCTGAATATTACAAATTTTTCTCTTTTAACAAATGAAAAGAAGAGTTTCTCCCTAGAAAATAGAAAATTTTTAACTCATCCAACTCTAAGGGAAGATGCTTGGAGATGTTTTTTTTTTTTTTTGTTGGAAAAAAGTTGTTTTGGAAAATATGTTTGAAGAAAAAAACTGTTTAGAGTGAAAAATATAAAATTTTAAAAATAAAAAAAATATCAATATGGATATTATTTTATTCCTCTCGAAATTCTATGTAATTTAAAAAAAAATCTCATTTGGACTTGTATACACAAAGTTATAGATCTTTAAAATTTGAAATTTACTGTAACGTTTTGAAAATATAAATAATAAAAAGCGAAAAAGTGTTGAAAAAATTTGGTTTTGAAAAAAGTAAAACTTAACCCTAATCTACCCAAAAAATATTCAAATAACTTTTTATTTTTCAATAGTAAAAATTTCTATTTTCTAATTGTAGATTTCCTATCCAAACAAAAGTTTAGAATATATATACATATTTTTAAATGAATATTTTGTTTTGAAAATAAAAAATTTCTGGATTCATACTCATAAAACAGATAAAGATTTTTTTTTTTTTTTTAAGACAGACGAATGCTTAAAATTTTAGAAATTAAACTAGTAATTTAACTAAAAAAAAAAAAAAGACACGTGCTTAGCACGTGCCACTAAACCAGCCAGTGCCTCGGTGACGGTGCTTCGTTTCATTTCATTGCAGCACGCTCGCGTGCGTCTAACATCGAAAAAGAAAGAAGCTTCGCTCAAATCCGAGTAGAGAGACGAGAAAATATCAAATATCCCAGCCGGCAATGGCCGCGATCTTAGCTCGCAAATCTCTTCTCGCTCTACGCGCTCGTCACCTTGTAAGAATTCTTTGAAACTTGGTTTGTTTTGAAATTTTCATTTCAGATTTATAGCAATATTCTGTACCGGAATTCAATTTTCAATCGAAGAATAATCCAGAATCTAACTATTTTTCATTGGCGTTTTCGGATTTTCATTTTTTTTTTTTAAATTGGATTCCAAAATATTGACCAAAAAATATGGTTTTATTGGTAGTCTAGGTTTTCAGTGAGTAATTATGACTTAATTCTTCAAATATTGGTTATTCCTAATAATAACCAATATTTTGAATTTCTTATTACAAATTTTTTTTTTTAACATCATTAACTTTGATGTCAATTGGATAGGGTTATGAAAAGGTGTTGTTAAGGTTTGGGATTCTGCAGCTTTGATCGCTTTGTTGTTTACACGGTTTTGATCTAAACAAAAGCGTCATTTTTCGGTCTTTTTAGGCTGTTCCGGTGCAAACGCTTCAGGGCTCGCACCACTACGGGCTGCAGTTCGGTGCTCACTCGTATTCGACGAAAAAAGGTTGGTTTTTCTTTTGGATTTCTACCCATATTTTATTGGAGGGACGGGTGGGGCGGGGTGGGGCGGAGAGGAGCGGAGAGTTAGTCATGTGAGTTGTGCAATAGATAGCTCAAGAAGCAAGATTTGCTTACAATTGTTGGCTGTATTACATGCATAATTAGGATAGGGAAAAGAGAGAGGAGGGTTGAGAAAGGTCCGGAATAGGGAGACTGTGAAATTGTAGGAGTAGCGGAAATGATGATTCGAAAAAGAAAGATATAGAAATTTTAATCTTGTCTTGTTGGTCAGCTTCGTTTTGGGTTTCAGCCAGACAAAACTTCCAAGGATTTTCGTTTTTCTTTGATTGTGTTAAACTGGAGGGATGTTATTGGTGGTTAATTTCTCCTTGTTGGTTTATTTTTGGCTTCCTTTTTGTCTTACTGTTTTGCCTTGGAGGATTTCTTATCCTTTTTTCTTTGTTTTTATTATTTTACCGATGAAAGGAAGTCCTTTTATAAGAAAATATTGTCTTGTTGTGCTACCATAAATATGCTGTGGCTTGTGAGTGTTTTCAGTCTTGATGATGTATGTGTTGTTTATGTTTACTTGAAATGCAGATGATGAAGAAAGAGAGCAGCTTGCAAAGGAGATTTCACAGGATTGGAGCTCTGGTGGGTGGATGTGTGTGTGTGTGTGTGTGTTTATTTTCTCCTATCGTCTTTATTTTTACGCTGAAAGGGGCTCGCTTTGTTTTTCTATTCTGATACCTTCTTCACAATTACAGTGTTTGAGCGAAGCATAAATACTCTCTTTCTTACTGAAATGGTCCGGGGTTTGAGTCTGACGCTTAAATACTTTTTTGAGAAAAAAGTTACTGTAAGTATCTTTCTAAATTCTTATTTAGTTTATGTTGTCATTAATTGTCATATTAAGCTTAATTTTTAATTTGCAGATCAATTATCCTTTTGAGAAGGGCCCTTTGAGCCCTCGTTTTCGTGGTGAGCATGCCCTACGACGATATCCAACTGGAGAGGAGCGCTGCATTGCATGCAAACTCTGTGAAGCTGTATGAGTTAAACCTTTTGTTTTTGTATTGTGTTTGTTTTGTGTGTTTTTGTTTTAACAAAACACTTAAATGCCGACTTGACTACATTCCTGGTAAATCTTCAGAGAAAACTGTACCCGTGGAATATGAATCTAGTATTTTGTTTGTTAGAGATTGAAAAACCGATCTCATCCATTGAGATTCCAGAAACTTGGTTCGGTCTCAACTGTTTTATGAAATATCGCATAGAACTCTACTTAGTTAATAGAAGAAGGTAATGCCATACAATTTTGGAATTCATATCAATTGGTAAGAGTGTTAAACTTATGATTACTAGACTCGTCGTAGTCTGTCAGCTTTGGAGGTCCAATTCTCAAAAGTTACAGATCAGCTTCCCAGGGGTCACTAAATCACATGCACTTCCTTTGATATTTGTCCCCCTAGCAAGTGTCACAGATGACGAGTCCTCTATAATATTATGATCACTCTGTTATATATATTTTTTCTTCTCTGATGACCTTAAAATTTTCTTGTATAATGTGTAGTTAGACTAACTAATGTCACAGCTACGGTAGTTTTGCTTTAAATGTTCTTAACAATTCTGACATTCATGCTGGTAGGAAGATAATGGAAAATTTATTACCGCTCTAATTTTTATTATTATTATTTTCCTCCTATGCATTATTTTGGGAATGTGATTTCATTTCCGCCATCAACATTTTTGGGAAAAATGTGTGTTTATTGTATGATCATTTATAGATTAAGCTTGTATGTGGCCATGACGAACCATTTGTGAAGATACATGAGTAACATTCCTTAGTGATAACAGACAGTTTCTACTATCATAAAAGATTTGTTCTTCCACACCTTCTTATTGTCTTAGTAGTTTCTTGTCTACTATGTACTCTGTAGTAACGAACATCAGAGAGTAACTAAAGTCACATTCACTATCAATGTTAACAGCTCTAGTATTCATGCTAGCAGGAAGGTCTACTGAAAAATGTTTTAAACTTGCTCATTCTTGGCTGCTCCCTCAGGCTCATGCATATAAAAAAATTTACCGTGTCTTCTTGGCTCATCTTGATTTTTGGTCTTTATCCCGTTTCTTTCATTAACATATTTGTTTGCTTGATGCTGTTAAGTAGAATGATTTTTGTTTGTGCTTGGTCCCTGTATCTCACAAACCCCCGGTGCTCGTCAGATATGTCCGGCACAAGCTATAACAATTGAGGCTGAGGAACGGGAAGATGGTAGTCGTAGAACTACTAGGTGAAGTATTTTCCTCTCCTTTCTTTGACGCCCCCCAACCCCTCCTCTCTCTCTAACATTTTTTATGTTTCAGGTATGACATTGACATGACAAAGTGCATCTACTGTGGCTTCTGTCAAGAAGCATGCCCCGTTGATGCCATTGTTGAAGGGCCAAATTTTGAATTTGCAACCGAGACTCATGAGGTTAATGAACATCACTTTTACTTTATCTATGAACAACCAATCCAATCATTTTGGTCGTAGGCAACAACTAACCTTATTATGAACGTACTTTTCTCCCTTCGTGCAGGAGCTTCTGTATGACAAAGAAAAGCTTCTGGAGAATGGAGACCGTTGGGAAACTGAGATTGCAGAGAATCTCAAATCCGAGAGCCTCTACCGCTGATTTTCCACCTTATGGTTTCTTCAAGGTCCATAAACTATGCATTTTCTCAACTCTATCTTTGATTATGTGGCAATAAACAGATCTGTATGGAACTTGCAGACATCTGAATTGTTTTCCTAATCTCAGTTCAGTTCCAAGCGACTGGATTCTAGACGCAAAAAGTTTCTTTGTAAGAGTGTTTGCCCAATTGAGACTTTTTTTTCTTGATGAGCATGGACAAAGAAAGCAATCGAAAAGAAAATTCATTGTACCTAGTGGTGAATTTCTTAGGGAATTAAAGAATCGAAACAACTTATCTTCATTTTCTATGCATTATTTTGTGAGTATGATTTTGTTTTTCGCCTTCAACATTTTCCAGGGCAGTGTAGATTTTAAAAAATAGGAAATGAGAGTGTTGAATTGTGCCAAATATGATCTGTTATGGGGCAGCAACGAAACCTTTCATGAGGATACTTGAGTAACATTTAAAAGATAACCAATCAATTTTTATTTTCCTTTTCTACTTCCTTTTCTTAATGGTTGGACTTATTTTTCAGAAAGATGCTTTGTTGTTGTTGGGGTGGGGATTGGGGAAGGCATTAAAGTTAGAATATGGTTCCTCTGTGGTTAATGAGTATATTATTGTTCTCTTTTGTATATTGTAAGCAGGTTAGCAGAATACATGCATGTTTCTCCTTTTCCTTTTCCTTTTTTTACTACGGTGGTAAAAAAAGTTAAAGTTTTTGACTGTTTTAGTTGAGAATTTGATTCCTCTTCAGTAGTTAAAAAGCGACCAAATAGAGCCGAGAAGAAGGCCAGACCCACCATGGACAAGTAACCAGTCTTTTGGTTGCGTTTGAACCAAAGAGGATCTTTTCCTTTAGCACATCATTACAACAACAATTAGTAAAAAGACACTTATCACAAAAAAATTAAAAAAAAATTACTAATCACAAAACGAAAAAAATAATGTAACAGCGCACCTGTCACAAAGGGGGAGAAAAAAAAGTGCCGAATTTTATAATTTTTTCCCCATCTTAATTTTCATCTCAATATGCTATCAAACTTGAAAGTGATGCACATTCTGTAAACTTCCAAATTGTTGAAAAGAATGTCCGTTCTTCTAATCATGGTTGTAAATATCCACAACATTTCTGAAAATTTCTATTAAGTTTTTGTATCTAAGGGATATCAAAATATTTTTTAGATGTAAAATCTTTTTTTGTCAAAATATTAGGAAAATATCGGTAAAAATATTGATATCGGAAAAATTTAATGTATTTTTTATAAAATATCGAGAAATACCAATGAAAATTTTGGTCGGAAATTTTAGATTTTGTCATTTGCTATTTTTTTGGACATGCTATAACTTTTCTCAAAAATTAAAAAAAAATTGAAAAACAACATATAAAAGCTTAGAGAATATAATATGTCATGAGGCTAATATTGTTTGAATTAGGATGACACTCTAATCGTATTTGAATCTCTTAGGATTCTTTTTTAATATTTAAGATATGTAAGATATAAGATATTTCATGTATAAAACTTACGTATTTATATATTTTTTAAAATTTGTTCAAATCTAAAATGTTATAAATATATTTTAAAGAAAATTTATATAATTTTCGTAATTTTTTTATAACTCTATTAATATCAATTAAATCTCCAAAATTTTTGTAAAATAGAACTGCAAATATTTCTATCGCTATTGATACTTTAATCTCAGCTTCTAAGCAAAGGAACACAGGAGTCTCAGAATTGTTGTAATAAAATTTTTTTTTTTTGCTAAGCAAATAAACATGAAAGCTAAGCCCCCTTTGATTTTGATTCCAAAGTTTTGGACCAAAAAATTCTATTTTAGTTTTTATCTTTTTGGAAAAAATCAATAAAAATTATAGTTAGTATTTGAAAAATCAACAAATTTCAATGTAAAAATTTTACTTTAAACTATGAATCAAATGCACGCAAATTATAAGTAAATTATTATTATTGGAAATTATAGTTATAAGAGAAAATTACGAAACATGCTTATGTTTTTATTTTTTATTTTATATTTTTTGCTCCCTATTAATATTTGCTTGGTTTTTGTCCCCAGTCAAGAGAATTAAAATTCTTATAATTGAAATAATAATCTAGAAATGTGATTTTTAATCAAGTAAAATACACCTAAATGAGAAGGGAGGAAAAAAGGGATTTAATTAATATGTAACTTTATTTATATTCCCATTTATGTTATTTTAATAATATTATGATTAACTTATGGGACGTTTACTATACATATTACATTTTTATTATATTTAAACACAATGTATTGAATGTAATGTATATTTGAATTAAAAATATTTAAATTATATTTTAAAATTGAAAAGTTGATATAATTGATAAAAAATAGATAAAAAAAATGAAATAAAAAGAGAATATAATATAAATAGAAAAAAAAATTTTATTTTTAAAATATTTTAAAATAATAAATATATTTGAGATACGATTAAAAAATATTATATTTAAATAAAAATTATATTATATTTAAATACAATGTATCTATATAAAACTATAAACCAATATTTCATTAAATTTTTATTGGAGGTGATATGAAATTATAGTTAATTAAGTTTTTTTTTATTATAATATTATTAAAATGACACTAAAAAAGAAAAAAAAAAGATTCCTCCGTAGCACTCCATCGGCCAGAGGACGATACAGCAAGTAAAAGCCTCCCTTTATACTCTCTCTCTGTCTCTCTGCGCCCAAAGAGCAAGCTCAAAATAGAGGCAAAACTTCTCTCTCCTTCTCTTCTTTTTTCTTCAATTGCAAGCAGAAATGGCGGAGGAGGCGATTCTCGGCTACTTGGAGACCAACGACCAAATCTCCGACTCTGGCCACTTCGCCGCCCAACTCGGACTCGACCACAACGACATCGTCAACGTCATCAAGAGTCTCCATGGCTTCCGCTACGTCGACGCCGAGGTTCTTCTCTTCCCCACCCCCCCTCTCTCCCCCTCTCTCTCTCTCTCTAAACCTTCGTCACTTTCTCTCAATTCACTCTAATACAGGAAATTTTTTCGATTTTCGATTGTGTATTTCGATTTCGAGAGAATGTGATTTGTGTTCGCCATTTTCGTACCTGATTTTCGCGTGAAAGATGCGTTTTTGGATTTAGGCATTTTGTATCTGTGGCGTTCTCTATTCAGAAGTTTGTTGCTTGCGGTTTTAATTTGTGGATTCAGGTTTTGTAAAATAAATGGTTAAGATCTTCTTTAAGATGTGCGTTTATGTTTAAGAGAATCTCCACCATTGTTTTCACTTTCATAAATCAAATCCAGTAAATAAATGTGATATCAAGCAGGGCTTTCTAACTTTTGCCACTTTTGTTTTTGATGGTTTTGTTATGGATTAAGCGGCTTAATATGAGAGCTACGTCTATTTTCAGCCACCCCACATTTTCACTATGATGATGAAGAAGAAGATTACGGGAGAGAAAACACGTCTCACGCCTCTTAGACGCTTTATTTTTCTCTAACCTGATTTCGAAAACCCGAAAAGTTAAGGCAACCTGATGATGAAGAAGAAGATTACAATAGAGAAAACACGTCTCACGCCTCTTAGACGCGTTATTTTTCTCTAACCTGATTTCGAAAACCAGAAAAATTAAGGCAACTGAAATAAATTTTTTGGAAACCCCATTGTACCTTACAAAAAATTTAGGCTCCACATGCTCAAACAGGCTTTTAGAATGAATTTTCCTTTGGGCTAGTTTTGTTATAGTCCTATCTGAAGATGTTGTTATCTGTTCCGGGCTTACTATTGGCTAGATAAGTCCACTTGGTATTCATGATTTAGCAATGAACAAAATGAGAAGTAATTAACTTAGCTAGTCTGGTGTTATGCAGGACATTAAAAAGGAGGCATGGGTGCTTACTGACGAGGGAAAAACTTATGCTGCCACGGGATCACCTGAAGTACAACTGTTCCTGGCTATACCACCCGAGGGTATCTCAAAAGATGAACTGCAGGTTATTACTGACTTTTTCTATAATATAAAAGCAATTCAGAAATTTTGGCAGGGTGCGTGAATCGACTGGTTATGCCACCATGTTGCCTATAGTTTCTATCTTTTTGGTTAATTTAGCAATTTTGTTGTTGTGGTTTTACTTGAAAGTAATCCTTTAATTGTTTTGTTGAAACTGATGTGTGGGTACAGAAAAAGCTTGCGCCATCAGTTTACAAAATAGGTTGTGCCCAAGCAGCAAAGAATAAATGGGTGGACATGGGAAGAGTAATAACCAGAAAGGTAAGAATACTTAACCAAATTAATAAATCATAGTATTTTTCTGTTGCATAAATTTTGCATGTGTTGCATAAAGTTTTCAGTAACCCATGCTTAGCAGTTTCTTCTTTTTTCTTGGTTGGCTTCTGTCTGTGATGTAGCTTGTTTGTCCTATATAAGTTTCTGGATTATTTTTCTTTAGCTAGAACTTTTAATTAGATGCCCTTGGGGTCCAATGGAGGTTGCTCAAAAGGTTGAGCATCTTAGTATGTTGCTAGCTTAACAACTTTGGATCTGTGGTTAAAATGAATATAAACGTTGGAAAATTCTAATTGATTCTTCTTTTGTCAGGATGATAGATTGATAAGTTTACAAAAATACTGTTTAATATCATATTCTTGAATTAGAAGCGTTAAATGGGGACTGATGACAATTCAACTTGAAAACTTATTTGAGAAATAGTGATGTTGGTTGTCAAATGTTACACTTAATATGATTTGTTTTTAGTTATCTTTTCTTCTAATGTGTTTCATATGCTTTTGCTCTAATCTTTCATTATTTGCTATAAATTTTCTAAATCTTGGAATTATTTAAAAAAAAAAAAAAGTACTGTACAGAACTTTCCTCACCTGATCTATGAACCAATTAGTGCGTGTACATGCACATGCCTGCATAGTGTTTTAGTGACTGTGTTCTTTCCTCGAATTGTGGATGTTCTTCAACGGTTTGTTAGTGCTACACATGGTCCTGTTTAGTTTGATGTGTGTAAATGCATTACATCTGCTCTTATTATTTGCTATTTACTTGCTGTAGGTCCAACGTGTGGATGATAATGTCAAAGATTTACTTCTGCGGATCAATGATGGACAGGTGCATAGGCATTTCCTTGATCTCTATGTTAATATTATCGTACAACTTGCGCCATGGACGTAAATGTCTGCTTATTAATTATTTTTATGTTGTCACTGGGTGGTTTTCTTTTTGTGTTGTGGATGACATGGAAGCACTGTTGGAACTAGTTCTATAGTTATAATGTGTGAGATAATACTAATCAAACATTCTCCAAAGCTGTAACGATTGAAATGTGCTATTGTGATATATTGAAACACATCCCAAATTTGTTAACTTTTCTTTTTTTCTTCTTTGAATGCACATCAATTAATCTAATTATAAGAAACCACATAGTGACTTGCATAATTGTCCTTTAATCTATGCTTTTGGGGTGATTGAATTTGCCTGTAACACGATCTAAATCGTTGGTTATCCCTTTACTTTTGTTTTTTTGGAAGGAATTTTCTAATCTAATAAAGAATAAGAAATTAACGTCATTTTTTCCCTTATTGTGATTCCAGGTTATTGACCAAGATGACATTAAGAGTCTCAAAGCAAGAAAGCTTATTTCTCCACAGTAATTTCCCTTTTTTTTTTTTTTTTTTTTTTTGTCTTTTACCATGAACATATTTGGTTTTCTTCTAGACCGTTATAGTATCATATATTTTTTTACCTTGGGAAGACTGATGCACGCACAAATGGATATTTCTTGTATTATGTGCGTATGTGCATGCACATGTGCATGTTTGCATTTATATATTTGTTACTTGTTTTGGAGATTCCTACTCGGCGTATTTGTATGCTTCGTATGTGGTAGTAAACTGAATCCTTCCTTAATTAAATGCTTGAAGTGTGGACGTGCTGTAATACCTAAACTTAATTCTTATAATTACAGGACATGGAAGGGCTACTCGGTGAAAAAGGGTCCTAATTATGCTCCGAAGAGAAAGAAAGTTGCTACAGATTTGACTCGGGAGAATTTGCAGAGGTAATTATGTTTTTCTTTGTTAATAGTCTGTGACTACTATACCGCTAGTATGCTATTCTTTTGGTTCTCAAAACAACCAATTCCATTCTTTGGGGTCTACGTTTGGTGTTTGATGATTTACTGATCCAACTGCTTGTTTGTTTGTTTGGTTAAAGCCAACTGCATTTTTGTTATTCAATACGGTGGCCAACTTGCTTTGCTGGTAGATGCGATCATCTTTCTGACAAGACTCTAATTTTATATTTGACTTAGGGGTGACTGGAAGGATTTGGAGTTCAAAGAATATAACTTCACTGCTAAAGGTCTTCCTATTGAAGGCGGTCATCTTCATCCCCTGCTCAAGGTAAGGACATTAACTTGCTCTATTTTTTCCCCTTGTGCTTAGAAACGTTGGGAGAGATGATAATGTTAATACAATGCAGAACTGGATTCTAGATCCAATCAAACAAGATTTATCATCTTTGGATAACAAATCTAAGTTACAGATGGTCTATATCACTATTCAAGTAATCATATCATTCTTTTTCAACATTATCTTAATTTCAGGTAAGACAGCAACTGAAGGACATCTTTCGACAAATGGGGTAAGGCCTAAGTTTTCTCGTGTTATATCTGATGATGTCTAAACGTACCATGTTAATGTTTTTGTTTTGTTTTGTTTTTTTGTTTTTATTTTGAGGGGAATATGTTTATTTTTCAAGTTTAACATTTTTTACTCGCTACAGGTTTGAGGAGATGCCTACAAACAATTTTGTTGAGAGCAGGTGAGCTTGCCTTTTAGTTGGCGGAACTTGTTTTTATTTATGAATAGAATAACTGGGTTTTGGAGATCTTTTAGGAAACATGATTTATTACTAGTGTCATTGATATATTAGTTCTTGGAAAAAAAAAATTGTGTAACCTTATATATGTCCTTCATGGGCCCAAATCGAGAGATTTTTCCAAATTGAGTTCCTTGCGTGGTTTACCACTCAGGAATATCCATGAGACCATGACCTAAGAACGTGCTTCTAACTTTCTAATTGGTTTTTGGTTGTATTTATCTAGGAGTAAATAAAAGGAAAATACTTTTCAGTGTGAATCCTATGTTAGTATTTCATACAATGGGTTGCTTTAAGAACCATGCAAAGAAGTGAATGTTTGACCGAACAATATTTACAGGAGAGGAAGAATTTCCATGTTGCTTTTTTCCTCTCGCTACTTTGAGAAAATTTCTGATCTATGCATGTCTACGATTTCAATGCATACTTCATTTGAAACAGAGGAAAAAAAAAAAAAAAAGGGAAATATGATAAGAAATTCCATGTTATGCTCCTAAATGCTTCTCTGTTTCCTTTTTTCCATGGAATTGCTTATCTCTTTCTGTTTGTGTTTCACTTGCAGCTTCTGGAATTTTGATGCCCTTTTCCAACCGCAACAACACCCTGCACGTGATTCACATGATACATTCTTCTTGCAAGGTTTATTTACTTGATTTTTCAAATTTGAAATCTGTTATTCTCGTTTCCTTCTAATGGTCATTTGGCATTAAAATTTCAGCTCCTTCAACAACAAAGGAATTGCCTGAAGATTATGTTGAGCGGGTGAAGCATGTTCATGAGTCTGGTGGTTATGATTCGAGGGGGTATGGTGTTTTATTCAGATCTTACTTCAATCATTCATCGTCAAAAGCACAAGATAGAGAATTAATTGTTGATATTTTCCCCATGGCAGATATGGATATGACTGGAAGAGAGACGAAGCAAACAAAAACCTTTTGCGAACTCACACTACTGCTGTTTCCTCCAGGATGCTTTATTTACTAGCACAGGTATTTTGCTAAAGGTGGAAAGTCCAATTTATCCTACTATAGTTTTTATGGTCTCTTCTTTCCTTTTCCCTTTTAGGGTATTAGCACATATGTCCCTTTCCCAGGTGGTTTGGCACTTTCATCTTGTACCCCCATTTTTTTTTTTTTTTTTTGTCTTGGGAATTTAGTCTTTAGTCTTATAATATAGTAGCAACGAGATATTGTTTTGGACAGAATCACAATAGATTTTTTAGCACCTGTGCCCCTTTAACTTCATGTAGTTTGACTCTTTAGTCCCTAAAAATTAATTTTTATTTGGGTAATTTCGTCCCTTAATTGTTAAGAATTTTATAAAGTTATAATTCCTATCAACAGTTGGAGTTTATTGCCAATCTTTCGAAAATTGGGGAAATTGCCAAGAAAAATAGAAGTTTAGGAATAGAAATTTGACAGTATGAAAAGTTCAAGGGTCGTTGAAGTGCTTGATCTACTTATAAAGATGTTAATCGCTGTCAGGATTGCATGACTGTAGATGTTACACACACACACACACACACACACACACACACACACACACACACACATATTCTGTCTCAGCCACGTTGTTTATGCACTCTGGGTTTTGTATCCCCAAGTTTGGAAACATATTTTGAGTAGTAATCATAGAGTGTTTAAAATTTTTTGTATTTTTTTTTTACTGGAAAAGATGTTCCTGTCATTACAATTTAAATCACATTTCTGCTGCTCCTTTAGTTGTCTTGACGCATTTTCAGTATTACAGATTATTCAATTAGCTAAAGTTTCTGGCTTGTGTATGTATGAAATTTTTCAGGGCTTTGTAATAAGTTTTTTTCTTTCTTTCATGTGGTCTACAGAAACCATTTGTCCCCAAAAAGTACTTCTCTATAGACCGTGTTTTCAGAAATGAAGCAGTAGACCGTACTCATCTTGCAGAGTTCCACCAGATAGAAGGTATTATGAAATTGTAAATGTAGGCTATGTGGGTGCCCATCGGCACATTCTATTTTTATTTATGCTCATGTCAATTTACCTTTTTTTTTTTTTTTTTCCAATTTTATTTACGAAACTGTTTATTGAGTTAGGGAATAAGACAAGTGATGAAGCTTGATTTCTTTTTATTATTGTTGGTGATAACCCTGTCACTGCATCTGGATAGTCCCTTTTGGGTTGGACTGGATCAGTATAGGATTAATACATGGTGGAATTTTATGCTTTACCAAAATTTCATCAACTTGCATAATATTCCAAGTCTCAAATAGGTTTTCCCTGATGTGGTTTTTAATTTCAGTATTCACGCGTCTTTATTCTTGTTTCTGGTTTTAGGCTTGGTTTGTGATCGAGGGCTTACACTTGGTCACTTGATAGGAGTCTTGCATGATTTCTTCTCCCGTCTTGGTAATATACTCGAACCCTTTGATTTTAATAATTTCCATTTTGTGATGTAAGCAATACGGACTATGCAGGTACCATAACAAATTAACAATAACCCTGATTTCCCTTTCCTATCTCCTTTTTTTTTTTTTTTCAGGTATGTCAAAGCTGCGCTTCAAGCCTGCTTATAATCCGTATACTGAGCCCAGCATGGAGATTTTCAGGTAATAGATAGGTTGTTAAAACTCTGGTACTGATTTTTGCCATTTGAGATCAAGTTTGACACGATTAGTATTTCTTTTTTACCAGTTATCATGAAGGTTTTAAGAAGTGGGTAGAGGTTGGGAACTCTGGCATGTTTCGACCCGAGATGTTGCTTCCCATGGGACTCCCAGAAGATGTTCGTGTTATTGCGTGGGGTCTTTCCCTTGAAAGGTAAGAGAAAATGTACTTAAACCTTCGTAAAAGGTCAATTTGAAATGCTCGTTAAAAGTGATCACATATCTCATTTCAATCACTTTAGGAATGGTACTGATTTCGTTTCTCGTGTCGCTGTCTTAACCAGGCCTACCATGATACTGTACGGCATCGACAATATTCGGGATCTCTTTGGACCCAAGGTAAACGATCTTACTAATTTCTGTATTCTAGATCTGGATTATCAACTTATTCTATACGAGTGGAGTATTATTCGTTTCTTAAATTTGCAGGTAGATCTTGGTCTCATAAAGAAAAACCCAATTTGCCAGCTTGGAATTTAGAATACTATTTTTTTGTCGTTTGTAAAATTTTTGACCACCTTCTCCCATTGAGGACAATTTGGTACCTGTTGAGTTCATTAAAGGAAACATTGCTTTTTTGGTGCAAAGTGTACATGGGAGACCTATTTAATCAAGTGAGAACACCTTAATCAGGTTTGGATCAAAGGTTTTTCCTGTAACAGTTAGTTGATTGACGGCGAGTAATAATTGTCCTCGCATTTTATAATAACCAGTGAACGGTAATGATCTAACTGTAGTTGGGCCCATTGTAGAGTTGTAGTGGAACATTTTTTGGATGAACCGCGTCCTTATGTTCCAATATAAAGTTGGTCGATTTCAAATAACTAGACTGATATGAGAATCATTCAAATGCAGAGGTCAGAAGCTAGGTTTCTTGTTTTTGCTTAGTCTTGTAGGATGGTGGTCAATCAATCAGTTTTGCCAAGAACGTTCTTTTTCAGCTCAATGGTGACACTTTTCATCTTCCTCGTGTGGATTCGGTATGTTTCAAAAGTCAACGGGTTACTTGTGATCAAATGAATGATTAAGATGGCAAGCCCCAAGAAACAAAAAAGGAAACTAAGGTGGTCAAGGGCTTCAAACCGTCTCACTTTCAAGATTTTGGTCTTGAATCTTCGAAACGTTGCATGTTTGTTTACTATAGCCCCTTTCTGAAGTTGGACTAGAAATTTGTGTTAATGTCACCGCTCTCCACGTCCTCTGAACATGCTAATCGCATTGTTTACTTTAGTGAAAATTAACAACTCACTGGACTTCCTTGCTCCACCCCATACCGATCCGCCTGTTGTGGTCAGTGCCACATCTCAGTGACGGTCTAATTCAATCCGACCCAACGCCACTTAGAAATAAAAAGGGGTTAATTTCAAAATTGTGGGCTTAATCTCAATTTGGTCCTTTACATTCGGTTTTAGATAGCACACTATCACGATCTATGCAATTATATTCCACAATTAGCCCCTCCGTGTCAAATAAAAAATAAAAAAAAAAGAGAGATATAGACAGATAGACATAGCCAACGTGACTTTCATGCAAGATCAAGTTGGGGGCAAAATCAAATATGTTGACTTTATCTTCAGCTTGGGCTTGTGGCGCCTCTGCGGCAAATTGTGATGGTCGTGGTGGTGGTGGCGCGTGACATAGTGTCTAGGAGAAGATTGAAATATTGAAACAAGAATCAAAGGAGGTTTTCCTAAAATATGTTGTTCAATTACAAGTACATGAGCTTTTCCCTTCCATTTTTTTTTTTTTTTGGGTTGGATTTCTGGCCAAAGAGGGACTAACAGTAGAACAATTACCAAGATGGATATAACTTTCTATTTAAAACTGAATACAAGGATCAAATTGTAATTGAATCTATAATTCAAAGGTCATTCCTGGCAATAACTCAAAAAATGGTGCCTATCTAACACTCATGAGTCATGACATAAAACGCACTGTTGTTTTGTTAATGTAATAATAATAAAGGTTAATTTTACAAATGATCTCTAAACTGCACATCATGTCTTATATTGGTCCTTGGTTTTTGGTTTTACGCATCACACCACTTTAAAATTTTCTATTACTACGTAAGTAGCTCCTCTATCAATATTCCTTTTATAAACTATACGGAAATTGAGCATGTTACCATCACATGAACTTTAGTTGAACATAAAATTGTAATTAAATATTTTTTAAAGGAAACTATAACTTCATCAAAAATATTTTGTAAGTAATTCTATATTGTACCTTTATTAAAAATATATACCCTTGTCATAGATATTTTAGAGGTATAAATTCCTTTCCAAAAATTCCAATATAAAAATTTTACTCCAAAATGTGCACTAAATGCACAGTAATTATAAGTAAGTAAATTATTATTATTGGAAATTATACTTGTAAGAGAAAATTAAGAAACATGTTTATGTTTTTTTGCTCTTCTCTCTTAATATTTGCTTGATTTTTGACTTGAATCAAGAGAATTAAAATTATTATAACTGAGAAAATAATCCAAAATGTGATTTTTTTTAATCGGATAAAGTACGCCCAAACTAGAAGGGAGAAAAAAGACTAATTAAAGCCCATCTCTTGGAAATGGGTACAATTTCCATCATATATATATAAATGTTTTAGGGGGCATTTGGATAAATATTCAATTTTAATTTTACTCAAATACAATACAATTTTACACCAAATACAAATTTTGTAACAGTGTTACGAAAACAATTACTATTCAAAACATTTTTAAAACAATCACATCAACTTTTTAATTCCACTATTTATCTCTACTTTTACCAATCACATCAACTTTTCAATTCTAAAATACTTTTCATCTAAACATACATTTCATTCAAATACAAAACAAATACTTTTCAACCAAATACAACATTCAAAAAACAAATTTCATTTAAATACAATCAAAATGCAATGCGTTTACCAAACGCCCCCTTATAGAATATCGACAAAATAACTGTTTGTGTTATAGTGAAAAAAAAAATGAAAAAAAAAAGATAGTGTAAAAATTTAAATTATGTTAAAAAAAATCAATATGAAACTTTTTAATATTGCTTTTGGATTTGTAAATACAAAATTATGAACTTTGAATTTAAGTTATAAAATTGTAAGAATAGCTATCAATAATGAAACTAAAGTCTTTAAAAAAGATAAAAATGAATTGAATTTTTGATTTGAAACTTAACCCCAAACACATGCTTCATCAATATATTTCGTGCTTAAGTATGTTTTTTTTTTCTTTTGTCTCCTTTGCTGTTATTGTTTTGTATTTTGAATTTTGTATATTGTATTTTGTATTTTGTGGTTTTTTTTTAATATTGTTCTTTAAAATTTGATATCTTAAATTTGTTAATGTATTTTATTAATAATTATAAAGTAAGTACGAGTATAAATATTAATGTCTTTTATAGTCATTTGGTCTAAAGCAGGGGTTAACAATAAGAATAACGTTAAATTCGGGGGTCATTAAGAAAAACAATATAAAGGTGCAGAATTAAACAAGTCTTCGTCAGGTCCTTCACTTCCAAACACCAAAACCCCATCCCCAAATCGGAAATCCCGCCGTCGCCGACTGCCGCGTCTGCCAGTCGCCGTCGTCACTCTGACTTTTGCAGGTATTTGTTCAATTTCCTCCCATTTCTCTTGATTTCTCTCTTGATAAAATCTCTCTCTCTCTCTCTCTCCTTTTTTTTTTTTTGGGTTGCTGAACGAAATTCTCGGTACTTAGAAATGATCCTGTTGAATTAAATTTTAGGTTTTGGGGCGTGAGAATACTGGTTCATGTGTTTATGAGAATTATCTTGAAACATAAAAATAGTCCTGCAAATATTAAACAATCAAGCTGAAGCCTAATTAATAGGGTTTATTTTTTATAAACCCTAATAATATGATTAATTCAACGTTTTGACACTTTATTGGGTTATTGTTTAAAAGTTTTTTCAATGGAAAGCTGAACAAGGTTAAGTTGTTTAATCCTGAGAGAGTTGTGGTTTCTCCTTTTTTTTTTTTTTTTTTTGGAGAAAATTTTTGTTTCTGATCTCTAACTTTTCAAAAAGAATGCAATTAGTTGATTTATCCTTGGAATCCAAGGTTTAAGGCTACAATTTATTTAGGCAAGTCTTTAGTAACAAAAGTTGGAGAGTTTGAAAAGTGGAATTGTTGAGAGCAATTTAAAAAAAAAATGAAAAAGGGAGTTCAATTTAGAATAACTTTTGGAAATTCGATATAGAAAGGTTGCATTTGCAAGCAAAACATTCTCATCTTGGACATTGTATGTTAAAAAAAAAAATCCAGGTTTTGTGTTTAAAATTTAAATTAGTTTCCAATTTATTAGCAATTTTGGTATGTAATTTGGTCATTATTTCCTCAGGATTTGCAAAATCATCAAGAAATCAACATCATGAACTTTACGGCATCAATATGCAACAGACTTAATCTGAAGCAATTGGTTTCGAATCCTCCTGTTTACAGCGGTGCTACTGGTGCGAGTTACCTCTTATTCGTTCTGAACACCGAATCAGATCATATGTTGATACTAAGACATTTTTGGATCTGTGATTTTCTGTAACTGGTTCTAATGGTTCCCTTATTGTACTGAATTTAGATGTCTCCGGAGAAGGATTGAGTCTGATCTTCAGGCGCTGGGCTACCAAGAAAACCGGAGGGTCAACGAAGAACGGCCGAGACTCACTGCCCAAGAATCTTGGAGTTAAGAAATTTGGGGGAGAGGTGAGTGGTTGTTGCTTTGAAAAAAATTTATAACGGAAGAAAGGCCTGTGGATTGCTCCCAGCGTCTGGTTCAATTTCTGAGGGTTCACCAAATATTATATTGTTTACCCAAGTTTCGAGTTCTGAATTTGAGTCCTCCAAGCCAGTTGGAGGACTTAATTAGATTTTGTTCCTTGAACTCACTTTTTGTCATTTGGTTCCTATTTTTTACTGAAGAGGGTGATACCGGGAAACATTATTGTGCGTCAAAGGGGTACACGTTTCCATCCAGGAAATTACGTCGGAATGGGAAAAGATCACACCCTTTATGCTCTGAAAGAAGGCTTGGTTAAGTTTGAACGACACAAGCTGAGTGGACGCAAGTGGGTTCATGTCGAGCCCAAGGATGGTCACGTGCTTCACCCAGTGTACGCAGATGCTGCAGCCGCGAAGATGGAGACAATGGCTTGATGTTCCTTGATAGAGAAGTTTAGTGCCTTTTTTCTTTTCCTTTTCAGGTTAAGACTCAAAATCTGGTAAGAATTTACCAATTCAAATTTTTTGTTCAGCTCTTTTTATCTTGGATCGATTATAAGAAGCAAATACAAAATAACTTTTCTGCCTTGAAATAAACTTGTATACGCATCATATGTACTGCTCCTTTCTCCATTGTTATCTCTTTATGCATTAACTCTGCTGACAAGAGCTCTAACCATTTGACATAAAAGTAGAACAGGGTACACGGTAAAAAATAAGTGGTCTGATAGGATCCAGGTTGGTTGGTTGGTTGGTAGTATCAATAGGAGGTTGGCAAGGGATGAGAGGGAGGTAATTGTTTGGTGAGTTCTTTGGGTTTGGAAAACCAAGAGGTGGGAGAGTTGGGTAGTCTCTCTAATACCGCCTCGGTTAGGGATTTCTCTAGCTGTTGTGTCTGGTTTGTTCTTGAATTAAAAGTTGAATTTCTCATGCCTTTCATTCTGGTCGTGGTGTTGTATCTTGGTCTTCCCGCGAGGGGTAGGTTGAAAAGTTCCATAGCATTAGCTGTAAACATCAGTGTTAGGAACCATTTAGATAGAACACGACCTTACAAAACTTACTAGCTTATAAGGGGGGAGGATCCAAAGGCTTATGAACCCAACTTACAAGCTTGCAAGGAGAAAAGACCTAAAGGCTTATAAACCCACTTTTTTTTTTTTTTTAATCTTTTCATACGGGATAATTGATATCTAAATAAAGTTTCGGAAACAAGTGGGATTAAAATCAAAGACAATAGTGTGTTTCATGATTCTATAGTCATATATTTACAAAAACAAGGCCAAAAAAAAAAAAAAAAAAGTGGTCTTTGTGCATCAGCCAAGTCCCCAATTTTTAGTTCTCTGAATTCGTCTTGATGATGATGAAAATCAATTGTCTAATATAGTAATTGGATGCAGGACCACAAGACATAAAAGTTAGCTTAGGTTTGATTCATCCATTGAATCTAACCTTCAGTTTAAATGGAATATTCAGTTTCAAAAAAGAAATTTTTTTTATTTGAAAAAAGGTCCATTTATTTTAAGAATAAGATAATGTTTAAATGTGTAAAAAATTTTCTTTTTGAGAAAAAAGATCATTTATAATAATAAGAAATGATGTTGTGAATAGAGTATTGTGAGGATTGGAAAAAGATTTATTCTTTTTTAAAGATTGCTAAGGTATTATACTAGATAATTTGAAAAGGAGAAATTTTTTCTTTTTCAAAACAAGAAAAACATTTTTTTTTTACAAATAATTTCCACATTGAAAAAGGATATCAACAAAAAAAGAAAAACATTTTTTTTTACAAATAATTTCCACAACACTTTTGACAAAAAATTTCTACTTTTCAATAGTAAACATGTCCACACAAACTCTAAACTTTTTGGAATTGAGTTGACTTTTTAAAATCCAATCCAAATTTTTGCTTTAACTTTTCATTAAAAAGACAAATGAGTTGGAAACATTGAATTATGAAAAAGAAAATTTCACAAACAATGAACTCAAGAAAAATCAATAATCTCAATTAATCAAACATTGCTCTCAATTGAAATTAACTAGAGAAAAAAATGAAAAAGTAAAACTAACAAGCCAACTTTACCATATTGAGAGTTCGTTTGGTTCTTCATTTTGATTTGATCTAAATTACAAGTTAAAGCTAAATTAATCAAATTAATTATAATTTAATTTAGCTTGACAAAACCCATTTTTATTATTTCCTATCTCTATTTTATTTTTTCAGTATAATTTTCAATATAAGTTAACTCTACTTTTACAATTTTCAATACAAGTCAAACTAAATTAAATTAAACTGAAACAAAATGACTAACTTAACTTAAGTTGTAAGTTAAATCAAGCTAAAACGTTGAACCAAACGCACGTTAAATTCAAACTTGATTAAATTCTAAATAATCATATAAGATTAAACATAATCTAAAACTTAAAACTAAATATTAAAATTAAAATGATAACCTAATCTCCACGAAACAACAGTCAGTAACGCTTAAGAAGCTCCTCAAATCCAAACCGGGTTATTAACCATAATAGACCTATCTAACGAGGTTTCCCAAGGCATCAATGTACATCTTTCTGGTGTTTGCCTTCCTCTGTCAATCCCCATTAACCGTAAATTCTCAACTTGCGTCTTGCAAGACTGGCACGGTTTTATGTTCGATTCAGTCCACTTCATTTCTAAAATTATGCTCAAACAAACCCTGTTTGGAGTTCACAGGAGATTATATGCTAACCGTCATGCTTCACATTGCACAGAACCAGTAGTCAGTTGGAAGTTGGAACCTTACACGTGAATAATACAAGTTTCCTGTGGATTGAGAAGAACCCTCAAAACTCTCTTCCTTCACAGTACAAGCAAGATTTTGTTGTAAACTTGGTCTTCTAACACTCCCAGTCTTTTTTTTAGTAAAATTGTCACCCGTGATCCACCCCCTTCCTTCCTGCCAAACATTATGGTCATCAGTCAGTTGAGCAAGAAATAAAAGAATGTTTGGTAAGCGCATTATATTTACATTGTGTTTAAATGCAATACATCGAATATAATTTGCATTTGAATGAAAAATATTTGCATTACATTTCAATGTAATGTGTGTTTAAATGAAAAATATTTAAATTATATTTAGATAATGAATATGTGATACAATGGGTAAAAGTAAAGAAAAAAGAGAGAGAGAAAGAAAGTATGTGACATGATTAGTAAAAGTAATAGAAAAAATGAAATAATAAATAGTGATTGTATTAAATTTAAAATGTAATGTGATTAGTATTTGAATGTCATAATTTTGCATTTAAATGAAAATTACATTGTATTTGAACACAATACGAATATAATACGGTAAACAAATGAGATATGTCTCTTAATCTGTTGTCAACCCCAGAGGAATATTTACATGACCAAGAAAACTTGGATTAGAAAGAAGAGAACACTGTTAGAAGACAATCAAGAGAAGAGTTCACTAACTGTACCTATGCCATCTCGTTGTTTGTTCTTCCCAGTATGGCCAAGTTCTTTGAACAGACTTGCCGTTCTTTGTTTCAAGAACAATTACTTTCTTATCGACACTAGAGAACTAGATCCATCGTGCAAGCAAAGAGGGCTTGAAGAATTAATTAGGAAGGGCAACTTGGCAGATGGAGTTTGAGCCTC
The DNA here is from genome assembly GCA_035233585.1 of Antiaris toxicaria. NCBI lineage: Eukaryota > Viridiplantae > Streptophyta > Magnoliopsida > Rosales > Moraceae > Antiaris > Antiaris toxicaria. The sequence continues at coordinate 43,811,213 of CP141158.1, read as the reverse complement.
AGAGATTATGATTCTGCATCACTTTCAGAAAAATCAATGTTTGTCCTGTTCACTGAAGTGTCCTCGCCATCAATATTCTCAGTGATAAGAGGGTCGTCATTCCTGATAGCAGATTCGAATCTTTTGCGTCTCTCCTTTATAGCTTCAATCCTATTTTCAAACTCTTCATCAGTGCTAGCCAGCATGTAACGTAATTTCATATTGATCCTATTCTCTACTAGAATCTGGTGCCTTGGAATGATTCGATCATCAAGAGAGTAGCTGAAAAACCTACAAATAATTTCAATTTGGTCGGTAATGTACGAAATTAGACATATCCACACAAACTTTAAATTTGAGAGGAAGAAAAAGTTTGCTCAACGTCTAATTTTGTCAATCAAAAGTGGCAAGCACCATGAAAACATAGGCAATGAAAACAATTTCTCTTCTTTCGAGCCACATGAATTTGTCAGCACTTTCAAAGATGTTACAGTCAGATATGAGAAACAGATATCAAGGGAAGGTGTTTAACAGGAGTGAAGCAGTCAAGGAAATAATGTTAAAATTCCACTGAAGGTAACGACAGCAATATGTAATGATTTTTACCTTGGAAATTCAATCAGATCTTCCAAAGGGCGGACCATGGTCCTCCGCAAGTAACGATACTTGGGACGAAGGAGATCGACATTGTACCGGAGCAGCTTAGGAAAATCAGCAATCATTTCACCCAATTGTTGAAGACGAATGCCAAGCGACAGAAAATATTTTACATGGATCTCAAGCTTATGCACAATACTGCAGGCCAAGAGCTCTGGTCCCAAAGCTATAACCTTCCCAATATCCCTCTCACTTACTCCAGCTTTCGTCATCAAGAATATGACCTGTATAACATTCCAATTTCAATAAGTCACAATCAACCCTTATCTATCAATTTCAACATAAGAATGAAAAAGAAGCTTACAACAGTATCCCACCAAGGCGTTGCTTAATATGAAACTAGCTTAACTGAGGAATTACAAAAATAGGACACACCATATCTGTTTTACAACACAGCAAATAATTGTGAGAGATATACATTGCAGCATTCTTTGACCAACTTTCCTGTGTAGGAAATAAAATTAAATAGCTATAAACATAAAGCAGGTGTCATCAATAAAGATTCTAACCAGTGTCCAATGTTATTAGTTTTATATCAGAGACAGACTATGAAAGGAAAATTACTTGTACATCAGCTCAAAACACACTAAGACAAGTCAGAATTCGAGGTCAATTCATTCAAACCAACTTCTTCAACCAGATTTTTCATTTGCATTTTCTGGCTCAAAATGTAATACATCTAAATCTATCTATTAAATCTACATGTATATACACTCTCCCTCTAATATCTAGGAAAAGGACAGGAAGTAGCTAGGTGGAACAAAGGCAACTTAAAACAGAACTTAGATGAGAAAAGACAAACCACTGGCCGGATTTTCTTGTGGAGGCTGTACGTCAGCAGTGGAGGAAACTTTACAAGCATGTTGCCTATGGCATCATCTCGAATACCAATATCTTGAAAAAATTTTACCTTCATGACAAAACCAAATGAGGGTCAATTTTGTAATTAGGAAAAAAAAAATCTTGGAATCTGATTTTCTAATGTGGGTTGTATAAATGTCTTATGACTATAGTATTCAAGAACACAGGCAAAAACGACTGTGGGATCAACTTGTTGGTATCACAATCAAAAGAAAATCCAGCTACGTTGTTCAAATATTTCCGCAATAGTATAAGGCATTGGTTAGAAAGTTAAAAAATAATGCGTGGTATGCCATACCTTTGGCACAATGGTTGCCTCCAAATCAACACAGAAAACCATCGGTTTTATAGTAAGCATTCTCCTCATACCATCTCGTGAAATTCCATGGTAGTACAAATACTTAACTAGAGGCTTCCATCTTTCCTCAACGCTACAACCCATCAATTGTGGCTTAAATGCCAGTAATTTTCCAACTTCTTCATGATTAAGGCCAAACTCCTTTAAATAGTTAACCTGGAGTATAAAGAAAAGCATTTCACAATATGTCCATACAGGTTTGCAAAGCAGCAAGTAGTCAATAACAAGCATCCAGCTGAATCAAACCCCATATCAATTCTCATTAAAAAAACTTTTACACGAAGATATTAATTGGTTGGAATAATAGCTAACATAATCAGTGAAAGGAAGAGGCAAAGAGAGTGAACTACCTTCTCATTCATCTCTATTAGAGAATAATAGCCAAGTACCCTGGGATAATCAAACACCATTGTGCCAAAATCCTTCTCATTCATGCCCATATCTAAGAAGAACCCGACACGAGATTCCACTTCTTCCATGGTGTACGACAACAGCTGGGGACATCGACTAAATACATAGCCCATCCACTCTCTTCTAACTCCATTTCTCTCCAAATATTCAACAATCTCATCAGATTCTTTGTTCGTGCATTTGAAAAGCTTTTCTCCTGCTTTCAACATTACAAGTCCTATGAATCTCCCCTTGACATGCACCGACTTCAACCACTCGGCAACACGGCTAATGGACTCTAGATTCCCCTTCGTCATACAAATGAGCTTTGCAATTTGGGGATATGACAACGAATTATGCTTCAACCACCTGCACAAAAAATAATTAAAATCAAACAAATTATGTTTCAACCGCCTACACTACAAAGTTTATAGAAATAAAAAAAATAAAAGTATTACAAAACAAATAAACCGCAAGCCATGTAATCCTCCTCATCAGACTTCAAAAACAAGCAATCATCAATTCAATCCCAATGAGAAGCAAAAAAACTTTGCTGGTGTTCAACTTCTACCTAACAAAGTTACTACTTCAGGTTTCATGTTGTGACTATTACACGTACAAACAACTATATGTATATACAGATAGATACGTACAAACAAAGTTACTAGTATATATATATATATATGTGTAAGTAGGGCTTCCTGCTCCAGTGAATTATTCTTTTTTTTTTTTTCTATTCAATTTTACTTTTAAAAACTTCAAAATTTTCTCATTTTGCAACTGATTATCGCTATACAAGTCATCTTGAAAACTTTCTCCTTTAGTTACGCACAATAGGCTAGCTTATATACATGTATATATATTTATAACCTACCAGAAATGTGTGTGTGTGTGTGTGTGTGATATATATATTATATATAACCAAACAGTAATGAACATTTCTCAGCAGTCAAACTTTCAGCAAAATTCCGTAAGCTTCTCCTATTAATTTTGTTCTTATATTCCTCAGATCGTATTTGTAATTCCAAAGCAAACCACGGAGAGCTTTGGTAATTGATCAATTTCAATAAACTCAATTGAAAACTGGATACCTGTTCAAGGAAAGAACCATCAAAACAGGGAAACTTTTAGGTTACCTGATCAAAGGCACAACCTTGGAGTCCTGAATAACAGTCTTGGCGCGAACGTTGAAGGTGGAATCAGAGTACTCCGGCAACCGCTTGAGCGACGAAGCTTCGACCATCACGTAATCGAGGAACTCGCCCAACCTGTCCGTCACATTGCTGGCGTAAGTGATCCCAAACTTCCCCCTCCTCATCGCCTCCTTGAAAATCTCCGCCGTCACCTTCCTCCGGATCTCGATTGCCCTCACTATCATCTCCGTTTCGTCGTCGTCGCCTCCGTCTCTGAGCAGCAGAGACTGGACCGGCGGGAGGGAGGTGAAGACGTCGGCGTCGGCTGGGGACTGGACGTAGATTGAGCCGGGGAACTGAGGAGTCCGGCCCCGGACAAGGGAGAGCTCGAGGAGCCTCGCGCGCTCCTCCGGCGAGACGCGGCGGTGCTGGAGGTCCTCCGGATTGGGGAGGGGATCCGAGTGGTGCGGAGCCAGGGAGAGGTGGCGGAGGAGGAGGCCGGTGGACTTGGAGTTGTGGCGGCGGGGGTTGAGCTCCGGCGGCGGCGGAGGAGTTTCGTCGTCGCGGCGGCGGAGGAGGGAGGCGCGTAGGGGAAGAGTGGGGGAGTAGTGATAGTGGCATGGCTGACATGAAAGCATGTTTGGTGGGAGGAGAGGGAAAATGGATAAAGTGGCGCCAGAGACGGGGAGAGAGATTTTTGTATCTGCAATCCGGAGATTTTTCATTTTTTTTATTATTATTTGTTAAATCACATACTTATATTTATATATAATATATTAAATATATTTTATATTTAGATAAAAATATTTATTTTATATTTAAATGTAATATATATTTAAATGAAAAATATTTAAATTATGTTTTAAAATTAAAAAATTGGTATAATTAATAAAAATAATATAAAATAAAAAAATATAAGAATAAAAAATATTTTTAAAATATTTTATATTTAAGACATATTTGAAAATATTATATTTATAAAAATATATATTATATTTAAATAAATAAAAGATATATTGTGTTTAAATGTATGGTTGATATAAAATTATAAACAAATGTTCAATAAGAGAAATTTTTAATTGGATCTTATGAGCAGGTGGTCCCATGGTCTAATATTCATGGTCTAATATTCAGGACATTAGACGCTTAACCTAGCAATCTAATTTCAAATCTCGATGTGCCCTTTTCAATTAATAGAAAATAGCTTATAAAATTTTGAACATTGGGATTTGTTGGTTTATGATTGAATTTTGAAAAAAAAAAGATTTTTTTAAAATTTAAATTAGTTAATTTAATTATAATTTTTATTTATTTAAAAAAATAATTAAATTTTAAATTCATAATTTATAAATTAAGAGCATGTTTGTTAAATAAATTTTGATGTTACAAATATCAATTTTACACCAAACGTAAAGTTTTATATTCAAATACAATTATTTTTAATAATGTTACGAAAACAATTACTATTTAAAAGTTTTTTAAAACAATCATATCAACTTTTTAACCTTAACTATTTATCTTTATTTTTATCAATCACATCAACTTTTTAAATTTAAAATACTTTTATTCAAACAAATATTTTATTTAAATACAAAATAAATACTTTTTAATCAAATGTAACACTTAAAATAAATTATATTCAAATGTAATTAAAACAAAATGCGTTTTTCAACCACGTAAACAACCCGAACTCGTAATGAAATTAATATTATAAATCAGTTAGATTGTCTGAAACCGCTACTTTTTTTCTGTTCTTCTACAAGTTTGGATTTACCAACACATTCCTTGGAATAAGTTTTTTGTATTTTGTCACGCCTTTCATAGCAAATTTTCTCTCCAGTTTCTCAAATTGTAGCTGTAACTCACTCTCTCTCTCTCCCTCTAATTTTGTTTTCTATGTAGTGTTTTTCCGAGTAAGAATGAGAAGCTTTTCCTTACTCAGATCCTGCTGGTATAACATTTCAAGCAGAAAAAACAACACATAAAAATCACATCCCAAGAGAAAACGATACAAAACAATAGAACTGAGAACTGAAAAGATGTAAAATGCACCTTCCCTAATGGTTGTCTTTTTTTCTTTTTCCTTTTCTTGGTGAGCCCAACTGTGAAATCTGATTGTGAATCAAGGGATCTTTTAACAATTACAATTTACACTCCACAAGAGGATCGGAAACAAAACAAGAATCCCCACCCAAAAAAAAAAAAGGTAAAAAAAAAAAAAAGAGAAAAATTAATTTCATAAAAATTGTAGCTTGTTTTCGCCATAAACAAGCTGTCAAACAAATAAGAACCATATCCGCCAGTGGCACCCCTGAACCTTCTCCGCTTCCAAATTTTTCCTCTCCTAGATTCTTCACCATTTACAAATGCATTCTGCTTTGTGGGGGACATTTTAATCTGATGCTCTACCTTGTGTGCACCTTTTTCGCAAATGCTCCCGGATACAAAATAAAAAAAATCGTCTTGAAACATCGTCTCGACTTCAAAACCAAGAAGAAAAGCAAGCTGGGGGTACCACAAACAGGCACTCAGAATAGGAAGGCCTGTTGTATTATTGGCAAAAGAATCAAGAACAATTCAACATGTGTTTGGCTAGTCCTGATCCGGTCTTTCTATATCTTGTACACTAGTCGATGGTTCGGGGAATATCTCCCTGGAATGCCGTCTGCGTGAGGATGAATGCTCACCCCCTCCTCCTCCGTTCTGCCCACTTCCCTGTGAACCCGTCGTTCCCGAATGTTTTAAGCCACTCCCTCCTTCCATTTTGGTTGAGGAAACAGCTGGAATGACAGTTACATCGGACGAGCTACGCCAGCTACCAAACAAAGCAGCATTCCAAGACCCTCTAGATGAGGTTGTTCTGAGCCTCCCGGAGCCGGAATTCTCCTCTCTTACCACCTTCAAAGGGTTTTCCAGAGCCTTGAGAATGTATCTCATTGGAGGGCGCCTAGACGGCTTTGGATTTAGACATGACCGCGCAACAACGGCCATGGCCCATACTTCCTCAAGTAGGTCCTCGTCCACAATCAAAGATGGATCCACTATTTTCGTCACAAGTTCTTTCTCATATATACTAACGTATGGCAGTGTTTGATCTAACCACTCCTTTGACTGGCCATCACTCGAAGCACTGATGCCCAGTTTACCCGTTACCAGCTCAAGTAAGACCTTTCCAAAGCAGTAAACATCGTACGCGCAAACTGCTGTGGGTGTACCTGGAATTTTTAGAGAAACATGAACTTTAGTAACAATACTCATATGGCATAAAACCTATGTTCTTGAAAATAAATTCAACAGAGTGAATGATTAAGTTCATGAATTTTGATTCCTAAACATCTGTTCTGACTTTGTCACAGTTCATATCAGGCGAACAATATATTTTTTAATATCAGATATAAAATGAACTATTCGACTGCAAAACAAAAGGTTAAACAACACAAGCAAAACCTAGAAAAACCTTGAGACATTGGTCGCCATGTCACAGTCTGAAGCGCATACAGTATTGGTCCTTGTGTCAAAATACAAAATCCCTTAGAAGAAAACCCCCTGTTGTTTCAGACTTCCAGTGCGGTGTGCCAAATATGTTTGAGACTATCAGCATTAGCTTTTGATTTAGACCGCCTACAAGTAAACTGACTACCCAAACTAATAAAACAATCCTAAGACCAAGTATCCTACAGGGAATACCAACAGTTTACTAGAGAGGGATCTTTTGATTTAGTTGATCTTTTACTAGAGAGGGAGGAAACTTTCCGATCAGTACAAGTTAGCCGATCAAAGAACAAACCTCCAATCCCAGACAGTGATTTTATCGAAGACCGAGTTAATCAGGAAGAACACCTGAGATGATAGGAAGTTTAACATTCTATTCCAAGTATCTACCATCAAAATTTTTAAGTCAAAAAATTATGGCTATGAAATATTTACTGAAGAAAAAAAAATTTATTATGCTACTAAGTTTTGGAACATCATACAAGACCGCTAAACAGTATATTGGTCCTAAAGAGCTAAACAATCTACCGAGAGCGGCATATATGTTTTAACTATAAAAAAAAAGGATCAGAACAAAAAAAAAAATTATGAGAAACATTTTCAATATTCAAATTAGGACGTACCAGAAGCACCTTGCTCGGACGACCTGCATTATGAAAAGATACAGAATTAGACAACAAGCAAGAATGGGGTGGAAAAAGGTATAGATCAATTTGGCAAAAAGCCTTAAAAGAAGTACATATAAGTCAACTTTGCTTTGAGTCGAACTCACATTAGAAAAATTTACGACTACACCTAAACGTAAAATGTCTAATGTTTAAGCTTGCATTATCAAAAAACAAAATTACACATACTTTATGCTAGTTTATTGGTGAAGGTACCAGGGATTTAACATTTGGCATTGTAAGCAAAGAAATTCGGATAAAGACTAGTGAAAAGTAACATACAAGCTAAATCTACATATCCAAAACATGCAAAAAATAATTAAAATAGCAACTGAACTGGAAACTGAAAATAACCCATGTCCAAAATGATGTATTATAAACTTGTCAAAATCGTCATTGGTAAATTATCAACTGGAAACATGTGAACATTGAATACAAATGAAATACTTACTGTGGCAAACGCAGTAGCCTCGTAATCTTGCTCTGATGAATATCCCCTTCCTGAGTGCAGATCTCACTCAGGCTACCTAACCGCACTTCAAATTTATCATCAAGAAGTATACTGCTTGCTTGCACATCTCTTCAATGCCACAAAATAAAAGAAAAAAAGAAAATAAGCTACAACTTGAACCTCGATTTATCACGGAAGACACCTCAATTAAATATCATATGCTAACACTTATCACATTACAGCATTGTATAAAGATTGATATACTAAAGTGATAGTGTGATTATGATCACATTACAGCATTGCAAGGAATTTCGGTTATAAGCAAGTTTCATAAAGTCATAAGGTTGACTGCTTTACGGTTGGCCGAGAGTTTGAACAGACCAAAGTCGAACTTAAATTAAAGCAGCATGCCTTTAGAAAGAATTACAGACCAGGAAACAAAGAGGGTGTTTGGTTTTGTTTCCAAAACTGATTTCACGATTCCCTAGGAAATCGATTTCAAAATCGGTGTGAAATTGTGTTTGATTTGTATTGTTTTTGAAAACAGATTTCAAAACGAATCCAAAATCGCCTTTACTCCCAATGTAAAATTGAAAACGATTAAAAGTCGTTTTCTCTGATTTCATTTTTCCCATTTCTCCCATTTCTCTGATTTAATTATTATGGTTAATTAAGATTTAATTGATATAGTAATTACTTAAATATTATGGTTATTAATTTTTAATTCATTTTTCAATTAAAAAATTTTATTAATTTTTAATTTTTGGTATTCATAATAAATTTTTTTTAAATCAAACATAAATATATTTTTATATAATACTTATAAAATGACTGGTTTTCAAAAATATAACCAAACACAGTTTCATTTTTTTGTTTCTCAAAACATACACTCAGAAAATAAAACCAAACACAATTTCAGAAACGTTTTCAGAATTGTTTTCAAAACGATATCAAATTCAGAGAATTTGAAAACATAACAAATTTCAAAAACAATATCAAACGCTACCAAAATGAACTACTAAAAGTAAGAAAAGTTCGTGTAAGAGTCAAAGAGATGTATATGAAAATTTTTATCACTTTCTTGTTTCAAAAAACAGGATATCAGCAAAATACCGACAACGTGGAAAAAAGATGGTAACAAAAAGATGCAAGTTTAAAGATACCTATGCACGAGGGGTGGATTGCATTCGTGATGCAGATAAGAGAGACCCTCCGCCGCTCCTAACGCGATTTTCAATCTCGTGATCCAATCCAACGACTGTAAACCGTCATCCTCTACGTTGCTTTTCTTGTGTAAGGAACTCGATAAGTCCCCATTCGGCATGTATTTGTACACTAAGAACTTCTCATTCTCATTCTCTAAGCAATGTCCCAAAAAGGGCACAAATCTCGGGTGCGACACTTTGCTGAAGAAATCCAACTCGACAAGGTGCGCCTCCTTCTTAATCGACCGCAAATCAATCCTTTTGATGACCACAGGTATTCCATTTTCCAGCACGCCCCGGAAGAGTTCTCCTGAGTGACCATTCTTTATGACGCTTGTATCACTAAAGTCACTTGTGGCTTGGAGGAGCTGCTGATACGTAAACGCATCTCCTACGCTCGAATAGTTGATCGATACTTCGGGAGGCGGACTACTGCTGGGAGGAACCGGCCCGACACCAACTGCTCTTTGAGTGTTATTGCCTCTCTTTCGCAGAAATACAAGCACTAAAACCAGCAACACAGCCAAAAGCACAAGAAGACCAACCCCGCCAAGAACCGCAGCCAAAATGATTGTCCTCCTATTGCTCTTCTTACGACTCCCTCTCTCGGCCGCAGGTGGCGGAGCAGAACTCGGTGGCTCAAAACTCATACCCCTCGCAGCATAAAACGTTTCGCAGTCCGAAATAGTCCTTTGATTTCCCAAATTCTGGAGGCAGTTACCGTCAAGAGATGCATTGGCAACAACATAGTCAGGAACCCCGCCCTGAAAATAGTTTCCAGACAGATCAACCGAACCGAACCTTCTGAGCACAGGCGATAGCCCGCCATAAAACAAATTGCGGGAGATATTCAAGACCGCATCAGTAGTGGCATTGGCATTACTCAAGCTAGAATTAGGCAGAAAACCGGTGAAATTGTTTCCGGAGACATCCAGAAACCGCAATCCGGGCATCAACCAAACCGCGCTAGGAAGATCACCAACGAAAATGTTGTGGCTAAGAACTATGAACTCCAACCTACTAGGAGTGCCAAACAAATTGCCAGGCAAAGATCCATCAAGCGAATTGTTCCCGAGCAGCATTCTTTCCAGGCTCCGCAACGCTCGTAAATCCGCCGGTACCGAACCGGACAGCGAATTGGAGCTGAGATCAAGGTCAACCAAGGCGCCAAGGTCCCCAAGCTGAGCAGGAATCGAGGAAGAGAAGTTATTATTGGAGAAATTCAAAGCTTGAAGCTTCGACAACGTCCCAATACCGGGTGGAATCGAACCGAACAGCGAATTCGACGACAAATCGAGAAAAGAAAGGTTCTTCAGATTGGATAACGAAGAAGGAACAGATCCGGAGAAAGAATTTTTGGAGAGATCAAGAACGGAGAGAGAAACCAACGACCCAAAGCTGCTCGGCACATTGCCGGTGAGATTGTTGCCGGAGAGATACAAACCGGCGAGATTAGTCAAATTCCCGAGGCTGAAGGGGAGAGACCCGACGACGGAGCAAGAGCGGAGATCGAGGAGGCGAAGAGAGTTCAGGCTGCGACCGAACCAGTCGGGGATTGGGCCGGGGAGGGCGAAATTAGAGGCGTTGAAGGACTGCAACAGGGTGAGATTGGCAAGGCCATTGACGGCGAATTGTGGGTTCTGGCGGCCAAGACGGGTCCGCCGGAACCCGGAGATGTTGAGCCCGACGACGGTGCCGTTCTTGCTGCAGACAACACCGTTCCAGAGGCAAGGGTCGGTTTTCCTCGGCCAGTCTCGGCTCCGGAGCCCCAACGACGATCTAAGCTCGTACAGTGCCGTGAACTCGAGCCGCGAACTCAGTCTTTGTTGCTGCTCAAATGTGGGCCCGACAAGAGACGACAACACGAAGAAGATGAAGAAGAAGGAGGAGGACAAGGAGAAGGGCAGTAATCGTCTGCTACGCGGATCCACCATGGCTATAGAGATCCATCAAGTACGTAAGCTACGGAAAATACATGTGTTTTTTTTTTTTTCTCGGACTGCAATAATATTACAATGTTTCTGTTTCTTGTTCTTGTTGTTCTGTGCTTGGTCTCTGCTGCTTCTTGTTGTTGTTGTTGTTGTTGTTGTTGTTGTTGTTTCTCTCTCTAGAGCTTCCGACCAAGCGAGCTGAACCCAGTTTCTCTCTCTAAAAACACGAGAGGGAGATGGAGAAGAAGGAGCTTACCTTGATTTTGACAAGTTTTTTTTTTTTTTCTTGGGGTTCTGATACTTTCTTCGAACAGTTCGTGTACAAAAACAAACAACAAATCTGTATAACTTTCTTTCTCTTTTCTTTTCTTTTCTTTGCTTTTTTTTGTTCTTCTTTTTGTTTCTGTTTCTGTTTCTCTCTCTCTCTGTCTCTCTCTCTCTCCGCAACTACTCTTTCTGTCTCGCTCGCTCTAATACTTTTTTTCTTCGGTTTCTTTAGTTGACAAAGAGAGATGAGAAAATTAAAAACTTTGGCCAAAGAAAGAAACAATTGTTATATGTGAGCAAATTATTATATAGAACTCTTGTGATTGAGAAACATTGAGAAAGAAGAGAAAATAAAAAAATGACAAAACTAAAAAGGCTGACCAAAGAGCTTCTTTGGACTATCACTCTCTCTCTCTCTCTCTTGTTCGTTTTAGAGAGAGAAAGAAAAAGTATTTTTATTGTATAATTTTTGGACAAATATAGTTATAAAAACGGTAATAAGTATGGTAAGAAATCTTTATCTTAAATTGAAATTTTAAAATTAAAAAAAGGTCAACACGAGGCTGGTGACTCAGTGAGTCAGGCGTGGGGGGAGACTCCGTGCCGGATTTTAATTCCCAGGGGTTTGACCACCGGCAATCTCGCTTTTCCCAGCTAAGCCCCAATTCTATATCTACAGCTTTCTTTCTTTCTACTAAAATAATATCTTATTTTTGGTGTTCTTGATTGATTTTTAACTCTTTTCGTGATACAATTTTTATACGGAGTTAAACATATTTTATTTACATTATATTTAAATATATTATATTAAATATAATTTATATTTAAAAAAAATATTTATATTATATTTAAATATAATATATATTTAGATAAAAATATTTAAATTATATTGTGATAATAAATATATGATGTGATAAATGAAAATAAAATAAAAAATAAAAAATATGTGATTTGATTAATAAAAACAATAAAATAATAAATAATAATTATATTAAATTTAAAATATAATATAATTAATATTTAAATATAATATTTTATATTTAAATAAAAATTATATTATATTTAAATATAATGTGAATATAATATTATAAATGAATAGGATATAAACGTAGGGGTGTGTGTATTAGGCATGTGAATCAGCTATTTGTTTTCCTCTCTTATTTGCTTTTAATGACTTTTTATTATGAGATTTGTGTGAATTAATTATGAGGGTGGCGGTGAAAACGCTGATTTTATTGCGATTCCGACATCCAACGGATTTAAGGAAGTTCCACTAAAGAGGGTCCAAGCTGTAAAATCAATGGAATCTTTTTTAAACGATTTGATTCCTAATTTTTTTAGGAAATTACGGTGTGGTTATCTATCTTTTTTCCTTTTTCAGCTCCTTAAATTCATTAAAAAAATACAAAATAATCTTTTTTTGTTTAATAGAAGTTATAACTTTAATTAAAAAAATATTATATGAATCATGCATGATTTATTATTTAAATGTGATAAAAAAAGATTATATGATTCAACTTACATTTATCATACACATTATTTGTTTCATCCAATTTTCTCTTTAGAAGTAAAAATGCTTATTTTGCATCCTTTCCAAGATTTCAAGAAGATTTTAGTAAAAATGAAAAGGTTGGGATCAAATCCAAACTTCGTCAAATATTATAGGCCAAATAGGTAATTTATGACAGGAACTATCATTTTTAGAGATTATAGTTTTAGTCTTAGGAAAGATCTCAAATTCAATATCAGATTTGATTCAGTACCGTTATCATGAATGTGAACTTTAGGGGGCGTTTGGTAAACGCATTGCATTTTGATTGTATTTGAATGAAATTTGTTTTTTAAATGTTGTATTTGGTTGAAAAGTATTTGTTTTGTATTTGAATGAAATGTGTGTTTGGATGAAAAGTATTTTAGAGTTGAAAAGTTGATGTGATTGGTAAAAGTAGAGATAAATAGTAAAGTTGAAAAGTTGATGTGATTGTTTTAAAAATGTTTTGAATAGTAATTGTTTTCGTAGCACTGTTGTAAAATTTGTATTTGGTGTAAAATTGTATTGTATTTGAGTGAAGTTAAAATGAAATATTTTTACCAAATGTCCCCTTAGTTGTTAAAAATGTGAATTAACGTAATAAGAAATATAAAAATAGAGATATTAAAAAATATTATATCAATATTAAAATCTATATATTTAAATCTGCTTGTATACAAATTTACATTTTTATTAATTAAAATTCACGTTCATGTCAGTATACCAGATTATATCCACTATCAAATTTGAAACTTTGTGTTTAGTCTTACTATAAATTGTGAATACTTTACTATGACACATTCTTAGAATCAAAAATCCTTTTTTATTTTTTTTTTCTCAAATTACAGATTATGGATTTAAATTCTATATAACTTATTGTAGAGTTATGTAAACTATCACTATATTATATATGTAATTATTTTATAATAATCTTTTTATTATTTTTTTTATTATTTTTATTTTTATTTTTATTTTTATTTTTGAGAGAGGCTGAGTTGGAAAAGATTTTTATGTGAAATTGGCAGGTTGGCTGGGGGATAGAGTAGGTGAATTATGTTGTACAGTGTACAAATCAGCCCCGGTGGCCTTTTATGGATGGGTGGCCAAATTCTTAATTTTTTTCCCCCCTTTCTATAATGTTCTCTTCAAAATGCTCACAAAAAATATAATTAAAAAAAGGTTCCTTTAAGCAACAAAAAATCGGAATAAAAAAAGAAATATTTGAAAAGGGTTACACTAGTCCTATTCCTTTCCTTTTTAACTATTTTTATCTTTCATTCCTTATTTTGTGCTCCTTTGCTCTACGGCAAATTGATATGTTTCTGTCAAAAAAAAAAAAACAAAAACAAAAACAGCATCAACATGATTAACGAAAAAGAAAACACAACTACATGAATAGTTTTGTGTTGTGAAAAACAAAATGAGTTTTGTTCCCATCATCCAAAGTGTAAAAAAGAGCCTTGAAAATTAGTGGTATTCATATGCAGCCTATTTCCCTAATTTTATGGCCATAATGCCTTTGATTTCAGTCTGAATTTATACTTAATAAGTTCAAGATTCATAGCCCAAAACTCAAGGAAAATGATTGGGTGGGCATTTGCTAAAATTTAACACCTCCCCTAGTTTGAAATGAAAAAAAAAAAATCTAAAATATTAGGCTTGATCTTGTGAATTTGATTTCATTTATTGAATAGTAAACATATATCGGATTCTTGATGTATCATTCTTGCTTTTCGTATCATGTTTTGTTTGAATTAAAGCATCATGTTCTGGCTTTTCGCATCATGTCCAATTTGAATTAAATTATTTTCTAAAATTTAACACCTCCCCTAATTTGAAATGGAAAAAAAAAATGATTCTACATTATTAGGCTTGATCTTATGAATTTGATTTCATATATTGAGTTATAAACGTATACTAGATTCTTGATATATCGTTCTTGCTGTTCACATCATGTTCAGTTTGAATTAAAACATTTATGGCACTTATTACTAATATAAAACACAAATTCTGAAAAGATGTTTGGTCATATTATTAACCCATTAACATATTTACCATCAATATTCAGTAATCTTAGTCGAAGGTTATACCCAATCAATAGATCATAGCAGTATTAGACCTATGGAGGTGTGAGTGAAACTGAACCATCTTTTTAAATAGAATTAAGTCGGATATTTTTCGTTCTATTATAAGATTTGTAATTTCTCTTATAGACAATAAAAATGAAAATAATGATGGTGAAAGTGATCCCCTGACCCACAAAATAAAAAATAAAAATTATTAGCAGATTTACAAGATTTTGAAGGTCCAAAATGCAAACATGTGGTGGGCATCATCAACCCTATCTTGAGTAGTTAAAATTCGAACTGAGAAATCAAAAGTTGCTTTCCCCCAAATTCAACAGAGTACATTTCAAGTAGATGTGTTCTATCTCTTAATGGTATCTGTGTCATTTGTTATTTTCCAATACGTTGTCTAATGTTGTCAACTAGTCTTTGTGAACCTCAATAAATACCCATCTTCTTCATCTTTGATTTCATTTCTCCCTTGTAAAACCGCGTTTCTCTTTCCTTTTTTTTTTTTTCTTTTCATTTTTTTCCTGAATACTCTATCAACTTGTTTGAAAAAAATGAAAAAAGAAAATGATATTCAAAGCGATAGTAACCCCATGCTTTTGAAATTTAGCTCAGGCTTCCAAAATGTAAGTGCCCAAAAAGAAAATTGGTCATTTATTCTAGGCAAGAGGGTCAGAGGTTCGATATTTTGAATATGCAATTTGCCCTCTAAAATGTAGATCAATCTCCTTTTCACCCAACTTTTGATCTAAGAGGAAAAAAAAAAATGAAAACCATTAATCTCTTTTTATCGAAGAAGGAAAAAACAAAAAAAGGTACGGAATGTTTGAAGTTGAAAACAAAATGATGATGTAAGATGATTATAGTCAGCAGTCTACTTTTCTTTTATTAAAAAAAAAAAAAGTTATAAGAGAAGAGTATTCTCAAATAACTTTGTGATAATTAACCAAGCTGAATAATACATACATCATTATAAGATGAGACGACTCGGATATGAATTTTCTTTCTTAAAACGTTTGAGTGCTTTGCCACTCTATCTCGATTCTTACTAGGCCTATAATCACCATTCACCAAACTGGGTTATTTCAACTTTATGCCCAGATCAATTTTAAATTTTTAACACCTAATTCTGGAGTTATGTCCTAAATGCCAAGTTCATTTTGTCAAGACTATGTTTATTAAGTAATGTAGCTTTTTTTTTTTTTTCTCTCTAATTCAACTGTTTTCAGAGTGTATATATCAACCCTTGACATAAGTGACAATTTTGTGAACTAATTTTGGTGCATCTGTTGCTGTGTTACTCCTTTTCCTCTCCAAATTGTCTTTAACTTCTAGAGAGAGAGAGAGAGAGAATTTTCTGCTCCAAAGCTGAAGTTAGCGTGCATGGTAAGTTAAAAAAAAAGAATTATGCTTATTGGCTTTCATAATTCATTTTAATCAACAAATTTATAAGTGTAATTATTCATCAATAAGGCTCGCCATAAGCATGTTTTGGTTACAAAAAATTCATTTTGTATAAGAATTCTCATTCATCTCGAACACGGTTATTCATAAAAGTAGACATGAAAACTTTGGTATTTAATTAGAGAAGGTACACTGATCTTTTAAAGTTTTCACCCACCAAAGAAGACTTGTTTGCAAAATAGACATGAATTCTCTTGTTGTAAAATTTGTTTAAATTTCCACAAGGACATGTTTACCAAGTCGTGAAATAAATATAATGAGAAAGGTAACAAGATTAAAAATTAGAGTAAATAAATAAATAAATTAGGACTGTATTGATTTCATTATTAGTGATTATTTATCTATTAGATAGTGTTATGGGAAACAATCTAATTACATTTTAGGGTTTACTAAATTTAAGAATGTTAATCTTATCAATGTAATAAGTACTACAATTTTCTTTTGCATGATCAAACAATTATTGGCACATGAAAGCTTATTAAGTATAATCCTTTGTTTGGTAGAATGGTAAAGGGAGAAGAAGGAAATTACAGAGAGATTATGTAAAGGAAAATGGAATTTTAGTTTTTTAGTAGATAAGAAATTGAGAAGGAAAGAAAATTGAAAATCTATATACCCCATCACTTTTTAATCCTTCTAACTTTGGAAAGAAAAGTAGATCGAAAATTTTTGACAAAGCAAATGTAGATAAAATACCTATTTCTTCGAACGATATGAATTATTTTATCGATAATGACTCTTTCTACGTGATTGATTTTTTTGTTTTGTTGTGTTGATGTTTGTATGTAATAATGACAATGTCTTTGCCTTTTTTATATAGATGTTTTATTTTTATTTATTATTTCTAATAATGGAGGTGGTTTTTTTACCTTTCGAATTAATTTTTTTTTGTCAAATCTAAGTCTTTACGGAATTTTTAATCCTAAAAAAGTTGTTTTTATGCATAGTGAATAGTGGCCCTCAAGCTGCTGAGTCTTGGTTCTCGATTAATCAAGAAATTATATTAATTGTTAGGGCTTTGTTAAAATGAATTTTACATGTGGTCAATTTCAAAGCTTGATTGATAATGTATTCCAATCCATCAAATATAAATTGTTACAATTTTTTTCTTTTTTCTCAACTTTTACTATTTTAATATTTTTCAATCTATTAAATAAAGATTTTAATCCATCTCCATATATAAGCCCTCAATGCTTCAAGGTATATATCCATTTTTAGGATTCAAGCACTTTGCTGATGGATCTATTCTTATTAAAGAGTTTTGTCTCATGTAATATAGGATCATTTGTTATGTTTGATATTTTTGTTTATCTCTCTATTGAGTTTAATCAAAATTTCCCTTTCAAATAAATAAAAAATTCAACCTGAAAAAAAGAAAAAAGAAAAAAGTTGAATCCCCATGTTGTAAGAAAAACTACATTTGAATCCCCTCTCATTAATTAAATTTTATAACTTTGTCCCTCCCTAATAAAAACTTATCTTTCTCTCTCACTTTCCCCGCCCCCACCCCCCCCCCCCCCCCAACAGCACCCCTTTAGAGAATATTATGGCTCTGTCATTATAGCCGAAGGCAACTTTTTTTTTTTTTAATGTGGCCATTGAAAGCATAGCCATAAGGCATAGCAAAACAAGTCAAAAATATAATTTCATTTTCCAGATAAGTCTTTGGTCCAACAACCTGAACCGTAGCTAACGTGTGGTCCTATATCTTTAGTTTTCTTTACTTTAGGATCAAGATGGAGATGCCCAATATATTGACTTCTTAAATAAGTTATAACTTAGTCACAAATATTTTAATAAAAACAAAAACAAAAAAAACAAAAACTTGAATTAGACGAAAGATATTCAGCAATCCATATGCATTTCTAGTAATTTTAACTGTGAAGGTATACAGTGCCGTGTTAGAGAAAGACATGGAAAAAACAATGATATCGATATTGATTGAAGTGGGGTTTATTTACATATAAAGTTAATCAATTTTATTGGATTGATGTATGGTTTGTGTCCAATACCCTTAATCATGCTCATGTGGTAAGTCCACTACACTCTTGACATCCAGATTTTAAATTCGAATATCTATCATGCACATTAAGAGAAACAAGAATTATTTTATAAGATAATATTAAAAAGTATTTGTAAAATATTATTTTGCATTGTCATATTGTTATAAAGTAACTTCAGTTAGTTTTATATATTTTATCATGTAATTGTAATTTAATTTGATAATTAGCAACGTATTTAATTGTGGTTATAAATATAGTTTAGTATAATATCGTACTTAACTCTACTTCTTAAAAATGTAGAGTTCGAATTTCTTATTTCAAAGTTAAAAATAATAATAATAATAACACACATAACCGCTAGATCACTGCCTACAAAGCTTTATTAAAAAAGAAATAAATTGACACATCACAAACAATTACCTCATGTATTATATCCTTAAATTTCAAGGGTGAAATGTGGGGGCCCGCCCTGCTGTAGAGGCTCTACAGTGCTATTATAGTCAACTCTGTAGTTAACCGCAATAGTCTGCAGGCCTCTAGGGTCACCAGCAATCATGCTGAACTGAAAACTTGCTTGTTAATTTTGCGGAATAATTTTTTTTTCTTTTTATTAATCATAAACTGTTCGAGAATATGATAAGGAAATCATGTTAACAAAATAACATGCCCTGAATCATGATTCCCCTGTCACATAATCTTAACTTGAAATCTTGTTCTTGAAACTACATGGTTTAAATTTCAAAATCTGTACAGTGGAAGACTTAAGGGTGACCAAATCCCTCGCCCAATCCTCCCCGGCATGCATCTTCCCTGTTCGTCGTCCACCGTATACTACTAGTGAACAAGTCTCTTACCTGCAACATGTGAACAAACTGATGAACTATGAGCTCAGTAAGTTCAAACATAAAAACATAAAATATGACATGCTGTACTGCTGTGCTCATGCATGAAACTGGACTCTGTAAACATGCTCGTGGCTGAAGGGTTTGTCTTAGGACATTATTTGTTATTAAGTTCTGGTTTTGGGCCCTTGATTGGTAGTACCGACATGTTAGCGCAACTGTGAGCGGTACTTTAGTGCTGACCTCCTCAGTCTTAACTGATGCTAAACATGAAAACCTCCCCGTGGGTCAAGAGGCCGATACGCCAATAACTAGTTTAATTACCATCTTGCTGGTGTTCCAACTAGGTAGCACACTGATTGCCCCCACAGTCGGAACCTGTTACATGAATTACTGGGGTGTGAGTTTTATTAGCACACTAAAGTGCCTTGTGCACCTACCTGTTTTTGTGTTCTGGTACCTATCTGACATGTGTACTGAAACATGCAACTCTACATGTATGACATGAACTGACATAGATATCGTGATGCAGATAATCAATGTCTAATATACACGTCATACAACCTACATAACATCATAATGTAACAAGCTTGTCCACGTTGCAGTCAGGACAATGCTTGAACTTACAGAAAATCCGCTAGCGTGAGCCTTTGCTGCTATGGGACTGCTGTATCGAGATCTCTGGCTCAAACTCCTATAAAAAGAATAATCACTGGTTATTTCCAATACTCATCTTATACTGGAAATATGGCAAAACATGAAAATTTTCATTTCCAGACTCTTTTTTTTTTTTTTAACTCTCTGGCTTCGAACACGCCCTTCTACATGGCCGTGTACCTCTCTGGACTTATATGCCTGGCCGTGTACTTCGTGGAACATGGCCGTGTATACTTACACGGGTGAATACACGGCCGTGTTACTGGCCGTGTACTACTCTGGACTCTTACACGGTTACTTACACGGCCGTGTTTCTGGTCGTGTTTTCCTGCTGTCTAACATGGTCTGCTATACGCCTTCCCTTAACCGTGTGCCCATTGACATGGCCCATACACGGCCGTGTTCTTGGCCGTGTACCTCTCGGGTCTGATTTTTCTTGCAACACGGTCGTGCATATGGGCATGTTCGGGGCTGTGTACTGAACACGCCCGTGTTCATACCAGAATCAAGATTCTGGGTCCGAACTGCTCTGCTCTGATTTTCTAAGGCTTTTATGGCCTTTGTTCTACTTCTTACACTCGAAATCAATCTCCATAAGATCGTTTCAAGGTATCTACTACATTTCTACTATCACAAATCCATGATTACATAGCAACAATTCCACATTTTGCTCATTTACACCTCTTGACTCAATTTTTGAAAAATCTGAGCTTTCTTCAAGAAAACTCACTAAACTCGGTTTTCTAAACCATCCACTCATGGATTCGTGTTTGAAAACATCTAGACTCGAATCATGTTTCGATTTTAACCGAAAACCTCAACATGATTCACTCACATTCTCCTTTTTTTCACTTAAAACCCAGATTTTTCATCCGAAAAAGCAAGAGAAAAACGAGAGTTTACCTTGCTTGAATCTTGTGAGTTTCTTACTGCTGATTCGTGACCAAAACTCGATCGATCTGTTACTGGAACAAGAAAATCCAAACTTGTTTGGATTTCCTTTTTCTTCTCTCCTTCTTTCTCGGTTTCTCTTTCTCTCTTTCTTTCTTTCTTTCTGCCGACTGCTTCTCTTTGCAGCTAAGGGGATTAATTTGCCCCCTTTAACTCACGTGCCTCTCCCTCTCTCACTTGCTTTCTTGTATTTTTATTTTTTATTTTTGGAATGTGCAAGGGTTTGTTTGGCAATTCTTTTGGCCATTGATCAATGTGGCTCACTTGTGTGCCATTGATCTCTTAATATGTATTTTTTTCCACATACTTTTCTATTAATTTTAGAACATCTTAAATTGAATTAATGCTTAGCTTTTAAACTATATTCATTAATTTATCATCAAATTTTGATTAAAAACTCAATTAATCAAAATTTTCCTTTGCTCTTTATTCTGTAACATGTCTCACTATAAATGTACATTTATTTACATATTTTGTACAAATATTTCCGAGAACGTAGATTTCTCGGTTATCACATGAAATATATCGTAATAAAGAAAATTTTTTGGTAAGATAGGAAAACACAACTTATTGGTTGAGCTCAGCTTTGTATTGTCAAATTTATATAAAATTTTTCATTTTGTATTTTTTTAAATGTAATTTTTATTGGATCTAAATTATACACTATAAATCTTTTTAAAAATTTTTTGTAAAATTATATAAAGCTTAAAAAAAAAGTAAAAATACTTCTAAAATTATAAGCTTTTCCTTATCAATTATTATGGCATATTATTTCAAATTTTGAGATAGTAAAGTTGTAAAACTGAAATGACAAGAGGTAACCATTTTAAAAGGATTTCAAATTCGAATAAAATATATTGAATATGAGTTTAATCATATATATATATATGAATGCACATATATAATTATATATATATATTTTTTGCTTAACTTGCATTAAATATGAATATGAAGCATGTACAATATTTAGCTTATATACATATATTTTCTTTTTTCTGTCAAGATGCAATTTGCTTGTATTACCAAATAGGAAATGGAAAATTGAAAGGGGTAATTAAAATAAAAAAAATGGATTTGGGCAAAATTTACAATTGGGGAAATAATATTCACTTGCACTCAACAATGATGCATCCACAAGGGGAGCCTGAGTGGAGGGAAGTCAAACATTCATGTAGTGGTCAACACTCTGCTTTCCTTTTTGTATCAGTGGATCCCTCCGCAGTTTCATGCAGACACAAGGTCCCAGCCAATAATAATGAAAGGCCACAAAAAGGCGTTGATGTCAAACAATAGGATTCTAGACAGACAGCAACGGTAGTTATATTTCATAATGTTTTCCTTACCTTGAGTATAAAGTTTTGGAATGAAATTTTTATATTAGAGTTAGGTGCCATTTGGTACTAATATTTCATTTTAACTTCATTTAAATATAATATAATTTTATACCAAACATAAATTTTACAACAGTGCTACGAAAACAATTACTTTTTAAAACATTTTTAAAATAATCACATCAACTTTTCAACTCCACTATTTATCTCTACTTTTACCAATCACATCAACTTTTCAACTCTAAAATACTTTTCATCCAAACACACATTTCATTCAAATACAAAACAAATACTTTTCAACCAAATACAACATTCTAAAAACAAATTTCATTCAAATACAATCAAAATGTAATGCGTTTACCAAACGCCCCCTTAATTAATTTTTTAAAAATTAATTATAATTTTTATTGAGTTTTTAGAAATAAGAATTTTTAATCAAGACTTGACGTCCAAACGGATGTTAATCTGATCAAAATCATTAATAGAAACATTATGTAAAACAAATATGATATGATATATAATAGACTATTATAAACAAAACTTTTTCGTATTCTATCATAAAATTCTCTTTGAAAAATGAAAACCCATGATAGGGTTTGAAAGTATACTCTTATTCCGGGCTTTACTTTGAATCATCCATTATGTAATAGATCTTATAGATTTTGTTAAACATTTTTTTTAAAAATCTCTATATGATTTTTTTACATGATGTAACGTACATAAAGAGATACCAAAGAAAGCTAAACCGGCAACGGGGTGAGTGGGGAATGTATTGTTTGTAGGAACATGTTTATAGTATCCAAATTGTACAATTTTTTTTAGCCAAAAAAAAAATTGTACATGTTTTTACGTATTTTCAATCAAATATCTAAATTTCACACTTTTTCAAAAAACAAGTAAAATTACGTGCATTTATCTAAATATGCACTATACACATTTAAATATACACTGATACATAGTTTTGAACCCATAAATATTTTATCGATTTTTTCTCACTAATATAAATGTCTTTATTTTTACCCTAAAAAATGTGTTTACTTTTTTAATATTTAAAATTTTCAATCTTTACATACACACATATATTGGATTTTGAGATATTGAATTTTAGATCCTCACCGAATCAATATATACATATATATATATATTTTGAATTTGAAGGTAGGGAATTTGAATATTATATCTTTTAAGTAGAGGAGGTGTGAAATAACTATATGGTTATGACTAAAATCATAAATTAATATATTTTTTGCACTTATGATCCTATCTTATAATGATTATATTCTATTTCTAATAAAAATTCAAAGTAATTTTATTTTTATTTTTTTAAAATTAGAAGTGGAGAAATTTGAACTCTTCACCTTTTGGTAGAGTTGGTGTAGGATTACAGCAAGATCATACCTGCAACCAAAAATTTAAGTAAATTTTGTGACCTATAAAAAATGATAATTATGATGTTCTTAGGAATTTTTCAATTTTTATTTAAGTATTTTGTCAAAATGTGTTTTTTAAAAAAGAATTAGACATGTATATATTAGATATACGTATGTGTTGTATATACATTTTTTACGATTAATTATTCATCATATTTTTTATTTTAAATTCTTGCTTTTATTTTTTGCTAACCATGATTAAAAGTGAATTTTGAACCATTAACTGTACTTTTAATTTTAAATTTCAGCTCAAATATATTCAAGAGATAAAATTTTTTCTACTGTATAAGCTTCCATACGAATGTATTCACGATGGGTAAATGTTCTAATTTTATTACCTCCCATTTAAATAAAATGCTATTGAAATGTGTCTCTGGTAAAGAAAATATAGAAATTATTGTAAATAGTATTTTTTATGAAACTAAATAAAGTAAAGAATCTGATTTTAAAATATTTGAATTAAATAGCGGTAAATAGAAAATTTATTAAGAAAAACACATCATTTATTTTTAAAATAGTTGAGGTATATAACAACAAATATTTGAGGTAAATTATCTAGTAAAATCATTATTTATTACTACTTATACCAAATATTTTTTAATCATGTTATTTACTTCAATTATTAAGTTCTAAAACGTTTCTCTCAAGAAAATATTGACAATATTAAATTCATGGCCATAAAAAGAGAGGGATATCCAAACAAGCATAGAAAATGATTAAGTTAGTTGTTGTTGTTGCTTTTTTTTTTTTTTGGTCGTGTAAGAATTGTCAACCATTCAACATGAAAATGGCTCATGCAAAAACAACTTAGTTTTTTTTTTTTTTTTTGGTCGTGTAAGAATTGTCAACCATTCAACATGAAAATGGCTCATGCAAAAACAACTTAGTTTTTTTTTTTTTTTTTTGGGACCATTTCTCCTTAGAACAAATAAAGATGACCCCTCTAATTAAATAATAATAATAATAAAGATGGCCCTGCACATTAATTTACAGACCAGTGCCTTCTTCAATTAAAATGATTTGGTTTGGTGTGCCAATTAAGTCCAAACACAAAGACAGTCAAGCATAACAAACATTATTGCATACATAGAATTAATCCATCAAATTTTATATATTAAGATGACAACACTATATATCTAATATTTTTAATAATAGTAACAATAAGGTCGTTGTTAAATGATTGGAATAAAGTAAGTTTCCTAAATTTTTGCCAAGTTGAAGTTTTCTTGTATAACCAGCTTTCTGCTGATAGAACAACTCACTACGTCTCTTATATCTCTAACTATGGAGAAAAGCAAAACAAGTTTTGTGTTTTTGTTTTTTTGAACATGTTCCCAATGTATGAATTTCCATTGATTTGGGTTTTTTTTTTTTTTTTTGATAATCACAGAAATAAACATGCCAACGCAATTACTGCATTAGAAAAGGTTGATTTTGATTTTTTGTGTGAGAAAATGACCAAGTCAGTCAACGACTACTTTTTTATTTTGTTTTTTTTTTGGCTGCTTGTCAACGCGCGGCCAATTGTGTCTGCCACTTGCATGCTCTTGCTTTTATGTGGGCCGCTCTAATGTTTAGGCTACAAGCGTACACACTTCAACTTCTATAATTTATATTGTGTTTGAAGGGATTTTAAAGTCAAAATTTTGGAGGGGATTGGAATTTTATATTTAAGAGAAGACTTTAAAAAAGGCTTTGTGATATAAAAAATATAGTAAAAATTTGAAATTTGTTTGGAAAAATATATAAAAAAAATTAGATTTTATTTAATTTGTTTTATCATTATAAGTATTTTGACACAAGAATTATCTAATTTTATTTTTAAATGAGAAAGTTATGTACTTTCAAGTCTCGTTTGGAGGAGGTTTTGAAAAAGTAGTTTTTGAGATATATGTATTAGAAATTAGATAAAGTTTGTAGACTTGTGTTTGTGGTAAAAAATTTTAGAGTAAGAAATTTTTTAAAGATGCATGAAAATCATTGAAAACCATTGGAAACCAATTTTCAACTACAAAATGATTTGAGATCTAAACGTAATTAGGTGGTTAATTTTCTATACTGTATTAATTGGGTGTGTAAAAAATTTTTTCAACCCATCCAATCTTCATGAAAATGGGTTGAAAAAAATCCCAAAAACCCTTCCAACCCACCCAATGTTCACTCTATTTTTTTGGGTAAAATAATGTTCACTCCTAAGTATTGTTCAGATTATTGGAATATATAGAATGCATTATTTAAATATATAATATAGATACAATTCTTTGTGATGCTGTGAAAAATACTGCTAATTTTTTCAATATCCTTACATCTCTTGCCATCCTCATAAATTATATTTATTTTATATTGAATTATTAATAAGGTTATATTAGAATTTGTTTTCTTTACGTAAAGATTGTGATACAATTTATTTTGGAGAACAAGTCATGATTTCTCTTTCTTCCCATAAATTTTTTTATTTATGGTTGAATTTTTGAGTCATTTATATAATTTTTAATATAATGCACAACCTGCCGAACTTAAGCAAATAATAGAATGTGGAAAACAACTAAGCCTAATGCATGATTGTCATACGCCTTCAATAAAGGTATAACAAACAAGAGGACTATTAGAGTGTGAAGAATGATTTGGGGATAAGTGGCAAAATCGATGAGATGACTTCAAACAGTAGAATGTGGAAAACATGCACCACCACCGTCAATGTCGGGAGCCGACACCAGTGTGGCGGCCCGCCCTACTGTAGAGGCTCTACAGTGCTACTACGGCCAACTCTGTAGTCAACCGCAATAGTCTGCAGGCCTCTAGGGTCGCCGACAATCATGCTGTACTGTAAACTGACTGCTAATTTTGCGGAATAAATTTTTTTTTCTTTTTCTTTAAATACATAAACTGTTGAGAATGTGATAAAGAAATCATGTTAACAACTGATCATGATTCCCCTATCACATACTCCTGTCTTGAAAACTGTCTCTTTGAAAATTACATTCAAAATTGTACAGCGGAAGATTTAACTGGTGACCCATATCCCTCGCCCGATCCTCTCCGGCATG
The DNA here is from genome assembly GCA_035233585.1 of Antiaris toxicaria. NCBI lineage: Eukaryota > Viridiplantae > Streptophyta > Magnoliopsida > Rosales > Moraceae > Antiaris > Antiaris toxicaria. The sequence continues at coordinate 43,784,493 of CP141158.1, read as the reverse complement.
CGTCTATCCTGTTCGTCGTCCACCAATATACTACTGGTGAACAGGTCTTTTACCTGCAACATGTGAACAAACTGGTGAGCTATGAGCTCAGTAAGTTCAAACATAAAAACATGTAACTAACATGCTATACTACTGTGCTCATGCTGTACTACTGTGCTAATGTTGTACTGCTGTACTCATACTGTACTGCTGTACTCATGCTGACTGCTGTACTTATACTGTACTGCTGTGCTCATGCTGACTGGACTTTGTAAACATGCTGTACTGGCTGATTGTTTAGTCTTAGGACTTCAATCTTTTACTTTAGCTCTGGTTTTGGGCCCCGGATTGGACGTACCGACATGTTAGCGCAACCGGGAGCGGTACTTTAGTGCTGACCTCCTCAGTCTTAACTGATGCTAAACATGATAACCTCCTCGTAGTTCGAGAGGCCGATACGCCAATAACTGGTTAATTACCATCTTGCTGGTGTTCCAACTGGGTAGCATACTGTTTGCTCCCACAGTCGGAACCTGTTAATCTATTTACTGGGGTGTGATTTAATCAACACACTAAGGTGCCTTGTGCACCTAACTGTTCTCTGGTTCTGTTACTGTCTGGTCTGTGTACTGGGACATGCAACTCTATATACATGACATGAACTGATGTGAACTGACCTGTGCTATGACTGGCATAAACTGACTTAACATCGTGATGCAGACAATCAATGTCTAACAACACGTCATACAATATACATAACATTGTAATAAAGCAAGCTTGTCTACGTTGCAGTCAGGACAATGCTTGAACTTACAGAAAATCCTCTAGCGTAAGCTGCTGTTGCTCTGGGACTGCTGATTTGGGGTCTCTGGCTTGGACTCCTATAAAAGGAAAAATCACTGATTATTTACCATATTTAGCTTATACTGAAAATATGGTAAAACATGAAATTTTTCCTTTCCAGACTCTTTTTTTTTTTTTTACTCTCTGGCCTCGAACACGCCCTCCTACACGGCCGTGTTCGTGCCCGTGTACCCCTCTGGATTTTAAGCCTGCCCGTGTAATCTCTGGAACATGCCCGTGTATGCTTACACGGGTTGGTACACGGCCGTGTACTCCTTTGGATTTTTAAGCCTGATCGTGTAATTTCGGGAACATGCCCGTGTATGCTTACACGGGTTGGTACACGGCCGTGTTACTGGCCGTGTACTCCTCTGTCCTCTTATACGGTCTCTTACACGCCTCTCTTTGACCGTGTGCCCCTTGACACGGTCTGATACACGGCCGTGTTCTGGACCGTGTACCTCTCGGGTCTGATTTTTCTTGCAACACGGTCGTGCGTATGGGCATGTTCGGGGCCGTGTTCTTGAACATGCCCTTGTACACGCCCGTGTACACCCCCGTGTTCAACCCAGAATTAAGATTCTAGGTCCGAACTGCTCTGCTATGATTTTCTAAGACTTTTATGGCCTTTGTTCTACTTCTTACACTTGAAATCGATCTTCACAAGATCGTTTCAAGGTATCTACTACACTTCTACTATCACAAATCCATGATTTCACAAGCAAAATCCCACATTTTGCTCATGAACTTCTCTTGACTCTATTTTTGAAAAATCTGCGTTTTAGTGAAGAAATCTCACTAAACTCGGTTTTCAAAACCATCTGTTCATGGATTCGGGTTTGACAACGTCTAGACTCGAACCACATTTTCGATTTTAACCGAAAATCTAAATGTGATTCACTCACATTCTCTTTTTCTCACTCAAACCCTAGATTTCCATCCGAAAAAAACACAAGAGAAAACGAGGGTTTACCTTGCTTGAACTTGAGCTTTTCTTGCTGCTAATCCTTGACCGAATCTCGGTCGATCTGTTGCTTGCACTAGAAAATCCGAACTTTTGGATTTCCTTTGCTTTTCTCTCTCTCTTTCTCGGCTCCCTCTTTCTCTCTTTCTTTCTTTCTCTTTCTTTTCTTCTTTCTTTCTTCCGGCTGCATTTGCAGCTAAGGGAATTAATTCCCTCTCTATCTCATGCTCACGTGCCACTCACACTCTCCCTTACTTTCTTTTATTTTTTTTATATGTGTAAGGGCTTGTTTGGCAAATCCTTTTGGCCATTGATCAATGTGGCTCACTTGTGTGCCATTGATCTCTTAGTATGTATTTTTTTCCACATACTTTTCTATCAAATTTTAAAACATCATAATTGAATTAATGCTTAGCTTTTAAACTGTATTCATTAATTCATTTTCAAATTTTGATTAAAACTTGATTAATCAAAATTTTCCTCTGCTATTTGTTCTGTAAACTGTGTCACTGTAAATGTACATTTATTAACAAAATTTGTACAGAATATTTCCGAGAGTATGGATTTCTCGGTTATCACAACCAGCACCTCCACAAAAGCTAACCATCATTTGAAACAAAACCCCAAAAGAGAACAACCACCAGACAAGAAATACACTAAAAAACGCTTCAAAGCCATCTAGATTTGATCCTTAAACGAAATGAAATCTGCCCCAATGAAGCCACCTTACCAAACACACCCATCGTCATTAAAAAAAAAAAAAAAAGCCACACCTTTACGAGCCTCGTAATCAATTTTCAAGGTTAAAGGTCCAGCAACCCATCCAGCGGACTCACATCCCCTTCTCTTGCGAGGGTTGGCTGCCCATCATCCGTTTATTGTTATCCTTTCTATCAATATTTTTTTTTTAAGCTTGATAAACATAAAAGTAGAACGATAGTTCTCTTCACACACCTCTTCTAATTTTCTATGCACCCCTATTAATCAAATTCCTTAATTAAAGAAAAATTCTCAAATAAAATGACATCAAATGACAACTATTAAGACTAAATTATGTAATTAAAATTTTATTTTCAAAAGAAACTCGATTATGTTTTTTTTCTTTCTTCTCACACTTACATATTAAATCCTCCAAATAAACAACGTATATAAATATTACTATTTTGAAAATAGTAAAGAGCTCCCAAAAAAAGGGAAAATACTATTGGGATATAACATACCAATTTAACATCATTTCCAAAATCCATTAACGCCACAAGTAGTGTGAAAAAGGACACCGCCTAAGTTCTCATCAACAACACTCAAAATGATCGTTTTTGTTAAACATGCAATCTTACTATTTTAAAGAATTAGGGAAAATCATAGAACACTCCTCACTTAATGCTATAGCAGCACTTACTAATTCTTGTCTGCTAGACTTGTTAACCACAGGGCTCTAAATTTTTGCTTTTGCCACACGCTTTCAAGTTTAACCAGGCAAATCAGCCACATTCTCATGGGAAAAAAAAAGGTCTTTTTTACAGTAAGGCTTCATAATAGTACATATTTATGATTGTTGAATATGGTCAAATTTATATTAAAAAAATTAAATTAAATTAACAGTTTTTAATACAAATCTGATAGTTATTATTTAAAATAAAAAATAAAAAAACCGTTGAAGTAAAAAGGCTAATTTGTTGGAAGATAAAGCAGAAACCCTACGTGCGTTCCAATGGATGCAAAAGTAGCCAAAATGATTTTCCCTTTCTTCTCACTCCTGCAATATAGATTAAAGAAGACATTAGCAAGTACTTATAACTCTAGCAGATTACATTATGATTATCATATAATATGAGTGTCTGTGACTACAAATCGTATGGCATGTTATTATCATATAATATAATTAACCCACAATCAGTGCTCTTAGTGTCGTATTCCAGACTGTACATACATAACATGTTTAAGCAAGCATTTTTTTAGCAATTTATTGAATTTTAAATGCAATAAAAATAAAAAAAAACATACATGCATAAACAAAACGAATGAATCTTGCAACTCCCTACCCCCACTGTCAGTAGCATCAGACATATATATATATTTGTATAATATCTTTGCTCAAAATCAGTGTATAAAGTAATATTTTTTTTTTGCATTCAACTAGAGTAATCTCTATTAATTAATTAGAAAAATCTTCATTTGCATAAATATTTAAAAAAAAAAAAAAGAACTCTTGCAACGGTCCAAAAAATATAATTTTGTTTATTAAGATGTTTACTTTGACAACTCATCAAAAGGAAATTAAATAAACTCCATAGCCAACGTGGGTATTTATCTTTCTTTATTACCAGTTAGGTTTATACAATTTTCATTTGGCCCATATTTTTATTATTTGACCCCCTCTCCCAAAAAAAAAAAATGAAAAAGAAATAGAAAAGTACTTTGGTTATTAATTCATCATAAACAACTCAATGAAGGCTAAGATTATGAGGCTATCATGTTTGTAACCTTCAGGTGTTTCCAGTTAGTGGTTGGCACGCTTTCAATAATAATGCCTCTTAGAGTGGCTTATCGTGTGCCTTGAGTATGTTAGGTAAAAGCTGCTAAAGTAGATACTTAGTTTTTTTTTTCCCTCCTCTTTCTTTTGCCTAAAATTATGTTTAGAAAAATAAAAAATAAAAAATTCTACAATAAGATATCCAGAGTATAATGTTGGTAGGGTCCTGCTTGAATCGTCATAAAAGTATAAAAGTATCAAATTCTATTAATTTTGTAGTTTTTTTTTATTTTAATGTAATTTTGGCAAGACCAAATGTTCAAGAACATACATTAACAATTGATATAACTTATCATAGATGGCTCCTTAGGTCATCTCTAACATATGATGTTCATATCAATATTATATCTGTCATTAAATAAAAAGTGTAAAAAAATAAAATTATCTTACCCTAATATGTATGTTATTTATAATATTATGTTTTTTTAATATTTAAATATTTTAAAAATAAAAATACTTTACTGACTAGGTGAAAAAGTCAAGCAATTAATCAATGGAAATCAAACGATTTGACATTAGTTATAATTGACTACAAATTTGTCACCTTGTTTATAATATCATAAAGTTTGTACATCAAATGTGGCTCTCTATTGAAAAACATTTTTTTCTCAAATATCAAAATTTAATATTAATTATCAATTTAGTATTATATTAAAAATACTCTAATATATTTTTCTTTTTTTTTTTTGTGTATATATACATATATTGCTTTCTTGTATTGACTTTGCATTTTTTAATAAAAGGGAAAAAAAAAAAAAGGTGGAAATGAGGGTTTGCAGAACTTATTTTATATTACTTAGGTTTGTTACGTTTCAAAACGTCTTTTATTTAAGATACTTGCGAGTCAATGATAAACTTTGTTTTTAATTTCATGTTAAGATTCAAAAAGAAAATTTTGACCACAAAGTCGACCAAAATTGATCAAACAAAAAGGTATCCCCAGGTTGTCAAAAAAATTTTTTTTTAATTAAATTTGGTCAGATTTCATTAATGGGAGGTTATTAACATGAATTAAAATGAATAAAAAGACTACCCACCAAAATAAAAAAAATGAATAAAAAGACTTCAGCAAAAAAAAAATGTAATGAATAAAAGGACTATGTCATTCTTAAAACTAATAGAATGTAAAACATGACGTTATGATAAAACACAAAAGAAATTGAAGTATTTATCTCTTAAAAAATTTGAAAAAAAAAAAAAAAGCTATTTTTCATTGTGTTAGTATATGCTAAGACGTCAATGGTATCTCAAACATTTCTCCTTAACTGCTATGGATAAACTATATTAACATTCTTTGTGTTTTACTTAAATAACAGATATATTCATTTGACCAAAGCAATTTACATCAACAGCCCTTTATTCTAACCATATTAACTTTTAATCTAAAGTAACTAAAATAACCAAATTAATCTTAGTCTCCATTAATTTTGGTTTAAGTGCAGCCATTGATATACTTTTTGCATAACCTTGCAGCAGCTGTAGGCCCTTCAAAACTTCAACACAAGACCTCCCATTGCAGCCGTCACCCACCTCACGACCAATCCCCATCTCCAGTGAGCTCACGGCACCCAACCCCTCATGTCGCCTAAGCGCATCCGACGGTGCCCCTAATTCACTTCTGCGAACCACTCGCGATCCCCACCACCTCCGGCGAGCCAACCCTGCAATACCGCCCTCCTCCGGCGAGTCAGCCACCATGACGCCATCCTTCCAGCAACTCCCTCCCCAGTAGCTCATTTTATGATGATAATTTTATTAAGTACATTTTATGATGATATCAGATGTGTATATTTATACTTTGAATGGATTTGCAAGAAAAACGAATGAACTTGTAGATTTGTTCTTTTACTTTTATTTTTCATTTTTTTGCTAAGTGTAATTTCATTGAAGGAGGAGGGCTAAACATCCAAAACACCCACAAAGAAGGAACAAATTGACAAAATTCAGGGGAAAGAGAAAACAAAAAAAAAGGCAATCAGTAAATCTTAAACTGAAAGACATGAGAAAAATTTTAGTTTTTTTTTTTTTAATTAAACGATGATTTTTTGAAATAGGAAATTTAGATAACAAAATTAATAAATAAAAATTCACTTTTTTTTAAACTAATCTATAGAATCCAAAATGTAGTAATAAGTTTGCTTTTATAGGATTTCTTAAGGGAAAAAAAAAACTTAGAAGAATCATTTGAGAAAAAAAAAAGATTAAAATTTTTTTTATAAAGAATCATTTGAGAATAAAAGGATTAAATTTTTTATTAAGTTAAAATAATGGTTACAATAGCATAAAAATCAATGAATCTCATTTTTTAAAGTTAATATGGGTGAAAAGTTTATTTTTCAACTCTAAACATGAATAATTTATTAAAAAAAAAGAACTCTAAACATGAGTAGAAACGTATTTTTATGCAAGTAGGGGTTATTGTTGGCATTTTGAGAGTATTTAATGGTTGAACTTTGAATTTCCTTAATAGTCAACTAGCAGAGGAGATCTTACTGTAATTTATGTGAAAAGTTACGGACTTTTGATGTAAATTGTTTTGATTAAAAGGTGTCTTCGTAATCTAGCTAAAACATAGAGGGCATAAGCATAGTTCTCTCTAACTATTATAGAGTATTGTTTTGCATATGATCATATATGTATGTTTGTGTGTGTGTGTATATATATATATATAATTGGTCTTTTATCCAGTACTAAACATATCCGACATTTTTGTTGTTGGCATTTAGATGAGATTGAACGATCTGATTTCAGTAATGCAAGGGAGGGTAACCTACAAGAAATACTGGTACTTTTGTAGAGTAGAGCGTAGTGTGTGTAAAGTGTAGTTTAAAGAAGAACGCCAAAAATTAAAAATTAAAAATTAAAACAGTTGATAGAATATTTTGTGGGACTTGGACTCCGCCAAATCATTTTTAATTTAGAAAATTAGGTTGAGTGGCTCATTTTAATCACTAAATCTAATAAATAGCCGAACTGTTTCTTATTTAGTAAAATGACTATTTGTTTTTTTTTTTTAAATTGATCAATCAGTAATTGAGTAAACAAAATCAATAATTTATGTTATGTTCAATTAGTGATTGATTATGATTTGATCATTAATGGACATTTTAATTAATTTTTAAAAATTTGAATCATTGTTAAAAAACTTATTAAAAAAAAAAAGCTATTAAATCATAAATCCCTTTTAATTTTTTTACAAAATATATCATGTGGTCCCTTGCACGCCTACCCCTCTTTCTCCCTCTCTTTCTTTTGTATTAGGTTTCATAAATATTGGACTGGGATTTAGTCATTTTTTATCCCCATGCAGTTATAATGGTAATTAACTAAATTCAGAGTTGGCAATTTGCCTTCAATTGGAAGCACGGAGTCAGCTTTCAGGTTCGAACGTTCGGGCTCGAGTACTCACAGACATGGCTTGGATTTCCATGAAAACATATGTTTGAGGATATGGATTCCGGACCTCTAAACATGACTAGTGTCTTTGAGTTCCACGACGGAAGGTGTTATACAAGAATAGTTGGTATTTATCCGCCGGATCATTTTTCTTGAACTGATTTCTCGTGAAGATCCTTTTAATTTTTCCAACCTCAGTTTTGTTTCGTCCATGGTAAAGAAGTCAAGTATTATTCACCACCCACCACCCAATACAATGTCTCCGATACCATTTCACATTACCTATGTTTATCCGATTCTTACATTAACTACACTAATAAGTACACATTATCCTTTTTTTTTTTTTCCTTAGTATACTTTTTTTTTTCACACCTATATACACTACATTAAAATATAATTTTCTATTTTTTCTCATCTGATATTCACACTATTGATTTATAATTCAACCCTTCGTTTAAACAAAATACATTAAACATTTCTGATCATTCAAATTTGATCAATCGGACTTTTTCCCACCGATCAACATGCGTTATTTTGTGATACCCGAGAAATCTACGTTCTCGGAAATATCTGTACAAATATGTAAATAAATGTACATTTACAGCGACACAGTTTACAGAATAAAGAGCAGAGGAAAATTTTGATTAATCAAGTTTTAATCAAAATTTGAAAATGAATTAATGAAAATAGTTTAAAAGCTAAACATTAATTCAATTATGATGTTTTAAAAATTTGATAGAAAAGTATGTGAAAAAAAAATACATACTAAGAGATCAATGGCACACAAGTAAGCCACATTGATCAAGAGCTAAGAGAATAGCCAAACAAGCCCTTACAACAATTAAAAATAAAAGAAATCAAGTGGGAGAGTGAGGCACGTGAGCATGAAAGAGAGAAAGGGAATTGATCCCTTTAGTTGCAAGCAACCGGAGAGGGAAAGAAAGAAAGAAGAAAAGAAAAGAAAGAAGAAAAAGAAAGAGAAAGAGAAAGAGAGAAAGAGAGAGCCGAGAAAAGAGGGAGAAGAGAAAAGAAATCCAAGCAAAGTTCGGATTTCTAGTCCCAGCAGTAGATCGATCAAGTTTCGATCACTAAGCAGCAACAAGAAAGCTCACGATCAAGCAAGGTAAAAAACCCCGTTTTTCTCTTGATTTTTTTCGGATGAAAATCTAGGGTTTGAGTGAGAAAAAGAGAATGTGAGTGAATCACATTTAAGTTTTCGATTAAAAATCGAAATGTGATTCGAGTCTAGACGTTTTCATATACGAATCCATGAACAGATGGTTTTGAAAAACCGAGTTTAGTGAGATTTCTTCACTAAAACGCAGATTTTTCAAAAATAGAGTCAAGAGAAGTTCATGAGCAAAATGTGGGATTTTTGCTTGTGAAATCATGGATTTGTGATAGTAGAAGTATAGTAGATACCTTGAAATGATCTTATGAAGATCGATTTCAAGTGTAAGACACAAAACAAAGGCCATAAAAGCCTTAGAAAAGCAGAGCAGAGCAGTTCGGACCCAGAATCTTGATTCTGGTATGAACACGGGCGTGTACACGGGCGTGTACAGAACACGGCCCCGAACATGCCCATACGCACGACCGTGTTGTAAGAAAAAATTAGACCCGAGAGGTACACGGTCAAGAACACGGCCGTGTATCAGACCGTGTCAAGAGGCACACGGTCAAAGAGAGGCGTGTAAGAGACCGTGTAAGAAGACAGAGGAGTACACGGCCAGTAACACGGCTGTGTACCCACCCGTGTAAGCATACACGGGCATATTCCAGAAAGTACACGGTCAGGCTGAAAATCCAGAGGGGTACACGGGCACGAACACGGCCGTGTAGGAGGGCGTGTTCGAGTCCAGAGAGTAAAAAAAAAAAAAAGTCTGGAAAGGAAAAATTTCATGTTTTGCCATATTTCCAATATAAGCTAAATATGGTAAATAATCAGTGATTTTGCCATTTATAGGAGTCCAAGCCAGAGACCCCAAATCAGCAGTCCCAGAGCAGCAGCAGCTTACGCTAGAGGATTTTCTGTAAGTTCAAGCATTGTCCTGACTGCAACGTGGACAAGCTTGCTTTATTACAGTATTATGTATGTTGTATGACGTGTTGCTAGACGTTGATTGTCTGCATCACGATGTTAAGTCAGTTTATGTCAGTCACAGTACAGGTCAGTGCATGTCAGTCATAGCACAGGTCAGTTCACATCAGTCATGTCATGCATATAGAGTTGCATGTCCCAGTACACAGACCAGACAGTAACAGAACCAGAGAACAGTTAGGTGCACAAGGCACCTTAGTGTGTTGATTAAATCACACCCCAGTAAATAGATTAACAGGTTCCGACTGTGGGGGCAAGCAGTATGCTACCCAGTTGGAACACCAGCAAGATGGTAATTAACCAGTTATTGGCGTATCGGCCTCTCGAATTACGGGGAGGTTATCATGTTTAGCATCAGTTAAGACTGAGGAGGTCAGCACTAAAGTACCGCTCCCGGTTGCGCTAACATGTCGGTACGTCCAATCAGGGGCCCAAAACCAGAACTAAAGTAAAAGATTGAAGTCCTAAGACTAAACAATCAGCCAGTACAGCATGTTTACAGAGTCCAGTCAGCATGAGTACAGCAGTACAGTATAAGTACAACAGTCAGCATGAGTACAGCAGTACAGTATGAGTACAGCAGTACAACATTAGCACAGTAGTACAGCATGAGCACAGCAGTATAGCATGTTAGTTACATGCTGGACTGTAGGGTCGCCGGCAATCATGCTGGACTGTAAACTGACTGCTAATTTTGCGGAATAAATTTTTTTTTCTTTAAATACATAAACTGTTTGAGAATGTGATAAAGAAATCATGTTAACAACTGATCATGATTCCCCTATCACATACTCCTGTCTTGAAAACTGTCTCTTTGAAAATTACATTCAAAACTGTACAGCGGAAGATTTAACTGGTGACCCATATCCCTCGCCCGATCCTCTCCAGCATGCGTCTATCCTGTTCGTCGTCCACCAATATACTACTGGTGAACAGGTCTCTTACCAGCAACATGTGAACAAACTGGTGAGCTATGAGCTCAGTAAGTTCAAACATAAAAACATGTAACTAACATGCTATACTGCTGTGCTCATGCTGTACTACTGTGCTAATGTTGTACTGCTGTACTCATACTGTACTGCTGTACTCATGTTGACTGCTGTACTTATACTGTACTGCTATACTCATGCTGACTGCTGTACTTATACTGTACTGCGGTACTTATACTGTACTGCTGTACTCATGCTGACTGGACTCTGTAAACATGCTATACTGGCTGATTGTTTAGTCTTAGGACATTAATCTTTTACTTTAGTTCTGGTATTGGGCCCCTGATTGGACGTACCAACATGTTAGCGCAACCGGGAGCGGTACTTTAGTGCTGACCTCCTCAGTCTTAACTGATGCTAAACATGATAACCTCCCCGTGGTTCGAGAGGCCGATACGCCAATAACTGGTTAATTACCATCTTGCTGGTGTTCCAACTGGGTAGCATACTGCTTGGCCCCACAGTCGGAACCTGTTAATCTTTTTACTGGGGTGTGATTTAATCAACACACTAAGGTGCCTTGTGCACCTAACTGTTCTCTGGTTCTGTTACTGTCTGGTCTGTGTACTGGGACATGCAACTCTATATGCATGACATGAACTGATGTGAACTGACCTGTGCTATGACTGACATGCACTGACCTGTACTGTGACTGACATAAACTGACTTAACATCGTGATGCAGACAATCAACGTCTAGCAACACGTCATACAACATACATAATACTGTAATAAAGCAAGCTTGTCCACGTTGCAGTCAGGACAATGCTTGAACTTACAGAAAATCCTCTAGCGTAAGCTGCTGCTGCTCTGGGACTGCTGATTTGGGGTCTCTGGCTTGGACTCCTATAAATGGCAAAATCACTGATTATTTACCATATTTAGCTTATACTGGAAATATGGCAAAACATGAAAATTTTCCTTTCCAGACTTTTTTTTTTTTTTTACTCTCTGGACTCGAACACGCCCTCCTACACGGCCGTGTTCGTGCCCGTGTACCCCTCTGGATTTTTAAGCCTGGCCGTGTACTTTCTGGAACATGCCCGTGTATGCTTACACGGGTGGGTACACGGCCGTGTTACTGGCCGTGTACTCCTCTGTGCTCTTACACGGCTACTTACACGCCTCTCTTTGACCGTGTACCTCTTGACACGGTCTGATACACGGCCGTGTTCTTGACCGTGTACCTCTCGGGTCTAATTTTTCTTACAACACGGTCGTGCGTATGGGCATGTTCGGGGCCGTGTTCTGTACACGCCCGTGTACACGCCCGTGTTCATACTAGAATCAAGATTCTGGGTCCGAACTGCTCTGCTCTGCTTTTCTAAGGCTTTTATGGCCTTTGTTTTGCTTTTTACACTTGAAATCGATCTTCATAAGATCGTTTCAAGGTATCTACTACACTTCTACTATCACAAATCCATGATTTCACAAGCAAAAATCCCACATTTTTCTTATGAACTTCTCTTGACTCTATTTTTGAAAAATCTGCGTTTTAGTGAAGAAATCTCACTAAACTCGGTTTTCAAAACCATCTGTTCATGGATTCGTATATGAAAACGTCTAGACTCGAATGACATTTCGATTTTTAACCGAAAATCTAAACGTGATTCACTCACATTCTCTGTTTTCTCTCAAAACCCCAGATTTTTCCCCAAACGAAAAATGTGAGAATTAGGGTTTACCTTGCTTTGATCGTGAGCTTTTCTTGCTGCTGGTTAGCGACCGAAACTCGATCGATCTGCGGCTTGAACAAGAAATCCGAACTTTGCTTGGATTTCTTTTTCTTCCTCCTCTTTTCTCTCTCGGTTTCCCTTTTCTCTCTTTCCCTTTCTCTTTCTTTCTTTCTTTTCTTCTTTCTTTCTTTCTCTCTCCGGCTGCTTGCAGCTAAAGGGATCAATTCCCTTTCTCTCTTTCATGCTCACGTGCCTCACTCTCCCTTACTTTCTTTCTTTCTTTTTTTTTTTTTTTGAAATGGTAAGGCCTTGTTTGGCTATTCTCTTAGCCCTTGATCAATGTGGCTCACTTGTGTGCCATTGATCTCTTAGTATGTATTTTTCACATACTTTTCTATCAAATTTTAAAACATCATAATTGAATTAATGCTTAGCTTTAAACTATTTTCATTAATTCATTTTCAAATTTTGATTAAAACTCAATTAATCAAAATTTTCTTCTGCTCTTTATTCTTTAATCTGTATCACTGTTATGTACATTTATTTACATATTTGTACAAAACATTCCCGAGAATGTAGATTTCTCGGTTATCACATTAATAGTCATATTTGGTGGGTTGGGTTAATCAAAAAAGAAAATTTGAAACAATAATTAAATTAATAAATAGAGTGGGCAAAAATTATGAGGAGGTTTTTAAAAATAGACGCACTGCCTAATTTTCTCTTTCCGAAATAGATGATCCAATTATTAATGTTCACGCGTTTGGTATGAAGGTTAGAGTTGTTTAATTTTTAAAAAAACGAATTAAAATTTTTGTTGATTTAAAAAAGATATAAGGGAATTGAGTTTTTTGGATTGCAATCTTTGGTTAAAAACTATTGTGTAAAAATATCATTCATGATTGATATGGCCAAAAAGGGCCCTTCAAAAAAAAAAAAGGACTCGTTTGGTGAATATATTACATTTGTATTATGTTTGAATGCAATACATTGAATGTAATTTGTATTTGGAGGAAAAGTAGTAGTATTGTATTTGAATGCAATGTACGTTTGGGTGAAAAGTATTTGAATTGTATTTTAATAATAAATATGTGATGTGATGCGTAAAAATAGAGAAAAAAAAAGAAGAGAAAGAGAATATATGATGTAATTAATAAAAGTAATAGAAAGAGTGAAATAATAAATAGTGATTGTTTTGGATTTAAAATGTGATGTGATTGGTATTTGAATGAAAAATTTTTGTATTTGGGGGAAAATTGCATTGTATTTAAATGTAATGCCAAAAAAAAGCGTTCACCAAACGCATACTAAAATTCCAGTGGGTCATGATAATTTCATTACATTAATGGAATATTTAATGTATTGTATTTGAACATAATACATTAAATATATTTTGTATTTAAATAAAAAATATATAGATTATATTTTAGAAATAAAAAGTTGATATAATTAAATAAATAAATAAATAAAATAAGATAGAAAAATAATATGATATAAAAAAATTATTTTTAAAAATTTAAAAATAATAAATATATTTGAGATATTATTAAAAAATATTATATTTAATTACAAAATTTTTATATTTATATAAAAATTACATTATATATATGAACATCATATAAATATAAAACTACAACCATACTCCCGTAAACAAATTGAATCAATACGGTACTAAAGGTAATAGCAGAACAGCTGTGACCAATTTATTATGCATGGTTAATGTTAATGTATCGGCATAATGCCACGTCTTTTATTAGCATTTTCTAATCCTCTCTTGAGAAGAAGTATAAAACATATAGCCAGTTAAAAACATAGAAAATAAAAGAAAAGATGAAATTGTGAATTTGCTAAAATCCCTATTACTAACCAAATTAGGAGATTATCACAATTGGTTTTTTAAGTAACGATAAGATTGCTGTTCATTTCAATATAGGTTAGTTCACTGGGAGCATTATTGAAAAAGGTTCAAAAACAATAAATAGAGTTACATTTCAGGGAAAAAAAAAAGTATTTAATTTATTATGGACATTTTTGAATAACTAAGTAATTTAATAGGTTAAAATTATAAATTTTAAAAAATTGAGTGAGGGCATATGCCTCAACTAATTTCCACTTAGCTCACTCAAGCACGGAGAGAGGCAAGAACTGAGGGGGTGCTTAAGCCCCCCTCAACTTTTTTTCCCCTAAAAAATACCTCATAATTTTCAATAAAATTTCAAAACAGTCCTTTATAAGTAAAAACTTGCTCATAATATATTCCAATTATGCATTATATTAGTCCTTTCTGATTAAAAAAAAAATTTTCTGACTTTCATCTATAAGCTTACTTGATACATCTTGAGTAAAATTTATGAGCAATACATTTCGTAAAAAATAAATATACCATTACAGAAATATTTGCTCTTCCTAGATGGAAATGACCCAATCTTCTTTGTTTAAAAAGAGAAACAAATACATAGTAAATGTTTTGCCACCTTCAAAATATTTTTTTTCAATATAACTTTATTTTTCACTATTTATATCTTTAAAACATTATAGTAAATTTTAAATTTTAAAAATTCATAATTTTACGTATACAAATCCAAATGAGATGATTTTTTTTAAATTACATAAAATTTTAAGATGAACAAAATAATATTTACATTGATATTTTTTTATAAAAATATTTTTCAAAATAATTTTTTTCAATTAAAAAAAAAGTCTCCAATTGTTGTCCCAAATTATATTTGGCGTACAAGCATTGCTAACCTTTTTTTTTTTTTTTTTGTTTTTTCGCTAAACGCAATGTAATTTTACACTAAACGTAAATTTTACATTCAAATACAATTTTTTTCAACAATACTATGAAAACAATTACTATTTAAAAGTTTTTTAAAACAATCATATCAATTTTTCAACTCTACTATTTATCTCTATTTTTACTAATCATATCAACTTTTCAACTCTAAAATACTTTTTATCTAAACAAACATTTCATTCAAATACAAAACAAATACTTTCAACCAAATATAATATTTAAAAAATAAATTTTATTCAAATACAATTAAAATACAATGTGTTTACCAAATGTTATCTAAATCTAAATGTATTATCACCTCACTCAACAACAGCAATTATTCCTTCTGAAAACAACAGTAATTATGACCAAAGATATTTTATACTTGAAGTTGAAGTTTTTTTTTTCTTTTTTCTTTTTCCCTAAAGACTTGAACTTGAAGGTTAGAACAAACAAATAAATGATATATAATTTGTACAAAAAAAATTTTTTTTTTTATTTTTTGCGTTTTTCCTAAAGACAGCAACTTATGAAGGTAACTTTCTTCAGCTCCGTAACGATTATCGAAATCATCGTGAAATTACTAGTATCATTGTCACTTTTAAGCTTATTTTATTACTTACTTTTCAATCAAAAAAATTATATGTTTTATTATTAAAAATTCGTGTTAAATAAAGCATAAAACAGTTCGAAAAACTTATTCAGCACTAAAAGTAAGATAATTAAACCTAAGCATTCATATGTCACAATTTTATGGTTGTAAAACCCATATATTCATGCACCACTCACTTAAAACAAATATTACAAAATGAAAACCATAAAGTCTATAATCAAATAATCCATTAAGGCTTTTCACCTTTTATTTATAATTCAAATACGATAATAAGATTGTCAAAATTCAATCACATGGATACCACCTTGCACCAATGAGTTTGAATTATAACTCCACGTCATTAGTAAAGTTGAACAGTAGATTCATCTAATGTATCATCCTCCTTTTATTGAGATAATTCGACTTTGAATTTAGAGCAACTTCAACTAATAAGAGTAGATAATGATTTTCTTCAAATCTTGTAAGAAACAATTTTGAGAATACTTTACCTTGTACTTTTTAGTGGAAACAAAATCAATAGACCAAATAATTGTGTCAATGTTCGCCTCCTTCAAACAATCAAAATCGATTACATGTGGATCTTCAAATGAATGTTGAGTCATCAACAAAGGAGCATCTTTAGCCATATATTCTTTAATTGCCTTTTTGTTTAACTTGTACACCATAATATTTTCCTTTGTTTTTCGTGAGCTATTTAGCTTTCTTCTGTGGCGGCCCGCCCTACTGTAGAGGCGTTACATGGCTATTACGACCAACTCTGTACTTAACCGCAATAGTCTGCAGGCCTTTAGGGTCGTTGACAATCATGCTGAACTGAAAACTTGCTCGCTAATTTGCGGAATAAATTTTTTTTTTCTTTAAATCATTCATAAACTGTTCGAGAATGTAATAAGGAAATCATGTTAACAAAATAACATGCACCTAATTCATGATTCCCTATCACATAATCTTAACTTGAAACTTGTTCTTTTTGAAATTACATTTCAAAACTATACAGCGAAAGAATTAAAGGTGACCACCATCCCTCGCCCAATCCTCCCTGGCATGCATGTACCTACCCTGTTCGTCGTCCACCATATACTACTGGTGAACAGGTCTCTTACCTGCAACATGTGAACAAATTGATGAGCTATGAGCTCAGTAAGTTCAAACATAAAAACATAAACATGACATGCTGTACTGCTGTGCTTATGCATGAAACTGGACTCTTTGAACATGCTCTTGGCTGAAGATTAGTCTTAGGTTGTTATCTGATAATTTAGTTCTGATTTTGAGCCCCTGATTGGTCGTACCGACATGTTAACGCAACCGGGAGCGGTACTTTAGTGCTGACCTCCTCAGTCTTAACTGATGCTAAACATGATAACCTCCTCGTGGGTCGAGAGGCCGATACGCCAATAACTGGTTTAATTACCATCTTGCTGGTGTTCCAACTGGGTAGCATACTGATTGCCCCCACAGTCGGAACCTGTTACATAAATTACTGGGGTGTGAATTATATTAACGCACTAGGGTGCCTTGTGCACCTACCTGTTTTCGTGTTCTGGTACTGTCTGACATGTGTGCTGGAACATGCGACTCTACATGCATGACATGAACTGACCTGTGCTGAGACTGACATGAATGTCGTGATGTAGACAATCAATGTCTAACAAACACGTCATACAACATACACAACATCATAATATAACAAGCTTGTCCACGTTGCAATCAGGACAATGCTTGAACTTACAGAAAGTCCGCTAGCGTGAGCCTCTGCTGCTCTGAGACTGCTGATTCTGGGTCTCTGGCTTGAACTCCTATAAAAGGAATAATCATTGATTATTTCCAATATTCATCTTATACTGAAAATATGGCAAAACATGAAATTTACTTTTCCAGACTCTTTTTTTTTTTTTTTTTTTTACTCTCTGGCTTCGAACACGCCCTCCTACACGAGCGTGTCTCTGCCCGTGTACCTCTCTGGACTTTTAAGCCTGGCCGTGTAATTCGTGGAACATGGCCGTGTATACTTACATGGGTGGATACACGGCCGTGTTACTAGCCGTGTACTCCTCTGGGCTCTTACACTGTTGCTTACACGGCCGTGTTTCTGGCTGTGTTCTCCTGCTATTTAACATGGTCTGCTACACGCCTTCCTCTTGACCATGTGCCCCTTGACACGGCCCGATACACGACCGTGTTCTTGGCCGTGTACCTCTCGGGTCTGATTTTTCTTGCAACACGGTCGTGCGTATGGGCATGTTCGGGGCCGTGTACTGAACACGCCCTTGTACACGCCCGTGTTCATACCAGAATCAAGATTCTGAGTCCGAACTGCTCTGCTCTGATTTTCTAAGGCTTTTATGGCCTTTGTTCTACTTCTTACACTTGAAATCGATCTTCATAAGATCATTTCAAGGTATCTACTACATTTTTACTATCACAAATCTATAATTTCACAAGCAAAAATCCCACATTTTGCTCATTTATACCTCTTGACTCCTTTTGAAAAATCTGAGTTTTCTTAAAGAAAACTCATTAAACTTGGTTTTCTAAACCATCCACTCATGGATTCGTGTTTGAAAACATCTAGACTCGAATCATGTTTCAATTTTAACCGAAAATCTCGACATGATTCACTCACATTCTCTTTTTCCTCTCAAACCCCAGATTTTTTCCTAAGAAAAACGTGAGAAACTAGGGTTTACCTTGCTTTGAATCTTGAGAGCTTCTTGCTGCTGATTCGTGATCGAAACTCGATCGATCTGTTGCTGGGACAAGAAAATCCAAATTTTCCTTGGATTTCCTTTTCTTCTCTCCCCTTTCTCGGTTTCTCTCTTTCTCTCTTTCCCTTTCTTTCTTTCTCTTTCTTTCTTTCTTTCGTTTTCTCTTTCTTTCTTTTCTTTCTGCCGGCTGCTTTGCAGCTAAGGGGATTAATTAAACCCCCCCTTATCTCACGTGCCTCTCACTCTCTCCCTTACTTTCATTCTTTTTTTTTTTAAATGTGTAAGGGCTTGTTTGGCTACTTCTAGCCATTGATCAATGTGGCTCACTTGTGTGCCATTGATCTCTTAATATGTGTTTTCCACATACTTTTCTATTAATTTTAAAACATCATAATTTGAATTAATATTTAGCTTTTAAACCATATTCATTAATTCATCATCAAATTTTGATTAAAAACTCAATTAATCAAAATTTTCCTCTGCTCTGTATTCTGTAACATGTCTCAATATAAATGTACATTTATTTACATATTTGTACAAATATTTCCGAGAATGTAGATTTCTCGGTTATCACATTCACCCCTCTTTATAAGATTTTCGTCCTCGAAAATTTAGAACAAGTGAGGGTATGAACGTCTCATCTCATCTTCTCTCTCCCACGTAACCTCTTCAACGTTATGATTTCTCCACAATACTTTGACTAGTGGAATGGTCTTGTTTCTCAGCTCCTTTTCTTCTCTAGCCAGTATCTGAACTGGTTGCTCTTCATTGGTCAAATCCTCTTGGACTTAGACTGGTTCATGTTGTAGCACATGAGATGGATCTGACATGTACTTTCTGAGCATGGAAACATGGAATACGTTGTGTACTGCTGACAGCTCAGCGGGTAATGCCAACTTATAAGCAACCTTCCCAATGCGTTTGATAATCTCATAAGGTCCAATGTACCTTGGACTCAATTTTCCTTTCTTACCAAAACGCATAATCCCCTTCGTGGGTGACACTTTTAGAAAAACGAAGTCCCCTTCCTTGAATTCCAGGGATCTTCGTCTTCTGTCTGCATAGCTCTTCTGTCTGCTCTGAGCACTCTTCATTCTTTGCTGGATCTTGGCAACTGCATCGCAAGTTTCCTGCATGAAATCTGTCTTATGCAGTTGTTTTTCCTTCAGATCATACCAGTGGATGGGTGATCTGCACTTTCGTCCATACAGAGCCTCATATGGTGCCATCTTGATGGAAGCTTGGTAACTGTTGTTATATGAGAATTCCACTAGTGGCAGCTTCTCATTCCAAGCTCTTGGAAAATCTATGGCACATGCTCGGAGCATATCCTCCAAAGTCTGAATAGTCCGTTCCGATTGTCCATCTGTCTGAGGATGGAAGACTGTACTGAACCTCAGTTCTGTGCCCATGGCTTTTTGCACACACTCCCAAAAGTTTGAAGTGAACCGTGCATCTCTGTTAGATACTATGGACTTTGGCACTCCATGTAATCTGACAACATGATCTACATACAGCTGTGCCAGCTTTTCCAATGAGTAAGTGATCTTTATTGGTATAAATCTGGCTGTCTTTGTCAATCTGTCCACTATTACCCAGATGGCATTGTGTCCTCCTCTTGTTTTGGGTAACCCTACCACAAAATCCATGGTAACGTTCTCTCATTTCCATTCTGGAATCTCTAGAGGTTCTAACTTTCCTCCTGGATGCTGATGCTCAGCCTTAACTCTCTGACAAGTAAGGAACTTACTCACAAATCTTGCAATGCCTCCTTTCATCCTTTTCCACCAAAACTTGTAATTTCAAGTCTTGGTACATCTTGGTGGCTCCAGGATGAACTGAATATGGCGTCTCATGAGCTTCTGACATGATCCGCCTTTGAAGCTCTTCATCTGCTGGCACATGAATTCTTCCCTGATACCTGATTAATCCATCTGTGGACATCTCTTCCTGGGAGTCTGTCAGACTTGAATCTTGCTTCTGAGCTTCCTTGATATCATCAAACAATGATGATTTCAACTGCAGTGCTGACAATTTTCCTGATATCAGCTCTAGCTCGAGTGAGTGAATCTCTTGCTGCAATGGTCTTGACAACCTGTCAATAGGCAACTGCTGTGGAACTGTAGCTTTTCTGCTCAAAGCGTTTGCTACTCGGTTGGCTTTTCCTAGATGATAAAGGATCTCACAGTCATAATCCTTCACCAATTCCAACCATTTTTTTTGCCTCATGTTTAACTCCTTCTGTGTGAAGAAGTATTTTAAGCTCTGATGATCTGTGTAAATCTGGCACTGTGCTCCATACAGATAGTGTCGCCAAATTTTGAGTGCGAACACTATTGCACCAGGTTCTAGGTCGTGGGTGGGATAGTTCTTCTCATGCTCTTTCAATTGACGCGAAGCGTAGGCAATCACTCAGCCTTCTTGCATCAATACTGCTCCCAAACTCACTCTTGAGGCATCACTGTAGATCTCATACTTCTCCCTCAGTAGGGAGTGTGAGGATCGGCGCACTTGTCAGCCGTCTCTTCAGTTCTTGGAAGCTTCTTTCACATTCTTCTGTCCATACATACTTCCTTTCCTTGCGTGTGAGGGTGGTGAGAGGTGCCGCTAAGCGTGCAAATCCCTCCATAAACCTCCTGTAATAGCCAGCTAACCCTAAGAAACTGCGTATCTCTGTTACGTTCTTAGGTGCAGGCCATTGGTTGATTACTTCCACCTTGACTGGATCTACTGCAATTCCCTCCTTGGATACGACATGTCCGAGGAAATGCACTCTGTCTAGTCAAAACTCACATTTTGAGAATTTGGCATAGAGTTGATGCTCTCTCAGCTTCTGAAAAACAACTCTCAATTGGGCTTCATGCTCTGCGTGAGTCTTTGAATATACAAGGATGTTATCGATGAACACAATGACAAACTTGTCTAGATACTCCTTGAAGACTCTGTTCATTAAGTCCATGAAAGCGGCTGGCGCGTTCGTTAACCCAAACGGCATTACTAGGAACTCATAATGCCCATAACGGGTTCTGAAAGCTGTCTTGGGAACGTCATCTTCTTTGATTCTCAGCTGATGGTATCCTGATCTCAAATCAATCTTTGAGAACACTGCTGCACCCTTGAGCTGATCGAACAGGTCATCAATCCTAGGTAATGGGTACCTATTCTTGACTGTGACCTTGTTTAATTCTCTGTAATCTATGCACATGCGGAACGTCCCGTCTTTCTTCTTGACAAACAGTACGGGAGCTCCCCATGGGGCATAGCTCGGTCTGATGAATCCCTTGTCAAGCAGATCCTTCAGCTACACTTGTAACTCTTTCAACTCCACTGGTGCCATGTGGTACGGCGCCTTGGAGATCGGTGCTGTTCCAGGTAGGAGCTCTATCTCAAATTATATTTCCCGTTCTGGAGGTAGTCCTGGTAGTTCCTCGGGAAAGACCTCGAGAAATTCTCTGACAACTGGAACATCTTCTGGTTGTAACTTCTTCTCTTCTGCTGTATCTGTGACATAAGCTAAATATTCAGTATAACTACTGGCTATTAGCTTCTTAGCCTTCATTGAACTGATCATCATTTTGCTGCATCTTCTCGAAGAATCGACATATTCAAAGCATTCTTCATCTTCTGGCTTGAACACTATTCTTCTGTTCTGCAATCTATCGTAGCTTGATATTTTTCTAGGAAATCCATTCCCAAGATTACATCATAGTCTATGATCTTCATCATGATCAACTCTGCATACAACTTTCTATTTGCCATGATTACTGGTACATGAGGTAACCAGTACTCTGACAACATGATTTCTCCTGATGGGAGAGCAGTTCTAAAAGTTCTTCCCATGTGATCTCTAGGGTATTCTAACTTATCGGCAAATGCATATGATATGAAAGAATGGGTGGCCGCAGAGTCAAATAGAACAGATGCCAAGTGGTTAGCGATAGAAATATGACCTGTCACCACATTAGACGTCCCTGCCTCTGCCTCTTCTCTGGTGTAGGCCATCACCCTAGCATCTGCCTGTGGAGCTCTTTCTTGTCTTTCCTGCACTACTGGATGCACTTCTGATGGACTCTCATAGCTCATTCTAAGTGCATGTACTTGTGACTGCTGTGGACGTGATGAGTTTGCTCCTGACACTGATACTGACTGGCGGTTTATGGGACAATTCTTGATGAAATGGCCCTCTTTTCCACACTGAAAATAGGCAGTCGTGCCAGCTTTGCACTAACCCATATGTTTCCTCCCACAGTTTGGACAGGTGGGGTTACCTGGAATTGTGGTGGTGCTAGTCCTCCTTGACTGACTTCTGTTGTCTTGTCCTTGGGTTCCTTGGAAATTGCCCTTTCTCTTCTGTTGGAACTGAGGGCCTGGATGACTGGACTGCTCTGGTCTTGTACTCTGACTGCCCTTGCTGGGTTGTCCAGGTTGAGAGGCCTTAGTTAAGATCTTTTCTTTCTTCCTGGCTTCCCAGACCTTTTCTCTCTCTTCCTTCTGTCGGGCTAGGTGATACTCTGCCCTCAAAGCACGACTAACGCAGTCGGCTACTGAAACTGACGGAAATGGGCCAACGTCAATCAAATCAGAGATCTCAGACCTGAACATGCCTATCATCTTCTGTATCTTCTCCCTTTCCGTAGGCACCACATACGGACATAAGCGGGAAAGCTGATCAAATTTCCTGCAAACCTCACTGACTGACATGTCCCCCTGCTGTAACTCTGAGAATTCTTTCTGCTGGGGTCGGAGTGATGCAAGATCATAATATTTCTGGTTGAACTCCTCCAGAAACTCTGCCCATGACATTGTGGTCACGTCCCTCCTCATGCGGATTGTGTCCCACCAAAATCTTGCATCCTTCCTTAGAACAAAGGATGCGCACATGACTTTCTCTTCATCTGTGAGTCTCATAAACTCCATAATCATCTGTATCGAGGAAAGCCAATTCTCTGCTTCTAGGGGATTTATCGAACCCTCAAATTCCGGAGGCCTCATCTTCCGAAATCTTTCATATAATGGCTCTGGATTCACCCTGACCGGTGGTTCCTGAACCACTTCTGGTGTCACTGGTGGCACTACCTGTTCTGCCTCTGCTGCTGGCTGTGCAAGAGTCCCTACTGATCCCTGCCTCTGTTCTAACTGTTCTAGTCTCTATCTCAACTCTGCATTTTCTCTCATTTGATTTTCTAGAAGAGCTTGCATCTCTTCTAATCTTTGAGTTAGAGATGGGCATCCCCTCTCCTTCTTTGGCCTTGGCCTTGGCCTTGATTTTCCATCGTGCTACTTTATATCCTATACTCACACGATGAACTTGTGTCAAATCTTGTATAAAAAGGATCTACATGTTTTCTTGCATTATCATAATATCATATACTTACTATAAAGTATAGGTCTCTATAGACCTTTGCTTTCATGCATAACTAGCTGCTTATATTAATATAAACTTAACTTACTTGGATCGGCGAACAGGACATGCACGAAGTCAGGCGAGATATGGTCAATCAACTTTTCTGATAATACCAACTGTGACTACAGTAAGTATTCTAAACTAGACCCATTTTAAAACTTGGGCTCTGATACCAACTGTGGCGGCCCGCCCTGCTGTAGAGGCTCTACATGGCTATTACGGCCAACTCGGTAGTTAACCGCAATAGTCTGCAGGCCTCTAGGGTACCCGGCAATCATGCTGAACTGAAAACTTGCTTGCTAATTTGTGGAATAAATTTTTTTTTTCTTTAAATCATTCATAAATTGTTCGAGAATGTGATAAAGAAATCATGTTAACAAAATAACATGCACCTGAATCATGATTCCCTATCACATAATCTTAACTTGAAACTTGTTCTTTTTGAAATTACATTTCAAAACTATACAGCGGAAGAATTAAAGGTGACCACCATCCCTCGCCCAATCCTCCCCGGCATGCATGTACCTACCCTGTTCGTCGTCCATCATATACTACTGGTGAACAGGTCTCTTACCTGCAACATGTGAACAAACTGATGAGCTATGAGCTCAGTAAGTTCAAACATAAAAACATAAATATGACATGCTGTACTGCTGTGCTCATGCATGAAACTAGACTCTTTGAACATGCACTTGGCTGAAGATTAGTCTTAGGTTGTTATCTGATAATTTAGTTCTGGTTTTAGGCCCCTGATTGGTCGTACCGACATGTTAGCGTAACCAGGAGCGGTACTTTAGTGCTGACCTCCTCAGTCTTAACTGATGCTAAACATGATAACCTCCCCGTGGGTCGAGAGGCCAATACGCCAATAACTAGTTTAATTACCATCTTACTGGTGTTCCAACTGGGTAGCATACTGATTGCCCCCATAGTCGGAACCTGTTACATAAATTACTGGGGTGTGAATTATATTAACACACTAGGGTGCCTTGTGCACCTACCTGTTTTCGTGTTCTGGTACTATCTGACATGTGTGCTGGAACATGCAACTCTACATGCATGACATGAACTGACCTATGTTGAGACTGACATGAATGTCGTGATGTAGACAATCAATGTCTAATAAACACGTCATACAACATACACAACATCATAATATAACAAGCTTGTCCACGTTGCAGTCAGGACAATGCTTGAACTTACAGAAAGTCCGCTAGCGTGAGCCTCTGCTGCTCTGGGACTGCTGATTCGGGGTCTCTGGCTTGAACTCCTATAAAAGGAATAATCACTTATTATTTCCAATATTCATCTTATACTGGAAATATGGCAAAACATGAAATTTACTTTTCCAGACTCTTTTTTTTTTTTTTTACTCTCTGGCTTCGAACACGCCCTCCTACACGGGCGTGTCTCTGCCCGTGTACCTCTCTGGACTTTTAAGCCTGGCCGTGTAATTCATGGAATATGGCCGTGTATACTTACACGGGTAGATACACGGCCGTGTTACTGGCCGTGTACTCCTCTGGACTCTTACACGGTTGCTTACACGGCCGTGTTTCTGGCCGTGTCCTCCTGCTGTCTAACATGATCTGCTACACGCTTTCCTCTTGACCGTGTGCCCCTTGACACGGCCCGATACACGGTCGTGTTCTTGGCCGTGTACCTCTCGGGTCTAATTTTTCTTGCAACACGGTCGTGCGTATGGGCATGTTCGGGCCGTGTACTGAACACGCCCTTATACACGCCCGTGTTCATACCAGAATCAAGATTCTGGGTCCGAACTGCTCTGCTCTGATTTTCTAAGGCTTTTATGGCCTTTGTTTTACTTCTTACACTTGAAATCGATCTTCATAAGATCATTTCAAGGTATCTACTACATTTCTACTATCACAAATCCATGATTTCACAAGCAAAAATCCCACATTTTGCTCATTTATACCTCTTGACTCAACTTTTGAAAAATCTGAGTTATCTTAAAGAAAACTCATTAAACTCGGTTTTCTAAACCATCTACTCATGGATTCGTGTTTGAAAATATCTAGACTCGAATCATGTTTCGATTTTAATCGAAAATCTCGACATGATCTACTCACATTCTCTTTTTCCTCTCAAAACCCCAGATTTTTCCCCAAGAAAAACGTGAGAAACTAGGGTTTACCTTACTTTGAATCTTGAGAGCTTCTTGTTGCTGATTCGTGACCGAAACTCTATCGATCTGTTGCTGGGACAAGAAAATCCAAACTTTCCTTGGATTTCCTTTTCTTCTCTCCCCTTTCTCGGTTTCTCTCTTTCTCTCTTTCCCTTTCTTTCTTTCTCTTTCTTTCTTTCTCTTTTTTTCTATGATAACCGAGAAATCTATGTTCTCGGAAATATTTGTACAAATATGTAAATAAATGTACACTTATAGTTAGACATGTTACAGAATGAAAAGCAGAGAAAAATTTTGATTAACTGAGTCTTAATCAAAATTTGACAATGAATTAATGAAAATAGTTAAAAGTTAAGCATTAATTCAATTTATGATGTTTTAAAATTAATAGAAAAGTATGTGGAAAATACATACTAAGAGATCAATGGCACACAAGTGAGTCACATGGAACAATGGCTAAAAGTAGCCAAACAAGGCCTTACATTTTCAACAAAAAAAAATGAAAGTAAGCGACAGAGTGAGAGGCACGTGAGCAAAAAGGGGGCAAATTAATCCCTTAGCTGCAGAAGCAGCCGGTAGAAAGAGAAAGAAAGAAAGAAAGAGAAAGAAAGAAAGAAAGAGAGAAAGAAAAACCAAGAAAGAAAAGAAGGGAAAGGGAAATCCAAAGTAAGTTCGGATTTTTCTTGTTCCAACAGCAGATCGATCGAGTTCCGGTCACGAATCAGCAGCAAGAAAAGCTCAAGATTAAAGTAAGGTAAACCCTAGTTTCCCACGTTTTCTTGGGGGGAAAATCTGGGGTTTTGAGAGGAAAAAGGGAATGTGAGCGAATCATGTTGAGGTTTTCGGTTAAAATCGAAACATGGTTCGAGTCTAGATGTTTTCAAACACGAATTCATGAGTTGATGGTTTAGAAAACCAAGTTTAGTGAAAATTCTTCACAAAAATGCAGATTTTTCAAAAGTTGAGTCAAGAGTTGTAAATGAGCAAAATGTGGAATTTTTGCTTATGAAATCATGGATTTATAATAGTAGAAATGTAGTAGATACCTTGAAACGATCTTATGAAGATCGATTTCCAGAGTAAGAAGTAGAACAAAGGCCATAAAAGCCTTAGAAAATCAGAGCAGAGCAGTTCGGACCCAGAATCTTGATTCTGATATGAACACGGGCGTGTACAAGGGCGTGTTCAGTACACGGCGCCGAACATGCCCATATGCACGAACGTGTTGCAAGAAAATTCAGACCCGAGAGGTACACGGCCAAGAACACGGCCGTGTATCGGGCCGTATCAAGGGGCACACAGTCAAGGGGAAGGAGTGTAGCAGACCATGTTAGACAGCAGGAAAACACGGCTGTGTAAGTAACAGTGTAAGAGTCCAGAGGAGTACACGGCCAGTAATACGGCCGTGTAAGTATACACGATCATGTTCCACGAATTACACGGCCAGGCATGAAAGTCCAGAGAGGTACATGGCCAGAGACACGCCCGTGTAGGAGGGCGTGTCCGAAGCCAAAGAGTAAAAAAAAAAAAAAAGAGTCTGGAAATGAAAATTTTCATGTTTTGCCATATTTCCAGTATAAGATGAGTATTGGAAATAACCAGCGATTATTCCTTTTATAGGAGTTCTAGCCAGAGACCTCGCTAGCGAATTATCTGTAAGTTCAAGCATTGTCCTGACTGCAACGTGGACAAGCTTGTTAAATTATGATGTTATGTATATTGTATGACGTGTTTGTTAGACATTGATTGTCTACATCACGATATTCATGTCAGTATCATGTCAGCACAGGTCAGTTCATGTCATGTATGTAGAGTTGCATGTTCCAGTACACATGTTGGTCAGGTAACCAGAACACGAAAACAGGTCGGTACACAAGACACCCTAGTGTGTTAATAAAACTCACACCCCAGTAATTTATGTAACAGGTTCTGACTGTGGGGGTAATCAGTATACGACCCAGTTGGAACACCAGCAAGATGGTAATTAAACCAGTTATTGGCGTATCGACCTCTCGACCCACAGGGAGATTTTCATGTTTAGCATCAGTTAAGACTGAGGAGGTCAGCACTAAAGTACCGCTCCCGGTTGTGCTAACATGTCGGTACGACCAATCAGGGGCCAAAACCAGAACTAAAGTATCAAATAATGTCATAAGACTAATCTTTCAGCCAAGAGCACGTTACAAAGTCCAGTTTCATGCATGAGCATAGCAGTACAGCATGTCATGTGTTATGTTTTTATGTTTGAACTTACTGAGCTCATAGCTCATCAGTTTGTTCACATGTTGCAGGTAAGAGAGCTGTTCACCAGTAGTATACGGTTGACGACGAACAAGGTAGGTTCATGCATGCCGGGGAGGATTGGGCGAGGGATGGTGGTCACCTTTAATTCTTCCGCTGTATAGTTTTGAAGTGTAATTTCAAAAAGAACAAGTTTCAAGTTAAGATTATGTGATAGGGAAATTATGATCAGGTGCATGTTATTTTATTAACATGATTTCCTTATCACATTCTCGAACAGTTTATGAATTTAAAGAAAAAAAAATTTTATTCCGCAAAATTAACAAGCAAGTTTTCAGCTCAGCATGATTGCCGGCGACCCTAAAGGCCTGCAGACTATTGCGGTTAACTACAGATTTGACTGTAATAGTACTATAGAGCCTCTACAGCAGGGCGGGCTGTCACACTTTCTTTCTTTCTTTTTCTCTTTCTTTCTTTTCTTTCTGCCGGCTGCTTTGCAGCTAAGGGGATTAATTAAACCCCCCCTTTTCTCACGTGCCTCTCACTCTCTCCCTTACTTTCATTCTTTTTTTTTTTTAAATGTGTAAGGGCTTGTTTGGCTACTTCTAGCCATTGATTAATGTGACTCACTTGTGTGCCATTGATCTCTTAATATGTGTTTTCCACATACTTTTCTATTAATTTTAAAACATCATAATTTAAATTAATATTTAGCTTTGAAACCATATTCATTAATTCATCATCAAATTTTGATTAAAAACTCAATTAATCAAAATTTTCCTCTTCTCCGTATTCTGTAACATGTCTCACTATAAATGTATATTTATTTACATATTTGTACAAATATTTCCGAAAACGTAGATTTCTCGGTTATCACATCTCCTTTGTTTGTTTTTCTGTGGGTTTTGATATAGAGTTATGTTTCCCAATTTTTGAGTATAAACTTTAATTTTGCATTAACATGCTTAGCTCAAATTATTTTATTAAAGATTATTATCATATTTTGTTTTTATTTTTATGTTAAATATCTTCAAACTTGTTAAAATTTCTAAGAACAAGAGATAAGTATAAAAAATTAAATCGCCCAATATATTGTCTATTTTGCCTGCCAAAAAATTGTCTAAGTTAACAAAAACATGGGTAATTATGGTTTAGAATTTTCACAACCTATTATGAAACAAAATCTCTTAAACTATTCACTAACCGCCCAACCTGCCTACCATACACTCCTACACGTATGGTTAATTGTTACATTTGGATGCATGGAATTAGACAAAAAAAAGAATTTGATTCAATTAGATGTGAATCATTTTTTCTAAAAATAGAAATATATGTGAATCACACTTGATGATTTTTATATTGAACAATGCTTGAGGATAATAATGATGTCAAAAACCATCCACTATAAAAGATAAATTTTACAATATAAGACCCATAAATAAGATTCATCTTGTATTAGCAGTGATGATTAATATCAACTTGACAATGTCTTAAGTATTTTTCTTTTAAACAAAATATTATAAAACTTTGTGTAGCTAAAGTAAAATGGCCTCTCTCTCTCAAATACTAGGGTTTGTATTTATGTAAAACTCTCGCCACTATCGCCATCAATGAAGACTCAGTTGGAGCACACTAGTGTGATGTTACTGGTGTTCTAGTCTAATAATGTCATGGTTGGTAGGGTGATCGGTTGTTTGATGTTCACCAATTTGAGATCCAATAAGACATCAATAATCCAATGGTTAGTGTGTCGATCTCTTACCTTTACTCAAGCATGATCAATGTCATCTGAATTTTAGCACATGACAAAGTGGTTATCCTATGTGGATAAGAGTTTTATTGGCGATGTTATTTCTATTTATGCTTTTTTTGAATGTTTTTGTTTTTGTTTTGTAATGAAAGAGGTAGTTCTTACACCTTCAGGTTATATTTGTATTTGTGTTCTACTCGAATTATTCTTTAGCGATATCTATTTATTAGTTTTATCAGTATTATGATTACATGAAATTTGTTATAGCCTTTGTGCTGTAAGTGACCGTTTCTCGATTGATCAAAGTATTAAATTGATTGTAAATGTGTTTTTAAAAAGAGTTTTGTATATACTCGATTATAAGATTATCAAGTAACTTGATGTGTCTCGGCTTATATTTTCCTCACCAAACTTCATCAAATTTTACTTATGGAATTGGTCTTAGTTGATGATTGTATTTCTTACACCGCTAGATTGTTTCATTTTTTATGTTAGTGTTTATATCCTTTTTAATATAAGTGATCATTCTTATTTAAAAAAAAAAAAAACTTTATACGATTCACCAAATGAAACTCAAATAAAAAATGTGGAAAAATGAAATTTTTGTTGTTTTAATAAATGTCTTAAACTTTGTTAAATTAAAAAAAAAAAAAAAACAAAGGGTAATCTTCCCTTATACCATAAAAGACAACACAAAGAGAAGAACAAAAAATAGAGATGCACTTTTAAATGCCTTAGGTCCTGTTTAGCATTGTTTTTGAAGGCTGTTTTTTGACTATTAAAGAATTTATATCAGATTAGATTAAGATTATTAAGGTTATTTTAAAGAATTTGATTATTAACAGTGTTTCATAAATCCTACCTTTGTCAAACAGGTTTTATAAATTGCTGTAACATAATAGAATTTAAGATGCAGGTCAGTGATAGCTTTTACATACCAGATTTTGTTGTTATAATACAAGTTTATTAAAGTATCCTTAAAAATAAATAATTCCAATATACACTCTTTATTTATCTTTATAACAAATAATAAAATTACCTTATACTGTTATATAAAATTTATAAATTCTTTGCCTCTTAAAATTAATTTCAATGTAAATCATACTTTTATATCTTATTTTATTATATTTCGAGAAAACCTTTTTTTGGTAATTTTATGTATGCTTAAATATGATAATAAATATTTAAAAAAGAAGATGATAGTAAATAATTTTTAAAAAATATCATTGTTGAAATAATTATTTATATTTTATAGGTGAAATTATTACTATTAGAATATGCCAATTCACGAATCTAAGTGTTAGCGAAATATATAATACGTCCATTTCGATCATTATACATTTGCACAATAATTTTATGCATAGTTTATCAAATACTTAAATTTTACTTCTTCATAACAATTTTGGAAAATATTTACCAAACGCCTACCTATATGTAAGCATAATTTCTTTAGATTCACAACACATTACAACAAAAATTTTCTTCAGCATGGCAATACCAAACTAGCCTTGTAGACTAGTTCCCTCAAATAATGCCTTAGACTAGATGTTTATTTACTAACCTGCGGGTAACGCCCTACAAATAAGGGATAACATCTTAAACTTTAAATCACACAAATTAACAACTAACTTATGCCTAATAAACTCCTAAAACGAGATTTTCCCACAATGTTATTTATTAATTGACCAATTAATATTTAACGAATAGACTTAATCATTATTTATTGATTGACTAGATTGTATTAATATATTTACTCTTTTAATATCCACTGCTTATTTTTATAATTATGTATTTTTTTCAAGGGGCTTTTCCTACCCTCGATTTTAAATTATCCACCAACTTAAAATTTAAATGTCAGTTATTACTTGTTACACCCCTTTTATTATTTCAAAAAAATCCCTACAATTAAATTCTATTTTTTTTATCCTTAAAATGCCTATCAATATTCTTTAAAAAAAAAAAAACTTATCAATGAGAAATTTTTTAAGCAATCTTTCTTCTTCTTCATCTTCTTTCCCTCAACAAATCCAATGATTCTTCTTTTCAAAAATATACATATTCTACTTGAAATAAAATTTTGTGAAATTGTAATTTTAAATATATCCTTTTTAACAAAACATGCTTTTACTAAAAATTAAAATCTTTGTTTTTTTTTTCTGAAAAATGAAAAAAAATTGATTTATTTTTAAAAGAAAACTTAAAACTTTATATGTATTAAAAAGTTATCAAAAAACTATATTCTATCTCATTAAAAAAAAGATTATACTAGTCTCATTAAATCTTATTTCATGTAAAATAAGGATATCTAAATAAATAGAGTGATCTGATTTTTTTTTAAATAAGAAGTTAAAAAATAAGAAAAACAATAAAACAAATAAAAAAGATTGTATAAAAAAAAAGAGAGGTTGTTTATTGGTTGGTGGATTAAAAAAGATAAAAATTAAAACTTAATATTTATAAGGACTTTTTTGAAATAATAAAAGTGAGTGTAACAAAGAATAATTGATATTTTAAATTCAATTATTAGATAGCTTAAAAAAGAGTTATGAAAGGAGATGGAGAGTGTTAATAGACTCTCTTTTTTTATGAAACAGTTGAAACTGTTTTTTAATCATTTAGTGACTAATGTTATTATTCGTACATGTTAGAATTTTAAATTATACAGTAATTTTCAAGTAAAAATCCAAGTCGAAATTTAGCCATTAAAATAAATTGAATTTTGTCCTTTATGAAATTTACCCCCCAAAGAACTGATATTACGTCTAAAGCTCAATATACCAAAGGAAGATGTGACTTTTTTTTTTTTTTTTGCACTTTTAATATATAAATAATAATTACTAGTAAACTAATAAGTTAAAATTCAAATCCTTTTTTCTCTTTTACGAAATCTCTAGTTGATTATATCTTGTACATATTGTATGGTAAAAGGTCACAAATATATATTTACCAAACCTTTGATATTCTACCACTTCTCTGCCAATAAATATATATATATATAATATTTTGTATATGCGACACTTATAATATTTTATTTAGAAATTTATAATAATTAGTTAACTTACGTATTATTTTTTTACTTAAAATTTTGTATTTGTGTAAATGATATATATTATAATTGACGTATGCAAGCAGCAGTGGCGTATAAAAATCCCACTCCATTTATGTACACACGTTTGACAAACCGACCGACGGTATTGGAATTGGTCAAAGGTTTATTTTATTTGTTATTTGGTACTTTGACCAAAAAAATTATTTTTTAATAGTTCTAAGTTTGAGATGCCAATGTTCAGTTTGTCTTTGATTATTGTCAAGTTCAATGGCTTCAAACACGAAAAAGTTCTCAAATTCATGATTGGAAAAAACTTTTTCATTTTTCAGTTTTTAAATAATAAAAAAAAGGAGAGAGATTGCTTTTACCACTATATACACTAGTAAAAAAAAAAAAAAAAATTTTAGGATCATTTTTAATCATCATAAAAAATTATTACAACGGTTAAAAAATCATCATAAAATTTATTATCCTCAAAATTAAAAGATTCGATGGGTGGGTTTGAGGTTTTGATACAAGAGAGAAGACAGATTAGATAAGGGAATCGAGGGTTTAAAGGCGTGGGTTTAAAATTTTTTTTGTAAAATTTTTTAAATTTTTAACCAGAGATTCCATATTTGTTTTCACAAACTTAATTTCGTGCTGCTTTTTTGCCATTTCTTATGCAACAATTTTAAAAAACAGTAGTATAATCTATGTTGTGTAATCCATATTTTGTAGCAGTGTTATCATGTCATGAAAGCAAAATCATTTACCAAGGCCAAAGATTTAAGTTGTGTAAAATACACAAAATAACTTAGGATTCCAACCATATTTTTATTTACCAATAAGAATTATTAAACAAAATTATAGGATTTTAACTATAATTTTAATTATTAGATTAAGCCCTTGTTTGGTAAAAGTTTTGCATTTTAATCATATTTAAACGCAATATAATTTTACACCAAATATAAAATTTTATATTTAAATACAATCTTTTTCAATAATGTTACGAAAATAATTACTATTCATTTGTTTTTTTAAACAATCACATCAATTTTTTAATTTTAACTTTTTATTTCTACTTTTATCAATCATATCAACTTTTCAACTCTAAAATACAATTCAAATGCTTTTCATCTAAACACATATTTCATTCAAATATAAAACAAATACTTTTCAATCAAATACAACACTCAAAAAACAAATTATATTCAAATGTAATTAAAACTCAATGCGTTTACCAAACCATTCATAACTTTTTAAAAACTTACAACACGACAATAATTTTAATTATAAATTAGATTTATTAAAAAGTTAACTAAAGGAGGGATAGGATAAAAGTATAATTTTTGTTTTAAGCTTTTCCTTAAATTTAGTATGCAAAGCAATATCACTATAAAGATATATAATAACAAAAAAATTTTAACAATACATAATAGATAAATCTTATACCTTTCAGTTAATTTACATGAATTTCATGTTATGTTTTTTATTTCTAAATGTTAAATTATAGAATCAATCATGGTTAACGAATAAACACAAACCCGTAAAATGATAAAAGTAATGGGACATTAATTAAAATCTGGATAGAAGAGATAAGACAACGATAGTTACTATTTTAATTTGATTAAAAAACATTAATAACGTAGTTTACAATGTGCAGCTTTTGTTGAACAATCACAAGAGTTGGTATTATAAGAGAAAGAAACGTTTCTCTTATATGATCAGACTATTAAAATAGTTATATTAATAAGCGAGTTGACTTTCTTCAGTTGAATAAATTGATTTTTTTTTTTCTTTTTCTCTGAGGAAGAATGATTGAAAAGTTCCGAGAAAGAAAAATAGTATGGAAATGGATTGTCCAACACAAAGCCTAAGAACTGAACTGGGTAGAGAACAGCACGCATGATAAAACAAAAAAAAAAATCGATTGGTCAATTCCTTTCTTAATTTTCAGATACAAAAAATTAAACTCAAGAAATGCCAACTTCCTTACCATTTATAGTGGTGAAATAGTCATAAAAAAAAAAAAACCATATTTAGTGCCTTTGTTTTTATCATTTCACATATTTGAGTTTTGATGTATAATGTTTAACCTTTCACCAAAAAAAAAAAAAAGCGCTATGTTAGCTTCCCATTTTTAAAGCATAGGACTATTAGTTGTTGAAAGTTTAGGATTATGATTTTTCGCATCTCACCTATGGTTTTGATATTAAGGGCCCGTTTATGGTATCTTTCGAATATGGAGTTTTGAATATTAGAAGAAAGACAATATGAGATATAAATTCAAAAATTTTAGTGTTAACTTTGTCTAAAGATAGTATCTTCAAACGGGCTTTAGGGGTGTTACTGTGTGAGGACAATAATGATTTCTTTCGAATTTGACTTTAAAAAAAAAAAAAACCCTATCATATCATTATTTAAGCTTATCACATAAGCAAACATGACGTGGAGGTAGGAAGAGAATATATTATGAATTCGTTGGTTTTACATATTTTTTTTTATGGTAAATCCTCCAATAGAGCTTTGAAAATGTATTTAGAGGTTTTGGAAATCTTTTTTTTTTTTTATTGAATAAAGTAGTTTTGGAAAATGTATTTGGGAAAAAAAACTGTTTAGAGTGAAAATATGGCGGCCCGCCCTGCTGTAGAGGTTCTACAGTGCTATTACAGTTAACTCTATAGTCAACCGCAATAGTCTGCAGGCCTCTAGAGTCGCCGGCAATCATGCTGAACTGTAACTGACTGCTAATTTTGCGGGATAAATTTTTTTTCTTTAAATACATAACTGTTCGAGAATGTGATAAAGAAATCATGCTAACAACTGATCATGATTCCCCTATCACATACTCCTGACTTGAAAACTTGTCTCTTTGAAATTTACATTCAAAATCTATATATGCAGAGGAAGATCAAATGATGACCAATATCTCTCGCCCAATCCTCTCTGGCATGCATCTACCATGTTCGTCGTCCACCGATACTACTGGTGAACAGGTCTCTTACCTGCAACATGTGAACAAACTGATGAGCTATGAGCTCAGTAAGTTCAAACATAAAAACATGTAGCTAACATGCTATACTGCTGTGCTCATGCTGTACTGCTGTACTCATGCTGTGCTGCTATACTCATGCTGTGCTGCTGTACTCATGCTGACTGCTGTACTCATGCTGACTGGACTCTGTAAACATGCTGTACTGACTAAAGGTTCAGTCTTAGAACATTATCTGTTATTAAGTTCTGGTTTTGGGCCCCTGATTGGACGTACCGACATATTAGCGCAACCGGGAGCAGTACTTTAGTGCTGACCTCCTCAGTCTTAACTGATGCTAAACATGATAACCTCCCCGTGGGTCGAGAGGCCGATACACCAATAACTGGTTAATTACCATCTTGCTGATATTCCAACTGGGTAGCATACTGCTTGCCCCCACAGTCGGAACCTGTTAATCTATTTACTGGGGTGTGAATTAATTAACACACTTGGGTGCCTTGTCCACCTAACTGTTTTCTTGTTCTGGTACTGTCTGGTCTGTGTACTGGGACATGCAACTCTATATGCATGACATGAACTGATATGAACTGACCTCTGCTGTGACTGACATAAACTGACATAACATCGTAATGCAGACAATCAACGTCTAACAACACGTCATACAACATACATAACATTGTAATAAAACAAGCTTGTTCACGTTGCAGTCAGGACAATGCTTGAACTTACAGAAAGTCCTCTAGCGTAAGCTGCTGCTGCTCTGGGACTGCTGATTTGGGGTCTCTGACTTGAACTCCTATAAAATGAAAAATCACTGATTATTTACCATATTTATCTTATACTGAAAATATGGCAAAACATGTAAATTTTCCTTTCCAGACTTTTTTTTTTTTTTTTACTCTCTGGCTTCGAACACGCCCTCCTACACGGCCGTGTCCGTGCCCGTGTACCCTTCTGGACTTTTAAGCCTGGCCGTGTAATTTCTGGAACATGCCCGTGTATGCTTACACGGGTGGGTACACGGCCGTGTTACTGGCCGTGTACTCCTCTGTCCTCTTACACGGTTACTTACACGCCTCTCTTTGACCGTGTGCCTCTTGACACGGTCTGATACACGGCCGTGTTCTTGACCGTGTACCTATCGGGTCTGATTTTTTTCTTGCAACACGGTCGTGCGTATGGGCATGTTCGGGGCCGTGTTCTGAACACGCCCTTGTACACGCCCGTGTACACGCCCGTGTTCAACCAGAATCAAGATTCTAGGTCTGAACTGCTCTGCTCTAATTTTCTAAGGCTTTTATGGCCTTTGTTCTACTTCTTACACTTGAAATCGATCTTCATAAGATCATTTCAAGGTATCTACTACACTCCTACTATCACAAATCCATGATTTCATAAGCAAAAATCCCACATTTTGCTCATTTACAACTCTTGACTCAACTTTTGAAAAATCTGTATTTTAGTGAAGAATATTCACTAAACTCGATTTTCTAAACCATCTGTGCATGGATTCGTATTTGAAAACATCTAGACTTGAATCACATTTCGATTTTAACCGAAAACCTAAATGTGATTCACTCACATTCTCTGTTTTCTCTCAAAACCCCAGATTTTCCCCAAACGAAAAACGTGAGAACTAGGGTTTACCTTGCTTTGATCGTGAGCTTTTCTTGCTGCTAGTCCTTGATCGAATCTTGATCGATCTGTTGCTTGCACTAGAAAATCCGAACTTTGCTTGGATTTCCCCTTTTCTTTCTCTCGGTTTCCCTTTTCTCTCTTCCCCTTTCTCTTTCTTTTTCTTCTTTCTTTTCTTCTTTCTTTCTTTCTTTTCTCTTCCTGCCAGCTGCATCAGCAGCTAAGGGAATTAATCCCCTCTAAGCTCACGTGCCACTCACACTCTCCCTTACTTTCTTTTATTTTTTTAATGTGTAATGGCTTGTTTGGCAAGTTCTTTTGGCCATTGATCCATGTGGCTCACTTGTGTGCCATTGATCAGTTAATATGTATTTTTCACATACTTTTCTATAAATCTTAAAACATCATAATTGAATTAATGCTTAGCTGTTGACTATTTTCATTAATTCATCATAAAATTTTGATTAAAACTCAATAAATCAAAATTTTCCTCTGTTCTTTATTCTGTAATCTGTATCACTGTAATGTACATTTATTTACATATTTGTACAAATATTTCCGAGAACGTAGATTTCTCGGTTATCACAGAAAAAAATATAAAATCTTAAAAATTTATTTAAAAAAAATATCAATATAGATCTTATTTCGTTGTTCTCAAAATTCTATATAATTTAAAAAAAATCATCTCATTTGGACTTGTATACGCAAAATTATAAACCTTCAAAAATTAGAGTTTGCTGTTATATTTCAGAGATATGAATGGTAAAAAGTGACGGTAAAGTAAAAAAAAGTAGCAAAAAAGTTGTTTTGGAGACTAAAGTTATGTTGAGCATGATGCTAGGGCAAAAGGTAAGAAGATGGGGGATGTTCATTGGGGAAAGGAGAAAAGAGGAAACTTCCCCCTAAAAGAATGCTAAAGCATGATGTCAAGGTACGTAAAGTGGATGTTTTGTCTAATACAATTGAGTGATCGACGGAGGTTGCTTCACTACCCCGTCAAACATTATAAGTATACTATGTTGGAATGCTCGAGGTTTAGGGAGGATGGTTGTGTTTGGAAATTTACTGGGTTTTATGGTCCATCTGAAATGAAGTTTCATCACCATGCTTAGGAATTATTGAATAGGCTTCACACAAATTCAGATGTTCCATAGGTATGTGGAGGGGATTTCAATGAAATTCTTGATCTCACTAAAAGTAAAGGAAGAGGAATCCATTCTTTGTCCGATATGGATAGATTTTGTAATATTTTGGAGTCTTGTGATCTGGTGAATCTAGGCTATATAGGGCCCAAGCTTACTTGGGACAATAGACGTGAAGGAGATGCCAATATACAAATACAACTTGATCGGGTTGTCGCGAATACGGCTTAGAGATCGAAGTATGGGTAGGCAAGAATGGAAAACCTAGGTGGTGTTTGATATTGATTTTAAAACATTTTTAGTTTTCAAAAATAATTAAAAATGAGAATGTTTTAAAAATTGTGTTGAGACTATTTTTGAAATTATGTTTGGTCATGTTTTCTGAGTGTATATTCTAAAAAACATAAAAATGAAACTTTGTTTGGTTATATATTCTGAAAACTCATTTTATAAGTTAGTATCTTATAATAACATATTTATTTTTAATTTTAAAAAAATAAAAAAATAAATTATTAGTCATAATTAAAAAAAAAACTGTGATAACCTAGAAACTTATCACTCTCGGAAAATTTTGTATAAGATATGTAAATAAATGTACATTTATAGTGAGACATGTTATAGAATATAGAGTAGAGGAAAATTTTGATTAATTGAGTTTTAATCAAAATTTGACAATGAATTAATGAACATAGTGTAAAAGCTAAGTATTAATTCAAATTATGATGTTTTAAAATTAATAGAAAAGTATGTGGAAAATGCATATTAAGAGATCAATAGCACACAAGTAAGTTACATTGATCAATGGCACACAAGTAAGCTACATTGATCAATGGCCAAGATTAGCCAAACAAGCCCTTGTAATTTTCTTTAAAGAAAATTAAGGAAATGTGAGAGGAGGGAGCACGTGAGGGGCCATAAGCAAGCAGCCCAAGTGATATTATTTCACTTGGTTTAAGCTGCCAAAAATAAGCAGCCAGCAGAGAGAGAAAGAAAGAGAAAGAGAAAAAGAAAGAGAAAAAGAAAAAGAGACCGAGAAAGAAAGAGAAAAGAAAGGGAAATCCAACAAGTTCGGATTTTCTCTTCATCTGCAGCAGATCGATCAAGCATTCAGCCAAAGAATCAGTAGCAAGAAGCTCTCAAGCTTCAAGCAAGGTAAACCCTCGTTTTCTCACGTTTTTCTTGGGGGGAAATCTGGGGTTTTGAGAGGAAAAAAAGAATGTGAGTAAATCGTATTGAGATTTTCGTTTAAAATTGAAACATGGTTCGAGTCTAGTTATTTTAACACATGAATCCATGAGTTGATGAAGTAGAAAACCAAGTTTAGTGAGTTTTCTTCAAGAAAGTAAAGATTTTTCAAAAAGTTGAGTCAAGAGATATTCATAAGCAAAATGTGAAATTTTGCTTAAGAAACCATGGATTTGTGATAGTAGAAATGTAGTCAATACCTCGAAACGATCTTATTGAGATCGATTTTGAGTGTAAGAAGTAGAACAAAGGCCATAAAAGCCTTAAAAAATCAGAGCAGAGCAGTTCGGACTCAGAATCTTGATTCTGGTATGAACACGGGCGTGTTCAGTATACGACCCCGAACATGCCCACATGCACGACCGTGTTGCAAGAAAATTCAGACCCGAGAGGTACACGGCCGTGTCAAGGGGTACATGGTCAAGGGAAGGGCGTGTAGCAGACCATGTTAGATAGCAGGAAAACATGGCCAGAAACACGACCGTGTAAGTAACCGTGTAAGCATGCACGTATAGTCTAGAGGAGTACACAGCCAGTAACACGGCCGTGTATCCACCCGTGTAAGTATACACGGCCATGTTCCACAAAGTACACGATCAGGCACGTAAGTCCAGAGGAGTACACGGCCAAAGACACGCCCGTGTAGAAGGGCGTATTCGAAGCCAAAGAGTAAAAAAAAAAAAAAAAGTCTGGAAAAAGAAATTTCATGTTTTGCCATGTTTCCAGTATAAAATGAATATTGAAAATAATCAGTGATTATTTCTTTTATAGGAGTTCAAGCTAGAGACCCCGATACAGCAGTCTCAGAGTAGCAGAGGCTCACGCTAGTCGATTTCCAGTAAGTTCAAGCATTGTCCTGACTGCAACGTGGACAATCTTGTTATGTTATGATGTCATGTATATTGTTTGGTGTGTATGATAGACGTTGATTGTCTACATCACGATATTTATGTCAGTTTCAGGTCAGTTTATGTCATGCATGTAGAGTTTCATATTTCAGTACACATGTCAGACGGTACCAGAACACGAAAACAGGTAGGTGCTCAAGGCACCTTAGTGTGTTAATATAACTCACACCCCAGTAAATCATGTAATAAGTTCCTACTGTGGGGGCAATCAGTATGCTACCCCGTTGGAACTCCAGCAAGATGATAATTAAACCAGTTATTGGCGTATCGGCCTCTCGACCCACGGGAAGGTTTTCATGTTTAGCTTCAGTTAAGACTAAGGAGGTCAGCACTAAAGTACCACTCCCAGTTGTGCTAACATGTCGGTACGACCAATCAGGGGTCCAAAACCGGAACTTAACAACAAATAATGTCCTAAGACTAATCTTTCAGCCACGAGCATGTTTACAGAGTCCAGTTTCATGCATGAACACAGCAGTACAGTATGTCATGTTTCATGTTTTTATGTTTGAACTTACTGAGCTCATAGCTCATCAGTTTGTTCACATGTTGCAGGTAAGAGACATGTTCACCAGTAGTACGCGGTGGACGACGGACAGGGTAGATACATGTCGGGGGGATTGGGTGAGGGATTGTGGTCACCTTAAATCTTCCGCTGTATAGTTTTGAAAACTTTAAACATGTAAATTCAAAAAGAACAAGATTTCAAGTTAAGTTTATGTGATAGGGGAATCATGATTCATGTGCATGTTATTTTGTTAACATGATTTCGTTATCACATTTTCGAACAATTTATGATATTAAGAAAAAAAATTTATTCCGTAAAATTAGCAAGCAGTTTTCAAAGTTCAGCATGATTGCCGGCGACTCTAGAGGCCTACATACTATTGCGGTTAACTACAGAGTTGACTGTAATAGCACTGTAGGGCCTCGGCAACAGGGCGGGCCGCCACAAAAACTTTTGGTGGTAGGTTTTGCAATGAGGGATAAGAGTGGAAATATTGGTAGTCTGAACTCTAGGTGGCGAATACGATGAGGTTTAGGTCATGAGTCGATAATCATTGTCGCAAGAGGGTCGTCGTCATCGTCACTAGTCTATGGTCATCACCCTTCGTCGAAGATGGATGTCATCGTTGGACATGATCATCACTAACGCTGCACAAGCAAAGAGAGAGAGAGAGAGAGAGAGATAGAAGGAGAAAACGAAAACAAAAAGTGAAAACAACTTTTTTTTTTCAAAAAAGTAAAAAAAAATTAAAAATAATGTTTTCAAAATGGTTTTAAAAACATTAAATAAACAAATGCTATTTTAGGATCGTTTTCATTTTTTATATTTTTGAAAATGAAAAATCATTCTCAAAAATAAAAACAAATACCCCCTATACTTTTAGGGTTCAGACTATCGTGCAATTTTCTTTTTGCTCGAACCTGTCTCTAAGAAGAAAAGAAAGTGTTAGAATGGAGAATTCCGTTTCAAGCCTTTTTGGGCAAAAGATACAGAGTATTCTAAGGTGATGGCAGATTTGTGGGGCTCCTATAACTTCAATATAACCCCTCGCGGTCTAGTGGATGGATTAAGACATAGTGCATGCCATCTCAGAGATTGGGGGTGTAGAAGATTTGGTTTTATCCCCTATAAAGTGGTTGGTGTCCAAGAATCATTGGAGCGACTTTATAACGAACCAAGATCAGAGGGTTTATGATGGGAATTAAAGCAGTTGTAAAGGAATTGGATAAATTCATAGGTTAGGCGGAAAAAATTTTGGTGCCAACGATCCCGGGTGAAATGATTGAAGAAAGAGGATTTTCTTTTCATACTAAGGCCTCTTCCAAAAGGAACAAAAAAGGGATTTTGGGCTAGAGGACAAAGATAGGCACTGAAGAGACTAGAAATGTAGTGGTCCGCCTTTGCTGTAAAGGTTCTACAATATTATTACAGTCAACTCTGTAATTAACCGCATTAGTATGTAGGCCTCTAGAGTCGCCGGTATCATACTTAACTTAAAAACTACTTACTAATTTTGCGGAATAAAATTTTTTTTCTTAATACACAATAACTTGTAAACATATATACGTCTTGTTTGAGAATGTGATGAGGAAATCATGTTACAAAATAACATATACATGAATCATGATTTTCTTATCACATAGCCTTGGTTTAAAATCATGTTCTTTAAAATTTCATGCTTCGATTTTCAAAACTGCACAACAAAAAACTCATGGTAGGACCATCATCCCTCGCCCAATCCCCCTAGCATGTACATACCCTGCCTGTCGTCTACCGTGTACTACTAATGAACAGGTCTCTTACTTGCAACATGTGAACAAACTAGTGAGCTATGAGCTCTGTAAGTTCAAACATAAAAACATGAAATCATAACATGTAATAATGTGCTCCTGAATGAAACTTGGTTCTGAATGAACAGGTTCATGGCTGTATGTTAAGTCTTAGGATATTATCTGAAATTAGGTTCTGGTTTTGGCTCCTGATTGATCGTACCGTAAGGCGTGCATAATTGGGAGTGGTACTTTAGTACTGACCTCCGCAGCCTTACTGAACTGAACATGAAAACCTCCCCGTGGGTCGAGAGGCCGGTACGCCAATAACTGGTTTAATTACCATCTTTTTTAAAATTCCAACTGGGTAGCATATTGATTGCCCCTCAGTAGGAACCTATTACATGTTTTACTTGGGATGTGAGTTTTATTAACCTCACTATAGTGCCTTGTGCACCTACATGTTTTCATGGACTTGATACTTGTCTATCATGAGTACCTGAATTATCCACTTGAAACATGAACTTCTACATGCATGACATGAAATTGATATGTGTATCGTGATGCAGACGGTCAACGTCTGACATACACGCCAAACAACAAACATAACATCATAAAACATAATATGATTGTCCATGTTGCAGCCGGGACAATACTTGAACTTACAAAAAGTCTGCTAACGTGAGCCTCTACTGATCTAGAACTGCTGTCTCGTGGTGTCTGACTTGAACTCCTATAAAAGAAATAATCATTGATTATTTCCAACATTTCTTTTATACTTGAAACATAGCAAAATATGAAAAATCATATTTCTAGACTTTTTTTTTTTAGCTTCAAACACGTCCTCCTACACGGGCGTGTTCGTGACCGTGTAATCCTCTAGACTTGCGTGCATGACCGTATAATTTGTGCAACATGGCCGTGTAACTCGTGCATGCGTACACGGGCACCTACACAGCTGTGTTTATGGTCGTGTTTCCTGCTGTCGAACATGGTCTGTTACACGCCCTTTCTACTACCCTGTGCCATTCTACATGGCTCGATACACGGCCGTGTTCTTGGCTGTGTAACTCTCGGGTCTCAAATTCTCTCGAAACACGGTCGTGCATGTGAGCATGTTCAGGGCCATGTTCTGAACACCCCCTTGTACACGTCCGTGTACACTCCCGTGTTCATCCCAGAATCTTGATTCTGAGTCTGAAATTCTCACCT
Source organism: Antiaris toxicaria (assembly GCA_035233585.1). NCBI lineage: Eukaryota > Viridiplantae > Streptophyta > Magnoliopsida > Rosales > Moraceae > Antiaris > Antiaris toxicaria. Next base: position 43,739,927 of record CP141158.1, on the reverse strand, counting down.
TTGTTTTTCTAAGGCTTTCATGGCCTTTGTTCTACTTCTTGCACTCAAAATCGATCTCTATAAGACCGTTTCAAGGTATAAACTACATTTCTACTATCATCTATTCATGGTTTCATAAGCAAAATTTCACATTTTGCTTCTACTACATCTCTTGACTCAATCCTTAAAAATCAAAACTTTCTTGAAAAGAACTCAACTGAAACTTGGTTTTCTAAACCATCAACTCACAAATTCGTGTTTAAAAACAACTAGACCTGAACCATGTTTCGATTTAACCGAAAATCTGAACATGTAAAACTCACATTCTCTTTTTCTTTATCAAAATAACCCAGATTTTCCACCCGAAAACGTGAGAAAAAGAGGGTTTACCTTACTTGAAACTTGAGAACGTCTTGCTGTGGAATCTTGGGCTGAAAACTTGAATGATTTGCTTGCTTAAAGAGAGAATCCGAACTGTTGAAAGGGAAAAACACAGAGAACGATTTTCCACCTCTACTATTTCTCTCTCTCTCTCTCTCTCTCTCTCTCTCTCTCTCTCATCCACTTCTTTGCAGCTAAAACAAGTGAATTAATTCACTTGGCTGCTGCTAAAGCCCCCCTCTCACGTGCTCTCTCTTCTCTCTCTCACATTTTCCTTTAATTTCTTTTAAAGAAATTAGCAATTGCTTGGCTAATCTCGGCCATTGATCAAGATAGCTTACATGTGAGCCATTGATCTCTTAATATATATTTTCCACATACTTTTCTAATAAATTTAAAATATTATAAAATGAATTAATATTTAGCTTTTACACTATGTTAATTAATTCGTTGTCAAATTTTGACTAAAATCCAGTTAATCAAAATTTTCATCTGCTCTATATTCTGTAACATGTCTCATCATGAATATACATTTACATATCTTATATAAAATTTTCCGAGAACGATAGATTTCTCCATTATCACAAGAAATGTTATGAAGGACCACCTTGTAGAGCCTTATTTGGTAGATGAGATTCGGAAGGCCATTTTTAGCATGTGACCAACGAAAGCCCTAAGAACCTATGGTTTCCATGCACTTTTTTATTTTTTTTAAAGAAAAACTATGTGGTTATAGGTAATTACATTTTGCATATTTGCATTGCTATTCTGAATGGTACATAATCTGTACGTGATTTTAATATGACTAATGTGGTGCTTATTCCTAAGACTGAAGCTTCAAGGAAATTGTCAGAGTTCAAATCTATCAGTCTATGTAATGTGGTATATAAGATTATTAGTAAAGTTCTTACGTCCCACCTAAAGGTTATTTTGTGGTTCTTTGATTTCAAAATCCTAAAGGGCATTTGTTTTGGGTAGACTTATCACGGACAATGTAGTCGTTTTCTTTAAGCTTATGCACTCTCTTGGATAATGGAAGATTTGTAAGAAAGGGTGGTTAGCTCTAAAGCTCAATATGAGTAAAGCCTATGATGGGGGTTGAATAGGCTTTCTTAGTTGGAATGATGCATAGTTTGGGTTTTCCCAAGAGCTGGATTCATGTGATAAAGGACTGCATCTCTACGTCGTCCGTATCCTTTTGAATTAATGGTGATTCATGTGGGAGGTTATGGCCTTCGTGGGGGCTTCAACAGGGTTGTCCATTGTCCCCATATTTATTTCTTATTTATGCAAAAGGCCTCACTAGTCTACTCCATGTGGCAGAATTAAACTCCTCCATTGCAAGGTTCTCTTGCACTCACAATAGTCCCAAGATTAGTTATCCTTTCTTTGTGGATGATAGCCTTGTGTTTTGTCATGCTAATATTGAGGAATGCTCTCGTATTAAAGAAGTCTTGGTTATCTATGAGAGGGCTTCGGGTCAAATAATTAACATGTAGAAACTAGCCATCAATTTTATAGTAAAAACGTTCGGGTGGAGCTTAGAGGGACTATAATGCAATTGTTTGGTCTAGTCTCTTTACAACCAACCACAAAACAAATACGTAGGCCTTCCCACTTTGATCGGGAAAGACAAAAGATAGCCTTTTCGGTGTATTAAAGAGAGAGTTTAAAGTAAAATTATAGCTCTAGCATAGCAAATTATTCTCTATTTAATTCTGATCAAAGCAGTGGCTCAATTGGTGCCTACCTATACAATAAGTGTTTTTCGTTCGCCAGCTTCTGTTTGCAATGAGCTCCACCATACGGTGGCTAACCTCTAGTGGGGTGGTGATGGAAATGATCGAAAGATACACTGGTGGAGTTGGGATACAGCTGTGTCAGAGAAAGATAGCCAGAGGCTTGGGCCTTAGGCATGTCAAGGCTTTAAAACAAGTGTTGCGAAGCAAAGTAGGTGAATTTATAGTCCCTGGATTCACTAATGGCCCGAGTTCTAAAAATTAAATATTTCCGAAATTCTGAATTTTATGATCTACTTCAAAATAAAATATTTTAACTCATTTTTGTCTTTTTATAAAAAAAAAAAATCAACCAATATTTTATGAGACTTTTGTTTATAATTTTGTATTCGTATTACATTTAAACGCAATATAATTTTCATTCAAACGTAAAAGTTTTATATTAAGATACAATACATTTTAACTGTGCCTTAAATATATTTATTATTCTAAAATATTTTAAATATAAATTTTTTTTTCCATTCCCATCATATTCTCTCTTTATTTCATTTTTTCTATCTACTTTTACCAATCACATCAACTTTTTAATTCTAAAATACAATTCAAATACTTTCATCCAAACACACATTGTATTCAAATGTAAAATAAATACTTTTCATCCAAATACAAAATGCACTAAAATACAATTTAAAATATAATACAAACACAATAAGTTTATCAAACACCTTATTAGTTTGCTTTTGAAAAATCAAATAATCCAAAAATCTCACATCCAAATAACGCACTAAATGCAAGCTTAATTTTAAGTACAAGGACTAAAGGAAAAAGTTTTGGTGACTTTTACATCACGTCGCTCACAAGTGAAAATTTATTAAAATTTATGATCATATGACGGATCATGGGATGTTCTATCAGTGGCAGTGATGGAAGCATAATTTTTTTTCTTGCTTCAGGGGGCATGAGTTAATTTAAAGTTTTTAGCTTATAAAATTTCCCCCAGTATTTGTCTATCTATTTTTTTTTAATAATTTGTTTGCATTTTTTTTTCCTTCCCTGTTTTCTTTTAAGTAAACTAATATTGTAATCAAATTTAATCTTCTTTTAACGTTTTATGTCTTAAAAAGTATGAAATTAAATAATAGTGTAATTTAACGTAAATACTAGTGTCATTTAAATAACAATATGAAATTAAATAATAATTCGTAAAAAAAATAATAGTAATTGATTTTTGTTTTATTTGATGACAAAAATATTTTAGCAGTGAAAAGGAAAGGTATAAATAAGATTTTAAGCTTGGTGAAACATTCCAAAACCAAAAAAACTTAAGTCATCATTTGTTTTTTTTTTTAAGTCAATTAATTTTATTATTCATCAATTCTAATTTTAATTTAAAAACTCAAATTTTAAAAGTGCATAATTTTTCATATGCAAGCCAAAATAAGATAATTTTTTTAATTACATTGAATATCAAAATGATCAAAATAAGATCAATATTAATATTTTATTTCAAAAAACATTTTAAGTTTTTGCGTTTTTTTAACTATAATCAACCAAATGCAGAAAATGCACAACTCAACTTTAACCTAAAATTTACAACTCAACTTTAACCTAAAATTTACAACTCAACCATACCAACCAAACACATGCAAAATTTTATATATAGAAAAAGTTTCAAAGTGCAAACCGAGAAAAACCTTTTTAACAAACTTTCAACTGGAGCAAAAAACTAGGTGGATACCAATGGTTACCTACCGGTAAGGATAAGCCTATGGCAATCTTGTAAAGAGCTGAAATCCAAATGTAACCCATTGGGCCAGGGTAAGCTTAGGCCCAGTTGCAAAGCCACTATCTTATGAATTTAAGGTTGAGGAATCTAACTTTTTACCGTATGGTAGCGTCAATACATGCAAAGGCAACTCCTTAAATAAACGTGCTTGTGGTTTTTTATCCTCTTGCTTAAAGTTTTTATTTTTGTAAAAAAGCTTGAAGGTGAGGGAATTCGAACTCTATATCTTATAGTGGAGTCAGATTTAAAATTAATGTTAAACTATATTTAGAATAATTCTTGTTTAGATATTTAACTCTATATATTTATTTAATTAGGAATAAAAAATACTAATATTATCATAATTAAGACAATTATCTAAAGATATATTTTTGAGTGACAATCCCACAAATCATGCTTCTTATTATTATTACTATTATAATCCAAAGATGTAAATTTATAAGAACATTTTTGAGGGAAAGTATTTGCTTTGAAAACTTTGTTTTCTTCCTTTCATTATTATTACTTTTATAGGGCATAAAGTACCAAAATGCCCTAATTTTAATGGATTCACGATTAGTAATCCATTGGTTTACTTTTATGACCGCTAAGTAAGCTACTTATTAAATGTTTTTCTTTTTTGTCCCTCGTTGATTCTCTCTAGTTCATCGGAGTAAACAATCACTTGCGTGTTGCTCCAATGGCGAAGTCACCTTTGGCATGGGAGTAATGCCCTTAAAATATATCTTTGAAAAATTATCTTATTTATAATAGTTTTAGAATTTAGTTTTAAGATTTTTTAACTCTTACCATATTAAATAAGAAGTGATTAGTGAAGCAAAAATCCAAACTAATTATTAAGTGGCGGTAAAAATCCTAAACATACATACAAAAATTTATTCTTACAGTTTCCTCTCCCGTTTTTGTTTTTGAATATCTTTATTTAATTTGCCTACTGTGAGAATTTCTAAACAATATTTTCAAAAAATTTATGAAAAAGCTTTTTGTTCATCCCCAAAATTTGACATTTATAGCGTGTTTGGTACACGTTTTTTTCACATTGCATTTAAATGTAATACAATTTTTCTCCAAATACAAAAGTCTTTCATTCAAATATCATCACATTACATTTTAAATCCAATACAATCATTATTCATTATTTCACTTTTTCTATTACTTTTATTAATTACATCATATATTCTCTCTTTCTCCTTTTTTTCTTTTTACTTTTACCCATCACATCACATATTTATTATTAAAATATAATTCAAATATTTTTTACCCAAACACACATTGCATTCAAATGTAATGCCAGTACTTTTCTTCCAAATATAAATTGCATTCAATACATTGTATTTAAATACAATACAAATGCAATGCGTTCACCAAACGGAGCATTAATATACCCAGATTATAAACATAGACTATCAAATAAATAAATAAATAAATAAATAAACAATCAAAATATTATATAAACTCGTAAAAATAAATTACACTTATCTATCCAACTTCTACAAGCAGTCAATTTTACTAAATTCACTTGAAATTAAGAAGTGAAGTTAAAAATATGTTAGAAAATAAAAGAAAGACAACCATGTATGAATCTTTTTTATTACACCCATTATCTCAAATTTTGGGTCAAGCCGTAGTCCCTGTCCCTTGGAGAAGTGGAAGGAATTAGGGGGAGGGACTGTGATGACTAGACGGTTTCCCACTACTGATGTTGCCTACCTTAATTCAATTGTTAGATATTCGTTTGGTAAAATAAGATCTACTTATAAGGATGTGCAACTCTCATCAATATGATACTAAAGTGCAGTGATCAGCCGTAAGTTTAAGAATCAAGTTTTGATAATATAATGGTGAAAAGAGTATTACATTTATGGGGATTGATTTTTAAATTGTCACTAAGTACTGTATCATAACTTAACTTTATTTAGATACCTGAATTAAATAAAATTAAAAATAAGCAATAAAAAATAAATGTAAAAATAAAATGTGGAAATTTTTATGTCCAAATATACTAGGGACTTGATTTTATCTTGTCACTTTTATGTTCATCTAATTAAGCATTTGCTAGCCAGTTCTAACTAATTCATTAATCAAGACTCTCAATTAATCTTGTAACCTTTATAAAGGACCTTATAAGAAAATACGTCTAAAGAACCAAATCCATATCCCTATTCAAAAACGAGTATCCAAACATTCATTAAACTCTACGTTTAAATTGGAAATCAAGCATGTTGATCACTTCCCAACCTCACAACAATCAAAGTCCTAAATTGATTATCTAAATGTTGATCTCCTTTTAATCTCACAACAACCTAGACTATTTTCTTAAATGCAAACTATGAATTCAATCTCTCTTAAGCATTAAATTCATAATCTAAAATCATTTAATTCATTGACCAATTAAATTAGAGGCATTAAGTATAAAAAACATAAATAAATTGAAATGGAAATTAACTAATAGTTGAAAAAATATTCAAAACATAATTCAAACAAAGTTATATCAAATCCTAGATATAAAATATAGCTCAATGTATAAAAATCCATAACTTATCTTGTCCAAAAATCTATAAATAAAAAAATGTCACAATATTCTTAAATACAAATTTCAAACAAGATTAGGATGAGAGAAAGAAGGGAAAACTCTTATGGAGATGAGTTTCAAACCTTCAATTCTTCAAGATTCTTTCAAGAAATTATCCAAAAATCTTCAACTCCAAGCTTTGTCTAATTAGAAATTTTGGGCCTCTATTATGTGTTTTCTCCCCAGTTCTTTACACTAGGGTTTGAGGTTTAAATGGATATAAATAGGACTCAAAATGGGATGATTTTTACCATTTGGCTCACCCAAAAATGGAGTAAAATCAGCCAAATCTTGGCCTTTAGACCGAGGGAGGTGTGCCCACGAGCCCAAGAAATGAGTAGGTACGCGGCCACGCCAGGCTCTCTACCAAGGCCGAGCACAGCCACGCTAGACCCTCTGCCTAGGCTCATGGGCTTCTCTTCTCTCTCTCTTCTATTTTTATTTTTTGAAACTCCTTCTTGTTGCTCCATTTTGAATAAGACTCTTTGAAGTATTTCCAAAATTCCCTTTTTTCTTTTTGTCTTTTTTCTTCCAAAGTTCTCATTCATTTTCAATTCCTGTAAAAACACATAATAACACATTAAATCAACAAAAATACGTGAAAACTTACAATTATTTGAGCTCAAAAGTACTTAATTCGTGAATAAAATACTCACTCATCATGTAATACCATCACGACTATAGTTTTTTTTTTTAATTAATAAAATAAATCAGTTGCGCTTTAGTCTTTATTACAAATTTTGGTACATTTAATGTAAGAGCCTGTTTACTAATCACGATTTTGAGAAAAAAAATTTACTAATCACGATTTTGAGAAAAAAAAAAAAGGAAATAAGTCTTTATGAAAAAATTATCTCCACAAAGTTAGATTATAGAATTCTATTTAAAAAAATGTGGTGTTTCTTGTCATGGTTAATCAGAAAGTGTAATAACTCAGAGCCTTCTAATTCTGAAACTAACTTGGTGCTGGGCCAGTTTTTTTAAGTAAGAAGGGCAGGCCCATTTCCCAAGAGTATAAGCTTTTACTTAGAGCATTTGTTAAACGCATTACATTTTGATTGTATTTGAATAAAATTGAATATTATATTTAGTTAAAAAGTATTTGTTTTATATTTGAATGAAATGTGTGTTTAATGAAAAGTATTTTAAAATTAAAAAGTTGATGTGATCGATAAAAGTAGAGATAAATAGTGGAGTTGAAACGTTGATGTGATTATTTTAAAAAACTTTTGAATAATAATTGTTTTGTAGTACTGTTGAAAAGGATTGTTTTTAAATGTAAAATTTACATTTAATGTAAAATTACATTGCGTTTGAATAAAATTAAAATGTAATTTTTTTACCAAATACCACCTTAGTATAGGCCTCTTAAAAAACCAAAAAATATAAAAAGGAAATCATGGTAACGGATTTTGGAGTTTAATTTTGATTGTTTGCGTAATAAACTCTAAAATTTATTAACCAGTTTAATATGCAGACTCAATAAGCCAATTTATTTAGGCTTCATTTTTTGTTTGTGCAGTTGAGTTCTTATTTCCGTATTAATATATCATGCTTTAAAAAAAACATAGTACCTTGTCTTTTATATTGTTACTCTTTTTGTTTAATCCTATCATTATGACATTGTTATTCCTTCACGGCATGACTTCTGAATTTTGAGACAGAGGTAGTTGTTAGAAATGAATGAAAAATAAATAAATCTTGCTTTATAATAAATGAAGTTTTTTTTTTTTAATAATTTTCTTATTTTTGATTTTTTTCTCATTTGATAAAGAATGGAATATTAGTCACAAATGATATCACTTTATACAAGATGTCAAGTAGTTTATGAAATTAAATATATTCTATTAAAACTATAAGTGTAAAATTTAAGTTGGCCAGCAAATCGTTAAAACCATATGCTAAAATAGTTAATCAAATTGTCTAAATTGTCCAATTTGAATTTATTATAAACCATTATAAAAAAAATTCATCTAGTTTACCCAACATTTGTCTGTCATGCACCCTTATCTAACAATTACCATTCGGTATGGTCTATATTAGAGTTATCAAAATGGGTTGAGCTTATTAGGTTGGCACAAGCATGACATGGTAAACAAATGGGTATGGTACGACATGATACAATTAACACATGAGCCCAACTTGTCACGTTTCATTAAACAGGTTGTGTTTAATATATTTTTGGACATGAAACATGCTAAGGACATGAGTACGTTAAAGGTACGGCACAAGCACAAGCAAGCATAGATTAAAACATCTACAACATCATTGACATTTCTACGATATTATCCATATTTTGAAAACTCGACATAGATAATAGGAGGAAGGATATTTCTTTCTAAGGTATTTGTCAAATGTCCTTAATATTCATTAATATCTATAATATCCATGAATATCTGGGATTTTTTGGACATTTTAAACTTGGGAAATTTTTTTTTTCTTCAAAATTTTCAATTTGAATGCATATTTCAATTTTTTTAACATGTCAATAAAATGCGATAATATTCTTCAACTCATAACAATAAATGAATCATAATAATAAAACCTAATACAATTATTTATTATTCAACTCTTTCTCATGATTAAACATAACTTATATGGGAGTGATGATGATGAGAACTATGGGAAAATAGGAAATACAGTGTCAAATTAAATACTTTTGAGTCTATTCATAAGAAAATAATATTTTACGTATTGTACATAAAATAAAGATCATGGTTGTGGGATTTAGGATAATTAGAAAATAACATATAAAAAGATGTAATGTAACTCAAATGAGTTAAATTGATGAGGATTCTATTACCTTAAGTCTAAATTCCATGAGTTAAGGAATCAATAAAAGTTTATATGGTTATAATCTTCTTTATGGTTCTCAAATGGAGATTAGATCAGAAGTACAACATCTAGATAGTTTTTTTTAATATGTTGGTATATTATCTATTATAAATTGATATCGAAATATTATTGTATATCCATCTTGATTATCATTAAGTTGGATAAATCAACAATATCTATTTTATAGCTTAACATTTGGAAGAGACCAAGAAACATACATATGAAACATTAACAATTACCTTTTGAACTATTTAAGGGTAATATCTCAACAAATGTACTATTTAGATCAATATGAGCACCTTCCTAATGTTTTTGAACCTATTAGAAACTCTTTTTAGCATTAAAGACACTTGAAACTTGTATACACTCTCTTATATTTGATATTCACTTCACATATAATACATAATAGGATTATTTTTATAAATAATCCCTATATTATAGACATCTATTCAAGTTAGTTTTTATTTTTTTTAAATCAATCATTGTGCCTCCTGGTATATAAATTAGTTCAAAATGGCTCTTCCGTTAAAATAGAATTGGAATGGGCAATTTGAATGATATTTCAATATATCAAGGGACATTTTAAATGATTTTGAATAAGTAGAGGTCAACTTGAATGAAATTCTATAGTTCAAGGACTATTTATAAAAATAATCCCTCTATTAACATTTTATGAAATTCAAACTTCCATTAAAATCATGAACAGATATACAAGAAGGGATATTTTGAATAATTTTCTGTATATTGGGGGGTACAGTAATCGATTTTGAATAAATATAAACCAACTTAAATAGTCTATAGTTTAGAGGCTATTTATGAAAATAACCATATATTATGTTATTGTATTTTGTTTGTAATGCCTATGAGTGCATAATATCATATCGAAATTGCAATCAATGCATAATTATTGTGATTTCCTATTATACTATGTAATATAACTCTCATATTTAATAAAAAAATATATTGTTTTTGTTATAAATTAGTTCAAATTAAGTAATATTTATTGTTTTTATATTTTATGAAGTTTCAACAAAAAGTTATAAGTTTTTCTTTGAGTATCCATTTTGCCTTGGGATATCCGTTAATATCGACAATTCTATCGATATTATCCGCAAATCAAAATCTCAACAATCCCGTTGACATCAACATGTTCATCCTTGCAAACATGGTACAATAAAGGGCATGAAAATGGCATAACAACATTACTTTTTAGATTAATTTCATAAATAGCCATACTTATAGACCTCCATTCATGTTGGTCTCTTAATTGTTCGAAACTAGTCATTCTGCTTTCCTATATATAGAAAATCATTTAAAATGCTCATTTTATATATATCTAATTATAATTTTAATAGAAATTTGAACTTCATGAAACATTAATAAAGAAATTATTTCATTAATAACCACTAAAATATAGACTTCTATCAAGTTGGCCCCTATTCATTAAAAATGTCCCTTACGTTTATGCCTATTCCATTTCTAATTTAACAAAAGGGGCATTTTGTATAATTTTCTATATTTCAGGGGATATAATGACCGGTTTCGAATAAATAGGGATCAATTTGAACAGATATCTATATTTCAGAAACTATTTATAAAAATAATCCTTACTTTTTTTATGGTATTTTTGAAAATTATCATATAAGCATTATGGTGTTTTTTATGTTCCTATGAAGATTTTATATATTTTTGAGTTTTTACTTAATAAGATTTGTAATCTTATAGTTTCTATTTAATAATATGTCTTGTTTTTATTAAAAATTAATGTTTTATAGTGTATTCAAAAATATATTTTTATTTATTTGAGATTTTTATTGTTAGACACGATTAAGTCACTGACATGTTAAGAGCACGACACATTTACAAATGGATCATGAGTCGAACTTGATACTATAAATAAAAAAATGAACATTACAAATTTATTAACTGAGTCAGTATGAGTATGATATGAAACACTAACGGGATCAAAATAAATAAGCTGAGCCAAGCTGGCCTATTTGGCATTTCTAAATAATATCAACAAGTACTGTCTCTTGGTACTGACCAATAATAACTTAATTCAAGGTGAGTTTGTAGCAACCTTGTAAAAAGCCTCTGCTCAAGTAAACCACACCCTAAGTTGGCCTATTATTGCCTGATAATAATAATACACAAGTGAAAATGCCCGTAGCAACACTGTGCATAGTAAATTGTTATGATACATGATAAATAATATATTAAATATCAGCTACATCATATATATATATTATATAATAAGTTATTATAATAAGATGTCACAGATATCAGATATTATAGAATATTTACATAATAATAGAAATTAAACTTTTATATTACTATTTTTGTTTGCCTTTTTTTATTACTCGTTATCATTATAATAAATATGACAGTTAATATAGAAAACATAAAAAATAGTAAGAAAATTAATTTTTTTTACTAATTTAAATAAAAAATTGTAATTTTTATTGCTAACGGAGAAATATTTATGTTGATTATAAGTAAATCTATTACCTGTTTAGTTTTTGTTTTGTTGATAATTTTGTTGCTCTTCTTTAGGAATTAAAATAATAAAATATATTATTATTTAAATTAGTATTAATATTTTTATACTTTATTAAATAAAATATGTTTTGGTAATAATTTATTATCGTGTAATAACCTTTTTTGAATCAGGTGTTTTCAGATCTAATGATGCAGCTATTGGTAGTTGTAGTTCTAAAATAGTTGTTAATGGTGAAGGTAGTAGAGATGTAGATTCATTGTTGTCAAATATTTTTAATATAATTGTATCAATAATTGCTCATCTAAACCCTAAGTAGACATGAAATATCTTTATTTGGTCTCTTAATTTGTCGATTATGGGTGGTAGTATTATTAGATCTGTATAACCTTCTTCTATTGTTAATATAGAGCATGATTTTTTTTAATCAATGCTTGAGTTGCTTTTCCAAATATTGTTATAAATGTGTGTCTAGTTTCATTTTAGATTCTTGTATTTAATTTGCATTTGTTGAAAAAAAATATTTTTAATTAGTGGTTAAGGATGTATTATGTAATTTTTTATAGCTAAATCAATTAAAAAAAATTAATACTAGGTATTAAGTTATATTTAATACCATAGAGTTGAGATTGAAGTAAAATGCCGGTTAGTGTCATAGCACCGTCCGCTGCCTGTTTCTCTTACTTATCTGTGACGTTGGTAGTAGGAGTTGTAGTACCAATCTTGTTATATTTCAAATTGAAATATTGTTATGTTCCCTATAAATTTGACTCTTCAGATGTATAATATATAATTTTATTTTTATGAATGTTATTTTATTTATACTTGCTTGATATTCGAGATGTTCTAATCTATTCAGATGTTTAATTGTTTTTCCATTTTTCAGTTTCTATTGTTCAAGTTGTTGTGTTTGTTTGATCGAGACTAAGGCAAAGTCGATGTGTTATATTGTATAACAGATTCTGTATATGCAATAGATGAAAAAACTATCCAGCAGAGACTAATAAAATAAAATAGAATTACTTTTATGTTATATTTAAAGCAAAGGTAAGAAATTTTTGTTACCTTATTTTTAATATCCTTGTCTCTGATATATTAATATCTTTGTCTCTGATATATCTAAATTTATGTAATATATTGTTGCACCAGTACTTGCGACATATGTGCTTTTTATTTAATAGAAAAATTGTAGAACGCAATGTGTAATTAAAATGATAAAACACATATGTATGATTATAGTAGTTGATTTCTTAGATATTGTTTTACAGCTATTAATGTAAAAATTGTTATTGTTGTTTCATCTATTGTCTTCAAAATATTTGTGTCAAATTTTACAACTGTTACATTACTTGCAGTCTTTCACTCCTACAATTAAAAAGAAATAATGTTAAAATATAATTGATGCAAATATTAAAATGCTATTTATAAAATGAGTCATTAAAGTTGCTAATTTAACTACTAGATATTTTGTGTCATTAGTGTGTTTTTTGATATCATTTTGCCTCTTTTCTCATAATGCTAAAAGAAAAATATACTTATACTTGCATTTATTATATGCTCTTTTTTTTTTAGGAATAACAGGTAAAATTATTTAAAATCCCTTCTTTCATGGAATAAGTAGGCGAGAAGGAGATGAAATAAGACCTAAAGTTTTTAGATCAAGCCACCAAAAATCCATAAGCAATAAAAGAAAACAAGAAGAAACAACAAGTAAATCATAAAAAAAGATGAACACCAACCAGATTAGCCATGGAAGGAGGTGATAGAGAACAAGGAAAAAGAAAAAAAAAATCAAAATAAGAAAACGAAAAAGGGATAAGAAGGAAACCCTAGGGTTTTCAAAGCAAATAACTGAAATCTATAAGCAAAAAAAGAGAAATAGAGAAAAAAGCAAGGCCAAACATGTAAATTCACATAAAGTAGTGTCTAAAAGGCTGAAAAATCAGTCCCAAATATTAGATGTAAGCATGGTAAAATTGTCAAATACTTTCCCCAGGACAACGAAAAGATCAAAAAGCCTGAGCTTGAAACTAAACTCAAGAATTAAAGAAAGGGCAATCTCGTCAAAGCGCATCTCAAGGATAGGGGTGGGAAAACATTGTATAATAAACAATGTTTTACCTTAATTTTAGTATATAATAATATGTTCAACACATTCTTATGTTATTTAAATCTTTTTTGTTGCTTATTTGTTTGTTATCTTTATTATATTAATTTCATTGATTTCCCTAGGATGTTTTGATTAGGGCTGGCAATTTGTATTATCATATCATGTTCATGTCATTTTATATTCTTTAATTGACACTATTATACTAACACAAATTTGACTCATTTAATATACATGTCAAAATCTCAAACTCAAACCCAACCATTAATACATCATGTTAATTGTATCAATTTGAATTAACCTGTTTAAATTAATAATAAATAAAATAATGATTTATTCAATATGATTATGATATTTTAACATATTTATTAGTCAACATATCTTTTCTTTTATAAAAACTAAATAAAATTTACTTACAAAGTTTTAAAATTAATATTACTTGTACTTTACTAATTATGAAAACTCTTATTTTATATCTTATATGTAAAAAAATATATATATAGTTAATCGTGTTAATTTGTGTTAATATGTATTAAGAGGTAAACCTAAATCTGACTTATTTATTAGTCATGTTAATTTTGTCAACCTCTTTTTTTCCCTAAACTCATTATAAAAAACTCAAACTCATTAATTTTGTGTCGTGTTCGTACCAACTCATTGTGTTATAACCCAAATTGTCAATCATAATTGTGATTCTACCTCTTTTTTTTTTTCTTTTTTATGTATTCCCAATTATTATGTGTGTTAATTAAATTGTGATTATAATTATAATTAAGTGATAATTTACATCTGACTCAATCGAAAACTATATAGTTCAAATTTTTCATCCCAATTAAAAAAAAGGGGTGGAGTAATTTGACTGGTAACATTCTTGGAAATTTTTATTTCAAACAAAACACTAATGATGTCATCGAATTAGTAGTTTCTCATATAGATTATTAATTTTAAAGATGTAATAATATGAAAGATGAAAAAAATTGCTTCTAGTGTCAACATAACCATAAGCGTCCCTCGTTTAAAAAGAAAGGAGAATAAATTATTCACATTACATTTGATAGACAGCATAGCCGGCTCAACCCTTAGGGTACTTAGGCAATTGTTTAAGGTCCCAACCTAAGTAAAGATATGAAATTAATCTTATCTTTATATGTATCATATTAATGTTATATATAATTCAAAGATAAAAGCTAGATAAATAAAGAGTTGGAAAAATTAAGAAGTAGAATGGATATTTGTAAGTTGAAATATAGTAATATAATTTTTTTTTTAAATTTAAAGTTAACAATTCTTTTCTTTAAAGAGTGACATACAATGTACCGTATTAAAATGTACTATATTTTCCAAAACTGATGAAGCATTAATCTTATAATCACTTTTTTTTTTTCCAAAATATACATTTCATGCCTTATTTATATTTGAACCTTAGATAACAAATAGTGTTCGGGACACTAATTCTAATTCTAACTTTTTAAGTATTAAGTTATATTTCATATTTTTATTGTTAAATATAATTAATTAAGGTGGTAATACTTAAAACACTTACCAATAAAACAATAATAATAACTCATATATCATATTAGTTAATACTCAAAAGTTAGAATTAAAATTAATATCTCTAGTATTTTTTTTAATAGCAAATCTTTTTTTTTTGGTTGGAAACTACTACTTTCTAGCACTACTTATGAAACATGTTACTGCTATACTTTTTGGAAGCAATACGCGTCTTTTAACATTTTTTTATTTTTATTTTCAAATTATTTAGATCTAATTGAATTTTTAAGTAAAATTTAAATATTCAATTAATTTATAAAAATATAATTTTAAAAAAGTCATTCAAGATTTTTTTTAAATTATTTTCATGAATAACCTTTGAATTAAAGATCTCTATTCAAATTTGTTCTTATTTATTTAAACAATGTGTCTCTTGATATATATAAATTTGTTTAAAATGACTATTTTGTATATAACTGTTTATTATTTTAATAAAAGTTTGAATATCATGAAAAGTTAATAAATAGATTATTTACATATATATAACTCTTTAAACTATAAATATTCATTCAAATTGATCCCTATTTTGTTAGAAATCGTTTAAAATGTCTTTTGATACGTAGAAAATCAATAAAAATATCCATTCCATATCATTTTAAATAATTTTTTATATATTAAAAGATATAATAATTAATTTTGAAAAAAATAAATATCAATTTAAATAAAAATTTATAATTCAAAAATTATTTATAAAAACAATCGTTTTTTTTCTTTTAAGACTCTAAAGGGGAGTTTGGGGGAGATGCTTGGAGATGTTTTTTTTGGATTGGAAAAAAGTTGTTTAGAAAAATATGTTTGAGGGAAAAAACTATTTGGAATGAAAAAATATATAAAATTTTAAAAAATTTTTTAGAAAAAAAATATTAATATAAATATTATTTTATTATTCTCGAAATTTTATGTAATTTAAAAAAAATATCTCATTTAGATTTATATATACAAAATTATGAACTTTTAAAGTTTAAAATTTATTATAATATTTTAAAAATTTAAATAATAAAAAATAATAAAATATTAAAAAAAATAATTTTGATGAGGGTAAAATTTACCCTCAAACTACTCCTAAAATTGTTTACCAAAGTAGCAAACTTGCACGCCCTCAAGTTTTGCCTAAGTCCTTAAAAAAAAAAAAAGAAAAGAAAAGAAAGAAAGAAAAAAAAAAAAAAAAGAAAAGAAAAGAAAGAAAGAAAAAAAAAAAAGATCGAGGTCAATGCCTATGCATGCAATTTCGTGCAAAATGTAGGGGTAAGACCGTCTTTTCAAGTACAAATTTTTTTTTTTTGAAATTAAGTGCAAGATATTTTGGATGCTGTAAATATCTTTTATGTTATCTATCGGCGTCACGTGACTGATGGACCCTAGCGCAGCCACGCTTTTGCCGCTGGATTCGTCAACCAGAGTTCCACTACTAGCCAGGCACCACAAATGTCAACATGTTTGGTAACCACTAACCAGGACAGGTTCACCCTCACACTGCCTTGGAATGCTAAACATCACCTGGATTTACTTGTTGAAACAAAACTTAAGAAAAAAAAAAAGAAATTATTTGACTTTTTAATAATTAAAATTAATTATAAAAGTTTAATTTGAAGTGACGCTTGAAACAAAGGAATTTTTTGGAAAGATTAAACAAAGGATTCATTTATTTTTATTTTACTTTTTAAAATTATTATTTTTTAGTTTCTCGCGCGACTCATACCCAATATATCCAATTAAGTCATAAAGAAACTATGTGTGTATATATATATATATATGTATGAGTATAGTTTTAATGATTATTTTTATATTTATGCATTGATGGTTATTATTATTTTTAACTGCTTGATATTAATTGAATAGTTGTAATATATTAAGTAATTGGTCCAAAAAATTATGATAATTAATGAATATTGAACTTATAAAACTCATTAAATACAATTATAGATAGGCAACTTGTTATTAACTTGTTGATTATATGATTTTTTATAAAATAGAATTTAAAAAGTATTTATTTTTCTAATTTTTGAATCTCATTTATGTATATATTTGATTTTTAAATTTTCTTTAAAAATTACCAATGAACTCTTTTAGATCTTTAACCCCAATAATTTTTTAAAACTATTTTTTTATTGACTTGGGAATTCCAAAAAAATACTAATATAATTACATTAATAAAATTTCAATTATGTCGTATTTTTTTAAACAATCATATTTTAAACTTAAAAAAATTCATATGTATTACTATCTAAAAAAATAATTATAAAAAAGCTCAAAGAATTAGAAATCAACTAGATTACTATCTAAATTCACAATATTTGGGACTTCAAAGTTTAAAAATAAAATTAAATTATTGTAAAATTAGTTTCTTTATTTTGGGAAAAATTTGAAGATGCAAATATATAAACAAAGGTAAAAGACTGTTGTATCATAGTTTTAGTTCAAAATTTTGCTTCAATAGCGTACTTGAAAAATTTATAGCATCGTTATTAATAGTAGAAATATATATTTTGATCGAAATTAAATAACATATCCTATAGGACACACATCATATTATAATCAAACCGAATTATAACTTAAGATCGTGCATACAATTTTGTATTTCTAGGTTTATTTCAATCCAAATCTAAGAGCATGGATATCTTAGAATACATATTATTTTTACAACTGTACCATATTGTTATTTTAAGTCACATGCACAATTTTCTATTTATAGGCTATTTGATCAAAATTTGAGACTTGTCTTTTCAACAATATGCAACCGTTTTTAGGGAAAAAATCTTAGTAAAAAAAAAAAAGAAAAGAAAAAGAAACAAAAAGAAAGCTCTTGAATTTTCTTTTAACAATATAATAAGTATAATCTAGTGGAAATTTTACTTCCGATTCCATTTAAAGGTGTAGAGTTCAAATCCTTCCACTTCTAAGTTCAAAAGAAGAAGGAAAAAAAAAAAAAAACAAACGAATTCACAAAAATGATAAAAAAGTACATGTTATTTTGTGAGCTTTTTTCCATCAAATACAAAAGAAGAATGGGTAAAAAATCAAATTTATATAGTTAATAAATCATGCATATTGAATTACTAATTTGACAAAAGAAAACACTTTATAACCCTAATCGTGAGAATATATATCATAACTATATAATGCCTTACTAAATAATAAGTGGTATAAATATTTCCTTTTTCTTGCTAAAAACTTTATTTATTGATATGAGACAACTTGCTAAATAACTAAAACAAGTCAGAAAGTAGAATATCCTAATCTTTATATTTTTTATTTATTGTATGATTTCATTTACAAAACCACAAAATGATCTTTATCTTTTACGATATTGATTCCGCAACAAAGATTACATAATCGAATTTACATGCTAATAATTTTCTAATAAATTTCCATAAATGATATGTTCCTATCATTTTTTTTTGCTAGTTTTTATTTAATTTTTATTTTTTAGCATGGTTGCTGTTAATTTAGTAAATGAATTTGAATAATTTATTAATCATTTGTAAGTGTCTGTTAAAGTAATTTAGTGTCAAATATATAAATATGAATCATTTATACTACATGTATAAATACATTTTTCACATTTTTGAATCCAAGACTCATACTTTTTATGAGGATTAATTTCAATAATTCCAATTATAGTTATTAGTAAAATGAAATTTTCATGTAGAATTCGTGCTTTGTCTTTCTTGGTTGATAAAATTTGCATGTTACTCTAAACTTTCAATTATCTATTTTAAGATAGTACAAGAGAGTTCAATTGGATAATTAGTGATCATGCAACTAAGTCATTATATCTTGCATTTTTTTTAAATTGTTATGTCTTGCAATCTACAGTTCGAAGGTAGTATGGAAATTTTCATATGCGTTAATCAACCATGTATTAGACATTAATGAAATTTTTGAAATAAATTTGTAAAAAAAAAAATGTAACAAAATTAAAAAGGAAATTAAAATGGAAAAAAGAAAACAAATTCTATTCAATTATCGGATTTTATCTTCAAATATTCATTATTTACCTCCAATAATAATTAATATTTAAGGTAAATTAGTAGTTTATTTATTTTTTTTAAAGAGATTGGTTGTTAATTTTTTATTTTTTAAAGAAAATTGATTGTTTAACCTACTATAACAAGTCATAAAAAAAAGTCACATTCTCAATGCAATTGAGGTAGGCTCTATTTTTTATAATTTTGTTTTGTAACTACCCATGGTTACAAAAATATGGTAATTATTTAAAATTTTCCATGTATACATTTGAAAACATTATATATATGTATAGATATCATTAAGAATAAAGTGTAAAGAGTGATAGACAAATTATTCATTAAAAAAAAATGACAGTCAAATGGGAACTGTAGTAACATGCTACATAGACAGAATAATATTATGCATCCTTTAGTGATAAAGTTTGACTCAAACTTAAAAGAAATACATTACATGTCTATTTTCTATTTGATATTTACCAATTCTTTTCTCTGAAATTAATTACTAAAGTTGTATTTCATTATCTGCCAAATATCAAGGGAAATGTCATGAGTTTTGAGATAGAAACTAAACAGCCCTTAAAAACCTATGCCGAATAATTCAAAGGAAAAAAAATCACTAAAATTAAAATTTATAAAGCAAAAAATAAAATTTATATATAAAAGTTTCTTCTTTTCCGTGGATGCTAGCATAACTTCTTGAATTTGATAATATAATATTTCTTTTATTTTGCAATCAACCTCATGAATTTTTAATTCTTGATACTATCAATTTGTTTCTGCTCACGTTAGTCAAATTTTGGAACCTTTTTTTTTTTAGCGTGATATTGATAGCTCAAAGTATGTATTGCTAGTCATTTGTTTTTTCATTTTTTAAAATATGAGCCTAATTTAATTATAACACAAACTTGAACCTACATTTTAAAATGAACTTGTATCTAAGTTAATAAAAAATGACCAACAACACTCTTTTAGATTATCACGTGTAAAAAATTGTCTAAAATTTAGCAGATATGAAAAAAAAAAATGGTTCTAAAAATTTTTAAATTCATGAAATTAATTGCTAATAAAAAAAAAATTTAAGAACTAGTCAATATTTGGAATACTATTTCAAATCCAAAAAAATTCATTAATTTCAAATCCAAGTACACATTTTTATATATTTTGAATATCCATGTTACATTCATTTTCCTTCCAAACATTCATTTATTTTGGGATGAATTTTATCACTTTAGAACAATGTGTCAAACAAACACTAACGCTCCATTTGTTAAGAAAATAAGATAAAAGGGAAAGGAAAACTATGATAGAAAGAAAATTTTAACAAAAGAAAAGATTTTGATTTTCCCTTTAATTGTTTGATATGAGAAGATGGAAAGAAAATGATTTTACCTTTTCTTGTTTGTTGTTGTAAGTGAAGCCAAAGAGATGGAAAACTAACTATTAAAAATTATTATTTACCCTAATATCATCGCTCGTATTCTTGTTTGAATTTTGATGGACAAGGACAATTGTGTAATTTTGCTTCTTTATATTGATATCAAACCTTCTCTTCCTACAATCCTTATATATTTTGACAGATAGATTTTGATGAGACTCATCTTATAATTCTTCTACCAATGTTTTCTTTTCATCTAAAATTCTATTTTACTAAATACTCTAAAGTCTGAGCTCGTATTGAGGGATTGGATTCCAATCCAGCTCATAATTGTTATAGTATTTTTTTTGTATTTTTTCTTTACTTTTACCATTGACTCTTATTATTATAATTTTTTCTACTATCTCAAATAAAGGTTCTAATCGCTATAAATTATCAATTTTCATCCTAAAATTCCTCTTATGTTTTCTTTCTTTCTATTTTTCATTCATATCAATAAGAATATAAATGTATGTTTGATAAGAAGGAGAGAAAATAGGAAGCATTAAGTGATACATCACCTAAGTAAGAAAAATGAGAAATAAGGAGAAAGTTCTTTCTGTTATCATGGTTGGTATATAATTCCTCTCCCAATCTCTTCAAATTAAAAGAGTTCAAAATTGTATTGTTTCGAAGGATTTGAAGTCCTTTCTCTTTCTCTTTCTCTCTTTCTTTTTTTTTTTTTTTATCAAACAAACATAAATGTCAAACTTTTCCCACTAATCCCTACCCTCCCATCATTCTTTCTATTCCGCTCCCCTTCCATATAGGCAAACACATTGTTCATTTGGATGAGAGGTTTTTTTTTGAAAAATGGAAAATTTTTAGATATGAAAAATAAAAAGTTGTTTGGAATTTTTTTTAAAAGAGTTATTCCTCTAATCCCTATCCTCCCCTCATTCTTTCTATTCCTCTCCCCTTCCATACAGGCAAACACATTATTCATTTGGATGAGAGGTTTTTTTTTGAAAAATGAAAAATTTTTAGATATGAAAAATAAAAAGTTGTTTGGAATTTTTTTTAAAAGTGAAAAGTTGTTTGAGTGGGTGAAAACTTTTTTTTTTTTTGTTTAGAGAGCTTTTTTTCCATTTTTTAAAAATGAAAAAATTTTTGATGTTCTGATACGAAAATTTAAGAAGGTCCATTTTTCTTAAAATGAAAAGTTTCTTATTTTTTAAATTTGTATACGTCAAACAAATTAAATTATCAAATTTGAGAATACGAGGGGCTAAATATCTGGGAACCGAACGTCTCTATAACGTATCAACATATCCTAAAACTAGCAAGGACAGACTAAAATCAAGAACCAAACACGGCATGGCAATCATCGACCCCAAAAACTAACCATGGTTAGTAGTGGGGGATGCGCAATGCGCACAGGTTTATAACAAAAAACCCTAGTTTAGATCCCCCCACGATCCTATATAACCATCCTTCGGGTCCTTCCCTTCTTCCTCGTGCTCTTTTCTGGAGGCGGATCCTAAAAATCCTCCTCATTTTATTTTTGTCCATCTTCTTCTAGGGTTTCTCTTTCTCTCTCCTCACTTTCTCCCTTTAAAAATTCCCAATGAGTTCTGCGGATGTTGAGTACAGGTGCTTTGTCGGCGGGCTCGCCTGGGCCACCGACAGCCAGTCGCTGGAGAATGCCTTCGCCCCCTTCGGCGAAATCCTCGAATCGAAGGTCCGTTTGTCGCAGAGATCGGATCTATCCCGTTTCGGCTATGTCGAACATCCCAATCTGATCTGTGATTTGCTCTCTTCCATCTGATCTGTGTCTTATTCTCTGTTACTATGATCTAAATGCTTCTCTCTGTTACTATAATGAATCAATGATACTTATTTTGCACCTAAATCGGTACGTTCATCTTCATCTTTCTCTAAAGACGAAGATCCGATCGGTTTTTTTTTTTTTAAATTTTTTCGGTTTTTGTTCAGATCTGACGGTTTTTTGGTTATTTTTTGGGTTTTTCGCTTCAGATCATCAACGATCGGGAGACTGGAAGGTCGAGAGGCTTCGGATTCGTGACGTTCAGTAACGAGAAGGCCATGAGGGACGCGATCGAGGGGATGAACGGCCAGAACCTCGACGGCCGTAACATCACTGTGAACGAGGCTCAGTCTCGCGGAAGCGGCGGCGGCGGAGGCGGCGGTGGCTACCGCAGCGGTGGTTACGGAGGTAGCCGTCGCGAGGGCGGTGGAGGCGGTGGCTACAGCCGTGGAGGCGGCGGCTACGGCGGTGGTGGAGGTGGATATGGCGGTGGTGGCTACGGAGGTGGCCGTGACCGTGGGTATGGTGACGGCGGGTCTAGGTACTCCAGCAGAGGTGGTGGGGCTCCTGAAGGAAACTGGAGAAACTAGAAAGTGGATGGTGTGAAATTAAGGGTTTGGAGATTTGGGGGGTTATGTTTTTATGAAGTTTGGGTTTTATGCGTTTTTGATGGTTTCTGTTTGGTGCTCTCTATTTTTGATCGATGGTTCTCTCTCTTCTGTGTTACTGCGATGAAAATAGATGTTTTTATTTATTGTTCGCCTTTGTCCTCTTGAAATACTAATGGTTTTCGTTAACCATGGAAAAAAAAAGAAGAAAAAAAGAGAAATTTTAGTGGGTTTTCTGTTAATTTGAATGTTTTGTTTCATTTTATGTCCCTCTCTAAATCCTCCGGAAGATGTAAAAATCAAACTAATTCAAATTGATTAGCGTTAGAGACATGAAAAACTCGAGCGACGGCGCGATATTTTTATCGAGGACAAATTGCTCGCTTGATCCAATATGCTACGAAGCTGTGACCTCCTCATCATAGTGTTTTATTAGCTACGGAGCGAAATGATATCATTTTTTTTAATCCCCTGTATTTAGTGTGACCGTTGATCTAATCTGAGATTAGATTGAAATAAATTAAGTTGGAGTTGGGGTTGAAAATTTGAGATGGAAAAGTTTAATTTAAATTTATATTAAAAATTATATTAAAGTAATGAAAATAAAGATAAAAATTATCAAATAGGTTTTATTAAGTTAAGGGGGCGTTTGGTAAACGCATTGCATTTTGATTGTATTTGAATGAAATTTGTTTTTTAAATGTTATATTTGGTTGAAAAGTATTTGTTTTGTATTTGAATGAAATGTGTGTTTGGATGAAAAGTATTTTAGAGTTAAAAAGTTGATGTGATTAGTAAAAGTAGAGATAAATAGTAAAGTTGAAAAGTTGATGTGATTGTTTTAAAAATGTTTTGAATAGTAATTGTTTTCGTAGCACTGTTGTAAAATTTGTGTTTGGTGTAAAATTGTATTGTATTTGAATGAAGTTAAAATGAAATATTTTTACCAAATGTATTGTAAATTTAATAGTTTATCAAAGATATAATTAAGTTTGATTTCAGTTAAATTCAAATAAGTTTGATCCAAATAAATTTACAGTGCAAACAAGCCCTTACCTTTTGTGGCTGCTAGGCTCCATTGATGATTTCGATGACTGGGTCATGGTTAGGTTACATAATTTTCAAATGTAATAATCAATATGAAAGAGAAATTGATGATATGATTTTAAAATCAAAGTGAATAGACGTTGTTATATTTAATGTGAAGCAGTTTGTCGTTTGCTATAATTCAATTAGAATAGTTTACAAAAAAAAAAAAAAAGAGTTAAATGTTTGTTGGCTGTGAACGTATGGCATGTCTCGTGAGTGTGAGGGGTCAAAGATTCCTTTTGCATATTCCATAATCTGGTTGCGAGCTTTTAATTTTGGCAGAATTTATGATATGAATTATAAGTTTAATATTATTAAAATTAATTTTTTAATGAATTGATTGTATTAATGTTAAAAATTTATAACGTGATGCATAAGTTATTACTCGTTATAGGTTATACTTTTAAAAAATCCATATAATAATTAAAAGAATAATACATACTAATAGAATAAAAGTAAGAGAACATAAGAACGCATCTTAATCAAAAAGGTACAAAGATTTTTTTGTACATTTAAATTAGATTAATATTTTTTCTCTATGTGTCTTTAGTTTTAATAATCAAGTTAAGAAGAGCACATTTTGAGAGGCATACAATTAAAGAATAGAAAAATAAAATAAAATAAAATGGGGTCAAAGATCCATAATAAGATCTAAAAATGAAAAAGAAAAAGGTTTATCTTAGGATTAGTTAGGTACATAGAAAAAATCATGGTAATGATGTTGAAATGGTAAAAGTTTACGTAATGGTGTCTATTGATAAACTCATTATCCCATGAATCTCACTGCATCTGCATCTTAATTTATTTATAATTACGTTTTTTTTATTCCTTTGTGATTACCTATTTTTTTTAAAGGGTAATTTATTTTTTAAAATAGCATATCAATCAAGTTAAAAAAAGTACTAAAACAAATCAAGTAAAAAAAAAAAAACAATATCGAAATATGATTGTAATATCATTATATTTCAAAACCATCTCGTCATCTTAACAGAATAATAATAGAATAAAGATATTAATTGAGCAAAAAATACACTGATACAATTAAAAATATTAACGATTTCTAATTACATGTCATTTTGATAATTATACAATCATCTCTTCGTGATTGTTTTATCATAATTGCATGCCATTGTGCTACTGTTTCGTAACTACTGAATGATATATATATATATATACATAGTTTTTTTATCTTTTACTTCATATTGTACAAGAAACCATGATGTTTACATTGACCCAAATTGGTTAGTAAGAAAATTGAGATAATTAGCTAATATAGAGAAATGAAAATACAAAAATAAATGAAGAAATAAAGGCGAACAATCAATGTAGAGATATCTAAATATACTGGGAATAGTGGGTTAGCACAGATGTAACATGGTAAAAAAGTAAACATAATACAGTATGACATATTATGATTAATATATGGTTAAACTTGATATGTTTCATCAAATGAGTTGTGCTTAATATGATTTTTGGGTGTGCACACGTTAAAAACACGACACAAATATGAGTACAGGCATGATAAAGGGCACAAAAAAAAAAGTATGACAATATTATTTTTTAATGGTAATTTTAACAATTATCATATAAGAATTAATGTGTTTTTTGTTTTCTAATAAAATTTTATCTATTTTGGGTTTTTACTTGATAAAATTTTCAATATTGTAATTTCTTTTTAATAATATGCATTGTTTTTGTTCAAAATGTTTTGTATTGTATTCAACACTATTTTTTGTTTTTTATTTAAAAATTTTGTCAATAGACATGATTAAAGCATGGGCTCATTAAGAACACGACACATTTATAAAGAGGCTGTCAGCTGGTCTTGATCCTATAAATAAAAAAGAGAAATTGTAAAGAATAGTATTTTTTCTCATTAAATGGTAACTAGCATAATTTGAAATCATTAGAAATTAATAGTATAATTAATTTATATTCCTTTTTTTTTTACCCTTGATTTTTTTTTCATTTTTGTTGATTTTTTTTCACTTTCCTCCTTCTCTCTTTTCTCTCTCTCTCCTCCTGTGCTCTTTCTTCTCTCGTTCTTTTTTCAAAGTAGACTTGATGCCGTCACTTTTGCCGTTCGTGATTTCGTGCTCTATTCATAAATAAAGGTCGTGAGCAACCTAAGATCACAATGCCTGCAATATGATTGCTATTGTGGTTCCGCGACGATGGCATAATTGTGAGCTTACCATCTTAGTCGCAAAAGAAGACCTGCGATCTCAGATCAACGTGACACGTCCAATGGTAGGATTGATTTCATGGGTGAAGAAATTGCGTTTTGCCAAGAAGAACTTCTAGTCAATTCAGGGCTATTTTGTAAAATTAGTTAATAAAATTGGTATATTAATGATTTATAAAATCAAGAATTTATACTAGTAAAATTAAGAATTTACAATTAATTACACTAGTTAATTAAGAATTTATGAATGATTTATCAAACTAAATGATTTACCGAATGATAAATAATTTGTCAACATTGGTAAATAAATGATTTACCAAGTATAAAAAGTGATTTACTAGATAAGTTTATCAAAATTTACTAAAATTGGTAAATAAATAATTTACAGAGTACAATGTAGTTTACCTGATAAATTTACTAAAATTTACACATGAGGGGTATTTTTGAAATTTTATTATATGATAAATCATTGATTTACTAAAAATATGCTACTTATCAAAAATCCAAAACTTTTATATTATTTATTTTTACTCAAGTTGTTTTTTGGCCTATTTCCTCCTCCCTCCAATAAAAGAAAAGTATGGCACGACATAACATGTTTATTTAATGCGCTAACACGAGCATGTCACAAAGTACTAATGGTCTCAAGATCGACTGGGTATGTTTGACATCTCTAAATCAATGTAATAAAATAAAATCTTACTAACAAAAAAAAAAAGTATAAATGACTACATATATAAACCAAAATTAAAAATCTACTATTATTAAAAATTTATTGTTATTATTTTTTGCAATATTTCAACTTGGCTTTAGCAAGGATGTTATGTAATGTAAATTTTACTTATCTTTATTTACCAATCTTGAATCACGACGGAGATTAGTCTTTGGGGTTGCTTGCATTGGCCTGTGAGACTGGGAGGCAGCAGAAGTTGCAATTTCTGAATTGGCTCGTATAGTGAGGCAACGCGGTAGTGGATTTGCTTAGGATATGTAAGAGGGATGGAAAGGAAGAAAGATTGAGAAAGCTGAAAAGATAGAGCAAATTAAAAGAGAAAGAGAGAGAGAGGGGAAAGGATTGATGATAGTTTTTTTTTTTACATAATTATTACATTGTTCTTTTGTATAATTTATTAATAATTTTTTTGAGGGCAAATCAATCATTTCAAGCTCAAAAGTGGGGGAGAGCTATGCAAAATGATGGTGCTCCCCCTTTTCCTGTACCTCTCTTCTCCTTCCTTTCTTCCTTCTAACCAAACTCAGGAATGCATCTCTCCTTCCACCTCTCTCCCTCCACTCCTCTCCCTTCCTCTATCTCTCCCTCCAACCAAACAAGTGTTGGAAATGTTATTTTTGAATTGGAAAAAAGTTGTTTTGGAGAATGTGTTTGGGAGAAAAAAACTATTTGAGGTTAAAAAATAAAAAATTTTAAAAATTTTTTTAGAAAAAAAATATCAATATGGATATTGTTTCGTTCCTCTCGAAATTCTATGCAATTTAAAAAAAAATTATCTTATTTGGACTTGTATACACAAAGTTATGAATTTTTAAAATTTGGAGTTTACTGTAGTGTTTTGGAGATATAAATAGTGAAAAGTAAGAAAATTTTGAAAAAAAGTGAAATTTTGGAGGCCGAAAAATAGCCTCCAAACGGCCCCTTAAAGTTGGGATCTGGTCATGGAGGTGTAGAGGCTGCAATTTTCCAATTAGGAAATTATATTAAATAATATTTTTATGATAATAATTGAAGTAAATTATAATTTTTTTAATATTTGAAAGGGTAAATTGTTAGGTTAGTTCTTAAATTTTTTAAGTTCATGTAATTTTGTTTTTAATTATTTTTTTCAAAGCTGAAGTGACCTTAAATCATCAAGAACATTGATACAGTAATTTCTGTTAATTTTTTGACGAAATCCAGTAGTTAGCATTAGTAAAAATAAACGAAAAAAATTATTGTACCAATATTTTAATAGTTTAAGGTATTCCACCTAAATTAGGGATCAAAGTTGTACAAATTTAATACTTTATTGACTAAATAAGCAACATACCCTACTTGAAACAGTAAATATCATATTTATAAAAATTAAATAAATCATTTACCTTAAAATAATAAATTGTAACTACTAAATCATATTATTCGTTCTTGAAGCTAAAAATTGCTTCTTACATTTTGATAACTTTTAGTCAAAGTTACAAAGTCTTATTTAGATATTATAAGTTTAAAAAGTAAATTCAAATATAAAATTCAAATTTTTATGAAAAAAGACATTAAAATTTTTTTATATAATTCACAAAACAGTTTCTAGATGGAGTATCAAACAAACTATATATGTGATTTTATAAAATTGATTAAAACATTCTTATTATATAATATATATATTATATATTAGAAGATCTGAGCATTTTTGCTTCATTAAAATACTTATTATATATAATTCCAAACTAAAAGTTATAGTATTTGTTTTCCTTCGCTTGCATAAAAGTAAAGCAAAAAGCCCTTTAAGAAAAATAGTAAAAGTAAAAGCGCAAAAAAAAAAAAAAAAAATTAAATATACTATATATAGAGGATGAGGTCAAAAAATAAAAATAAAAATAAAAACTTAAGGCAAAGCTATCCGAATCCATACCGAATACCTCTGCACAGAAACAAGCAGTTGACCTATTAATATTGGTATATTGATTTTATCAATTTATCTTCATGGACATTTGACTGGTTTTTGAGCATTTTATTAGTGTTTTATTGTGTTTGTAGCTCAAATTCAAGGAGATAAAATAGGATTTTAAAAGCACTAAAAAACAAAAAAGAAAGGGATTGAAGAAGAATTAGGTGGGTTGTAGTGTGACAAATGCGAGCTATAGTGCACAACGTGTCGTAGATGGCCCGAAAGTTCAAGGTTTCAAGCTGCAGCACGCCAAATGTGCGCTGCAATCGGCCCTTGCACCCACACCTGCCCATTTAGGCGCACTGCAGCGTATGTTGGTCGTGCTGCAACACACCCCCATGACCCTTCCAGCCCCTCAGGCGCGCTAACGGGAAAAACACCTGTTGCAACCCGCCGCGCAAGTGGAGCTCTAATTTTGAGGCAAAAATGTGATGTTTTGGGGTGAGGTATAAATGGGAAACTTATTGGAAATGAGAGGTAACGATTGGGGATCCAAAATTTAAAGGCAGAAAGTAAAAAAACCTCAAGTTCTTACGTGGCTTTTGAGAGAGATGCAAGGAAAATTGAAGATTTAGGAGCTCATTCTTCACTAGTTCTTCAATTTCTTCTTCTTGATCTCTCCTTTTAGCTTTTGAACTTGTATTTGTTTCTTGTTTTTGTGCTTAAACGATGGGTTTATCATTTGCTTTGGATTTGGATTTGCGATTTTTGATAGCCATACTTTTTAAGTTAGGGGGTATGAAGTAGGTTGATGATGACTATGTTTTGAAGATTTGATTGCCTGTTGATTGAATCCTCACTTTGAATCATTTGTGTTTCTCTATGTTTATTCCTAGTTTAATTGCCTGTTACATTAGAGTTTTTATATGTATGAAATTGTGCTTGGAAGAGTTAATTTCATATGTTGAGATTTGGATAAAACAACTCCTATTACTATTAAGTTCGGGAGGCTAATAATACTTAGGGGATCACTAGATTAGGTTTTGCTTAATGAATGCCTAAGTAGTTGAGTTAATAGAGATATTAATTTGGTTAATTTTACATATTATTTTACTCGGTATTTGGGAGAGGGAGTGAAATTAACGTTGAAACCTAAGAATAATGATTCAAACGAGATCGATTGACTTCGAATTGGATAACATAGTTTAGTTGAATGAAATCAAAACCCCTTAGCCAGACATTAGACTGAGTTCCCTTCAATCTGTATCTCCAATTGCATTTATTTTACTTGTTCTTAGTTTAATTTAGTTGCTTAAGTTAGTTTATTTCCCAAATTATGATTGCCTAGATAAAATTGATATTATTACAATTGTGGTAATCAACTTAGTTTAGATTAGAAACAATGTTCATGGGATAATACTCATTCACACAATCTATTACTTGTTCAATCTTGTATACTTGCAAGAGTATTGTAAAAACTATGCAACAAATATGAGGCCCAATAGCTATGTTTCATTCGATGTTTTCCGATATAAATGTATTTAATAATTATGAAAAAAAAGAGAGAAAATGTAGAAATAGTCCTTTTAGTACACATGTTAAGATCTTTGCCTCTTGATTCATAATTTTGTCCTAAAACTACTTTGCATTTGATATTGTGAGAGGGCAAAAATCATGAAATTATTATATAAATGGACAAATATTCTAGGATGTAAGGTTTTTGGGACATTTTTTGAAATCTCCCTAAAAAAAAAAAAAAGACTAGTATGCTTAAATGAAATTTATGAGTCGGGGACAAGACAGATTTAGAATGAAGTAGGAAACACATTATATGAACCATACACCAAAACATCCGCCACCGGCCTAATCGTTCACCCTGCCCTATTCGTTATGGGTAGTTTCATATTAAAACCGCCCTTTAGACTGGCAAGGCAATTTCAACCGGCTCTTATGGGTAGGTAGTTACAAATTAAGTTTTTAGAGGGCGGTTTGAAATTGTTCTAGCCAACCTTATTATTTAAAAAAAAAAAAATAACCACTCGCCTGCCATGCACTCCTAATATGAGCTTAACCACTAAATTAATAAGGGTGGAAGAAATAAATAGTAATTTTCAAGAAAAAAAATTTAAAAGTAAATAGTAAGTTTTTAAAATATTTATAATAAATAGTAAATTTTTATCATGTAAATAGAAAATTTACAGGTAAATAACTTATTTACAAAACGTAAATCAATCATTTATCTAGTAAATATGATGTAAATGATATATCTATAAGACATAAATCAATCATTTATGAGGTAAATCTAACGTAAATAAAATATTTACATGATAAATCTGTTATTTATCATAAATAATTTAAAAGTTTGCTATTTATTTCAAATATTTCTGGAAAACTGCTATATATTATAGTTTCTCAATATTTTATATTCGTAATGCACTTGGTGCCTATTTATTTACCATTCTTCCCGTTTTCAAGTCATTTACATTATTATTTTGTAGCAACATGGTTCTTTTTTTCTTTTTTGGAATCTTATTTTGCCGTTAACTCATCATGTGCTTTGCATGACCATTCTGGCCAAGGGTATTTTAGGAAAAAAATTGTTTTTACTAATGGTCCCTTACTTTTTTAGTTAGTTTTAAATTGGTCTCTAATCATTTTCTTGGCATTTAAACTCCTAATGTTCCTCGTCTGTTAAAATTCCTCCCACTTCCATCGTCAAGACCCCACGTGTGGAGTTCATGATCCACATTTTATTGAGAGGTGGCTAGTGAATCATTAGTGTGTTGACAGATTACTCTATACACTTCACATATGCAACTTATCCTTGTTCTGCATATCCATTAACTTTGATGGTTAAAACATCATGATCTTTGAATTTATCAATGTTCTAGGGTCACTTGTCTTTTTCTACCATGAGACAATGCTTCCACTCCTTACTCTTGTTATCGATACTTAGATAACAAGATAGCACTTGATAAATTTAACATTCGAAACGTAATCATATTGCGAAGTGATTTTCCTATTTCAAACGTTGACATATGAATTTAGTATTAAATTGAAGATGCTCTTACTAGTGATGTTCAACGGTTTTTAATTAATAGTTTCAGTCGGTCCGGTGACCAACCAACATGTCGATTTCTAAAATCTAAGACTAGGCATGGAGCCAAGGGGGAAAAGTTTGGCTAGTTTATCGACCGGCATCAGGTGGTTTGGTCAGTCGGTTTTTTATTTATTTCTATGAATGAAGATAGTGATAATGAGAAGACAAGATGTTGTCGATGACTGCTGGTGAAAATGGTTGGTGGCTATAAGAAAGTCCACAATTTCAAGGACTTAATGATGTCATCTCCATTTGGTAAATGCATTGCGTTTGCATTACATTTAAATGCAATGTATTGAATGTAATTTACACTTGGAGGAAAAATATTTGCATTGTATTTGAATATAATTTGTATTTAGATGAAAAGTATTTAAATTGTATTTAAATAATGAATATGTGATGTGATTAATAAAAATAATAAAAAAAGTAAAATAATGAATAGTGATTGTATTATATTTAAAATGTAATATGATTGGTATTTGAATGTAATACTTTTGCGTTTAGATGAATTAAATTGTATTTGAATGCAATACAAATGCAGTATTAAAAACAAACGGAGGTATAGGTTTTATTTTTTGTAAGCCAAATGCTAATCATCAATGTGTTAAAAAGACTAATATGTGAAGTAGAAATCAAAGCAGCATGTCTGAGCATAATAGACAGGAAAGGCAAAGTGAAGTGTAACGGACAAGCAGATAAATCTCAAGCACATTAAAATAAGTAGAAGATCATAAGCCCAATATACACACCTTATTAAGTAAATAAGTGGTTGAAAAATTAATCTAATAATAAGAATAACAATTTCAATTATATAGAAAAATAGAGTTTCATGATTTGAAATTCTATTTCTCATTCTCAAGAAGGCAAAATTTATAATTGATTAGTTTTTAATTTTTTTAAGTTGAAGTCTAAAAATTTACAAACTTAAATGATAATGTAGTTCAGTTTTGGTCTAATCCTTGTGGCTCTATCACTACTCTTTATATCCTTATTTCCATCATATTAAAGATTAATAATTTTCAACTATAGTCTATATCCTACATTCCACTTGTTTATTAGAAGTCTTTTTTCAACTTAAATGATAATTGGTTTGTTTGAAATAGCTCTAAAACGACGTAGTGTAAGCTTTCCTTGGTTTTCCTCAATGTCTCTCTCTTCTCTTCTCTTTTCTTTTCCCTTATAATAATTTCATTCACTAGTGAAAAACACATGCTATGCACGTGTGTATTTTACTTGTTGGATGTTATATATATACTTTATTCTGATTAAAATCTTTTTTAATCACAATAAATTATATAGAAAATCACCTAAGAATTTTATTTGATAAGGAAAAATATGTTTTAAAAGAGACATATTTAATAAAATAATTTCAATAAAGAAATTAAAAGAAAAAAATATTTATGAACGTTACATTTAATAAAACAATATCTTATAAAATTATATGAAAATATTTAATAGTGAGAAATTAAGAGAAAAAGCATTTCAAATACACATATTTAAATATATGGAAACTTTTAAGGGCCAAAAAAAAAAGAGGGCCAAAATGAACGAAATAAAGTTTTAGAGAGGGAGAGAGAGAGAAAGAGAAAAAGAGGGCCAAAATGAAAGAAATAAAGTTGGAGAGAAAGGGAGAAAGAGAAAGAGAGGGACCAAAAAAAAAAGGAAAGAAAAAAAGAATGTAATCAAACCAACCTTTAGATAAAGAATGAATAGTGCCTACTTTTGAATTATTATTATTGTTATTATTATTATATACATATATATATATAAATGATTTCAAATCCAGTACCGTATGTAATATAATATCTGTCATAAATATGAATTTTAATTATTATAAATGTAAATTTATATGATAGAAAAATATATTTATTGGAATGTTAAAAAATATGATAGGAAAATGAAATCTTCATTTTTACATTTTCTTGTTTGTAAATTTACATTTTTGTTAATTAGAATTCACATTGACGTCAATATATTGAATTGTATTCGGTATCGAATTTGAGACTACTCATCATCAACTTATTATTTAATTGATTCCAAGTACTGTAAAAAGAAAATTAAAAAAAAAAAAAAACCAAAACCAAAACTAATTCTATTTAATTTAACAGCATGCTTTTCAACAAGTAGTGACCATTGACATCTCATTCAATGGCTGTCATTAATTAACATATGTTATTTTTTATCGATGCCAGATGAGAGATATTTCTTATATATACTCATATATATATATTTATCATATGTCATCCAACCAATAACTAAAAAATTATAACTTCTACTCTTATTTTTCTACCATCTAAATGTAGAAGATAACTTCAAAACAAGATACTTCTCTTCTTGTACCGCGTAAATGGAGAGGTAAAAGATAATTCTCAACATAGTTATCGTCTTTTTGCTTGGATCCCCACTTCATCTCATTCCACTCTCGGTAGAACTCAAGAGACTACAAGCCTCTTTGAGGCCTTAAGGCTGGATAAGTGGGTTTCTGAGAAGAAGGCTCTTGAGGCCCAATTAGGCTTCTTAACCGTTTTGGATTAAATTGTTCCACAAAGGTCCTCTTGGGCACTCGAGAGAAAAGTCGCAAATTTGAAGAATATTTTCTAGAATGTTACACCATCTATAATGATCATAGAAAGTTTACCCTTTTATAATGTCAAAATTCCAAATCATAAGATCAAAATAATCAACATGTGCACTAAATAGACTATTTCCACGACTTCCTCAATTTCATATCTTGTATTTGTCTAAGCCAAGATATAGAAGTTCTTGTTGGAGAATGTAATGCCACCATATAAGAATACTAAATATAAATCTTGAATAGTTTCATACAAAAATGACTAACCGTTTATGTCCCATCGTTAAGTAAGGTATCCTCCCGAGATATTTAAAAATTCCGGGAATCGGTAATTACAGCTGGCTAGCGATCGCCAATATCTTACCCCACCATGATTCTTTATTGATATCCTCTCGTGATATTTAGAATTTAGGCGGCCGTTGGTATTCTATCGTGAAACTTTAAAGTCGCCAATCGAAGACCGCTAAGATTTTAGTATCATACTTTATAGCTGCCAATGAGAGATTGTTGGTACCAAACAGTGGCCAGCCATGCTACTATTGGCTTTCTCACTAGAATACTCGAAAAAATAATTGAAAAAACATTTTAAAAAAAATTTAACAAAAAAAAAAGGGTCGTGGAAGTGGCAGCAAGTCTGCTAGATCTTCTTTAACAGCCTCGATAGCTGAGGAGGTCATAAATCTCGGCGTGCAACCCTAGCATTGACAGTTGAATGGTCAAGGGAGATACTGGACGTACGAGATATCTCTGATAACATATTCCAGTTTGACATTTCCCCATAATGATGCTTTTCGGAAGGAGAGAGAGAGAGAGAGAGAGAGAGAGAGAGAGAGATAAGAAAAATTACCCTAGGGATATTTGAAATAAAAAGGAATAATTAAGGATAAAATCGTCGTCTCGATCTTTTTTTTTTTTTTTTAGAATGTGGTGGAAGTTGATGGAACTTCTTAGTGGGTGGAAAAAAAAAAAAATCAATTCACGCCCATATTTCGTGATATTTTGCACAATTATTACACTGGATATCAAGGCCCCATTCACTACTACAAATGTGGAATAAGCGACAAAGATTACATAATGAATTGTCTTTTGATCTCTAGACCTCCCTGTGCAGGTAGGGATCTCCCTAACACATGGAAGATCTTCTTCGTGGCAAGGGAGATATCACAAGACCGTAGTAGATATTCAGGACATACCCTATGACATATCCCCGTTTGAGATGGCCACATAACAATGCTACTCTGCAGAAGAGAGAAAAAGCAACGACGACAAAGAAGAGAGAGAAATAAAAGATAAGAAAGATGATAGGAACATTTGAAATTTAAGTGAGTAATAAAGAATAAAATCATTCTCTCAATAATTTTTTTATTTTTGTAACACTCTTTTAGTAAGATACCACACTTTTCTATCTTTACATGATATTAAAGCTGAAAATACTGAAAATTCCACGCTAAGCATGCATCTATATAAAGAGTAAAACATTAAGTAAAGGGAAGTTGGAATAACCATTTTTTTTCCTTTATAAAAATTGAAACTTAATTTGTACTGTAAAGTAAAACATTAAATTACCTAAATATAATAGATCTTGTGATAACAGAAAGTATAGTTTAAAAAGCTTAAGCAAACGATAAAAATCTAATTATCTTAAAGACAATAACTTCAAATCCTAAATAAAATCATAATTGAAAACTAAATCTATAAATACTTTAAAAATAAATAAAGGTTCTATTAAATAGGAAAGTCCGATAATTCACTTTCCATCATGAACACATCTATGCCAAACATTCAGTGAACCTAAACCTTGCCTTTTCCTTTATATGTAACATGCAACAACTCTAATAAGTACTTTAAAAATAAATAAGGGTTCTATCAAATATTAAAGTCTGATTATCCACTCTGCCATCATGAACACATCCACGCCAAACATCCAATGAACCTATGCCTTTTCTTTTCCTTTATTTGTAATATGCGAAAACTCTAACGAGTAATTACTCAATAAATACACTTGTAATCTCACAAAATGCTTAGTTTATATAGTTGGGATAAAAATGAATCTTAATATCTAATATATGACACAGAACATGAATGTAAGAATGACGATTATACATAAAACATATAAATAATCTATTTTATCTCTTATTATTCTTTTCTATTACGTTGAGCCTGGGTGATGTACTAACATGTACAACTATGATGTACTAATATGTACAACCATGGACTAATATGTAGAACCATGATATACTAATATGTACAACCATGATGAAAGTGAGCTAGTAAGACTCAATATCCACCGAGGTAAATCAAAAACTCTGACTCTAACACCAAAGGATATTAATTCAACACCTCTTATGAGTGCATGCAGATCAGCTGTTAAATTCTGACTCTGAATTGGGATGAATCCTGATATACGCCTCCTCAAACCTAATTCTCAAACATGAATCATTCCATACACGGATATTTTGCACAATTTCTAAATCATGGGCTCAGTGAATAGATTGTCGTCTGATTTATTCATTCAAATTAAAAGCAATCAAAGGAGTTCCAATTTGATACCTCCGTAGTGAAGTTAGAGTCTAGATCCGCTATCGTCATTTTACTATACCCTTGGTTGTCCCTCCACTCCTTATTTGCCATGACATTCAAGTTTAACAACCTAATCATAATAATAGAAGCTAAATATTAAAGATATTTAAACAATTCACTTATGTGTCAAATTTAATTGAAGGGATAGAAAAATAAGATAACAGATATGAACTTGATAAGCTAATATGATTACATTAGATTTGTGGCCCTTTTTTTTTAATTGCTTCCATTGTTTTATGAGAATTTATATTTGACGGTACAAATAGCTTATTTTTGTATCGTACGTAGACCACACCTTGCATTATAGTGACGTCGCTAAAAACCGACATCTCAATTGCCTAAAAAGATTCTGCCATGCATATAACAAGAGAAACACAAAACTTCATTTTGATTGTTTATCTGTCTGTTTGTTTGTTTGTTAGAGCTGCTTGAAACCGACGCCCTCAAAATGTTCTCCCACAACCGAAAGCCCAGACACCAGAACGTTAAAAAAATAAAATAAAAATAAAAAATAAAAAAGGAAAAAAGTTCAACCTACAAACTTTTCTTTTTCACTTAATTAGTATCTTTTGTCATATTTGGTTGGCCGTTTCCTTTTTAAGCCTTATTCTATGCCATATAGGCTTTATAGGGGGGAATAAGGGGGGAAATAGGGAGTGACCATTTTGTTTTTCCCCTTTAATGAAGAACACACAAAATGAAAAAAAAAAAAAAAAAAAGGATAGCGATCTGCAATTTATTAAAAATATTGAAGATTTTGCTTATTATTTTCCTTTATAGTTTTGTGGCCATATATTATTGGTATTTTCTGTTTCAAGGTGATTTTAGCTGTTTTGTTTTTGGTTTTTCACAAACTTCTGGACGAAAATTTGCCCGTAGAATTGTTAGATTCAGGTTTTCCCTTTTTTTTTTTTCTTTTAAAGGAATCGAAAAGTGATTGACTAATAAATTTGTATATGTTTATTAGTCTTTTAATAGGATTGGTGTATAAGTTGATGAGCTATAAGGTTATTACACACGTGTAACATGTAAAAGTTTGTTTAGTAAAATATCTATGCACGTGCAACGTGTTAAAGTTTATAGGTAAATACAAATTTATGCCTCATTTGTTTACCAAGTTATATTCGTATTGTATTTAAATACAATGTAATTTTTATTTAAACGTAAAAGTATTACAATTTAAATCCATTACATACTCTCTATTCACATCACAATATAATTTACAATCACTATTTACTATTTTATTTTTTCTATCACTTTTACCAATCACATTACATACTCTCTTACTCTCCTTTTTTTTTTTCCCCTTACTTTTATCAATCACATTACATACAATACAATTAAAATACTTTTCATCTAAACAAACATTAAATTTGAATGCAATGCAGATACTTTTTATTCAAATGCATATTGCATTCAAATACAATATGAATGCAATGACTTGACTAAACACCCTCTTAACATTAAAAATTAATGAGGTGTGATATGGCATCTATTTCATATAACAATAATTTAAATCAATAAAAAATTATAATTAAAAGCGAAAGCGACATTGCAACTAAATTGATACTTATAAATTTTCTATTCTATATTGAACTATAATTGTATTACTAGAAAAATAAAATTCAAATAATAAACAACTCCAATCAAGCAAGTCCTCATAGAGTAAACCAATAAACTTGGCATGTTTATTTATTAAAGCAAAAAATGAGGGTGGGGGATGTGAGTCAATCTTTTATTTACTTATTTATGTTGCTTCGGGAATGAGAGTGAGAATAACGAGCCTTACATCAATTTGGGATTGGGGAATGGGATGCCCTCTGTTAGGAAATGCCCTAAGCATTAGAGACATTTTGATGTATTTATTTTGAACTGGATAAAAAAATTATATACAGAGGTTATTCATTATATTGCTATCTGTCCTCGTCTTATTTACATGTTAAAGTAAATGTAAGCAAATATGGCTCCCTGACTGCTTGTGTTAAACTGTTAGAACATTGCATGCAATGGACTTTTGTATGCGAGAAGACAATGTTCTAAAGTTAGCGGTCTAAACTATGGTCTGTAGTCTATGAGGTTAGACCGAGCATCTAACTCATGTTAAGACTATTATGTTGTCTAAAGCCTTGGAGGGGACGGTTTGTCTTGACTGTCTGGAGCTGGACTCCCAAGTAGAGACATAGATATGTTGCTTGGTGGTGACATATTAGACCTGAACTAAAGCGTGATTGATCTACGAAGTCCGCTTTGAGTGGATCGGTCTGCTTTTGACTTTCATTATGCAGTAACCTTAATCCTGAGTAAAAGGACAGCTTCATGTATATGACTTGTGTACTTTGATGTTCCAATGGCTAAAGCGTCTCAGAGGTAGTAAGCTTATAGACCGGTTCGTTGGGTGCATGACTTGTATACGATGAAGGGTTCGTTTACAGATATCGGAATCATAGCTCTAAAGGAGTTAAGGGTATCCTCTTAAAGGCATTATACTGCATGTGAAAATAGACAAGGCCTTGGGTCGTCTGCTGGGCGGATGACTTCTTATTCACATATGGTGAATAATCATTTTCTTTATTCGGTAGTATAATGGAACTTTAAGATAACCTGATCAGTAGGATTAAACGGACTTTGGCCTAAGGCTGATCATGGATATCATATAAGGGTTCTGCATACATGACAAGGTCATTGGACGATAGCTTGTCACAGGCTTACGTAATACGGTATATAATTGGAAGTTCAGTTTTAGGTTTATAGTGGTGTGACTCTGAAATTAGTGATCATATGATTGAGTTGTTCGGTAAAAAAATGATGATCATATGGATTTGCGGGAGCCCGATTATATATGTCCAATCAGTTCCTCTACTAACTCCACATAATTCCTTAACGTTTGGCAAATTGATTTGTGTATGCTCTTGGCTGGTTTATTATGCATGGATGGTGATGACATAGGATTAGGATGGTAGACAAGATTCTCTCTAGTTGGATTCAGATTTTGTTTTGGATAATAGAGTACACAATTATTCGAACTCCAAATAAAATTGTCATGATTTTATTTGAGATTGGATTGGAGTTGTAGAAAATTATTCATGAGAACAAGAATTTGAAACACAACTGTTTTGTGGATTTTGAAATTTGAATTTTGAAATTTGAAATTTGAAATTTAAAATTTGAATTTGAAATTTGAATTTAAAATTTGAATTTGAAATTCGAATTTGAAATTTGAAATTGAAATTTAATTTGAAATTTGAAATTTGAAATTTGAAATTTGAAATTTGAAATTTGACATTTGAATTTGAAATTCGAATTTGAAATTTGAAATTCAAATTTTGAATTACAGTCCAAGTGGGATTCGAATTTGTTGTGGAAAATCCACAAGGTTTGAAATTCGAATTTGAGTTGGATTTGGAGAGGATAATCTTGTTAGTATCCTACTTGAATTTTGAATCCAAATCCTAGCAAAAGGTGGACGAAATTTTGAGGATAATCCTCAATAGAATTTTGGTTTTTGTGGATAAGGTTCAAGGGAAAAATTCAAGTTTCAATCTCAGTTGAATTTGGATTCTCTCCTCCCTGAAAAGTGGTCTAAATTTTGGAGTGTATCTCCTAGGAAAATTCGATTATTTTGGATAAGGATGAGATAAGATTCAAGCTTGAAAATTCTAATGGAATTTTGATTCTCCCTTATCCTAAAAGTGGCCGAATTTGTGGAGGAGATTTTCTTCTAAGAATTTCGGATTTTTTGGTTGAAAAAGGGGAGATAAAATTCTAGTTAAAATCTTATTTAGATTTAGATTGGATTTATCCATAATGGCCGAATTTTATTGTTGAGATTCTCCCATAGAAAATTCGGATTTTATGGTTATGGATAAGGGAAAATATCTTTTCCTAATCCAATTCGAATTCGGAGAATCACCTCATGCAGGTCTATAAATAGAGGTCCTACGACTCCAGTTCTCTCAGACCACAGACTCTCAGGTAAGCAGGCTTATTGTTGCACAGCTCATCGTGACAATAAGTTCTTTAGAGATCTGGGTGGTCGGAAGAAGACTAGCAGTGATAGCATACCGATCGAGGTTCAGAGTGCCCACACACTCAGCCATTCGGGAATTGGAGAATAGTAGAGAAGGCTAGTTGGTTGAAACCTCCGGTCATTCTCCTCCTACAAGATTGGCGTCCTTGAGGTATGAGTTTTAATTGTTGTTGGTTTATTGTATATGGCATCATGAGATATTTAACGATCTAAAAATTTTTATTGTTCCGCTGCGCCACTTTGATACGTTTTTATCGATTTATTTTCCTACAATTGGTATCAGAGCCATCTTATGACTATGCCATGTACATAAATTAGACAATTACTTAGTCTTTTTATTTATGTATGGATTTGATATTTAGAGAGTGTTATTCTAGGGTTTCTTTATGTTGTTATCATGGATTATGTATAAAGTATGTGGTTATTTGAATTTTATGAATTATTATAAGCATGCTTGTTTATACCGGTTATGGTTCCTTAGAATTTAGAAAATTTGTATCTAGGAATTTTTTATGTAACCATGGGAGCAGTTTGTTAACACTGTAATTTTCCTATGGATTTTAATTTTTGTTTCTTAGAATTTTTATGGTTAGAATTTTTGTACACCGGAAACGGTTTAGGAAATTTTAT
Source organism: Antiaris toxicaria (assembly GCA_035233585.1). Classification (NCBI taxonomy): domain Eukaryota; kingdom Viridiplantae; phylum Streptophyta; class Magnoliopsida; order Rosales; family Moraceae; genus Antiaris; species Antiaris toxicaria. The sequence continues at coordinate 43,697,939 of CP141158.1, read as the reverse complement.
GTAATTATTCTTGGAGGAGATTGAAGATTGAAGTCCGTAATTTGTTTTTTCCCAAAAGTTAAATTTGATTTAAAGGTTGAAATTTTGATTGTGTGGAAAATTTCAATTTAATTGGGATTCAAATTAATTTTTGGAGATCCTAATAGGTAAATTGGAATATGACACGAAAATCGAGACACGATCCCTCGGGATAGGCCGACGGGCCTTGGTGGGGCTGCAGCCCCTGCCCTCCGGCAGGATGGGGCTGCGGCAGCCCCTGTGCAGACCAACACCACCCACGGCAGCAGGCTTGGCCTGCAGTCGAGGGTGGCCGTGGCCTACCCAAGTCTGGCCGCAGCCTGGGCGTGCAGCCTGTGGCTGCAGGCGCTGCCTGCAGCCTGCCGGCTGCTGCGCCCAACCTGGGTGTGCAGCCTGGCACTGCAGGCTTGGCCTGCAGCCCGGCAAGGCTGCACATCTGGGGCAGTCGGGGGCGGCGGTGAGACGGTCTAAAAATCAGAAAATTTTGATTTTTAAATTTGAGATTTAATTTTAAATCATGTTTAAAAATATGTAATTGAAAATTTGAAATTTTTGAAATTACATATTATTACACATGATGTTTAAATTGTTTAAAATTTGAATTGGAAATTTAAATTGAAATTTGAATTTAGAATTTGAATTTGAAATTTAAATTTTTTGGAGATTTAAATTTTAAATAATTCTTAGGATGAGAAATAAATGGAGAGACTACATAAAGATGGATACAAGAAGACGGAACAAAATTCAAGACCCAAAGAATGCTTTGGATGGAATTTTGTAATCTTTATTTTCTTTGTTCTAGGATGGAACCATGGCTTGGTTATTCAGTCAATTATTTTTTCTGTGATATGTCATAGATGTATAATATGTATTGATGGATGTTTTATATGCATATTTGATAACATGTCATATATGATAGGTGAGTACCACTCATACTATATTGATCATACATAATTTGTCAAAACTTGCATGTTTTTCAAAATATTGAGTGGGAGAGGGTTTCAAACAAAACCCACGGCCTCCATTGTTGATCCATATGTGAAAGCATGGTAACGTCTCGCGTCAGTTCTGCCCTGACCACACCCCTCGGTAGGTGTTTACCGCCGCCGGTATACTAGATTGGATCTCCTATGTGGAAAACGTGTTCGGGTACGATCCTATTCATGACCATCCCTCGGTGGCTTGGTAGGACGTGGATCGGGCTACGTAAACAATGGTTATACACTCAAGACTCGTTTAGTTTTTAACCTTCCCTAGAAGCTCTGTTAACTAAACTGGTGGCCAAATAAGCGGTTATTAATATATGTCTTAACCTTGGAGGATTTAAGGCAACATATATTAATTGGACGGGATCCATGTTCCGGCTATTTATTTTCATGACCACCCCTCGGTGGCTTGGGGAAATAGATGCTGTGAATTACCGTTGTAATACTACATGTTTTTCAAGTTTCATGTAGGAACATACTTGTATGTTTTATTTGCTAAATTATCTGTATATTTGCTTGGGCTTTGTAATGATGTCTAGTATAATTTTATTTCAGTTCAAAATGTCACCGACACCCTTCATTTCAATACTTACTGAGAATAAACTGAATGGCGACAATTATAAGGATTGGAAAAGAAATCTGTTAATAGTTCTCAGCTGCGAGAGACACAAGTTCGTACTGGACGAACCATGCCCACCAGGGCCAAAACCTGACACACCGATTGAGGAGGTCCAGGTTGCCTATACTCGTTGGAGAGAATCCAATGATATAGCTCGATGCTACATACTTGCTAGCATGACGAGTGCTTTACAAAAGCAGCATGAGACTTATCAAATTGCTGGGGAGATCATGGAAAATCTAGAGGACATGTTCGGAGGCCAAGAAAAATTGGCTCGACAGTCCGCTATCACCAGTATTATGAACTCTAAGCAGAAGGCAGGTACTCCGGTGAAGGACCATATGATCACTCTAATGGGATTCTTTGCTGAGACTGCCAAAAACAGTGCTGAGTTGGATTACAATACCCAGATCGAGATGGTGTTCAAAACTCTGTCTAAAGATTTTGTGGGGTTTAAAGCCGCATACAATCTGGTGACAAGGGAGTTAGGACTAACCGAGCTCATGAAGCAACTCCAAGCTTATGAGCGGATGATCAGGGATGGGGATGCTGTCCAACCCAAAGGTGAAGCCAATTTGACGGAATCTTCCAAACCCTCACGGAAGAGGAAGAGGCTAAATCAGAAGCAAGCGGCTTCCAGTTCTTCTAATCCTCCTATCTTGGATGGGAAGAAAAAGAAGAAGAACAAGAAGCCCAGGGACCCTAAAAAGTCCAAGTGCTTCCGTTGTGGGAAGGTAGGTCAGTTCAAGAAGGCTTGCCGGGAAATCCTAGCCGTCAAGGGCAAGGAAGGTAAGGAACTTCTTTACTTAGAAGCATGTTTGGTGGAAGAATCAAAAGACACTTGGGTCATTGATTCGGGCGCCACTAATAATGTTTGTGTTTCTATGCAGGAGTTCGTGGAAACGAGAAGTCTACATGATAGGAGCCTCTCGTTGCGAACTGGGGACGGCAGCTTGGTGGTGGCTGAGGCAGTGGGAGATGTTTACCTTTATTTTGATCAATTTAGGTTTATTTTATTGAAAGGCTGTTTTTATGTTCCTAATTTTAGGAGGAACCTTATATCGGTAGCTTGTTTAATAAAGGATTCTTATTCAGTTTCTTTTAGTAAAAGAGTTGATATTCGTAGAAATAAGTCTTTTATCTGTTCTGGATGGATGGATGGAAACCTGTATTTGATCAAACCAAAGATGTACTCACTGCTTGACACTGAATTAATAGATAACTCTAAAATGTTGAAAGTTTCTCACTCTAACAAGGCGTATCTTTGGCATTTAAGACTTGGTCATATTAATCAAGATAGGATTCAAAGATTGATGAAAGACGTTCCTCTAGAATCTATAGAGGAGGTATGTTTTCCCCAATGTGAGTCTTGTCTACAGGGTAAGATGACTAAGAGGTCTTTTGGAGCTAAGGGTACAAGGGCTCAGGAGCTCTTAGAAATTGTGCACACTGACGTATGTGGCCCCACGAACGTCACAGCACGAGGAGGGTTCGAGTATTATGTCTCTTTTATAGATGATTACTCGAGGTATGGATATGTGTATCTGATGCACCGCAAGAGCGAAACTTTTGACAAGTTCAAAGAGTATCGTGCGGAAGTGGAAAAGCAATTGGATAAATACATAAAGACACTTCGATCTGATCGAGGTAGCGAATACCTCTCTGATGAATTTCTAGGACATCTTGTAGAGAGCGGGATATTATCCCAATTGACTGCACCTGGTACTCCACAACAGAATGGTGTAGCCGAAAGGAGAAACAGAACCTTATTGGATATGGTACGGTCCATGATGAGTTATTCAATGTTGCCATTATCATTTTGGGGATATGCTTTGCAAACGGCGTGCTATATTCTGAACCAGGTTCCAAGCAAATCAATTCCTAGAACTCCGTATGAATTATGGCGTGGCAGAAAGCCTTCCTTGGACATATAAGAATATGGGGCTGCCCGGCGTATGTACTGGATGGGGATGCGAAAAAGTTGGAACAAAGATCAGAATTGTGCATGTTTGTAGGGTATCCAAAAGGAACTAAAGGGGGTCTGTTCTATAACCCAAAGGAATAAAAAGTCGTTGTCTCAACCCATGCGACATTCTTAGAGGAAAGTCACATGAATGACTTTAAACCTCGAAGCAAAGTGGTGCTAGAGGAGTTATCGGGTGAAAGAACTGCTCCACAGATTTCGGTTTTGGACGCAAGTCTGAGTTCCAGTGAAAGACCTGCAGACGATCAACAATTTAGGGTGCCTCGTCGTAGTGGGAGGGTTTCGAAGAAACCTAATTTCTTCATGTATGATGCTGAGGTATACCAGGCCAAGGCTCATGAGCATGAGGATGATCCGGTCACCTATGATGAAGCTGTAAATGATGTTGATTCTAAATCTTGGAAACAGGCTATGAATAATGAGATGGATTCTATGAAATCCAACTCTGTTTGGGAACTTGTTGATTTGCCGGATAGGATAAAACCCATTGGATGCAAATGGGTCTACAAAAGAAAGAAGGATGCGGAAGGGAGAGTGGAAACTTTCAAAGCTAGACTGGTTGCAAAGGGATACACGTAAAAGGTTGGAATCGATTACGATAAAACCTTTTCGCTTGTTGCTATGCTAAAGTTTATCCGTATTCTTCTGTCCGTTGCTACGGCTCTCGATTACGAGATCTGGCAAATGGATGTCAAGACAGCATTCTTGAATGGCCATCTTGAAGAGTGTATCTATATGATACAGCCCGAAGGGTTTGTAGCGAAAGGCCAAGAAAGGAAAGTCTGCAAGTTGCTTAAATCCATTTATGGATTAAAGCAAGCATCCCACTCATGGAACCAAAGGTTTGATCAAGCGATTAAGACATTTGGTTTTGAGCAGAACGTTGATGAACCTTGTATTTATAAACGTATTAAGGATGAAAAAGTGGTCTTTCTGATACTCTATGTCGATGATATACTACTCATTGGGAATGATGTAGGGAACTTATCATCGGTCAAGCTTTGGTTACACCAATAGTTTGACATGAAGGACTTGGGAGAAGCTAATTATGTTCTAGGCATTCGTCTCTTCAGAGATCGAAAGAACAAAATGATAGCGTTATCCCAAGTTTCATACATAGATAAAATAATTGACAAATATGCTATGCAAGAGGCAAAGAAAGGCTCACAACCTTCTATTGCCAGTCTAACTCTTTCATTGGATGACTGTCCCAAGACATCGGAAGAAAGAGAGCGTATGAGTAAGGTCCCTTATGCATCCGCTGTGGGTAGCCTTATGTATGCTATGCTTTGCACTTGCCCGGACATATGTTTTGCAGTAGGTATGGTGAGTCGATATCAAGCAAATCCTGGAACCAAGCACTGACAAGCTGTAAAGCATGTACTCAAGTATCTTAAGAGAACGAGGGATTATATGCTGGTGTATTCTGGAGGGGACCTAACACGCGTAGGATACACGGACTCAGACTTCCAGACTTGTAAGGATTCGAGGAAATCGACATCTGGATCAGTGTTTTTACTCGGAGGAGGAGCCATTGTGTGGAGGAGCGTGAAGTAGGGCTGCACAGCTGACTCTACTATGGAGGCTGAATATGTGGCTGCAGTTGAGGCATCTAAAGAAGCGGTTTGGCTCCGCAAGTTCTTTAGAGACCTTGAGGTCATTCCGTGTATTGACAAGCCTATCACACTTTACTGTGATAATACAGGGGCTATTGCCAATACAAGGGAATCTCGGCACCACAAGAGGACCAAGTACATCGATCGGAGATATCATATTATTAGAGGGCACGTGGAGACAGGACAAGTGGATGTATGTAAGATCGCGTCCGAGGACAACATCGCCGATCCCTTTACTAAGACTTTGGTGGCTAGAAGCTTTGAGAGGCACGTAGAGGCGATGGGGATGCGTAACATGACACATCTGCTGGCTTAGGACAAGTGCGAGATTGTTAGGAAATGCCCTAAGCATTAGAGACATTTTGATGTATTTATTTTGAACTGGATAAAAAAATTATATATAGAGGTTATTCATTACATTGCTATCTGTCCTCGTCTTATTTACATGTTAAAGTAAATGTAAGCAAATATGGCTCCCTGACAGCTTATGTTAAACTGTTAGAACATTGCATGCAATGGACTTTTGTATGCGAGAAGACAATGTTCTAAAATTAGCGGTCTAAACTATGGTCTGTAGTCTATGGGGTTAGACCGAGTATCTAATTCATGTTAAGACTATTATGTTGTCTAAAGCCTTGGAGGGTACGGTTTGTCTTGACTGTTTGGAGCTGGACTCCCAAGTAGAGACATAGATATGTTGCTTGGTGGTAACATATTAGACCCGGACTAAAGCGTGATTGATCTACGAAGTCCGCTTTGAATGGATCGGTCTACTTTTGACGTTCATTATGCAGTAACCTTAATCCTGAGTAAAAGGGCAGCTTCATGTATATGACTTGTGTACTTTGATGTTCCAATGGCTAAAGCGTCTCAGAGGTAGTAAGCTTATAGACCGGTTCGTTGGGTGCATGACTTGTATACGATGAAGGGTTCGTTTACAGATATCGGAATCATAGCTCTAAAGGAGTTAAGGGTATCCTCTTAAAGGCATTATACTGCATGTGAAAATAGATAAGGCCTTGGGTCGTCTACTGGGCGGATGACTTCTTATTCACATATGGTGAATAATCATTTTCTTTATTTGGTAGTATAATGGAACTTTAAGATAACTTGATCAGTAGGATTAAACGGACTTTGGCCTAAGGCTGATCATGGATATCATATGAGGGTTCTGCATATATGACAAGGTCATTGGACGATAGCTTGTCACAGGCTTACGTAATACGGTATATAATTGGGAGTTCAGTTTCAGGTTTATAGTGGTGTGACTCTGAAATTAGTGATCATATGATTGAGTTGTTCGGTAAAAGAATGATGATCATATGGATTTGCGGGAGCCCGATTATATATGTCCAATCAGTCCCTCTACTAGCTCCACATAATTCCTTAACGTTTGGCAAATTGATTTGTGTATGCTCTTGACTGGTTTATTATGCATGGATGGTGATGACACAGGATTAGGATGGTAGACAAGATTCTCTCTAGTTGGATTCAGATTTTGTTTTGGATAATAGAGTACACAATTATTCAAACTCCAAATAAAGTTGCCATGATTTTATTTGAGACTGGATTGGAGTTGTACAAAATTATCCATGAGAACAAGAATTTGAAACACAACTGTTTTGTGGATTTTGAAATTTGAATTTTGAAATTTGAAATTTGAATTTTGATTTTGAATTTTGATTTTGAAATTAGAATTTGAAATTCGAATTTGAAATTTGAAATTCAAATTTTGAATCACAGTCCAAGTGGGATTTGAATTTGTTGTGGAAAATCCACAAGGTTTGAAATTCGAATTTGAGTTGGATTTGGAGAGGATAATCTTGTTAGAATCCTACTTGAATTTTGAATCCAAATACTAGCCAAAGATGGACGAAATTTTGAGGATAATCCTCAATAGAATTTTGGTTTTTGTGGATAAGGTTCAAGGGAAAAATTCAAGTTTCAATCCCAGTTGAATTTGGATTCTCTCCTCCTTGAAAAGTGGCCGAAATTTTGGAGTGTATCTCCTAGGAAAATTCGGTTATTTTGGATAAGGATGAGATAAGATTCAAGCTTGAAAATCCTAGTGGAATTTTGATTCTCCCTTATCCTAAAAGTGGCCGAATTTGTAGAGGAGATTTTCTCCTAAGAATTTCGGATTTTTTGGTTGAAAAAGGGTAGATAAAATTCTAGTTAAAATCTTGTTTAGATTTGGATTGGATTTATCTATAATGGCTGAATTTTATTGTTGAGATTCTCCCATAGAAAATTCGGATTTTATGGTTATGGATAAGGGAAAATACTTTTTCCTAATCCAATTCGAATTCAGAGAATCACCTCATGCAGGTCTATAAATAGAGGTCCTACCACTCCAGTTCTCTTAGACCACAGACTCTCAGGTTAGCAGGCTTATTATTGCACAGCTCACCATGACAATAAGTTCTTTAGAGATTTGGATGGTCGGAAGAAGACTAGCAGTGCTAGCATACCGATCAAGGTTCAGAGTGCATACACACTCAGCCATTCGAGAATTGGAGAATAGTAGAGAACGTTAGTTGGTTGAAGCCTCCGGTCATTCTCCTCCTACAAGATTGGCATCCTTGAGGTATGAGTTTTAATTATTGTTGGTTTATTGTATATGGCATCATGAGATATTTAACGATCTAAAAATTTTTATTGTTCCGCTGCGCCACTCTGATACATTTTTACCGATTTATTTTCCTACACCCTCTACCTTAATTGTGACTCCCAATCTTGATATTGGTATTGAATTACTAGTTTATTTGCAAAATATTGTATTAATAAAATACCAAACAAGTATAATAACAATCTTGCCTCATTTGAAACAACGTTTTAATTTAGTTTAATTTGAAAAAATTAGTTGACTTTTCAAAAATTAGTTATAATTTTTATTCACTTTTCAAAGAACTACTTTTGAACGAGACATTATAGTAATTATTTTAATAACCTAATATTATATTTTAATTATTATTAACTTTATTAAAAGTAAAAAAATATTTTTAATTAGAATAAAATAATCGGTATATGTTTTTGACACTTTATTTTTTAGTTTACTTATTTAAATTTAAGTTTTTAATTTTTTTTTAATTTTTTAATACAAAAATAACCACACAATTTATAGTATATATCATTCTTTTGTCTTAATATTATAATGATTGGTTTAATTATGATTATATGTATACATATTAGTCAATTTTTAATTTTGAAATTACGACCCTGAAGGAATATATAAGTAAATTTACAACAGTTCATTTCATTCTCAGGTTAATAAACACGTTAATGAGATTTAGCCCCCGTTTGTGTCAAGGTTTTGGCATCTTTAAAACTAACTTTTTTCCAATACTCTATCACTTTTAACTATTTATACCTCTAAAATGCTACAGTAAATTTCAAATTTTAAAAGTCCATAACTTTGTGTATACAAATCCAAAGGAGTTGATTTTTTTTTAAATTGCATAGAATTTTGAGAAGAACAAAATAATATCCATATTGATTTTTTTTTTAAATTTTAAAATTTTAAATGTTTTATACTCTAAACAGCTTATTCTCTCAAACACATTTTTCCAAAACAACTTTTTCCAGCCAAAAGAAAAAAAAAATCTCCAAAATCTCTTCCAAACTTCCCTTATTGTGACATCGATTCTGAATTCTAGAGTCAAGTAAATAATTTATTTAGACTCTAAAATGTGTTCACTCATAATCTTACTTATTCCAATTTATGTGAATTCCGATTGTGCATAAATAAATACACCATAATAGAAAAGCATACAAAAAGAAGAAAAAAAAGGCAGATATAAAACAATCCCATTAGGGAAAGTGCCTCGTTAAAACGTTTAGAGGAAAAAAAAATTTTGAAAGAATAAATAAAAGTACATGCTATGATCCTAAAGCTACCTCACAAAACATTATCAACCACAGACTGCTGTTCAGCTACTGAGCAACCACACAAATTAGGGGGTGTTTGGTAAAAATTTTACATTTTAATCATATTCAAACGCAATATAATTTTACACCAAACGTAAGTTTTTGCATTCAAATACAATTTTTTTCAACAATACTATCAAAACAATTATTATTCAAAAGTTTTTTAAAACAACCACATCAACTTTTCAACTCTAGTATTTATCTCTACTTTTATCAATCACATCAACTTTTCAACTCTAAAATACTTTTCATCTAAATACACATTTCATTCAAATACAAAACAAATGCTTTTCAACTAAATACAATACTCAAAAAATGAATTACATTTAAATATAATTAAAATACAATGTATTTACTAAACGTCTCATTAATTATACTTACCACAACAGTTTAGCGAAGCAAGAAGGAGCTTCTTATAGGGTAGTTGAAAAGGAAATCCCTAATTTTGGTCAGACAATTATTAGTGTACCAATGAACATGATGGGATTGCTCTACCTTTTTTTTGTTAATTAATATTTACGTCACACTTGAATAGGTCATTTTCTTGTTATACTTGTTCTATTTCGAACAGAGTAAAAAGATTATAAGGGAAAAGGATACAAAAAAAAAAAACTTGAAATTAACCTATTTCTCACTGCACTTTTTTTATTTTTTATTTTTAGTTTCAAATTGTGAGAATTTTTGGACTCGATATCTCGAGATATAAAGTAGGTATAGTACTATCGTTAAAACAAAATTTTAGTCAAACTCTCAACATATATAATAAGGTTAAGTTTAAATTTGAATATCAAAAAATAAAACTACTTCACTTTGTTCCTTACTATCACAAATGAAACAAGGTCTCTCCCCTAAATTGCAATTTTGGTTTTTTTTTTTTAATTGAAACAACAATTTTTTTTATAGGTTTAATCAAGTATGCTTGTCGGATGACCCACATATGATTAAAGCTATTGATAAAATAACCTTTATAATCCAATGTCATAATCTATATCTGATTAAAATTGTTAAAAAATTAATGTTTCTATGTAGAAAGAACCTAAATTGCAAATATTAATAAGCTCAAAAGAGAATTTTATACTAATCTAAATTATAAGGGATAAAGTGAGAAAACCTCTATTCTTTGGAGGTTAAGTTTAAAATAACCCTACATAATATAAAAAACTTGAACTGTAATTTAATTCTGTTTTGTTCATTACAAAAGTGGATTCCATGTTAACACATAATATGTAACAATTGAATAGATTGCACATTTGCACGTCCTAAATTTCTCATGTTCTCTTGGGACAACATTTCTTTTCAAGTTCAAATTTGGCCTGTACTAGTTTTTTCCGCTACTTTCACCCTAATCTCTTTACCTTGATTCCTTTCTCTCTCTCTCTCACTCTAACAAAGCGTTAGTGGGCAAATATTCTTTTACCCCTGGACATTGATTTATCTTAAATGACTTACAAGAGATGAAAATTATAATAGAGACCAAAATATTGTATACTTTAGATTTCATGCACTATTATTTGTCTAATGAAAACCTAAACTATATTAGGGCATTGGTGAACTTCAAATAACATTTTGAGTGAATTATACTAATATCCCTTGCATTTTCCTTAAATTACAGAGATATCCCCTTAACCAAACCTAATAACGTCAACACCCTTGATTTTTTAAAAAAATTACAGAGATATCCTTTCTGTTAGTTGACGTGAGTTTGATCATTAATTATAAAAAAATAAAACATGCCCTTCCTTTCATTAAAAAATTCCCTTTATCCGTATACCAAGTTATAAAATGACAATTTTATCTTTCTTTGACACTAAAAATGATATCTAATTGATTTTTAAACATCTAAAATCATAATTTATGTTTTTTTTGTTTATTTTTTGAATTTTTTTTAAATTTTAATGGACAATTTACACATATTAAAGATATATAAAAAATTTAAGTAGTATATAATATTTTTGTAGAAAGTAGTATATAATTGTAAAGTATACATAATTATGAAAAGAGTATCCAAAGTTTGTTTTTATAAAGAAAAAAAAAAACAAAAATTGTTATCAATAGTAGAAAATACTAACATAATAAAGGGTATCTTAGTCATTTCAAATATAAACCTAAGTCAAGAAGAAGGGGTCTTAGTGTTATTAGTTTTAGTCAAAGAATTGTCTCAGTAATTTAAAAAAAAAACACAGGAGATTTCAGTATAGTTAACTATGATATTTTTTTCAAAGAAAAAATTTGTAGGACCTTTTGATTTGCATTTTAATCAGATGCTTGAAATAAAATATCTTCGTACCCTGATAATCTGTGGTCCTGTATGAAATGGTCCCTAAGGGGAGGGAAAATAGTATTATACTTTTTTTTTATAATTTTTTATTTTGTCCGAAGGAAATAGTATCATCCGGGAAACATGTAGCAATAACTTTTTAATATAGAAATATATAAAAAAATATACTGCGATATTGTATTAAAAAAATCTTTAATTTTAAACTGTCACATTGAATTAAATACATATTTTAACTGTTAATTCAAATTAGAATTATTTCATATTAATCTACATAAGATAATTCAGCAATACTTATGTGGTGACCCGCCCTTACTGTAGAGGTTTTACAGTGCTATTACGGTCAATTCTGTAGTTAACCGCAATAGTATGTAGGCCTCTAGGGTCGCCGGCATCATGCTTACCTTGAAAACTACTTATAAATTTTACGGAATAAATTTTTTTTTCTTTTTCTTTTTCTTTTTCTTAACATAACAACTTGAAATCATGTAGATCTTGTTCGAGAATATGATAAGGAAATCATGTTGGAAAAATAACATATACATAGATCATGATTCCCTTATCACATAATTTTGACTTAAAATCATGTTTTTGAAATTACATGTTTAAATTTTCAAAACTGTACAGCGGAAAACTCATGGTAGGACCACCATCCTCGCCCAGTCCCCCTAGCATGTACATACCCTGTCCGTCGTCCATCGTGTACTACTGGTGAACAGGTCTCTTACTTGCAACATGTGAACAAACTAGTGAGCTATAAGCTCAGTAAGTTCAAATATAAAAACATGAGATCATGACATGTAATACTATGCTTATGCATGAAACTTGACTCTGAAACACATGTTCATGGCTGTATATTAAGTCTTAGGACATTATCTGTAATTAGGTTCTGGTTTTAAGCCCCTGATTGGTCGTACTGTAAGGCGCGCATGACTGGGAGTAGTACTTTAGTGCTGACTTCCGCAGCCTTATTGAAACTGAACATGAAAACCTCCCCGTGGGTCGAGAGACCGGTGCGCCAATAACTGGTTTAATTACTATCTTTTCTGAAGTTCCAACTGGGTAGCATACTGATTGCCCGATAGTAGGAACTTATTACATGCTCTACTTGGGGTGTGAGTTTTATTATCCTCACTATAGTGCCTTGTGCACTTATATGTTTTCATGTGCTTGATACTTATCTATCATGTGTACCTGGATTATCTACTTGAAACATGAACTTCTACATGCATGACATGTGTATCGTGATGCAGACGGTCAACGTCTGACATACACTTCAAACAATATACATAACATCATAAAACATAATATGATTGTCTACGTTGCAGTCAGGACAATGCTTGAACTTACAGGAAATCTGCTAACATGAGCCTCTGATCTGGGACTGCTGTCTTGAGGTGTCTGGCTTGAACTCTTATAAAAGAAATAATCGTTGATTATTTCCAACATATATCTTATACTTGAAACATGGCAAAATATGAAAAATCATATTTCCAAACTCTTTTTTTTTTTTTTTAACTTCAAACACATCCTCCTACACGGGCGTGTTCGTGGCCGTGTACTCTTCTGGACTTACTTGCATGGCTGTGTAATTCATGCAACATGGCCGTGTAATTCATGCATGCTTACACGGGTGGCTATACGGCCGTGTTTCTAGCCGTGTTTTCCTGCTGTCGAACATGGTCTGTTACACGCCCTTCGCACGGCCGTATGCCATTCTACACGGCTCGATACCTGGCCGTGTACCTCTCAGGTCTCAAACTCTCTCAAAACACGGTCGTGTATGTGGTTATGTTCGGTGCCCTGTTCTGAACATGCCCTTGTATACGACCATGTACACTCCCGTGTTCATCCTAGAATTCTGATTCTGAGTCCAAAATTCTGACCTCTGTTTTTCTAAGGCTTTCTTAGCCTTTGTTCTACTTTTTGCACTCAAAATCGATCTTAATAAGATTGTTTTAAGGTATAAACTGCATTTCTACTATCATAAATCTATGGTTTCATAAGCAAAATTTCATATTTTACTTCCACCAAAAATCTTGACTCAACCCTTAAAAATCAAACTTTCTTGAAAAGAAACTCAACTGAACTTCGTTTTCTAAACTATCAACTCACGAATTCGTGCTTAAAAACAACTAGACTTGAACCATGTTTCGATTTAACTGAAAATCTCAACATGAAAAACTCACATTCTCTTTTTCTTCCTCAAAATAACCCAGATTTTCTACCCAAAAATGTGAGAGAAAAAAGGGTTACCTTGCTTGAAACTTGAGGACGTCTTGCTATGGAATCTTGGGCTGAAAACTTGAACGATTTCCTTGCTTAAAGAGAGAATCCGAACTGTTGAAAAGATTTTCCTCTTCTGCTCTTTCTCTTTCTCTTTCTTTCTCTTTCTCTTTTTTCTTTCTCTCTCTCTCGACCACTTCTCTTGCAGCTAAGAGAAGTGAAATAATTCACTTAGCTGCTAAGGGAGTCCCTCTCTCACGTGCCCTCTCTCCTCTCTCACCATTTTCTTTAATTTGTTTTAAAGAAATTGGAATTTGCTTGGCTAATCTTGGCTATTGATCATGGTGGTTTACATGTGAGACATTGATCTCTTAAGAAATATTTTCCACATACTTTTCTAATAATTTAAAATATCATGATTTGAATTAATATTTAGCTTTTACACTATATTCGTTAATTCATTGTCAAATTTTGACTAAAATCTAGTTAGTCAAAATTTTCATTTGTTCTATATTCTGTAACATGTCTCATCATGAATATTCATGTATTTATATATCTTGTACAAAATTTTTTCGAGAACGATAAATTTCTCGGTTAACACAACTTAACAACTTAATAAATATCTCACGGTCAGGATATTTTTCATATACCTCACTGAAAAAAATCTTCCAATAAATAATATATAAACTAGTTATACCACGTGAAAGCAATAATAATAAATGATTGGATAACAAACAAATCAAACATGCATCACCGTATGATTGGAAGTGACTAAATACTACAAAGTTTGGGTGCAAAAAATGGCAAAAACTACTATTGCTCTACAACCAGATTTTGGCAAAGTAATCAACAAGGAGAGAATGAGACAATTTTGACTTTAGACTGCACTTTTGCAAGAATGACATATCAGTGTGAGGATACGAGAATCCTGCCCCACCATTGCTCTGACATCAGAATCAGCGTACGGATGCTTTCTCATGCAGTACTGTACACTAATATATACGTACGTGTGTGCATATCAATACATGTATATAGATGTTATATGCATTTATACAGGTACATATGTACACATATAGATAAGAGATGATGACTTTCAGCCTTAACCACCCAATTTTAACTTCGCAAGAAATGGAAATCAAAGACGATATTTTTTAACGACTTGACGACACTTGTTGGTGGATCGAAGATGGAGGAAAATATTTCTAAATATGTGGTAGTTAAAAAACAAATAAAAATAAAAAAGAAATTCAAAAAATGGTTTGTGTAGGTTCTTATCTTTGACTTTGTAGTTGCAAAATTTGCATAACAAATGTTACTCCAGGGTGCATTATATCTATATCTTATCCATCGCGTATACAAGCCACAGAAGTATTATCAACTGTGAATGCACTTCTAGACCGCCTCATAAACATATACTTTGAACCTAAAATTCACGATGCAGAAAACAATATCTAAAAACTGAAGCTTATCGATTTTGCTGGAGGCTTCCCAGTCACACACAAGAGCAGCAACTCCTTGTGCATATCCTCCACATAAGTTTTTGCAAAGATCCTTTTGCTTAGCTCCGGGCAACTTATCCCACCAGTTACGTATTTCCTATTACCTGAATGCCCCTTTCTTCATTCTAGATTCCATCCAAGATTGATTTTTTTCTACTTTTGGACCAAGGTAGACCACACCAGCCGACCTTTTCCCACTCACCATAAAGTTGTGGATTTCCTGCCTCGCGGTTAACGGGACTGCATGGCTAATCTTCAAGATTAATGCTATGCTATGTTTGTAGTACTAATCGCCAAGGAATTATCTCCATAATTAGAAAGTAATTGCAATTAAACTGTTAAATCATAAGTTGGTCCAAAATAATCGCATTTGCCAACCTGTTGTAGGAGGGACCACGGGAAGAAGAATAGTCCTCAAAAGGAAGAATCCAGAGATATTGCTTTCTTTTTGGTTAGTAGATTGACTGGATGATAAGGGTTCTAAGGATTGGCAGGAGGGCGTACCCATCCCAAAGCATCTCCTTTTCTTCCGTATAGATTCCTAGAAAAAAGTTGCAGGAGGTAATTTTCAACTAATGATCACTGATAGCCCCATTAGCCTGTGGCCAGTATCCCATGATTACGACCCGATCAACTTGACAACGGGCGGCCTCATAATTGTGATTGTCCATGATACATGACCACCCTGTTACGTTTAATCAACAGTAACGTTATAACTGTCGGGATAAGAAAAGAAAATCAATCATGAGGTGGTGTCCATAGAGGCCTAATCTGTTTAAAGCATTCCGAATAAATCCGCAGACATGACAAGAACATGTGTGGAGAGCAATAAGCATTGGTTTTAAATCTTTGGTGATAAGAGGACAGTAACTGTTTAAACAGAAAAAGATAAAAAAATTTAGTTATAGGTTTTCGATTTCACTTTTAAGTAGTGTGTGTTTTCTTCTAAGTAGGTCCAGAGCTGCTCTTTTGGCTTGGTGAGAGAGAACATCTATACTCTATTAGTCTCTTTTAATGAAGACCTAAATTGCAGAACCATGTAAAATTTTTTTTTTCTCTTTATCTTAATATTTCCGCGTTTTCATTCGGCATTACCACGGTTTGATATTCATGCAAGACTTTTAATAAATAAATACATTGGGCGTCCGAAAATTCTAGAGCCACAGGGTTATCAAGATATTGAGAGAATCAAAACAGTTTGAATTTTCAACCACCGAAAATTTTCCGTTGCAAACCCTTCTTCTGCTAGTTACCGCCCAATATGAAGATTAGGTTCAGTGGATTCTATAAGCCCCGAATAGACTGAAATGAAGTCTAGTTGCAGGATATTTGCAAACGCAGACATATAGGTTGGGGCTACCCCTAACCAAGTTGCAGCTGAAAACACACCGCCTCCCTCCGAAAATCTGATGCTTTGTGTGATTTTTGTTACTTTTATTCCTCGAAGATATTTAGTTTTGACCAAGAAAGTACTGTCATTTTCTTGATTAGATAGACGTAATCATATGTTACAAATTAGTTCATTGAATTTTGAAATAGGTCTTGTAACTAGCACATATTCTGGTGTCTTTACTTGTGCCAGTTCACTCATTACTCAAATGAATTGCTCTTCGCCATAGTTGTGTAATTTTGACGGAAAAAAGGTCGGCATGATTTCTTGAAGAGTGGAAATTGGCGTCCGAGATCATAGACAATACACGAAAAGCTAGTGTAGAAATATTTAACAAAAGCTTAACCATCTTGTTTGCGAGTTAAAACCTCTCATTCCATTCAATTGAGGAAGTTATTAGTTTTTTAAAGAGGAAGCAGGGGAAATGGCCGGTCTAATTAAGGGACGTGAAATAACGAATCTTCTCCGTAAAACTGGTCTAAAAATCGTCTTTCTCGTACGCCCTTCCCAAGCTAGCAGCTCAAAATGAAGATTAAATAACTAAAACTTCTAATAACAGAAATTATAATGTTTTAATCCTATTTTGACCTAACTAAGCTAGTAGCTTAATTTTAGGGTCCTTATAGGCATCCTGAAAACTGACAAGAGATTCTACATTATTGAACTTAGGTTGCTCATGAGGAACCTGATCGGTTGGGATATTCTAGTAATCATATAAAGGAAAAAATAGGTTCTTGCTCAAATCAATAACTCCAACAAGAACGGCAAGACTTCAAATCGCTTTTCCCTTTTCCCAATGGAATAGCAAAATAGTAAACTTCACAAAAACAAATGGGACGAACTCTACGAACCAATATTTGTGTCTCTCCGATCTCGCCAACCTAAGATAAGCTATGGAGATAAACCAAAAACAGATCACATGCGGATATCCTTATTATTTTATTTTTATATATGTATGTTTTCATGTCTGTTTGGCACATGCCAATAACAAATTTTGGCCTTGCCTCACTTGCATGGCCTAGAGGCTAGAATCCGAATTTATGTGAATACTAAACTACACATGTTTGGCTTTTGCATTAGCCAAAAGTGGTTTAAGGATAAGTCAAGCAATATTTAAACCATGGTTTTGTTTTTTTTGTTCTTTTTTTTTTTTAACTCCTAATTGTGAGTGTCATTTAACAACGACAAAGATTATTCCTCGTTAAGCCAAGAAACCAATGAGAGAGACCCAAGAGTCCATGTTAAGATATACTCTATCCCAAAACCCAACAGTCAGAACGAGGTCCCGAACTGCAAAGGAGTAGGTAAGATATATGTTTTGACAATTTCTCATGGGTAAGATAACATAGCTTAATCATCAAATGTACTATAGAATTTGTTGGCCAGCTAGAGGGCTTGGAATGTTGTTCAGGACCGTAGTACATTAAACAATAAACACCTGTTATGTGAAAGAGGGCAGTAGGGCTTTCCCAAGGACTCTTTTGGAATAAAAGCGTAATAAAAAGGGAAAAAAAAATTTATTATTATTATTTTTTTTTTGTGATGTACACGTGAAAGCTTTCTACAGTCCCCAAATTCGATTGTGGTTTGATTTCGACTACCGGTCTCTTTTTGCTTTTTTCAATCTTTTTTACTTTATTCGGTATATGACTTTTATTTATTAAAGAAAAATCAAGAACTCAAAATGTTCTAAATTTTAAATTAAGAAATTTTTACCATAAACCCTATTTTCCCATTCATTGAATAACTAGTGATGTACACGTGAAAGATCTATACGGTCACCAAATTCGATTGTGGTTTGATCTTAATCCCATTTTAATTTTTTTTTTATGGTATGAGATCTATTATTCTTATTTATCAGAGAGAAATGCAAACCTCGCTAGGTTAACCTTAGTGGGGATCTTGGGCCCATATAGATCCTTGGAAGAGTAGAATAAAACAGGCGGGGTTAGTTGGGATGAATCCTAGTCAGTTGGATGAAGCTAACTTGGGATTTCTACTTGGTTTCTTTTTTTTGTTAAAAGTACTGGCATGGAATGCTTATCTCCTAAGGCTCCAAGTGAATTACCATTCTATCCAAGTGTTGGGGCAATTTTTTGAAAGGCAAAACACGTGAGCTTGCCAAGTATGGTTGATTTGTAAAACAAGCAAGAACTTTCTAGGTTTACGGGTTCTACCTAAAAAGAACCTCAAATGCAATTTTTGTTGTGTTAACCCACATGGTTCAATTAGTTATTCTTCCATAACATGCAGAAGAAAAATGAAGGGGTAAATATAAAAAAAAAAAATGACTTTTTTTTAAATAATTTTAATTTTCCTTTTCGAAGTAATCATAAAAATTCTAGGATATACTGATTCTCCGATATTGTTGCTCTTCATCTTGGTCCTGATTCATTTTTGTGGTTCCTAAGGAGACAAATCATTCAAATTCTACTTCACTTTGCAAAATTTCTTGTGCCAACTGGCTCTACCCCACCTCACCCCCAGCTCGTCTCCCGCTTATAAAGAGCAGGTATTGCCATCTCTTTTGCACATATCATCCCTCGACTTGAGTCTTAATCTCTTGATTCGCTTCACCCCATCCCTTCTCGCTGTTCTTCGGCTTTAGAGCTTTTTCCTTCACTTCCTTTTCACCTCACAAACATCCTATCCTCGGTTTCTGAACAAACTACAAGACCTTAATCTTTTCTTTTGTTTTCTTTGCCCCACCAAGTCCAGTCCTTTAGGAATGGCGTCTAGCTCAATGTCATCATGGACTGCCAAGCAAAACAAAGCCTTCGAGAAGGCTCTGGCCGTGTATGACAAGGACACCCCCGACCGTTGGTACAATGTCGCCAAGGCTGTTGGCGGAAAAACTGCCGAGGAAGTGAAGAGGCACTATGAACTCCTTGTGGAGGATGTCAAGCACATCGAATCGGGCCAAGTGCCCTTCCCAAATTACAGAACCACTGGAGGGAGTAGCCAGGGCAACACTAGCGAAGACGAAAAGAGGTATACTATTCTATGGTCAACTCAAGTTCTCTGCCTAAACATACTTTTACAAGCATTAATATATTCAAAAGCAAATGTTGGCTTTAGTTTTAGCTTTTAAATCCCACCCTTTTCATACACAATAGAATCTCCATCCCGAAAGTTGCCAATCCAATACAAAGCAAAGCTTTCCTTCCTCGCCGTAGCCTGTAGTCTTATGAGAGTGCTCCCCCCTAGACTTCTTTGACCATTATCCTACCCGATTTGAAGGTGGCTATATATATGTCTTAGAAACAAGATTGTCAAACTCATTCCAATTCTAGCTCAACTTCGCGTTGGGTCAGTCGTTTCAATTGGTAAAAGTACCCTTTCCAAGTCAAACCTTTTAGAAGTTCTTTCTTTGATCTAAACAGCATTTGCATAGCTTCCACTTACCCCACAAGAAAAGGGACATTCTAGAAAACCAAACACCCAAAAAAAAAAAAAAATCACTCATCACATTGCTCCTCTCGTTTATTTTCTTTAGACCCAATTTTTTTTACTAAAAAAAGATCATTAGTGTCATTTCATCCTGTCCTTACTTCATTATGGTAGTAAAAATCTTAGCACCTATTAATAAAAAAAGGGAATATTACTACTGATATTTGCATGTTAGAAAACTTTGTTGATATTAATTCAACTAGAATCCTCATGGCATCAAACTTATTGTCTTTCATTGCAGGCTGAGGAACCTCAAACTTCAGTGAACTCCAAAGCGAAGCCACGTCTCGGGTCGTTCCCCCGAGATAGACAAGAATAAAGAATAATCACTCGCTTTCTAGCTATAATATTCCTCTAATGTACTAGTTTTTTTTTTTTTTTTAATGCATTGCATGTTAAGAATCGCCGTCCTAGATTGGTGGTTCTTAACGAATTTAGTAATTTTCATGTCCTATAAATGTCCTATGTACTAAGATTTCTCTAATGGAAATCATAGATTTTATGTTCTAAATTTTCTGCGTGATTTTCAGGCAATTATTGGATCCGATATCTTGAACACAAGGGAAAATTTTTTTTTCAGACAAGACAGCAACAGAATCATAGTAAACAAACGCTGAAAAAATAAAGTGAAAAATGGGAAAATCTTTGGAGTCTGACCTCGAAGATGGGAATAAATTCCTATACGAGATTCGAATCTTGATTGAATCTAAGACGCTGTATCGATTAATAAAACAATGGGAAAAAGATAAAAAGAAAGTTAAGGGAAAAAGATAAAAAGAAAGTCAAGGGAAAAAGATAAAAGCAGTGGCGGGAAAAAAAATATTGCTTTCGAAAGACAGAATTCATGTTTCCCGCAATAAAAGAGTCGTTCACTCCCATACCCTTTCAACTTTCTATCCTATTCCTAATTTCGATTTTTGTTTTTGAACTAAACAAACAACATAAAAATCACTTGGAAGATTATTTCAAAAAATTTTATCTTGGGAATCTTAAAAAAAAAAAAAAAACACTACTTGGTAGACAAAATAGTTTTTAAGAGGCATGAAATAAACATAATATATTAAATTAAATTAACGGTGAACTTATTAAACTTTATAGTCCTTAGATGATTAATTATTTATTTATTGATTTGGTTTTTCAGATTTGAAATATGAGTGTATATATAGTAAAGTTGAAATTTTAAGGATAATGTAGTGTTATATATATATCAACAATAATTTCATAATTTAACTCTGAAATTTAAATTTGCTGATTTTATAAGTGTGTTTGGCACATTCGCTCCAATCAAATAATTTCATTTGTTTTTTGTTTCGTTCCAAAACAAATTCGATTCACTATTCATATCCTTAACTCTAACTTAAAAAACTCAATTTTTTTTAACTTAAAAACTTAAATTTTATAACTTTGATATTTCAAGGCGAAAATAAATTATTGTTATCATTATTTTTAAAATTGTTAGAATCTTGAAATTAATAAAACAAAATTTATATTGATTTTTTTTAAATATATTTCAAATTTTTATACTTTTAATTCCAAATAATTTATTTTTAAACCAAATGTATATTTCTAAAACTCAACCTAACTCAACTCCAATTAAAATAACTCTGGCCAACTAAATGGCCTTTAAAAATTGAGCATAACCAAAACTTTTTCTAAAAGAAATTATTGTAAAGTTTTCAAATTCAAAGGGGCAAACCAAGGAAAAATTAGCCAAAATATTATGAATGTTGAGAAGAATACTTTGTTTCTGCACTGGAACAAAACAACAATTTTTTTATCTTTTTTCTTTTAATTTAAAGAGGCAAAAAATTCAAACTATTTACCTCATGGGTCATAGATTTGCTATTAAATTGTACTTGAAATCTTGAACCACCAAAAAGAATATTTTGTTGATTAATTATTTGCTTAAAAAAATAAAACTTACGAGAGGGAAATTAAACTCTATAATGAATGAAATTATGTCTTATTAACAACTAAATTATGTTTGTAATTATTTTACTCCTCGTTTTTATTAGGGAAAAAACTGATAAAAGTTGCTGTCAAGTATTCTGTACAGAGTTTTTTTTTTTTTGGAATTATACTTTTCCATTTTTTTCATTGTAATTTCTTTACCATATGTTGATAACATTGATTGTCAATCAATATCGTTTCCAATTATTCTTTTCCAATTCAATTCTTATTTTTCCCTGACCACTGAAAACGGCTGGTAATGAGTTCTCCCATCAGCATCGGTCCATGGACGACATACGTAAAAGTGATTCATTTTCCTCTCTCTTTCTAGCATTTTATTTTTCTCTTTTGCCCTTTTTCTCTTTTTGAATTTATATACTAATTATTAAAATAATGGGTGTCTCTTGTCTTTTTAACGTATGCTTGGCATGCCGGCTTTAAACTGGACTTGAGATTATTTATCCTATTTCTATATTTGGTAACACATTTTGATAGAATAAGTTGTTCTATATTTGGGATTTATTATCTAATTTTGATATTTTAAATAGCATCTAATCAATAATATTGTATGATCACATCATTTAAAAAAAGTTATAAATTCAAAAATATAATATAATATATTAAATGACGTGACATAATATCATTGATTGTACGTTATTTGATAAATTCAATATTGAACAAAATAATCTAAATTAAAAAGCAAACCTCAAATTTTATGAAATTTTGTAGAAGAATAGAGTTATTTCTCCAATCCAAGTTAGGTCTTCTGCTTAATTGATTGATATCTCTTCTATTTTTAGTAACTCAGCTAAACAGCGCAAATACACTCACCTTAACTACCAAATAAAATAGAATAAAATACTTCAGCCAAAAAAAAAAAAAGAAAATTCGTCCTTTCATGAAAGGAAAGAAAAAAAAGAACTCGTTCCCTTCATAAAAGAAAAAAAAAAAAAAGAAAATGTGTCGTTTTCTTTGAACATGCAATGCAATATCAACTGCCTTGTAAAAAACGAAAAAAATGCCGAAAAAAAAAATTGTGCTGAAGGACAAGAAAAGGGAAAATTGGAACATGGCCAACCCAGTCATGTGTATCAAAACTATAGTAGCCATGTATTGCTAACAAGAAAAAAGTATGCTTATAATCGAGGTTTAAAAAAAATGTTGTTACAATGGATCTTTTAATTGTAAATTATCCTTATCGAAAATATACATTTGTAAACATTATATTTAATTAAAATCACATCAGTATAATGTAATTTTACATAGTTGACAAAAGTAAAAGCTAAGAAATAATAGAAAGTAGAAAAGAGAAAAAGCATAGCATTTTTAATTATATCACCTAACAACCGTAATACTCGTAACTCCAAAATATGATATAAATCACATCAGAAAGGAAAAAAAAAAAGAGGACAACAACACTGTCAATCTCTTTTCTCTATTTTTCATTGTTTGTCGGGTCTCCTCCGATTCCCTTGTCCGTAGTTCTTTTAGCTTTTAACTAGTTTTTAGAGAGAAATATGTCCGATAAAACCTTATAGATCAACAGACTTACGCCAGATGGGGGAGTAAGTAAAAGGGAGAAATATATAGAACCTAAGGCTTTCAATAGTACACTGTATATGTTTTCAATATATAACATATGTATATAAGAAATATAACTTAATATTTATTCAGTATAATAAAGAGAAATATATAGAATCTAAGGCTTTTGTTAGGATACTATATATGTTTTCAACATAACATACTCACGTAAGAAATGTAATGTGATAGTTGTTTAAAGTAACATTCATTTTGGAATGGTGTAACGCTAGGAAATTTTAGATATTATCAAAGTACTCTTGTTAAACTCTTCTGACTTATATTAACGTTGGAATGGTGTAACACTGAAAATATCTTGTATTATGATCCACTAGGCATTGATTTTGCTCATATGCTTTTAGGCAATAGAATAAAACAAGTAAAAAAAAAAAAAAAGGAATTTCAATTAGTGTTTAGCGACAATTGTTTTCTTAAAATGTGTGATTAATGAGACAAAAATGATACTTAATTAAACTAATAAGTAACAATAATGTTAGCAGTTTATAAAATTTTTTTAAAACTTTAGTTCAAGTTTCGAAAAGTCCTTTTTCAAATTGCTTTTATTAAAGGTCATGTTTTGTTATTTTGATTGGAAATCCTCAAAAAAGATCAAATATTTTAATAGAATAAATACAATAATAAATCCAAACATTTTCGAAGTAAGTTTTATACTCGAAAAGGTTGTTGGAAAGAAATTTATCATACAAGCAATATATATCAATCGGAGACTGACCCACATAACAGTGTTTTATATGCTACACCTATATAGTACATTATTATTATGCATGAATGAGCTATTCTATTTTGCAGCTTGGTGTAATGCACATGTGCTAGTCTGCCAGAGAATCGAATCTCCACGTACAATTCCTTCTATACCTATGTTTCTTGCTCATTTGTCTTACTATTATTATTGCAATAATATTATACATTGTTGGTAATTTACATGACTTATATGTCTTAATTTATACTAAGCCTATGTTACGACCTACTCAATAAATTAAATTTAAAAAAATGAAAATGTTAATCACAAATGCCCAAGTTTGATTTCCGCGAAAAGAGCTCAAAACACATCAAAGATTTAATGTTAAATTTGCAAGCTTAGAGATAAATATGCCCAATTGATGTAAGATTAGGTCGGTTTGTTCACCAACTTTCTCGTAATCCACGTGAGTAAATTATGCATGTGCCTCGGGCACTTCCCAGCTCCAGCTTATGATCTGCAAATTTAATCAAATTTTCTTAATCAAATAGTCGAGTTTTATGGATATAAATGGACCAACTTGAAGTAATTTAACATTGATTCAACTCCAAACAAGTAGTTTTTATTTATTTATTTATTATTAATTGATAGCGTGGGAAAACTAATTAACTAGCTTATATAAGTCATATTATTTAATAACAAGTGGCTTTTTTTTTTAATTTAATCTTTTTACGACAGTGTATATATATCGGTATTGCATGCGTATAAAAAAAAATTGATCTAGTCAAAATTACATAAAACTATTAAACAATTATAAGCTAATACAAATATGATGGTTAAAAACATAGTTTTTTTTTTTTTTTTTTAAACAATGATATCAGTAGTGATAGCTCTAGAAGCATTAATTAAAAGATAATTTTTTAATGAATAGATTAATAAGATATATATATATTTGCTTGAAATAAGATAACTTTTTGTTTGGTGTAGCTTCTAACTAGATATATCTTATTATTATATACTCTTACCTCTTTGCCTTGCCCGAAAAGGCAGTGGAATGAAGAGAGAAGATGTTATGATATTCTCCTGCGCAGTCCAAAGAAAATTACGAAGAACAAAACAAGAAAACGAACAACCCAAAAAAATTTCCTGTTTATAGACAAATAATCATTGACCCAACTTACCAAAACTAGAACGGCTGGATCAAATTCACCACCAACATTGGGACCACTTGAAATCGTTGTTAGCTTAATATGTGCAAGACATCAAGGCTTAAAAAAATAACCTATTCATGATAC
Organism: Antiaris toxicaria; assembly: GCA_035233585.1. Classification (NCBI taxonomy): domain Eukaryota; kingdom Viridiplantae; phylum Streptophyta; class Magnoliopsida; order Rosales; family Moraceae; genus Antiaris; species Antiaris toxicaria. The sequence continues at coordinate 43,672,426 of CP141158.1, read as the reverse complement.
AGCCATTATCTACTGGAACCGAATGCCTCATCAGTTTTGGAGCGCACAAGACAAGGCATCACTTGGAACAATGAAAAATGGCCTTTTGTGCAAGTTTGTTGATAAACAGTCCGGATAGGAGCATTATTGATTACCAAGAGATCATGGGCTGATCGTATATAAGTAATCTTATGCGTTGTAGAGTGGACATGATTTAGAATGGATAGGATCCGAGTATTTGGGTTCTAAATTAGTTTTTTTCTTTTTTTCTTTTAAGTGACAGGATGCAAAATTAGAATAACTACTAATTCAGAATTAGAATTTTTTTTTTTTTTTTTTGTAAATCCATACATATCCTTTTAAGTAACTTATGTGATTTTAATTTACAATAACAAATTGTATACTTATAACATTACAAAAAAATAAAATAATAAGCATATGTTGTTTAATTATTTTTTTAATTAAACAATTATAAAAAAAATTGAATTAAATAAATAAAAAGTTGAAAGTGTTAAATATTAAAGTATATTATATAATTCAACAAAAAATAAATATTATTACTCATTATGATATAACAACAACAACAACAACAACAATAATAATAATAATAAATATTTTATTATGGTTATTAATAACTAGGAGAATTATTATAATTTTAATAAATAAAATAATAAAAATGGGTTAGTGTTGAACTTTTTATGTATTTTATCTAACATTTTGCAACAAAAGAAGAAGCAGGATAGTTACCTTCGACATGTTTACTTATAAGGGGTGAGGAATAAGAGTTAAAATCTTGTTTCTTAATTTGGTCATTTTTTTTTTCTTTGTAATGGGATTGAGATCGGCGGACCTTCTATTAATTTAAGATTGAGAAATGAGATTGGCAATCTTATGTCCCGCCTCTAAATTGTGACTCTCAATACTGATAATAATATTAAATTATGATCTGTCACAATTTAGTTAATTTGTGGAATATGATATTAAAAAATATCAAAATCTATAATAGAAAAATATATTAATTATTTTGTTTATCTAATATTGCATATTATCATAAGTTAAAAGTTTATTTTTATTAAAATAAATAATACATATAATTTTGACACTTTATTTAGAAAATAAAAATAAATACATAACTTATATTTTTATTTACTACCCTTATATAGAAATAGTTAGTTTAACTTTATTGGAACTAATCATTTTTAAATTTAAAAACACAATTACTAAGGGTATATATCTAAAATTACAATAGCTCATTCCAATTTTATGATTAAGTAAAACATGTACGTGATTCATTAGTGACTTTAATTCCAAATCATGTGACCTAAACAAACAACTTATTTATACTCCAATTTATACCTATTCCACTTACACTGCTACACATAACACATAAGTAAATACATCAGTAATATTAATATCATAATTGGGAGTCCAATCTAAACTGGTGGACATGAGATTACCCTAATTTGGGTGTAGCCTATCAATCCCATCCTAATTACAAGATAATGAAATGAATAAGTAAATATGGGATTAATTCTCATTCCCTTACTCTTATTGCTTTCATTGGTTTTTATTTTCTTTTTATAAAGAGTGAATTGCATTGACACTTATAATGTTTTTCTAAAATTACAAATACACTTCATTTACCAAAACTAATAACGTCAACCTCACATGTCTTTTAAAAAATTTACATAGACAATCCCTATTAATTTACTATGAATTTATTTTCAAACTACTAGAAATACCATTTCTTACATACAAAAGTCTTTAGCTATATATATGAAGGTACAAAACAACATTTTTACCCTTATATAACCCCAAAAACAATATTATAATTGATTTTTAAACATTCTAATTATAATTCATACTCTACTAAAAATATGTTTTGTTATTTTTATTTTTTATTTTTTGGAAAAATATCTTTTTGATTTTAATGGACAATATAACTTGTTATTAGAAGCATACATAACTATGACAAAAATATAAAAAAAGTTGTTATTCAAAACAAAATATTGCCATAATAAAGAACATTAATATGCTTTAATAACATATTTACAACTAATGAAATGTACTACTCATTATTTTGCACCTTATTAATAAAAAGGAAGTATTATTGTTTTTTTTTTTATAACTAAGTTAAAACAAATAAAGGGTTAAATTAAAAAAATAAAAAACAAATAAATTGTTATAATTTAGTTTAGTAAGATCAATAGTTGATATTTATTAGGGATATTTTAGTCATTTTAAACTTAAATTTAATAGAGTTAAGAAAATGAAATCTTGGTATTATTAGTTTTGGTCAAGGAGGCATCTCTGTAATTTTGGAAAAATACAGAGGTATCGATGTAGTTCATTCTTTTCTAAATTTTAAGAATTGGTTAGTTTTAGAATTTATTGAATTAGTTTTTAAGTTATTTAATGTTTTAAATAGTATATGATTTAGATTTGGAAGGGTAGTCTCAATATTTTAAAAAATGTAATCACTATTGGGATATTTTGTGATTGATTTTGTAAACACAAGGGATATTTTAGGTATCTGCAAACGAGAGAGGTAACAGTGGTATTTTAATTAAAATGATAGTGTTTTAGGTTTTTTTTTTTAATTTTTAATTGTGACATATCCTTCAAATTGTGTCATATCTTTTGAACTTTAATTTTTTTTGGAAGGAAATGGCCTAATATACGTCTTTTAATTGTCAATCGTATGGATTTCAGTTTCCTCTTTCAAACAAGCTCATATAACGTCTACAAATGTGTTTTTGTCCAAGCTTAATAACCGTCATCGATTTGAGGATATCTTGCAACACTTTGTCAAATTCAAGATGTATTTGCCAAAAAAATTATGAAGTAATTGGTAGAAGGAGGGAAATAGGTCAAAATTAAAATTAAATAAAAGTAAATAACAGAAAAGTTTTAGACCTTTAATAAATAACATATTTTTGATAAATAATGATTTATCATAACTAAAATTTCAAAAATACCCTTTATGTGTAAATTTTGGTAAATTTATTTGAAAATCATTTTTTACTTGGTAAATCATTTATTTACCTATGTAAATCATTGATTTACCAATTTTCCACCCAGAATTTTCTAAAAAAATAAGCAGATAGCTTTAAAATTTTACTAGTAAATCATTTATTTACGTGTATAAATCATTTATTTATCAATACTTCACCCAAAATTTTCTCAAAAAACAAGCAGATAATTTATTAGAAAAACAAAAACGAGAAGTCTAGTCTCCAACAAAAGTTCGCAGAAGAAAAAGAAAAGGAAAGAAAGAGAAATAAAATCTAAAAAGAAATATGAGTATAATTGTAAAATTACATGACTCTTAAATTAAAATTGTTATTTATTTTTTAAGTTAAATAAATATGCTATTTACTTTTATTCACTAAAATAATTGGCCTATTTATTATAATTTCCCGAAGTAATTTATGAATACTAAAAAATTCATGGGATACAGATGTGTCGTTTTGGAGAAAACATAGGTAGCGTTTGGTATTGTTTTTGAAATCTGTTATATTTTCAAAAAAACTGAAAATGAAATCATTTTGAAAACTGTTCTGAAATTGTTTCTGAAACTGTGTTTGGTTATATTTTTTGAGTGTATGTTTTCAAAAAATAATTCTAAAACTGTGTTTGGTTATATTTTTGAAAACCAGCCATTTTATAAGTAGCTTATGAAAATATATTTATGTTTAATTTTAAAAAAATTATTATGAATACCAAAAATTAAAAATTAATAAAAATTTTAATTAAAAATTAATAATCATAATATTTAAATATTTACTATATCAATTAAAACATAATTAACCATTATATTTAGGTACAAATACATTACAAAATAATTCTTAATAGTAAAAATAACATTTAACTAAGAAATTACAAATTCTAATTATCATAACAATTAGGATACATATTGTTCTCACATTACTTGTGTAATTTGGTCTCTGAATTGACTCATACATTGTCGGTCCCTATTAGTGGAACCAACATCAGAAGATGGTTCAGATTCATGGTAATTTGTATGTTGGTGATTTCCTCGTCGCCTCTCAATATCTTCTACAAGCTCGTCAACGCCATAATCTCTAAACAAATCATCATTTGTATCATACATTTTAATACAATTATGAATAACACAACATGCAATTACTATCTGGACTTGTTTATGCAAAGGAAAGTTGGACATATTCTTCAAAATACCATATCGTGCTTTAAGAACACCAAAACACCTTTCTATGCAATTGTGTAATGACTAATGCCTATAATTGAATAGTTCAATAGGTCCAGTTGGTTGTCCATTGTTTCTAAATTCTGATAGATGGTACCTTTGACCCCGGTACGGTGCAAGGAATCCTGACATATTACTATATCCAGAGTCAACAATATAATATTTAGGCAATGGTGGCCTAATAAATCTGTTATCTTGATCTTGTAATGCATGCACTAATATTCTAGAGTCTGCAGCTGAACCTTCCCATCTACTATAAATGTAAGTAAATCTCATATCGAAACTATATGCTGCCATTATATTTTGAGTGCAAGTATGTCTTCTTCCCCGATAAACTCTTTGCTCAGCCGCTAGGATAATAGCCATCACATGTGTGCCATCAATAGCTCCAATACAGTCCTTACACAAGTAAAGAACCTAAACTTTATTAAACCCTATTATGAAAGTAAAAACCACCTATTTTAAACATTAAAAATAATGCGAGTTATACCTTAAACCACGACCAATACTTTTCGCTATTTTGAATCTTCAGAGGCACGATGTTTGGGTCCAGTTGGCGAATAAATTCTGGGGCCAATGCATAAATTGCATTAAGAACACTATCGAAATATCTACTCACTGTTTCTCCAGAATGACAAAATTTATCTTGTATTACTCTATTTCGATCAGAATGACCAATAATCTTCAAGAACATCATCAACCGTTCCTCCACTGATAGTCGACTTCTAGGTAATAATTGACGTTCTTCAAGTAGCTGAGCTAATGCCAAAAAAGGTTCTTTATACATACGAAATATTTCATAGAACACTTCAGGATGCCCTTCCAACATATTTAATACATATTGTCGTCATGTTAGCTCATCATTATGTCGAGGTTGCTTAGTAATTGTTGGTATAAGATCTAGTAATAATTGCAATATCTCTTCCTTATCGTCAGATGACTCAAATAACTCAAAAAAAGCCAACTCTTCATCAGTATCTGAACCATTTGATTCCATAATACCCTACACAAGATAATCAAACCAATTCATATCCATTTACCACCAATAATAATAATACAATGAAACAAATATCTAATATTTAATATAAATCAACAAACCAGTCATTATATAAGAGTTTAATAAACTAAAATCGTAAAAGCAAACAACATAAAGTAAGCAAACTCAACAAATCAATCACTAGTACAAAGTTTAAGAAATGACTTAAATCACGAAAGTAAACAACATAAAACAATCTAACTCAACAAACCAGTCAGTAGATAATAGGACAACAAATTGAAACAAACTGAATAAGTTTAAGAAACTGAAACTAATAATTAACCAACGACTACTCCACTAAGCTGAGGATGAAACCACGACGACGCAAGGGTTTGATCTTTACAAATGACCTCCTGAAATCTTTGTCCTTTGATAATGTCTTAATTGCCATCCCATATGTCTTATCATCCAAGTCTCCCATTTCATCCAACAGCTCAATACAAATTTCAATGCTACTGGGATCTTCAGCCGACGTCTCTGCCTCACTAGTGTCCCCAAGACGTGCTCGTTTCGCTGTTAGATATTGCTGCAAGTCATTAGTGCGTTGCACTGATGCCTCACTTCGCAAACTCATAGGTTTTGCCAACAGCTCCACTGCTGACTCCATTGCAGTTTTTATCTTCTTTTTGGAATGCCTACTGCTGGCCTCAGCATTTCGAATATGGTTACGGTCTTTCTGGACTTCATGTGAGTCTCCCGTACCTTCTCCTTCAGCTTCCAGATTCACCGAGTCTGGTGGTGCTGCACGTGGCATATTGGCAGCTGTTTGCGGACCAATGCCATGACAACCTGTTGCAATAGTCCCACCAAAGATCTCCTTTAGCAGAGAAAAGTTTGCAAGCCCCTTCTTTTGGAACTTTTTAGATGTTGGATTTTGCTATACAACGAAAATAAATTTAGTTATGCCAATGATTAGAAGCTTATGTAAATAAATTTGAATTCCATTAAATAACAGGTACATTACTTGTAGATAGGAATCCCAAACGTCTTCTGAGGCTGTAACTGTGTTTGCTTCAGAATCCCATCCAAATCCAGTAGTTTGAATCAAACTTTCAAACTCTCTAGTGCTGCGTCTAAGCCTATTCCACTTGGTTTTAAGTTGTGCAATTGTAAGTCGTTTATTGACTTTGCTATGTATTTCATTTGAAATTTTCATCCAAGTTTTTTTGTCTAAAGTGGATGTTTGAAGTCCTTTTTGTGCCTCCTCATGTAACAACTCGATAAAAAAAGATTCCAAATTTTCGCCCCATGTGGCATGCTCCTCAATAGTATTATCCTCAGTGACATCCATAGTATAATTTTACTGTCCTTATATCACAAATCAAGTGTTGTCAACATTAATAATCAAACAGATTAAAATAACTACTACAGTACACATGTTTATTTTTTTCAAGTACTAGACATAGCAAACTCTAGAAGAGTGGTGCAGTGTAAAAATTTCTTTGGTTGTCAAAGCCAATTTTATATTCCTTAAAAAGAATGAAATAAAAAGCTAAGTCTAAAGTTTATCATATTGGGATGAAATAAAAAGGATAAATTCTCTAATTTCACTAAAAATGGTACTAGTACAACATAAATCAATGAAATTAACTCATCAAAGCAACAAATATTTTCTTACAAGAAAATTTGCCAACTAAATGCATAATAGATAGAGAGAGACAGAGAGAGACGTTTCAAGGAATTGGATTGCTCAAGTTGCTCGTTTGGCCTTGTTCAATCTATTATTATTACCTACAGTAGTAATGCTTCAGTAAATAATAAAAATAATGGTTCCCTAGCTTCTGTATTTGTAATGGAGATATAGAGTCTATCTTGCCTTCGGTATCTCCAAAGAATCTGCGGCCACAAGGACCAACCATACCCACGAAATTCTTGTATATACGAAGAAAGAAAGAAGGAAAAATACTCTTACTAAAGGTCATTTTCCAAAATACAGAAAAAAAATTTCAGTTATTTATATCTAAAGAACTTAATTTTTCTAATGCAAAATAATAATGTTTGTCGAGAAAATTCAATAGAAAATAGTGTACATTTCTCCCACTACTTAATTCTCGAGTGAGTGCATAGGAGTCGATCTTTAATTTCAGATACAAATTCTAACTATCTAATGAATGAATTCCATCATTTAGATCTAAGTCAGCAGTCGGCATTGGATTATAGTCATTGTAAGGCAATCTCCTATTTAATTTTGATATTCGGTTACATACCAAGCCGTAGCCATCCTTTCTTCAACACTAGCAATGTTGACAAGGCACATTGCTCTTAATAGATTCAAAACACACGATCAAAACCTAGAAAACAGTTCAACAAACCATGCTCTACATCGTTCAAACCAGCTCAAATTCGGGTTTACTCTTTGTTGTTAAGCATTTATAATAAAATCATCCCCTGATTGGTTCATCGACAATGAAACTGAAAAAAATCCAAAATTCTAGGGTTCCCAAACACTTTCAATCACCACTCCAAATAATTACACAAAATAGATTCACCACATCAATCGACAGGAGGAGCTTACCTTTCGTGAAGAAGACGACCAAAATGAGCGAGTTTTGATGGCGACCGATCGATCAACCGACTGCAACCACCACCGAATGCAAGGCTGAGAGCTCGGGCCGAGGTAGATGAAGGCAACAGTGACGGCGCGAACTCGACCCCAGGGGAGGAGAGACTGCTTGCGCCAACGCCGATGAACGAAAAAGAAAGAGAGAGTGCTGGAGTTGACACTGTGGAGATGAGACAGGGGTAGCGGGTTTGTGTATTCGGGAGGCAGAGGAAATAAAACCGAAAGCGACTCTCGTAATCGAAGAAGAAGAAGAAGAAGCAGCTACTTTTTTCTGTCGACGACTTTGCGTGAGAGACCGCCGACGGTGATGAACGAGAAAGACGGTGGAGTCGGGAGAGGGGAGCCCCTGTGTATACACGGTCTGAGCTTCCGAAAACGCTGAAAACGGACTTTAGTCGTTTTCAGCGTTAAATGTAAATATTCGGGATTTAATCCTTTGATTTCAAGATTAGTTTTCAAAAACGCTGCTAACCAAACAAATTTTCAAAACGTTTTCAAAAACATTTGCTTTGGAATTCGTGCAAACCAATTTGAAAATAAAACCAAACACGTTGATAATTTTTGATATTTCGCTCAGAATTATCCGTACTCTTACTATTCAAGCGAAATTTCGTTCCACACTCGTTAGGACATCCTTGAACAAGAAATTAGGATTACACAAGTGGCACAATCCAAGCACATTGTATGACCACTCATGGTACAAATTAAAAAAAAAAGCTAAATTAGCCGAGTAAAAGAGGAGCAATGTGAAATTTTGTATTCAAACGAATGATCATCTCTTACTACTCAAATCGATGGAGTTTATTAAGGAGTTTACCTCTCCCCATAATTTAAGAGTTTATTTTCACTTCAATTTTAAAGGAGGCTCGGTAAGAACCAATTTTACTTTGCCCCTGTTTGGCACGTAGTTTTGAACAACCAAAAATGAATGAGCGCTTGGCAGAAAGACAAATGCGGTATAAATTTTGAAAAGTGAAGAAATAGATTTGAATTTGAAATGAATTGAATTTTTTTGAATTTAAGACAGTCAGCCAAAAACACATTTCTCATCACTTCAAGTGGGAATTTTTGCCTCAAAAATCCATCCCAAGAGGCTTGATTTCTATCAAATAGCGCTGCACAAACATGAAATCTTCCCTGTTGCCTATGTAAAGCTAAAAAAATTTATTAGTTTTCCTCTGCCATCAATTGGCACGTCATAACTTGATCTTGTAAGCAAATACAAGCAAAAAGATCATCACTAGTCTCAACATTTCACGAAATACGAGTAAACCGACGACAATCCATAAGAAAGCAATTTCCTGTCCAATTTATTGCTGTGGTCTTGACATTTCCAGAGAACTTAGGCGGCTAAACAACTTGAGATACAAATTTAAGGGAAAAATTCGTTTTATATTAACAGAGACGTAAGCGAATCAATGTGAAAACAACTCGCAAAACATCTTAGTACTCCAAAAAAGCCCACTCAACTAAGCCAAGTCCAACTGAAATGTTGTACTAAAATTGTCACGTCCATATACCAACACTTTTTGGGACAAACATCCTAGTTTCCAACTGTTGTTTCAAGGGGCAGAGAACTTTCAACTCCCTCGGCTGCTGAACTCCTTTCAGCAACAATCTTCGACATTCCAAACATCTGAAAAAGCAGAACCAAATTACTCGATCAATAAGAAAAGCAGGCTAAATGTACAAGCATGCGAACATGGAAACCGAAATGGAGAAAAAAAAAAAAAAAAGAAAAGAAAAAAGAAGAAGGAACCTTTTGGATAGTTTTCTTAAAGCAAGTTTTGTGCTCATCCATGGATGCATGTATGAACTCATCAATATGATCCTTAACATCCTCCAAGAAACTGGCCTCCTCGTTCTTCTTCTTCCGACATGATGAAGTGACAGGAGGGAGTGTCGCAGCAGACGTCTGCTTCTCGGGTTGAGTTTTGTGCGATTCCATCCTCAATAAAATCTAAAATGGAAGAATTCACTTTCAAGCATACATATGAACGAAGTACAATAAGATGCAATAAGAGCTAGGGCCACTCGGTCTACACCCCGTAAAGTGCTTATGCCAATAAGCGGAAACCCACAAGACTAACCTCCTATTCATTGTCAACAAGTTCATTAAATTGGCATAAGAACTGTATTTGATTGAAATACACAAAACAAAACCCCAATTAACAATCATCTAAAAGAACAAAACTCGCACAAGACCAAGAGTTTACTGAACAAAACAGATCTCCTACTCATCAACGGAAAAATGGCATAAGAACTAGAGTTAATTGAAAGCCACAACAAATCTCCTACTTATCAACATTCCATACACGAAAACAACATAAGAACTAGAGTTAATCAAACCCACTAAACACATCTCCAATTCATCGCCACTCTATACATATAAACGGAATAAGAACTCGAATTTATTGAAGGAAAGAACGTCTAGCTTAGCAAACTGTACGATGAAAGTTACTTTGAAAGACTATTCAGCCGCAATGCAACCTCAAAACCATATCACGTCCCTCGTCATTTACATCATTGAATTTATTTTGCAATGTGGGCAAGTGTGTTTTGGAGAAACATCCCCAGAAAGAGGAAAAAAGCCTAGAGCTACAAAATAAGCAATACTGACGATTTTCGAGCTTTCTTTTCCGAACTACATTGCAGGGAAGTCCGAAATTTAAAATGGTGATTTCAATAATAAATCCAAGCACAATTGCCCAAGTCCCCTTTTAAGCCAAGCCCTCATATTAGTTGGAAACTATAATAATCAATTGTCCATAAAAGTGTCAAAATTTTGAAATTAATCATATTAATTGGAAAAATAAATAAATCCTATTAATTAGGCTTCAGCTTGATTCTTTAATCTTTGCAGAAATATTTTTATGTTTTAACGTAAATCTTTATAAAAATACGAACCAGTATTCTCACACCCCAAAACCTAAAATTTAATTCAATAGGCTCATTTCTAAGTACTGAGAGTTTCATTCAAAAAAAAAAAAAAAGAAAGAAAGAAAGAAGAGAATTTGGGGAGTAATTCCAGGATAACAAAAGAGATTTCGTCAAGAGAGAACGAAGGGGAGAAATCAGAAAGCTAAACGAGAAAGTAAAAAAAAAAAAGGGTTTCAAATGTTGCAGAGCAAAAAATCCAGAGAAATAGGATGAAATTGAAGAAATACCTGCAAAAGTCAGAGTGAAAACGGCGACTGGCAGGCGCGGCGATCAGCGACGGCGGGATTTCCGATCTGGGGATGGGGTTTTGGTGTTTGGGAATGAAGTACCTGACGAAGACTTGTTTAACGTATTTTGTTTTTATTGATGGCCCCCAAATTTAACGTATTTCTCATTGTTACACCTTACTTCAGAATCATATATAAAGACATCAATATCCATACTCCTCCTTATATTATTATTACTATTGGGTACGAGGCAACACTTTTACCTTTATTAAAACTTTTTTTTTTTATTACAACCTTTCTTTTCATTATTTATATTTTTAAAACACTATAATAAATTTCAAATTTTAAAACTCTATAACTTTATTTATAGAAATCTGAGATCAGTTTTTTTTTAAATTACATAAAATTTCGAAAAAAACAAAATAATATCTATATTGATATATTTTTTTAAAATTTTTAATTTTTTACCCTAAACATTTTTTCCTCCAAACATATTTTCTAAAACAATTTTTTTCTAATTTAAAGAAAAAATCTTCAAACATCTCTTCTAAACACCCTCTTATTATTATTATTATAATAATAAATTACACAAATTCCTCCGGAGTATATACCATAACTCATCTTATTTTTTATAATTATAAAACCATTTATTATGCTTTCTAAACTTAGATAAAAATTTAGCCAAAATCCAAGATGAAGCCTCTGCCTTCACAGTCACCCATGGCTGCAAGCTCAAGAAGCTCTAGTGGTCAACCCTAAATCTAATGGTTTTGGCGAATTTGGTGGGTTTGGGGCTTCTGGTTGATGGGTATTTTTTTTTTTTTGGTTCTTTAATTCGTGAGCTTGAAATGGAGATCACTTTGGGTTTTTGGTTAATTTAATTCAAATTCTTGAGTTCATAAATCTTCCAAGGAGCAACTACAGCAATTTTTTTTTTGTTCATTTGAATATTTTCATTTAATTTTGAGTTCATGGGTTTCGATTCTTTATATTTGATTCCATTGTTGTCTTGGTAAATTTGATGTAGCTACTTTGATTTTGGGCATCTGATACGAGAATATAAGATTGTATATAATCAAAATAGAGGTAGAAGTTGAGTGAGGAGGAAATCGCATGCAAAGTTCAACATTTTTTTTCTTTATTTGAAATTTTTTTTTACTCAAGATCTTAAATTGTTTTTTATTAATATTTTTTCAATAATATGAGTATATTTTTTAAAAAATATTTAAAGATAAGTTATGTCATCAATTTCGTTAAATTTACAAACATAAGTGGACATGAGAGATAAAATAAATGATTTTATACAAATCAAGACACAATAAATGATTTTACAATTGTGAGTGACAAGATGAATTAAGGGATATATTTTGAGAATGATTCATATAATTAATCATCATTATTAGTAGAGAGAACTACAATGATGCCTTTTATATTATCATTAAATTATAAAAACATATCGTTAACGTCAACACTCTTTAATTTAAAAAAAAATTATGGAGACACTTTTTTTTGTTCATTGACCATGAGTGTTAGTTTGATCCTTAATTATGTTTAAAATACCCCTCCTTACATAGATAAAGTGTTCAACTACCTATATAATTATAAAATAACATTTTTATCCGTATTTAAAACAATAAATAGTGAGTTCAAATTGGTTTTTACACACTTGTAATCATCTTTTACCCTGTAAACTTGTGCAAAAAAAATGTCACCAATTTTTAAATGATTAATATTTCCTTTTATTTTTATTTTAAGATAGAGGATTCAAATTTTATATTTTTAGATAAAATTAAATATGAAATTATTATTAGATTACCTCGTAATCATAAATGATTAATATTTCACAAAAAATACAAAGTGGCATATCATTTTAAAAATTATTAAATAATTATCTCTAAAAAGCTTTTGTTTGTTAAAAACATCCCTAAAAAATTTCTGAGCAGCCCAAAAAAAAAAAAATCTAACAGTTAAAGTTTCAAAAACAAGTATTTTCCACCCCCCACAAACTATGAGGAAAAAAAAAGAAAATAAAATACGGTAATCTGACACCCTTGGATTCAAGCTTTCAACAAATAAAATTCTCCGCAAATTACAACAATGAATATAACTCCTTAAGCGGGGTTAATTTAAAAAATCAAGAGAGACCAATCATTCCAAAATAAATACCCAAATTCAATCACCAGATTCCAAAAAAAATACAATAATATGCAAACTTCTAAAGAAGAATTATCTTAAAAAATATCTGACGAAGAGAATAACTTTTCCATTTCTCTAGTACCACAATTTTAAAACAAAACCCAAAATACAAAGGATAAATGGTATTCTTGAGACAAAAAAATAATAATAAATAAAAAAAAGCAAAAACAATACACAAGTCAATTAAAGTTCAACTACTGTACTTAGAAAAAAAATATATATATATGTACTACTGTAAGAATCCCTGACAGTGGCAAGAGCCTAACTCCACAGCCAAAGAGCAGCGCACGAACCCATTTCTCCCATGGTTGCGCAAGGTTCGGCTTTAGGGGGTCGTGGGCTTTGTTGGCGAGAGACGGAAAATGGGCTCACGGTGCCAGGCGTCGGACGATGGGCTCATGGCGACTGCCGGAGGCCTCGCGGGTTTGGGCGCTGGTGAAGGGGCTTCGGGCGAACGGGGCTTGGTTGCAGATGGCTCCGGCGAGCATAGCCGCAGGGCGACGACGCCGCAACTCCAAATTTGCTGTAGAGATTTGCAGTTGGGGTGTGGGAGGGCTGCAACCGTTTTGGCCTTCTATGGCTGCTATATATATATAAATATATATATTTTAAGTGACTAAAGAAATAGGAAATTGCATCTAGCGAGATCAACGTCTAATTATTTTAACATTTATATTATTATTATTATTAGTATGATGCTCTCTAATTATTTTAACTACATAAATGTATATCCTTTATCAACAAATAATTTTGATTCATGAACGGACGAAATTGACTTTAATTTCTAATGCCTATCCATGCTATCCTTGTAACCAAACGAAATATTAAGGGTATCTTTGGATTAAGTTTTGGAAATGCTTTTTTTATTTTTTATTTTTTAAGAAAAGGGTAGTTTTGAGAAAAAAACATTTGGAGAAAAAACTGTTTGGAGTGAAAAAAATATAAAATTTTAAAAATTTATTCAAAAAAAATTATCAATATCGATATTATTTCATTTCTCTTGAAATTATTTACTATTTAAAAACAAAATCTCATTTGGACTTGTATATACAACATTATAGACTTTTAAAATTTAGAGTTTATTATAATATTTTGAAGATATAAATAGTTAAAAATGATGGTAAGTGAAAAAGAGTACTAAAAAAAGTATTTTGAAGACTTTTTTTTTGGTGAGTTAAGCAGGCTCTTAGAATAAAAAAATAATTAGGGTTGTTCATTGGTCAAAAATTGAGTTTTTCATCGATTTGGTTGCAAATTAAAAGGCTTTGTTTTGTTAAAAGGGGAACTGATCACCAAGTCGAATATAAAAGTAACAATCGGTTTACCAACCGATAACAAATAGATTTTGGTGTTCAGTTTTTTGTGGCTATTGGTGGGGTTTTGATGATGCTATTATTGCGTGTTTTCTCATGTGTACTCACAAGGGAATGAGTAGCCTTAAATAATAAAGTGACAAAGATGTCAAATATTGTCCCACGAGGATTAAATTTAAGAGATCAACTAAGTACCACAACTATAATGATTTAATTTTATCCAAACAATTGAAATCGAAAAGAAAACAAAACTAAATTACTAATGTAAACTTGAAAATTGAAAAGTAAATGCTAAATGAGAACTAAGATTGAAGGGAACTTAATGGTAAAGGATTTTAGGGGTTTGATTTCACTTAACTCTCCTTATGTTTGTCCAATTTAATGGTTGTTAACTAATCCCAGCTTATCCAGTAATTAAGGTTCTAATGCAATCTCACTAACTCTTCTAAGTGCCTAATGAGAAAATGTGTCAAAATATCAAAATTAATATTCCTATTAATTCTAATGTCAAAATACTCAAATACCTAACCTTATAAAATTACTTAAGCTCTACGGGCCTCTTGAATTCAATAAAACTCAAGTTACGTTTTTCTAATTTGATAAATGAAAATACCTCTCCCAAGTGTCTATTTCCAACAATCCAAAATCATCTAGAATATCAATGCAATAAACTAGAAGTATTAAGCAAAAAACTCAAATGAATAAAAAATAGAATTTTATTAACAAACATTTAAATCATTCAAACATAGTTCAAGTAAGCTGTACATCAACCTCTAGATAAAGAGTTTAGCTATCTATTAAGAATTCCACAACCATACCCATAAACAAACCAAACATTATAATCATTATTCAAACTAAAAAACAAAGAGCAACTGCATATTCAAAATCTATATAAAGGAAGAGGAGAAGAAATTAAAAACTAGTTGAAGAACAAGCTTCCAATCCCTTGAGTTTCTCTCTCTTTTGTGTCTAAATATAGGTCTCTAAAAGCCCTATTTTGATTTCAGCTCATTTATCTTTCATACTCTCTTAAAATATCATGTTTTGATACAAGTTCTAAAACTCCACGTGTATTTGGCATTGTAGCAGAGCTTTTGGGAGTGCAGCACAACCTTATATTAATTAGAATTTCTTTGGTGGTGTTGCATCTAGCCTTTTGAGGTAGCAGGACTATTTCTTTAATTTATCCTTGTTTTACACGTCAAAATTCCTTAAACTTCCAACTTGTTTGATGTCTATAAAAACAAAATAAAACACATAAAAATATTAATGAAATGCTCTTAAACTAACAAAATACTAATCAAGATAAAGTGATTAAAATCAATTTATCAGCCATGGATCTCCTTCTAAGGATGGTGGTGTCGGAGAAAAGGAAGGATGGGCGCCGCACGATATCATTTATGTTGTTGGGATTTTATTTTTTTTGTAAATTATGGTTTTAAATTGAGTAGGCTTATAGTTATTAGCTAGGCCTATGATATGGTAATGGCCTTATAAGGTTAAGGGCTTAGAGGTTTTGAGCTAGGCTTTGGTCAAGGGCTTAGACTTATCACTTTAGGGTTTGAAGTGCAAAACTTCTCCATCGAAAATAAAGTGCAATACTGTCAAACATGTGCGAGGGAAGGCTGAAATCCTCTGAATTCTTGGTGAGCTGCTGAACAAGTAAAAGACTTGGTCGGTTTTGATTCCAAATCAAGTACCAAATCCCACACCGCTCACCAGGCCACCCAATGATTGGCTGGTTTAGTCATTGACCAAAGGGGTTGGTTATGGTTTGTCATTTTTTTTTTTCTGAACAGCATTACAGACTTCAAGTTCCTTACCCTGCCACTATCTTAAAAAAAAAAAAAAAAAAAAAAAGCCATCTTCCGTCATACATCTTTTAAGACATTGCATAAATAGCCTTCCCTTTACTCAATTTTTTCTAGCAAATTCGAACATATGCTAAAAGAGCACATGTACACCTTCAGTTGCCTTTCAATTGTCCTTAATTTAATATTGTTATGTTTAATCGTGCAAAGACAAATAAGATTCGAGATTCCATCTACAAACTTTTTCAACACTTTATCTCTTGGCGAATTTTTATCAAACACTTGGTGTGCACACGTCAAAAACCAAGCAAAAATCATTATAAGTTAAAAATCCTAGCCAAAAAAAAAGAAAACTCCTAATTCAGTAACATGTTGATTCCAGTCTTAAGTAGTAAGAGCACACAATTTATAATTAGATTATAAATAAATTGTTAATTAGAGAATCAATAGAACTTATAAAGAAAGATACGTAGTTAGGTAGATTAACTAATTAATAGAACTTAGCTCTAATTATAAACAGTTAATGGGTGATTGATTTATATGCAATTATTATATTTATAGATGGTTCAAATTTTTTGAATAAACTATATTTATAATTTAAGAGTGCAATTTTAAGTTTGGTGGAATAAATTTGTAATCACTTGGGGTTAGCTCAAGTGATTGGTTGTGTAAATGTGTAATTTAGGGTTCGAATCTTATACTTTTCATTTCTCAATAGTAATAAATTTGTGGTTGCAGACATACCATTCAGCCAGTGGTTACTGGAAAAACTTAATACCTAAATCAATATCAGGTTTGAGAAGCATAAACTACTGTATTCCCATTTTGAGAAACATTATAACATAGATCATTATTAGCAAACAAAGACACTTGCATATCCTTTGTAATAAAACAATAATCAGATTAATCATTAAAACAACTATGGTTAACATCTTTCATGAGGTTAATCACATTCGACTCAACCATAGCAATCAGGATTCCAACATGAATTATAACAAGCCCAAGGTTTGTTTGGAGAGCCACGGTATTACCCTACTTGCTTAAAGCCGACACGTAATGCCCATAAGGACCATAACTAGGAATGTAAATAGGGCGACGTATGGCAAATTTTAGGCTGACTGACCCCACTTTGTTATGGATGTCAATTTTACCCGCTAACTCGTTTACTTGTGGTAACTCAACTTAATGGGAGGAGGAAAACCCAATTTAAATGTGGTGAGCTATAAACAGAGCAGGTTTTCAAAACCCACGATGGTTCAGGGAGGGGATGGGTCTGGGGATCCCCGATCTTACTGCTTGTCTTGTTTAGGTATATTTCTTTTTTAAAAATATATATACATATTGTAATAAATAACATATACTTATATATTTAAATCTTGAAAAAAAATTTGTCTATTTTCATATGAAGAATATATATGTACATATATAGTACCTTTTATTTTAATTTTTAATTTTTTTGGTTTTTATATATTATTTTTATGTTATGTATTTCTAACGGGTTAATGAAGAAATCCTGAATCTTCCCCCATAAAAACCCGCCTTGCCTTGCTAACATAAATAGGTATACAGGTTGAGGACGAAGAGTACTTTATCTCGTGGGATGGGTTAGCCCATCTCGTTGCCATCCTTATGCCTTGCATGATTAACCCACCCTGCTTGATCAGTGCACACCCACATGGGTCAGTGGATACCCATCTCATTCTACCCCACTAACTTGAATATTTTTATAAAATATAAAATATAAAATCTATTTTAGTATATATTTTATCAAAATTTTTTGGATTCCTTTGATGCCTTTTCCAATTTTTATAAAATAAAAAATAAAAATCCTTTATATATTATGTGTATCTTTGATAATGATCTCATTTGGTATTGGGACAAATCTCATGATTCTGCTCAACAATGCATTGTAAATGAGGTCCTTCATCGGAATCATAACCTCTCTTATCGTCTTGTTTAATACATCATTGTCTCAGTCTATGGGAGTCCTTTGCTATTGGCTGTTCTTACTTTTTTGGACATATTTGTTTACCCATTTATTGTGGGTTAAATCTGCCCCTAATAGGGTAGGGTGGGGCGGGGCGGGGTGGGGCGGGCCTTCATCTAACTCGCTCTATTTACATCCCTAACTATTATTGGAAAAAATGGTTTTTAAACTATTTTGAGACCTAAATTTGGGTGAGACACACTTTATAAAAGTGACGGGTCTTGATCTATTTGCATTCTCCATCACGAGAAGATCGAAATTATATATATATACGTTCAACATAATAATCAGATGAATGAGAAATTGATACTTAAATTGTGCCAATTAGAACTTGGATTTTGTAGGAAAAATTGCTAAAATTGGTGTTCCACATTGGTTAGACATCTTGGCAATATGAAGTTTATAAGTGATTATATTTTTGGATTTTGGTAAAATAGTATACTCAATAAGCTTTCTCATACACAAAAAGGGGTGCAAATCACCAGTCAAATGGTTTAGGGGCCCAATGTGTGTGCCCATACGATGTAGGTGACAAATTTTTATTTGCATCTCCAAGATATTAAATCTGAATTTTTTTAAATCTTTTCAGAATATCAATAATTCATCTGTTGATATTCTAGTGCCTCAGTGCGTGTTAATAAGTATTGATATCATGTGATTAATGAATGGTTGTAATCTAGAGTTTAAATCTCATTAAACCAAATTTTAATTCTCATTATTTTTGCTTGTAACATTTCCCATTAGTAGCCTATATAAGGTGGCTTCCAAAGCATGGTAAGATGCACCAATTCAAAATTTCTTTCTTCTTATTTTACATTGTGTTCTAGACATTTCTAGAATAGTTTTTCTTAGGTGTTTTGATAATAGAGAATAGGCTCAGTTTTAAGTTCATTGAAAGCAGTATTGCTTTATGTTTAGAGTACTGTTGTTGTCATTATATCCTATAAGATAGACTTCTATTCAATCCTCTAGCACTTACCAATGGGAACGGATTAGTTTTAAGGGAAGTTTGAACTTTACGTACTTCAACATCTATCAAGTTTTTAATTTCGAGTTAAGGTTGAATTCTGATTATTGTTTTTATTTTCATTTTTTTTTTGTAATTCTTTTTTTAATTATATTAAACTTGTTTGTTTTTTTTATGCTCCACATGATCTAACATTCATAACAAAAGTCCAATAACAAATTTTATTAAGCAAAAAAGTTACATGCTATTATTCAATAAAAGTCAAATACTTTTATTTCTTCTTTTAGCTTTTGATAATTTCAAATTCGTCGTTTTAAAGTGAAATAGGAGAACCAACTTGTTAGCAAGCAGTGGTCGGATGCATAAACACGTGAGGGCTGTTTGCATGCTAGACCCAAATACTGATCTAGGGTTTTGGTTATTCTAAAAACTTTTAATACCAGTTATTGACTTAACAATCTGTCTAGAAAATTTTTTTAATACACCAGAGGCATATAATAGTGACAAGACATACATAATCTTACAGGCATATCGATCACTAGAACCTTCTAGAAGAGGAATAATAATTATCAAAATATAATCTGTTTATAATAATTATTTCATTCAAAATACTATTAAAAAAAAAAGAACAGTAATTTCCATATGTGATTGCATCCGAGATCAAGTACGTTTAAAGAATTTGCACATAATGAATTAAAAGTTTTGGGACATGAAAATGATAAATTAACCCTAACTAAAAGCACTTTTGAGCTTTTAGAGTATATCAATACAATCGAAAAAGTCTCACTTAATTCAACCCAACAGGTGATCTCAATTTCACACACGCCATCGTAGGTCTGATTATGCCGGATAACCCATTAGTCTGCAGGAGCTTCCAGGAAGTCATGAAGATTGAATCGATGAAATACACGCCACATCATCACACTAGTCGAGAAATCAAGTTAATTAATAAACCAGCTTTTTATTATATTTATATTTTTAATTTCATTGGCTTAAACGGAAGATTTTCTTAATTAGCTTATTAATGTTTACAAATCCACCATGATTCACATTCACATGCCCCCGTGGCCAGCCCTTAAAGTGGTTTTTGTCCCAAAACTTTTAGGAGAGCTAAAATTATTGTTGTTTTTAAAATAAATAAATAAATAAATATATAAATTATAGTTGTTTAATGTATTTCCGACCAGGTCAAATATTTGAAATGAATTTAAAAATCTGTCAGTATATTTTAATTAGCAAGCAATAACCAGCTGGTAACCAAAAAAAAAAACACTGTTTAATATGCTCGATTTTACATCTTTCATTAATTTAAAAATTATTACTTTTAGTTGAGGAGGATGAACAGTCCCAAACTGTTTGTTTTATATAAAAAAGAAACTCCACTTGTCTGAGAAATTGGCAGCAACTAGAAAGAGTCCCAAAACTAACCTACCCTGCAGTAAATTATTCTGATTTGTTCGATGTTTGTCATAGATTTTCTCAAATACATAGGAAAATCTAAGGTAGGAATTCCAATTTTCAATACTGACATAAGAACTGCTAAGGTTTCCACTGTCTAGTTTATTATTGAGAGTTATTTATATACATTGCAAATTTTTAAGGAATATACTTATATTTTAGACTGTAAAAATAAAATAAAACCCAACAATAAAAAAATAATTCTGGCTGTTATAAATCAACATGTAATTTGATGTCTATATTGTACAATACCAAGTATGTTGTAAAAAACATGGAGACTCAATCTTAGATGACAAAGTATATGCAAATTTTGACGACAAAAACATGAATCAATCACGACATATAATAGTGTTTCTGATCAGATTATACTACTCGTTACTAGCTGTTAAGAATGAGCATCACCATATAAACACAGAGGCAATCTTATTTCTGTAACCGTGTCCCAAAAAAAAAAAAAAAAAAAAAAAAAGACCTTTTGCCTATGAGGTTCTTAACCTTTGCCTTGAGTAGCAAAATGGTCCCCATCCTTTTTATTTTTGGCATTTAGATCCCCATTTTCTGGACACCATTGCAGCTGTACCCTTTTTCCCGTTAGATTTCCATCTGTTGCCAAATATATGGCCAAATACGTACGTGTGCTTTGTCAACATGTATCCTTGATAGCGGTTGAGCGAGTTTTATATATATATATTTATTTATTTTGATAAGTGTGTACAACAAAAGTTTTTAAATAAATAAATAACAATAAATATAAAAAAAATAAAGTTTTAACGAGATTAAACGAAAATTTTTAATTTTCATTAGAAAAAGGAGGAGCGTAAAACTTTTATGGTAAAATTATGCCTTTTTTTTTTTTTTTTTTTTAATTTTTGGTTGAGGGCTCCAATCCTACTCAGCTTTGAGTAAATCAGCCTCTGATCCTTGTGCACAAGTAATTCTAGCATTTTTCTGTTTGGACTTTCTTGGGCACATTGGCCATGGTAGTATTGAAATGAATGGTATTTGAACGTCTAAAAAGGATCCGTTTAGTGAACGCATGTATTTGCATATGTATTGAATGCAATTTGTATTTAGAGAAAAAGTATTAACATTGCATTTGAATGCAATGTGTGTTTGGATAAAAAGTATTTGAATTGTATTTAAATAATAAATATGTAATGTGATAGATAAAAGTAGAGAAAAAAAAAGAAAGAGAAAGAGAATATATGATATAATTAATAAAAGTAATAGAAAAAGTAAATTAATGAATAATAATTGCATTAGATTTAAAATATGATGTGATTAGTATTTGAATAAAATACTTTTATATTTATATGAAAATTACATTACATTTAAATATAATGCAAATTGAATGTTTGTACAAAACGTGTACTAAAAGATTACGACTGGTTAGTTACTTGAGGAAAATGTTGAGGATCCCAAAAAAAAAAAAAAGATAATAGTGATTGTGCCCCAAGAATAAGAGACACATGATGTACTTACAACAATATTTTTATTTCAATAATTTCATGTCGCCCTTTTTTATTTTTATATGGTTGATTGTAAATAATACGAATAAACTAAAGCATCTTAACTATTGATTAGTAAATCTTAAATCGTGCATATATGAATTTATATGCGAAAAGATACAATTGCAAAACAAAAGCACTCAAAATGTATCGTACACAATATGTCGAATGAAAATGGACAGGACAGGATTGTAGTTGGTATCTACTTTCAATTTAGGATCTGGAGCTTCAAAGTAGAAGCATTGATTGATATATGTTAAGTGGTGCGCAAATTATTTGGGTTTAGAGAAAGAAAAGAGTTCTTGATTATCCAGATCAAATGCGTATTTATATTAACTTACAAATAGGAATTTTCAGTAGTGAAATAATAGAATTTTAAGATATAATAATAGAAAAGGTAAAATGTAACTTATCCATAACCCGATTGTGGATAAACTATAAATATTTTACATACAAGGAGATGTCATGGATAAAAAGATCATTTGGAGTTTACATAATATATGAGATATACAATCACGGGACTTTCGATTTTTAACAGTAAACTAAAGTCAATAATTAAATAAATAAAAATTTTAAAATTATTCATTTATTATTATTTTAACTTGGATTATGTATATATATCGATCCCTTTGTAATTAATTCACAAAATTCTCAAAAGGCAAATTGAGATAATTTACACATAGACCTGCGCATGTCAAGGGAAGGGACTGTGCGCTGAGGCAGTCCCTCTAGGTCGTGGGCGTAAACTTCTTGTAACTTTTGGGAAATATTAACTATTTTATTAATTCTGAAAAATTATATAATTCTTATATAATTATTATGAGAATAGTAATTATTAATTCAAGTTTGAATCAAATATTAATCGAGATTATTATCTTACTATAGTGGACGATTATTAAGGATTATTTGGATGGTAAGTTCATTTTTGAAAAAGGAGAAAATTTTGTAAAAAAATATATATATATTTGTTTTAAGCTTTTCTATCACTTTTTATTATTCTAGAAAAGGAAAGCGAATTATTTTTTCCAAACATATATTTTATAGTACATTTTTAAACAAAGAAAATTAATTTTTTTCAATTCTATCACAATACATATTTTTCAATTCGACTTCTTCTCATTATAAATAACTTTTTATTTTCAAAAAGTTATTTTTTTTAAACATTATTTTTTCCAAACATATATTTTCAAAAAGTTATAACTTTTCTCATTCTAGAAAAGGAAAGAGAATTATTTTTTCCAAACATATATTTTATAGTACATTTTTAGAAAAAATTAATTAATTTTTTTTAATTCTCTCACAATACACATTTTTCAATACGATTTCTTCCCATTTTAAATAACTTTTTATTTTCAAAAAGAAAATTTTTTTATATATTCAAGTACTATCTCATTCTAAAAAATAAAAATTATTTTCTCATTTCAAATAAGAAAATTTTTCTTTCTAAAAATGAATCTTTCATCCAAATAAGAGGATGAGATCAACATAGATTGGGATTAGAAATAATTAATTAATCAGTTGATTTAAATAATTAATTTAAATCTCAAATGGGTAATTTATTTTTTTGAAGAGTAATTAGTAATTTATTTTAATTAATACTACATTGGTATTACTTAATTAAAATAGGAAATCAAAGTTAAGAGGATAACACCATAGGGATTATCGCTATGCTATATATAGGCGTGTTTATTAAAAAAGGAGGAGAGGAAAAAATAAAAAAATCTTGATTTGAAAAGTCTCCAACCATAAATATAAAGGGCCTTATGTCCTCATTTATTATTTAGACTAAAAGAGACTGCATAAGGGCACGAAGAGAGAGTAATTATTGTGCCAATCAAAGTTAATTATTCAAACACTCTTGTTTTGTGGAACGTGTGTCCACACACACCATTCGTCTGAAAGACAATAAGAAAAAAGAATATTTAGTTGAAACTGTTGATGACTTTCGTTGGGATAGCTCCAATAAATGTGCATATCTATTCGTCAAGAGCTATTATGATGAATTAAATAATTATTCATGGCAATTTGAATAGGTATTTTGTGATTATTTATAAGTTTTACAGAGCCACGATAAATTATTTGTCTAATAAAAGATCTTATGTTACCTTATAATAATAATAATAATAGTAATAATAATAATAATAATTATTATTATTATTATAAGGTAACATTAGGTCTTTTATTATTATTATTATTATTATTATTATTATTATTATTATTATTATACTTAAATTCAGCACATTATTAATTGAATGTTCAGTTCTACTTGTGGAGCTCAATGCGCCTTTAATCATAATGGATTTCAGCGGGGTGCCTCACTATAAAGCTTCATACGGATCATTGATTAAAACCGTGGTTTTATATCGGACAGTGTATATCATTTAAGATTACATACCATGTGAAGATTTGGAATTTGCATAATTTGACCTATTTCTGAAGCATCATTAGATTTAAACCATGACAACTAAGTTTATGATTCCAACTATGTGGTGGTCTCACTCAAATTCTCCATAAATAATAAAGATGTCCTACGTGTGGGACTTGGTATGCCATTAATTATGCCGATTATCATTTGTCATGAATAATTAAACTAAACAATAATAATACACTTGCAATTCAGTAAAATTGAAGAAAGATGAAAAAGTATTTTGGTAGGGCAGAATCAAAGTACTCGACCAATTATTTGGTGTTGGGATCCTCATAATTTTCACAGTGGTTCTATTCACACACCCTATTTTATTTTTAACGCCCTTTTAAGTTGAAATTTATTATTACAAAAAGATCTTTACTTACAAAGACAAACATGGCCATTACTCTAATTTGCATGAATAAATAATTATACTTCGAAAATAAAATTCTTTCGACTTTGATATCTAAAATCCAAACTTTAATTTCTAATTTTCAAAAATAAAATTAGAAAATTTTCATTTTTAATGACTATTAGAAAAAACCATAGGAATATATTTCAAAGAAAAGAAACCGTTTTATTTTATTTTCTTTAATTAAAATAATCATTTGTATTTAATATATTTTTTTGTAAAACTATAATTTGCTTTTGAATTGTTTTATATAAATAGAACAAAATTATAACACATTTTACACTATAGAATCGGTTACACATATATTAACGTTTATAGATTTTTATTTTTTTTCCTTATAAAGCTTTAGTATCTTATTTTTTAAGATGTTTTTGTTGTTAAATATATGTATAGATAAAAATGCTTATATAAAGTTAAGCAAAAAAAATACCAAAATCAGAATTTTTCTTTCCACTTTTCATTAAACACTTTTTTTTTTTGAGACTTCTTTTTCTTGAAAAATTTTAAGTTAATTACTATATTGTACACATACTCATTAAAAAAAAAACCCCCTCTTTTAAAAGGATAATCATTAAATATATTTATTTTTAAAAATTTTCAATTTGCTTTACGTATGAAAAAATGGCTGTACAACTAAAGCTTCAAAAACAAATTAATTATAAAAAGAAGAAGAAGAGAGAGTGGAGAATAATATCATAAATATAGTTAAATAAAATGTTAGATGTCGAAAAATATAAAGTAACAGAATAATATTTATTTTAAAGAAGTAGTTATGAGTATTTTTGTAATATATAGGGAGTTGTATTAAGTAAACTTAATTACTTTATAATTAAGAAGGGTGTATATTTAGGAGTGGATGTGAAGAGTTAAGAGGAGTTTGTCAATAAAATCACCCTAATTTTTATTAGAGTAGTGTTATGGATACCAATTAATATTAATTTTTAGCATCAATTCTCGTAATGTAGTAATCTTTTAAACATCTATTATAATATTGTCTTGTATGGAACAACGTTTTAATTTTGTTTTGCATGAAAATTATTAATTTTTCAAAAACTAATTATAATTTTTGTTGACATTTTAAGAAAAGACAAAAAAAAAGTTTAATTTAAACTAAATTTACAAGCCAAACAAGTCATAAGCCTTGGCACGGTGGTAGTAGGGGTAGACTTGAAAAGCCTCTCCCTGCAAGCTTTAGGTTTGAATTGTGGCTAGCACAGAAAATATTTTTTTACGTCTAAAAAAAAGAATGAAAACTCATATATCACATAAATAAATACTTCAAAATTATGATTAGAACTGATGTTATATATATTATATATTTAACTATTTAAACACCCGAATCAAATTTAATTACAAAAAGAATATAAAATTCTCATGTAACAAAGAATTTCTATAAGGCATTTTTTGCAGTGTTACATCCCATGAACTTTTAATTTTGATAACTTGCACCATGAACTTCTAAATATATAACAATTTACACTCCATTAATAATATAATCTTTTGAAGGAGATTGACATGCGATTTTTACATGAGTTGTTAATTCATGACATAATTAATCATTTTTATCTATATTAACCCAAATTTATTGAGGTTAAGAAGATGTTTAATTAAGTTTTATCAAAATAAAAAAATTTGAATTATCTTTATTATAAATATAAATTTGGATTAACATTGATCAAAAAGAAAACTTTATGCTTTTAATTAGCAATCTATATGCAAGTGAAGTGTCAATTTTCATTAAAAAAATCAACATTATTTACAATGGAGTGTGAATTGCTATAAATTTATAAATTTAGAGTACAAATTGTCAAAATTAAAAATCAGGATGTAAATTGTAATTTCATGATAAATTTAGAATGCATCGATGCAAAAAAGCTTTTCTATAATAGAACTTCCTATTTCGTAAACCAATAGAAATTGGTGTTTTAGTGGTTGGATTAAATTTTTTTTAACTACTTGATAAATGATTGGAGTTGCTCAATGTTACATATTACAAATTTTTAAGCAGATACTCAATCATATAATAAAAATATAATTCAAACATACAAAATATTCAATCATATAAAATAAAAATATAAAACATATAATAAAAATAATTCAAATATTTTTATCATGATAACACATAATAAGAAGTCCTTTCTAGACCTACGCATTAATGTTTAAATGGTGGGCCCCAAATCTTGTGTGCATAAAAAAGGAAAGAAAATATGAAACATGAAATATAAAAACACATGATGAAGACTAATGGGCTATGCCAATGGTGTACACTTTGCATATTGCCCAAAATTCCGTAGAATGCTCCCAAAGCAAACAAACCAGCACATGCAAGTGCAACTCCACTTTGAACTTTGCCTCTCGTTCTCTTGTTTCACAGTTTGAGACTTCCCCATTTTAATCCAAACATTCCCATTTATTTTGTTATAACTAGTTGACTACCCAAAAAAGGCCACGTGCTGGTTCTTGGACTCGCCACGAAATAGCCTAGATAGAGAGCCAAACACTATCTACGCCATTTTAAATATAGAGTGCGGATTATTTTTCTCGCCTCATTTCTTATTCTTGTTCTTCTTCTTCTTCTTATAACAAATAAAATTAAAAAAAAAAAAAAAAAGAAGCAGCTATACTCAAGAGTTCCTTCTCTGAACTACGTGTTATGTCCTCGTTATGGTCGCTGATGTAGCTGTAGCAAACTATCAACCTCTCCTCTAAACCCCATCACCCCATCCCTATTTTCTCCCAACTGGGCCACGCTAACATTCACCTACTTCTTCTTACTTCTCCAGACCACTTTCACTTAACTTCATATGAGAAAAGTTACAAATATGAGCTCGCTGGCGCCCAACAATGGCGGAGTTCAGATCCGCCACCAGACTAGAAACAGATTTCGTCCAGATTTCTTGCATAGCGTCAACTTGAAGTACGTCAAGCTCGGCTACCACTACCTCATGGCCCACATCTTCACTCTCTGCTTGGTACCTCTCATGGCGGTCGTTGTCGTCCAGGCCTCCCAGATGAACCTCGACAACGTCTACCAACTCTGGCTTCACCTTCGGTACAACCTCGTCAGCGCCGCCGTCTTCTCCGGCGTCGTCGTTTTCGTCTCAACCGTCTATATCATGACCCGCCCCCGATCTATCTACCTAGTTGACTACTCCTGTTACCGTCCCCCCTCCCCTTGGCAGGTCAATTTCAAGTGTTTCATGGAGCACTCGAGGCTCACCGGCGATTTTGACAACTCGTCGCTCGAGTTCCAGAGCAAAATCCTCGAGAGATCGGGTCTCGGAGAACAAACCTACGTCCCGGAAGCTGTGCACACGATACCTCCGTGCCCGTCAATGGCCAAAGCCCGAGAAGAAGCCGAGCAGGTGATGTTCGGCGCTTTGGATAATCTGTTTGCGAAAACTAAGGTCGGTCCCAAGGATGTCGGAATCCTTGTGGTGAACTGTAGTCTTTTTAACCCGACTCCTTCGCTTTCTTCCATGATTGTGAATAAGTATAAGCTTAGGGGCAATATTAGGAGCTTCAATTTGGGAGGAATGGGGTGTAGTGCCGGGGTTATAGCTATCGATCTTGCGAAAGACATGTTGCTAGTTCATAGGAACAGCTATGCCGTTGTTGTTAGCACCGAAAACATTACGCAGAATTGGTACTTCGGAAACAAGAAATCGATGTTGATCCCAAACTGTTTGTTCCGAGTAGGCTGCGCCGCGGTTCTGCTCTCGAACAAGTCGTCAGACAGGCACCGCGCCAAGTACAAGCTCGTTCACGTGGTGAGAACTCACGTGGGGGCGGACGATAAGGCCTACAGGTGTGTGTTCCAAGAGCAGGACAATGCGGGGAAAGCAGGGGTGTCATTGTCTAAAGATATTATGGCAATAGCCGGCGGAGCCCTCAAGATTAATATCACCACGCTCGGTCCTCTTGTCCTTCCGATAAGCGAACAGCTTCTGTTTTTCGCAACTCTCATCGTGAGGAAGCTGTTCACCGCAGAGCTGAAGCCTTACATACCCGATTTTAAGCTCGCCTTCGACCACTTCTGCGTACACGCCGGTGGGAGGGCCGTGATCGATGAGCTGGAGAAGAACCTGCAGCTTCTCCCCGAGAACGTCGAGCCCTCAAGGATGACGCTCCACAGGTTTGGGAACACCTCGTCGAGCTCGATTTGGTACGAGCTGGCTTACATTGAAGCAAAAGGGAGGATGAAGAAGGGACACCGGATTTGGCAGATTGCGTTCGGAAGCGGGTTCAAGTGTAACAGTGCTGTTTGGCAGGCTCTTAGGAATGTGAAGCCTTCTAATAATAGTCCATGGGCAGATTGCATTGAGATGTATCCTGTTAGGCTAGATTCTTCTTGAAGGAGTAGGAGCTTGTTATATACATACATACATATATATATGTATATGTATATCTTGATTAAAATTGTATCTTTGTCCATGAATTTTTTTTTTTTAATAAATTTTTACATGTCAAATGCAATTTGGCTGTCATGTTCTAAATGATTATACTCTTGTAAGGGTGTCTGGTTTAAGTTCTTGAACTGTGGCTCTTTTACTCCTATATCTTAAATTCTTATGCCTAACACAAAGATTTGTGTGTGCGCTCCACTCTGCCATATGAAAATCATGTTTAAGTATACCATGATCCGACAGCCGGCATTTCATAATATTCGCAGACAAATCGGTGTTTTTTGCGGCGATAAATTTCTAGATTGATTTTCTCTAGCCTACTAGTTTTTCGGCAAACTTCGTTCCATGAATCAAATTGCTTGCCCGTGAAAGTATTGTAAGGTGTAATATGGGTTCCAACAACTTGGCAAACATAACTTGGCAATTACGCAAGGTGTGAAAAAAATGATTGAGAGAAAGGGAATTGATATGTGAAAGCAGACCTTTTTTTTTTTTTCCAATTATAAAAGGTCACCAAAGTTTTTGCTGCCTCAAATGATTTAGAAGTCATAAAAAGCCATGTTGTTTTATTTGTGGCAAAAGGTTTGCACTACTGTTGTCCATTTGTGAAAATCAGAGCACATGAGTATTAAAAAATTATAAAATTGTAATTGTACGATATCTATAATGCATGTAACCCCATTAAATTTCATTTTTCTTTTTTCATTGTTCTATGTGGTCAAGAAATGAGAAGTTTATGTACTAGAAAAATTGTTTTGGTATCTGCTGCCTGGTCCCATTAGATTACGAAAAATGATTAATGGCACTATCGATATTAAACATTATTATTAATAAAATGTGGATTCTACTTGTAGGTCCTATATTTTGGGACTCATTTTTTATTAATAAATGCTGTTTAGTATCACTGGTGTCTAATAACAATGCTCCTAGATTACTTACATTTCTTTAAATGATTTTTACTGTTGCATTTCAACTGCTAGCTAAACCAGCAGAGTGTTAAAACGCCTTTGCATGTTCCTCTAATAATTTGGCTTATAATTCTATTTGTTTTGGAGCAAGTTAATTTTTTCTTCGTTGAAGGTTGGAACAAGTTATTTTAAGCAAGCCTCCTTCCATATGAAAAAAATCAACCGGGCCTCTGAAAGAAAGGATTGGGCCAAATGGGGCGAATGAGCAATAATTAGACAAGAAATTATGAAAATAGACCTTTTGTGCAATTTTTTTTTTGGGGCAATCCTCAAAAAATCCCATAATTAGGAGGGATGTCACACTTTTTGACATTGGATTGACTTTTGTCACGAATTATAAACTTTCAGGTAATTTCATATTTAATCTTACTGAAAAGGTGAAGAATTCAAATTCATGTACTCCCAATTTCAAAAGAGAAAAAAAAAAAAAGGTAAAATGATATTTTATTTTATTTTATTTTCATTTTCTTCTCACTTCTCTAATATCTGATGCCTCGTCCGCCTCCTTCTTTTCTTCCTTCTAACGTAGCATGTAGGGATAGCCAGATTCGAGGGCAGATCTTAGCCCTATGCACGAACACCAAATGAGCTCGCTGGTGAGATCTCCATAGCTAAGAGATTAGAACGATAACCACCAGTTTTCTCGTGCTTTTGTGGATCTGAGTGTAAATTTTTTTTTTTTTATATTTTGTGTGTTTTTTGTTTTTATTTAAATTATTCTAAAGAGACAACCAACCATCAACAAGGGTGGTTACTGTCCGCCATTGATAAGGGCAGTTACCGCCGGGTATCAAAACGGTTGCTGGTAGGTACCTGCATGGATACATTAGGTTACATCTTTGTAACTATGTGGATATCTATGGTTATCAACTTTTATCATGCAGATCATTGATTGAATAGTATCACGATGGTTATCAATCGGTTACCGGTCGTAATCACGGTGGATACTGATGGTTACTAAACAGTATTACGCAGAATTAGCAATCGATAACTAAAGAGTGTTTTTAGTATTCATGTAGTAATGTGATATGACATGACATTTTTTTAGTATAACATTGTCTTTTTCCTACGACACAACTCAATTAAAGGCATGAATTGGACATTTTTTTCAAGAGAAGTTTTTGAAAGAGTAGTCTTTTAAAATATAGTTCAACTCAATTAAATTGCTATGTTTTTTTTTTTTTTTTATGATTGGTCTATCATTCATTTGGTGGTCCATATATACTGGTAAATTATTTATTGACATTGGTTAAATATTGGCACATTGGTGACTGGCCACCAAGTTTATTGGTGATAGATTTTCAAGTAGTTCATTATTGAATACCATTTTAAGAACGATCATTTTCTTAAATTAAGAAAATTGGAGACTTTTTATAACATTTTATTAAAAATGAAATTTAAAGTGTTATTTCCTTATAAACCCTTTATTTTTGTTTTGTGATTGGTTGGTTTTTCGTCCACTAGATGTGTTTCTCGACGATTTCATTAATGGGGCCATGGTAATAAAGAATATCTTTTGGACGACCCTTTTGCGAAGCTCGATACAACATTATTTACTTTTAAGCTTTTTATTCAAATTTACTGATGTGTTCTCCGCTACCAATCATAAAAGCGTGAATGGATGCTTGTAATCCCTTTCTGCAAATTGAAATAATATTTTATCATATTAGCTAAGCCAATTTAATGGAAGTTTGTTCGGAAGTCCCTGCTTTCATAACGCCAAGCCGAGTTCTGAAAGTCAAATTTGACAGAAATTCAATTGAAAACGTCAAATACGTGTTGGTTTGAAAGGCATTGAATTGTGTCATGTGGGTTTCATAGTGATCAATACTGTATTAAAAATGGCAAAGGCTTACTTCTTAAAAGAGTTTTTGACTCTTTTTTTTTTTTTGTTTTTTCTTTCTATTGTTTTTATTTTTTTATTTTTTTAGTTTGTTGGTTTTTTCTTTTGTTGTGCATTTATGGTTTCACATTTATTTTGTATTTCTCACTCATAAAATCCTTTACGTAGCAAAAAAATTTTTTTTTTTTTTTTTTGTTTCCACCCTACAACTGTCATATAACATTTTTTAATTTTTATTTTTATTTATTTTTGTATTTTTTACATGTGGTTTTACTTTTATCTCGTACTTGTTCAGCACGTGCTACAACTAGAAGCAAAACATGACCCAACCGATATTGTCTAGCGTGTAGATTCTAGTTTTTTACTAGAAGATTTTATGACTGATTTGGTTTATGAATTGAATTCACAATAAAATAAAATTTTTAAATTTAAATTAATTAATTTAATAAAAATAAAATTGTAGGCAAATTTTTAGTGCGACCATAATAAAACGATTCCATGTGTGTTAATTGCAGTGGATGTTGACTTTGTCGAGAAATATGATATGTATTGACATTGAATGCTTTATCCAGAACTTTCAGTTTTAATATTAAATGACGTGATGCAGTCACTTCAGCTACCAAGCTCTTAGTTCTTTTATTTGATTACAGGTTCATTTTTAAAAAATAAAAAAATTTTAGTCTTGAAAAATAAAATATTGTTTAAATTTTTTTTTGAAAGTGAAAAATTATTTGATAGATAAATTTTTTTTTAAGAAAGAATATTTTTTTTATTTTTTAAAAATAAAATATTTTGTATATTTAAATATAAAAATTTAAGAAGATCTATTTTTTTAATATGAAAAATTTTTCATTTTCTAAAAAAAAGAACTTCTAAACAAGCATACCATTAATTTCTGAGACAGTATCCATTGGTCAGCTATTCTCCATAATTTTGAATATTTATTTAAAAAGGTGGCTATTTTTTTAAATATTTAGAAGATAATGGGTAATCATTAAAATGTGGATTAATTAATAATTTATAAGTAAAAAGACATATTCATATTAGTTAATAATGATAAAAAAGGTTTAGTTTCCTAATTTATAACATAACTTGGAATGTTTACTAAAACAAAAGTGCTTTAAACAAGTCATTTATTTATTACCAGTAATTATACCCTTAGCTTGATTTATCTTGATTTCATTTTTCTAACCATTACATTGTCGATTATGAAAAATATTTAGAAACACCGTCCATATTAAATACCATTATTAATAAAAAATAAGTCTTATCTATGAATTTTATATTACGATACCTACATTTTATTAGTGAATAATCCTAATACCATTGATAGCTTATAACAATTCTTGCTAATTACAAAACATGACAACAGAGGACATAGAGAACGAGCCAACCGCCTTGTGGTTGCAAAAGATACAAAGAGGGGAGTATATCTTACACCATACAATATTGGGAGACATTGAATATTGGCCATTATTTTGGGAAGGCACAGTCTATTGGTTTGATCCTCTTTGACATCCTTCACATGAAGACTTCATAAATCTTTTCGTGATATAAATATAATTTTTTGTTCGAATAATAAATTTTAAGTGGGTGTTTTAAAAGTTAATGAGGATATATATATATTTTTTTGCTAACCCACACCACCCACGTATGATTATCTTCTTCTTCGTAGGGATGTGCTCCCGAGAACCTACCTACATCGACCTTGTATTCTCATAATTTATTCGGTGTGGAATGGCAATAATTCCAATCAATATGAGAATCATATACCTTAATTAGCTATATGAAAAACGAAAGAAAATAAGAGACAATAACACATCCAAATTAATTCCCTAAAAAAATATCAGAATTTAGTTAGCATCCTATCAACTTGTTGGGTCTGCAACGGGGTTTTCTTTTATGTGAGGAAACCTATCGGTCTCCTTGTGTGTGTGTGTGTTTTTTTTTTTTTTTTGGTCTTTTTGTTTTTGTATATATATATATATATATATTTTTGGTATTGGTTTTTGTTTTTGGCTTGGCCATAGTTTGCCTTCTGTTTGTTTCGCTTGTGGAATTTAAGAGACAATTTGTAGTTTTCCTTCAAATACTTTTTTTTTTTCCAAACAAATCCCAACTGCACTTCAGAGGGTTACGCAAACAAAAATAAAATGATGGATATGACAAGAAATTTTATTAAAATAGTTTTAAGTAGTTTTGGCGGGGTATGCAACGAGAAAATTTAATTAAAAAAATAAAAGTGGTGTTTGAGAAATTTTTTTATGCAAAAAGACATTTTTCAATCCTTCGGAAAAAAAGGGGGCATTTCTCAATAATACAAAGCTATAAGCTAATTTATTGTGAAAATGATGATGATGATGATGATGATAAGAGAAAGAAGAAAAAAAAATGAAGAAGAAGAAAAAGCTTCTGCCTAGTTAGCAAATAGATTTTGAAATTGATCATAAATTTCTATATCAACTAGGCATATGTGTTGAGCCCACAGTTCTAACTGAGATTTGTGACTAGACTCTCAGGTATGGATTACATTCCTTACCCAAACTCTATCTCCTCACTTGCTCTTAACTGACTTTAACATCGGTGTGACTTTCACAAACACCCTATCGGTGTCCTTCTTATTCTAAGGTTCTTCTCTATTTTGCAGGGCAGGTTGGCACAAGACCAACCATGTCAAGTAATTCCATCTAGTGTTGTGCCAAATTTGGCATCAACATTTTGGTGCTGGAAGGAGGGCACCCTATCTTTCTAGCAATATCACTATTTTTTACTCTTCTCACTTAACCTTGCTAGGTGGATCGAGGAATGAGATGCTTAAGACCACTTAAAGCCCTATGAACTTCTTGGACCAGCGGACTCCATAGTAGCATTTCTAAGTAGGTCCGAACGAGGAGCTTAACCTTTGACTAGTTTAAGCACCATGTTGCTCGGTGCACTGATTTAGCCTTTAGAACATCAAAGTATACAAGTTAAACACATAAAGTTATTTACTTACTCAGAATTAAGGTCATTGTATAATAAAAGTCGAAAGTAAACTAATCCACTCAAGCAGGCTACATAGATTAATTACACTTTGGTCTTAATCCAATATGTCACCACCAAGTAATATATCTATGTCTTTACTTAGGGAATCAAATGCTCTAGACAGCCAAGACAACCCGTCTCCCAAATTAGTTTTAGACAATATAATAGTCTTTACATGAGGTAGATACTTACTCTAACCTTATAGACCATGAATTATAGGTTTAGACTACTTATCTTTGATCTTCTTACATACAAAAATCCATTATATGCAGCATTCTAATAGTTTGCAACAATTAGTCAATGGGTTTTATTTGCGCATATTTAGTTTAATATGTAAATAAGATGATAGCATATAGTAATATAATGAAAAACCTTTATTACATTATTAATCAATTCAAAAATAAACGAAATATATTAAAATGCCTTTCCTAATTGAGGCATTCATAACAACGCGACTATCACAAAGGCTAGACCACTAGACTAGCGCAAAGGTTGGCCTACTAGACCAACGTAACTAGTGCGAATCATCAAGCTACCAAAGTAGTGTGAATATTGGCATATAGAATCAATGGGACCAGTGTGAAGGCCAAACCACTGGTTTAGCATAGAGGTCGACCCATTGACCAATGTAGTTTACTAGGCTACTACGACCAGTGTGGAGGACGGATCATTAGACCAGCAGAGACCTGTCTACCAATCCAGTCATAAAGAGGGGACAATTGGACCAGCATAGAGGTCGAACCATTGGACCAACACTAACACAAGTGCACGGTGTCATATCCTAAAATTCGTGATCGTGATGTGGATGGGATGTTTGAATAAACTATGGAATCTTGAATCCCTAAATCTATCATTTTTAATTGTTATAAAGTTTACTGTTTATTAAAATACGTGTTCAATTTATGCTCATGGTTTTAACTAAACATTATTATCGGAGTTAAAATCTTACTTTGGTATCTCATGGTAAAGTCATCATATTCCATAGATGTATACTTAGATAAAATAAAATAAGTAAGTAACATGAATACAAAATTTATAATTTACAGTCTTGGAGCATTCAAAAGTTTAACTACATGCACGGTTTAAATGTAAAGGAAACAAAACTCCAACTTTTAGTCCTAAGTTCCCAAGCTATGATTTCATGATAATTATAACTTCTAATCACCTTTCATTCTTGGGGGTAACCAGATTTAAGAAACATGGGTGAAAGGCTTAGTAGGATACATGTAAAATATTTTGAAACCATTTATTCTAACCAACTTAATAATAATAATATAACAATATAGTATAGGAATTTAAATGTAGAATCATGACAATGTAATTTGTACCCCTAAATACATTAACAATCATGTACAGTCCTATGAGACTTCTTACCATGCCGAAGTGTGATGAGTGATCCTTGATCAATAGATGCATTCTTCACATATGTGTGCTAGCTCTTGGATAAAAACTTTAAACATCTAAATCTCTCTATAAATCTTTTGAAAAACGCACATCGAATAATATAATATTCTGTTTTATTTGATCAAACATCTGGATTATTTTTTCTTTAATTTTTGAAATTATAACATTTTCCAAAATCATAGAATTTACAAAAATTTATAAATTCATTTCTTTTAAATCAATATATTTTGGTCAAATTATAAAATACAAAACTGGCTATAAGGAAGGGATTAGATATCTTATCTTTTTGGAAAATTTGTATCCACCGATAACTTCTTATTTGAATTCCGAATTAATCTTTTTTTTGACTCTAGATTGAAGAGTATCTAAAATATAATTACAGATAATTTAATTATTTGTCTAAAAATTCAGTAATCTTGATTATTGTAAATTCAATTTATTAGTGTGCAATTTATTTTGATTTCAAAACATTATTTGATTTTAAAATTTGAAAAACTTTTTCTGAAAATTTTGACATGACTTGACTAAAAATATTGTCCACCCAAATCTTCTAAAAATCTAAACCTATAGAAAAGCATTTCTAAATCCCAGAACAATTTTAATTAAATTCCAATTCAATTTAGTTCAAAGTCCTAAATAAAAATTTTGAAATTTCTAGGTTTTTTTTGAAGACTAAATGTAGATTTTAAATTAATAGGTGCATTTATATATGTATATATTTTTTCCAAACTAATATTCAGATGTGTACATAAATGTAAAACAATATGTATTTCATCATCATCATCATCATCATCATCATCATCATCATCATTATTATTATTATATATCCCAATGTGTATATCTATATTTTTTTTGCTTGGGTTGATGGTGTTCACAACCGAGGTTGGCGGCGATGCGGTGGAGGGCACAATAGTGGTGGCTAGCTAGGCTAGTGGTCGCATGATCAGCAATAAGGTAGCTATTGTGGTGGCATGAAAGGTTCAATGAGCTCGAGTGAGACTGCTATTGCGATTGTGTCAATGATGATGGAGAAAGAGTGAGGGAAAGAAAAAGGAAAAAAAGAGTGAGTGAGAGAGGGAGAGAGCTCGAAAATGAGATAGAGAATGAAATAATTTGGTGTTGAAGATGAAGAAATAAAGAGGGAGAGTGAAAGAGATAGAGATTAGAGAGAGAGACTGAGGATGGGAGAGTTAAAAAATTAAGAGAAATGATAAGTTTAGGGGGAGGATTATAAAGATAAGATATTTTAAGTTAAATTATTATTTTATTAATTATATATATATTTTCTATGGAATCTCTAGGATAAAGATATTTAGATTAGTTTATTGATATTCTATTATATTTTTATTATTTATTTTAATTTTGTAAAAGTTAGGAGAAAAATTGTAGAATTTTCAAAATTTATCAAAATGTTCGAAATATCTTTAATTTGATTTTAAATACATCGGAACTTTTAAATTAAACACTTGAAAGCTAAAATTTGACATGAATTACTTCATCCATGTGTGAAATTTAAACTAAAAAATTTCACGATGTGACAACTTTCCCTACCTAAAAAGGAATTTTGTCATTGTAATTTGAATTATCTAAACTCTCAAACAACTGAGGGTATTTTTTAAGTATCTCTCTACTTCCCAAGTGACATCTTCACTACCATTATTTGCTACAAAATCTTAACTAATACAATCTCTTGATGTCGAATATTCTTGACTTTTCAATTAAGAATATGGATTGGTACTTCATCATAGGAAACATATTCTCGAATTAGAATATTCTCAAGCAAGACTATTATGATAGTACTTAGTTCATACTTTTTTAATATCGATACATGAAATACATCATATATATGTGACATTTCCGATGGAAATGCTAGGTAGTAAGCTATTTTGTCGACACATTGAATAATGAGGAATGGTCTTACATATCATGGCGCTAATTTTCCTTTCTTATTGAAATGAAAAACTCCTTTTCAAAGTGAGACCTTTAGAAGTACAAAACCACCCTCTTAATATTCCAACGGTCACCATTTGCTATCAATGTAACTCTTCTATCGACTTTAAGCAGTCTTCAAATGCTTCTAAATAATTCAAATCTTTTCAATCATCTCCTCAATAATAGTTACTCTGGTTTGAACTTTGTCTTTTGGCTTGATCTAACAAGTATGAGATCTAGACAAACTCCTATAAAGAACTTCGAATGGTGCCATCCCAATGCTAGATTAATAATTGTTGTTATAGGCAAACTTCACTAATGATAGATCATTAATTCATTTGTTTCCATAATCCAATGCGCATGCTTACAACATGTTCCGAGAGTATAGATTACTCTTTTTGATTTTTGTTGGTCTGTGGAAGGAAAATGGTGTTGAGTTTCAAATCCATTCCTAAAGCTGCCTAGAAACTTTTCCAATATCGAGTGGGAATCTAGAATCACGATCAGATATGATACTTACCGATACTCCATA
Organism: Antiaris toxicaria; assembly: GCA_035233585.1. NCBI lineage: Eukaryota > Viridiplantae > Streptophyta > Magnoliopsida > Rosales > Moraceae > Antiaris > Antiaris toxicaria. The sequence continues at coordinate 43,633,285 of CP141158.1, read as the reverse complement.
ATACTTGATTATCTTATCGAGATATACCCTGGCCAAGTTCTTCTTGCCATATGTTAACTTAATAGGAATAAAGTGTGCTGACTTCGTAAATTGCTTAACCACTACTCAAATAGCATCATAGCCATTTGGTGTCTTTGGTAAACCCATAAGGAAATCTATTGTAATTTTTTCCTATTTCCATTCTGGAATAGGTAATAGTTGTGACACCCTCTAAGTTTTAGACACTCTACCTTGACCTTAAGACAGTTTTGACAAGTCTTGACATATGCTGTAATATTGTTCTTCATTCTCCTCTACCAATCTTCTCTCACTAGATCTTTGTGCATATTTATAACTCTTGGATGTATCACAAATCGGGACTTATATGCTTTATCCAAGATTACCTTCTTCAACTCTGGTATCTGAGGAACTACTTGATGGTTTTGAAATACAAGGCTTTATCCCTATAGATATTCCAATGTTTTAGTTGCTTTCCATTTTGAAGCTTTGCTCGAACATTTTGTAAATGGCTATCCTTATGCTGATTTTCCATGAATTGCTGAACTAAGTATGGTGAAGTTACCAAGTTATACATAGTGAGCAAATCCTAATCCCCGAAAAGTTAAAAGTCAAAATCTTCAACTACTACTATCCTTTTCCAATCAAGTACTTTATATGAGGCAAGAACACCTGCACTTTTTTGGTTAAGGGCATTAACTACCACATTATCCTTACCTGGATGATACTTTAGAGTGAAGTTGTAATCTTCCATATACTCCACCTAACATCTTTGTTTCAAGTTCAGATCTTTTGGAGTAAAAAGATATTGTTAACTCTTATGATCAAAGATAATCCAAAATAAGACCCATAGAGATAATGTCTCTAACTCTTCAAAGAGAACATAATGATTGCTAACTCTAAATCATGTTTAGGGTAGTTTTTCTTATGTGTCTTCAACTGTCGTGTTGCATAGGCTATAATGTGTCCTTATTGAATTATAACACATGCAAGTCCTTTTCTTGATGTATCAGTGTAGACTTCATAATGTTCTTTTGGCTTGGGAATTGCAAGAAGTGGGCCACTAGTCAAATGAGCCTTCAATTTCTGAAAAGCATTTTTAAATTTATTGTCCTAATCGAACGAAACATCTTTTCTTATCAATAATGTCATTGGGGTTGCAATTTGAGAGAAATCATAGAGAAACTTGCGATAGTGTCTTGCCAAACCTAAAAAACTTCTTATCTCAGTTATATTTTATGTCATTCCTACTTCAGTACTACCTTAATCTTAGTAAGGTCTGTAGCTATATCTTGATTAGATATAACCTGCCCAAAAAATTTAATTTCTGACAACCAGAAGTTACATTTCTTTTTCACAACATACAACTGATGTTCTTGCAAAATTTGTATAACTAATCTCAAATGCTACTCATGTTTCTCCTTAGTCTTAAAGTATATCAGAATATCATTAATAAAGACAATGACAAATTGATCTAAAAACAATCGAAAGATATAAATCATCAAATCCATGAACCCATGAAAGTTACAAAGGCATTCATCAAACCAAAATAGCATAACTATGTACTCATATGATCTATATTGAATGCCATCTTCAAAATATCTACATCTTATGTTTTAACTGATGATATCCGAATCTCAGGTCAATTTTGGATAAGTATTGAAAACTCTGTAATTGGTCAAATAACCCATCGATCCTTAGCAATGGATATTTGTTCTTGATTGTTATTCTATTTAGCTACCTATAGTCGACACATAGTCATAAGCTTCCATCTTATTTCTTTATAAATAAGATCAGTACTCCCTATGGTGATTTACTAAGCCAAGTGAATCCCTTATGTTCCAATCTGGTCAATTGTTTTTGTAACTCAGTTTTCTTTACAGGTGCCATCTTTTATGGTGGAATCAATGTCAGATTTGTGCTAAGGATGAGGTCGATACGAATATCTACCTCTTTGGTAAGTGGCAAACCAGGTAGATCTTCAAAAAATATATCTAGGAATTCGTCTATCACTGGAGTATACTGATCACCATTGTTTACATTTTCATTACCTTTTAATGCTAAAATAGAAGCAATGTATGATAAATTTCATCAACAATATATGGCTGGTCTCAATAGTTTGTTGGACATCACTTGATTTGGATCCTCTAGTTTGATTCCATCAGGTCTAACCCTGTTAGTAATATTACTTTCTAGTGACGAAAATCTAATGTTGCCCTATACTGCTTTGACCAATCTATATCGTGAATCACATCATAACGTGTTATTGGTAGGATAATCAATTGGACACTTAATTATTCACCTTCCTGTGTAACAATATTAGCCCGTCATATTAAAGAAGTTTCAGTTTTCCTAAGCGGTGTACATAAGTGTAAAGTGACTTTAGAGGTTTTTTTGTTTTTAGCTCCAGTGTATTTTTAAATGCGGACGCAATAAAAGAATGACTGGCGCCAACATCAAACAATATTTATACCCAACTAGAAGATATTAGGATCATACCATCTATGACTGTAGGACTATTTCAAGCTGAGTCACTTTTTTTAACATGCGATGAAGTTTGCGTACTAGTTAGCAAGGTTTTGGCTATCACTGAAATTATTGTGGTCTGAAATTTTGCTGGAAGTGGCTGGGGATGTAACAGATCAAATCCTGACTGTCCTTAATTGAATTTTTTGGATCCTGGCTAATGGAATCTAATTGATGATTTTGTGGATTGTTGAGCCTATTGGATTTGTTGTGGTTGCCTACAAAGACAATTCCTTTTTAGATGTCATGCCTAACCATAGTTATAATAGGTCTTATTATAAGGGTTTAACCTTCTAGATGAGATGTTACTAGTCTTCCTCCTCTTAAGTTAACCCCACCAGTTTGCATTTGGTTTCCATGTTGGTTTTTGATTGGCCTACCATATATTCTCAGAATTTTTGATTTCTCTATTTGAAAGTTTTGATTGTCTTGTTCAATGTGTAGAGCGGCTGACACAAGTATCGGGTAGTCGTAGATGTATGCCTACCACTAGTTATCTTATAGACCTTTTGAGTCCTTGTTCAAACATAATGCATTTTGTACGCTCAGTTGCTAACATAGAAGATGAACTAATTGTAGAATAGCTACTCAAATGTCTCCCAAGTCATCTCATTCAAATTATGAGTTCTTCTAATTTGTCTCCACAAAATGCCAGCTTTATCATTTAAGCAATTGGAAAATATCTCAATTCGGTGCTAAGGCAGTGTCCTTATGGTATCTATCTTCATAATCACACTTTGGAACCAATCATTAGCTTCTTGGTGTTCACATTCTCCAATGAAAGTTAGAACTCTAAATTGTTAGAAATCTCGCAGGCTTCGGTTTATAACATTTGTGATCGGTTTGTTTTCGCACAAGCTACCATGTTCTAAAATGTTTGATACATGACTTCGATGACATTGTTCCACTGTTTTGGTCTTGATGTCGATGTTGGTGTTGGGGTTGTTGTGGGGCATCCTTTTCAATTCTATTTTGTGGCGGCATTTGAGAAACGAAAATCTCAAATTATAAGTTTGTATTTTATTTTAATTTAAGGGAGTGTTTGGGGGAGGAGGCTGGAGACATTATTTTTGGGTTGGAAAAAAGTTGTTTTGGAAAATGTTTTTAGGAGAAAAAACTGTTTGGGGTGAAAAAATAAAAAATTTTAAAATTTTTTTTAGAAAAAAAATATTAATATGGATATTGTTTCGTTCCTCTCGAAATTCTATGCAATTTAAAAAAAAATCTCATTTAGACTTGTATACATAAAGTTATGGACTTTTAAAGTTTAGAGTTTATTGTAGCGTTTTAGAGATGTAAATAGTAAAAAGTGGTGAAGTTTTGAAAAAAAGTTGGCTTTGGATGTTTGGAGAATGCAATCCAAACCCCCCCTAAGTGTGCCTATGATTCCTATGACAATCCTAAACTATTTTTTGATACCAGAATTGTCACATTCCAAAATATGAGATAGTGACGTGGAGGGGATATTCAAATAAACTAGGGAATCTTGAATCCCCAAGTCTATCATTTTTACTTTTAAAAATGTTTACCATTTTTAAATCACATGTTCAAATTATTCTAATGTAGTTTTTACTAAATGTTACCATTAAAGTTAAGATCTTACTCTAGTATCTTGCAGTATGGTCATCATGTCCCACAGATGCATAGTTGGATAAAACAAAATAAGTAAGCAATGCAAAAATAAAATTTATAATATACAGTCTTGAACATTTAAAAGTTTAATTACATACGCGGGTCTAAAAGTAAAAAAAACAAAACTCCAACTTCTAGTCTTTAGTTCCCAAGCTACAATTCCACAATAATCAAAACTTCTAACTACCTTATATTCTTAGGTGTTACCAGATTTTAAAAAACATGAGCAAAAGGCCCAGTTAGATACTTGTAAAGCATTTTGGAACCATTAGCTTTAACCAACTTAATAATAATAATAATAATAATAATAATAATAATATAACAATGCAATATAAGAATTTAAACATGAAATCATGGCAATGCAATTTGTGTCCCTAGATACATCTACAATCGTGTATAGTACTATGAGCCCCTTTACCATGCCAAAGTGTAATAAGTGATCTTTAATCAAGATATGCATTCTTCGCACGTGTGTGCTGGCTCTCAGATATAAACTTTAAACATCCAAATATCTTTATAAATTTTTTGGAAAATACGCATCACATATTAAAATATTATGTTTTATTTTATCAAATATCCACATTCAGATTATTTTTTATTTAATTTCTGAAATCATGACATATTCCGAAGTATCTTTATAAATTTTTTTTAAATAAACAAAATTTGGCCAATCATAAAACACAAAATAGGCTACAAGAAAGGGATTAGATTTCGTACTTCTTTAGTAAATTTGTATCCACTAATAACTTCTAATTCGAATGTCGAGTTAATCTTCTTCTCTATCTTCAGATGGAAGAGTACCTAAAACATAATTATAGATAATTTAATTATTTGTTTGAAAATTCCATACTCTTGATTACGATAAATTTGATTTATTAGTAAGACATTTGTTTTAATTTCAAAACATTATTTGATTTCAAAATTTGTAAAACATTTTATGAAAATTTTGACATGACCTTTTAAAATATTATCTACTCAAATATTCTAAAAACATCCTAACCTGTAAGAAAACATTTCCAAATCTTAGAACAATTTTAAATTAAATTCCAATTTAATTTAGTGAAAAGTTTCAAATACAAATTCCTAAATTTCTAGTTTTTAGTCTCAAGACTAAACCAAGATTTTAAATTAATAGGCTTATAGAGCATTTGTTTATAGTTTTGCATTTATATTACATTTAAGTATAATATAATTTTCATCTAAACATAAAAGTTTTACATATAAATACATTACTTTTCATCAATACCTCAAATTCATTTATTGTTCAAAAATATTTTAAAAATAATTTTTTTCAATTCACATCATATTATCTCTCTATCTTACTTTTCCTATCTACTTTTATCAATCACATCAACTTTTCAATTCTAAAATATAATTTAAATACTTTTAACCCAAATACACATTATATTCAAATGCAAATCAAATGCTTTTTATCCAAATATAAAATATATTCAATACATTATGTTTGAGCGCAATGCAAACACAATACGTTTACCAAACACCCCATTAATTATATATATGTGTTAATTTTTCTAAATTAATATTCAGATATGTACATATATATAGCACAATATATATAATTTATTGTTATTATTATTATTATTATTATTATTATTTTCCATATATGTATATATATATTTTTAGCTCGAGTTGATAATGCTCATTGTCGAGGGTAGCGGCGATGTAGTGGAGGGCCTGGCGGTGGCGACTGATGCTAGGACGATAGCACAGTGGTGATAAAGGTGAGATGGTGGCAGTTGGGTTGCGTGGATCTGGCAATGGGTGACACTGTCACAGCTAGTCCAACGAGGTAGATGTGGAGAACGGTGATATCTAGATAGTTGTGGATGTGGGTAGGCCGTTGGTTGCATGATCGGTAATTAGGTAGTTGTTGCAACAGCATAAGAGGTTTGATGAGCTCAAGTGAGATGGCGGTGGCGGCTGGGTCGATGGTAACATAAAGGGCGTGAGGGAAGGGAGGATAGAGAAAAAGGAGAGACAGTGAGTGAGTGAAAGTGGAAGAGAGCTCCGGAGTAAGAAGGAGAATGGAGAGTTTTGTAGTGAAGAAGAGGAAATGAAGAGGGAGAGTGAAAGAGATAGAGATCGGAGAGAGAGAGAGACTTAGAAATAGAGAGCTAGAGAATTGAAAAAAAAGATAAGTTTAGGGGGAGATTCTAGAGATAAGATATTTTGGGTTAAATTATTATTTTATGTAATACCCGAGAAAATTCATCATTCTCAGAGATATGCATATTGTATGCAATGTAATAATTTTATGTTTAAAAGTGCAAAATGAATGATTTGATACAATTTAGAATGCAATAAAATGTTCTAACAGTGTTAAAAGTTAGGAAATTCAGAGATAGAAATTTTTATCAAACCAAAATGTGAGGAACGGTATCAAATCGGCATCGAAAACCTTAGGAGGTGCCAAAAAATCACACTAAAAGACAAAAATGTTTGACCGAGATTTTTAACCAAATGGAAGAAGAATAAGGTAAACCGACTGCACCGGAGGTCTCAAGAACCCGCCGAGCCGATTCCGATGAAGTTTCTTCGGTTTGACTTTTTAGTAAAAAAAAAAATGACACAAATAATATAAATAGTAATCAAATATAATAATATAAAACACATGTGGTTAATTTAAGTGACACCACATATATGTCGTCATAAATTTATTATCCAAAAAGTAAGAGAAAGAATTAGGTAGATCCTAAGGCTAAGATTTGATATTACCTGGATCTAATAGCTTGAATTAAGCCAAAATTAACTTAATTTTATTTTAGTAAAAAGTTGGAAAGAATTAAGGGAGTAGGTGTCAAAATCTTATAGGAGGAAAGGTGAATTAATTTGTTTCCCTTAGTGATAAGAATGGATCGGATTGGGAAGAAAGAGAGAGCTGAAATATTTCACCATTTGTGCAGTCCCTTCGTCCCCTGTGCAGCCAAGAAAAATAGTGTGTGTCCCTCCCCCTAACCAAACTTTTTCTTCAAAATTTTCACATCAAACTTCAACCACCATCTTCAAGGAGCAAGAGGATCTTTTTGGTGACAAGGTAATCATAAATTTCTTAATTTTCTTGTGAATTTTTGAGCAAAAATTCGTGACCACTAAGTGTAAGATGAATGATGAAAATTTGATTTGAAACTTAATGGATTTGATTGATATATTAGTGAGAAAAGTTGGTTGTGAAAATTAGTGTGCTTGGTGTTCTAAAGTAAAAATTTTGAGGCATGTTTTTAAGCAAAATAAAGGGCTGCATATGTAGTATGATGAATTGATTTGTTGTTGGTTAATGGTTTAAAAAAAAGGAATTGGCATGTGAAGTTATTAGGAAGATTTATGTAAAAGAAATTTGGGAATAATTATGTGAACAAAATGGGATGATATAAGTTTTATGATAGAAATGTTATTTTGGATAATGTTGTTATATGAGCATTTTACGTAAAACTTTTAGAATGTTTTACATAAAATTAAGTCTCTGGTATAGTATGTGGTAGATGAATTAGGATAGATGGTTTTGAGGCGTTTTCTAAATGCCGGGAACCTAGAAAATTAGTGGAAATACTGCCAAAAATTTTAAGAATGATACTAATAGGTATTTTGAGAAAATGAGGAGCAAACTAAGGTTAAGGTTAAAACCTAAGCCTTTAGTAACTTAAGATGGAGAAAAGGAATACGGACGTTTTAAGGATTAGTGAAACGTCTATTTGGGATTTCAAAATGTGAGAAAAAGAGCATTAACGATTGTGTGATTGTTGAAATAGTGTCACTCGAGTAACATGATAGGGTAAATCAAGAAACTTTCTGAAAATGCTTGGAATAGACCGAAAGTGTCTTAGAATACCCTAGATAAACTTTTAAGGACCAAAACTAAGATTTTTAAGGCTAAAAACTAAGTTTTGTACAGTACACGGGTGTGTACAAGAATACACAGGCGTTAGTAGGAAGAAATTTTGAACACGCCGAGCATACGGTCAGGAACACAGCTATGTAATGGAAAAATTAATCACCCAAGGATTACATGGCTAGAAACACGGCCGTGTATTAGACCATGTATGTATGTGAAAATATACAGAATACACAGGTAGGAACACGCTTAGGTACACGGTCATGTAATGAAAATATCAACCACCAGAGAGTTATATGGCTAAGAACACAGCCGTGTATATGCGCAAAAATATACAGGTCACACGGGCAGGCTACACGACCATGTAGTGAGACAATTGATCAACCTGAGAGTTACACGGCCATGGACACGGTCATATATTAGACCGTATACATAGGAAAGTTACACGACCATGTTACACAGCCATGTATGAAAGGACTTTAGTGATCAAAGAGTTACAGGGCCATGGACACGGCCGTGTATAAGACTGTGTACAAGTTACACGGTCATGTTACACGGCCATATAGGAAAGAATTAATTGGTCAGGGAGGTACATGGTCATAAATACGGTCGTGTACCAGACCGTATACTATTTATAAGTAAATTTTAATGACATTTCTGATGAAAAGGTAGATGAAATGAATAGGCAACAGTTATAAATAACAATGGAATATTAACAAATAATATTTGGTTTGTAGGAAGCCAATTGGGAAGCAATAAAGGAACGTCGGAGGAATCAAAAAAGTTGAGTTTAGCTCAATTATAGTAAGTACAGACATTTAATTGTCCACCCACAAACTAACTTGTTTGACTGACTGACTTTTTTGATGTGATGTTGTGTTAAGAGCTTAGATGGTCATAAAAGGAAGAAAGAAATGTTCTTGGGATGAGTTTAAGAAATAAGAAATAAAAGAAAGAAAGATAATAAAATTGAAAACTTAAGTGTTGGCATACCGGCCTCTCGTAGGTGAGGTTTTGTGTTATGACTCCCACTACAGTGGAATGCTACCTCCCGTAGGTGAGGTTAATGGCAAAAAAAAAAAAAAAAAAAATTAAAGATTGACCGTGTGGTAGGTTGGTGGGTCGCTCCCCCTTTCTCCCACTGGTTTGCGCGCATTAGGTACGTCCAACACAAGGCCTGCAAGAGAAAGTAAAAAGAAAAGAAAAAAAAAAGAAGAGAATAAAGAAAGGAAAGAAATGAAGTGTGGCGGCCCGCCCTGCTGTAGAGGCTCTACAGTACTATTACAGTCAACTCTGTAGTTAACCGCAATAGTCTGTAGGCCTCTAAGGTCGCAGGCAATCATGCTGAACTGTAACCTGCTTGCTGATTTTGCAGAATAAATTTTTTTTCTTTAAATTCATAAACTGTTCGAGAATGTGATAAGGAAATCATGTTAACAAAATAACATGTGCATGGATCATGATTCCCCTATCACATGATCTTAACTTGAAAACTTGTCTCTTTTGAAATTACATTTCAAAACTATACAGCGGAAGACTTAAGGGTGACCAAATCCCTCGCCCAATCCTCCCCAGCATGCATCTCCCCTGTTCGTCGTCTACCGTATACTACTGGTGAACAGGCCTCTTACTTGCAATATGTGAACAAACTGATGAGCTATGGGCTCAGTAAGTTTAAATATAAAAACATGAAACTAACATGCTGTACTGCTGCGCTCATGCATGAACTGGACTCTGGGACCATACTCGTGGCTGAAGGTTTAGTCTTAGGACATTATCTGTTATTAAGCTCTGGTTTTGGGCCCCTGATTGGTCGTACCGACATGTTAGTACAACTGGGAGTGGTACTTTAGTGCTGACCTCCTCAGTCTTAACTGATGCTAAACATGAAAACCTCCCCGTGGGTCGAGAGGCCGATACGCCAATAACTGGTTTAATTACCATCTTGCTGGTGTTCCAACTGGGTAGCATACTGATTGCCCCCACAGTCGGAACCTATTACATGAATTACTGGGATGTGAATTTTTTTAACATATTAGGGTGCCTTGTGCACCTACCTGTTTTCGTGTTCTGGTTACCTGACTGACATATGTATTGGAACATGCAACTCTACATGCATGACATAAACTGACCTGTGCTGACATGAGACTGACATGAATATCATGATATAGACAATCAATGTCTAACAAACACGTCATACAATATACATAACATCATAATATAACAAGCTTGTCCACGTTGTAGTCAGGACAATGCTTGAACTTACAGAAAGTCCGCTAGCGTAAGCCTCTGTTACTCTGGGACTGTTGATTCGGGGTCTCTGGCTTGAACTCCTATAAAAGGAATAATCACTGGTTATTTCCAATACTCATCTTATACTGGAAATATTGCAAAACATGAAAATTTTCATTTCTAGACTCTTTTTTTTTTTTTTTTAACTCTATGGCTTTGAACACGCCCTCCTACACGGGCGTGTCTCTACCCGTGTACCTCTCTGGACTTACAAGCCTGGTCATGTGCTTCGTGGAACATGGCCGTGTATACTTACACGGGTGGATATACGACCGTGTTACTGGCCGTGTACTCCTCTGGACTCTTACACGGTTACTTACACGGCCATGTTTCTGACCGTGTTTTCTTACTGCCTAACATGGCTTGCTACACGCCTTCCCTTGACCGTGTGCCCCTTGACACGGCCCTATACACAGCCGTGTTCTTGGCCGTGTACCTCTCGGGTCTGATTTTTCTTGCAACACAGTCGTGTGGATGGGCATGTTCAGGCCCGTGTACTGAACACGCCCTTGTACACGCCCGTGTTCATACCAGAATCAAGATTCTGGGTCCAAACTGCTCTGTTCTGATTTCCTAAGGCTTTTATGGCCTTTGTTCTACTTCTTACCCTCGAAATCGATCTCCATAAGATCGTTTCAAGGTATCTATTACATTTCTACTATCACAAATCCATGATTTCATAAGTAAAATTTCACATTTTGCTCAATTACAACTCTTGACTCAACTTTTGAAAAATCTGTACTTTTGTGAAGAAATTTCACTAAACTTAGTTTTCTAAACCATCAACTCATGGATTCATGTTTGAAAACATCTAGACTCGAACCATGTTTCGATTTTAACCGAAAATCTCAACACAATTCACTCACATTCTCTTCTTTTCCTCTCAAAACCCCAGATTTTCCCCAAGAAAAATGTGAGAAACTAGGGTTTACCTTGCTTCGAATCTTGTGAGTTTCTTGCTGCTGATTCATGGCTGAATTTCAAACAATCTACTGCTGGAACAGGAGAAAAAAATCTGAACTTTTTGGATTTCCCTTTTCTTCTCTCTTTTCCTTTCTCGGTTTCTTTCTCTCTCTTTCTCTTTCTCTTTCTCTTTCTTTCTTTTTTTCCTTCTTTCTGTTTCTTTCTTTCTTTCCGCCGGCTGCTTAGCAGCTAGGGGATTAATTTGCCCCCTTTTTGCTCACGTGCCTCTCACTCTCTCCCTTACTTTCATTTTTCTTTTTTTTTTTGAAAATGCAAGGGCTTGTTTAACTAGTCTTTTGTCCATTGATCAATGTGGCTCACTTGTGTGCCATTGATCTCTTAATATGTATTTTTCACATACTTTTCTATTAAATTTTAAAACTTAGCTTTTAACTATTTTCATTAATTCATTGTCAAATTTTGATTAAAACTTAATTAATCAAAATTTTCCTCTGCTCCGTATTCTGTAACATGTCTCACTATAAATGTACATTTATTTACATATTCTGTACAATATTTTCGAGAACGTAGATTTCTCGGTTATCACATTCACCCCCCTTATAAGATTTTCGTCCCCGAAAATTTAGAACAAGTGAGGGTATGAACGTCTCATCTCATCTTCTCTCTCCCACGTAGCCTCTTCAACGTTGTGATTTCTCCACAATACTTTGACTAGTGGGATGGTCTTGGTTCTCAGTACCTTTTCTTCTCTAGCCAGTATCTGAACTGGTTGCTCTTCATAGGTCAAATCCTCATGGACTTGGACTGGTTCATGTTGTAGCACATGAGATGGATCTGACATATACTTTCTGAGCATGGAGACATGGAATACGTTGTGTACTGTTGACAGCTCAGGAAGTAATGCCAACTTGTAGGCAACCTTCCCAATGCATTTGATAATCTCATAAGGTCCAATGTACCTTGGACTCAGTTTTCCCTTCTTACCAAATCGCATGATCCCCTTCATGGGTGACACTTTCAGAAATATGAAGTCCCCTTCCTTGAATTCCAGGGATTTCCGTCTTCTGTCTGCATAGCTCTTCTGTCTGCTCTGAGCACTCTTCATTCTTTGCTGGATCTTGACAACTACATCGCAAGTTTTCTGTATGAAATCTGTTTTATGCAGTTGTTTTTCCTTCAGATCATACCAGTGGATGGGTATCTGCACTTTCTTCCATACAGAGCCTCATAAGGTGCCATCTTGATGGAAGCTTGGTAACTGTTGTTATATGAGAATTCCACTAGTGGCAGCTTCTCATTCCAAGCTCCTGGAAAATCCATAACATATGCTCGGAGCATATCCTCCAAACTCTGGATAGTCTGTTCTGATTGTCCATCTGTCTGAGGATGGAAGGCTGTACTGAACCTCAATTCTATGCCCATGGCTCTTTGCACACACTCCCAAAAGTTTGAAGTGAATCGTGCATCTCTGTCAGATACTATGGACTTTGACACATCATGTAACCTGATAATGTGATCTACATAAAGATGTGCCAACTTCTCCAATGAGTAAGTGATCTTTATTGGTATAAATCTGGCTGTCTTTGTTAATCTGTTCACGATTACCCAAATGGCATCGTGTCCTCCTCTTATTTTGGGTAACCCTACCACAAAATCCATGGTAATGTTCTCCCATTTCCATTCTGGAATCTCCAGAGGTTCTAACTTCCCTCCAGGATGCTGATGCTCAGCCTTAATTCTTTGACAAGTAAGGCACTTACTGACAAATCTTGCAATGCCTCCTTTTATCCCTTTCCACCAAAACTGTAGCTTTAAATCTTGGTACATCTTGGTGGCTCCAAGATGTACTGAGTATAGCGTCTTATGAGCTTCTGACATGATTCACCTTCGTAGCTCTTCATCTGCTGGCACATGAATTCTCCCCTGATACATGATTAATCCATCTGTAGACATCTCTTCCTGAGAGTCTGTCAGACTTGAATCTTGCTTCTGAGCTTCTTTGATATCATCAAACAATGATGACTTCAGCTGTAGTGCTGACAACTTTCCTGCTATCAGTTCTAGCTTGAGCAAATGAACCTCCTGCTACAATGGTTTTGGCAACCTGTCAATAGGCAACTGCTGTGGAACTGTAGCTTTTCTGCTCAAAGCGTCTGCTACTCCGTTGGCTTTTCCTGGGTGAAAAAGGATCTCACAATCATAATCCTTCACCAACTCCAACCATCTTCTTTGCCTTATGTTTAACTCCTTCTGTGTGAAGAAGTATTTTAGGCTCTGATGATCTGTGTAAATCTGGCACTGCGCTCCATACAGATAGTGTCACCAAATTTTAAGTACGAACACTACTGCAGCGAGTTTTAGATCGTGGGTGGGGTAATTCTTCTCATTGTCTTTTAGTTGACGTGAAGCATAAGCAATTACTTTGCCACCTTGCATCAATACTGCTCTCAAACCCACTTTTGAAGCATCACTGTATATCTCATACTTCTCCCCTTCAGTAGGGAGTGTGAGGATCGGCGTGCTGGTCAGCCGTCTCTTCAGCTCTTGGAAGCTTCTTTCACACTCATCTGTCCATATGTACTTCTTTTCCTTACGTGTGAGGGTGGTGAGAGGTGCCGCTAATCGTGCAAATCCCTCCACGAATCTCTTGTAATAGCCAGCTAACCCTAAGAAACTGCGTATCGCTGTTACACTCTTAGGTGCAGGCCATTTGTTGATTGCTTCCACCTTGCCTGGATCTACTGCAATTCCCTCCTTGGATACTACATGTCCGAGGAAATGCACTCTGTCTAGCCAGAACTCACATTTTGAGAATTTGGCATAGAGCTGATGCTCTCTCAGCTTCTGAAAAACAACTCTTAACTGGGCTTTATGCTCTGCATGAGTCTTTGAATATGCAAGGATGTCATCTATGAACACAATGACAAACTTGTCTAGATACTCCTTGAAGACTCTGTTCATCAGGTCCATGAAAGCGGCTGACGCGTTGGTTAACCCAAAACGGCATTACTAGAAACTCATAATGCCTATAATGGGTTCTGAAAGCTGTCTTGGGAACGTCATCTTCCTTGATTCTTAGCTGATGATATCCTGATCTCAAATCAATCTTTGAGAACACTGCTGCACCCTTGAGCTGATCGAACAGGTTATCAATCCTAGCATCTACCTGTGGAGCTCTTTCTTGCACTACTGGATGCATTTCTGATGGACTTTCGTAGCTCAGTCTGAGTGCATGTACTTGTGATTGTTGTGGACGTGAAGAGTTTGCTCCTAATACTGATACTGACTAGCAATTCATGGGGTAATTCTTGATGAAGTGGCCCTCCTTTCCACACTGAAAACAGGCAGTCATGCCAGCTTTGCACTGACCCACATGTTTCCTCCCACAATTTGGACAGGTGGGGTTACTTAGAGCTGTGGTAGTGCTAGTCTTCTGTGACTGGCTTCTGTTGTCTTGTCCTTGGGTTCCCTGGAAATTGCCCTTTCTCTTCTGTTGGGACTGAGGGCCTAGATGACTGGACTGTTCTGGTCTTGTACTCTGACTACCCTTACTGTGTTGTCCAGGTTGAGAGGCCTTAGCCAAGATCTTTTCTTTCTTCCTGGCTTCCCAGACCTTTTCCTTTTCCTCTTTCTGTCAAGCTAGATGATACTCTGCCCTCAAAACATGACTAACACAGTCGGCTACTGAAACTGGCAAAAATGGGCCAACGTCAATCAAAGTAGAGATCTCAGGCCTGAACATGCCTATCATCTTCTGTATCTTCTCCCTCTCTGTAGGCATCATATATAGACATAAGCAGGAGAGCTGATCAAATCTCCTGCAAACCTCACTAACTGACATGTCACCCTGTTGTAACTCTGTAAATTCTTTCTGCTGGGGTGGGAGTGATGCAGGATCATAATATTTTTGGTTGAACTCCTCCAAGAACTCCGCCCAGGATATTGTGGTCACGTCCCTCCTCATGCAGACTGTGTCCCACCAAAATCTTGCATCCTTCCTTAGAACAAAGGATGCGCACATGACTTTTTCTTCATCTGTGAGTCTCATAAACTCCATGATCATCTGTATTGAGGAAAACCAATCCTATGCTTCTAGAGGATTTGTTGAACCCTCAAATTCTGGAGGCCTCATCATCCGAAATCTCTCATATAACGGCTCTGGATTCGCCCTAACCGGTGGTTCCTGAACCACTTCTGGTGCCGCTGGTGGCACTACTCGTTCTGCTTCTGCTGCTGGTTGTGCAGGAGTCCCTACTGATCCCTGCCCTTTTTCTAACTGTTCTAGTCTGTGTCTCAACTCTGTATTTTCTCTCATCTGGTTTTCTAGAAGAGCTTGCATCTCTTCTAGTCGTTGAGTTAGAGATGGGCGTCCCCTTCTCCTCCTTTGGCCTTGGCCTTGGCCTTGATTTTCCATCGTGCTACTTTTATCCTATAGTCACACGATGAACTTGTGTTAGATCCTGTATAAAAAGGATCCACATGATTTCTTGTATTATCATAACATCATATACTTACTACAAAGTATAGGGCTCTACAGACCTTTACTTTCATGCATAATTAGCTACTTATATTAATATAAACTTAACTTACTTAGATCAGCGAACAGGACATGCACAGAGTCAGGCGAGATATGGTCAACCAATTTTTCTGATAATACCAACTGTGCTACAGTAAGTATTCTAAACTAGACCCATTTTAAAACTTGGGCTCTGATACCAAATGTGTCTACGTTTGGTATCCTAAACTGAACCCATCGTAAAAACTTCGTTCTGATATCAACTGTGGCTACGGTTGGTATCCTAAACTAGACTCGTCGTAAAACCCTTCTCTGATACCAACTGTGGCAGCCCGCCCTGCTGTAGAGGCTTTATAGTGCTATTAGAGTCAATTCTGTAGTTAACCACAATAGTCTGCAGGCCTCTAGGGTCGCCGGCAATCATGCTGAATTGTAACCTGCTTGCTGATTTTGCGGAATAAATTTTTTTTTTCTTTAAATTCATAAACTGTTCAAGAATGTGATAAGGAAATCATGTTAACAAAATAACATGTGCATGGATCATGATTCCCCTATCACATGATCTTAACTTGAAAACTTGTCTCTTTTGAAATTACATTTCAAAACTGTACAGTGGAAGACTTAAGGGTGACCAAATCCCTGGCCCAATCCTCCCCGGCATGCATCTCCCCTGTTCGTCGTCTACCGTATACTACTGGTGAATAGGTCTCTTACCTACAACATGTGAACAAACTGATGAGCTATGAGCTCAGTAAGTTCAAACATAAAAACATGAAACTAACATGCTGTACTACTGTGCTCATGCATGAACTGGACTCTGGGAACATGCTCGTGGTTGAAGGGTTAGTCTTAGGACATTATCTGTTATTAAGTTCTGATTTTAGGCCCCTGATTGGTCGTACCGATATGTTAGCACAACTGGGAGCGGTACTTTAGTGCTGACCTCCTCAGTCTTAACTGATGCTAAACATGAAAACCTCCCCGTGGGTCGAGAGGCCGATACGTCAATAACTGGTTTAATTACCATCTTGCTGGTTTTCAACTGGGTAGCATACTGATTGCCTCCATAATCGGAACCTGTTATATGAATTACTGGGGTGTGAATTTTGTTAACATACTAGGGTGCCTTGTGCACCTACCTGTTTTCGTGTTCTGGTTACCTGACTGACATGTGTATTGGAACATGCATGACATGAACTGACCTGTGCTGACATGAAACTAACATGAATATCGTGATGTAGACAATCAATGTCTAACAAACACGTCATACAATATACATAATATCATAATATAACAAGCTTGTCCACGTTGCAGTCAGGACAATGCTTGAACTTACAGAAAGTCTGCTAGCGTAAGCCTCTGCTGCTCTGGGACTGCTGATTCGGGGTCTCTGGCTTGAATTCCTATAAAAGGAATAATCACTGGTTATTTCCAATACTCATCTTATACTGGAAATATGACAAAACATGAAAATTCTCATTTCTAGACTCTTTTTTTTTTTTTTTACTCTCTGGCTTCGAACACGCCCTCCTACACAGGCGTGTCTCTACCCGTGTACCTCTTTGGACTTACAAGCCTGGTCGTGTACTTTGTGGAACATGGCCGTGTATAGTTACACGGGTGGATACACGGCCGTGTTACTGGCCGTGTAATCCTCTGGACTCTTACACGGTTACTTACACGGCCATATTTCTGACCATGTTTTCTTACTGCCTAACATGGCCTGCTACACGCCTTCCCTTGACCGTGTGCCCCTTGACATGGTCCGATACACGACCGTGTTCTTGGCCGTGTATCTCTCGGGTCTGATTTTTCTTGCAACACGGTCGTGCGGATGGGCATGTTCGTGGCCGTGTACTGAACATGCCCTTGTACACGCCCGTGTACACGCCCGTGTTCATACCAGAATCAAGATTCTGGTTCCGAACTGCTCTACTCTGATTTCCTAAGGCTTTTATGGCCTTTGTTCTACTTCTTACCCTCGAAATCGATCTCCATAAAATCGTTTCAAGGTATCTACTACATTTCTACTATCACAAATCCATGATTTCATAAGCAAAATTCCACATTTTGCTCAATTACAACTCTTGACTTAACTTTTGAAAAATTTACACTTTTGTGAAGAAATTTCACTAAACTTGGTTTTCTAAACCATCAACTCATGGATTCGTGTTTGAAAACATCTAGACTCGAATCATGTTTCGATTTTAACCAAAAATCTCAACACGATTCACTCACATTCTCTTCTTTTCCTCTCAAAACCCTAGATTTTCCCCAAGAAAAACGTGAGAAACTAGGGTTTACCTTGCTTTGAATCTTGCGAGCTTCTTGCTGCTGATTCGTGGCTGAATCTCGAACAATCTGCTGCTGGAACAGGAGAAAAAAATCTGAACTTTTTGGATTTCCCTTTTCTTTTCTCTTTTCCTTTCTCGGTTTCTTTCTCTCTCTTTCTTTTTCTCTTTCTCTTTCTTTCTTTCTTTCCGCCGGCTGCTTAGCAGCTAGGGGATTAATTTGCCCCTTTTTTGCTCATGTGCCTCTCACTCTCTCCCTTACTTTCATTTTTCTTTTTTTTTTGAAAATGCAAGGGCTTGTTTGGCTAGTCTTTTGTCCATTGATCAATGTGGCTCACTTGTGTGTCATTGATATCTTAATATGTATTTTCCACATACTTTTCTATTAAATTTTAAAACTTAGCTTTTAACTATTTTCATTAATTCATTGTCAAATTTTGATTAAAACTTAATTAATCAAAATTTTCCTCTGCTCCGTATTCTGTAACATGTCTCACTATAAATGTATATTTATTTACATATTTTGTATAATATTTCCGAGAACGTAGATTTCTCGGTTATCACATAAAGAAAATAGTATGACAGAATAAGATATGATCTATAGAACAATGAAAACGGTTTAACAAAGGAGACGGAACATAGTGAGACTAACCCTAGTTACCTCATACCTAAGCTAGTTTACATGTATATTTGTACTTACTGAGCTTTAACTCACTGGTTTGTTTGTGATGTAGGTGATAAGTGTAAGCAGCTGGCGAAATGAGAAGAAAATTATATGATGGACTGATGGGCAGATTCCCGAGAATGTCATAGACAGAGAAGTAGACCCATTATGTTTCTGACTATTGGAAGATTTTACAAAATGTAAAAAGTAGAACAGTATGAATGTAAAGTATATGTACAAAGAATTTATAGAACAAGAATAAATGTATTTTTGAAAATGTATATATATAAAAAAAATTTTAGTTTTTTAAAATAAATTATTAAATTGAAAAGTGATTTTTTAAACATGTTTCCCGCACTTTGTAAAAACGAGATTATAATACGCAAGTGTAAGAAGAAAAGAAAGCAGTTGACGGCCTGGACGAGCTGAGTGGGTCGGCGTTGTCATAATCGTAAAATTTTACTGTTTCTAGAAATTTAATATAACTTGTGTACTCTATGATTTTCATGTGAAAAACTGTAAAATATATGTTTTAATATTATTTAGAAGGCACAAAAATGTTCGGACAGTGCAGACAAGAGTGTGCTCAGAAACGGGAAATTTTACCAAAGCGAAATCGGACGAATTATGCCTTTTCGATTTCAAAAATTTTGATAATATACTGTAAACTACTAAAAAACGAAATACTTACGGTATTGATTTTTAGGCAAACTGGAGCGAAATAAAGAAAACCGATCGAGCGGACAGTCTCAGGAACTCATCTACGCGATTTCAGTATAAAAATTTTCAGTTTGACTTTTGGTCAAAATTTTGACTCCATATATATAAGGAGTCAAAGATTGGATGTTTACCTTTAAAAGGAAGTAAGAATACATTC
The DNA here is from genome assembly GCA_035233585.1 of Antiaris toxicaria. Taxonomy (NCBI): domain Eukaryota; kingdom Viridiplantae; phylum Streptophyta; class Magnoliopsida; order Rosales; family Moraceae; genus Antiaris; species Antiaris toxicaria. The sequence goes on along the minus strand of CP141158.1, from coordinate 43,613,716 downwards.
AAATCCAAGGGCTAGGGTTTAAAGTCAAGAAAAATCAATGGTTAAGATGGAAAGTCAACTAGAAAAAGTCAAAGGAAGTTTAAGCAAAATTCTAGAGGGTTCTAGGGTTGAAAAGTGGCGGATTTTGGGGCCAAAAATAGATAAAAATCTGGCCATTTTTGTCTAATTGCAAAACAGGCCCTAAACAGTAGAAAAATTACATAAAAAGTTTGCTAAAATACCCTTAAATCCTTTGCAATTTGGTCCCTCCTTTTTGGCTGTTTATATGCACGGTTTTAGGCCATTAGAAACCAGAAAAAAATTCTGGTTTTCAGCCATTAGAGAAGCCGTGTATCTCCCCCATTGAAAGCTCAAAAATTTCTTCAAGATTTGGCCAAGAAAGAGTGAAAAATTCATCACAAGGTTCAAATTATCAAGCAAGCAAGGTAATCCTTCATTTTGGCATCATTTCTTCTTGTTTTTCATGAAGAAAAACCGTGTATTATGGACTGATTTGAAGTGAGAAAAAAATCAGTTTTTGTTTCATTGATTTATGCTTGAAAGTGTGTAAATGGTGAATGATTAAAACAAGTATGAAATCATGAGTAAGAAAATCAAGTTATATGTGTGTTTTTCCTTCACCAAACTGTGGAATATTAGGGTTTGGAATGATGAAATTTTCATGTTGTTTTGTTTGATTTTGATGTTGAAAATCATGTGGAAATGTGAAGGAGGAAATAGATGAAATGAGATTGAAAAACACTAAATGTTAGTGTTATTTTTCAATTCAAAACCGTGGGAAAGAAAGGAAGAAAAAAATGAGATTTTGTGTTGATTGTGTATGATAGATGTGATGTTGAAAAAATGAGATTTTGTGTTGATTGTGTATGATAGATGTGATGTTGATTTTGTGTAGAAAACAAGAAAGTAAAATGGAAATGAAAACAAAATGTTGAGGTTGATTTTCCAAGGAAAATCCATGGAATAATGTGTGGAATTTTGAAGAGTTATGTTAGGGTTTTGTGGTGAAAAATAAATATGTTGATGTAGAAAACAAATAAGGAAAATTTAAGTTATAAAATAAAAATTTTTGTTTAGGGTTTTTGAGGAAAAAATCGTGTGTGAGTTTAGTAGAAAATGAGAAAATTTTGTTAAGTTATGGTAATGTGTGAGTTGAGTATGAAACCGGGCCTAAAAGTGATAAAGAACGGGTTGAAATCCCGTTCAAAACGAGCAAGTTTTGTGATGAAATTTTACGTATAAAGTTTGTAACTTTTACGTAAAATTAAGTTTGTGGAATAGTACTTGGCAGGGTAGAATAGGATAGATGGTTTCGAGGCATTTCCTAAATGCCAGGAACCTAGAATTTCAGCAGAAATGTTGCCGAAATTTTCAGAACGTCCGAAGAGCAATTTGGTAAACAAGAGATAAAAGTAAGGTCGGGAACTGAAAACCCGAGCTCCCTCGGAAACCTAAGCTCGAGAAAAGAATAAGGAATGATTACATAACTTGTAAAACAGTCATTTAAGGTCTCGAAAGACTAGAAAAATGAGAAACTACCCTGAGGGTTGGAATAGTATCACCCGAGGATTTCTCGGTCTATAATCCCGTCAAGGACAAAATGATCATTTTGACCAAAAAGTTCAGAAAAGTGATATTAAAGCCCGGAATAGTTTTTCATGCAGCAGAATAATTCTAGAATTTAAAATATGAATCCTAAAATGAATAATTAAGAATTTCAATTAGAAATTTTATACTTTTACTATATTTTAGATGTGAAGTGAATAGTAAAAATAACTGCAATTTATTTCGATTATAGGAAAGCAACCAAAAGGTGAGTTAAGGAAACCGGTTGACTTAGGAAAGGAATCGCTAGTGAAATAACGGTAAGTTCAGACATTTATTTGTCTACAGCATGAATTTACTCAGTATGCTTATGTGATATAGATGATAGAAATTTAGTAGTCAGGTGCGGTAGGCACACTAACATAAGATATAAAATCTTAAGAAAACTACAGAATAAATTACAGAGAGTTCCAGACCCAGGAGGCAGCATAATTGCCACCGGTCAGGAACCACCAGAAACTCAATAATTAAATCAGTATTGGCGTACTGGCCTCCCAAACAGGTGGAGGTTTTTCAGATTTCAGTTACAGTTATATTAAGACTCCAAACTGCTGGTGATACATCCCGGGTTTGGATGTCTGATATATTCAGACTGTACAGGATTGGCCAGTGGGTCGCTCCCCAAAGTCCCTCTCAGTTATGCACGTACTACTGTACGACCAATTCAGGGGCCCAATAACAGAATTCAGTAATAGATAAAGACTTAACATTTCAGAACATTCATAATTGAGCATAAAATGTACTAACAGTCTATGCAGTAGCTTAGATACCAGTTGACGTGAATAGTATCGATCAAAGTCAACCTTACTATTCATGGTCAAAAGTCAAAGTTACTATTTATGTGAATAGTGCTTTTCCTGATTGTGTGATTTATGTTCTTGCATGTATGTTTGAACTTACTGAGTTTGTCACTCACCAGTTTATTCATGTTACAGGTAAGAAACTTGTACACCAGTAGACAGAGGATGGACGAGGGGCGGGATTGCATCTGCCTCCAGGGTTGGGCGAGGGGAATGGTCCTGCAACTGTGTGCCACTGAGCAGATTTTGAGAGTTGTTTTGAGAGCAGATTTTGGAATGATATTTTAAAAATACATTATGATGTAAATTATGTACAACCAGTATAATAGTAGTATATCCTATGTTTTAAGTTGCTTATATTTTTACAGTTTATAGTTACCAACAGTTTAAAAAAAAAATCCCTTGGTTTCATATTAATAATCATTTTAATTACAAATAGTAATTTAACAAGAATAAGTTACAAGTAGGTGCCGGCAACCCATTGAGGTAACAGTCTACCATAGTGGACTTTAGAGCTCTACTATGCTAGTACTGTAACCTCAATTCAGGGCGAGGTGCCACAAGCGTCACAACATTTTATTAATTTATATTTTTTTCTATGGAATTTTCTAGGGTAAAGATATTTAGATTAGTTAATTAATATTTTATTTAATTTTTATTATTTATTTTAACTTTGGGGTAAAAATATAATTTTGTAAAAATTAAGAGAAAATTTGTAGAATTTTCAAAATTTGTCAAAATGACCGAAAAAATCGTCAAATTGATTTTAAATACATCAAACGTTTTAAATAACAATGAAAGTTAAAACTTGTTGGCACACTAATGCTTGAATTACTTCATACACATGTGAAATTTATACTCAAAAGATTTCGTAACGTGATACACTAGGCCATCAAACCAGCGTGACCATCACGAACCACTAGCACACTAGACAAATGTAACCAGCATAAAAGCTGGACTACCAAACTAGCATGGAGGTTAGCTTACCAGACTAGAGCGACCAATGTGGACCACTGGGCCACCGGACCTGCGATCGGTCCATCGGGCTCTACGTGGCTTGCTGAACAATAACATCCTTAGATCATGCACATGGCGACCGTACGAACACAATACCAAGCAATGTCTACCAAGCAACGTCAACCAAGACAAGCTAGATTCAACCAGAGTCTATTTTCAATCTTCGTCGATTCTCAACCTTCACTTGAATTGACTGGTTAATGTGGCATTTGCTTTACCATTTGATACTAGTACTAACACTTGTACCTACTCTTGCCCCTACTACCCAAGTAGTGGGGCATGTGGCATCAGCCCAATCAGCACCAAATATCATTACATCTGACATGGGTTAACCCATCAAGATTGACCCAAGGGACCTTAACTGGTGGAAAATATCTATAAATGGAGTAGTGCCTCACTCCCTCAGGTGTAGATTACATTCTTTGCCTAAACTTTATCTCTTTGCTTGCTTTTTACTAACTTTAGTATTGTAGTACCTTTGGCAAACACCTAATCGGTGTCCCCCTTACTTTGAAGTGTTCTTCTCTATTTTGCTAGTAACTAAGTGAGGTAGGTCTGCACCTGACCAATCATGTCAAGTGATTCCATTGTGTCAAGTTTTTGGCATCAACATAGACAATTCCACTGGTCAAATTAACCAACCAACTACTCTGTTGAGATTAATTTTTTATGAAGGTTTCTTGGTTCGGGTTATGAAAAATACACCCCTTACGATATTATGATAAAAATGTCAGTCGTTTAATTATAGGTTTAAGTACATATTTTTTCTTAGGAAATTTTATGGTAAAAATTTTTGAAGCTGAGAAGATTATACTGCTAAGGTGTGACTAGACCTTCTTGAACGTTTGTTTTGTTTTGTTTTGTTTTTTGTTTTTTTGTTTTTAAGTGAAATGGTGAGGATGTTCAATCAGAGTGATTAGAGACAAACGAATTAGGTTGTCATCTGTTAAATCACTCATCCTACGTTAAGCTCCTCAGTCAAATTTACTAACAAAAAAATAAAAAAGGTTTATTCGAAAAGCGAAAAGTGAAATAAAGAATGCACGCAGACATTAAAAATAATAACAAAAAACCTAATAAACAAAACGAATCCGCCAAGAGACTAATGAACAGATGAGGAAAATATATTTCTCAAGAAAAAATTGGAAAACAACTCGTTAATAGTTGAAGGCTTTGAATACGTTGTAATAATTAATGCATACATTGTAATTAATTGATCAATGACGTGTTTTCTCCAAGAGCACAAGCTTCATATCCATCTCCTATATATGTCTATTTAAAACTATTTATGTCCATTTAAAGCCGTTTAGGAAAAATAAAAAATAAAAAGAAAAAAAATCCATTAAAGCGGTCCTGGAAAAGTCGATTGGAAAGGGTGTGCTTTATCTTTATGCCTAAAAGTCACCGACAGGTATTGCGAGTCCCTCAATGGATTCTCAGCTGGAAGTCCACTTTTATAAATCTCTATTCAACTAGTAAAGTCAAGCACTGAGCAGGTAATATTTTCAGTAAAGCAATTTCGTGATACATAGTTCGGGTATTTTACTAATAACTACACTTGACTCCAGTCCACCTATCATCACTGTCCATTTAAAATCTCTCAGTTACGATCGCTAACACACGTATCCGACAAACAGACGTTTCACAGACCTTTTAAATATATATAGCGATAGAGAGCAATTTGAATTAGATAGAGGTGCAAATTAGACGGCCTGGCCTGGATTGCCCTAATGGGGTTTTTTGGAAAATCGGGTCTGGCATGATCCGACTCTCATAAATGGTCGGCCGAGTTTAGCCTGTCTGAATTTTGAAAACATAAGCCCTGCCAAGCTTAGCCCGTCTTAAATGGTGGGAAACACGTTTTTCTCCCCCTTTTTTTTTTTTTTTTTCAATGTAGAGCAGTATAACATCAAATTCTCAACGTATTTTAAGCGAGATTCATAGCATGTGGTACTGGATACCAATGATACCTCGACGTCACAAAGTTCATTTTTGTGCGTAGAGATTACACTACGTCGTGCTCTGTCATTAACTCCTCTCCTTAGAATATTTGCACTCTTATCACGGTAGAGGAATTCCATTTCTCTACCGGGGTGCAACAATTCACAAGCCACTTCCAAATTTAATCATTTAACAAGAATACCGAAAATTAGAAGAGAAAATATTAGGGGTGAACAAAAAATTCGAAAACCCAAATAACCCACCCAACCCACCCAAGGAAAACCCGACGGGTTGGGTCCACATCAGACCCAAAAAAAAGTCGGGTTAACCCACCCAACCCGATGTCAAATTGGGTGTGTTCGGGTTGGAATTTTAAAACCCGACCAAAACCCAACCCACCCAATGAAATTTTTTTTTATATTTAGAAAAAAATATAATGACTAACCTAAGCCAATTTTGTTGAGCCGACTGTCATTTCCCATTTATGCCTCCTCCCAAGCCAAAGTTTGTGCCTTGCCCTTACCAAACTCGATGTCCCACCAGCCTCCTCCAATCGTCCCTTTCTTCGACCATCGGCCGTCACCCCTCGACGTATTTATTTTTGCCTCCCCAAGCCCGTGTTCGTCTCGTGTCTTGCCCTTGCCCAGCCCTAGCCGCCACTTGTCACTAGCCTCCCCTAATCTTCCATTTCGTTAGGATTTAGGAACAAGATTTCAAGTTTATTTCAATTTACCTGGCTTTAGTTCTTGTTACTACATACATTGGAGTTAGAGATTATTCTTGTGAAATAGGTTTGATTGTTTGTGATTGATGTTTCTTAGTATTCATTAAAAGCATGTTTTAATTGGTTCTTATTATCTTTACATGACTTATTTATTTGAATATTTGAGCTTGTATTTTGATTTGTGATTAAATTTTTAAGTCATGTTTTATTACTTTATTTTTATAAATTGTCAAACCCGACGAACCCGAAAAACCCGTCAAACCCACCCAAACTTTAATTGGGTAGGTCGATTTTGTTTATTGGGTTAATTGGGTGGGTGAAAAAATTTTTCAACCCACCCAATCTTCATTGGGTGGGTTGAAAAATGTCAAAAATCCACCCAACCCACCCAACGAACACTCCTAGAAAATATTGCCAATAAATGGACTAAACCAAGAGCTCCTGTTAATGGCATGGTTGCAGGTGAATTCAGCTTGACACAAGTTTAGATCCCCAAGACTTGGATGTGCTCCTGGACTCCTCAAATGATCTTGAGGCATGAGTAATGGCCTATGCCTATCCTTCAGTTTACGGATGATTTACACTGTAGAAATTAGTTATGTTTTGATCATCGTCCACAAAGTACACCAAAAATGGTGAAGGAAGCACGTGTCCCGATATGAAACAATACAACTTGGGCAAACCATGATGACAATAAACGTCTCAAAAGAATAATTGTACCTGTTAATCGTGTTTGTCATCTTCTCTTACATGGAATACAATAGGTCATCTTAGAAAAACAATCAACAAATATAAATAGTGAAATAAATATTTAATCGTTTCATTTCCTTGTTCAAGGCAGTCCCAATACAAAATCCATGTTGATGTCTGTTCATGCTTCATTAGGAATGGGCAATGGCATGTACAACATAGCATTTGTAGTCGTGCCTTTGGAATCAGAATATCTTTTATGGCCTGCAGTTAATAAAATTCGGATGTGTAATCATATTCACCATCCGAGATCTTTGGCGCACATCTTGCAATCTCTACTACATGAGGCAGATGTATAGTTGTGAGGTAGGAACGTCGCATGCATATGTTCCTTCAACTTAATTCTGTGAATTGATATTCGCCTTCTGTAAGTAGTCTGTAATAACATGCTTTAGAAATATTATAGGTTATTTAAAAATATTTGAAGTAAATAGCTCATCTATCTAATAAATTTATTATTTACAATTATTTACAGCAAATAAAAACATGCCATTTACATTTTTTAATTTCATAAAAATGTTATTTACAACAGTTTCGTTTAACCACCATATCATGTTCACTTTTTAATATACCGTGCATGTCTACCGGGTCAAGTTTATTTTGACACCTCTAAGAGATTTCTTTTCTATTAGAACGGTAAATGATACTTAATATCCAAATATTTAACTTTTTGGATTTTTTTTTTTACAGTATTTCGCTATAACGAAATCAAAAGAATTGTCATCGATGCTTATCCATACATTAATTTCTTTCTCTTCTTTTTTTTTTTTTGTTTAAATAACATACCCAAAATTTTTTGAAAGTAAAAAAAATGTTGACCTAACGTACAGATTAGGTACATGCCTTTCTACCACCATTGTAAAGGTATTCTAACGTACAGAGAGAGTGAATATAATGCTACATTGGCGCTTTAAAACAAAGTAGATTCCAAGTCAAGAAAGCAGCACACACAGACCCCAAAAGAGAGAGAGAGAGAGAGAGAGAGAGAGAGAGAGGGAGAGAGAGAGATGGTGAACCTCACAAAAGTAGTAAATCCATTAGTGGAATCCTTGTTAAAGTTCTACGGATTAAGAGCTCAAACTGTAGAAATCGAACCCGGGACGGTGATTCACTTTTGGGCACCGACCCCAATTACGAAAAATCAAAATAACCGCCAGACTAAGCCCGGAACCGGAGCCAAACTTAACAAGCCTGCTATGCTTTTGCTGCATGGCTTCGGTGCAACCGGGGCCCTCACATGGCTCATTCAGATTGCCGCTTTCTCTGGAAAGTACGCGGTTTTCGTGCCGGACCTTCTCTTCTTTGGTAGCTCCACCACCGACAGCTCTAACCGGTCGCCGGCTTTCCAGGCCGAGTGCCTGGCGAAGGGCCTGAAATTGCTTGGCGTGGAGAGTTGCGCGGTCGTCGGTTGCAGTTATGGCGGGATTGTCGGGTCGAAGATGGCGTTGTTAGAACCGAATTTTGTCAAGTGTTTGGTTCTGTCCAACTCCAACTTGGCCCTCACCGAATCGCAGAGCGAAGAGGCTTTCAAGAGGGTCGGGATCGGGTCGTGGCCGGAGTTGTTGCTCCCGCATACCGTCGAGGGTCTGAAAAAGCTCTTGCGTGTTATTGTTTACAAGAAGCCTTGGTTTCCTGATTGGGCTTACAGGCACTTTTTGGAGGTTTGCTTATGGTTGTGTGCTTATTCATTCAAATCGCATAACCAATCTTTTTCTTCTTATGAAATGGTTCCATTACAACTTTTTTTTTTTTTAACATCTAAAAAATATATAATTGAAAAAATGTGTTAGTTATTATTATTATTTTTTTTTGAATTTAAGATGGGACTCCGAACTCTATACTTTCTGGTAAAATTACATATAAAATTACTATTAGACCATTAGAGCTACATGTGTTAATTGTTTAAGAGAGCCTCAATATATCTCTTTCAAAGTTTTTTTTTTTTAACAGATTTCACTTTTCTCATGAATTTTAAGTCTTATCACAAAATTCCTTATAACTTTTAATTTGTAACATTATTTACTTCTGAAATTTGAAATGTTTTTGAATTTTGTCCACTGTTAAATTTTTGATCAAAAAATGCAAGTGATACTCATAAGCATCGTGAGTTGAGGGTATTAATTATGAAATTATGAAGTTACTCTTATAATTAGGTTGAAAGAGTAAATATTCTTAAATTACGCAAAAGAAGCAAGATATTAGTGTAAAAAAATGACAATCAGACCTAAATATTTACTTCTTAAATCCAATTATAAGGGTATTGTTATAATTTTACATTTTATATCCCCAATTCATACTACTAATAAGTGTTACATTTTTTTTTTTCAAAAATTTAACTGAGGGTCAAAATTTACAAATGTTTTAAAGTTTGAGAAAAAGAATATTACGGATTGAAATTTATTGAGCATTTTGTGAAAAAGTTTTTTTTTTTTTTTTTTTTTGTTGGGTGGGGGGGTTGGGGGGTGTGGGGGTGGTGTGTGTGTGTGTGTGTGTGTGGTAGTGTGTGGGGTTGGTTAGGGAAAATTACTAAAGAGTCTACAAATTATTGGTAGCTTTCTTATATTATTGTTATTATCATCATTTTTGCCGGATCCAATCGGGTCGAAATATTTAATTCGAAATTTGTTAGTTATAGATGGCGGCTTTGAAAAGAATAAGAGCTACTTAGGCATATGCTTTTATAGCTTTCTTTTGTAAACTACACATGACACATTTGCACAATTTCTCTAACACCCTTTCCTATGTCCAAGGCCGCATGCTAGCTAGTTAAGTGTTTATGATGATCATGACTTATATTTCAAGTGGACCCCAATTGTCGGTTCATGCCAACGGTATGGTGATAATTTGATTCCCATGCTTAGGATTATGTGTAACACGACTTAGTAACAAAGAAGCAAATAACAATTTAATAAAATTATTGAAGTGAATAATATGTTTTCAAAATAATTATAGTAAATAACATATTTATTAGGTAGATAATTTGTTTTTATAGATTTATTAAGTATATGATTTATTTACGTCTTATAAATATATAATTTATTGAGTAAATTTTCCAATTTATATGTGTTTTTTTCAAATATGTAAAACCTTGTTATTTACTTCTATTATTTTGGTAAAAGGCTACAACTTCCCAAATTATGTTATGTTATTGAATGACTGAGAGTTTTTTAAAATATATTTTTATTATTTTTTTCAAAGAGTATATTATTAGAATAATGATAGATTGGATATTTTAAGAAAAAACGAATTGCTTCAAAAGAAAAAGACACCCTACAAGTTTAGAACTTGTAAGGAAAATGGAAATTTTAAAGTGAGAAAGTCTTAACAGCTCCAATCAAAACACAAACAAAGCAAGAAACCTTAAAGTAAATAAATTAAAAAAAGGAGTTACTATTTGCCGGAAGACATTAATCAAATCCTATATCAAATTATATATATATGTGAAATTGAAATCGTATATCACCAACACTAATGACAGGTAATGTTCGATGGTAGAAAAGAGAGAGCTGAACTTTTGAAGGCTCTTGTCATCAAGGACGACGAGTTCATTATCCCCAACTTTTCACAGGTATATCATCTCTAATTTTACTAATGAATTCAATTACAGCTTAATTAATAATTCTTTTATCATAATCCTAAATTATCCAGTTAATTATTACTAAATTTTTTTAGCACAAGTATTTTATTAAATTCTAATAGAGTGTAAATAATTAGGATCTGAAAAAATTAACACCTGCCAATTACAACCTCATCCCGTACTAAACTCCCTACTAACGTCAGTAGTATTTAATTTTTGATACTTAAAATGATTTATTTTATGATTACTTTATCATTATTGTTATCTCTGTGATCACAATTTTTAAGTCATACTTGAACTCTGCTCCCATTTAAGTACAAACCAAACAGACACCACACGATCACAGATATATAAAACCTCAATTTGCATACATCAAATTCACATTGCCCCACAAAGGGACATCCAAAATACATATAGCCATTGGATTGTACTGGTTCAATCTTAAGGGTGCCTTTCTAGAATGCTGTAATTTAAAGGAACGTTAGTTGGGATGTCATTGTTAGTAATTTAACCATGAAGGACGTTAGACTATTGGGTTGTTGGCCCAAAAAAAAAAAAAATTTCCAAAAAGTAGTATGCACTACTAGCTTTTGTACTAATAATGTTATTAATAATTAGTAACCCAAATCCCCAGTCAACAACATGCAGGGACTAATAAAAGAAGATCATATGCAAATTTTTGATGCATAGTTTTTACAAGTGTTTATAAATGAAGTCCGTAAGTAGTGTTTCAAAGAGAAAATCACACAAAGGAAGTACTAATCTGTTAGATCAAATTACTAGCCAGGAATTAAGAAATAAACGTACGAGCTTTCAATAAAAGAGTAAATCCATTTCACAGAGATCTATCAGCATGTACTAAATTAACTGAATGGCATTGACAAGTAATATTAGCGACACACACTATATATTATGTGGATTTCACAACATGGTGTTAGGAATTAGGCGCCTCCTAATTCTAAGAACATCAAGAATGAAAAATTGTAGAAGAAATTAAAAGCAAAAAGAACACTAAAGTTTTATACAGATTCACCCAAATTCGAGATTACTCCTATTTTTACTACGATAGATTCCACTATGATGATAACAAGTTTACAGATTATAAGAGTAATCACTCATACAAAACTCGTTGTTATGTTTTCTCAATCACTCTCAGTATTTGAAACCGTCCTAAATTAAGTTCTCTCTATAATACAAAGCCCTAGCCCCCAATCTCACTTTAAAATAAGAAATAAAAAAATAAATAAAAACATGTTTCCCAAAAAGATCCTCACGATCCGCATTGCAGCCCCTAACAGGTCCGTGCTTCAATGTTGTAGTGCCACGAAGTTTGCCTCGGTTTGTAATTTTCTCGTGTTGGCACTGTAGAGTTAGTCTATTGCCTTAGGGGCGCTATGGCTCCTAAAAACCGATGTTGCAGCACCCAACTACCTTCCTTTTTATTTAATTGCCGAGCTTGATGGATTTATCTTCATATTACAATCTCCTAGTTGAAGATCAATCAATCACCACATCTTTACTACAGTGGCACCAACTTCTCATGCTTTAAAGGAGAAGTCCAACCAAAGTTGCACGCAACTTTGGTTTATTAATCATAATAGTTTTTCTCAACATGTCTGCTAGGTTAAAACTCTCAAGAATCTTCTCAAGCCTCAACACCCCATCCTCTAAAATATACCTGATAAAGTGATAATGCACATGTATATCATTCGTCCTAGAATGGAACATAGGATTTTTTGCTAAGTGAATGGTGCTCAGATTATCACAGTTCAACACAATCTTGTTTTGCTTGTGATCCAGTTCCTCCAAGAATGATTGTAGCCAAATCATCTATTTGCTTGCTTCGGTCACACCTACATATTCTATTTCAATAGTAGAGAGTGTAACTATTTTGTGCAACTTCAAAATTAGAGAGTGTAACTATTTTGTGCAACTTCAAAATCCAACTATCTACCATGCCACCCTAAGTATAAACATATCCAGTATGGTGATCATGACTTATACCTCAAGTGGACCCCAATTATGGGTTCATGCCAACAGTATGGTAATATTTTGATTCCCATGCTTAGGATTATGTGTAACATGACTTAGAGAAAAAGAAGCAAAAAACAATTTAATAAAATAATTGAATTGAATTATATGTTTTTAAAATAATTATTGTAAACAGCAAGTTGATTAGGTAAATAATTTGTTTTTGCAGATTTATTAGGTAAATGATTTTTGGGCTTACTCCTAAGGGAAAATTGGGTGAGACCCAATGAGACTCTTCTTACTATTAAGGTAGTCTTCCACCAGTATCCTCTAGAAGGAAAAATCTGAACCATTAAATTTGGTGAGACCCAACGAGACTCTTCTTCACTCGTCATCATTCTCAATCTGAACTAAAAGCTCTAATACCAATTGTTAGGAATTAGGTGCCTCGTAATTCTAAGAACATCAAGAATGAAAAATTATAGAAAAAATTAAAAGCAAAAAGAACACCATATTTTTATACATGTTTGCCCAAATTCAAGACTATGTCCTATTTTTACTATTGTAGATTCCACTATGATAATAAAAAGTTTATAGATTACAAGAGAAATCACTTGCACAAAACTCATAATTGTATTTCCTCAATCTCTTTCAATCACTCTCAGTGTTTGAAATCCTCCCAAATCGAGTTCTCTTAACAATAAAAAGCCCTAGACCCCAATCGCACTTTAAAACAAAAAAAAAAAGGTAATGATAATGTGTTTCCTAAAAAGACCCTCAAGAACTAGCACTGTAGAGTGTTTGAACCAGATCAGCTTTATCAAGATGCATGCAGCATTTGAACCAGATCCGCTTTTTTAGTCCAATATGCATGAGATGCCAACAGATGGCACTAGTACATCTATGTCTAACAATAATGATAATGTGGCGGAAGTTGACAACGACGACGAAGATTAGATGATTATGGTGACAATCCACATAGGAACTTCACAAGCTCCGCACTGCATCAACAAGGTCAAAAAGGGAAAACAATTATGGGTCATTTCAAAGACTTTATGATGAACCAAATGTTGGAGAAAAACTAACAGACCTTATGGTAGACTTTGATACGAAAGTGCTGCAAATAGTTTGTGTATGTGATAAATAGCGGGAATCACCTTTTTGCTTTTTATTGCTAGACTTGATGGATTTATCTTAACAGTTAACATATGAGTTCACCCGTGAAAGTTGCTTTACATGTATAGTTAGTTGTAATGATCGTACATAGTCCAAGACTTTTAGCTTTTTTTTTTCTTTTTTAAATTTAGGATATAGGGATTCAAATTCTACACTTTTTAGTTAAATTAACTATAAAATTATCATTAAACTATACGTAAAACCACATTTTGTTAATATATTTTGTTAAATTTTTTATGATAGGTTTGTAGTTGCCACATATTAAAAGTGAAAAAAAAAAAAAAAAAAACCTCTGTCAAATGCAGAACTTGTAGAGAGATCCTAGTCCCCTCTCCTCTTACTCGTTAAGCTAGTCCAGCGGGGTGTATCTTAAAAAATTTTCTTATCTGACGTGATTATCTTTTGGTGCCGTTGAGTTATACATTCTAAACGTATGCAGAAAATATATATCATGGCTGGCGAGGAAGATAAGCTTTTCACCCTCGAAATCATCCAGAAAACAAAGGCGTAAGAAAAAAATATTTTTACTCTGAGAATATATTACTATCGGGCATTCTTCATATTTTTCCTATTATTATTATTATTATTATTATTATTATTATTATTATTATTATCGGTAAAATGAATCGGCCAAGATGATTACCTGTCTTCTGCAAATTTCGGCAGGCAATTAGGTGAGAAAGCCACTCTTCACTGTATCAAGAAAGCAGGCCACATTGTCCATGTCGAGCGACCCTTTGTCTACAACCGCCTCCTCAAGGAACTTCTTAAAGCCTCTCTTTGAAATGACAATATATTTTGATCAAACACTATTACTACCGAGTCGAACTTCACTGTAGTGCTTGGAGTGGTTTTATATGTTTTACCCGTATTCGGGTCGCCTGTCCAGTTTTGTCTCAAATGATGTTTTAATAAATCATATTAAACCATGTTACTTAACTAACTAAAATATATCATGTTTTTTCAATTACAGTTTAAATATTGTGACGTAATACAATTTGTCAGATATCATTTTGAGATATCGAAATTAAACAGGAAATCTGAGTCCGTTTTATTATGTCAATTAGGCTTTGCTAGACAACTACTTAATAAATGCGTGTTTTATTACCTTTTTTGTTTTGTTATTAAAGAATGAAAGTTTAACCATATTCCTGAAAATTGTTGACCTTTTATTTCGCAAACAAAAATATGACCAGAAAACATTATTAATCCCAAGCTATCAAGCAAGTAATTATAGTTCGATTTTATTTTATTATTTCTTAGATGATTTGTTTTACTTGAGGAGTAATTAGTTTCCTTATATATGGCAATAATTGATGACTTAGATTTTGTAGTTGTGTGTCCAATTCTATGAATAGTTAGATACGGAGCAAAGTGAAAGCAGGATAATAAGAGAAAAGTTTAGTTGTCTCACTGCTCTTTCTTTCTGATCTTTTTTGTTTGTTTATTTATATATAACCTGTTTTTTAGAAGGTTTACAACTGGAGACACAATAAACTTTTACTCACGTCATCTTTTTATAACACTTTAATTACAATACTTTTATGTGACTAAATATTATTTTATGTCACAAGGTTGTGAATTATATATATTTAATCATAGCATAACTAAAATAATATTTAGTTCTGACAAAGTAACTAAGGCTTGTTTTACTCCCGGACTGTTGACACAACATCAAACTTGACGAAATTCCAATAATGTTGTTAGAAGAAGCCATTAAAGCCATCAGGACCAGGGGCACAAGAAGCGTCCATAGCAAAAATAACATCTTTGATTTCCGCCTAACTTAATCATATATTTTTGATTTATAAATGGAACGATATCTCCCATAAAAGACACAGGTGTTGTTTGGTGAAAGTTTTTCATTTTAATTTTACTCAAATACAATACAATTTTATACAAAACACAAATTTTACAACAGTGCTACGAAAACAATTACTATTCAAAACATTTTTAAAACAATCATATCAACTTTTCAACTCTACAATTTATCTCTACTTTTACCAATCACATCAACTTTTCAACTCTAAAATACTTTTCATCTAAACACATATTTCATTCAAATACAAAACAAATACTTTTCAACCAAATACAACATTCAAAAAACAAATTTCATTCAAATACAATCAAAATACAATGCGTTTACCAAATGTCTCATGAAATGGCAATACGAAATGTTTTTGTTCAAATAACATCGAAGTGCATAAAAAGTCTATCTGTCTAAAATATATCAAAGAAGGTGGTTTGGGTGTCCGTAGTCTTAAAGTTAAGAATGTAGCCTAAAAAAAGGGAAAAACCTCGAGATGGGAAGATCTAAAATCTTTATCTTATGGTGGATTTAAATGTGGAATTAGTGCTGACTATGTCTGCATTTGAAAAGGTATGGTGATCTCTAGATCATTCAAACTAATATCAAATATTAATTCTAATTCTATAAAATAAGAATTAATAGTTACCAGAAATTAAAGAGTGGTTATTGTCATAAACTAACGGTAATTTCACATATGACTCCATTATAATATGTGGAGCTCGAATTCTCTCACCCCGATTCCGTCCCGAAACCCAACCCTTTCTTGAATTCCAAACCTGATTGTTTCCTCTTCACAACCCCCTTCTCGAATCCTGACCACCGTTCAGAAACCCAATCTCAATTTCAAATCTCGAATCCTGACGCCAACCCTTATCCAAAACCCCGATCCTGACCTTAATCTCGATTTTTGACCCAAAACTAATTAAATTCAAGTGGAGTAGTTTTTTAAATTAAAATACATCATACTAATTTTTTTTTTTTCAAAAATCACTAAAAACTACAAAATTGTTTTCTATATTTTCTATTTTTTGTAACTCTGTTTTTTAAAAAACTATTCTCAAAAAACATTAGCCAAATAGGTTGTTTTGATATTGGAGAACAAAAATAGTGTTTATAAACAAAAAAAAATACTCTTTTTAAGTTACATGGCTCAACAGGTCTTAAATTATTAAACTTATCATTATTTTGTGATCAGTTTTAATTAGCTAGCTAGCTTTGGCCTTCCACACAAATCTTGTAAGCGTTGATGGTTATTGTATAGAAGTGCTCTGTTACAAAATTTGAAAACACCACGATTCAAGTTTGAACTCAATTCAAATTGGATTAACAAATACTAAAGCAATGGTTTTCACAAGAAACAACACACACAGAGAGAGACAGATATGAGCTCTTATGAGGCACTCCTTCCATGCGTCATTGGTAGTATGACTTGTATTATTTTGTACTAATAATTAGGTTTTTTTTTTAATAATACTTATTATTTACGCTAATATCTGAAAGGGTATCAAGTGAGAAGATTCTAAATAAAAAATCAAACGTAAATTTAATTGTTAAAAATTTCTAAGTGGAAAGTTATAAATACTATGTGATATGAAGATAAGAGATATTTTCTAAATATATGTTCTATAATAAATATGGTCGTATCTCGCTAGCTAAGTTTAATATATTGGAAACCATAAGTTGCCATATATATATATATATATATATGTATGTCTGTATAAATTCATTCAAGGAGCGAGTATTTGTGTTAGAAATCTTATCCTTATATGAAAAAGTATTAAGTGATAAGATTCTAAATAAGAAATCACATGTAAATCTAATTGTTAAAAATTTCTAAGTAGAAAGCAATAAATGATGTGTGATATGCGGTATTGATAGAAGATATTTTATATATATATATATCCAGTAACAAATATGGTCTTATCTCGCCAACTAATTTCAATATATTGGAAACCACAGGTTGCTATGTGTGTGTGTATATATATATATATTCATTCAAGGAGCTACTATTTGAGTTAGAAATCTTATACTTTATTTAGTTGCAATGCCAACATCCTTATCTACAAAAAAATATCAAGCGACAAGATTCTAAATTAGAAATTACATGTAAATCTAATTGTTAAATGGTCAACAATTTTCAGGAATATAGTTAAACGTTCATTTGCTAATAACAAAACAAAAAACGTAATAAAATACACATTTATTAAGTAGTTGTCTAGCAAAGCCTAATTGACATAATAAAACGGAGTCAGATTTCCCGTTTAATTTCGATATCTCAAAATGATATCTGACAAATTGTATTATGTCACAATATTTAAACTATAATTGAAAAAATATATATATTTTAGTTAGTTAAGTAACATGATTTAATATGATTGATTAAAACATCATTTGAGATAAAACTGAACAAGTGATCCGAATACGGATAAAACAAATAAAACCACTCCAAGCACTATAGTGAAGTTCGACTCGGTAGTAATAGTGTTTGATCAAAATATATTGTCATTTCAAAGAGAGGCTTTAAGAAGTTCCTTGAGAAGGCGGTTGTAGACAAAGGGTCGCTCGACATGGACAATATGGCTTGCTTTCTTGATATAGTGAAGAGTGGCGTTCTCACCTAATTGCTTGCCGAAATTTGCAGAAGATAGGTAATCATATTGGCCGATTCATTTTACCGACAATGATGATGATAATGATGATGATAGGAAAAATACGAAGATCTTACTCCTTTGTTTTCTGGACGATTTCGAGGGTAAAAAGCTTATCTTCCACGCCAGCCATGATATATATTTTCTGCGTACGTTTAGAATGTATAATTCAACGGCACCAAAGGATAATTACGTCAAATAAGAAAAATTTTTGAGATACACCCCATTGGACTAGCTCAACAAGTAAGAGGAGAGGGGACTAGGATCTCTCTGCAAGTTCCGAATTTGAGAGAGTTTTTTTTTTTTTCACTTTTAATATGTGCCAACTATAAACCTATCATAAAAAAAATTAACAAAATATATTTAAAAAAAATGTGACTACACATATAGTTTAATAGTAATTTCATAGCTGACTTAACTAAAAGGTACAAAGTTCAAATCCCTACACTTTAAATTAAAAAAAAAAGGCAAAAAGTTTTGGAATACATGCAATCATTACAATTAACTATATATGTAAAGCAACTTTCATAGGTGAACCCATGTGTTAAGTGTGAAGATAAATCCATCAAGCATAGCAATTAAAAAAAAAAAAGGTGATTCCCGCAGTTTGTCACGTACATAAACTATTTGCTGCACCTTAGTATCAAAGTCTATACCATGGGTACCGTTGGTTTTTTTCCCACATTTGATCCGTTGTAGAGTCTCTGAAACGACCCATAGTTGTTTTTCCTCTTTGACCTTGCTGATACGGTGGGGAGTTTGTGAAGTTCTTATGTGGGATGTCATAATCATCATTATCTTCGTCATCGTCAACTTCCTCTACATTATCATTATTGTAAGACACAGATGTACTAGTGCCATTTGTTGGCATCTCATGCATATTAGACTAAAGAAGCTGATTTGCTTCAAATGCTGCATGCATCCTGACAAGACTAATCTTGTTCAAACGCTCTGCAGTGCTAGTTTTTGAGGGTCTTTTCAACAAATGCATTTTTATAACTTTTTTTTTCGTGTTTTAAAGTGCAATTGGGGTCTAGGGCTTTCTATTGTTGAGAGAACTCAATTTGGGAAGGTTTTAAACACTGAGAGTGATTGAAAGAGATTGAAGAAACACAATTGTGAGTTTTGTGTGAGCGATTTCTTAATCGGTTATATGAAATTCAAATGTCTAAAAGCTCTACTCTTGGATTTTCAAGCACCGGCATCCTAACTCGCAGATATGGTTATATCACAATGGTCAAGATATGGGGATCTCGACTACCCATCAACACATATGACTAGACACTTCGCCTCATTTAGAAGACCAAAATAGGGAAGGATAAGATCTCCACTACCCATCAACACATATGACTAGACAATTCGCCTCATCCGGAAGACCAAAACAGGGAAGGATAAGATGATGACCTATGTGCTCCAAAATGAACCACTATTGGCAACAACTCAAACTCTTCAACAACTCCAATCTGCCCACCCTCCTTTTTTGCAGATGAACAAAGTCTACTTGAAAACTTATAATTTGATGAAAAGTTTTCATATGAGATTTGGTATGCTAGAAGCCCAACGGTATGACAAAACCTCCAATGATTAACAATCTTTTATATCTTTCTCGCTCACTTCATTTTTTTCTAAGGCTTTATGTTAAAAACTTTACAAAGTCAAGATAAAAGGATAAACTATTCTAACATTTAAGGAGTTAGGATTTGCTAAGAAAACTTATATTTTTGAAGGTTGGTTAAAAAAACATTTTGTGCCTTATGTGATTGTCCTTTTTTTTTTTTGGGTTGAAACTTTAAGTTATCACATAATGAGTTATGTGATTATATATATATATTCCTTTTTCAATTTATAATTTCTGAAGAAAATGTGAAAAAAAATTAGTCATTAATTATTAACCAATATTAAAAAAACAAAACAAAAATTAATAGTCAAACTATATATATCATAATACTAAATAGTTGAGAGACTATATTAATGCTTAAAATTCTTTTATCATTTGATTATTCAATTAACTATTATTAATAATATTATATTCATAAAATGGTACATCCCCAGTGATCATAATGATGCACCTTTTACTAACATATATGTAACATATTCTTAGCAGAATGTTACAGTTGACTATCTTTAATATAACATATTAAATAACTTTTATAAGAATATATTATTAAATAATAATAATAATAAATATTTATATCAAGTAACGTAGAAAATATGAATAACTTTTTTTTTTATAAACATGAAAATATTAACTTATTATGTACTTATGCAATTAAATAAAAAATAAACTTTAACAAACTATAATAAATTATTTTATAAAAATCAATTAGAAATCCTATACTTCATAAAACCTAGTGATGGTAAAAAAACATAATCTTGAAAAAGAACTTTAATAACCCTAAGAACTTTATAAGTAAACGATGAAATAACTAAACTTATAAATTCAAATTACAAACGTAAAACTCTTTAAAAATAAACATAAATCCTTTTAAAAAGGAAAGTTTTGATATCCTATTTTGCTACCATGCTCGCCTCCATGCCAAGTTTCCTCTAATCCTGTGCCTTAACTTTTCCTTATCTGCAGCATGCCGAAACTATATTAAGCGAATACACAGTAAGTACATCCATTATCTCATAAAAATATTTAGTTTATAATATTGGTGCAAGTACAATTGTTAACATTTCAAAACATGATATAAAACATCAATATAAAAAGAGTCATACATAACTTAACATATATTAAGCAATTTATATTATCATTCTTTATTTTTTTCACGTTATCTTTTCTTACTCTTTTCTACTATTATCGACACCCTAGGCAATGTACCAATGCACACAATCACAATAAGAGCGGGATTGCAAGTTCCAAACCTACTATAGTAACTATTAAATCGTTATCATTATAGATGTTAACCCAACACCTACTGTGAGCTACTAGTGGCTCAAGTGTATACATTACTATTATTTGGAACGAATCCTAGGTACATGTTTCCTAATTACCATCTTTATAATGATAAGTTAACTCAATCTTTTGCGAACCACATCAAAACTTTCAAAATTACATCAAGGTCATAACTCTTACAACAACACAATTTTTTCAAAAGAAAGATTATTCCTTAAAAGAAAACATAGCTCTCTACACTATAGCAAAATTGTAACTTTTATAAAAAGCATTACTCTTTAAAGGAAAACATAACTGTATATATATAATATTTCATGTAAATCATAACACATAATGCTTTAAAGGAAAACATAATTGCTTATGAAATTATTATCATTAAAAAAGTAACATATACTATCAAAGGAATAATGCAACCAATGAGATAGTTATATATATAGCATAGATAATAACTTTTTATATTAAATACATCAAAGCTTTCTTAGAAAGATCAACATATTCTTTCAAAATATTACACCAACTATAAACTATTTTATTTTAAAAAAAAAAACATGTTATAGATGAAAGATGTACTTACCTCACTTGGAGCACTTACCACTATTGATATTTTGATAGCTTGATGCTTTGGAGCCATGATACACATGCTCTTAATAAAACCCATATTACAAAATCATGACATCAATATTTTATAATTAGGAAAAATCCTAAAAATCCTTAAAATCATAAAAACTCCAAATTTCTAATTCTCCACAAACCCTAGAATTTCAATTCTTTAGAATTAACATCAACTAATTGAAATCCTACTTCCAATCCCTTAATTCATCATTCTACACTATAATTTATTCAATCCATTCAAATTTATCATAGCCCCCAATTGAATTTTCAAACAAATCAAAAAAACCAATATGTATATCTAATAAAATCTCAATTTAGAAATTCAACTACTAAATCCTTTAATTTATCATTATAAAATATCAATATTATAACCTAATACAAGAATTCTACTAAATTCTTAATTTCCACCAAACCCTAAAATTTCAAAATCCCTAAAAATCAAAGCATAAAGAGAATTACCTTAACCATCCGATGAAATTAAGTCTAGAAGATGACAAGAGAAGCGAATCTCTAAAGTTTGATGATAGAAACTTACATAAATTATTTCTCTAAAGAAGGAGGAAGAAAGAAATGGTTTGAGAAAATGAGAGAGATGTTTCCAAAATTATACATATAATGGTGTTTGATTGAGAGTTTTAGGTTTTTAATAAGTAATCTTATGCATCCAAAGGCTATTATTAAAAGTTAGATAGTGATCAAAAGGTCTATAATAGTCCTAGAAAGCCCATTAATTTGGCTACTAAAAATCCCATTTTTTTAATGGGCATTGTGCATCCATAATCTGCCTTCCTGGCCCGCCCCCCTCCCTTTTTTTTTTCCAATAAAGGGAACCAAGGCTGCCTAACCTCTAATAGTATTTTGGTCGTAACATTTTACTCTGATATTAAAATTAGATGATTCAAGAGGCGCTAGAAAGCTAACAAAAAGATCTACAACTTTGATTAAGGAATTTTTGTCCGATTAGAACATATTCCTAGCCAAAATTTCATTGAATATAGCTGTTAGGAATACCCTAAGAAAGAAAGATATTTGGGATATATTTTATTTATTTTGAACTGACTAATAACATATTCAAGGTTTTTTTATTTCAACTTTGCTATATTGTCCTCAACCTTATTTATATGTTAAAGTAAATATAGCTCATTAACTACTTGATGTTTAAACTATTAGAAGACAACGTTTTAAGGTAAATAGTCTAAATCTATAATCCATAATCTATGGGGTTAGAGTGAGCATCTAACTCATGTTAAGAGTGTTATTTGTCTAATTAGGGAGATGGTTTTTCTTGACCATTTGGAGCGGGCCAATTCCTAAGTCGAAACATAAATATATTACTTAGTGATGATGATATATTGGACTTGGACCAAAGTATAATTAATTTATATAATCCGCTTGAATGAATTAATTTGCTTTAGATGGTCATTATGCAATAACCTAAATCCTGAGTAAGTAAATGACTTTATTTGTATGACTTGTGTATTTTGATACTCCAAATGCTAAAGCATCTCAGAATAATAAGCTTTCAATCCTATTCAAGGGTATATGACTTGTATACAATGTGAGCTTTGTTTATATATATATGGAATTATAACTCTAATTAGAAGTAAATTTTGTCCTCTTAATGTCATTATACAAGATATAAAAATGGACATGGTCTTGATTTGTTTGCTTAATCAATGATTTATTATTCACATGTAGTGAATAATCATTTTCCTATTAGATGTATAATGGATCTTTAAGATAACGTGATCAAAAGACTAAATGAACTTCGACCTTAAGTTGATCGTGGATATCATATGAGATGTTGCATATATGAAAAAATCATTAGACTGCAACTATACACTGATTTACATAATATGGTATATAATTTGAAGTGCAGTTTCAGGTTTATAATAGTGTGACTTTAAAACTAATAATAATATAATTTATTTATTTCTTATAGAATAATAATTACATATATTATTAGAACCCATATTATATATATCCAATTAATTCCTTTACTAACTTAATATAATTCCTTAAACAATGGAAATCAATTGGGATATTCATTATGACTTTAATTCTTAGACTTAATTAAGAGAAAAATCATGATCAATGTTTATATGTGAGAGGACAATGTTCTAAAGTAAATAATCTAAATATATAGTCTGTAGTCTATGAAATTAGAGTGATTATCTAACTTATATTAAAATTATATTGTCTATATTTAATTGGGGAGATGGTTTGTTTTAACCGTCAAGAGTGGGTCGAGTCCTAATAAAATACATAGATATATTGTTTAGTGGTGGTAATATATTAGACTTGGACCAAAGTGTAATTGATCTATATAGTCTGCTTGAATAGATTAATTCATTTTGGACATTTATTATGCAATAACCTAAATATTAATAAGTAAATGACTTCATGTGTATGACTTATTGTGGCGGCCTGCCCTGCTATCGAGGTTCTACGGTACTATTACAGTCAACTCTATAATCAACCGCAATAGTATGTAGGCCTCAGGGGTCATCGGTGTCATACTTAACTTGAAAACTACTTGTAAATTTTGTGAAATAATTTTTTTTTCTTCTTGATATAATAACGTGTTCGAGAATGTGATAAGAAAATCATATTAACAAAAATAACATATACATGAATCATAATTCTCCTATCATATAGTCTTAACTTAAAACGTTTCTTGAAATTACATGCTTAAACTTTCAAAACTACTCAACGGAAGACTCGTGGTATGGGCTCAGTAAGTTCACTAGCATGTACATACCCTATCCATCGTCCACTATGTACTATTGGTGAACAGGTCTCTTACCTGCAACATGTGAACAAACTAGTGAGCTATGGGCTCAGTAAGTTCAAACATAAAAACATGAAGTCATAATATGCAATGTTGTACTCATGAAAGAAACTTGACTCTGAAAAACATGTTCATGGCTGTATATTAAGTCTTAGGACATTATCTGAAATTAGATTCTGATTTTAGACCCCTGATTGGTCGTATCGAAATGCTCGCATGACTGGGAGCGATACTTTAGTGCTGACCTCCTCAGCCTTAATTAAAGCTGAACATGAAAACCTCCCTGCGGGTCAAGAAGCCAGCATGCCAATAAATGATTTAATTACCATCATTTCTGTAGTTCCAACTAGGTAGTATACTGATTGCCCTATAGTAGGAACCTATTACATGTTTTACTTAGAGTGTGAGTTTTATAAACCTTATGATGCCTTGTGCATCTACATACTTTCGTGTACTTGATACCGGTCTATCATGTGTATCTGAATTATCTACTGAAACATGAATTTTTACATGCATGACATGAACTTGACATGTGTATCGTGATGCAGATGGTCAACATTTGACAAACACGCCAAACAATATACATAACATCATAAAACATAACATGATTGTCCATGTTGCAGTCAGGACAATACTTGAACTTACTGAAAATCTACTAAAGTGAGCCTCTGTTGATCTAGAACTGCTGTCTCGGGGTGTCTGTCTTGAACTCTTATAAGAGAAATAATCGTTGATTATTTCCAACATTCATCTTATACTTGAAACATGGAAAAATATGAAAAATCAAATTTCCAGACTCTTTTTTTTTTTTTTAGACTTCGAACACGTCCTCCTATACGGGCGTGTTTATGGCCATGTAATCCTCTGGACTTACATGCATGGACATGTAATTCGTGCAACAAGGCCATGTAACTCATGCATGCGTACACGGGTACCTACACGGCCGTGTTTCTAGCAGTGTTTCCTGCTGTCAAATATGGTCTATTACATGCCTTTTCTCGATCGTGTGCCATTCTACACGGCCGTATTCTTGGCTGTGTAATGCTCGAGTCTCAAATTCTCTAAAAACACGGTCGTGTATGTGGGTATGTTTGGGGCCGTGTTCTCAACACACCCGTGTTCATCCCAGAATCCTAATTCTGAATCTGAAATCCTCACCTCTGTTTTTTCTAAGGCTTTCATGGCCTTTGTTCTACTTCTTGCTCTCAAAATCGATCTCTATTAGATCATTTCAAGGTATAATCTGCATTTCTATAATCATAAATCCATGGTTTTATAAGTAAATTTTCACATTTTGCTTCCACCAAAACCTTAATTCAAAACTTAAAAATCAAAACTTTCTTAGAGAACACTCAACTGAAGCTTGGTTTTCTAAACCATCAACTCACGAATTCGTGTTTAAAAATAATTAGACTTGAACCATGTTTCGATTTAACCGTAAATCTCAACATGCTAAACTCACATTCTCTTTTTCCACTCAAAACCCAAGATTTTTCACCCGAAAACGTGAGAAAAAGAGAGTTTACCTTGCTTGAAACTTGAGAACGTCTTGCTGTGGAATCTTGGGCTGAAACTTAAATGATTTCCTTGCTTGAAGAAAGAATCCAAAACTGTTGAAAGGATTTTCCTCTTCTGCTCTCTCTCTCTCTCTCTCTCGACCGCTTCTTTGCAGCCAAAACAAGTGAAATAATTCACTTGACTGCTAAGGGAGTCCCCCTCTCACGTGCTCACTCTCCCCCATCTCTCATCTCTTTTCTTTAATGTCTTTTTTTAAAGAAATTGAAATTTTCTTGGCTAATCTTGACCATTGATCAAGATAGCTTACATGTAAGTCCTTGATCTCTTAATATGTATTTTTTACATACTTTTCTAATAAATTTAAAATATCATACTTTGAATTAATGCTTAACTTTTACACTATGTTCATTAATTTATTGTAAAATTTTGACTAAAATCCAATTAATCAAAATTTTCATTTGCTCTATATTCTGTAACATGTCTTATCATGAATACACATTTATATATCTTGTACAAAATTTTCCGAGAACGATAAATTTCTCGGTTATCACACTTGTGTACTTTGATATTCCTAATGCTAAAGTATCTCAAAGTAGTAAGCTATTTAACCGGTTCGTTAGATACATGACATGTATATAATGTAAGCTTTGCTTATAGATATGGAATCATAAATTTAATTAGGAGTAAAGTTTGTCCTCTTAACGTCATAATATAGGATGTGAAAATGGACATGGCATTAGTTTGTTTGCTTAGCAAATGATTTCTTATTCACATATGGTGAATAATTATTTTCCTGTTAGATATATAATGAATCTTTAATATAGCGATCAAAAGGTTAAATAGACTTTGACCTTAAGTTGATCATGGATATCATATAAGGGTGTTGTATATATGACATAGTCATTGAACTACGACTATACACTGGCTTACATAGTATAGTATAATTGGGAGTATAGTTTCGAGTTTATAGTGGTGTGACTATGTAACTAACAATTATATAATTAATTAATTTGATATAGAATAATAAATTACATAAATCATTGAAGTCCACATTATATATATTCAATTGATCATTTTACTAGTTCAATATAATTCCTTAATGGATGGTAATCAATTAGGGTATTCATTATGGCTTTAATTTTTGGATTTAGTGAAGAGAAAAATCCAAATCATCTTCCCACTGGTGTAGGCGATTTTCACTAAGGCTAAAATGGGAATTTTCTTTCATTTAATTAATTGGATAAATATTTAATTTGTATAAATATTTATTTAGAAGATAAGTTTTGAAATTTAAATTAATTGAATTTATCTTTTGTGATAAATATGAGATTAATTTAAATTAAAAGGTATGTATAAATTAATTATTTAAATAAATAATTTAAATATCTAAATAATCTTATTTAAATAAATGTTTTAAATTAAATGTGATAATTATCTTATTTGAATTTGAATTGAAATAAAATCTTATCCTTATCTATACATGGTAGGCGTTTTCTATTAGGATAAAACAAGGAAAAAGATTTTTTTTCTTATTGATTTTATTTTGATAATTATTATATAATTATTTAATTCAAATAAAGTTATCATGAATTTATTTTGAATTTAAACTGGATATATAAAACATTATCCATATAAATAAAATCACATGATAAATAGATATTAAAATTTGAATTAAATTTTGAATCTCTTACACCTCATGTGAGTGAATTTTTGGTACTCTTATAGGGTAGAAAATCACCAATTATGAGTAGAAGGAGAGAGAAAAATCTTTTTCAAATGTTCTATTCAAATTTGAAATCTGCACAGTCCATTTACTATAAATATGACCCGAAAGGCTCTTATTTTATTCAGACTATGAACTCTAAGGTGAGTGAGTTTATTATAATTCTCCCATTATAATAATAATAAACTACAAGAGTTCTGGGTGGTTAGAAGGAAAAAACCACGTGCGAATACCAATTGAGAGATTGAGTGCCCATACACTCTACCGTTCGGGAATTAGAGAGTAGTAAAGAAAACTAGTTGGTTAAAACTTTCTTGGTCACTTTCTCTAATATTCTTGTCATCCTCTTTAAAGTATGCAGATTGTTGAATAATTTATTATATATGGCAGTACGAGTTAGTATGATCTAAGCAAATTTTTTAAAACTCTGTTACGTAAATACCTTATTTTTCTGACAATAGCATTATACTATTTATCATAAAATTCTTAATACTTAACTTCTTTTAATTATACCTTAACATATTTTATATAAGATTATCTATATTTGGAAAAATCTAACATACTAGAATCATCGTAAAATTAACATAAGACTGTATAGTTCTTACTCGTTTTTAATATAAGATATAAATTTTTGAATATATTAAAGTCCTTAACATCATCACTTATAAAAACACTTAATCCAACATAAATATTATGATTCTAGTCTATATTTGTAAACAATTAACTCCTTTATCTATAATAAAAAGTTATGGAAAAAAATTGAGTGTTACAATACAATTGAAAGCTTCCAAATAATTTATCTCAAAGAAGTTGACTATCAAATTTTACTTGTCACGTATCCAAATTTCTGACTATAAATTATCTGTCCTGTCGTCTTCTTTCTTAAATCTCAACAACAGGGAAAAAAACAAAGGAAGAAAAATCTTTTGTGATAATGTCGTTAGAATATGAAGAAGATTCTCTTGTAAATATCTGGAAAAATTTATACACGAAACCAAACGGAATATTAATTAATTAAGTAAAAACGTGATTATTCAGGTCAAGAAATATATGTGCACAGCTGTGTGAATTGTTACATATTAATATGATTGAAAACGAAAGGCGCAACACGCAAATCATGTGATATGAGTTTCCAAAATACCTACATCCTTGAGTTGACATTGCCTACTTTTTGTTTTAAAATTCAGAAATTATGTGACTAGCACAACTATAAAATTATAACATCAATAATTGTGTCATTTACAAATATTGGTTCAGGCAAAAGCATGTGCAAGCATATATATATATTTTAAATTGCTAAAGAAGTTTGTTAGTTTATATATTTATTTATTTATTTATTTTTTGGGATAAAATACTTATGTGTAATAGGAATGGAAATGTAATTAGAGCCCTAACAATCATATATATTTGATTGGGAAAATTATTTACATTTTAATCAAATTAAGTCAGATTGAAGATAAATGATAAATAAATTTGTAAATTGTGTATTTTATTTACAATATATTCTGATCTAATTAATTGTTACACCTACAATCACAATCAATTATCTAGAGATGCTATGTTTATTTGGGAATTCCATTTTTGAAAAATGAAAAATTTTTCATTTTAAGAAAATAGATCTTCTTAAATTTCTATACTTGAACATTCAAAATTTTTCATTTTTAGAAATGCAAAAAGAGTTATCTCTAGATACAAAAAAGTTTTTTATCCATCCAAATAACTTTTCACTTTAAAAAAAAATCCAAACAACTTTTTATTTTCCAAATCTAAAAATTTTTCATTTTTCAAAAAATAACTTTCCATCGAAACATACACTAAGATACACATCGTATATACGACTGTTTGTGGTTTCGGGAAAAAAAATAAAACAAAAAAAGTCAGAATTGTTATAAAATTTATTTAATATGTTAGCATCCGATCCCTGAATTTTTTTGTGCTTTGACAACTTGTTTTCTTGAACTTTAGTTTTGACGATTACCTTACCTGTCAAGCAATGACAATGTGAACTAAATTGGCTATTCTATACAAATTGATGACTACGAAGACGGAGGTTGACTGTCAAATTTAAGGTTGAGATGGCAATTTACGAAAACACGAAAACGTCGGGTGTAAAGTGACATTAACAACCAAGCAAAGTTGGCATCGACAATGTTGGGGCTTTTATAAAACGTATGATGTTATAAATACACATGTAAATTTGGGATTTAGAACTCATAATTAAAGGTAAAGGTAAATTGGAGATTTTAAATTAAAAAAGGGTAAATTGGATAAATTGTGGATTTTGTATCAGGAGTAAATAATTGGCTGAATTTAAGCACAAATAGTTGGGGTGTGTTTGGGTGCTAAATAATAAGCAAAAATCCATTTTACTTTGTGCAACATCAGCCAAAATTCCAATGCAATCAGCACCCCAAGCCGCCAAATATTGTCAATGCGGTCGACATATAAATACGATTTTTCCCATTAACTTTAGCAATTAGCATTTCTCCATCTGACTTTTATAGCTGATCACAGACGCATTTTTTCAGCATTGCTACAGGATATTAACAAGATACTAATAATATTAGATATCATCCATCAATAAATAATGAGTCTTATATTAATAGAATTTATATTTTATTAATAATATTGTTTAGTATCGGTGATATTTTTAAATATGTTTCTTTATAAGATATGAAAAATATTCAAACCTTTCGAGCCAAACCACATGTCTTAACTCAGAGACGGCCGATAATTGTAACTATAGGTATACACTCGTTCTAATTCAAATATACCATAAGTGTGAAAAACTTAAACTCTATTTACAACTGTCAATGGTGTTGGTAGACCATATCTCAGTCACCCCTAAACCCCGCAACGGTTTTTTTATTTGTGTACTATCTCTGAGTAAGATAATAAAAATTAAGTTCCATAATTTAACGTTTATATGCAAAATATTAACGTGGCTACGTTGACAACCAAAGCTGGGCCATGTTATTGTTATTATCATTGTTATTTTTTCATAATTAAGTAAGATCTGAATGATTTATGAGTCAAATTTAAAATAAAATAAAATTTTAAATTAAAATTAATTAATTTAATTATAATTTTAAAAAATAAAATTAAAACTAAAAATTTGAATCCAACCTCGCAAACAAAAACGTCCTCAAAATCAAAAAATTAACAAATATAGTAGATTAGCACTTCTTTAAAAGAAATATTAAATGGGAAAAAAGCGAAGGGTCAAGTCTATACGGCTGCAGACACACAAATGACCAAACCAATGGTGAACGGCAAACAAAGGTTACTTTTTTTGTGTACGTTTCAGCAGCCCAGATCAAACAATATCTTTTGATTTTTCAAACTCTAATAATTGCTTTTTTTCTATTTGGATTTTATTTGTTACATTTTACCTACTATTTATGCTCTCATCTGTTTCATCTGTTCAAACACAAACAAAGGAAAAATTGAGGGGGGCCAAAAAAAAAAAAAACACCAGAGAAAGAGGGGAAGCAAGTTAATAGAAGATGTTTAACATTTTCACAATACACAACACCTTGCTAGGCTTCGTTCTGAAGTTAGCAGGGATGAGACCCCAAAGAGTAGAAATCGAGCCAGGAACCATAATCAACTTCTGGATTCCGAACAAAACCGAAAACCAAACCGAGCCAAAAAAAACCGTGGTTTTCCTCCACAGTTTCGCAGCCAATGGGATATTCACATGGCAACTCCAGATCCTCCCATTATTAAAAAAATACGCAATCTACGTCCCCGACTTCCTCTTCTTCGGAGACTCTATAACCGACCAGGCAGACCGGTCGCCCGAGTTCCAAGCCAAGTGCGTGGCCGAGGGGCTGAAGAAGTTAGGGGTTGAGAAGTGCACACTTGTGGGGTTGAGCTACGGAGGCATGGTTGGGTTCCAGATGGCTCAGTTGTTCCCCGACCTGGTCCAGTCCATGGTGGTGAGTGGCTCGGTGATGGCGCTGACCGAGTCGGTCAGCTCCGAGGCGCTTCGGAGGATCGGGTTCGAGAGGTGGTCGGATCTTTTGGTTCCTGAGACTGTGGAGGGTGTAAAAGCCATGTTTGGTGTCGGTATGTACAAGCTTCCTAACGTCCCCGACTGGATATTCAAACAATTTTTAGAGGTAAATTAAGTGAAATCTCTTTATCATTAAAATATTTTATATGTCTAATAATTAAGGGAATTTGTAGACTGCCGATCTCCATCTTCTGATCTGAATTGAAAATTGAGGTTGAACATGGAACTGAGAATCATCATTAAATTAACGTCACTTTCTTACAGTTACACATGTTTGCAAATTGATGTTTGGATGTATATAATTGATATTTTCTCTGTACCTTGGATCTGGAATTTCAGTTGATTACATAATACATAATAATGCTGAAATTATATAGATTTTTTTTTCCTCAGCGGTTGAATATAATATTGTGAAAGTACGCATACATATAATTACATTATCTTGAATGGTAATAAATATATTCTAATAATAATTATTAGACATATGACTTAATTATAATTAAGATGTACCATTATATTCTTAAAAATTTGCATTATGTTGACTGGTGTTGTTGTAAAATAATAGGAAGATTGATTAAAAGAATTTTTTTTTTAATTAAACTTGTACATAGACGCTAAAAATAGTTTAAAATGTATAATTTATATGTATGGAAGAGATTATACTAATTATATGCAGATAGATACTATATTACTTATGGTCATTTCGTCGTATTGTTGCAGGTATATTTCAGCAACCGAAAGGAGAAGAAAGAACTTCTAGAGGCCTTAGTTGTCTCCGATAAAGGCTTTAGCCTTCCTCAATACACACAGGTTTGGGATTTCCATTTTTTAAAATAAAATTTTCAATGATCAATTTTTTCTATGACCACTTGAAGTTGCATAGAAGTATTCTTTTCCCATTTTATTTATCTCAGTCAACTACATAAACTTCTATCTTCTTTTTTTTTTTTTTCCGGTTGTCCCGTTTAATTAACAATTAATAAAGATTATTTCATTATGTGGTAAATTGACAACCATATTTATTCAACAAAGATATGATATACATTCCACGATTTTGAAAATATCCCTATTTACTTTCTCCTTCTCAAATGCATTATCTGGATAAACACTTTCTATAAATTAAAACAAATTAATAGAAACGGGGATTGATATATATTCCTATGAACTTGAATTATTTCTTCATTTATTTTACTTGGTCAACCCTGTCACAATTAACTCCTTTGAAAGACCATAAATTCTCTCCAATCCATATGCGTTTCGTGGTCAATTTTGTCCGTTAATTTCTTTCTTCCAACCGTCAGTTTCGTCTTTAATCAATTCTTAAAAAAAAAAAAATCCTCAATCATGGTAGAAAATTCCAACCTTACGTTTTTTTTTAATAGATTCAAATATGATATTATAATTAAATTATATTTATAATCATATTTTTTTATCAATATAATTTTGAACAACTAAAATTTTATATATATCATTAAATATTGGCTGGTAGGGTTTTTGTAGCCATTAATATTATTGATTTGAAATAAAATTTTCTAGGTTTTGATTATGTGATTTAAGATCCTAAATTCCCTTTCTATTCGTTAGACACAAGACAGATCGTTTTTGGAGAAAATTTATAATGTAAATATATTATAAAAGTTAAAACTCTTTATTTGTGTGCTGGACTTGGATAAACATGGTTAGTTTTTCATTGCAAACATACAATTCAAATCTTCTATCCAAAAATTAATATTTTAAATGTTATATAACTAATAATAACATATTACATTATTTTAAAAAATTTAAAATATTTTATAACTAATGTTTTATATTTTATATCTAATTTTTTTTAATGATATATTATAATATAATTAATTAGATATAATTTAAGACACTAAAACTAATTAAAGAATTTCCGTATAATATAAAAAATAAAAAAAAAAGGTGATTTTAGTCTACTTTAAAAAATAATTAAAAAAATGGTGGAGTGAGACACAAGGGATCGACTGTGTAAATATGATCACGGCAAAGCATTCATTATTGTACTTGCAAAGTAGGATCCACATCTTAAATATCATTAAATACATGATTTCATTTTGGCTTATAATTATTAAATTTCTTATTCTAGAAGTTTTTATTATTTGGTGTTTTAATAAAATTTTGGATATTTTAATCTTTTATCAAGGTTGGAAAAATATATGATCAGCTTATTTTTCATATATGCTTCTTAATTAACGCAGAGGGTTGCTCTTTTGTGGGGTCAAAATGACAAGATATTCAACATGGAAAACGCCAGCAACTTGAAGAGGTATGTCTGCATAACTTATCACTTTGATTTAGGGCATTACTTAAATGACTAATTTAATACCACGACCTTTTAAAGTCAAAATGGTTCAAGTTTTTTTCAATATTAATAAAGTTTATTTGTGAGATATATTTTTTATTTTAAATCTATTGAAAAATTTAAAATTGAGATCTTGACACATTGATTACCTACCATGCAGGCAACTGGGAGATAAGGCTACGCTAGAAAGCATAGAGAAGGCAGGTCATCTTGTTCAGCTGGATAGACCCTGGGTCTATAATAAGCATCTCGAGAAAATTCTTGCCTCCTTGTTGGAAGACATCTAAAAGCACCAAGACAAATGAAAATATTTGGTGTCGTCTTTTTCCTCCATTTAATATTATCAATGAAATCCCAGCAAAATATATACACATACATATTTATATATATATATATTTTGTCAATGCAATTTCTCTATACTTGTAATTAATGAGCGTGCATTAATTATTTTTTGAGGACTTATAAGCATATGTTTCTTTTTCACTATTTATTGCTTATATAATTTCTCTAAGATTGTGTGGTAGAGATTATATTCAACTTCAAGGGTCAAGGGGTCGACGGTCCGTTACCATTAGTCAAAAAAAGAGCACGTTGCCCTTTCCGGAGATTACGCGTTGTACGAAAAAATCTCGCAAAAAGATTGTAGAAAATGTCACTTACAAGCTTCTAACAAGGTGTTCAGAAAATAATAATAATAATAATAGTGATTTTTCTTGGGCGGTGCTTGATTCTGAGTTTTTTTTTTTTTTTTGGTTGCCCACTTTGTACCTCACAATTGGGTGAAATTATTTATTCTTTGTTTCGTAAATGTCTCGGTAGATATTGTATTTAGTTGACTGAATTTACTTGTTAAATGTTTTATTTACTGAGTAAATTTATATTTAATTGTGCATTTACTCGAATACACTACCATATTTTAGACGCCATTAAAAGGCCGTATGTCTCTGTTTATAAACTAAAAGTTGTACGTGATGATTAGAGAAATGCCCTTTAAAAGAAGAAGAAGAAGAAGAAGAAGAAGAAGGACAGAAACGCCCCTACAAGGTGGGCTTATTTACTTTCTTAAATCAAAACAAAGAGGGCATAATTCATTCAAAAGGGTACATAATTAAAGATAGGGATTGAGGATTATATGTCTTAAATCTCTATATTTATTGTATCATAAATGTGTTAATTATGGTGTGTATCACTTTTGAAGTTTAGTTATTCATGTTATTCACTGTAATGTGAAAACCTGGCCTGAATTTTTCCATACATGATACATTTCAATTCCAATCTTTGAAGGTGTTTTCCTCTTAAAGTCAAAAGCACAAAACTAAAGGCCAAGCCCGATTCAGTCTAAGAGATAAATAGTGACTCAATCTCATTATCGCCTCCAAAATGCAAATCTTTGAATTTGTCTCATCTGTAACAGCTTCATTTTTTAAATAAGTTACCACCAATAGTCAAAAAGATAGTCTACCAGTAATCTACTAGATGTCGAAATCAACATTGACCATCGACAGTCTCCGGTCACCTAGATCAGTCTTCAATCAAAGAACAGTAATCTGGTAGATTACCAAGTAATCTACCGTAGATTACCAAACAAACACAAAATGTTTGGTAAACGCATTATATTTTGATTGTATTTGAATGAAATTTGTTTTTTGAATATTGTATTTGATTGAAAAGTATTTATTTTGCATTTGAATGAAATGTGTGTTTGGATGAAAAGTATTTTAGAATTGAAAAGTTGATGTAATTGGTAAAAGTAGAGATAAATAGTGGAATTGAAAAGTTGATGTGATTGTTTTAAAAATGTTTTGAATAGTAATTATTTTCGTAGCACTGTTGTAAAATTTGTGTTTGGTATAAAATTGTATTGTATTTGAGTAAAATTAAAATTGAATATTTTCTCCAAATGCCCCCTAAAGAGTAGCCTAGTAAAATTATTTTAATAATCTACTAGATTATTTTTAATTGTCAATACAAAATGATTGTCGTCTTTGGCTTTGGTCGACAAAGAGTAATCTAGTGGAATGCGTTTGATAATATTAGTATCAACTTACCTTTGTTTTTGGATTCTTATTTCATAACCTAAAGGGGGAATAGAGTCTGAAAACGAAGAAGGCAAAATAGTGATAGATCAGAACTGGCGTTAAATCTAGAGAAAGAGTGATTTGCAGGGTCTTCTTCAAATGATTCACGATTTTCATTTAAAAAAAAAAAAAATCTTGAATCCACCCCAATGTGGACTTGAAGAAGGAGAGCTTATGTCGAAGACAATGGTTGTGACAAATCTCCGCTGCGAGCTGTAGCAACATTCATTGGGAGCTGCAACAGTCATAGATCAGAACTTACACAAGATCTAGAGAGAGTATAAGATCGCAATCTGTCGTCTGCGTTTCAGGGCTAAGATCCGGCATGAACCAATGCGCTGTTGTCAGACGATGGCAAAGAGTGAGCTTAGATAATAGTGCTCTGACATTGTAGCTATCTTATTGACGATCTACTATGAGAAGAAGAAGAAGAAGACGAAGAAGAAGTCAAAAGGAAACGACAAAATGAAGGAAACTAAGATAAAGAGAGGCAATACAAGGAGAGGGCAAATCGATTCCATCAAAAGGTGGTCAACATAAAAGATAAAGAAAATTATCCAAATAAACATCTTTTTTATCCATTAACCATTATAATACAAATTCTCTCTTTTTGATCAATATGATACAAACTTTAATTTTATTAATGTCTAATTTACATTATATTGTTTTAGTATCAAATATTGTGTTATGTCAGTGTAACAGTGTTTAAATTTGTATCCTTCAAGTTATGAATGACACCAATTCCAGATTATGTCTTCTAAGGGTCACAATTAAGAAGCAAGTACAAATAAGGAGCAATTTATAAGATTTTCTCAAAGACAACACCATGAACGAAATGAAGTACACAGCGTTGTCCTAAAAACATAAATGTAAGCCCAAAAACATTCACTGGATTTTTATTTTTATTTTTATTTTTTAAACCTCGTCAGATGGCCTAAAAATATACCAAAAATTAATGCGTCATGTGGAAACATACTACTGTAAATCAGTGATTTTTGGATTACGACACAAGTTTTTTAGTCAATAATTAAGATACAAGAATGTAGAACATCAAATTTATCCATTTCTTGCTGATCGAATGAGCAGCTAGTGTGTGTGTGTGTGTGTGTGTTTTCCACGAGGAACTTGAATTTCATTAATAGTGGAAATTCATAAACAACATCTAGGTGAGTGACAGGGGAAAGGAAGGAGAGATCATTTCCTTATAATATTTTTTTATGACAAAAAGAAAAGAAAACAAAATCATCTCTCTTGTTGCTGCACTAATACAAAGGAAAGTAAAAAATAAACTTCATTTTTAAAATGATTACTTTATTTATAACTAATGCGATGGATTGAATCCCTCCAATTTAGGAGAAATCAAAATTAGAGTATTTTGAAGGATTGAAAGTCTCCCCCCTAATCCCACCTTTCCTCTCTTCTCTCCTATCAAACGACTATAAATATTAAAATCCTTTTATCAATCCCTTCACCTCTCTTTCTTCCATTTTTCTCTTATACTAAACACACTCTAAGGTTATATTTGGTAGAAATGAGATAAAAGTGGAAAGAATAAATAGTATATGGCCTAAGTAAGGGAGATAATGAAGGAAGGAGAGGTCCTTTTCTCCATGATGTTTGATATGACAAAAAAGAAAGAAAGCAAAAATCATCTCTCTTGTTTGATATAAAGATGTAAGGGAAAGAAAAGAATAGATTTCATTTTTAAAATACAATTTTACCATTTATTAATTTATTTATTATCTTTTTATTATTTATTTAATCAAGAAAATAGTCTTTGTCATTATTGAGAGTACTATTATAATTTTAGTCCATATTTAATTAGGCAAATTGATTCCTTCTAAAAATTTATTCAATTTAAAAAAATTAAAATTTTGATCTTTTAAGAAATTGAAAGTCTCTCCTTTAATCTTTTACTTCTTTCTTTCTTTCCTTCCTTCCTATCAAACAATCATAGTTGTCATTATTCTTCCATAATTCTATCAACCCCTTTTCTTTCTTTTAGTTTTCTCTCCTATCAAACATACCCTAAAAATAAACAATTCAAAGCACGAATAGAAAGGAAGTGGGCTATACCATTCCGAGAGGCAGCGTAAGAAACGAGGCCACTTCTAACACGGATAATACCATCTTTGACCTGCACGACGACATTCGCCCTAGGAGTCCAAGCCGGTGTCCCAGCATTAAGCACATCTGACTTAAGAATCCAATTGAAAAACCACAAAACTTCACAAGGCCAAGTCTTTCCCTTGTCGTATGACTCTCTGCTACGTGGGGAGAAAATCGACCAAGAATTTATTGAGACAAGGCCATCACCACTGCATCTCTATCAATTATCATCTCTAATTGCCGCACCAATCCATAAATACTCCGAGTAATCCTTGATAGAATCCACACCATTGCAAAGACTAATACTTATCATGACAGAATCAGGATTAATGTTCGTTCTTTTTTAATTTCTTATCAGATCTTCAATCTAGTATATAATGGGTGAGACATTAAAACTTGCGAAAGGGAGAAAGGCAAGTTATTTTAAGGTGTTTGGTAATGTTTTTCAAAACATTATGAAAATGACAAATCTTTTGAGGCGTGAAAATGAAAACGTTTCTTAGATGGCATTTGTTTTATCAAATACTTTGAAAATGAAAACGATATATATATATATATATACAAAAAATGATTTTTGTTGCAAAAATGAAAAAGGTTAAAAGTTGTTTTTCATTTTTTGTTTTTATTTATATGTTTGGATAAAACATTATATTGATATTGCATTTAAATATAATATATTAAATATAATATGTATTCAGATTAAAAGTATTTGTATTAATTCAAATTCAATATTTGTTTGGATAAAAAATATTTGAATTTTATTTAAATATTAAGTATGTAATGTGATTGATAAAAGTAGATAGAAAAAATAGAGAGAGTAACAAAGCATATGATTTTATTAGTAAAAATAATAAAAAAAATAAAATAATAAATAATAATTATATTAAATTTAAATTATAATGTGATTAATTTTAAATATAATGCTTTTATATTTAAGTAAAAATTGTATTATATTTAAATACAATACAAAAATAATACCGCAACCAATACTTTTTTTTTCAGAAACATAGTGAAATATAATTTCATTGTTTCTAATACTTAAACAATTCTCTTTAAAAACACAAAGTCTTAATTCATAGCAAACCAAAGTCTCTAATTAATTATAGGTGCCCAGGTTTATTCCTACTAAATGTCCGTTATAATATCACCAACTTAGGGGCGGTGTAAATTTGTATGAAAAATATTTATATTATATTTAAATATAATATTTATTTAGATAAAAAAAATATTTAAATTATATATAATACGATTGATAAAAATAAAAAAAATATGTAATATAATTAATTAAAATAATAAATAATAATTATATTAAATTTAAATTATGATATAATTTATATTTAAATATAATATCTTTATATTTAAATAAAAATTATAAAATATTCAAATAATATAATGTAAATATAAGCTGAATGACCAACATGCCTTACCATGAATTTGTGTACTAATTAATATGATGTGACCTGTGGTCATTCACTGTGTTTAAATAGTTTATCATGTTTTATGTATGTTAATTAAGACGTTGACTGAGGAAAGTTAATGCTTTTTATTTTTTGGTTTTTTATTATTTTTAAATATAATATAATTTTTATTTAAATATAAAAGTATTTTATTTAAATATTAATTAAATTATATTTTAAATTTAATATAATTATTATTTATTATTTTATTATTTTTATTAATCATGTCATAAATCTTTTTTTTTCTCTCAAGCTCTACCTATCACATCACATATTATATAATTTAGATATTTTTTATTAAAATAAATATTATATTTGAATATAATACAAATATTTTTCATCCAAACATATATTACATTCAATGCATTGTATTTAAATGTAACATGAAAATAATGTGTTATTCAAATATCATATAAATTTATATATTTGTTAATTTGTGACCCAGGCATCTCATTTTAAATTTTTTTTTTTATTTTTTTTTTTTCAGAAAATTGAATTTATCACTTGAATTATAGATTTAAACCTATAATCCAAACCAAATGGATTTTTTGGTTTTTTGTTTACTCAATTGTACTGATTAATAATTAATTCCAAGAAGAAAAAAAGTAAAATTCCAAGATAGTGGCAGTTGGTCTCTACCGCGTGAAGACTTAACGGTCTACTTTTTCCGTTCAACAAATAAATAAATATATATATATATATATATTAACACTAGCAAAATTTCTTTGGCAGAATGTGATGAAGAGTAACATTATACTTCGGCGAGTATACATGGTAGAACTAGAACATAGTAATGGCGTCAATTACACTAAAAGAAATAGGAAATTATCGAAAGAGATAGAGAGAGAGAGAAGAGAGGAGAGAGAAATATAGAGAGATTCATAAATACATACATATATATATGTATAAGGCATCCATGCCATTCATAGAAGTTGTGTAGATGACAGCGATAGTCTGATAGATATTGGACGGCGTTGGCTTGGACTTTACTGCAGCTTCAGATATTTTAGAAGCCTGAGTAATTAATACGAAAGAAGGAGAGAAAGCAACCTTAGCACATGAAATATATATATATATATCTCCGGAGAGGTAAAAAAAATATTTATTTTGAAATTGTTAATACTGCGGAAATACATTCACATACGTGCAACGTGTGATTAATTTCACATATCCCAATGTACGTAATAGTATTGTAACTTTTTTTTTTTAATTAATTAGTACTAACTTACTTTTGTCTAAGAAACCAAATATATGTACATACACGTATAACACACACATATATACATTATATATACGATCATATTGTTATGCCAATAAAAGTATTTTATTCTCTCTCCTTCTCTCCCCTTTATTTTTCTCCTTTATTTGAAAGGTACTTGTCGAAAATATCAAATTAGAGTTGTGCATATCATGCATGTGGAAATTTTTTAGAATTAGGGACATGACAAGGGGGTGAATGGATGTAATAGATTCTTTGAAGCTTAATTATTGGATCATTTCTTTCCATTGTAAGAACTTGTCTAGCTCGCTTAAATATTTTTTTAATTATCATTTTTTTTAAAAAACTTGTGAAATTATTGTTAAGTTACTCGTAGTCATAAGTTTAGTATCAATAAAATGAAAAAAATTGACGAAAAGGTACAATTTAAAAAAAAAAAAAAGAAAACAAATAAACAAACAAGCAAGTTACCTAAAAGTCAAAACTTTTGTCCAAATGAGTGGACCGCATATGGCAGGGCTCCAAATGATTCCTATTTAGCTTTAGAGTTTCTTAGTTCAAAAGTGACATTCATGTTTATTAATAAGGACTAAGATATATAGTGTAAATTGCACTATATAAGTGAAATTGACACTTTTATATCTTATTGGTTACCTTCTATTCTTTTAAGGTGTAGCTCTTTCTCTCTTTTTTGTACCAAAAAAAAAAACTGCAATTCTTTCTCTTGGTACATGTTAAAAATGGCATCTATTAAATAAGTCACATGTCCATAGCTTCTAACCCATATGCAGCCAAATTTGCACAACTTCTAACTACCACGACCTAGCCCTTTAAATTTTATACTCAGCCGACACCTCATAACCTAACCTTCAACATCCTTATAATTAAACAGCTATATTTTTGTTAAAAAAAAAAAATTGCATGCATGGACCAACTAATTATTAACATTTAAATGGATAGGGGAAAAAAAAAGTCCAAAGTATAGGAAAAC
Organism: Antiaris toxicaria; assembly: GCA_035233585.1. Taxonomy (NCBI): domain Eukaryota; kingdom Viridiplantae; phylum Streptophyta; class Magnoliopsida; order Rosales; family Moraceae; genus Antiaris; species Antiaris toxicaria. Next base: position 43,571,959 of record CP141158.1, on the reverse strand, counting down.
AAAATAAACTGAAAAAGAACAACTAATATCATGCACTGAAAGTACGTAAATACGACTAATATATTAAATACATATACATATATACCTGTCTTCCTCGTCGAGATTGGAGGACTTGTAGTTGGGAATGGGAATACGGCCAGACTCGATTTGGCGGAGATCCTCCAAGAGGAGTTCGTAATGCCTCTTGACTTCGTCGGCGGTTTTCCCTCCGACGGCCTTGGCCACATTTTGCCACCGTTCTGGGGTGTCCTTATCGTACAAGGCTAGAGCTCTCTCGAACAACTTGTTCTGTTTTACAGTCCAAGATGAGCTGTAGCTTTGCTTGCTTAGAGAGCTTGAGGCCATTTTGGAGTCGAAATGAAAAGAAACTAAAAGTGGGGTAGCAAAAGGAAAAAAGGGTTAAAAGAGAGAGGGGAAATTAGAGAGTTATTTCAAAGGGAATTTGTGTTTGTATGTTATGGTTTAATTGTGCAGGGAAATAGTGGTGAGGCTGCTCTGTTTATAAAGGGTTGGGGGAGGCAGTTGATTGGCGAATCTAAATGGCCAAAAAAGGTATGAGTGAGGTGTGACCAGTTTCCTTTGGAGCCACAAAATTTGAAGCAAGGCCTGACGGATCAGGCGGCACCAGATACTCTGCAGGGTTTCTGATTTTTCTTGTTATTTTATTTTATTTTATTTTTGTTGAAATCCACGAAGGGACGAGCACTGGTCCAGCTCCCTTAGCGTGGTCAAAGGGACTCTCCAAATATTGAAAAGGAACCCGTTTGTTAAAAATCTATTGTCAATAATAAGGATTCTAAATCAATTTCTAGACTAGATGGGACAAATCTTTATGTTAAAATCCTATTAAAGAGAATAATCTTTATTCAAACTTTTGATCACATATCCACCAATAGTTCATGATCGTTACACCACTCTCTCACTTGATAGTTTTTTTTTTATTTGAGTTAAAAGGAACAGAAAATAAAAAAATATCTTAATTCCCTTTTGGTATATGCATATCTTTCTGTTCATGTTCATAGAATATGTGCACAAGCATGTAGTTAAATACGCCATTATAAATTATACTTGATAATAATGATGGTGATGCTAGGCTATGCCTATAATTACTGGTCAATTTGATATTATAATACACGTATCGTTGTCTAGCTTGATCAGCGGGTGGTTCACCTTTGAAGTTGGATTTTGAATTACTTCTTTTTAATCCTTTTAGTACTAAATTTGAGTGGAGGTATTCCTCCTCTCCATTTATTATTTAAAAAAAAAAAAAAAGGCTTGCACGGCTGATCACTCGTTTAATTGAGATGATATTGTTGTCCCTTTGCAAAGGCATACAAGTGGAAAAGGAGGGCTAAATGACCTCTCTGAAAAAAGCAAATTGAACTACGTATGACTAACTAAAGAAGAATAAAATGTATTGTATAGACATGGAAATTCTCATAAATTGCATTTCGAATATTAACCTTGTTTGGATCGAGGTCCATCTTCCAAAAGGAAAATTTTTCAATTTCATATGAGAAAATCTTTTCATTTTTTGAGAATGAGATGATGTTTAGGTTTGTAAATAATTTTTCTTTCTAAAACAAAAACTTGTTTAGAACGAGAAGAAATGGTGTTAGAAAATATGTATTATGAGAGGATTAGAATGGAAAAGATTCATTTTCTTCTTCTAAAAGTGTATTGCACAAGATATGTTTAGAAAAAATATTTCCATTCCATTACGAGAAAGATGATGAAAAAAACTTAAAACAAAAACTTTTTTACAAAACTTTTTTTCCTGCTAGAAGTGAACCTCGATCCCATCCAAACAAGCTCTAACAATTATTCAATTAGGAAGTTATGTTGATTAGCTTCATGAATCGTGGGATTTTATTGTACTAAAACTTGCGAGAAAAGTACATTTGGAAAAACAAATTAAACTCTAAATATGAGTAATAAATATTTACATCCATCAGATCTAAATTCTAATTCCACCTTCACTTTAACATGAAAGACATGTTAACTTTAAGTGAAATTTATATGAATATATTCTGATTATTTTGAAAGTATATAATTCATTTCAACCCCATTAAATATATACAATATTTTAACTGTGTATCATATTCATTTATAAAATCAGTTCATGTTCAATTTTAATTAATTAAAATTCAATATTCTTAAAATAGTAAAACTAAAATTTCAAAAATAAATTAAGAAAAAGAAAATACAAACGCCTCCAAATATCCAAAATGAGGACACCTCCAATTATTTTTCTAACGATTGTTTTTTTCATTTCTCTAGAGTATTTTTATTATCACACTAATTAAACTGACATTTCCAGCTTATCAAAAGATATACTAGGAAGTTCATATATATATATATATTGAACTATATTGATAATCTGTATATTTTTTCAAAATTATAGAGGCACACTCTTGATTAAAACTAGTAACGTCAATCTTCCTTGTCTTCTTAAAAAAATTACAGAGACACCATTTCTGTTAGCTGATCATGAATTTGACCCTTAATATACTTAAAATATCAGAACTATCCTTCTTTACATAAAAGAGTTTTTAGCTATATATTTGAGGGCATAAAACAACATTATTACCCTTATTTAACACTAAAAACAATATTTAAATTGATTTTTATACATTTCTAATCATAATCCAAACTTTAATAAAAAATAGTTTATTTTTATTTTTTTGAAAATCTTTTTTTAATTTTAACGGATAATATAACTTGTTATCAGGAAACATACATAACTTTGACAAGAATATAAAAATAAAGTTGTTATACAAAACAAAGTATTGTCATAATAAAGAACCATTAATATACTTTTAATAACATTTTTACAATTAACAACAAAAAACTACTCATTATTTTGCATCTTTTTAATAAAAGCATTATTTTTTTTCCAATTAATTCTTTTTTTGTTTTAATTAAGTTAAAATAAATAAAGGGTTAAATAAAAAGACAAAAAAAAAAAACAAAAAACTAATGAATGATTTTGATTTAGTTTAGTAAGATTAATGATTGAAATTTATCAGAGTATTTTTAGTTATTTTAAATTTAAATTTAAGAAAATGGGTCTTAGAGTTATTAATTTGATCAAGAGGATGTATATATAATTTTAAAAAAATATAAAAAAGATATCAATATAATTTAGTAATATATATATATATATAAACAAGGGCTTTTCTTTGCAACGCACATACGACATGGCAGTCGAAACCCTTTTTTTTTTTTTTTTTTTTTTTTGTGTTATTGAAATAACCAATTGATTCTAATATATTATTTTTAATGTTATTTGTCCATTTGGACTGATAGGTTGAAATGTTACCACATTTTTAATAAAAAAAATTATATACAAATCATCCTTTTATATATATATATATATATCAAAGCTAGATTTCGAATTAAGAAATTAGCTCAGTAATCGAGACTGCTAAGCAGGTGGTGGTGATGAACAAAACTGACACAGGATCGTTTGGATTGATCAGAATAAACGGCCAAGTAAGGTGGCATATTGGGGTTCCATGCAGAAATTATTAAAGTGTTTTTATTTGCGATTTCGTTAATATTTCAGATCTTTTAGGTTGGTTTTCGGATCTCCAGATGCCTCCGGACAATAATCCAAAAACCTTCTAGCTGGCCCTAACTTACTCTCTGTAGGCTAACCGGCCTTTGATACACGTACATTTTTACAGAAAGAAATAATTATATGAAAAAATCCATTCTGAATGTTGCGTTTGTAAAATATATTTATTTTTTTAAAATTATTGTATAAATATTTATTTTTAAAGAAATAAATATTTATAATTCATATATCATTCCTCTATTACTTAAATTCTTTTTTTTTCTTTTTTATTTTTTTACTATAGTTATTTTTTATCATAACTCATCATTATTTTTAATAAAATCAAATCAGTTTTGATTTTAATCTTAAACTTAAATATGAAAAAACCTAAATATTTATGTTGATCAATAAAAAATCTTAAAAAAAAAAAGATCTGTATGCCTCAAAGAAAAATAAATAAAAATTACCATAACAAAGCCTTTTGAATTCTTTACAAAAAAAATCATATTATTTACATAAATTATTACAAATGAAATCGATAACATTTTTACAAGAAAAACTAATTTTTTATGAAATCATATTATGCCTTCTTTATAATAAATCAAATCAATAGAATCAAATTTACCTTTGTATAAAATATGATATCTATTTATTATATCATTATATATTCAAAAAAATAAAACATTTCTTTTATACAAAACCAAAATATAAATACAATCAAACCAATTTTTCAATAATTATTATAATTTTTTTATTCTTATTTTTTATGTTTCCTTTTTTATAATTTATTTATATAATAATACTCAATTTTTTATAAATAATAATACCGTTATTATAACTACTATTTTAAAGATTAATATAAATAAAAGAAAAAGTAGATATGTTTTAATTTAAAACCTCTAATTTAAATATTTATATAAATAACCTCATCTGAAATCGTCTCATGATATCTACTATTTATATGTATATATATATATATGCGTTTGTATGTATTTGCAACTGTTGTTGGCTTCTGCTTCAACAGGCTTGTACTATTCGGCATGATCTATTTTCCAAATGGGATAGGATAAAGATTTTGCGTCAGCTGATTGGTCAGTCAGGTATAGCCAGTTGCTTCATTCAGAGCAGACTCCAGCACTGACTCGTCGTTAGTTAAGTCTTTTCTTTTATCTTGCATAAGTATATAAGAGGTTTCTGCCATAGAGTATAAATTTGGGCTTAAAAAAATAAATAATTGATAATACTTTCTTTTTGGTTATTAAATCTTTATCAAAAACTATTATCTCAGTTATTTATTAAATTATATTTATATTATATTTAAATATAATATAATTTTTATTCAAATGTAAAAGTATTACATTCATATATTAATCATATCACATTTTAAGTCTAATATAATTATTGTTTATTATTTCACTTTTTAAATCACTTTCACTAATCACATCACGTACTCTCTTTTTTTTTTTCTTTTACCCATCACATTATATACTCATTATTTAAATATAATTCAAATATTTTTCATTCAAATACACATTATATTTAAATATAATGTAAATATTTTTGTTTAAATGTGTTTTTTTTATTATATTTAAAATATAAAACGTATATTATTGATATAAAGTCCAACTATTATAAGTCTACACATGTATAGTAAAACTTTAATTAATCATTGGAGGTCAAATTATATCTACTCATTCATGTTTGGAATCAAACCATACTTTGTTTTTAAGTTTGGAAAATTCAATTGCCAGATAGTTATGCACACACACATGTACGTGTATATATATATATATAATTTCTTTTACTAATTACTTCGCGTACTCTCTTTCTCTCTTTTCATTTTTTTCTCTCTATTTTTTCTATCACATCACATACTTATTTTTTGAATATAATTCAAATATTTTTAATCCAAACATACATTGTATTTAAATACAATGTGAATACTTTTGTTTAAATGTGTTTTTTCTATTATATTTAATATATAAAACATATATTATTGATATGAAGGCCAACTGTTATAAGTCCACACATGTATAGTAAGACTTTAATTATTTATTGCAGGTCAAATTATATCTACTCATTCACGTCTATAATGAAATTATAGTTTGTTTTAAGTTTGGAAAATTCAATTGCTGGATAGTTATGCACACACACATGTATGTATATATATATAATTTCTTTTACTAATCACTTCATGTATTCTCTTTCTCTCTTCAGTTTTTTTTCTACTTTTACTATCACATCATATACTCATTATTTGAATATAATTCAAATATTTTTAATTCAAACACACATTATATTTAAATACAATATAGGTACTTTTGTTTAAATGTGTTTTTTCTATTATATTTAATATATAAAACGTATATTATTGATATGAAGTCCAACTATTGTAAGTCTACACATGTATAGTAAGAATTTAATTATTTATTGCAGGTCAAATTATATCTACTCATTCATGTCTAGAATGAAATTATAGTTTGTTTTAAGTTTGGAAAATTCAGTTGCTAGATGGTTATACACACACACGTGTGTGTGTGTAATTCAAATAGTCCAAAGCTGCTCTTCAGCTAGCTAACTTAAATCTCCACAGAACTTAAAAATTATGATCTTTAAGCGACTTCACCATATGAGAGAGTCACACTTAAACCACAGATAATGCTAACTGAATACTAATTATGACACCCGTTAATTCCACCTTAAAATTGGCATAAAAAATACCAATTGACCTCAGAAAATATCCTTCGTAAAACCCTCAAAATGTTCGAAAACATGACCCCAAAACTTACAGGACTCGGGCAATCATTATCCGAGAGACCATCCATGTTAATAATTTATCATGTCACGGTCATGTAAACGAAATATGTGTATATGCATTTATGTATATTAATTTTTCTGGTGGACAGTAAAACTTTGTTTATATCTTTGAAGTGGCGAACTCAACTGTTTGTTTTTTTTTCTTATAAAATAAATAATGGTGATAGGGATAAGTATGCACACCAAAACATTCTGATATTTTTAAATATTATCCAGTCTTACTCCAACCTGTATGGTGCATCACAATTGCAGGTGTAAGATTAAACGCCAATGTAAAAGCTGTGCCAATGGCAGTTTTGTTTTGGATTAATGTTTCATATATAAATATATATTAGGATTGACAATGGAGACGGGTTTGGAGAGGGGTAGGTTTCTCACCAACCCGTCTTGCAAGAAGAAATACTTCTCACCCCCACTTTGTATATCTATTAATCCGTTTAAAAATATATAACACAAAAATAAATTATATATATAAATAATAAAAGATAATATATATATATGGGTGTATGCTCTTCATATGAAGATAGACAAATTTTTTTTATAAATTTAAATATATATGTTATTTATTACAATATGTATGCATATATATATATTTTAAAAAGCATTACACTTAAATGGGACAGATAATATGGTTGGGGAATCTCAGATCGGTGTCTATCCCAAACCCGTTAAGGAATTTGAAAACTCACTCTATTTATAATTCGTCCCACTTAAATTGGGTTTTTTTTCTATCCTATTTAAATCAAGTTACTATAGATAAATAGATTAGTGGATAAAATTATCATCGTTCAATGCATAATTCGTTTAACGTTCAGCATATATATCTTCTTCTAATCCAGACAATGTAAACTTGCGTGGAAGTCTTTTTATTGTCAACCACATGTATAGCACAAGGATTCAGTGGTCCAGCAACCTCCCATGATAAAACCATGAAAAGAAGATTTCAGGAACGACACAAAAACAACTTACAGCAGTCGTACCAAATTAATTATCTTGTTTTACGTGCGTCTATCTACATTTATATATATGTATCAAGCATGCTATCATGGATTTAATTGTACATATAACTTGTTTTGTTTTACTTAATTATGTAGTATCTACAAATAATACAATTTTTATTTTTCTGCACATTAAAAAAGTAATTTCTCGATTTTAACTTTTTTTTTTTTGGTAAATAATTTCTCCATTTTGACTTAGCAACATAAATGTCATCCTTTTTTTTTTTTTTCGAGAAATATCATCATATTCTTAGAGCTAAGGTTCTTCTGGTTTAGGATTTTAATGAATCCTCACTTTTTTTTTTTTTGGAAATTAATGAAGCCTCACTTAATTTCATTAAAAGATTATGAACTTCTTTTTTTTTTTTTTAATTTCCTTTTTATTAATGAGTTTGAGTGGAGGGTATAATATAGGATGACTTGCCTAAAAGGTGCTAATTTAATTAAAATGTTTTGAATTCAGTTTTTTTTTTTAATTCGATACCTTATAATTGATCGAGTCAGATATAAAATTACTGTTATGTTATATGCAACTACCTGAGTTTTCTTATTCCAATCACCAAATCTATGTTAAAAAAAAAAAAAAAGAGTATTTGTGCTTTAAAAAAAATCAAAACGTACGAATATATTGTTTTCTTTCTCTTTATCCATTTAAGTAATTTGTGTGAGGGATTTAGTTCTTTCTCTTTATTTCTTTAAAATATTAGTAGAGGAGAACGTGCCTCAGGCAAGTTCTCCCCAGTTAACAACAAGTTTTTTTTTTTTTTTCTCTGCTTTAAATTTTTGACAAGAATTTCTATGAAACTATAGCATGATATATCACGTGTCAACAGTACAAATAATTTTTTATTCTATTATCTTTAATTTTGAAGATAAACAAGTATATGTGCAAATATAACCTATAGACGACGACATTGCATAATTATGACATTTACATTTTCAAACATAAAATGTGAAATTGTTTCCTATTACATTGTATCGTAAAATTTGTACCATAGGAGAGAACTGAGAAAGTAGTTATAAAAATGATAATAATCTTGTTAAATTCTAATTAACTAATTTTACACAGTTTTGTCTTTGGTCCATTATGAATGACCAGTGATCACACACGATATTTTATTTTTTTTAAAAAAGTTAATAATTTGGTACAAACACTAATTGCCGGTTATCAAGGTTAATAAATTTTGTTGAGGAATTTAATTTTTGACTTAAAAAACATTTAAAATAAATGTTATGGAGAATTTAAATGAGATTGAAGAAATAAAAGAAAAAATAAGTTGACAGGAAAAAAGTAAGGACAGAGTTGAGATTAGAGAAAAAATAACAACGCTAGCTAATTAAGTTTAATATATTTGTGCATCATTCTATGTATAAGCAGCAAATAAAAAAAAAGAATATGATATATAATTCATTAAGGTAATTGAAATAAATCAGACGTTGAAAACAATTTATTTCTTTTTAAAAAATGAAAAAGAAAAAGAACAAACCTTCATAAAAAAAAAAGAAATAGAAAAAAAAAAACAAATGAAATTGAAGCATTGACATGTGGCATGTATAATTTGAAGAACAAAAAATAATTTGTCTTTTTGTGGTTGCATTTAAGCCATTCACTAACAAAAGATTAAAAAAATAAAAAAAAATGAAGAAGAAGAAGAAGAAGCAAGCAAAAAAGTTGGAACAAAAAAATCTTGCCTTTTCCTACTCAATTCTTATAGAAACTCAAAAATATTCCCCAAAAAAAAAAAAATCTTATGCCATTTGATGGTGGGGGATATAAGACTTGTGAAAATAATATGACTTTTGAAAACATTGAATGGTGCAAAACTCTATTCACATCAAGATTCTAGCCAATAATAAATTGGAACATTCTCTATGGCTTATAGAGGCCGCTTTCATCAATAACTAAACATTCACATCTATGCAATCATGCCCCACGCCCTGAGGTTGAGGACATTCACAACATCATTGCATTACTATTCTTTCCATAAATTCCATTTTGTGGTTATGTATTCCTTCACCAAAAAATCCTGTAACTAAAATAAGAGGCACTCGATGTTACAGCAATGAACTCTTTCGAATGACACATAATTATCACTCAATTTTTAAGTAAATGAAGAGGAGGAAAATCCTCCACTAAGATTTATTTAAAAGATAATATAGAAAAACGAAGTTAAAGAAATTCAGATTTCAGCTTCAATTGGCAATTCAAATAAAAAGACAAATGAACCAAGAAGAAAAGGGGTGGATCTTGGTATCATAACCTATCCACCCCTTTTCTTTTTCAAACACTGAGTTTACGGTTTTTTTTTTTTTAATTTTCTCCTCAATATCAATGATAATATCTTGCAGATTATTGAGTTCCACCTGTTAAACCAAAAATCCTAAAATCACAATCTCTAACTTTTTTTTTTTTTAATTTCTCTCCTCTATTATTGTTTTCCCAAGTTTTGAAACTATCTCCTCCCTATCATATGCCATTCAATTAGAACTCGATTTTTTTTTTTTCCTGATAAAGTTCAGTTTACAATTTAGTAGCTAATTGGGGGACCCCATCAAACAAGTTGCCAATCATATTTAGTTGGGTTTGGCAACGTTATCTTTTGGCACTGAAACGGGAAAAGGTCTGGTGGATGATGATTAGAGAGAATTGGAAAGGTATTCGTCTGGTGTGGAAAAAGTGGTCCTTAATCTAAAGGATTCTTTGTTTGATATTTAGGTTCATCGACGTCGATCGCCTAATTACCAATCATAGGGAAAAGACCTTCCTTTCATAGCTAACAAATTCCCTCGTCATAGGCACCGTTTTCCTACGGTAAAGTGGTCCTGCCAAAAATGGAAGGTCCTTAAAAGGATTATTGTAGTAGGATTGAGAATTTTTGTGACAAAAAAATTTGTGAAAAAATGTGAATACTCAAGGACTATGACTTCCGAAAGAACTCAAAGACACATATTTCTGGTCCATATGCATAAATCACTACAAAAAGAATGATGAGATTCGAGATATATACTGAGAATCTTAGATTCAAAAGGGATGAGAAAGAGAGGGGAAAAAGCCTTGCAAAATGGCCACTTTTTTAAAATTAATCTCCTTTTCTTTTTTCTTTTTCTTTTTTCTTTTCTTTTATTGTTCTTTCGGTGACTGGATTTGTACACTAGCTGCTAGTTGATGAGGAGATAAGCTGATAGATGTACGAGTAGTGTTGAGTACCAATCAATATTAAGAGAATCATATTGCTGCTTCTAACATCCACTTCATTGGTCTCAATAGATATTTGTCTAGTACAAATTGGAAGATGTATATTTGTAGGAGAAACTTTAAAGGAATTTGTCCCACCATATTCCTATCCTAGTTTTCTGCCCCCCCTTTTTTTTCTTTCTTGGTTTTATGCCCCTAATTAATTTATGGGTTTATTTTAATTTTATCAATGAGAAATATACCTTGTCTCACTTTGCCCTCAAGAAAATAAAACTTCACACTATTAACACCTAAACTTATCATACATTTCACTACTTATTCCTCTATATAAGAAACATTAAAAAAAAAAAAAAAAAAAAACAACAACAACAACAAATGATGAAATAAAGCATGGATCACGTGATGGATGGCTGAAGGGTAATATGGTAAAATGATTGGGGGTGAAATTGAATAAAATTCATGTTAACTAATCTAAAATTCTGATTTTTCATGTGTTGGATCAATTCGGTACGTAACATAGATCTGGTTCAGTTCACTTACTCAACCAATCGCCTGACTTTTTTTTTTTAAACCAAATTATCCTGCATTCATGCTTCATTTTGATCACTTTTTGACATTCTGTATCATAGAGGAACCAATTGTGAATCCCTTGATAAGCTCAAGCGTGAAAAGTTGACAACATAAGTTTTAGAGGGTAAAGTAAGAAAACCTATATTCCTGAAGGGCTAAAATTAAAATTATTTCTTAATTTGACTGTCCACCAAGGAAACTCCATTGCAGTTAAGTGATCTCATCGATCTTACCCTCTTTTATCACCTTTTGATGAAAAGAAGGAATGATCTTAGGGATCCCATAATAATTTTTGACATTATAGAGTAAAGTTTGACATTTGATTTAGAAAAATACTCATAACATCCACCATTTTTAATCAATACATCACCTTTTCTCCTCCTATTATACAAATGCCTAAAGTACTTATTGTGTTTGTAGAATCAGGCGCAAAATACTTCAAAAATTGTCAAATTACTTAAGATACTAATGGGGTGTTTGGTAAATGTATTGCGTTTGTATTACGTTTGATTACAATTTTAGGAATACATTTTGTATTTGAATAAAAAGTATTTAATTTATATTTGAATGAAATGTGTATTTAGATAAAAAGTATTTGAATTGTATTTGAGTTGAAAAGTTTATGTGATTGGTAAAAGTAGATAAAAAAAAGTTAGAGAAAGAAAGAGTATGATGTGAATGAAAAAATTGAAAGCCTAATGAATAATTGTTTTCAAAAAATAAATGAATAGTAATTATTTTCGTGACACTATTGAAAAGTATTATATTTGAATGTAAAACTTTTATGTTTAGATGAAAATTGCATTGTGTTTAAATGTAATATGAATACAAAATTGGTACCAAATGTACCATAAGACTATGTAGAAGTAGAGAATGATTTCAAGCAACAGAAGCCCAAATAGGCCTTCTTGGGTGGGGTTGCCACCAAAGATGTCAAAACTGGCTGGGTTTAATGGATTGGCACGAGCACACCATAGTAAAAAGTGGGCATGGCATAGCACGACACGATTAATACATGGTGGACCTAGTCCAGCATGGTTAATTAAATGGATTGTGCTTTAGGTAAAAATTACATTGCGATTAATACTTTTAAATTTAAGTGAAAATTGCATTTCGTTTAAATGTAATATAAATACGAAATTGGTACCAAATGTACCATAAGACTATGTAGAAGTAGAGAATGATTTCAAGCAACAGAAGCCCAAATAGGCCTTCCTCGGTAGGGTTGCCACCAAAGACGTCAAAACTAGCTGGGTCTAGTGGATTGGCACGAGCACGCCATAGTAAAAAGTGGGCATGGCATAGCACGACACAATTAATACATGGTGAGCCTAGTCCAACATGGTTAATTAAATGGATCGTGCTTGATGCGACTTTGAAACATGAAGCAGACTAAGATCACAAGCACATTAAGGGCACAACATGAGCACGAGCACGAGCACGATAAGGGGCATGAAGATGGCATGACAACACATATTGTTATGGTATTTTTAATAATTATCACATAAGAATTATCATGTTTTTTATTTTCTCACGAAGATTTCATCTATTTTGAGTCTTTACTTGATAAGATTTTCAACATTGTAGTTTCTTTTTAATAATATGCTTTTTTTTTTTAGTTAAACATCAATGTTTTATATTGTATTCAAAACTATTTTTTTCTTATTTATTTGAAGTTTTTGTTGTTAGGTACAATTAAAACACACATTACGAGTATGACATGTTTATAAATGGGCCATGGGCCATGGGCCATGGGCCATGCTTGTCGCTGTAAATAAAAAATGAACACAACATAGTATAACATGTTTATTAAATGAGCTAACATGAGCATGACATGAAACATTAATAGGGCTTAAAATTATGGTGAACTTCGGTCAAAAATCAAAGTTCAATTTGTTTCAAACTAAAACCATCAGTTTTCAATATTTGAAACCGAGCACTAACCGTTAGAGGGGGAATTCAGTTTTGTTTGCTAACGCTTGGTTTCAGTTTGAAGTAGTCAGTTTGGATCAGTTTGACAGGGGGTATCCTATTGGTAACCTATAAACTGTTTTTTAAGTTTTAAGTTGATGTTTTGGAGGTTTTTTTTTTAATTGCTTTGGGGCAAAAATTTTGTTGTTCAATACGACAATACGTAATCATTACATTAATCAAGGAACTTTAACCTAATCCAAAAACCAAGTATGCCTAATTGCAATGAGCCAATGACAACCACACAATCTCACACACAATCACGCACTTAAGTCATAAAGAAAGTATCAAAGTAAAAAACTAAAAATGGCTGCAACACACACACACACACACACGTAAAAGCTTATCATAGTTTTAGCTTCACACATAGTAAGAAATAATGCAAAACAGAGAAAGGGGAATTTGAATATAAAGTCTACAATCAATTTCCAATTTTTGGAAAACAACACAAAATTTGTTAGGGAAATTGTAATAAATAGGCCAATTGTTTTAGTCAATAAAAGTAAATAGCATATTTACTTAACTTAGAAAATAAATAACAATTTTGATTTAAGAGTCATGTAATTTTACAATTATACCCATATTTCTTTCTAGATTTTATTTTTCTCTCTTTCCCTTTCTCTCTCTTTCCCTTTCCCTTTCTTTTTCTTCTGCGAACTTTTATTGAGGGCTAGACTTCTCATTTTTGTTTTTTCTGAGGAATTATCTGCTTGTTTCTTGAGAAAATTTTGGGTGAAGAATTGGTAAATTAATGATTTACACACGTAAATAAATGATTTATCAGTAAAATTTTAAAGCTATTTGCTTGTTTCTTGAGAAAATTCTGGGTAGAGAATTAGTAAATCAATGATTTACACATGTAAATAAATGATTTACCAAGTAAAAAATGATTTCCAAATAAATTTATCAAGATTTACCCATGAAGAGTATTTTTAGAATTTTAGTTATGATAAATCATTATTTATCAAAAATATACTACTTATTAAAGATCCAAAACTTTTTTACTATTTATTTTTATTCAATTTTAATTTTGTCCTACTTCCCTCCTTCTACCGGTTAGTTAATAGAATTCCGCTGTCCAAACTCAAATTGTTATAATTAACAAATAAATGGACCGGGCCAGACTAGACCGGCCCGTTTATCATCTCTAATTGCCGCCAACAACGTAAAGCAAAGAACGACATATGGGAACTGATTTACGTTGCCACCAGGCAAGTTATAATGTTAAAAGTGAATAGAAAAGACCATAATATGGGTCATCATCATGGAATTCAGGACGAATTAATCGAATTATTAAATTTTTTGAATAATAAATATAAGTTTTAGGTAAATTAAAGAGATTAAATTAATTATTATGGTAATGATCATTATAAATTCTAATTTGAGTAAAAATAATTATTATGGTAATGATCATTAAAGATTCTAATTTGAGTCAAAATTAAATTAGAATAATTGTCTAGGTGATAAATAATTTGGAAACCAATTTATATTGAAAGTTATATATATATTAATTTAATTATTTTGAAGAGAATATTTATACATTAAAATTTGTTGGTGCCTATTTTTGCACGAGGCTTGTTTCATGAGGCTCATATCCACATCCTTTGGTGGACCATATTCATGGACCCAAGCCACGTTTGGAGAACCCTCTAGATTATAGTTTGGTGGACTCTGAGAAGGTAGATGGACCCTTTCATTTATTGGTCCAATTAAACCTTGGTCTCACCTGAAAGTCCCAAGGGTAATTTTGTCATAAACAAGTGGGTGGAGAAATAATCACAAAATACCCTTCAAATAATTTAAAACTCAAAAAATTCCTTCTTTAAAGCCAAAATAACTTAGCGACGAACCATCCTCTTACTTTTGGTAATCCAATAGTTCAAAAGAAACCCCAATATCCTTAGGAACTTCGCCCTATCGGAGGGTGATTCAATATATCTATCTTTGGAGTAGGCTATTAAGGCGACGTTTGGTAAACGCATTGTATTTTGATTGTATTTGAATTAAATTTGTTTTTTAAATGATGTATTTAGTTGAAAAGTATTTGTTTTGTATTTGAACGAATTGTGTGTTTGGATGAAAAATATTTTAAAGTTGAAAAATTGATATAATTAATAAAAATAAAGATAAATAATAATATTAAAAAATTGATATGATTGTTTTAAAAATATTTTAAATAATAATTATTTTCGTTATATTATTATAAAATTTGTGTTTGATATAAAATTATATTATATTTAAATAAATTTTTTTTTCCAAATACCCCCTAAAACGCTTTTGAATAACAACCATTGCAGTAGAAAACCCCTCCGGAGATGCATCAGACCTTTATATGACAACGTGATAAGACTTTGCCCTGACTAGCATCTTTATAGAGCCTTTTATTATGAGAAATTGCTCTGGCAAAGTAAGAATGATAATGTGTCATTATTGTCATATCATTTTAAGTACTCTTTAGCCTCCAAATTATAAATAATATGGTGGTGACTGTAGTTCCTGCCAGAGCATGGGACGACGTGCTCCGATACTGTCTTGTAGATTTCCTTTCACTTCAAAGCTGTAATCCAATAATGTCATTCCACTCCAAAACAGTCAACTAAACATTTCACTTTCCTTTATTAATATCCTTTCCTTTCACTCCAAAGGACAAGCCTCCTTCATCTTACAAAAACTCTATCAAATCTCCATAGAAATACGCTAAAAAACACGTAAACCCATCTTAACTTTCATTATTAGAGCTCGTCTGTCGCACATAAACACCGCCAGAGATCACCGACCTTACGTCAAAAAACAAGTCTTCTTCATGTTGCAAAACTCTATAAAATCTCCATAGATATACTCTAAAATACCCAGAAACTCATCCTAATTAAATTCATTGTCTTCATTTTACTTAGCTCATGGTCTCATCCAGCCATCACATACACTTACAAAACGCCTCCAGAGACCGTCATTTTGCTTATAGGACAGCCTTTTCATCATATTCTCAGTTACTATACATCTCCTCCTTTCACTTCTCATGAAGACTTGTGGTTCTCTTGTTTGCCAGTTTTCTTTATTTTGCAAGTTTGAACGGGTGTCTTTGTGATCAAAACGAGCAAAATGGCTCCTAAGAGCCACCCCGCTTCGTATTCCTTTGCCTCAGACGGGTCACATTAAGAGTTTGTCTGAGGAACGAATGTATACCTCTTAGATTATTGTATTTTTTTTCTAACTTTTATTATTAACGTTTCTCAAATTTTATTTTTATAATATCTAAAACAAAGATTTCAAACAAATCCTAATATGTTGGAAGTCCTATTGGTGAGTCTCTTGGTACTCTGTCTAGTAACATCATTAGATATTTTAACATTACCATCAGCCTCTTGTCTCTTAAAGGACGTCATGTCTTTTATTATTGGCATGTCAAATCATTAAAGTAAAGTTTAGTATTGTTTTTAAAATAATTTGTATTTTTGAAAAAGTTGAAAATGAAAATATTTTGAGAATCATATTAAAATTATTTTTGAAATTATATTTTGTATTGTTTTTGCTAGTAAATTTTGAAAATTCCAACAAAATAAATTATTACTTATATAAAAAAAAAACCCCAAAACATAATTTTGGGATTTCCTCCAGAACTCCCTCACCACCACCCCTCCCCAATGCCAATTACCCCCTACCTTTATCCCCGGTGTAGGTGATCTATACGTCGCCAAGCCCTTTCCTCGCAAGGATAATGATGACAAGATTTTGTTGCAATTGACACCTAAGGACATTTTTGTAGAGCTCTTCTTTTTCAGGTGCAATGTGCAAGTTAGAGGGGGAGTCTGGGTGGCCTCTTTCCTCGTTGTGAAAATGGCAACCTCGTGAGCGGATCTGTGGTCGAATATGGGGGGCGGAGGTGGGGGATCTTGCACTATGCCATGGCCACCCAAGCACCTATTATTCCTTGTTGTCGTTGTGGTCTCGATGTTTGACATGATCCCGATGGGTGGCTATCGCAATCAGAGATTGAGGCAAACAAGATTTCGACGGTGGCCGTCATTGTTGTCGACGTATGTAAAGGCAAAGAGAGAACGGAGAGGGAGGGAGAAAATGATAACAAAAAAGTAAAAATAAATTTTTTTATTTTCAAAAAAATCCAAAAAAACAACATAGTTGAAATGGTATTTTTGAAATGGTTTTGAAAACGTTGAATAAATAAATACTATTTTGATACTGTTTTCATTTTCTATACTTTTGAAAATAGAAAATCATTTTCAAAATACAAATAAAAAGTGACCCAAATCTACCGTTTCCAAAAAAAAAAAAATCCTAGTAGAATTATCTATTTGACTTAAAATATTATTTGGATAAATATTACCAGTACCACAAAGCTACTTGATCAGATAATTACCAAGTTGGCATTTTGAAATAAGTGGACAAAATTTGTAATATTAATTCAAGGTGGGCAAAAAGTATGGGTTGTGGGAGAGAAAATTCTGTGAGTCCCAGTGCAACTGAAATAACTCCTTCCACCACCATGTAAGGACTTTAGGTTCTTGAAATTTAAAAGACTGGCTTTTTGCACCTAGAGAGAGATGTTGAGCACCACCCATTACCGTTTAATAATTCAAGCACACGTGTAGCTGAAAGGAGTTAACATATGAGAATCTTACGCCATATGGCCATACACATCGAATTGTGGGTGAGAATAGCAAATCAGCACTTTTGATAAAAACTCTCGTGACCATGGATTTAGAAAACAATGTCTGAAATGCTGCTGATCATAAATTCAGCCGGAGTTTGGGCAAAGCATTGTTTTGGTATTGCATTTAAATACAATGCAATTTTTTCTCAAATATAAAATTATTTTATTCAAATATCAATTACATCACATTTTAAATCCAACACAATCACTATTTATTATTTCACTTTTTTTATTACTTTTTTTAATTACATCATATATTCTCTCTCTCCTTTTTTTCTCTCTACTTTTACCCATCACATCACATATTTATTATTAAAATATAATTTAAATACTTTTCACCCAAACACACGTTGCATTTAAATGCAATGCTAATACTTTTCTTCCAAATACAAATTGCATTCAATACATTACATTTAAATGCAATGCAAATGCAATGCGTTCACCAAACGAGGCCTCAGAATGATTTATCATTATATCAAATATTATTGCATATAACAACATAACATGAGTTGCGATATTATAATTTATAAAGATCGTTAAATACCATTTCACACGCTTTTTGTAATTGCAAACAATATTCATGCAGAATCAAATTCCAAATATTTGTGTCGCTTGGATCTTAATTAATAAAAATAATCGGGAGTGGAAAATAATTTGATAAATAATCAAAATTAATCTATCCAATTATTGGTAGATTATAAAAAGTAATCTACTAGAATACTTTATGAGATATAATGTGTTGAAAATGAAATAATCTAGCAAACTATCAAAAGTACCTATCAAAATACTTTCCATTATCAGACTCGGAGATATTTGACTATTTTGTATGGAAATGAAAAATAATATGTTAAATTACAAAAATAATCTATTAGAATTACTATTAAATTTATTATGGATGCTCATTAATGGTCAATATTGATTACGGTAATATCCAGTGGATTACCGGTGATTACCTTTTTGACTGGTGGGACTATTTTTACCTTTGACTTTTTCAACCGGAGGCCAAAATCGCCGGAGCATTAATAGTACAAAATTACGGCTTTTTGGGGAAAACATGTTAATTACCCTTCAGAAAATGATCCATGAGCTAAGAAGGCTCTGCTCAAATCCCAAATTAAATTATGGTTTAGGTTTTTTGCGGGTCCTTGTAGTGGGCTGAATTTCCTACTCTTGAGTGTTTGGTGTATTGTTGGACTACTTGACCAACTAAATGGGCTTCTAGTTGTCATGAAATGTCCTACACATATTAGGACTAGTACGAGAAGAGTGAGGACTGAACCCTTAATTTAGGTCTATTTATTTCATTTACTCAAACTTAAAATTTTAATTTTAATTTTATTTTTTTTTAAAAAATCAACAAAAATTATAACTAAATCAATCAATTTTAACTCAAAATTTCGTTTTATTCAAAACTCGACTCGTGAATCATTCAGGCCCTTTGTGATTAAATAAGGTTAAATTAGTTAAAATTTAAGATTAGAGCCCTTTCCAAGTGAGCTTTTAGCCATGTTTATTAGGCACCAATTTACGTGTTTAATTCTCTGTTCGTGAAAACATAGTTATATTTGTTCATTTATCTCCTGTACACTTATATCGATCAAACAAAAAAATTTTTTTTAATGAAAATCAAACATAATTGATAAACTTTTATATTCACACTTCTGCATTTGCCAGCAAGTTTATAACAAGAGATTTTAGGATAGTTTGGGAGTAAGTTTTGTCTTTTTTAAAATTAACTTTTTTCTAACACTTCATCACTTTTGACTATTCACATCTCTAAAATACTACAGTAAACTCTAAAGTTTAAAAGTCCATAACTTTGTTTATACAAATCCAAATAAAATGTTTTTTTTTAATTGTATAGAATTTCAATAGAAATAAAATAATATCCATATTAATATTTTTTTTCTAAAAATATTTTTAAAATTTTATATTTTTTTTTAGTCTAAACAATTTTTTTTCTTAAATATATTTTTCAAAACAACTTTTTTTGGTCTAAAGAAACTTCTTCAAGCATCTCCCCAACCTCTTCCTTCATTTGTTCCTTTGTTTCAACTTTCATAAGACGCCAGGCATTTTGCAACAAACCCCACGAAAGAGTACTTTTACCGAAAAAGCTTTATCTAGGCTAGTTGCACGTCTTCGCTTCTCATAATAATTAAAAAAAAAAATGGCCTGGCGTTGAGGAGTGCCAATACGTGTCAAAAACAAGCTTAAAAAGTAAGCTATGGGGAGATTGATTAAAATCGCAATAAAATTATATATATATATATCCATTTGGACAAGGATCCGTTTTTAGAAAATAAAAAATTTTTAAATATGAAAAATAAAATATTATTTAAAATTTTTTTTAAAAGTAAAAAATTGTGTGAAAATTTTTTATTTTTAAAGAGTTTTTTTTCTATTTTTCAAAAATGAAAATTTTTAGATGTTCAAATACGAAAATTTAAAAAGATTCATTTTTCTTAAAATGAAAAATTTTTTATTTTTTAAATTTGAAGATGTTAAACAAACGGAGGGATAATTTGTTTTCTCATCCCAAAGGCTTGTACTCAATTGTCACGTGAGATTGTACATATTTTTACTTTTATGTTTATAAAAAAAAAAAAAAACTAATAGCCATCAAAGTGAGTTTTATATAAGTGAAAATAATTTATAAATGTTCACAAGTTTTTTTTTAATTAATAATTATTTAGAAATTATAAAAGGTCTATTTATGAGCCTACTCATGAGTCTACCAAATTCGTCCTTTAGTAGAAAATCTCACAATTCTAATAAATTTATTTTGAAAATAGTTGTAAAATAACATTTGTTTTGTATAATATCAGAATATAAAAACAAAAAATCGTTTTTAGCAAATGGAGTGTTCATTTCTAGAAATGAAAAAAAATGTTTTATTTGAAATAGAAAAATTTTTTCTGATCAAAAATAAAAAGGTATTTAAACAAGTAAAAATATTCTATTTTTTTAAAAAAAATCTTTTTTAATAACTAAAAATAAAAATATTTGATACTCAAATACAAAAATTTATAAAGTTTTTTTTTTTCATAAACAAAAATTTTTAGTCTAAAAACAAAAAATTTCCATATCTGAATCTTTCAATCAGACAAATGTAAAATCTTTCTTAAAATACTCACAAACAAGCTCGTTGTTTCCCTTTTTTTTTTTTTTTTTCCTAATTATATATATATATTAATTGTTACTCATTTCACTTTCTAGCAATCCTTTGAAATCATGTCCCATTTATAACATTATTTCTCTGAACTACATCCTTTCCTCTCCACACGAGTGGCTTACAGGGTAAAAGATTATGCAGTGCATGAACACATATACATACGATAATACCAATAATCTCTCTCCTTTTCTTTTCTCCCTATCTCTCTTTCGCTCTCTGTCTCTGTCTGTCTGTCTGTCTCTCAAATCTATCATATTACAATAATAAGAGTCAGTACAGCTGGCTCTCTCAAAATCATATTGACTTTGCTGGCCCCAACCAAACACAATCATAATCTTGGAGGACTAATTCCCCACCAGCTTTACAGTACTTAGAGGGGTACCCATATTGAAATTGCCCATCAAATCCCAGGGTACTTTTCTCCCACTTCTGTTTGCAATGAATAGACCTTTTATGGGTCATCTTGATTTTGAATCTTGCTAATTATATGTGATTATACTAACTAAACAAACATAATCAAATCACCTTTGAGATTTCCGTTTGATTCCTCAATTTAATTTTGATTTAACTTAATTATCAAGTTAAATCACAATAAAATGATTATTTAATTATAGTTAGTTTAGTTTGATATATCTATTTTAACAAATTTTATTTTTATTTTTATTATTTTAATATAATTTTTAATAAAAATTCAAATTAAACTAAAATGTAATCAAATAATTAATTTAGTTTAATTTTCAAACTAAATCAAAATAAAACAATATACCAAATAGATGCATATCTTTGAATATGGCTTTGGGTAATAGCACTATAATCTTCTCAAAACTAGTTATTCTTTAGTAACTTACCTTCCAAAATTTTAATTTTGACAATATATCTACTAACAGTTTTAATACGTTCCATTTTGTTAACTTTACAATAAATTGAAATTTTGAATTTAAAATATTAGCATTAGGGTTTATATTAGGTTTAGAAATTTTTGGTTAGAAATTGTATGTGAGATTCTATATCTAATTTAACTAAAAATTAAATCAAATGGGATACATCACAAAAACATAAGAGGTTTTAAGAGGTAAAATCGCCAGAAGTTTTTAGAACAGGTTCTCAAAAGATGACAAGGTTTGGAGGTAAAAGTGCTAAATACTATATGACTTATTTTGATTTTGGT
This sequence comes from Antiaris toxicaria, assembly GCA_035233585.1. NCBI lineage: Eukaryota > Viridiplantae > Streptophyta > Magnoliopsida > Rosales > Moraceae > Antiaris > Antiaris toxicaria. Next base: position 43,549,836 of record CP141158.1, on the reverse strand, counting down.
GTTACTGTACGTACAATAATTGTCAAACATTTTATCTTAAAAGGTTCAGAATTTTCTGTATAGATGTGTTGTGGATTGGGTTGCATATATGGCAGCAAAGGGTCGGGATAAGACCCAGAAAATAGACATTAATTAAGATTAGGAAGTGTAATGATGTTTAAATCAATTACTTAGTAAATAAAAAATAAAAAAATGGTTTATATCATGGCCAATTATGTTAGTAGCAAATGCAGATGCATGTGATGGTTGCCATTGAATTTCAATGTGTAAATCATCGTTCAATTACAAATTGTGATGTGATATAGTTTGCTGGCCTAGCGAATATAAAGTGTCAATTGAAGGACAATGGTGATTATGACTGTCTATTATAATTAACACCGGAAGGGGGGGTGGGGTGGGGGTGGACATATTAGGTTTTTGTTATATAACTGAAAAGAAGCTCATTTTTACAAGTTTTTGTACAATAAATTTTTATTTTTACCTTTGACATGGTATTTTGTCTTTTTTTTCTCTCTTATTTTATGTGGGTTCCTTTGGGGAGTGTATATTGGGTTTTTGAAGAAGCATTTTTTACAGTTGTTTGTATAATGAATTCCCATCTTTGCCCGTAGTGTAGTGTTTGGACGCTTTTGCTCTCCTACTTCACTTGGGTTTCTTTTTTTTTTTTTTTTTTTTGATATATTGAGTTTTTAAAATATATTTTTATAGAGTAAGGGCAATAGAATCCTTAACAAAATATAAACTAACCAAGTAATTAAAATTTATTTATAATCAACATAAATATTTTTACACTGCACTTATACATTCTTCTTAAATGACAATAATTTCTATCATAATGACAAAGAACAATAAAAACAAAAAAAAAAAAAAGACAAATAAAAGTTGTGATACAGAAACTTTACATTTATAATTATGTAAATATTTTGTAATACCAACATTTATAATTATAAATAGTTTGTAAAATCTATAATTATATAATATTTTATAATTATATAATCGTATTATAATATAATCTAATATAACATATACAATATAACTCAAATTTTATACATCTTCAACTACATAATATGAAAAATTATAATATACTATAACACCATTATAAATATGAATATTTTATAATATTAGCATCTATAATTATAAATATTTTTATAATATTTATAACTATATAATATTTTATAATTATATAATCATATTATAATATAATCTAATACAATACATATAACACTCTACATAATATAACAAATTATAAAATTCCGTGGCATCGGCGCGGGTATCTTTGCTCGTATATATCTATTGGGGAAGAAACTACTGATGCATATCAATTTTTCATATGTACTCTGCAACCTAATTTGAGTGGTTAGATTAAAAAAAAAAAGAGTTATATATTGATTTTGTAATAGCTAATATATTTGATATTTTTTAACAAATGTGGTTTATCCTTAATTTTTATCATTTAATGTCTGAAATTCGGATCGCTTGATACAAACTAAATTTTTTTCACTTGGTATGATATAATAATAAATTGCAGATGGAAACAGTGATATTTCTACTTTATTGTATACTATTTATCCTTTACTTTAATCTTCTAAGAAATTGCAGGGGAAATGTATTAATAAATGCATTAGATTATCCAAATTTCATGCTCTAAATTTTCCTAAAACTATCTAAAGTTTGTTCCCTAGACTTGATTCACACACACCGTCAATTCACAATCCTTGAGGCTGAACCTACGTATATAGGATAACCTTAAGTTTGTTCCCTAGTCTTGAATCCCAAGACTTATAGTTTTTTATGTATATTCTTTTGTTAAAAAATTGAATTATAAATTCAACATGAATGGACAAATTATTATGGTATATGCCTTTTATTTTAATATCTGATTTAAATTGGTTGTTGGGGTGGGATGTGTCGGAGGAAGTATTTGGTGCAGTTGGGTATGCACCATTGTCCCCACAATAATTACACTTACATATGTTTCAATGGCCCTATAACTTTTTATATCTTTCATATTAATAGTTTAACTTTTTATATCTTTCATATTAATAGTTTAAATTGGAGACCAAGATCTTGCATACACATATCCAGTTTATAATTTTAGAGACTCAGAAATATATATGTTTTCCTTTTCAAAAAAGAAAAAAGAAAGTGACATTGAGCCTCCAAAAAAAAGCCTCCGACTTCTTTTCACATCACTATTATCATCATTTTTCACTATTCACATCTTTAAAATACTATTAATAAACTCTAAACTTTAAAAATCCATACCTTTACGTATACGAGTCCAAATGAGATGTTTTTTTTTTAATTATATAGAATTTTGAGAAGAATTAAACAATATCTATATTGATTTTTTTTTAAATTTAAAACTTTACATTTTTTTCATTCAAAACAAATTTTTTTCCTAAACATATTTTCAAAAATAACTTTTTTCCAACAAAAAAAATCTCCAAAACGGCATCCAAACGGGTCCTATATGTTTTCTAAATTTTTTTAATTTTCTTCCTCAGGAAGCTGGGTGTTGCTTCCGTACTCATTAGATATATAAGATATTCGATTATACTGTCGAGTGACAAATCAAGTAAAAATGAACGAAAGAAAATAAGGGAAACTAAATTATTTTGCCTCTTCCATATTCAAACGAAGACGTTTATATCCTAAGAGGATTTAGGATATATAGTAACTTGTATCATTACATATAGTAGCTTTTAGTCTAATTAATTAATCACATAGTTTCGATCATTGATTCTATTGAAATTGGGAAGAGTGATTCAGGCTTTAGATCACATATTCAAAACCTCTAAAAAGAGTTCTAAACTAATAAATTAAATAAAGGTCTTATTATAAGACTCATATCACAAAAAAAAAAAAAAATCTACATTTTATTGATGATAGTATGGTTCTCATATTAGTATATATAAATATATACATATATGACTTCAAATTAGTACTTATGGTAGTCATGACCTATGGTGTATTCTTATAAAAATGTAGTCTACAAAGTTTGATATTGATAAAGAGGGAGGGAGAGAGAGAGAGAGAGAGATCACCAAGTTGGCATGTAATATACATCATCAGTAGGTACAGGTTGGAAGGGGACACAAGCAAAAGATGAGTTGGTACTTATAAGAGAAAATGAGAGCCAAAAAACTGATTAGGTGGTTTTGTGCCTAAAAAGAAAAGGGAACACACACACACACACACATATGGTGTGTAGAGAGAGAGAGACAAAGATCCTCCAAACACTGACCAAGCCCACAAGTCTGCCTTATTTTCATCTCTCTACTAACTTACCCTTCTCCTTCCTCATCCTCATCCCCCTTAAAATATTCCCTGCTTGGACACAAAATCTTCATATTCTAGTCTAAAGATATCCTCTAGCACTTCCCATGTCTTTCTTCTCCAATGCCCATCCAAAACTCTTCATGTGATTATGTCTTCTACAACTAATACTGTTTATTTTTCCTTTTCTCTGTGTCTTTGAGTTAAGGAGCAAAGTTTAAGTTGGTGGAAAGACCTTGTAAGCAATTTTAATCAATAATACCTTAAATTTTTAATAGGTGTGGACGGGTAGATATGAGTCTTTTGATTATGTAACAAGGACAAAACCACTATAACAAAGAGTCATGGGGGAAAAAGAAAAGAAAAATTCTTTGGTGACATTGAAAAAGCAAATGAAAATATTTCGGACATCAATACCTTATCTACCTATTTTCCACCCATCAAAGGTTAGCTCTGCCAATTAGCTAGAGATTAGGAAGGAATTTGATTATGTACTATTCTATTGTGCTGGCTAGAATCACTTTCTTCAGATTCGTTTTGAGAGTTTCTATGCCATTCTTGCCACTTGTTTTGACATGATTTATGTGTTATAATGTACATTCATCTTTTGACTGTCTTTGGTTATTATTGGCCTTTTCATGCAATATCAAATCAGTTTGACATGTATACGCAGCAGAAAACTTTACACTTATGATATATGAAGCTTTATATAATTAGTAACTTACTAGACTTGGAACACAAAATTAGGATTACCCTTTTTTTTTTTTTTAATGTTATTGGGCCTATGATTTTCGTTCACTAAAGAGAAAAGAACTCTACTAGATTTCAAATTTGAGGATTCTTACCCATGCCCCTACCTTCTGATCACCTGCTAAAAAAACTAAAATTATCTATTGTTCATTAACAATTACATGTGAATGAGAGAAGATTATAGCTCCCTATATTACGTTAAGAAACTAGCTTTGCTCCAAGATTTTCTCAAAAAATTAAATTGTTAAAAGATGACCGGTTTAAATTGACGAAAACAATACAATAAATTCTCAAAGTTTAAACTATAAAAAGGTAGCCGGTATAAATAGACGTATAACAGTATAATTTATTATTGTGATACATAGTTCAAAAACATAGCATGTGCGCTCCAAACATAACAGATAAAAGTTTATACGTAACAAATTATCAAAAGCCGCAAGAACTTGGTCGAAAAAATGTTAATTTTGACTCAGGTTTCGACAAGGAGCTTCTATGACGTTATGGTAGCCGTAATTAATTTACGGTCTCACTACAAAATAATAACTTTTATTCACAATATTTTTGTGTAATTAAATGTCACTTTTAATTATAAACTTATAATCAAACGTTAGTTTTAGTCACAAATTTATGACTAATATATAATTAATTACAAATTTTTATTGTAATTAAAACTTTTAACTACAGGACTTTTAATCACATAAAAAGTTTTAGTCGCGTTGTAATTAAAAACCTTGTGGCTAAAAGTTTTAATCACAACAAAAATTTTTAACTAAATATATATTAATCATAAGATTGTGATTAAAAGTGACATTCATTGGTATAAAACTATTGTGACTAAAAGTTTATTTATTTATTTACTTTTAGTGTCTTTCTGTGTGTTAAATATGTTAAATCTGAATCAAAAAGTATTTTGTTAAGCCAACAGAAATTCTATTCACCTTTAAAAATTATGTATAGGAAAGTATTTCCTGCACTATCTACAAACTTCCTTAATTTACCATGAACATAACAGGGTTACTTTCCCATGTCTTCCCTGGTTTGAACTTCTACTTCTCGGGTCTTGGATAGACAACATAATTAGAGGAATCTCTTATCTAAGAGCGAGAGAGAGAGAGAGAGAGAAGGCAATTGGGCTGGCCATGGCCTACGAAAGGAGAAGCATAAGTGGACAGGGAAGTTGTCTTTATTGCTGGTTTTGATACGGCAGCTGGCATATATTGTCTTTGACCAAACGACTTTAACTTGACCCAATTCATGCGTCCATGCAAATGCCCTTTACCCCTTTTCATCTCCTCATCAACATGATGGTCATCTCTTTTTATCCTAACACTGTTCATTTAAACTATTTATTAAATACCTATATATATATTATTTTACTAGAAAATGATACATTTGAATAACTTGATTATACAATATAACACAAGTCATGTTATAAATATCATATAAGAGGGATACTGTATAAGAGCTCCTCTCTAAATAGTATTTGTTTCATACTATATGGTACTAGTAACTTTTTATTTGGAAACTTATATCAACTAGTTGATTTATACGTAGTTTTCTATTTAAAATATTATTACATAACATTATTTAAATATTGATTTGAATAATAATTAATTATCACTGAAAAATATTATATTTGAATCACTTGATTAACATAACATAACCTAAATCAAATTGTAAATAGCATATGGTAGGGGTGTCGTATTGTAAGCACCCCTAAATAAATATTCGTCCGCCCATAAGTTTTTTCTTTTGATGCACCATTTTTTTTTTTATTGAAATGATTAATATACCACTTTTAGCTTGAATTCCATGCTTTGTTTCTCTGCACCATGTGCATGTCCTGCATCCATCAGAAAGGGGGCATAAGTCTCAGTTTTTCATAACATACAGCCACAGATATAAATATATAAAATATATATATGTGCGCTTATGCGTTTATTTTTTCTTAAGTTTGAAGACAATCATTGCAACTTTCCCTGTGACTTTCAGACCTTTCTTGATGCAAGAAATGTCTTATTATGTAATGGAAAATTTGAAAAAACCCAATTTCCACCAGACCTTGATATTATTTTGTAGCATAGTGGGTTATAATTTAATCTTGGAAATCTTATATGGGGGGAAAAAGAAAACATATAAAATGGCAAGCAAGCTCAAGTGATGAGACACATAACTTAAGAATACCGAGAACCTGCATATAATAATAATTTTTCGTATAAGCAAAATTTTATTAAAAAATAGAAAACAAAATTATAATAAAAGAAAAACAGCCAAAAGCAAATAAAGTAAGAGAGAAGCATCTAAAGGGATATCTTTAAGATTTTCTCAACTTTAAATTCTTTCCTTTACAATCCGTAAATTTGTACAAGTTCTCCAAGCTCAATGTAATTCAGTTTTCTTCTCAATATATCTAACTCTGCAAATTTTCCTTAAGAACCTGAAACAGTGGTTTTCATTTCTTTTTGATCAACTATACCGTTGTTGATTTCAACTTCCGCGTCAAAAATTTGATCCTCTCAAATGTTCTTGACTGTTAGATCTTTGGCTATTGTTATAGGGCTTCATCATGTTGTCATTTTTTTAAATTCTTTTTCCTTGTTATTTCTTAATCACCCTTAATTCATCAATCGCTTGATCAACTGGTAGAAACCATGCTCATCTTCTCTATAATAAGAATTGGGTAAAGAAATAATATGATGCAAAGAGAAGATCAGCGAAAATCTAACTTGAAATACCAATACTCTAGACTCGATATCAGGGAAGAGGAGTGAAAACCTACATATAATAATATGATTACGATATAACTTCTCGATATACAAAGACAGGAAAAAAATAATTATTGTTGGTGCAGAGACAACTACTCATTAACAAAGAACTATAAACACAATATCCGTATAATATACGAAACATCATCAATAGGGGTTAATTGGAATATCGGATGGTTTCAGCAAAAATATTATAAGTAGATTCATGAGAAAAAACAAATGGGCTGAATCGGTTAACGCCCTTTATTTTTACTATTTTTATTGTAATCCTAATTTTTTAACATTAACTAATATGATAAGTGAATTCATGTTAATTTGTTATTAATAGAAGTTTATAAAAGCTTGTCATGCCAATTAATAACCATACACTATCGCACCATCACGTAAGTGGGATTAATTATATTTAAAAATTCAGGGATTAATTATATTTTTACTTTCAAATTATAGACGTATTCACTTTGCGTAGTGAAATTATAAAAACGTTTGTTTTATCTTCTAATTAGTATAAAACTACTTATTTTATTCACTTTGTTCACTTTCATCAGAATTACTGAGGTGACTCTCTATAAAAAATTAAATAAATATTTTAAAATATTAATCTTCATTTTAAAAATCTTGTAATTAATTTTTAATTAAAAAATTGTTTCTCTCTCTCTCTCCATCTCTCTCTCACACCCTCGCTCTACTTTTCCTCTCTCTATCTCGCACAATCTCTCTCTCTCTCTCTCTCTCTCTCTCTCTTCCTTTTCTCTCCTCCATTTTTATCCGGCCAAAAGTCCGGTGACCTCCCACCTTTTTTCTTTCCCTCTCTTCTTTCTTCTCTCTTCTCTCTTTTCTCTTCTTTCTTCTCTCTTCCTTTTAGGCGGCCTATCCACCTCACAGCCAGCCGCCTCCACTAGCACCGAACACTCCAAATCTCATCGCGCCTACACACCGACCTCCCCACGCGACAGTCCAGTTCGCCACTGTCTAAGCCCCTCTACAGCTGTTGCTGTGTCGCCAGTGACTCGCCACCATCTCGTCTCCTCTGCCGAGTCAAGCTAGACTAGCTAAACAGCTCCCATCTCGACCCTCGCTAGATCTCGCAGATCTGAGAAAAGGCGACAAGGGCCTTGGCGATGCTCTGGCATAGACCTAGGAGGTGTGATCGGAGTGGTCTGTTTGGTCTGCATAGGTGGCCGGAAAGGGATGTGGCCTCTCGAGAGTGCCGTGGAGGAGGAGGAGGTGGTCGAAGATTGTTGTCTATCGCAGAGAGAGAGAAGAGAGGAGGGTTTTAATTTTTTCATATTTTATTAAGATTAATTTGTATTTTGGTAATTTTTTTTGGGTTTATATTTTAAAACTTATTTGATTAACTATGTCATGCCAACAAATTTAGGGGCGTTTATTTCTTGTTTTGGAGATATTCAAAACTAATTTTTTTTTTTTTTTTGTAAAATTTCACCATTTTTCATTATTTATATCTCTAAAATACTATAATAAATTCTAAATTTTAAAAATTCATAACTTTGTGTATACAAATCCAAACGAGAATTTTGAGAAAAACGAAATAATATCTATATTGATATTTTTTTTTTAAAAAAAATTTTAAATTTTTTTTATTTTTTCACTCTAAATAATTTTTTCTCTTAAACACATTTTTTAAAACAACTTTTTTCCAACTCAAAAATAATATCTCCAGATATCTCCCTCAAACACCCCCTTATTAGAATTATAGGTAGAGATGGACGGAGGGGTAATTTGAATAGTTTTACGTGAACCATAGAGCACAATAAATAATTTTATGATTTTTGAATGCAAAGTAAAAATAGGTTTATAGTTTGGGAATAAAAATAAAATTAATCCAAAATTCATATTAGAGTCACAAAATCCTCGTTAACCCTTGTGTGCCCCCGAAATATCTTTAAAAAGAAATCAGGGATGAAGCAAGAAAAAATTTTAAAGCAGGTTTGAGTGAGTATAAACTGAAAGGAAAAAGAAACTTTAGGTTTGAATTAAATCAAAATGTTAACTAAATTGATTGTGTTATAGAGTGTAATACTTTAAAGAAAAAAGTGCAAAAGAAACTTTTTAAAACATTTAAAAAAAACTAGAATCAAAAAATCTTGGGGGGATAGTAATAAATTTTAAATCAAATTTAGAATTAGAAAAATTTTAGGGGACTAAACAAAAAAATGGGCGTAAAAGTTATTAACTTTTAAAACAATTCAAGAAGCCTATATCGAATAGTTGGCAACAAGAAATTCGTGGGTATGATAGTAGACGAAAACTCTTTTGATAATCTAAGGGGGTGTCTGGGGGAGGAGGTTGGAGACATTATTTTTGGGTTGGAAAAAAGTTGCTTTGAAAAATGTGTTTGGGAGAAAAAACTGTTTGAGGTGAAAAAATAAAAAATTTCAAAAATTTTTTTGGAAAAAAATATATCAATATGGATATTGTTTCGTTTTTCTCGAAATTCTATGTAATTTAAAAACAATTATCTCATTTGGACTTGTATACACAAAGTTATGAACTTTTAAAATTTAGAGTTACTGTAGCGTTTTGGAGATGTAAATAGTGAAAAGTAGTGAAGTTTTGAAAAAAAGTTGATTTTGAATGTTTGGAGAATGCAACCCAAACACCCCCTAGGCCAAAAAAATAAACAATGACTGTAGTAAATTATTAACAATCATATAATTGTACAAGAGCATATGTAATTGCTGTTTTGGATTTTTGGGATAACTTGACAAAATTTGAATATTTTGAGAAAAAAAAAAAAACAAAGTTTCTAAAATTCTGTACAAAGAAACTGAAAAAGAAAAAGTTATCTTAACAACTTAGAGCTTAGAAGTGGAAAGGGTTTTAATATGAAAAAAAATTATTAACGTGTTTTTTCTTGGTTGTTTCTTTATTGTTTTTCTTTTTATATTGTCTTCGGTTTCATTTCATTTAGTTTATATTTAGTTTGCTTTTCGTGATCATATTATAAATTTGAGAGTGTTTGGATTCATCAATAATTTTAATACTGTCTGTTTCATATATTTTTTGTTTTCATTCAACGTTAAAACATACACGAGGCAGCAAGCATGCTGCAGCTAAAGTAGGCATCAATATATACAGCACATATTGCAAAATGACGAATGAGTGCATCAAAAGAAAAATAAAAATAAAAATTAAGTTGACTCCTGCGGCAAGAAGATTGTTTACAAAAAAATAAAAAATAAAAATAAAAAGTCAGCAAGAAGATTGAAGAGCATACTACCCGGCAGATTCAGAATTAAAAGAGAGAGAGAGAGAGAGAGAGAGAGAGCTGGTGCTGTTATTCTGTGCATAATGGCATAAAACGTCAGACAGTTGGAACTTGAAAAGATCGAATTGCATGAAATTAAGCAAGCTCAGATGCACGCGCCAAAAAGTACCATTCAATTAGTCTTTTATTCTCTCTCTCTCTCTCTACACACACATATATATATATATACACTTATGTATGTTAAATAAGTATACTAATGATAATGATAAACGTTGATATTTAGATTAAAAAAATCTCTAATAAAATATTATCTTGTAGGTTAAATTTATTATACGTTAAACTTTGGAGTAAATTTGTTATAAAATATAGTTAATACTAAATTTCACTTTAAATTTTTATTAATTATTATCTCATATAATTGTTACATCTTTATTTGTCATTTATTTATGTATTAAAAGTTTATTTTTATAATTTTAAAACATAATTATGATAATAAAAAATATAAAAAATATTAAATATAACATAATATATTGATACACAAAAATAATATTTTTCTTCACGTTATTTTGTAATAAATATAGAATTGAAATATATAAATATAATATATAAATAAGAGAAGACTTTTTGTAAGGATGGACGGTAATTTCACATCTATAAATCAGTATGATGTTATTAATATACATTAATAAATCTAATTTATTGAGACTTACATCTTGATCCCAGAGTGCTTATAATTAATTTGTATATTAAATTATATTTTCAACATTGTCATTCGCTTAAAAGCACATATTTAAGTATGTGTCAATGTTGTGCATAGGTAACAAGTTAAATTTTGCACTTATGATCAGATAAAATATTATCTCCCTTTCGTTAGTCTTTCTTTTTAATAAATCCTTTCATTCTTGTGCTTTTCAGAAGGAAATTCATGGAGTTATTATATATGACAATCGACTTTGTTTCTCAATTTAAACGCGACTCCAATTAGATTGCTGAAATTTTCAAATTCAGAAGCATACAAGTTCCTAAGATATTTATTGGCAGGCTAATAAAATTATTGTTTTTCTATATTTCTGGAAGGCAATCATAGATGGCAAACAAGCTACCGACTCATACGGCAAACCTGAAAAAACACCAATTGGTGATTGAATTGTCCTGCTTTTAGGATTTTTTTTGCTATATCATTTTTTGTGATTTGCCAATTGTTGTAATAAATATATACTCTTTTTCGCCTCTGTCTTTCAACAGGAGGCATGTTTGAGACAAGAATTCAGGATACGAGTTTTAGCTCAATCCTTTGAGACTTGCCTTTAACTATTTATCTACTTTCTTTGTGGCCTTATTTTGGATTGTTTCTATCTTCTTTTTACTTACTTAATTTGTCATTTCTATATTTATTTTTATGCTAATTATATTAATAGGAGTAAATATGAAAATGTCAATGGGATACCGATCTAGTCTTAATATCTTGGTGCATCTACTGATGCCGTCAATATTATTATTTTTCAAAAACTATAACACATAGAATTCATAAACACATTGAAGAAAAGAATACATCGAATAAAAGAAGCCTCTATATAATGAGTCAGAGATCAATATGAATGAAAATAGTATAGTGATTGATTATAAATGAAGATAAGTCTTGTGAGGCTACCAAGATAAATGAAACTTCCTAGATTCATAGCATGGACAAGATTCAAGATTACAAAAAGCCCTCAAATAGTAAAATGTATGAAACTCCCTTTTGAAGTGTCTCTGTTTCGATTTCACACATGAAGTATGGGCAAATAAAAGTTCGGATTTACTACTTAAAGTGATATTGTTCATCATATCAAATATGAGATTATTCCTAATCCAGTCAGGCTTCCATTTATCTTCACTTTAAGCTTCAAATTTTCCTTGCCTAAGGCTTGTTAGGAGATGAGCATAGTTGCTTTGAAAGTTAAATTGATCAGTTGGATAAGTAAGGGTACTCTCGAGTGACTAAAGAAACGAGAAGAAGAGAATATAAAAATTGGCAACATTAACGGAGACAATAACACTAGTGCCATAGATTTTGCAATCAAATGCATTATGGAGGAGATCAAAGCTTTTGAAAAGGAAGTCAAAGTAAATAGTTGTATGCTTGTTCAGAAAGAGATGGAAATTAATGTTTCAGGTTTTCCGGAAAAAAAATAAGAATAAGAAAACTGGATACTTAGAGGAGAAAATCAACGAAGATCCTATGAAAAATGCCTCTTACTAGCTTAGGACTCTATAATGAAACATGTTTTAAATTGAGGAAAAAAAAAATCTTAACATTCTCTGTTCAGTTGCTTTTCTTTTCTTGTTTTGTTTGCTTTGATTGTTTTCCTAGTTTAGTTTTGCCCTTTTCGTTTTAGACAAGATTTTTTTTTCTTTTATTTTTAATTAAATTTTTGCTCATTAAGGAAAACGTGATGCCTATATAGTACTCTTAAAATCTAATCTTGTTATATTATTCCACACATAAGTTGATTTTAAAAAAAAAAAAATTCTTTCATCACTTCTCCGTGCCCAAAAATGATTCTATCAATATTCTTTCAGATTTATATTCTATTCATATTTCATATATTTTGGTCGTCTTCCTCTACGCACTCATTGTTGTCTTATACATTATAGAAGCCCATCTCCGGGGTGAGACATCATATATACAGTTGATAGTTGGTATATATATATATATATATATAAGGAGAGGTTTCAATACAATGCCACTCTCATACGTCACTTGTAATGTGATTGCTATATCGTATTAATTATGTGATTCAAACACAGAATTTTTCAATAATATGTATTCTTTATATCAATATCTAAATGGTAACATCTAACAAAGATTTTTAGATAGGAAATTACATATGAATTAAAAAGTTATTACAAGTTTTTACATAAATTTATGCATACTACACACGATACATTATATATATATGTGAATGTATGGTTTATTCCGGCAGATCATTACTCTGACAGATATAGATGGCCCTGGCTCAAATGATCACAAATTTAATGATCACTCAGAAACCGAAAAATATTGGAAAGGAGATACATAAACATAAGTAAATAAACAAATAAAAACAAAGGAATAACAGTTTCTGGCTAGATATTTGAATAATAATATTGAAAGCAAACTATACATATAAGAGGAAAATAATTGCTAGCTATAATAGATGCAGAGCCACAGATAGGGGTAACAATGGTGCATTACTGGGGAGAAAGGAAGCCCATATATATATATATATATAGATATACAAATATAATATTTATATACATTATGGCTGCAATAAGTGGAATGGAGCTACACTACTCTCAAGAAAGTCTTCAAAAGAATCCCAGCTTCCAGTTTTATTAGTCTCTCTCCCTCTGCATTATAAACTTTATAATAGAGATGTAGAGAGGGCCTGCAAGAACAAGGATTTCCTACACATCGGATCTGCTGCAACATTTGGTTGCTTCTCCTAACCCATATATCTCTCACCTCCATTATTAAACATAGTAACTTGTCTGTCTATTAAAAGATAAGATAAGAGCGTAGCCGTGAATAAATCTCGTGGTTCCAATGAGTAGTAGTGTGTAGAGCTAGCTAGGGTTGCGCACGGACGGGTTCGGCGAATAGCGGGTTTGATGCGCGGCATGGACCCATTTTAATAGGCGGTGTGGGTGCAGAGCGATTGGTTTTGATAGTTTGACGGGTTTAATGCACAGCCATGATTTATAATTTCTTGTGTTAATTTGGTAAGATTAATTTGGAAGGAGATTAATTTGTGTTAATTTGGTAAGATTTATAATTTCGTGATTTATAAATTTTGCATGGAGACTTAGACCGACCAATCGTGAGGCGCCACGTATGGAATTGGCAGCCTTGTGTTTTTGTCTACCTGGCAAGTACACGTGGCAAGCCGAGACTATTGAGGTGGTTTTTTATTGGCTAATTCTCACCATAAAATCTGATTGGACACTTTGGCATATTTTGCATATATTACATCAAGGTAGTTGCACTAACTCTTTTCTCATTCTATGTGTTTATTCATTTGCTGGGAAGGTGGCTAGACTTTCCATTTTCAGGAAATTTCGACATTAGAAATTGTGGACATTGTCAATTTATAGGGAATAAAACAGAAAGCTAGTAGTAGTTGCAGTTATAGTTTGAAACCTGATATATATTTTGTATCTATATGTCGTTACTATACTAATGTTTCGTTTAGGAAACGCATTGCATTTGCATTGCATTTGAATGCAATGCGTTAAATGTAATTTATATTTAGAGGAAAAGTATTAGCATTGTATTTGAATGCAATGTGTGTTTGAGTGAAAATTATTTGAATTATATTTTAATAATAAATATATGATGTGATGGGTAAAAGTAGAGAGAAAAGAGAGAGAGAGAGAGTTTATGATGTAATTAATAAAAGTAATAGAAAACGTGAAATAATGAATAGTGATTGTATTGGATTTAAAATGTAATGTGATTGGTATTTGAATGAAATGCTTTTATATTTGGGGAAAAATTATATTGCATTTAAATGCAATGCAAAGAAAAAGCGTATACCAAATACGCTATAAATATTTGAAGAACCAATTGAGTTGACTTCCCATCTCAAATTAAAATAGCTTACAATTTACCATAATTTGTTTTTTTGAAAGAATGTTATAAATTTCATAATTGCTAAAATAATTAATTAGTTACAAACTTTTGGGCACATCTAAACATCGTCACAAAAATTCAGCTATGTGTAAAAGTTAATTTAAAATGAATAAATTATAATTTTAATCATAGAAAATCTTCTTTAAAGTGAGATTTAGATCAGTTATATATATAATCACATATGCATTGGTCATGACTTAATTTTTGCAAATAATTTTTAAAGTGATGAACCGCGAATAAATCAGGCCTCACAACATTTTTTATGTTGGACCAAAAACGTTGTTACATTTATTTTTTGAAAAAAAAAAAATTGTAGTGGATAGCTGAAACCACACTTTGCCTGAAAATAAATATATAGCTGGTATTTTTTTTAAATATTAATTGAGGTAAACGGTCTAAATCTTTTATGTTTATATTGTAGTTTTAGAGTGAAATATTTAAACTCAATTAGAGAGATCGTGTATAGAATTATTGATAGATCAATCGCTTATTGCATAGTAAATCAATTATGAAGAGCAATCATTTTTCTAAAACTTAAAAGTTTATGTCCAAAACCCGACCATTTTCCTAAATCAATAACGATCGATTTTTGGAGAAAAAAAATGTTTATTTAAAAATAGAGATACACTGCACGTTAGAGCTTCTTGTTCAGCTATATAGTCAAACCAAAACATTGCATAGATGGAAAGCACTTGAATAAGCAAAAAAGAGACAAACAATAAAAAGGGTGAGAGTAGTTTTCCTGTTTATATATAGGCAGAAGGCCAGGCCCCATTTTGCCTTTAATACATGCACACATCTATATATAATCTCTCTTGATATATATATATATGATACTGTGTATATACATATATAGTATATATGCAAGGAGGGAGATAAAGTAGAGAGAGAGGAGAGAGGTGTGGTGGGGGAGAGATATATATAGGGCCCATTTATATGATAATGGAAGTAGCCTTCATCCTCTCTGGATTTGTTCTCATCAATCCAAATTATATCTGTTACTCCCTACCTTCCGTTGCTTCAAGTGGCTGAATAAATTTGAAAGCAAAACCAAGATTTCGACGCTTGACTATATATTCGATGTTTACCTGTCTGCCTTAATCTGGATTGTATAGCTTACAACTACTTCCTACAAATGTTTTCCACGCTATAGTAACTTGTGTGTGTATATATATATATATATACACACACACACTTTCATACCAAATGATTATTCAAATGTATACATATGTGCATGCTAATTAGTAGCATATTTGATTAGCAAAAGTTTTACTTTTAGTGTGTGCGAATCACAAAACAGAAAAGACAATTGATGTTTAGTTTGATCTAGATATATTATGGGTCACAGTATTAACTTACGACGAGGGCGAGGGTGTTATCACTTTGTAAATGATGCCTCTACACTTCCTTAACTATCTATCAATCATTGTCCAATTAGTCTACAATTAAAATTTTGACTTTCTAAATAATTTTGTTTGGTTTATTAACATAGCTTCTATGAGGTAGACTCTTCAATTACCTCCACTCCCAAACAAACTTGGATTTTAAAGCTTCCAAAAAGAGGAAAGATTCAACTGAAAAAAAAAAAAAAAAAATCTATTAATTTGTCAATTTCTTCGGCTTGGAGAAATTAAGGATAGGCAATTATCAAAGGTTTGATGCCCAATGGAAAATTAACGAACTAGCTTGCTTCTTCTCTTTCTTTTCTTTTATTGGTGTGAAGTCCGTGACTCTCATTTATTAAAAAAACACAAAAATACCCAAATTTGAAAACCCTTATTCAAACTTTCATTTTCATCCGTTGAGTCAGTTGATATCAATTTTTTTTTCTTCTTCCTATTTTCGACCGTGATTTATCTCAATTTGGTATCTGTGTGCTGCCCCACAGATTGGGGTTCGTTGGAACATGATATTAAGAAGTAGATATTTAGGGCTTCAATAATTACAAAGTTAGTTACGTAACCATACAATTAGACAAAAAAAAAAAAAAACTAATAAAAAAAAATGTTGGGAGGAGGTTAAGGATAAGAGCCTTACTATTTTTAGAAAAGCCACTGATGACACGTCCCCAACCACCGCCCCAGAATCTCCAGCTATAAAAAAACAACTAAAAAAAAACACCGTAAGCACTTTTCTCACAAATCCCACGCGCATCTACTACAAACTACCTCACGTGAACAATGATAGTCGGCGGTGTATTCACGCGCCATAGGCGCAAGTGGACGAGGCAGTTACCCCACCGTAGGTTTTTTGTGTTGCAGGGCCGTTTGTTGGGAAATCTCTCTTCCCAGGTACCACGTACACTACCAATCGAAAACCAGGACTACTTAAATCCCCCGTTTCGACACGTCATCTTCCACGTCACCCATCTGCCATGTCAGACACGAAGCACAGGAACTGCCAAGTGTGACGGGTCACGTGGGTGTTGACGTAATGTCAGGCCCCAGTTTTTGGGTGTTTCTTCACGGGTGAGGCGGTCCGAAAGCTCATAAAATTGTACCGGCGGTTTGGATTTATTTTTGAAAATTATTATTTATTTTAAAAAATATAAAAAAATAAAATCCATCTTAAAATAATATTTGTTAATTAAATGTTTTCAAAATTATTTTAAAAATATCATTTTTAACTATATTGTTTTTATAAGGTTTTTATAAACGAAAAAAAGTTATTTTTCATTTTTTTTTATTTTCATTTTTTCCCTCTCTCTTCTTTCTTTCTTTTTCTCTACCTATGCAACATTAGTGACAATGATCATGTTTGATGATGGCCTCCATCTCCAGCAAAAGGTAATAATCATGGATTAGCAACAACGACGATGATCCCCTCGCGACGACGATGATCGATTCGTGATGAGATCATTGACTCGTGATCTAAATTTCGTTGTTGCTGCCGTCTAAGTCTCAGATTACTAATGTCTTCTACTTCTGTCCCTTATTGCAAAACCCACAACTAAAGGGTTTTTTTTTAATTATAACTAATAATCTATTTTTTGTTATTTTTTAAAATTAAATATAAATATGTTTTCATAAAATACTCACTTATGAAATAGTTTTTTCAAAAAATATAACCAAACAAAGGTTTATTTTTATGTTTCTTAGAATATATACTCAAAAAATATAACTAAATACAGTTTTAAAAATGTTCTCAACATAGTTTTTAAAACATTCTCATTTTTAGTTTTTTTTTTAAACAGAAAATATTTTAAAAACAATACCAAACGCTACGATAAATATGGCTAAAAATATACTTCAAATTTTATAATGTTAGAAAACAAAAATTTATAACTAACTATCTCTTTTGCAGTTCCACCAAAAAATTAAAAAGAACGGGAAGAGAGAGAGAGAGAGAGAGAGAGCAAAAGACTATCCCCTGTGCAATTGGTTTGCTATTTTCAATTGACCAACATTTTGTCATGAGTGGAATTCTATATTAATTGCTTGTTCTTGGATGAAAATTATGTAAGATTAAAGGTCGTTTTCAGTGTAGCGTTAGTCATTTAAATTTTAATATTTAAGTAGAAATCACCCTCTAAACATTGCTAGCTAGTGTTTGTACTAGATTTTATATGAGTTGTATATATACGTGTGTGTTTAGTGTCAAATTTGAGACCAAATATAGCATTTGTTAAGTTTTGATATATATATATTATTATAATTGGAGGTTTTGGAGGTGTTTTGTTAGAAGTTGGTTGGAAAAAAAAATGTTTGAAGTGAAAAAGTATAAAATTTCAAAATATATTTAAAAAAAAAAACAATATGAATCTTATTCTGTTACTCTCAAAATTCTATTTAATTAATAAAAATGATCCCATTTTGATTTAAAATAATAAAGTTATTGACTCTGAAAATTTGAATTTATTATGGATATTTGTAAAAGTTTAAGTAAAACATAAAAGTCCTTTAAACACACGGTTGGAAACAGGATGACAAAACACCATCCGGAGATGTTACCTAATCGGACATTAGGAACTTAAAATAAGAAGTAAAAATAACATTTAACATAAATATTATATATTGAAGCACAAAATATTTCACAAGAAAAAAAAATGTAGAAACACAAAAGATAATCAGACATCAAATAGGTCATTTTCATACTTTTTGTACCAAATATGTCATTGAAATTGACAAATTACGTTGCTAGCTTTCGATGCTATACTAATATGACCTCTTAAACCAACTTTAAGTGCGCTTTGCAGATTATATACTAAGCCAGCGTTTGGGACAAGCATTTTTTTGACATTACATTTAAATGCAATGTAATTTTCTCTCAAATACAAAAACATTTCATTCAAATACCAATCACATCATATTTTAAATCTAACACAATCACTATTTATTATTTCACTTTTTCTATTACTTTTATTAATTACATCATATATTCTCTCTACCTCTTTTTTTTCTCTACTTTTACCCATCACATCACATATTTATTATTAAAATACAATTCAAATACTTTTCTCCCAAACACACATTGCATTCAAATGCAATGCTAATGCTTTTTTTCTAAATACAAATTGTATTCAATGCATTACATTCAAACGCAATGCAAATATAATGCATTCACCAAACGCACCCTAAAATCAGTTGGCGGCTTGCTAATTACAAAACAAAAATGTCATTAAAGAAGCAAAGCAGAAAAAATCTAAACAAAACGGATTTTGGAGGGATAGATATATAATTCCCATAGAAGCTAAAAAGAGATAAATGAAATGGTATCACAAAAAATATCTTCATTATTAATTAATTGAAAGTGACTCTGGATTTTGTGTACTCGTAAACGGGGTACAAACAAATATGTGTAATAGCGTCATTGGGTGCATGAAAATTCACGAAAACTGAAAACGAATATTAGTAAAGGGATTATTATGGTTGTTATAACTTAAAAGCAGAAGAGTGTATATATATATAAATATATATATATATAAAGCTCTCCGTCGGAAAATAACCACAAAACAGAAGAAGAGGGGGACTCCGTTAAATGGACAAGACCACGTGGCGGTCATGTCAATAGGACCCACAACCCACGGCCTCTGGTTATGGATACATTCGATGGCTCTCTGCCCCAGTTGCTTATTTCTCTTTCTCCTCCCTTTCTCTCTCCTGATTTGTTCTATCTCTTTCTCCCTCCTAAGAATTCCGGCTACTTCTCGTCAGATTCCGGCCAACCCTTTTTTTCCCTTTATTTATACCCCCCCCCTTCCTCTTTACCCTTACCTTACATCTCTCTCTCTCTCCCCTCTCTATAACTACTACGCCAAAAGAAAGTTGAAAACACTGATCTCCATATTGTTCAGCTAGCGGCGCATTTTAGCAGCGAGCATAAAACACACACACACATATACAAGTACCGTGTGTATGTATATGTGTACATGCGGCGCATGCTAGTGTAACAAACAAAACCCATTTATAGATAGTACTACTAGCTACTAGGCTTTTTTTGTCAGAAAGACGTCTTCCAACATTTTTTTTTAAAGAGTTTTTGCCCAAATTCTAATATCCTTGACAGTTTAGTTTCAGTCCCACCACCTTTATCTTTTGAGTTTCTATTGGTTTCGTTATTATAAGCGCGGACTGCGTATTTTAGCAGCCAGAAATAGACCCCAAAGGAGCTTATTAAATCATAAAAAAAGGATTTATTTTATTATTAGTAGTTGCGTGAGATGAATAGAGCACTGCCCTTGCACTGCCTGAATTCACAGGCGAATATCGTCGCCGGAAACTGTACGGACATGACGGTGCTGGAGCGGCAGAGAGCCCGTTTGAAGTGGCAACAAGAACAGCTTCAACAACAACAAGAACAAGGAGGAGGTTATTTTAATGTAAGTGACAATCAGCAGCTTAACGGGGTGTTCTTCAATCCTTCCCAAGTTCCGGATTTTCCGGGCTTGGTCGGCGGAGTGTCGGTCAAGGGAGAAGCGGCGGTGAGTTGCCCGGTGAAGCCCGAAAAAGGATGGTCGTCGGAACTGGACCGGTTTGATATGCCCGAAATCGGATACGGGTCATCACCGGCGCCGGCGCCGGCGCCGGCCCCGGCTATGGGGTTGGTCAACGGGTCCGGGTTTCAGATAACGGCCGGTGCTATTTCTAGGACCTCGAGCTGCCCGCTGGTCACGGCGGCGGAGGTTAAATCCCGAGAAGCTTTCTCGCCGGAGAAGATATTGAGCTCCGCCTCCGACAGAGGGAGCTTCAGGAAGAGGAAGGCTGATAAATTGCACAACACAAAGGTAACATATAATTAACATGTCCAAAGTTCTCTCTCTCTCTCTCTCTCTGTCTCTCTCTCTCTCTAAGAAAGTTAAATAATTGATCAGTAATATAATTAAACTAGCACATCCAAATCCAAATTAAGTTGGCACGAGTTTTTAATTTGCCCCTTTTTTTTTTTTTTATAATGTTGATAAAATTATCTAGATTGTCCAAGAAGACGAATCGAGAGAGAAAAGAACGAAAGGAAGCGCAGAGGAAGGGGATTCAAAGATCACAAAAAATAATACAAACAGAAACAACAGAGAATCATCTTGTAATACTTCTAAGGAAAACTCAAAGGCCTCCGAGGTTCAAAAGCCTGATTACATTCATGTCAGAGCAAGAAGAGGCCAAGCCACTGATAGCCACAGCTTAGCTGAAAGAGTAAGTCAACACAATATCTATATCTATATATACATATACATGTATCTATGTATATGAATATGCGTATGTATATGTATATGTATATGTTATGATCATTATATATGTGTGTGTGTGTGTGTGACTAAATGTGAGATGGGAATGTGATCATGCAGGTAAGAAGAGAGAAAATTAGTGAGAGAATGAAGTATCTGCAGGATTTAGTACCGGGCTGTAACAAGATCACAGGAAAAGCTGGAATGCTTGATGAAATTATCAACTACGTTCAATCTCTTCAACGACAAGTAGAGGTTCATATATTTTATATTTACGATTTATTAGTTAATGTCCTTTTTATTCTTCCAAGTTTTAGTCCTCCAACAGTATAAATGTTTTAAATTTGATCTTCCTTTTTTTTTTTTTAACACTATGGACAGTTTTTGTCGATGAAACTAGCCGCTGTGAACCCTAGGCTTGACCTCAACATAGACGACTTGTTTGCAAAAGAGGTAATAATAACAAGCAAACTGTCAAATACTAAAAAAAAAACACAAAAAAAGATATTTTTTTATATTTAGTTTATATATGAAAACTAATTGTCATTTTCCTTAAACAAATCGAGCAGATGTTTCCTGCCTGCGCCGCAGCCACCGCCGCGGGTTTTCCGACGCTCGGGATGTCAGCAGGAGTGTCTAATTCCGGCTATCTTCAGTTCAATCCGGTCCAAGGGCAAGTGGTTTCATGTGGTGGATTGGAAATGGGGATGAATTCTCATGACATGGGACTAAGAAGAACAATTAGTGCCCCTATATCACTCCCTGAGACATTTCTTGACACATCTTGCTATTATGTAATCATTTCCTCTACCTATATTAAAAAAATTATTAAATTATGTATATGTTATAATTTGTTATCCATGACTTATTGGGCAATGATTTTGACATATTATCATTAAATTGTCTGTAGCAAATGCAGCCACCACCAACGGCTTGGGATGCAGATTTTCAAAGCCTTTTGAGTACGGAATTTAATTAAGGAAGATCAATACCCTTTTCATCCCAGCCGTTTACAGGTAAATTAGATATCACAATTATTTAACTTTTGAAAATTTTCTTACCATTTTCTAAGAACTCTATTATTTGTACTAAAGTGGGCTTATAGTTTGTACATTAAAAAAAATAGATAGACCCCACAAAAATTGAATGATTTTTGCCTAGGAATTACTTGGGGTCCATTCTGATTGGAACAAAAAAAAAAAAAAAAAAAACCAAAAAAAAAAACTATGATAGTATATGTCTTTTTGTATCTGTTTTTCCTCATAGAACAATCAAAGGCGCCATAGATTTTTTTTTTTTTTTTTAATTGACCATGATATTCCAACCACCGTTTTGTTTAAGTGTTAAAAAAAAAAAAAGGTGGGAAATATTAAAGGTGTGGTGGATTTTGACACTGTAAACCACATAATGGCTATCCTCATCAATAAATGGTGTGTATTCATTAAGTAGGTAGATAAAGTCTTACTCAAAGTGTAATGGGTCCCAGCTTTTGGGGAGCTAATTCTCCAATTCACACCAATCAAAGATTTCGATTCTTTAATATTGTTTGTTTCGTTCTTTAGCTAAAAAACAGAGCAGAAGGATAGCCATTACTATGACTAAAGATATTCCTGCACACACACACTCACACACACACACAAACATATATATATATATATATGCGGGCATTTCTGTCGTCCTCGAGTACAAACTAAATGCTTTGTTATTGTGATGTTTGCAGGTTCTACTGAAGCTAGCAATCTAAAGATGGAGATGTGAATCAGATATCCGTACACGATTTTCTTGGAGTTAATGAGTTCACTCCAAATGCATTTGATCTCAAATTATTTTTCATTCTCTAAGTACACAACATATATAAATATTTGTATGTATACTTGCTACATAATATATGAATAAAATAATTACCCCATTGATGATTAACCACAGACATCCTTTTCCATTCTTTGCATTTGTACTCCTACTCGTATGGTTGCAAGTTTAAAATGTGCTCAAAGAAGATGATGACACTATTCATTAGCTAGATGACAGAAAAACCTAAAAATTAGGGAAGAAACTACGATATATACCATCTTTTTTCAAACGTACGTTATAATTCAATTTTAAAAAATGGATGATATATATTTTTTTAAATCTAAAATGAGCCAATAACCTATTTTCTCATCGTTTGAGATCGTTGTTGTTATTATTATTATTATTATTATTATTATTTTAATCTCATAGTTTAAAATTTACTTTAGTTTTCACGAAATATTACTAACAATTATCGACTCCTTATAAATACATAACAATGTAAGTTTACCAGTAAAGAGCATGTTTTAACCCTTGAATCTAATTCAAATCAAATTAAAAAAAAAAAAAGGCAAAACATACAATTCTTTTTCATATATAAAGACGATGGTTGAAAAATAATGCCCTGTAAATTGTACATTTTTTAAGGTTCTCTCGTAGAATCTCCGAATGAGATTAGACCAGAAACAACAAGTACGTAGTAGTAAACACCCAAATTTATGACAAACAACATATTACTGAGGCAAAATCAACCCCACAAAACCTCAAAAATTTATGTCAATTTAGCCCACCAGCTGTGATTGGATTGCAACAAGACATCCTTAACTGCTGAGGGTTATGGCATGTCGTTGCAATTAATACTCTGGCTCAGCTTGTCCCTCCCATGGTTGAACTCTCACAGACAAACTTCAACCAGCCACTTGCTTTGCTCTTTGTGAGAGACAGAGGACACTCAGACTAAGCTGGTGGACCGCCACGACACTCACTCCTTTGGGGCAGAATATATACTATATCTATACATATATATAAATATATATATACACAACACAATATTTTGAAAATGACGCTGATATAATATTTTCACACCGGCGGGTCGAGAAAGCGATCAGTTTTGGGGGCGCGACAAAAATTTGATGAGATAAAAACGCAGCGAAAGCAATATTTGCCGGGACAGGCGACAAAAACATTTATGTTCTTTTAAAACATTTCAATTCTCAACATTGCTGTCATGTGTCCCTAGTACATTAATTTCTGCATATAAAAGACACTAAAATGTAGCGCTGATGAATATTAACTATGCCAAGTAATTTTATTTTGTTTTGCAATTAATTTCTTGGAAAGCAAGAAATGGCTGTGATCAAGGTGTTTGGAGAACAAGAAAATAAAATTATCTGCTGAAATTGAATATGGTGAAGCATTATCCAGGCTCTCTCTAACCAAGCCTGCTTTGCTTTATCTGTGTTCATGTTTTCGGTGACTAGCGAATGTGAAGGCTACTAATTGACGTAAAAACTGTCACAAATGGTGACACCATGATATGGACATTCACTAAACTCCTTGGAACTGTGTCATTTTACCTCTCATCCTTTTTTAAAGTTGGAGACTCTGTGCGTTTGTCTACGTGGGTCTGCATGTGGGGGAGAGAGAGAATGTATAGTTACAAAAAATATATATAAATATATATGTTAACTAGTGTTTAAGCAAGCAATTCTTTTTTTTTTTTCTCTTTTTCTTAAAAAACAGTTTTATAAGTTATTCAAATTTTAGAAATCCATAATTATATATATATAAGTCTAAATAAGATTTATTTTTATTTGAATTGCATAGAATTTGAGAGGAACAAAAGAAACTTCCTATTAATATTATTTTTTTTAAATTAAATTTTTCATTTTGTTAACTCCAATCAGCCAACTGAATTCAACTCAACTCCAATTAAATTCTTGCAACTGAAATTGCTCTCCAAACACAAGCTTAGTGTATTTTTTTAGTTATTATTTGTCTACTTTATCTAAAATCATCTTAAAATAAAGATTAACAGGCTCATGCATCGCATTTAATTCATTTTGATCAAACGATACTTATAATGGAAAGGCAGTATTGTCCAAAAAATTTTCTCACGATATTCAACCCTAAATGATAAAAACGATTAAATACAGTCGAGGTAAGTAATAGAAAATCGGTATGATTCTATCTATACTCATTAGTTGAAGCTAACAAACTGAAAAAAAAAAAAAGGAAATTAGAGAAAAAAATGTCATCCAATTTTCATGGGGCATATAGAAATAGAATTGACATCAATGACTTTATGGCCTAAAGGTAATATGAGTTCAGCACTAGTACTAAAGTTAAAAACGCCTTTGCCAAATGAATTCATTACTCAACACGATTACTGCAAAAGTTAGAAAGCACCTCATTTCAAAAGGGACAAATCAGGAAAAGAACATTAAAAG
Source organism: Antiaris toxicaria (assembly GCA_035233585.1). NCBI lineage: Eukaryota > Viridiplantae > Streptophyta > Magnoliopsida > Rosales > Moraceae > Antiaris > Antiaris toxicaria. Next base: position 43,524,260 of record CP141158.1, on the reverse strand, counting down.
TTAAAAAAAAAAAAAAAATTAATAAATTAATTCTCCCTCTTTCATGAGAAGTTTTTAGCTAAGAAAAACAACAACAAAAATCCATACAAGAGGACCATACTTGCATTATAATATTTAAAAATAAGGATACTTATTCTAAAGTTATAACATTAATAAAATGAGTTATTACGGATTATAGTTATATCCTTCTAAATCGGAGTGACATATTGGGTACCTTAAAAGGCTATAATTTCCTTGTCTCATTCCTACTTCTTAAACTTCGTCTACAATAAACCAAAACTCAAAATGGTGAAAGAAGTATACTCCAAAACATTCATAATCATGGTCTTTAAATTTTACGTTTTTATTGAGCAATAAGAAAGGAGCTTTTCAATGTTAAGTAGCTGCATATGTATACTTTTTGGGACCACTAAAAAATTGCCTAGACCTTGTGTGCATACTTTTTTTTTTTTTTTCTCTTGGCCCTGGAGTTACAAAAGGTTCACCTTTAATTTCTTCGCTTTCAAGCCATATGTTAACAATGACAGGAGGTGGACCAGGCCTCATCCATACGTAAGATCTCCTTGATTCTCTTTGTTCCACACGATGGTGAAAGATGATTTTGCCGTTTCCTTTTCTTGGGCCCACTACTCTTTAACTTTATTATATTTTAAAATCATTTTTTTTAATAAATTTTCCATTCTAATCTTTTTGAGTTGCTTTGGTATACACAAATCTATGTAGATATGTATATATCTCAATAACATGACTTCCACTCACATGGTGTAGTTCCAAGAAATAGGAGAAGGCAAAAGAGAGCTTAAAAAACGACCACGCACAAAGATTCTTGTGGCAATGTAAATAGTATGTAGTACACCACATACATGGTTTTTGTTTGGAGCTAGAGAATTAGCTCCCAAAAATTTTTATGTCTCTTTATTTGTCAATGAGAATCCAAAAAGGGCTACCATTTATGTGCATTACAACGGCACAGCTCTAGGAATTGTGTTCCTTTGAAGAAGACACGAAAATATAGGATCTTAAACCCCACTATTTTTTTTTTCTTGAGTGAAAAATTTTGACACATCAACAATACAAGGAGGGCTTTGTTCAAGTGAATGGACTACTATATTGCTATTTCTAGAAATATGGGTATAGGGTATAGTTTCTGCCACCTATATGACTACATGATTAAGGGGGAAAAAGAAATATCATAGATCGGTTGGGTTGGGAGGTAAGGAGGTTTGAGTAAGAGCTTTAAGGTTTGAAACTTGAAAGCGTTATTATAGTTTTTCAATAAATGGAAACCATAAACCCATATAATAATAAAAAAAGTAATAGACCATAATGTCAATGCAAGAAATAATTATTGAAAGGATGTAACAAGATAAAAAATAGATATTGAAAATTGTGATAAATCATCCATTTTTCTCTTCTTGTTTTGCTAAATGGTAAGGTTTACAAATAATAAAAAGAATTGCTAGATTAACCAAGGAAATATTAGATTTGAAAGTTTGTAAACAACATCTATTATGAGAATTGATTTTCAAACGTATAGTTTCAGTTAAACTTTGGTACAGTTAGTTCCTGTTAGTTATGTGGTTATTGTTTTGGATGGGATTTCTTATAGGGATTGTAATATCTTGATTATTTTTCCTTTAAACTTTTGTAATCTTTCTTTTATTTTAATAAATTAAGTTAGGGACTTGGTCTAAGATGGATTAAGATTTTAGGTGTCAATCTAGTTGGGATGCTTAATCTTGTATTGACATCAATTATTCCTTCTCTTTACTTAAAAAAAAAAAAAGGTGTTTACTTGTTTATTTGATGGTGATTTGAAAAACATTCTATTCTAGTATGTGCTAAACTTTGGAATGGTAGTTATATTAATGTAATTGCTTAAAGAGTTCTTATTCGCAGTTAAATGATCATCATTATATAAAAATTTACGGCAGATATATAAATAAATTTGACATCCATTTTCTTTAATAGAAAATCAATACGAAATGCAGCTGGGTGTATGGATTAACATTCTCTTTACTAGTTTTTTAATACATGTTGGCCACTAAACTTTTATTATTAAATTTGCAAGTAAAAACAAAGGAAAAATCCCTTACCATATCTAAATTCGAAAAGAACATTGTTATAAGGTACTAATGGTGATAGTGATGGTGATGGTGATGGTGCTAAACACCTCCTTATTATTTCTCATGTTACAAACAAAAAGAGATTTGTAAATCAAAGATATTAAATTGTATTTTTCTAGTGAAATGTCTTCATAATGCTGAATATACAGACATACAAAAATCATTCAATCTTCTTCACTACAATCCGTTACAACATATAGCTGACAATCTAACGTTAAAAACAGCAAAAGACCCTAAAGACAAGACAATATTTTACAAACAGCAGAGCTCCACTAGATCAAAGACTCATCTCCACCTTCTGATAATTGAACAGGAAAAAATTTAATAAAATCAGAAATTGATGAATTCCTTTTTAAGGAAATTCGAACCTTAATTAGTTACTTAGAAGAGAAAATACCTTTCCCTGGAACAATTATAACAGGAGCTGATTTGCAGTTGTGGAAGCAATACTCACTCACGCTTCCCTGTAGTACACTGAATAAAATCCAACCAGTTAACAGCTATGCATATTTTTTGCTCTGAGTGTTTTAACTATATATAATTGTGCTCATTGTCTCTTGTTCAGAATCTATATAAAAATAACTTTTATAATATTTTTATACGTTATTTTTTTTATTAGAGACCGAATAAAAACTACATATAAATCAATTATTAGTTATACGATTATAAATAGAATTAAGACATTTCTTATAATTATATATAATCTCAACAATCTTGTAATATATATATATATACTTATTATGTGTGGATAGATATTTATTTAGGTTTTTTCTACTGGGAAGCTCCTGCAATGTAACTTAAAATGTATATGACAACAATAATTGGAGAAAAACATCTTGTGCTGTTAATGAAAACCATTCCTATGCATTAACACACAAAACATAATATATAATGAACCTGAAAGATTTGAATCGCTAGTAGAAAGTATATTTTTCATGCATTAACACACAAAACATTTTAAACATTGCTTATCAACTTCATCATATGCAATGTTACGTTTTTTTATCTTGAATTGCTGTTGCATTTGAAACATGTTATATTTTGTTAGAGACACCTTAGGTAACGTTACGGAGAGCAACACTAAATATAAAACAAATATATGATACTGAGAGAGGAGAGAAACCTTCGAATTAAGGTTCGGCCTCTGGTGCCCATGACCACAGCTGCAGGCTTTACTCTTTCTGCTTCCTTGCAAATTACTTTACCGGCATCCCCTTCCACAATCCGTGCTACAGATCTAACCTAATTCCATGAATATGATTTGTCAACATTTTGTATATCTCAGAAACGAAATTCTCAGTTTGACAAAAAAAAAAAAGAAGGAAAAATAAATCTAACCAACATCCAATGCACAACACTGTTCAAAATGCAAACTTTTTACATCCAATTACGTGATTAAATGACCACATCAATTTGCATAAAAGTTAGCTGGGCATTTGTTTAGCGTTTTGTGCCTCTCTCATTTTTAAAAGTAAAATAAAAATAATGTTTGTTAAAAACAATCTCCATTTTTAGAATCATTGATTCTATTCATTTCCATCTCAAACTTATTTTGCATAGTAATATTTACTTATTAAAAATTTGTCTCACTTGCTGTATGTTTTAAAATTCTGTAACGTTTTCATTTCACATATGTTAAAATATTTTTTTTTCAATGTGTTTCATAATTGGTAGACGAACAAATTTATATCAATACTCTATTCAAATATGATAAGATTTTATTAAATTTGTTTTAAAAAAAATAATTTCTGCACGAATTTTTCTAATATCTATTCAAACACCATTTTCGGAAATTTCACATTCATATTTACAAAACAAGAAAAATTTTCATTTCAAAAGCAAACATACAAAGCAAACGGATATTGGGAGTTGAGATAAAACTTGGAAACCGTATAAAAAAATACTTTCTAATGTTTCATCTATACGCGAGTGTTGTAACAGATAAATCTGCATTATTATGTAGATTACACAAGTACTAAATGGTCACTACAATCCATATCAATTTCCAAGGTTTGCCTCTCTGTTTGCTTGAGAGTTGCTCTGTTACAACTTGCAATCTCCAAACTAGAACAGCATTACTTCATATTTATAACACAACATAGATAATGCTCCAAATGCATACATACATAAATACATACACACATATCTATTGTTTATATGTTTGTGTGTGTGCGAGTGAGGTGGTTTGTTTTGTTATGACCGGTTGATGCTAAAAATAAGTTTTTCAACTTAGCTCTGCCTCATTTCTCAATTGAACACTTAGTCATCATTCACGTTCCAAGAATCTATGTCTAGTACGCAAGCTAAGCTAACTTAAATTGTTGTTCAATCAACAAATATATCAACACAAAATAACACAATAATTGAAAAGAAAATAAAAAGGGGTTCATTAACACAAACCATGGCAACTTCAAAAGCCTCAACAGCAAGCTTCTCCATTAATCTCTGGGTTGCCTCATAAACGACGTCGTTATTCACACCTAAACCAAGAACCAATTAACGTAAGAAAACCAAAGGACCGTAGTATAACACTAGGAGAATTCTATTGTTCATAAGGCTCTGTTTGTAGTCCCCAGATTTGTATCAAACTCTATTAATTAACATATATACTTATTCATTTCTAGATGGTTTTAATTATATCTAACGTTTATAATTATGTCCTATCTAAAAATGAATTAAAAAAAAAGTACTACATTGATTTCAAGGGAATTGCCACAAACTTTTGTTTTAGCCTCCAATTCTGTATCGCATGTTGCAAATATTTAAGCTATACACTCATAAATCAGACCTTAAAAAATTAATCCAAAGTTTAAGAAACAGTTTTAATTGATTATAGGTAACAAAAGGTCTTGCCGTACCATAATTTCAAAAGGGCAATGATAAAAATTAACGCAAAAGCCATGAAAAGAAGGAGAAACTAACTGGAAGCAACATGAAGAAGGTAGATGATATCGGCGGCTAAAAAATAGTTTTTGTGGATAATGCATAATAAGAGGTCTTACTAGATCCTAATTTCAAAAGGGCAGTGATAAAAATTGAAGCTATAGAGCCATAAAAAAGAAAAAGAGAGAGAGAGAAGCAAACTGAAAACGACATGAACAAGGTAGATAACATCAATGGCTAAAAAACAGATTTTATCAATAATGCAAAATAAGATGTTATATCGTACCCGAATTTTAAAAAATCATTGATAAAATTTGAACCAATAATGCATAATAAGAGATCCGATCCTACTGGATCTTAACATGGAAAGGGAAGTGATAAAAATCGAAACTATAAAGCCATGAAAAGCAAGAGAAGCTAACTGGAAACGGCATGAACAAGGTGGAGGGTGTCCGCGAGCCTGCAGAAGTGGATAAGGGCCCAATCGAAAGCGTGCTTGCTTTTGGGCCCATGATCCACCGCAATCACGATGTCCCGGCCTCTCCTTCTCTCTCCTGTTTCTCTCTCTAACTCAGGCTCAGGCACGATGGGGATCACAGACGGCAGCTTCACCTCTCTCCAGCAGTACTCTTCCTCGTCCTCCCTCACAGTCTCCATGGTCGACGCAAGCTTAATCCCAGAAAATGATCTCATAAAAAAAAATTATATACGATCCCTCTTTTCTGCTTATTCAAATAAAATTTTCTCTCTTCACCTGAAGCTTGCTTTTATATTGGTCATATTTTAAAATATTATTGGTCTCCAGCCTAAAGAAATTGACTAATCTGCGTGAGGATTGTTCATATTTTTTGGCTACTTTTTAATTTGCGTGTCTAAATTTTGTTCTAGAAAACTTGTATCACTTTTCTTTGGAACCTCTCTAATGATTTGTGTTTCACGGAATTAAGAACCGCAAACGCGGTTATATGTGCAGACAATGCAGTCAAAGTCAACAAAGAAACGCTGCATTATATAAAGAATAAATGTGATAGGTTTGGACTTTTCAATAATACTTTTTGGCTTTTTGATTGAAAATTTTTATTCTTTAAACCTTTTTTTTTAAGTATTATTATCTTTTTTCTTTTTTGTCTTGTATTTATTTTACTGAAAATATCATTTTTTTTGTTTTATTTAGAAAATTATTTATTTATTTTGAAATTCTAAGTTTTTATATCATTAAATCATATTTAATACATATATTTATCTTTTATCTATTAATACTTAATTTTGATTTAAAAATATCTAAAGTAATCTTTGAAAATTTAAAAAACTGAGTTTTAACTTTACTTGCAACGGCAATATATCATTGCAAAATGGGTATAAACTTGAACATGGAGCCCTTTTTTTCCCTTTTTTTTTTATTTTTTTTTATTTTTTTATTTTTTATCTCCCTTGGCATTCTCTCTATCTCTTCGCCCTAATCACTCTGAATTTTTTTAAAAAAATCTCCACAGTTTTTCCTTCTCACCAAAATTTGCTTTTACAAACCAAAATATGTTTCTTCCTCTTGCTAAAAATTCTCTAAAATATGTTTTTTTCTCTCTCTCTCTCTCTCTGCCGTCACTCTGTTCAGATGCTGGCATCCCCATCCTCCACCATCGTGAGTCCTCTACCTTCGTTCCTGACCTCCATCTTCATCCCCTAAAATTCCCAACCCCCAATTTTGGGAGGTTTTGGAGTTGTGATTTTTTTTTTTTTGGAAGATGGAATTGAGATTGATTTTAGTGATATGTAATTGATAATTATTATTTTATATCTGTTTGTGGTTAGATTGTGAATGTCGTTAGTAATTGATAATTGTTGGTATGAGATTGATGATTTTTAGTAACTGTGGTTAAAATTTAAAATAAAATTGTTATATTTGTTGTTGATGATAATGATGATGCATTTGATTGCTGCATTATTGATGTGATTGATTATTGATGATGATGATGGAAAATTTAATTAAATATTAATATTTAGATGAAAAGTCTAATAATTTCTAAATTTTATGAATAAAATTGAGAAATATATGAAGCTACTAAAGAAATACAGTAAAAGTTAAAATGTTAAAAATTTTTAAAAGTAATTTACTTAAAATAATATTAATTTTAGTTGAATTAAATGCATTAAAATGATATTTTGGTTAATTAAAAACAATAATTTAGTTAATTAATTAAGTAATTTATAAAAAATAATTAATTACAAGATAATATATGATTAAAAATATTTAAATTCGAGAGATAAAAAAGAAAATATATTTAAAAAATTCATTAACAAATTTATAAAATTTATAAGCTAATTTATCGTTTTAATTAAAAATAATTGGTATAATAAATTAAAAATAATCGGTATAAAAGTATACACTTTAATAATTTAATTTATAAATATGTAATAATTAATATATGATAATACTTGATATTTTGATTAAGAAGTTATTATTGATAATAAAAATAAAAAATGAGTTAAAATTAGCATAAAATTCAATAAAATTTCATAAACACATAGTTTTTTTCCTTTTTATCTCTATGTCGTGATATGTGACTAGATAATCACAAAACAAAAAAGTACGTAGGTATGACTTTTTTATTTTTATTTTACATGTGCATGTATGAATTAACCTTGGACCTATTTGAAGATTGGTGTGTGTAAATGGTTTGACACTCATATGGGAAAAAAGGAGAGTTTAACAACACAAGAATAAAACAAAAATCTTTGTTAAAAACTCGTGGTACGAGAATGAACCATTTATACTTGCATCTCAAGCTTGATAGGTTTTTTATGTAGATATTTTTTAATGCTCTAAACTGAAAAGTTATTGAATACTTTAGACATCGATTTATATAAGATTTTGTAGATGGATGACGTGACTATAGTTCAAGATATCGAGTCTATAACTGTTGAATTAGTAGTAGAACTACTAGAAGTTTACATGGTGGTGTGGAATTGTCTAGGCGTATCATCTAATTTTGTCACATCTAATTTTGATGTAATCTTGAAAGGCAAATCCCTTGCTAAAGATGATGACTCTAATATGTTGGGAGAGGAGGATGAAATTTTAGAAGAGTATGTCAAAGAGTAATTCGTCAAGTTTGAAGACGATAATGACATAAATGATAGTGATGAAATTTAAGACATTAGTAATGACGATAAATAGAAAATATGTATTACAATTATTACTTTTCTTATTTTTTTTCTTTTTAATATCACAAAACATGAATGTATACTTTTTATATATGTAAGTATGATATTAAACTAATTTTAATTTATGAACAGGCATTCATATCTAGTCCAGTCATTAGTTGTGTTGACTCTTTAGAGAGAGCGCAGGCTCCACCTGGTCCATTTAGATAGCCATCATATTACGAGTCGGGTATGTTATAATTACTTAATTATAAATTTGTTAAATATTATTAAATTAGTATTGTATAATTAGTAAATATGATATAAATTCATTTTAATTTGTGTTTACAGCACTAGATGCCACACCTCAATGATGTAGAAGTTGAAGGAAGGCAAAGGGTCATGAAATCAAAGCAAAGGTGGCGAAGGATGAAAACATCACCCTTAAATTTGACAAGGATTGAGATACTAATAAGGCACTTGATGATTATTATCCCTGGTTTGATAACGTGGTCAGCATTCATACTAGAGATATATGTGAGCCGTTTCGTGATGCTTGAAAAGATGTACACCCCTAACATAAGAGAGGAATTCAAGAATGCATGCTAGTATTCGTTCAATTTAATTTTCATAAATTTTTGCTAAAATTAAACATAATAAAATTACTTAATATGTTAAATGCATATTGCATAAATGGTTTAATATTGATTACAATTACAAAGATGATATCTTCTATTTTGTAGTTGATAGGGAGGCAACCAAATGCTATAAGGATTAAAAGAGTGACCTTCATGACAATTTCAAAAATCTTGGTGGGACATCAAATGAAGAGGTGGTTAGAGTCAACTCCCCAACTAATCTCAAGAATGAAGATCACCAGGGTTCTTGTTATTATATGTTCATGTCAAAAAGTTTCAGGTAATTGTTAATCTACTAAGTAAGTGATTTATTATATATAATAATTTCAGTTTTACTGGCACTAAATATAACTATAAATAGAAAAAGTTGAAATCAAACAAAAATAATTATAGCAACCAAAAGTGATCAAGCTTACATAGTCAGATATCTTACTCCCTACATTGTCAAATGAATGTTAGTAATTTTTTTTTAATTTTTGTTCAATGTAAAAGTTAATTTTGGTAATTGAATATACTATACTAACACATTCAAATTGTTGGACAAGCTAATAGGGAGATCTAGTAATCGATGTCTACAATAGACAATTGGTTCTAAGGGATAATTGGGTTAATCCCTAAACTGAGTAGACTATTGTAAATATTTTTATTTTTTGATATTATCTTTCCTTATTTAAATTAGTCTATTTATTTATAACATGTGTTTACCTTTTTTTTAGCATACTAAGGAAGGGAAAAAAGAAACCTAAAAGACACAATATGCTTTTGATTCATCTTCACCTTCAATAAACAAGGAGGGAATTATGGAGTAGGCTTTGAGTACACATAATGAACATAAGACTGGAGTAGGCCCCACACTCCCACAGAGGTTTCTCTTTGGTGCTTCATCCTATGGGTCTTAGTTGAACAAAACATCTTCGATACATGTTGATCTGCATGTGGAATAATATTTATAAAGATAGGATAAGCAAAACCTATAATTGTACAAGAGCTTAAAGATGATGCAAGAGTTGATAACCTGGATGTACCTAAATGTCCAATTCTCACCTATTACTCCCCTTGAGCCTTATGTCCCTCCATGTCCTTGGCCCTTTTCGATGTTGCTAAAGACGACAACGGTGATTCTAGTGATGCTGTTAAATTAGGAGATTAAATTACTAGTTGTTGTTATTTATTTATACTTTTTTAATTTTTTATACATTATTCTTACATTATAATTGAACAAAACATCTTCGATACATGTTGACCTGCATGTGGAATAATATTTGTAAAGATAGGATAAGCAAAACCTATAATTATACAAGAGCTCAAAGATGATGTAAGAGTTAATAACCTGGATGTACCCAAATGTCTAATTCTAAACTATTACTCCCCTTGAGCCTTATGTCCCTCCATATCCTTGGCTCCTTTCGATGCTGCAAAAGACGACAATGATGAGTCTAGTAATGCTGTTAACTTAGGAAATTAGATTGCTAGTTGTTGTTATTTATTTATACTTTTTTAAATTTTTATACATTATACTTACATTATAATGTTTGGCTTTTTTAATAAAATATTTTATTCTCATTTCTCTTTTTTAATATTATAATTAATTTGCATTATTATAATTTGATTATTCATATTTTATTTTCAATTTAAATATATAATAATAAAATCTATTAATAAAAATAATTATTAAAATTAATTTTATTATATTATTAAAAATTTAATTAATATAAATAAAAAAACTTTTGCGACAACAAATGTCATTGTAAATAATAACAAAAAACCAAAGACATTAGCGATGAAATTTTAAAATGTTGCTGCAAAAAGGTTATGTCATCTTCAATAAACATATTTGTGACAACATTTTTTGAGTTTGTTATCAAAAAAATCAATGTCGTGTCAGTCTAGTGGAACTCTTAATAACATAATTATAAGGACTCTTTAGTAACCATAGTTTATCGTCGCAAATAATCTATTTGCGACTAATTATTAGGGACAATGTATGGTCGCAAAAAAGGCTTTTGCGATGTCATTTAGTTTTTTGTGATGATTTTTTGTTGGCGCCAAAAACCATGTTTGTTGTAATGTAATAATTACAATGCACCTTACATCATATAATAATTGACTAACACATTAAAAAGTATAAAAAATAGTATGTTAATGGTATGTTAATGCTATATTTGTTACATAATAGTACAGAAATAGTATTATCTTACTTGATACTCCAATACGTTATTATATTTTTAATATTATTTCAACTTTTTATCATTATTACTGTATTTTGAAACTTATAAGAGTGAGCTTTTAGTATCTAAATAAGTGAAAAAGTTAAAAAATGATAATAACCAATAAAAAAAAGTGAAATTTGGCATTGGTTACATTTTGTGGCAAATTTACCACAAAGTTTAGCATATGATGAATTTGGCATGAGAGATAGTATTGTATTAAAGATTTTTTTTATCTAAATGTCAAAATTTATCACTGACATGCTAATTTAACATTACATTATAGATGCTCTTAATACTATGAGCTAAAATACATCATACTTATCTTATACAAATAAATTTCAACTATTAGATTACATTTGGATGGTTAAAAAATAAACGGTATTACAATTTGTGGTAGAGCTTCTTAAAAGGGCTCTATCACAGCCTTTTTCTAAATAAAATTATTTGACAATCATTCAAATATGTGAATTTGTGTTGTACTACTTAGACGAATATGTGAATAAAACTGATTTTCCACGACCCACTATAAACACAGAGATCAATATAAATCGTAAATAATTATGAATTCAAGTAGGAATCATATTTAATTAAAATAATTATCTTAATTTGCATAATTATGGGATTCATTGATTTGATTTAAAATAGAGTAATTTTATTGGCATACCCCTCTTTACTCTCCACACCTCTCTATTAATTAAATTCTTTAATTATAAAACAAAATAACATAAAAGGATAACACTACACAATTAATTATATAAATAAAACTCAATCATAAAAAAGAAAACCTAATTATATTCTTTTTTCTTCTTTCTACATACACCTATATATCAAATTCTTAAATAAATAACTTATGAAACCTATAGCAAAAATACTAATTTTTACCTTAATCTTTATTTTTCAATGAGTAGCCTAAAAAATTTTGAGGTATGTTAAATATTGTAATTCATTTTTTCAATGTACACTTTTTATGTTGTGGTTATTTTTTGTTTTCTTTGTATATGCATATCTTTTTATATATTGTTTGTTCACTTTTTTTTCTTTATTCTTTTTAGTTTTATATGTTTTTGTTCTTTTTTTATGTCTATATATTATTGTTATTTTATTATGCATATATAGATATATGAAAATGTTACATGTTGTTTATTTGTTTTTTTTTTTTTTAAGTTTTTTCTTGCAAAATAGTGATTTTAATATTATATATATATGTATGAATAGGTTAGATAGTTTTTCTTTTTTCCTTTTTAAAACTTTTTTTTCTTGTAAAATTTTTAATTTAACCAATAATAGAACATCAAAATGAAAAAAACTAGATGTGAAAAAAAATTTAAAGTGGCAGTGTAATGTTTATTTTATAGTAATTTGGGGTAATTTTGAAAATGCAAAAGATGTGTATTAAACAAATTTGATAACTTTGAATTTAAGAGATTGGTGTATTTAAAAGGGAGGTGTGGAGAGTTAAAATGGATGTGCCAATAAATTTATCCTTCAAAATATTATTTGGACATATAAATCAAAATTAATTTAAATTAGATACTTACTAGATTTATATTATTTAACTAAAATAGGAGAACTTGGAGCTCATAATCTATCCAGAAAAAGAGGAGTGCACCATAAAAGGAAGAATTCCCTATGACAAGTACAAATAACGATAAGGAGGAGATTGAAAAATTTCGTAATATTATTATTTGATTAAATCACCTCCAACCACTAGCCTATATCTATACTATCTATATTTCTATAAAAAATTTTGAAAAGATCCTATAGTTTATAAATAGTGTTTTTGGTCATTGCTCTCAAGTTGACACCGAAAAGCTCAATTATCGCTACGTGACAGCACATCACTTGTCATAAATCATCACGTGATTTTTTTTGTTTTGCTTTGTTTTATTTATCTGTTATGCATGCATAGAACGCATGCTATATAACTAGTATAACATAAAAGTCTAGTTTATACTACGTTATTAAAAAAAGCCAATAGCTTATGAATAGTAATTTTGGTCATTGCTCTCAAGTTACAATGTGATAACTTTGTCATCACCACATGATAGCACATCGCCTGCCATAAATCACTACGTGGTTTTTTTTTTTTTTTTTTTTGCTATGCTGTGTTTTACTTGTTTATTACACGTGCATAGAGTGTGTACTATACAACTGGTATAAATAAAAGCCTAGTATACTAATTGATTTCTTAGCCTACTTAAGTGCATCTAGAGAGAACAAATTATTATTCTCATTAAATAATAAATTATTCAAGACCAGTTTGATAGAGCTTTTCCTTTTGTTTTCAATTTTGGAAGAATAAAAGTAAAAATTGTGACTTTTATTAATGGATCATTTTGGGGGACTTCTAGGGATGTTGTTGTACAGATTGGATTGGAAATAAATGTTTGAGAGAGGACTTTTTTAAATGAAGAGTGATATAGAAATTTGAATTTGTATGGAAAAAAAATGCAAAATGAATCTTATCTTGTTTCTATCTTCATTATGAGCATTTAGACATAAAATTATTTCATATTTATTTGAAATGAGAAAGTCATGAATTTTTAAAGTTTGAGTTTTTTGAAATGAAAAAGAGTGTGATATATAAAAATGTTCCAAAAGGTGCAGTACTGTCTAGAAACAAACCTTCCAAACTTGCCCTAAGTGTTTGGAAACCACATTTCTAAAGAGTTTTTGAAAATTAAATGATTTTGAACTTTTTAAACAAGAAATAGAAATGTTGAAATAAAATAAATGATGTTTACCTTAAACTGTGATTCAAATTTCTAAGTCTATTTAGAAATGTATTTTTAGGAAGTTATATTTTTTTAATGGGAAGCTTTTTTAAAGATCAGAAGCTCTTCAGATAGGTCATTTAAATATTTTCAGAAAATGTTTTCAGACTTAAAAAGTCAAAGCAATTTCTAGAATACTCTATTAAGCAAGCATTCAATCACTTGTGTGCTTGCAAGAATAGAATTATCAATTAAAGAATTATTAAATATTTGCTCTCGGACACTGTTTATGGGGGGGAAAATAGCAAAATACGAATTGATTGAAACTCAGGACGATCTTCTTCGGAAAGTGCTTATCCAGTCTTTGAGCGATACAAGATCATATATGGCAAGTTAACAGCTCATTGTTTTATACTGTGAATTTTCAGAAATTATTCTCTGATTTAATGGATACAATATTTACAAATCCTTCTTAAAACGGATTATTGTGACTTGTAAGCAAACGTGGTAGGTCCAAATAGAAAGTTGAATATTGAAACTCAGGACGATCTTCTTCGGAAAGTGCTTATCCATTCTTTGAGAAATACAAGATCATATATGGCAAGTTAACCGCTCATTGTTTTATATTGTGAATTTTCAGAAATTATTCTTTGATTAAAAGGATAAAATATTTACAAATCCTTCTTAATATGGATTATTGTGACTTGTAAGCATACATGTTAGGTCCAAATAGAAAGTTGATCAATATTGTGCTTCCCAACCACATTAAAGACCTCAATAAATAGACTACGGGCTGTTTTATTCTAGTAGCAAATACAAAACACATTATATATCTGAGCGATTAAGGGTTTTTTCCTTTCTTTTTTGTTAGAGATAGTCGTGAGTAGACTAAAATGGCCATCAAGATGATACTTTTGTTTGTGTTCTTGCTGTGTTTTGGTTTGAGAATTCATGATTGTAGTAAAGTTCCCGAAACGATGAGTATAGGGAAGGACATGAAGATTGAAAAAGAATTCCAGAGTCCTAAGAAAATTGTTGTAAAAAGCATTCAGGTATAACCTCTCTCTCTCTCTCTCTCTCTCTCTCTCTAGGGACGCAGGAATGTTTGTAAAAAAAATAACATATATAGAAGGACTACATGTTTTATATTATTTTACAAAAAAAAAAAATGTTTTGTAATTTTTTTTTCCTTTTACATTGTTTCGTCCCCAAAAATTAGGTTGATGGTGATGTTATCGACTGTGTGGACATTTATAGTCAGCCGTCACTGAGTCATCCTCTACTCAAGAATCACAAAGTTCAGGTAATTAATCATATTGAAATGTAGTAAATATCTCATCTCATCCGAGTTGTTAAGTGAATCAAATGTATGGCTTATCTTTGATGAGACTCATTTGATATTTAATTTTGACTCAATCCCAATCGGGATGAAGAGACATAGGTACAAAACGCAAAGTCTCTCTCAACTTTTTAACTTTATCATTTTAAATATGTGCTTGATTTAAATCTATAAATAACATATGATTCAAACTTACAAACAGCCTTCTCTTATCAAAATCTATAACTTTGTCATTATATAATTTCCACTACGTCTACGAAATTATTATGACTTTTATTTTATAATAATGTAATAGCATATTATCCAAATAGCTTATTCATCAATATTCAGTCAGCAATTAGATGGAAAAGCACCATATTGAGGATGATTTTGAAATATTTTATTCATTATAGAGCCTTTAAAAGAAGAAGGCATTTTAAAAACAATCATCACTTTTGGTGACGAAACTCTTACCACCAACAATAGTACTTGATGGCGGCAATAAACCAGTAGAGAACACCATAAATTTCATAAATGTTTAATTTCTAAATAACCCTAAAATAATGATTCAAAATTACTCATATTTGGTGTTTTTCCATCCATGTTTTGATATATTTTTTACTGACGGACTACTTACATAACAAAAATTTGGGTACTGTGATGTCTAAAGCCAAAAATAAGAATCAACATGAGATCAAGAAATAGCCCGTTTTCTTTATTTATTTATTTTTTTCCCTCTTGAAGCTTTATGTGTGTGTGTGTGTGTGTATACATTTACGTTATTGTGTTAAACAAAATCTTGTCCACTGTTTCACACACTATACGGTCAAGTAGTTGTTTAGATACAAAGTCCATAAAAATCAAACAATACTAATCTTTGTACTTACAAAAAAAAAAAAAAAAACTAATGTTTCTAGAAAGGGAAGAAAAAAAAACACACACACACGCACAAAATACTAATTTGAACCACTTTAATTATTTTTGCAGATGAGACCAAATGTGCTTCCCCTAGGGCAGACGACAAAAAGTTCAGATGGAATCATGGAATCAGAATGGTTTTCAAACGAAACCTGCCCTCATGGAACTGTTCCCATCTACAGAAGAACAGAAGAAGAAATAATAAAAGCAAACAATTTAACCAATCAAATGTTTCGTGGCATTGGCCATCGTAATAATTCTCCTGCTTCCAACTACATGAATCATGTAAGTTGTGTGATATATATATATATATATATAGACACAAATAATATATATATAGATAAAGTCTATAGTCCAACAAGCAACGGGTGAACTAGCAATATAATATCTCAACTAATGTTACGCGCAACAAGAACGTCACTAAAGTGTAACTTTTTCAGTCGAGACTTGTTATAAATTTATAACAAAAAAAAATCCAAAAATTAACATTTCACGCATAAAATTATATGTAAATAAACTAATAATTATATAAATTTTTTAAAAAAGTTACATTTTGAACCGGTCCGTATACTTTCTCTATATTTTTATTCAAGGTGTTTTACCTCCTAAATTATCTCTAATCAAAACCCTTTATATATATATGTACATATATAAATATCAGCAAGTACACATCAGGATGGACAAAACCGATGTCAAATATCATGGAGCTGATGGATACATTTCGATTTATAGCCCCAGTGTTAGGTCAGACCAAACGAGTACTGCCAATTTTTGGATTCAAACTGATCTCACTTATCTAGTTATTGGGTGGATGGTAAGCCATTTTACTCTTACTCTTTTTCTTTCCTGTACCTAGGAATCTAATTCACTTATCCCGATAATGATGACGATAATATTCAGCATAATAAATAATGTTACAATTTATTATGTAACATCGATAATTTGTTAAGTAATATTCAGAATAACATAAGAGTATGATAATTTTTATATGAGTATGTAAACGAAGATTGTTTGTGCTCAACGCTGTGGATTTGTTTCTCTATTTTTTCATCTTATTATCATATATAGGGGTTCAGTTTACTTATCTCAATGTTAATTATGATAATATTACTGTAATATCATAATAAATTATTCAATCCGATTTATTATATAACATCAATAATTAGTTAAGATATATTTTTAATAACATGAACTTGGAATTGTGACTAAAGATGCATGAACTTTATGTTTCTAACTTACATGATGATCGTAATATATATATATATGTTCATCGTTGATAATAAAGCGACACCATTAAGATCATAACGGCTTAAACGTCAAGCAATTTTTTCAAATTAGAAGTTTTTGAGGTTTACTCACACTACTAAATGCCTAAAAGCATTATTAGCATTAACATTGTACCATACTCTTTTACATGACTATGTATGGACAGATGCAACTCTGTCTTGCGTACTTTGAAGGGCATTTCCCCAATTACAACTACAAGCACAAATTAATATCTGTTTTCGATAATTCATACAGGTTTCTCCAGGAATAAACCGTGATAGCTATCCTAGATTGTTTATATATTGGACTGTAAGTAATTGAATGTATACTTAACCTAAAAACCATGAACATTAAGCCATATTTTGTATATTAAACTTATTTGCTTTTTCCGAACCTGGCTGATGAGCTACTGCAGACTGATGGAGGCAAGAAAGCAGGGTGCTTCAACTTGAATTGCAAGGGGTTTGTCCAAGTGCACCCAAGGATACGTCCGACAATTCGTTTCACGCGTGTCTCTACCGTCGGGGGTGAGCAATACAGTATGAAATTTCTCATCTATCAGGTAATAAAATAACGCTTGGAACATTTCAGTGTCACACTCCTTAATTTTAGGATGATCTAATAAAAATCAGATACGTGACACTCATAATCGGCAAATTTCTAGTACTGATTTCGGTGCTCAATCGATGGTATAGGAGCCGGTAACAGGAAAATGGTGGCTCGCACTAACGGATAAAAACATTATGGTGGGATATTGGCCAAAGGAAACAGTGCCAAAGTTAAGGGGGAGTTTGGGGGAGGTTTTGGAGATGTGGTTTTGGGATTTGGAAAAAAGTTGGTTTTGGGGAATGTGTTTGGGGGAAAAAACTGTTTGGTGTGAAAAATTAAAAATTTTAAAAATATTTTTAGAAAAAAAATATCAATATGGATCTTGTTTTGTTCCTTTCGAAATTCTATGCAATTTAAAAAAAAAAATCATCTCATTTAGACTTGTATACACAAAGTTATGGATTTTTAAAATTTTAAATGTACTGTAGCGTTTTGGAGATATAAATAGTAAAAAGTGATAAAGTTTTGGAAAAAAGGTAAAATTTTTGACCTCCAAAACGTTGCCCAAACGGGCCCTAAGTACAGGAGCGGATATGGTGGGATGGGGAGGGATTGCTATGGCCGGAAAAGACGGAAGGAGTCCTCCGGTGGGGAGTGGTGAGTACCACGATGGGTTTTACGATCGAGCTGCTTTTTTCAGGAAAATACATTACTTGACAGAATACCTTAAACGAGTGCCTCCCCCGACTTATGGCACTAATGTTGTGGAGTATGTGGACGATTCTGGGTGTTTTGACTTGCAAAATGATAAATCAACTTATACTGAATTTTGGGGTTACAGATTTGAATTTGGGGGACCTGGTGGTACAATTTGTAATCACTAGAGAAGTTTGTGCATTATCTTGAGTAAGAGTGAGTATTTGCTGTATGTGAGTTTCATGATTTGGAATAAAAACCAACTAAAAATGTCATGAATAATTCATGGCCTATAATTACTGAATGCAAATCCTATCTTCATCGCTTATGAGCACAATTTGTCTATAGCTTTTGTTGAGATTAGTTATGTCTATTTACTGTCTAAGACATGTTACAAAGTAAAAGGTTCGTAGATTACCTGTTGAGAGCGGTGGTGTCGTTATTAAGTGGCTGAAATTTGTTTAAATTCGAATATGCATTCGAATAATCAAATTTTCTATAAGCAATTATAATTGCTTAACATTGCGTGAAGACTCGAATTCTTATATATTTTCATAGTCCAAAGTATGGAGTTTCAGCTGTTCATCTATTATTTTAGTTTTAACATTAAAATCGTCTCTTCTCTACTTTTTCATATTGTGTTTTTGAAAAACTCTAAATAACCTCTAAAAATTTTTAAAATGTTGAATTTTTATCCTCCTTGACTATTTTCTGGTCCAATTTTTTTGAGTGAAAAGACTAAACTTAATTAGATGAGAGGGAAAAAAAAAAACACTCACACATACACGCACTTTTGAATCAGAAAAAGAATATATATATATATATAAAACAAAGTGCTTCAAAAATAAAATGGCTCTTCAATAAGATTATCAAAACACACATAGAGCGAAAAATAACATGGCGTGAAGATTTAGTATGTTGCTATTTATGATTCACACCTTCTTAATGATGATATTTTATTGTTATTGCCAAATTATTTTTTGAGTTATCCAATAAAAAAAATTAAAGTTAGAGTTCAGCAAAAAAAAATTAAGTTGATTAAAATTACCTCGAATCCTTATAATCATCCAATTTTTTTTTTTTTTTTGCTAAAAAAAGAGGAAAAAAAAATCATTGATGCCCCCAACCATCCATGCTAATAGTTGTATTTTTTTTTTTTGTTAATCACTCAGTTAGTCTCAAAACACTCAGTTAGTCTCAAAATTATTGTGATTGTGTAGTTTTAGTTCCTATATTTTTTTCATAGTTGAAATGATTCAAAGCTTTTAAAAACGATACAAAAAGATCATTTTTTTATATGGAATTTCTATTTAGACTTAACTACTCAAAGAGAAATGCTAGGGTCACTTTCTCTAATACTCTTTTTATCATTCTCTTAATTTAATACTTGTCACATGTCATCTTTTTTTTTTCCCTTAAAAGTAAAGCTAAATAATAAATCATTGTTTCATTTGTTATTACAATTCTGTCATTCATTTAAAAAAGAAAAAAGAAAAGGCTAAATTAACAAGTTGCAATATATATTTTACAAAAGTAAAGAAGAAATATTGGAGGTCATTTTATAAGAAGTATATAACAAATAAACCCAAAGAAAAAAAATTGCTTTGCAACTTGCTAATTTTAACCTTTAAAAAAAAAAGAAAAAGAAAAAGAAAAAGAAGAAGAAGAATGGCAGAGTTATAATAACAAGTGAAATATTGACTTATTTTAGAGTTTATTTTTATGTAAAAAAGAGATGACATATGGCAAGTATTAAACAAAAAAGTTGATAAAGAGAGTGTTAGAGAGAGTGACTTAGTATATCTCACTGCTCAGTTGATTCCTAAATTATTATGTTTATAACATTTTGGTCACATTCTTTCCATTTTAGTTGAAATCTCAATTTTATTGAATTTATTATACCAAGTTAAAGAAAATTAAAAAAAAAAATTAAAAAGAGAAAAAGATATTAGATTTTAAAAAATCTCTCTCTCTCCCCCCTCTTCCTCAGTCTCCGTATGTCTTTCACTCTTTCTATTGATCTTTCTGTCTCTTTCCCATCTCAATTTCCCCCTCAATCCTCTCTTGCAATTTCCCTATATATTTTAAATTTCCGATTTTTTTCTTTTTAAGGTTTTTTAATTTATTTATTTTCTTATGGTTAATTTAGTGAATTCAACACGAATTGAGATTTTAACTGTAAAATTTTTGAAAAAAAAAGGGGGGACCAAAACATTCCAAAATTATTGTTTGGAGATCAATTGAGCAATTAAGCCAATCCGTTGACAACAACAGAAATTAACAAACCTTGTTAAAAAAAAAAAAAAGAAAGGACCTTGTTGTACCTTTTAAAAATTTCATATCATTTTAGCTATGAAAAAAGCAAAAAAAAAAAAAAAAAAAAAAGAAAAGAAAAAAAACGAGAACGAGAACCAAAATAACACATATTTAGCTTGCATTTGATGTATCAGTTTAAGTTGAAATTTTAAAATTAAAATTGATTAAATTTTTAAAATTAATTAAAATTCTTGTTATTGTTTAAAAAAGAGACAAAAATTAAAATGAAAATCTCATGTTCAAACCGACCAAACAAAAAAACCATTAATAGTTTTTGAACCAGCCTAGAAATTAACCCATTTTTTTATGAATTGAAATGTCAGTGTATAAATATATGTGTGGATGTATAAATATGTATTGAAAGTCTCACGTGCATGTTCGGTATAGTGGACGTAATGGGCAAGACAAATGTTGGAAGTTTAAGGAAAGAGTACGTAGGCCAAATTCTGAACGTAAAGATAGGTGGCATATGATTATGTCAGGAAAAGAAAATATTATATATAGCATTAAGAGCAAAAGAGTAATTATAAAGGAAATAAAAAAACAAAATGAAAGAAAAAAAAAAGGCGAACTAAATAAGTAAAATGTGTGGAATTGTGCTAATGTGATGCTGGATATGTAACAGCCATCTCAAAAGCTTCAATCCGATCTTTTCTTTGTCGATCTTCATTCTAAAATATAAGGTACAACACTAAAATTTGATTGAGATTTTGGTGTGGTCTCTTCGTAGACAGTGTCGCCAGTGGAGCCGGCCAAGCAAAAGTACAGCCCGCCGGAGGAAGGCCTAGCTGCCAAGAACACCACCTCCACCAAGGATAAGGATCACGACGGCCTGATAAATTCCGTCCATCTCATGTCTCAAATTAAATGCTTTTATTTTAAATGATTTTGTGTGAGGCTTTCACGATAAGAAAACACTTTCTTCTGGAAAACCCTTTTTCTTTTAAAATGAAACGAAATAGCCTTTTATAATTAGTCAACTAAAAAATAAAATTCAGAGATCTCATTCCCAGTAATGAGCCAAAAAAAAAAAAAAGGAGCCTTATACAGCAATATCTAGCTGCATCAAAAACCTTTCCTCCAAGTTTCTTTTTTTCCCTCACAAAATGGACGAATCAACATCTGCTCTTCTTCCACTCAAAATCTGAGCCTACTTTGAAAACCACATTTTGGGTTTTTGAATTTCGATTTTCTTGTTTAGCAAATTCTAGTGGATTTTGTCTTTCGAAGTAATTTCACGTATAAGTTCAATAAAAATTATCTTCCCTCAGAAGTTTGAAGCATTCCCAGATTCCTAGAGAGCAATTTTAGGATAAGGATTTTGCATATCTAATGGGTTTTACATTTTAAGGAGTCATTTGGTAACTAAATTATATTTTAATTTTACTCAAATACAATATAATTTTACACTAAACACAAATTTTGTAACAGTACTCCGAAAACAATTACTATTCAAAACATTTTTAAAACAATCACATCAACTTTTTTAACTCTACTATTTATCTCTATTTTTACCAATCACATCAACTTTCAGCTCTAAAATACTTTTTATTCAAACACACATTTTATTCAAATGTAAAACAAATACATTTCAACTAAATACAACATTCAAAAAATAAATTTTATTCAAATATAATCAAAATATAATGTGTTTACCAAACACCTCCTGAAAAAAAAAAAAAAAAAAGGAAAACGACGAAGAAGAAAAGTGATGTCAAATAGTAAATAAAAAATTTGTTTGTCACAATGTTCGACTTTACTTTGCTTTTGTAGTTTTTTTTATTATTTTTCTATCATGAAAGCACATGGGCATATCAGTATTGGTACTAGCTACTCCTCGTTTGGCTACATCAGATCTTGCAGTCCAATCCTCATCCAATGGACATGATTGAAGTGCTGATTTATCTGGTAAAATCCAACCGTCGGACACAGACCAATCCTAAATAAATAAATACATGTATATGTATATATATGCATATATACACACACATATAATATAAGACCAAGATTCGGTACCTTACCAAGACGGCACATGCATGGACTGACAAAAATGTCAGTGGCCAGGGTAGTGTTGAGGCCCAAGAAACGTGTCCGAAGTTTGGACAACGTGTCTGACGTTTGGGCTGGTTACTGTCAGCCACCATTTGATTATTTTAAGAATAAAGAGGACAAAATAGTGACTGTGCTTAACATAAAAGGTCTTGGAAAATAATAAATTAATGATAGTAAGGCTAAGAAAAATATTAATTTTATGATATGATTGTCAATGTAATGTTAGATTGCAGATATGAGTATATGGGAGAAAAGAGACGTGAATCTATTGAAAAACGAATGTGAATACAAGATAAAGATTGTCGGTTTTTAATGTCCAGGCTGTAGATGAGGAAAATTTGTGTTGATAGTAGAAAAGAAATGGAAACATATTATAGAATGAATGTGAAGACAGAAAAATGGCTGTCATTTTGAGACGCAAACGAGCTTGGAGCTCGATTAAGAGGTCGTTCATCTAGCCCAAGTTGGCATCATTGCCACAGGAGTAGAGTAGGGTGAACCCGGCAAAAGGGTGTTTCTGGAAGGTGGCGACGACCTTATTCCCTCCCTTGGTGTCCAGCATATGCACATCCACATTCTTGTCCGCCGTCACTCCCGAAAGCACCAGCCTCCCCTCCTCCTCTCTGAACACATCGTACGTCGGCGGGTTCGGCAGGAAGAATGTGAATTTCACCGCCACGCTCGCCGTCACGTTTCCCATTTTTATATTTTATGCAATTTTATATATGTCAAAGAACTACAAAACCCAAATGGGGAACACTGGCCACAAAATGCCGCACCTTCTCATGGGCCAGGCATCAAATATTTCCTTCTCTCTCTCTTTTTTTTTTTTTTTGGTTTATTTGTTTGTTTAGGACTTTTGTGAGGTGGAGGATTTTGACGATGGAATTGAAGACATGGGACTTTTTCCTTTCTGTTTCTCCTTTTTATTTTTTGAGTGAGAATATTTTTTAAAGCAATTTTTTGTTTTGTTTGGTGGGTTTTGGGTTGTGTGGAGATTTAGTTATGGGGATGATGGAAAGGAATACCAAGTGGCATCAGATGAAGTTAAAGAGCAAAAGTTGGAGGAAGGGTTGTGGCAAAACAAAACATAGATCCGATCTAAGCGGATAAGTTGGAGAAGAACAATGCCCTTAGAATCTATAATACCTCACTTTTACCTTTACTTCCCTCCGACGTTCTCCAACATCGAGAAATACACAACACCTGTCTGCCCAGGACCTACTCTGCGCTGCCTTTTCCTCGATGGAATCTCACGGACCTTGCTCCTAAATCAGCTACTTGTCCACTTTCTCCGATATTGAAAAAAGCAACCCTATATTCATTAACATGAGCACGACCAATCAACCCTTGTTTTACCAACTCCTTTTGTCTTCCCTATTGTTTTTTAAACATTTTCGTTTGATTTTTTTTTTTTTGTCTCGAATCCCTCACCGTATGCCTTGGCTGCACAGCTAGCTTGCTCTTTGAAGTCACCTTTTAATTGAGCAGCTATAACTTGATCAAACGGTCCACAGTGACGTGCCGGACAAATCTAGTATTGTAGGCTAGACTATTGAGAGTGAAATATCATCAATACATTGGCACTACAATACTTACAAAAACAACCCTATTTTTCCCATCAATGGGGAAACAATTTATGACCTTCCGATCATCCTTTAACGGTCCATATCAAAATGATGAACCTAATTTATAATGAAATATTTACACAGAATCACATGAAAAATAACACAAAAAGAACAATGGTTGCATTCCCACCAGTGAGAATGCAGTTGCCCATGGCTCATAAAGCGACCTCAGCTATCGCCGCCGACATTGCAAGCAACCCTCCGTCATGTGAAGGAAACGATAAGCTACCTTCCTCAAATTGATTGGAGAGTTCATGGGAGACGATTCGCGAGATCTCGTCGAGAAAAAAGGGGAGAACCAGGCATACTTGCCGTTGGTGTTGTTGCCGTTCTTGCCGTTGGTTGCCTCAGAACTACATGTAGTCGCTGAACACTTCTCCACCACTGTTGCCAAAGTGAGCCGCTGGCGGAGGGGGATGAATCGAAATCAAAATCGAAATCTACACCAGCAGTGAGTCCTCCATAGCCGAAGTTGATCTTGGCCTTGGGGCCATGGAGGCCATCGAAGATCTAATCTTCTCCCATGGCTTCTCAATCAATATGGGAACTTCATTTTTTTTTTTTTTGGGTAAAAGATCTGCTCCATCTCCCCCATGGTTCTCGATCCACTAGCCACCCCTAAGATGCTCTATGTCAGCCCAACGATATCAAGTGGTAGGCTCGATGCTTGAAGAAAAGACTTGAGCGATGGACCATGTCGCAACCCACTACAAAGGGTCATATGTGTAGTCTCCAGTGGGGGAGGAGGCTATCGGTTGGGGAGAGCCGTCGGAATATATATATATATATATTTAATGTTTTTTTGAAGTGTTTTGTAAAATATAATTTGGTGCAGAAGGTTTCGTAATTTATTAATGTATTTATTTAATCTCAATTATCCTGGTTAAAAATTTTTTTATTTAAAATATGTTTTGATCGGCGTATTATATTTATATTATATTTAAATATATATTATATTTTTTAATATAATATATTTATATAAAATTATTTATATTGTATTTAAATAATAAATATATGGTATGTTTAATATAAGTAAAAGAAAATATTTAAAATTATTTAAATATAATTTTTAAATTGTAAAAACAAACGACACCTTAAGCTAGCTTCATTAATTGTGTCGTTTGTTTTCCTAAAAAAGAATTAAACAAAATTGTGTCGTTTCTTACTGTTTCTCTGCTCCTTCAACCTACGATCGCAGTTCCGGCAACCCGCACCTCCCCCAAAAATGGACAACACCAAGAGCAAGAGCAAGGTCCTAATAATCGGAGCGGCGGGCAGTCTCGGCCACCATTTGGCCGAATCCAGCCTCCGTTTCTCCCACCCAACTTTCGCACTTGTTAGACCCTCTGCCTTCTCCGACCCCCTCAAGTTTCAGAAGCTCCAATCCCTCTCCAATGGCGGCGTCACCCTCCTCAAAGTCTTTCTCTCTCTCTCTCTCCTCTCTCTCTCTCTCTCTCTCTCTCTCTGCTAATATTTTCTCTTATTCTAGGGCTCGCTCGAAGACGAATCCAGTCTCGCCGACGCCGTGAATCGAGTCGACGTCGTGATCTGTGCCGTGGCGACCAAGGACGTATCCTCGCAGAAGCTCCTCATACGGATCATCGCTGAATCTGGACGAATCAAGGTCGAATTTCGTCATTTTTCGAAATCTTTTAGGGAGATTGATAATAATTTCGTTACTCAAAATCAAATCTGGATTTTTCAGAGATTCATTCCGGCGGAATTCGGATGCGATCCGGATAAAACTCGAGTCTCGGATCTTGATCACGGTTTCTATTCGAAGAAATCCAAGATTCGACGGTTGGTCGAAGCTCGAGGGATTCCAGTTACGTACATTTGTTGCAACTTCTTCATGCGACTTTTTCTTCCGTCGCTTGTTCAGCCCGGTCGAAGCTCTCCTCCCAGAGATAAAGTCACTGTATTTGGCCATGGAAATGCTAAAGGTCTATAAATTGTCGAATATACAGTTATGAATTATCGCATTACTAATCGTATCAGATTAAGAAAAGAATGATATAAAGATTCAAAACTGTGCCTGCTGGGTTTAGAATTCTCATTTTGATTTTTTTTTTTCAGGTGTGTTTGTGACGGAGAAAGATGTGGCTGCGTTCACGATCAAGGCGGTGGACGATCCGCGGACGTTGAACAAAGCGGTGCATTTGAGACCTCCGGGGAATGTGTACTCCATGAATGAGCTGGTGGAGATTTGGGAGGCCAAGATTGGGAAGAAACTTGAAAGGGTTTTTGTCTCAGAGCAGGAGCTTCTTCAGAAGATTAATGGTAATGGCTGGGTTTTTTTTATTTTTTTTATTTTTATTTATTTATTTTTTTCCGGTGTCTTGGAGATTATATGTAGATGCCCACTTGAAGAATACCTGAATCCCGTGAACCTATGGAAAAACCGTTAAAAATCAATTGGCTAAAGTTTCATATCAAATGTTAGAAATCAGATTTGGCCAAATTGTTCTTAAGAAGTATTTGGCAATTGGCATAAATAAAGGTAGATGATTTTGTTTGTTTTGGTAAAGATTTATGCCGCAATTTGTGTGTATATAAACTGGCTTTTCATTTGTATGTGAACTGCTTTTGGGTAGTAGAATTGGTTATTTGTTCCATTTTTCTCACTATCTAGTGTATTTTGCTAATGATTTTTGCTGACTTGCATATGCAGAGACTCCATATCCTGCCAACATGGAGATGGTTTTTATATATTCTGCTTTCGTGAAGGGAGATCAAACTTACTTTGATATCGAGTCCTCCGGCGGTGTAGATGGGACCAAACTATATCCCGAACTGAAATACGCAACAATCAGCGAATATTTGGACACCCTGGTGTAGTGATTCATACAAAGTGTTCAGTGTCACTGTCGGACTAAAACAGAGAACAAAGTAAGAACATCTGGCCACCTTATTGTTGGAATGTTTTAAGAGTGGTCATCAGCGAGTTTTACAGAATTCTTGCGTTGTTAATAATTCAACAGTCTAATGGATAGACGTTGCAACTAAGATATGCCCCATCTTGACAGTATTGACGGTAACAGCCTTTTGGAAATGGAAAAGGGGGGGAAATGAAATTGAAGAGTTTGGCAAATTCATGGATTCACTTAAAATGAAGTATTACATTCTTTCTTTCTTGCCGTCCTTAAAGACTGAAATAACAAGTGTGTTGAATCAAATTTCTCGAACCTTGGATTAATACATTTTTCTTGCTTGTCGGTTGCCACATACCCTGAATATGAACTTAGCAAGAACGAGCAAAAATGTCTGTAAAGTTGCTGCGGTATTTAATAAGTTATCATGATATATGATAGGTAATACGTAAAATATTAGATATATAATATATTATATTACAATTTATTGTAATAAGATGTCTGTTATATGTGTGTTTACACAATATTTATATAACAGCAGAAGTTAAATTTTTATGTTACGGTTTTTGTTTATCTTTTTTTTATTGCTCCTCTTCATTCCAATACTACAGATGACATTTAAATTAGAAAGTTTAAAAAACTAAGAAAATTAAAAATTTTAAATAGTTAAATAAATAATTATGATTTTTAATTGAAAAATATTTATGTTGATTATTAGTTAGTTAATAACCCGATTAATTTTCGTTTTGTTCGTGTTTCTGTTTCGACACTATATTAATAGAATATATTATTATTTTAGTTTATTTAATATTTATACAGTTTATTAAATTAAATGTGTTTGATAATAATTTATTACATTGTGGTAACCTTTTTGGATAAAGTGTTTTTGGATTTATTGATACTGTTGTTGGTGCTTGTGGATCTAGAGTAGTTGTTGGCGGTGGCAGCAATAGAGATATAGGATTGTCGTCATCAAATATTTTGAGACAACTATATCTATAAATGTTCCTCTAAGCTTAAAATAAACTTGAAAAATCTTACTTTGTCTTTTTAGTTTATAGGTAACAATGTTGTTGGATCTGTATTACCTTCTTCAATCGTTAACGTAGAGCATGATATTTTTATTGGTGCTTAAGCTATTTTTTCAATATTATTATAATTATATAACCAATTTCATCTTGGATTCTTATATTTAATTTGTACCTATTACAAAAAATATATATATAATTAGTGGTTGATAATATATTATATAATTTTTTGTAAGTAAAAAATTGAATAAAAAGATATCAATATAGGGTATTCAATTATATTTTATACTATAGAGTTGGCATTAAAGTTAAATGTCCATGAGTGACACATTATTATCCACTTCCTGCTTTTCTTACTCGTCTATAGCATTGGTGACAAGAATAGTAGTATCAAATTTGTTGTGCTTTAAAATAGAATATTGTTACTTTTATAGTAAATCTGACATTTTGGATATTTAAGAATTAGATGTTATTTTTAATTATAGTATGTAATTTTATTTTTATGAACATTGTTTATATATATATACTTACTTGATGTTGCAAACGATCTATTCTGTTTTATCTTCAATTGTTTTTCTATTCTCCAATTTAGATCTATGTAAACTACCATTCTACATCTAATAATGTAAGAGCAAAATTTGGCACAAGCAAACACCACCACAAGCATCTCTTTTTCAGTAGTGTTGTGGTTTTGTTGAGCCTCGTTAAAGTTTTGACTTGCATAGTAGATAGCTTTAAAGATCTGGTCCCTCTTTTGACAGGGCACCACACCAATGACATAGTCACTTGTATCATACATTATTTGAAATGGATCATTCCATTCAGGAGTTACAATGATTAGAGCCAATATCAATTCCTCCTTAATGGCATTAAAAGCCTCCAAACAAGAATCCTCAAAGTTGAAAAGTAAGTTTTCTCAATAAGATTACATAAGAGCTTGACTACCTTAGAGAAATCCTTAATAAACCTTTGGTTGAACCCTTGCATGACTTAGGAAACACCATAATCCCTTAACATTAGTAGGTAGTGGTTGCTTCTCTATTATTGCTATTTTAGCCCAATCTACTTCAATCTCCTTCAATGACACTCGAGGGCCTTGTACAATTCCCTCTTTGCCCATAAAATGGCATTTTTCCCAATTAAGCACCATGTTCTTCTCTTTATATCTTTGTAACACAAGAGATAAGCAATGAAGACAATGGTCAAAAGATGACCCATACACCAAGAAATCATCCATGAACACCTCCATTATTCCTTCAACCATGTCAGAGAAAATAGCCATCATTAATTGTTGAAAGGTACAAGGGGCATTGCATAAACCAATGGGCATATGACGGAAAGCAAACGTACCATATAGGCAAGTGAATGTGGTATTTTCTTGATCCTCCAATGTAATGGTGATTTGATTGTAGCCTAAATAGCCATCAAGAAAGCAATAATACTCATAACCCATTAGTTAGTCCAACATTTGATCGATAAAAGGAAGGGGAAAATAATCTTTCCTTGTGGCCTTATTCAACTTCCTATAATCAATGCACGCTCTCCAACCTATGACCGTTCTAGCTGGGAGGAGTTCATTCTTCTCATTCCTCGCCGCCAACATTCCACCCTTTTTCAACATAACTTAAACTGGGCTAACCCATGAACTATTTGAAATAACATAGATAATTTCGGCATTTAATAACTTCAACACCTTTACTAGCACCATTTCTTTTATGATCAGGTTCAACCTTCTTTGGTGTTCTATAAATGGCTTGTAGGAATCTTCCATAAGAATTTTGTGCATGCAAATGGTGGGGCTAATACCCTTCATGTTGGAAATTGACCAAGCGAAAGCGAATTTGATTGTAGCTCGAATAGCCATCAAGAAAGCAATAATACTCATAACCTACTAGTTAATCCAACATTTGATAGATAAAAGGAAGGGGCAAATGATATTTTCTTATGGCCTTAATAAACTTCCTATAATCAATGTACACTCTCTAACCCATGACTATTCTAGTTGAGATGAGTTCGTTCTTCTCATTCTACACCTCCGTCATTCCACCCTTTTTCAGCACAACTTGAACCTGGCTAACCCATGAACTATCTAAAATAGCATAGATGATTCCGACATTTAATAACTTTAACACCTTGGCTTACACCATTTCTTTCATGGCTGGGTTCAACCTTCTTTGGTGTTCTAAAGATTAGGGGTGAACACAGTACCTAATAACCCTGATAACCAACCCAAACCACCTAGGGAAAACTCGACGGGTCGGGTTTACATCAAACCCAAAAAAAAAAAAAATCGGGTTAACCAACCTAACTTGAATTTTATTGGGGTGGGATTGGATTGGGATTTTAAAACTCGACCAAAACTTGACCCACCTAATGAATGTTAAACATATATTTTTTTATATTTAAAAAAAATATAATGACTCAGACTCAAATCTTACCAAGACTGACCTCATATCTACCATTTACCTCCCCAAGCCCGAGTTCTAGCCTTGCCCAGCCTTAGCTGTCGCTAGCCTTCCCAAGTCTTCCCTTCTGTCGATCATCAAGCATAGCCCCTTAACCGATCCAGCATCTTCGTAAACCTTAGCAGCTGATAAGACCTATGGCTCTATTTCTTTTTTCTCTCTTTTCTATTGGAATTTGGTATGAAATCTTTGCTTTTTTTTTTCTTTTTTTTCCACACTACTTAGGTTAGGGAGAAGTCTGTGTGCCCAGTGTTAGAAAATGCCCTAAGTATTAGAGACATTTTTGATGTATTCATTTTGAACTGGATAATAAAATTATATATAGAGGTTATTCATTACATTGCTATCTGTCCTCGTCTTATTTACATGTTAAAGTAAATGTAAGCAAATATGGCTCACTGACTGCTTGTGTTAAAACTGTTAGAACGTTGCATGCAATGGACTTTTGTATGCGAGAAGACAATGTTCTAAAGTTAGCAGTCTAAACTATGGTCTGTAGTCTATGGGGTTAGACCGAGCATCTAACTCATGTTAAGACTATTATGTTGTCTAAGGCCTTAGAGGGGACGGTCTGTCTTGACTGTCTGGAGCTGGACTCCCAAGTAGAGACATGGATATGTTGCTTGGTGGTGACATATTAGACCGGGACTAAAGTGTGATTGATCTACGTAGTCCGCTATGAGTGGATCACTCTGCTTTTGACGTTCATTGTGCAATAACCTTAATCCTGAGTAAATGAACTACTTCATGTATATGACTTGTGTACTTTGATGTTCCAATGGCTAAAGCGTCTCAGAGGTAGTAAGCTTATAGACGGGTTCGTTGGGTGCATGACTTGTATATGATGAAGGGTTTGTTTGCAGATATCAGAATCATAGCTCTGAAGAGTTAAAGGTATCCTCTTAAAGGCATTATACTGAATGTGAAAATGGACAAGGCCTTGAGTCGTCTGCTGGGCGGATGACTTCTTATTCACATATGGTGAATAATCATTTTCTTAATTCGGTAGTATAATGGAACTTTAAGATAGCCTGATCAGTAGGATTAAACGGACTTTGACCTAAGGCTGATCATGGATATCATATGAGGGTTTTGCATATATGACAAGGTCATTGGATGCTAGCTCGTCACAGGCTTACGTAATACGGTATATAATTGGGAGTTCAGTTTCAGGTTTATAGTGGTGTGACTCTGAAATTAGTGATCATATGATTGAGTTGTTCGGTACAGAATGATGATCATATGGAATCACGGGAGCCCGATTATATATGTCCAATCAGTCCCTCTACTAGCTCCACATAATTCCTTAACGTTTGGCAAATTGATTTGTGTATGCTATTGGCTAGTTTATTATGCATGGATGGTGATGACACAGGATTAGGATGGTAGACAAGATTCTCTCCGGTTGGATTCAGATTTTGTTTTGGATAATAGAGTACACAATTATTCGAACTCCAAATAAAGTTGCCATGATTTTATTTGAGATTGGATTGGAGTTGTAGAAAATTATCCATGAGAACAAGAATATGAAACACAACCGTTTTTATGGAATTTGAAATTTGAATTTTGAAATTTGAAATTTGAATTTTGAATTTGAAATTTGAATTTGAAATTTGAATTTGAAATTCGAATTTGAAATTTGAATTTGAAATTTAAATTTGAAATTTGAAATTTGAAATTTGAAATTTGAATTTGAGATTTGAATTTGAAATTTGAAATTCAAATTTTGAATCACAGTCTAAGTAGGATTCGAATTTGTTGTGGAAAATCCACAAGGTTTGAAATTCGAATTTGAATTGGATTTGGAGAGGATAATCTTGTTAGAATCCTACTTGAATTTTGAATCCAAATCCCAACAAAAGTGGGCGAATTTTTGGAGGATAATCCTCAATGGAAAATTCGGTTTTTTGTGGATAAGATTCAAGGGAAAATTCAAGTTTCAATCCTAGTTGAATTTGGATTCTCTCCTTCCCTAAAAGTGGCCGAAATTTTGGAGCCTTAATCCTAGGAAATTCGGTTATTTTTGGATAAGGTTGAGATGAGATTTAGCTTGAAAAATCCTAGTGGAATTTTGATTCTTCCTTATCCTAAAAGTGGCCGAAAATTTGGAGAAGATTTTCTCCTAAAGATTTCGGATTTTTTGGTTGAAAAAGGGAGATAAAATTCTAGTTAAAATCTTGTTTAGATTTGGATTGGATTTGTCCTAGGAAAACCGAATTTAATTGTGGAGATTCTCCCTTGGAAAATTCGGATTTTTTGGTTTGGATAAGGGAGAAAATCTTTTGCTAGTCCAATTCGAATTCAGAGAATCACCTCATGCAGGTCTATAAATAGAGGTCCTGCCACTCCAGTTCTCTTAGACCACAGACTCTCAGGTGAGCAGGCTTATTGTTGCACAGCTCATCGTGACAATAAAGTTCTTTAGAGATCTGGGTGGTCGGAAGAAGACTAGCAGTGCTAGCATACCGATCGAGGTTCAGAGTGCCCACACACTCAGCCATTCGGGAATTGGAGAATAGTAGAGAAGGCTAGTTGGTTGAAGCCTCCGGTCATTCTCCTCCTGCAAGATTGGCGTCCTTGAGGTATGAGTTTTAATTGTTGTTGATTTATGTACATGGCATAGTCACGAGATGGCTCTGATACCAATTGTAGGAAAATAAACCGGTAAAAACGTATCAGAGTGGCGCAGCGGCCCAGCCCTAGCCTTCACCTACCACCAACCTCCTTCGATCCTCCCTTCCGTTGACTATCGAATGTCACCCCTTGATCAATCCAGCATCTTTGTCAGCCTTAGCAGCCAGTAAGACCTATGTGGATCTGTTTCCTTTTTCTTTTTGTTTTTTTTGCCTAGTGGAATTTGGGATGAAATCCTAACTTTTATTTCTTTTTCTTTTTTTTTTCCATGATGCTTAGGTCAGGGAGAGGTCTGTGTTTTGCTTAATTCTTATTTACAATTTGGCTTTCTATGACAGAATTTATGATTTTCAAATTCAAATTATGGAGAAACAATAAGAGCTCAGTCCGGTTGAATTTCAATTCACAGCTTCAAAATTAAATTTTTCCTGGCTTCAATTCTTGTTACTACCTAGATCTTTCTTCTAAGTATAGTCGGATTATAAATCAAAAACAAATTAGAAGTGTAATTACTTTAATTGTTCTTATTTCTTTGACTTCAAAAACAAAGGTTTTATAGTTTTAATATATTTATTAGCATAGGTTGAAATGAGTACAAATTGAAATCTTAGACTATTACAATTTTGGGGATTGAAGCAAAAAACTCCTTATGTACCCAAAATTGTCTTAAAGTTGTTAGAAGGTTTCTGTTAAATCTAGAGAGATTCCCTCTTTGGAATAAACTTTTGCCATAGGTATGTTTAGACCATTTTCTTCATTTATTGAACTTTCCATTACAAAATACTTTATCAATTATGTATATTTCTCAAAATTATAACTGATCAAATTTAGACTAACTCATTATAATTAATAATTAATATAATCTGTTATAATCATATCGATTGAATTGAGATGTTTAGAGTTAGAGATTGTTATTGTGAAATATGTTTAATTATTTGTGGTTGATATTTCTTATTATTTAATAAAATGATGTTTTAATTAGTTCTTATTGTCTTTATATGACCTTTTTATTTGAATATTTGAGCTTGTATCTTGATTTATAGTTGAATTTTTAAGTCATGTTTTATTAGTTTGTTTTAATAAATTGTTGAACCCGCTGAACTTGACGAACCCATTAAACCCACCCAAACTTTAATTAGGTAGGTTAATTTTATACATTGAATTAATTAGGTGGGTGAAAAATATCAAAAATCCACCCAACCCACCCAACCACCACCCCGACAATATAGATGGCTTGTAGGAATCTTCCATGAGAATCTTATGCATGTAAATGGTGGGGATAATACCTTTGATGTCGGAAATTGACCAAGTACAAGTGGATTTGTGCTTCTTCAAAACAAAAAGTAATTCCTTTGATGTCAGAAATTGACCAAGCAAAAGTGGATTTATGCTTCTTCAAAACAAAAAGTAATTTCTCTTCCGATTCAAGGATGCCGAAATGATCACCAGTTTAGTAG
This sequence comes from Antiaris toxicaria, assembly GCA_035233585.1. Taxonomy (NCBI): domain Eukaryota; kingdom Viridiplantae; phylum Streptophyta; class Magnoliopsida; order Rosales; family Moraceae; genus Antiaris; species Antiaris toxicaria. Next base: position 43,489,351 of record CP141158.1, on the reverse strand, counting down.
AATCCTCCCCTAAAAAGGCACACTGGAGAAGATCGAGTAATTGCTTCAAAACTAACCCACCTTGAGATGAAGTAGAAGAATTGGATGTCCTCTTAGGCTCCTCAAGAATATCTACTTGAGCCATATTAATCACTTGACTAGGCAATGCTTCAAGAGTTAGAACACAATCCATAACACCATCTTCCTAAAAATAATGCTCCTCGCCTAAGATCACCATAGCTAAAAAGTTGGTGAGACTATACTCTAAAGGATTTCTTTGCACAACCTCTTGAATAAACTCTTTGATACACAAAGCCACTGCCTCCATTGGTTACAAGTCAGCTTTATCTCCGAAAATTTCATGGTATTGAAGATTTTGAAGTTGACCTTCTCTTCATTGACCCTTAAAGTTAAATTCCCACTGTGTACATCAATCAAAGAGCTTTTAGTTGCAAAAAAAGTCTTTCCATAAATGATGGGAGTTTCCTAGTCTTCTTCCATATCCAACACAATGAAATCAACGGAGAAGATAAACTTGTCTACCTTTACCAATACATCTTTAATAACACCTCAACGATAAGTGAGAGACTTATTTGCCATTTGCAAGGTGATTGTAGTTAGTCTAAATTCCCTAAGTTCAAGCCTCTGAAACATGGAAAGGAGCATGAGATTGATGCTAGCCCCTAGGTCACATAAAGCTCTCTTAAAAGTAGAACCACCAATGTTGCATGGAATTGTAAAGCTACTAGGATTCTTGAGCTTTTGAGGTAACTTCCTTTAGAGAATAGCACTATATTCCTCTGTGAGCTTGACTATCTCATAATCCTCTAGACTCCGTTTCTTTGACATAATATCCTTAATAAATTTCACATAGTTTGGCATTTGTTCAAGAGCATTCGTAAAAGGGAATATTGATGTGAATCCTCTTGATGACATCTAAGAACTTTGAGAATTGAGCATTGAGCTTCTTCTTTTGATATCATTGTGGATACAAAAGTGGCAATTGGATGAAATAAGGATTATCTAAAAAAGAAATCAACTTAAGTGTGTCACTCTTCTTTAATTGCTTTGGCTTAGATTTTCTTCCCTTGGTTTTATCATCTAAGATTTAAGAGCTTCTACTTCTTTACCACTCCTCAAAGTGATAGTTTTACAATGATCCTTGGGATTCGTTTCTATTACACTTGAAAACTTACTGGATGATTGACCTTTGATTGAATATGCAAGTTGGCTAATTTGCATCTCTAAAAACTTCACTGTGGCATTCATGTTGGGAAAATGAGTCTCAATATTGTCAAGTAAGACCTCATGCTTGTTGAACCTTCCTCTTGACTCAACAATGAAAGTACTCAAGAGGTCCTCCAAAGATGGCCTCTTTTCACTTATTGGTTGTTGAAATCTTGATGGTGGTTATAGCATATTTCTAGTGTTACAAAAGAGTTCTCATGGTTGTAAAACCCCAGATGATAGTGTGTGGGCAAGGTGTTCCCCATGTTATTGCCTCGATAATTGAAATTTCAGTTGTTTACATGTTGAACTTACTCTGGTTCATCCTCAACACTGGTATAAGAGACACTAGCAATCACAGCCGACTCCTTGCTTGATGAAGTTTCTTAAGTAGTCAACGCCAAAATTTAAGTAGTCAAAGCTGAGACTTGTGCAACAAGAGCCACCAATGGATCTATTTTATGAATTATGTTGGCTTTCTTGATCGACGTCCTCTCATTAGGCCATCAAGAATTGTTGAAGGTCATCTCCTCCAATAATTCTTGAGCTTCCTTGACGGTTTTAGACAACAAGGTACAACTAGGTACCGCATCCACAAGGGTCCGAGTTTGGCTATTCAACCTCGTTGTAGAACAATTGAATTTGGAACCAATCTTGGGACCTTTGTTGAGGACATCTCCGTATAATATGCTTAACCACTTCCATGCTTCATAGAGAGGCTCGAAAACTAATTGTCGAAATTGAGCAATCTCACCCATAGTTGAGAAGTCTTAGATAGAAAGAAGAACTTTATGAGAAATCGTTGAGCCAAATCCTCCCCAAGTGTTGATGCTTTCGGGTAACAAACTCCTTACCCGATCCCTTAAATAGAATGGAAACAAGTGTGAATGAATAACATCCTTTAAAACACCATTAATCTTCACAGTGTCATAAACCTCAAGAAAGGTTCCCAAATGAACATTCGGGTCCTTATGTGATAATCCCTTATATTGGTTTTGCTACACCATGTTGATAAAGGCTGGCTACAACTCAAAGTTGTTAACATTGATGGCTTGCCTTTGAATTCCCGAATAGTTATCAACAACAACGGGTTTGAAATAGTCCCGCAAAGCTTGTTGTTGTTGTTGTTGTTATGGATTTTGATTCCCTTCCGCCATTCTTTAAGCTTAAAGTCTTCCTGCTTTTCTAATTCTTTGAAGTGTTCTCTCAATTTCTGGATCAAAAGGCACTAGTTCAGGATTTTGAACTCTTCGTATAATTTGTCAACGACCACAATCAACCAAGCTTATAAAAAAAAAGCCAAGATTAAAATCAAATTACTTAACCACAATATTAGCCAAAAAAAATTCTAAAAACAACAATATTCGGCAACAATGTCAAAAACTTTTTGTAAGACCAATTTGTGTGAACTTAAAACTCGTAAGTGCACAAGGTCAATAACTAATATAGTGAATGAGTGAGTATCGTTCACTCGAAGATTGTCTTTCAAACTTAAGCTAAGTAGTATGGATTTTAGCAACCTAATTTTATCTAGGCAATCACAAATTTGAATTAAAGAAAGAAACAAATTAATAAAACTAACACAATTGTATATAGAAAATAACACACAAATAACAAGAACGATTTTATGTAATGGAAAATCTATGTGGAATGCTTTTAGGTTCTTGACCTCACTCTACTCTACCTATATGTCTCCAATCTAACCATTGTCAACTAGTTTCAACCATTTTATTAGTTAAGGCTCAAAATAAACCTCCCTCTCTCTCTTGAGTGTCAAATGAGATAATATACCTAAGTATTCAAATTGATTTCCCTATTAAATTTACCTACACAAACATTCATTAAGCAACCTTCTAAAAGTATTATAATGGCTATGGCCTCCTAAACTCATAAACAACTAAGAGTGTGTTTCCTAAACCAATAAATGAATAAAAGCTCTCCCTTACATTAAATTCATCAATCAAATCAACTAATTCATTTCCCAATAAATTAGAGGCATTAATCGAAAAGAAACACAATTGAATTAAAGTTGAAACTTAATTTATAATTAGTTAAATATTCAAAATATGGGTCAAATAGAGCTACATCAAGCCCTTGAATATAAGTCTAGCCAAACATGGACAAATCCATCAACAAAACCATCAAGAAATCTATAAATGCAACCATGTTCAAAACTATATCACAATTTCAAATTTTTACGAAGATAAAGTGAGGAAGAAGAAGAAAATTAGATTGAGAAATCCTCAAGTCTTCAATCTTCAATAATTCCCCAAGAAAAATCCTCAAGAATGATAGCCTCCAAGTTTTTCTCTCTAGAAACATATGCCTCAATCTTCCTAGAATTGTGTGCCACTTTCTCTTTCTAACCTTCTCTAAATAGGGTTTTGCATCGTAAAATCCCTCTAAATCAGCCTTCTATCCCATCTAGTTTTGATCTAAGGGCCAAAAATAGCCCTTGGATATGAGTCTGGCCATGTAGAAGTGGGGGCGCATGCTTGCACGGTGCGGTCACTCTTGACCTAAGAGTAAAGGCTAGCACCCACGCATCTGGGAGGTGCAGCCGCTCCTCCTTTTCTATTTTCACCTTGGCTTATGCATTGGGAGAGGCACGAGCATGCAGTTGAGAGGCATACTTGCACCTAGGCTGCTGCCTTGCCTTGTAATGATCTTCAAATGGCCTTCTTTTCTCTAAGTTTGCTGCCAAAATTAATTCTTGACCCCAATTCTTGTTTTTCTACAAAACACATTTAAACCTATCAAAATAATACAAAAGCTTGAGGTTTTCACAAATATTTACACCCAAAAGTATTTGATTCATAAGTGAAATATTTACTCATCAAGAAGAAAAATCAAGAAGCGGCGTGGGAAGACGATTAGTTAAATATACAGTCATTTGAAAAGCGTAGGACCTGTATATATATGGGAGACTTGCTTTATGTAAAAAGGTTAAACCTGTGTCAACAATATGCTTGTGTCTACACCCAAATGTACCATTATGTTGACGTGTATGAGGAGGTGTTTTTGAATGTTGAATTCCCATGTTGGCTAAAAATTCCTTGAGAGCAATGTATTAACCGCCACCATCAAAGTATATGGAAACAATTTTAGTTTTATAATAATTTTCAACAAAAACTTTGAATTGTCGAAAAAATAGTAAAGACATCAGATTTTAGACGTAAAGGATAAAGCCAAACATTTTTAGAAAAATTATCAACAAAAATCACATAATAATGAAAACCATCAACGGATGGAACTAGAGAGGGACCCCAAACATTAGTGTACACAATATCAAGTGGTCCACAACTCATTAAACTTGACTCACCAAACGAAAGACATTGGCTTTTATTACAATGCCAACATTGACAGAAAAAATTGAATGAAAAATCAGAGGATAAAGAAACTAATCCTAAATTTGATAAAGACCTGGCTGACCATGCCATATATCTGGAGGAGCTGTTGATATTAACCTAGCAGTAAGAGCCATAGTCTGACTATTATTACCAGCTCAACACTCGACATTCATAGAGATCATGCTTGTTCTGGCCGTAGAGAAGAGGAGCTCCCGTGCACAAGTCCTTGACAAGAGTTGTCAGAATGACAAAGTTGAGAAACAGAAATTAAGGTGGCGTTTGTTTTTGTTATCGAAAATGATTTTCTATTTTCAAAAACACAGAAAATGAAAATGATTCCAAAATAACGTTTGTTTATTCAACATTTTCAAAACGATTACTAAAACATCGTTTTTAACTATGTTATTTTTTTGAGTTTTTTGAAAACGAAAAAAAATTGTTTTCATTTTTTGTTTTCGTTTTCTCCCTTCATCTCCTTTCTCTCTCTCTTTCTCTTTCTGTCTGGACAGTATCAGTGATGATTATGTCCAACGATGGCATCCATCTCCGATGAAAGCTGATGACCATGGGCTAGTGATGATGACGACGGTCCCCTCACGACGATGACTATCTACTTATGATCTAAATCTAGCCATCACCGCCACCTAGAGCTTAGACTACCAATCTCTTCCACCACTATTGCTCATTACAAAACCTACCACCAAAATTTATTTATTTTTAATTATGACTAATAATTTATTTTTTATTATTTTTTTAAAATTAAAAATAAATATGTATTTATAAGATACTTACTTATAAGATAAGTTTTCAAAATATATAACTAAACAAAATTTTATTTTTATATTTTTCAGAATATACACTCAGAAAACATAATCAAACACAATTTTTTGAAATATTTTCTGTTTTCAAAAAAATTGAACCACTATCGCTCGTTACTAAACCTACCACCAAAGTTTATTTTTTTTAATTATGACTAATAATTTATTTTTTATTATTTTTTTAAAATTAAAAATAAATATGTATTTATAAGATACTCACTTATAAAATAAGTTTTCAAAATATATAACCAAACAAAATTTTATTTTTATGTTTTTCAGAATATACACTCAGAAAACATAATCAAATATAATTTCAGAAACGATCTTAATATAGTTTCAAAACATTCTCATTTTCAATTTTTTTGAAAACAGAAAACATTTCAAAATCAATACCAAACGCCACCTAAATTTTTTTTAATAGAAGGAACACATAAAATATTGGTGAGAGAAAAATGAGAATTAAGAAAAGTAGAACCCTAATGAGTTATTTTCCGAACATGAATCATCACCAATTACAACATCATCTGAATCATCCCCCTCCTCTCTTTCTCTCTCTCTAACCTCACGGTGACCGCCCTCACCCTCATCATCCCCTCTCTCTCTTACCCATGTCAACCTCTTTCTCTCTCTCTCTCTCTCTCTCCTTCTCACTCCATGACCACTGCCTTGCCCCCGTAGTCCCACCTCACCACGCCGCCTCGTGAACTCAAGTAAGCTTACTTAGAACTTTTCTTTTTTTGTAAATTTTTGATATTGCATTTGACTTGATAAATATGGGTACAAAGTTGAAATATTTGATACTGCATTTTAAATATTTGAAAAAATATTTGAACACGGTTATGTATTTAGAATTTAAAATTTCAATTGATATAGCGTGAGTATATGTTTGAGTATGTGTTTTGAATTTGTTTGATGAACGTGAGTATAATGTTTTATGAAATTTGTTTTAGTTTCAATTTTACATATTAGATATTTGATGAAATGTATAAATGTGTGGTTTTTTTTTTTTTTTGTTAATACGGCCTTTTGAATAAAAAAACTGTGATGTGACTTAACAAAATGGGTTAAAAATGAGTTATAAATATATGTTATTATTTTAATATTTTATTGAATGTTTGATGTATGATTTGATGTTATATTTATAGTTTTGATAAGTGATTTGGTGAACTTTGATAATGCATACTAAGTGTTTGAAAAAATGCTTGAATGTGGATATTAATTTATTATTTGATATTTTGTTTAAGATTTGATAAAATGTTGAACATGCACATTTAATATATATATATATATATATTTTTGAACATCCACATAAATTATAGTACTCTATGGCAAAAGAATTAATTATTGTATGTATGTTTAGAGTCTAAAATTTAAATTTTGTTCTAAGATTTTATTAATCAAGTGGGTTGTGCGATGATAATACACAAGATTTGCCACCCGTGAGAAATTAGAAAAAAAATTAAAACTAAAGAGTTATATATATGCTCGATAAATAGTATGCTTTTTCAATTTCCCGTTATTAGAATCCAGTGTATGTTTTATTCCATTGTAATTATGAGAATTTATTGGCAGAACTTATTTATAATTGAGGTTAAATTTCCTTTTATTATTACATTTAAGTCGATATTATAGTTTGTATTTTCTTGATCTAAAATACATTTACTCCTAAAAAAAAAACTAATTATCCTTTGAAGATAATCCTGGAGTTTTATTTTTAATAATAGTAAAAATAAAAAATAATTCTTTTGCAAATCAGCCTTAAATTTTAAAAGTTTAGATTTTGATCCACTTTTTTCCCCCCACTCTTTACCCACGCCCCAATTTCTACAGCAATCCAACCTTTAGTCGAATCATTACTTTTGCATTTTTCTCCCGTTGTTTTCTGACTTTTGCTCTCACAAGCTATGTGTATTGCGGAAACCACTTCTAAAAATGCAGTTATATCTACGCAACACCTTTCCGAGCAAAAAATAAAAAAATAATAATAATAAAAAAAAGAACATATACATTTTCATTATTGGCTGATTACCTCCTCTTACTTGCTGCTTCCACACAATTTTTTGTCAAGAAACGTGCTTAAATTGCTAGAGGATAAGAATGAATTTACAGAAAGAGAAACTAAACAGAATAATTCATCTCTAACTTACTATACTTACAGATTGATTAACAATTGAAAGCATATATTTACACTACATAATAATATTACGCATATAAAATTGTACTTATTTTAAGATATTACCTATTGAGAATGTTCTTAAAAATATATCTTAGATTTAAATTTAAACATATCTCTGGTCTTTCATTTGATTATAAAGTTTTTTTTTTTTTTTTAACAAAGTTTTCATATGATAAAGTGGAAAGAACAAAGCAAAACCTGCATACTTCTTACACTGGTTTTTTTTTTACTTAAAATGTAAGATTCAAATTTTATATATTTAGGTGAAATTAAATATAAAATTACTATTAAATTATCCTTATAACCTCTCCTTATGAGATGTTTATGTATTAATTGAATTATTAATACAAAGACAATTATGTTATAATTTCTCAATTATTCTTTTTATTTTTTATTAACTTGAAAGCGAGAGAATTTAAACTCTATATATCTTTAAATGAAATCAGATTTGATGTTAACGTTAGATTATATTTACATAAATTTTTAATTATTCTCATTGTCACATGCAATTCGTGTTTGAAAACTTTTCTTAGCCTAATGAACCTAGACGGATACACATACAAGCAGACTCGTTAATTATCCTCGTGATTGTGAACATTATTTGGTCAACAATTGCCCATAAGGAGTTCCCATTTTTTACTTTTAATGTACACAAAATTTCAAAAACATAGTCCTGAATCTGACAAATGTGAACTTTTAAACGTGCTTAATTGGGGCACTTGTCTCTTGTTTGCTCCTATTAAAATAATATCTCTCTATAGTGTGCCTATTTCATTGTTTTTTTTTAATGGTTATGATCGTCATAAAAACGTTTGTAATTACTTTATTTGAATAATAATTTTTTTAAATGCGCCCCTACTTGAGTTTTTTTTTTTTTAATTCACACAACACTCTAATCTACTATTTTCTGACAAATGCCTTTTCTCTGATTTACCCTTGTCAAAGTTTTTTTTCTTTAATTTTACAAATATGTCACTTGGGATCTGGTTAGTTGTGATTTTAGAGACTTTTTTTATTCGAAAAAAGTTATTTTGAAAAATATGTTTGAAGAAAAAAAAATTATTTATCATTAAAAAATATAAAATTTTAAAAGTTTAAAAAATATCAATATAAATTTTATTTTGTTTCTTTAGAAATTTAATGCAATTTATTAAAAAAAATCTCATTTAAATTTGTATATATAAAATTATAGATTTTTAAAATTTAAAATTTACTATAATATTTTAAAAATATAAATAATAAAAAATAATGATGAAAAAAAAAAGTTGTTTTAAAGATTTTTTTTTTTTTTTTTGCCCCCAAAAACCGCCTTGGTGTGCTCAGCCAACCTATTCAAAGTGGTAAGCAATCAATGCACGACTGCATGGCACACCCCGTTGCCAATGGGTGCACAAGTTTTAGTCCGTGCACACTTGTCAGCACACCATACCATGCTTCGGTGCACAGTTGTCCGATACGCCTTGTTGTCAGTCGATGTGTGATTGTTCGGTACACCCTATTGCCAATAGGGGCAAGATGCTCGCAATGCTCCTTTATTGGCCGATAGGGTTGATCATATAAACAAGACTGCGACGGTGATCACACGAAACCCACTGAGTAATCAACTACAAGTTGAAAAATTTTTAATCTTAAACCAGATTTTTTTTTTAATTTCTGAAAATAGATACCTAGTTCAAATGAAAACTAATTTTATTTATTTATTTATTTATTTTTGTGATAAATGTTTTAACTAATGCAAGCTGCGAGGAGGGAATTGGGCAACTAGATTTCACTGATTAGGAAAAGCTAAAAGAAAAAAATGCTATTGAATCGATAGTAAGTAAGAAAGTGCTAATTATGGCACCTTCGGAATATAATGCGTGGAAAGGAAGGCAATGAAATTCTCCAAATATCCATTGTCTTCGATGCCATCATAAAACTTCCTAAATGGTTAAAAACAAAAAAACAAAAATGAGCATTTTATTCATGGTTACATTTTGACATTCTTTTTCGAGAAATCGTAGTCAACAATATTTTTACAAAAATATGAAGTAAACACTAAAGTTTTAAAATATTTAAAATATATAATAATTTTATGAAGTAAGCAATAAATTTATTAGGTAAATAACATATTTACAAGAAATTTATTTAATAAATTTGTTATTTATTATTATTTATTTTAAATTTTTTAAAAAACATGTTATTTATTTTAATTTTTTATATATAACATACGTTGTACTTAGTTTTTTTTTTAAGGGCTCATAATTAAAAATAAATTCTAGTAAAAATTGAAAAAAGGACGAGGGCTACGATTTCTCTCTATCCCTCTAAAACTTCTCAAATACTAGAATTTCTCTTTGTGTAGGACTCTTGCCGCTGTTGTCGTCAATGAGGACTCGACCGGAGGATGCAATACGACATTGTCGATGTCCTAATCTAATGATCTTATGGCTAGTGAGGGTGATTGATGATTTGATGACAAACAATATGGGATCATATGAGAAACCAATGATCTAATGGCTAGTGGCAATCTCTTGCTTTCAATTAAGCCTGATCGATGTTCTTTGAGTTAAGGAATAGGGCGGAGTGATTGTTCAACGTGGGTAAAAATTTTACGATCGATGTTATTTTTTATTAATATTTTGTTTTCGTGTTTTTGTTTTTATTTTATAATAAATTAGGTAATTTCCGCATTTCCAGTTTGTATTTATGTTTGTATTCTACTCATGTTGTTCTCTAGTGGCATCATTCTATTAATTCTATTAGTAATAAATGTAGACGGAGTTTGTTATGGCATTTATGTTACAAGTGATTATCTCTTGATCCATTGAAACATTCTATCCATTGTATATATGTTTTTAAAAAGAGTTTTATACATGCTCTATTATAGAGTTGTTGAGGAATTTAATGAATTTTCTAGTTATCGGATCCCGGTTTATGTCCTCTTTATTAAGCTTCATCAGATTTTACTAATGGAATTAGTCTTAATCAAATATTGTATCTCTTATATCATAGAATTATTTTATTTTTAATATTAATGCTTGCATTTTTTTAATTTGAATGATAATTTATCTTTATATAAAGTGTCTTTTTATTTAGAAATTATCTTTTCCTTGTAAGGCTAGGAAAGGAAGTAGAAGTCTTCTAGAAAGTGGGGAAGCCACAAAAATCTCCAACAATGACTGAAACAGCCCATTTAAACCTTTCTTAAGTCGATTGATTAAGAATCTAGACGAATACACAAACTAGATGACTCTTTTGTATCCTCCTAATTTTTTGTATGGTCAGAAATTAACCAACAGAAAAATAAAACCAAATTCCTATTTCCTGTGATGATTATCGTGCCATGTACATAGAGGGGCTCTTGTTCTTAAAGAATCAACATAATCATAACATCCACTCACGGCAATTTGGATCAGAAAATCATGTCAACATTTTTAATTTGTGCCGATGTGGTTATGATGTAGACACACGTCCAAACATTCCCATGCACGACAGGGACGTCGGTGGAGGAAACCATCAAAAGGAAAAAGTTATGTTTTAATAAATTTTTCAAAAACTGAAAAAATAAAATATTACATCATGAATGCATCATCACACGTATGCATCCTTACACTTAGGAAGGGAGTGCGTTTAGAACACTAGTTTAGAATAAAAAATTTTAAATTAAAATTAATTAACTTTTTATATTTGATGTAGTGATTTGAAATAGAATTTTAAAATTGGAGTTATTAGTCTTTTAAAAATAATTAATATTTTGTTAAATTTTCAAAATAAAAAAGAGAAAATTGAGTCTGAAAATTTTAATTTAGATCGAGAAGTCAAACGCAAAATCTAATTAACATTTTTATTGATTTATAAAAAAAAGATAAAAGGATAAAACGAAAAAGTCCGATTTGAACCATTATGTCAAATATAGACTAAATATAGAACTAAACATTAGGTCGTGTTGGTAATCTAAGCACATTTGATCAATAAAAAAGTACAAATTAGAAAACATTCCCCTCAAATTTGGTCATTATACGATTGAGAAACGGTTCGATTTGATCCAAAATTTTGCTCTAGAATGTTACTTAAAATTCATAAATCACAGTCTGGTTTTATTTCATTTCCTGCCTAACCCAATAAAAAGGCTAAAAATCTTTCAAAAAAAAAAAAACCTAAAAAATTATGGGATAAACTGACACTAATGACAAAGTTTAGGGACAAATTTTGTAATTTGTCAAAAAAAAAAAAAAAAGATAAGCAAGAACCTAGACATACTCGTGTCCCAAATTCTCTTAAACCAATTTCAAAAATTTGTTAAAGTACATATTTAACCAATCCGAAATCGATGTAGAGAGAGAGAAGAGAGGGAAAATCCTGCAACCAATTGCGTCAACCTGTTCCTATAAATGGTCAAGAAGCTTTCATGGTCTTGGCATTACCTTCTTATGGTGTCTTAACATTTTCCGTTCTTATTCTCCTCTTCGCTTTCTTTCTCACTCTACTCCAACCACCGCATCATCACCGTCCGTTTCCTCCTATCATGGCCTCGAAGAGCAAGATTCTGTTCATCGGAGGGACAGGATACATCGGCAAGTTCATCGTGGAGGCGAGCGCAAAGGCCGGCCACGAGAGCTTCGCCCTGGTGAGAGAGTCGTCGCTGTCGAACCCCGCCAAGGCGGAGACAGTCGAGAAGTTCAAGTCATTGGGAGTGAAGATCGTCCATGGCGATCTTTATGACCATGAAAGCTTGGTGAAGGCGATCAAGCAAGTCCACGTCGTGATCTCGACCGTCGGTCACGGTCAGTTGCCGGATCAGGTTAAGATCATCACTGCCATCAAAGAAGCTGGCAACATCAAGGTATAAAAGTTTTCTTTTTTCTTTTTTTTTTTATTTACTTAGGTGTGAAATTAACGCTAAATTATACCGGTAATTGCAGTCCACGAACTAGTGTTGTATATGTGAAGATTAGTGCAAAAAGGGAGAATTTAAAACAACAAAGAGATTGGCTTTTCAACTTAAAAGATCCACCTGTTAAATGGAGTAGTACATTTCTCTATTATTGTTGTATTTTTACGTGAATAGGGATTATTTTTACCCTTAATAGTATAGTAGTATAACAATTGGTTACTGAAATAAAGAGAATTACTGAATTTATTCAATCAACATGTTTTTATTGATGATTTCAGTTATTAAACATATATCATAATTATCTGCTATGTTTGATCAGTAAATTAACATGATATTAATCTAATTTTACTTGTGAGTAAAGATGAGTTTATGGTGGTTGATTTGCTTTAGAGGTTTTTCCCTTCGGAGTTTGGAAACGATGTGGATCGAACGCATGCCGTTGATCCAGCAAAAACGGCCTTTGAGACAAAGGCCAAGATTCGCCGTGCAATTGAGGCCGAGGGAATTCCCCACACCTATGTGGCCTCCAACTTCTTTGCAGGCTACTTTCTTCCCACTCTGGCACAGCCCGGAGCCACTGCTCCCCCAAAAAATAAAGTTGTCATCTTAGGTGATGGAAACCCCAAAGGTGAGAAAATCATGAGTCCTTATATATCAGAAATTATGAAACTTTGGATTGTTATGAGAGAGTATGAATAAGAGTAAGACTAGGGTATGTACTAAAAGTTGGGATGTACACGTTACTCATTTTTCAGTTGTTGAAATAGCTTAAAAATGATCTCGCAGTTGACAGAAAAAAAAAATATTTTTTCCAACGGTTTAGATTGTTTATTTTACCGTTCAATGGCTGAAAAATGAGAAATAAGTAGATCAGAAAAATGCAGGACGAACTCTTTTTTTCTCATATAGATAACTCGGTGACATTTTTAGATAACAGGCATGGGACTAGCGTGGCAGGTAAGACCTACCATTGTTGTGTGACTTTAGGCATTGAACTGAATCAAAGTCGAGCAGTATTAGAAGTTGATACAATTATTTGATCAAAACTTAGTCTGCTAGTAAGGAAATTTTATACCGTCTTAGAATTAGATTTCTCCAAAAAGTTTTTGCCTTTACATACGTGCTTGTTTAAGTACCCTTGTCACGACGATGGAATCTGCATATTATATATATTTATATATATATTAATGGGTTTCATTTTTTTTTTTTTTGTGTTCTTGTATAGCAATTTTCACCAAGGAAGAGGACATTGGAACATACACAATAAGGGCAGTTGATGACCCGAGAACCTTGAACAAGATCCTATATATCAGGCCACCAGGCAACATCTACTCGTTTAACGAGCTTGTGTCGTTGTGGGAGAAGAAGATTGGCAAAACCCTTGAAAAGGAGTACATCTTGGAGGACCAACTTCTCAAGAATATTCAGGGTTAGTCAATTTTTCTAAGAAGAATGTTGAATCTGAGTTTGGAATGAATAACATTTTGCTTTTACATTCTTTTAGTGCTTAGAGCTCTTTTCGCTTTGAAAAATGAAGCTTACGTTACTATTTGGTCTATTTTTCCTTCTCTTTTCCTGGGTTGCAGAGGCTCCATTTCGACTGAATGTGGTACTATCAATCAGTCACTCTGTTTTTGTGAAGGGAGATCAAACAAACTTTGAGATTGAGCCCTCGTTCGGAGTGGAAGCTTCGGAGCTTTATCCCGATGTCAAGTACACGACCGTGGATGAGTTCCTCAGTCACTTTGTCTAAGATTTGAAGTGCTGTTGCTGATGCTTGTCTGTGTCTGAGGAGATATGCACCAACCTTAAGGAGTAAATAAATAAGTAGGAGTTCAATATCATTATCTCAGGCTTATGTGAGAAATTAAGTGGTGTGGCTTTAGGCTTTCAATAGTCTCCCTTGCTTTAGCCTGAGACAGTTTGATATCTTCTCTCTCGCACTTCATTTTATTTGTACTGTGTTAATCTATAGTACCGATATCATGCAGATATAGTATATTTACCAATCAATATATCTCTTATTATCTAAGGGTTGTCTCCTTTCAATCTTAATAATTTCCTTGAGGTTTTCTCTGTCACTTATTTTGAGGTTTGGATGATTTAGCGGAACGCATTTGTAGCGACTTACGTGTGTAAATCATTACTTTATTATTAATACTTAATCTTAATTTATAATTACTTATATTTATATTTGAGTACTAAATTTTTAGAATAAATATTTTTTTTCTAAATTTATCATACATTACTATTTTAATCATAAATATTTACAAACATACTTGATATAATTTTTTTTAGCTTATATTTATCTTAAAAGTCATAAACATATATGTAACTAATATTAAAATATGTTAATCATAATTCGAAATAGTGTTACGGAATAACTATGCAATGGTGTACCACATTACCATCACTTGCTCACATCTTCATCTGAAATTGCCTTCCAAGCATTATGGTGTACACTACTTTTCTAAAATATGAATATAACTAATGAGTTTTCACTCAACAAGTACAAAAATATATCTCATAGTACACATACACATGAACAACATATATAAATACACGATTTGGTTATGTTTCATTATAAAATTAAGATGCAATTCAATTATGAATGGCTTATTTTCTATTATGAACTTATATTTTCCATTACTTACTGGGTGCACACGATCAACGAGACGTTAGGGTTCACGAAGCTCCTAACAATGCTGGGATCATAAACTCAACTTGCTCCAGATTAAATATAAGTTGACCAATTTCTTCCCTTATAGAAGGTTTTTTCTACTGTTATATGATCTTTTCTTCGTGAAAGGTTAGTACGACAATTTACTTGTCTTAAATTAATCTAAACCTTTACTTAACTAAATATAAGTATTTCTAATACTATAACGTAATTGTCTTATTTTAAGACTAGAACCAAAACTTGAATTCTTTAGTTATGAACATTTTAATCATGATATAACTAGCATGATATGAAATAACATAAATTATAAAACATGACAGAATGTCATATGTAACATACTATGCGCATAATTGTAGTGTATATGTGATTATGGCATAACATGATATAGTAATCACATCACATACATATACAAAACATACCTAGCTAGCATGACATTTGCCTGATACATAATTTAAAAATAATACTATTTCCATATTATAGGCGAGGTTTGTACTTCTCTTACTTACAACAAAATTTCTTCCTTTTCAAGCCACAAATTAAAGTTTCCTTCCTAAAATATATTAAAATTGAGTATGAATTTTTATCCTCTTACATAAAATTTTTCCTCAATTTCTCCTTAAAAAAATTAAGACTTAATTGATATATTATAATTATGATACTGTGGTGTATTATAAAAATTTAAATCATAACTTCTAACTTAAGAAAAAATCGTATTTAAAATTTAAATCCAAATCCTTATTCTAATATTTCATAACAAAAAGTTTAATATTTCAAAATATAATATATGTCCTAAGAAAAATACCTCCTAATTTTAATTTTAAATCATAACTTCGAGCATGACGTGTGCCCAGTACATAATTTGAAAACAATACTATTTTTATAATGTAGATAAAGTTTGTACTTACTTCACTTATAACAAAATTTCTTCCTTTCAAGCCATAAACTAAAGTTTCCTTCCTCAAATATATCCAAATTGAGTATTAATTTTTATACTCTGGATAAAGTTTTTCCTTAATTTCTTCTAAAATGAAATTAAGACTTAGTTGATATACTATGTTTATTGGACCATGGTGTATAATAAAAATTTAAATCATAACTTCTAACTTAAAAAAAATCGTATTTAAAATTAAAATCCAAATCATTATTCTAATATTTCATAACAAGAAGTTAATATTTCAAAATATAATATATATCCTAAGAAATACCTGCTAATTTTAATTTTTAAATTCATCTTTTTTTCTCTTTTTCTTTGACATGGTGCTATAGCCCTAAAACTAGAGCTATAGCACTGTTGCTAGCCTAAGTTAGCGCTGTAACTCGGGTTGCTATAGTGGCCTATTTTGGGCCCGTTCAAAATTTTCCTATTTTTATTAAACTCAAAAAATTATATATATTAAACTATAGAGAATTTGATAAAAGTTTCTTCATAGAAAATTTTTAACTATATGTTACCTAAATTTTTCGTGTTTATGAAAAAGTTTAATTTTGGCAATAAAGCCTTCATTTTTTCATAAATCCAAAACTCAACAATTTTTGTCAAATTTAAGTTAATCACCCATCCAATACCATTATTTCCTTTCTAAAAATTTCAAAACACATCCATATACACCATAGATCATGTTCCATGATATTTCTAACATTTACTATTCAAATAAAAAACTTTCTACATAAGTTCATTAACATATTCGTAACACAGATTCAAACATAACTCTAATATTGTCAAATTACCATTCTAAAGTCTAACACTACAAACTTGAGCTTGGAAGTTTTCTAGAAAACTATGAATATTTATTATGTCTACTAAAATTTCAAATTACCAAAAATTATAAATTTAAAGAAACTTAACAAGAATTTGGCCTAAAAAATACTTTGACAATGGGTTTCTCTACTAGAAAAATTAAACTAAACTCCTTAGAAGGAAGACTTCTTATAGGGGCCTCGAAGGACTTATAATTTTAGGGGGCTAAAAAGTGTTTGGGAGGTGGGAAAATGAGAGAGAAAATGCAATAAAGCTAAAGAAATTTTTTCAAGGTCTAAAGAAAATTAAAGAGGATTTTGAGAAAGAGAGAAAACTTGGAGAACTTGAAAGCTTATATGTTTGGTTGTAAAATTAAACATGTTCTAATCATGCTTAACACTAATTGATCATTTTTGACATACTCAATTGACATAAGTATGAGGTGGTAAATGATGACTCACCCCTTTTCTTTAAATCCTAGCCATTAATCAAGATAAGCTTAAACCTTAACCATGGATCAAAAATTTTATTCTCATTATTTAAGTAAATTAAGGATAATTCTTAGATAGTTATCTAAACACAACAATATTTTTCTCCATCTTCCATCAGCACAATTCCTAATATTTCATATTGTAAAAGTTAACACATATTACAAAAATTAATCTATACTGAAAAAAAAAAAGTTAACTTATACTGAAAAAGTTCACTTATACTGAATAAGTTAATTTAAATTGTAAAAGTTAAACAATATAAGTTTTACTGTATTAAAAACTTACCCATTAAGTTTCTTCTACTGAAAAAGAGAGTCTGTCTAAGAAAACTTTTAGACTGTTAAATCTTAATATTGCTAAAACTATTGAAATGCTATATTTGGTGATCTAAAAACTTCTCTATATTTTTATTAATTGATCACTTTTAGTATTCACATATTTTTTTAACTATATACTAAGTGAAAAAATTAATAATTATCATACCTTTAAGCTTTAAACTTTATATTATAAAGTTGTTTTCTTACTTTTTCATAATTATAACAATTTTATATTATGTATCATTTAATGTTATATTTTAGCATTCATTATTGATTTTACCATGGTAAAATCACATTTTAACTATACTAACTATATTTATGATACATAATAATTAAATTATCAAATCATAAAATTTATTTCATAATCTTAAGTTGAAATTATAATTTAGGAATACATTTATATAAGGAAATTTTTATGAATTAGACAATTAATTTATGAAAATTCCTTAGCAACAAGGGGATTACTACAATATTAGCTATATGTCCATTCACTCTTGCAGTTGTTTGGCTTATCGGGACTTTTGGACTAACTTACAAAAAAGATTGTCATTCTGATAACTTGTAGTTTTAGATTATAATCTTTATGTCCTGCCAATCCTATAGAGATACTCTATAGTCAAATATTTATATCATCTTGAGTACTTTAATGGCCTCTTTGAAAAAGTGTAATTCCTTAAGTGGCTAGTTTTCCACTTAGGCAAATAAATGTACTTCATGTTTTCTTATTTGGTTAATTTTTAAGATTACATATTTTCTTACCCTTGATTACGTCATTGATGTCGCTTTGGGACCGAGTTTGAAAACGCACCACCTCCTCCCCCGAGCCTCCATTAGCAAATAGTGGCCCCCTTCCATCTATTTCATAGTCTTTGGCAATTTTTTGCGAATGTGGCTTTTAGGTGGAGGGTTTAAAAATAAATTTGGCACCAAAAAACCTTCCCTCTAAATCTTAGTTTTTTTAGGCGCCAAAGGTTATGTTCCTCCTTCCCATCATTCTCTCTACTGTTATTAAACCTGCTCAAAATAGAAGCCTGTTGTTGGCTTTACTTATTTTTTTTTTTTTTTTTTTGTGCATTTGAGGGAGTTTCTCTCGGTCACTAACAGCACCTAAAAACTAGTAGTCATCTTCAGAATAGTGTTAAATTAATCTATCAATGATAAATTTTGACATTTAAATTAAAAAAAATGTTTTGTAATACAATGCTAGTTTTCATACTAAATTTACTCTATACTAAACTTTATAGTAAATTTATCACATATTAGACAATGCTAAATTTCATTCTTAATTTTTATTAATTGTTATCTTTTATAATTATTATAATAATTTAATTTTTTTTAAATATTAAAAATTCACTTTTACAACTGTAAAACATAAAAAAATAATAGAAAATAAAAATAATATTAAAAATAACATAATACATTAAAGTATAAATATAATAACGTTAGTTTTCATATTATTTATTTTATAATAAATATAATATTAATATATATAAATACATTGAAGATGATGTATACTCTGATGCAAACTTAAACAGTTCAAGCACAAAACAAGCTGCACCTGACTTCTTAGAGCAAAAAAAAAAAAAAAAGAGCTGCATCTGTACAGTCCACGTAAGGATGTAGCCATACTTTCGACTTAGTGTGGGCACAAATATTAACAACAATTTTGAATTATTTAAATAAAAATCAAATAAAATTTCTACTATTTTTCGTGACCAGTTCTTGGTATTTTCTTTTGATATTTTTGCATCATATATTCATTGTTAATATTATAAAAAATTTCTTTAATAGTAAGAGATTTATTTAAAAAAAAAAAAGAGAAATAACATTAGAGTTGTAGAGAAGAAAGTGAATGAATAGAAAACAACGAAAGCAAGGAAGGGATATATGGCAAACCATATGTAAACCTGGGATTACACAAAAATATCTGCCACCCTCCTGATCACCGGCCCCGCCTCATTCACTATGGGTGGGTTCATAATAAAAGAGCCCTTTAAGCAGGCGGGTGGATTCAATCCGCGCCTTATGGGGACAGTTATAGTTTGAGTTTTTAAAGGACAGTTTGAAACCGTTCCGCCCACCCTTATTATTTAAAAAAAAAAAGTCCACTGCTTTATTAGTTATTAACTTACTAATAAACAACTTGTAGTTTAATATAATATTAAATAAAAAAAAAAGGTTGCTCTTAACTTTGAGTTCCAGTGTTTTGCTCTTTTTAACTATTTAAATTATTAACAAAGTATAAACATATATTAAATTACATGTACTTTTTATTTAGCAACCATTCTAGTTGCTACTAATTAGTTTGCAAGATTGCTGCAAACTAGATATTATTTTGTATGAACTTGAAGTTTAGATTTTATATTTTGTTAGTATTTATATATTGAATTTTGAAATTTGGATATCTGTTAATTAGGTTTGGGCATTTTGAATATTGGATTATATGACCTATTGAATATAACATAAGTACGAACTTTAATTTTGTATTAAAATGTTTAGTTCAAATTGTTTTATTAAAAGTTACTTAGTAATAATCATATTTAGTTTTTATTATTTATTATTTATGTTAAGTTTTTTCAAACTTTGGTTAAAATCTCTAATAAAAAAAATATAGGTATAAAAAGCAAACAACTTATGCTCCATTTGGATGGAGAGTCCAAATTTGAAAAATGAAAATTAACAAATTTGGAATGGAAAACTTTTCTTTCTATATTTGAAAAGATGTTTAGATATGTATGTTAATATTTATTTCTAAAATGAGAAAGTTGTGTGGTAAAAACTCTCCATTTTTTAAAACAAAAAGTTATTTGGTAAAGACTTTCCATTTTTTTGGAAAAGGAAAATTGTTTGGTAAAAACTATTCATGTGTAGAACAAAAAAGTTGTTTGGGTACCAAAAAAAAAAATCCATGTCATGATTTTCACTAATTTTGTATTTCAGGTTAAAAAAAAAAATCCAACACTTGATTTTCAACAATTTTTTTAATATGTTATTTTCTGGTGTATGTGTTTATGTTGAAAAAAAAAAAAGATAATTAGTTTTAGACGACGTTAGCTTTTTAATTTGAACATCACAAATTATGGTCATCTAATACCTTATTGATAGTTGTATACCCAAAACATCATAAAATTAAGATGATAAAAGATGATAATTTTATAAATACATATATTGTCGTCCAACTTCTATGAACGCCTAAACCAAGGGTTCTATTGAAATGCTGTATACATACATTGTGCCAACCTATCTCTAAACTCTCCCATTATCGCTCTACTACCATGTTCAACCTCTGGCCCACTAGGTACCGCATCTGGTACTTCATTGTCGTTGTTGGTACAATCTAATTCAGATTGTACTAAGGCCTCATCTATATAATAAGAATGTAAGAGGTCATCATCTTGACGGTTAGTCAGAATAATAAAATTATGGAGTACTGCACAGGTCACGAGGATCATAACCTACTTATTCATATCGTAATGATGCATATGTTGTAATATTTTGAATCTTTTCTTCCATACTCTGAATGTATGCTTTATACAGTTTTCTAAGCGAAGAGTGTGTGTAGTTGAATACCTCTTTCGACCCATTTAGTCCACAACGACATTTTTCATAATCCTGAATGTGGTATGTGCTTCCGTGATAAGGTGCAAGAAAACAATCCTTATTCACATATCTCAAATCTATTAAGAAGAACTTTCTTAGAACATATCAAAGACAAATCCATGTTGGGTTAGTGTATACAATTTTGCCAACATATATTGCTAAACTGATGTTTAAAACCATAGCAAGCGATGTACCATACGGGGGTCGTGGGAATGAGTCAATTCGATCTGACAATGCAGCTTCAAGTATTCTAGAATCATGAGCAGATCCCTCCCATCCAGATAGCATGTAACTAAATCTCAAATCAAATGAACATGCTGCCAATATAATCAGGGAGAAAAACCCTTTTCTGTTTCATTAATGTTCTTGTTCCTCGCTTGGTGTACTACATGGAATATGCATCCAGTCTATTGCACTAACACAATTCTACAGTTTAACAATGCTTGAAATGGTTAAAACAACATCCAGAAGTATAAAATAAAGTGTTGAAACTAGTAAGCACATGTTAATAGAAGTGTTAACAGCACAAGGCCACAAATAGCACGGGATTAAATGAACCCATACATAAAACCCATACAAACACCTAACTTGGTTGCTTATGGATGTTTTTTCTTTTTCTTTCCAATAATCCTTGATTTGTTGGAAAATAAGGGTCCGGGCCGTGGGATGTCGTCATTACGACCACCAACAAGCCTGCCGTCCCTATCACCTTCATCATTCGATACATTAAGTGATGGTTCGACTGCATGACCTGAACCATATTGCCCGATGCCAGTAGCTGTACCTTTTCCAAACATCACATCCAACATCTCTTCACCTAAAATTCCATCATGTCGTAATGAGTATGCCTTAGGGTTTTTCTGCAATTGACATTTAAAAAGTTGTTTTTTTTCAAACCGCAAAGTAACAACTATAGTTAAAAACAAAAAAACATACAAAACCCACGCCATAATTACTACAACCTTAACATACTCCTTCCAGAACTCGTTCGAGCAAGTGACTATTTTCAGTATAGGGTTCCAACCCAAACCAGTATTGCTCTATAATTTTTGAAAGGCATTGTATAGGAAAAAATGCAAAAAACAACTTGAATGGAACAGAAATGCAAAATGACAAAACGGAAGTTCCTACTTTATGTTGGAAGAAGTACATTACCAATAAGAGTCAAAATGCTCATTTGTCTGTTGAGGTTTCTGATCATGTATTACAAGAACACACATCGTGACAAAGATTTTAGCAAACACGGTGGACCCATTCATAACCAATCATAGATGAATACAAGACATACATCATTAACAACAACTAAACCACAATGCAGGAAAAAATTCTGATTTTTTTGCACTTGCATCGGAGCTTATAAACAAAAAGAATGCAACTACAACAGTATACATGCACAGTATGAGATTCTGAGTAAGGAAGAAAAAGAATGGGAGAAATTGGTGTACCAACGACGATGAGCCAACAGATTCACATGGAGAATCAAGGGGGATATTGCCCCGAAACGAGGTGCAAGGATGCTGGAGAGGAGTCGACCGTGGAACTGGTTGTCGTGGCTTGAGAATTTTTCACCGGTAGAACCTTTAGAAGTAATAGCGGACTTTAAGCTTGTTATGAACAGATGCAGTCAAACACCCACCTGTTCTCATAAAAAAAAAAACTGATCGAATTTGTTGTCAACGAGGGGAATGGTTCGATTTCGGTTCTAGATGAAATTAGGGTATGGGACAAAATAACAAAAGGGGGCTCGATGGTGAAGAATTTGGGTTTGAAGTCACACGGCTTCTCTGACAAACAAATATTAATGTTGGGTAGAGTAATGAGGGGGAGGCAGTGTGCCAGCTTCAACACCGTGCAGCCACGTTCATAAACAGAAAAACAGCTTTGCGTAAGTCTAAAAAATAGTTCCTTTGCACCGTAGACAGCCAAACAACCAGCAGCCCTATTTTTTCACATTGCAAATCCTAACCTGCCATACAGACACGTAATAAGTGTCAGCCTCACTGAAATAAAGCCAAAGAAGAATGAGCGCTCTATACAGTTGCAGTTTTATATGTTGATAGACCATCTCATTATGAACCTTACAAATAAGCCAAAAAATTTAAACAATTCCTGAATGCCATAGATCACAAATCTATTGCTCTAGATGAAATTCTAAAATGCCAACTAAATAAGCTGTTGAATGCAATTTTTGTTATGTAGCCAAACATTTATGACTAACTTTCTGTATAGTAATGGAAAAACTGCATGGTTGATACATCCCCAACAATGGTGTCGAGATTTGGGTACATCCAAAAAGAGGCAGTAAAGTTAATATTCTCAATATGATCGGTATTGTGTATGACAGTAACCAACGTTCATTCTCACAGAGGATTGATTATAATTAATTAATTATTATCTCTAAAACCAAAGACACACTAACCTAAACACTACACATACACATACGCATACCCTGTGCTCCCACAAAAAACCAATCACAGAGGGAATTAAAATCACTTGATTTTAAAGTTTAGCAGAGTCATTTGTTCATGACTTACTTGGGTTTTGGCAAAATTAATAACCATTTTCAAAAAACACAATGAACCAACGAATCTCACATGTAAATGACAACTATTTGCCGCGGGAAAAAAAAGGGAGAAATTGGGGTACCAGATAGGAAGATCATACCAGTAGGACTCCGAAAACCAAGGGGGATATTACCCCGAAACAACAACGATGGATAATGTAGAGGAGTCGACGGTGGATGTGAGATTCACTGCCGGAGAAGTCACAAAACCTTCCAAACCGCCGAAAGTAATAACTAATTTTGAGTGTATTATGTGGACAGATCTTCGAAATCTAACCAACGTTCAGGTTACAAATACGAACATGCCGTTTTGTGCTCAATGGGGGGATTTCTTTGGCTTCGGTTTTAATGAAATTAGGGTATTCAGAAAATGGGGGAAAGGGGGCTTGGTGTGTGAGGAGAGGAAGACACAGTCACAAGGCTTCAGTGAAAAAAGCGTTGGAGTTGTTGGGATTATCAATGAGGCGAAGAATTTTGGACAGTGTGGGTTACTGTATAATCACGTTTTTTTTTTTTTCAAGAAAATGGAATCAAGTTAGGGTCTGGGTAACAAGCATTTTTAAGCTTTCTCAACCAAACACATTTTCAAACCACTTTATCCACTTTCCAAAACCCAACATGCCAGTTAGACACACGGTTAATATATCGTCCATATCTCCCATTAAAAAATCCGATCAAACCACTTAAAACTTAGACGATTACAATTTGAAATTTTCACAACCTATCCTAAAATAAAACCACCTAAACCCATTCAATAATCCCCCACTCCACCCACCATGTACCCCGTAAGCAGCAGATTAAAAAAAAAAAAAAAAAGAAATAAGCTATGAAGGTTGTGAAAACGGTTTCAATTTAAAAGGCCAATTAAGGACAATATATAAGGAAATAATTATTTAAGGAAAATATATAAGGAAAAGGAGGTGGAAATAAATAGGAAAAAGTCTATTTTGAAAGTATTTAAAGTCAAATCAATCAAGTCAATAAAATGCTAAAGTCTAATGATAATGGAGACACAAACCAGTTAAAAGATAAAATCAATTAAAATTAACGTTTTGTTGATTTTTTAAAAATTAATTATAATTTTATTATAATTTAGTTAAAGATAAAATCACAAACTAAACAAACCACATATATAACTTTCTTTTTTGATATGCCAGTGGGGTGCATTCCCCCTACTAGGCTTCCCGTCCCACCATCTATGACTCCACGGGCCAGCCATTCAACATACCCATGACCAACTTGTGGTCCGTTTCCCCAGAAGGAGAGCATGTAAGCTCATTTTCCAAAGGCAGGTTTAAACTTTTTGACACTCATAGTTGATTTATATTATATTTAAATATAATATAATTTTTATTTAAATATAAAAATATTTTATTTAAATATTAATTATATTATATTTTAAATTTAATATAATTATTATTTATTATTTTATTTTTTATCACTTTTATTAATTGTATTATATTTTTTTCTTTTTATTTTTATCGATCACATTACATATTTATTATTAAAATATAATTAAAATAATTTTTATCTAAATACATATTATATTTAAATATAATATAAATATTTTTTCTAAATATAAATTATATTTAATGTATTATATTTAAACAAAATATAAATTTAATACATATACGGAATGAAACCTAAGTTTCGACCCTGTTACTTTGACTTGGGTGTTTCTCAAAACAATAAAATGAATGATGCCACGCAAATCCATATAAAAATGACAATGTTGGTTATTTAAGCTATTTACATAATGGAAGAAGTCACGTTCAATGACAGCCTGACATTTTTTTTTAAAAGGAAAATTAGATTTTTTTTTTTTACTAGAAACAACTACTTTTCAATATTATTTATGAAACATTTTAAGTTCCATAATTTTCGGAAGCAGTAAGCATCCTTTAACAGGTTTTTTTTTTTTTCTTCAGTTGTTTAGATTTAATTGAATTTTTAAATAAAAATTAAATATTCAATTAATTTTTAAATATAGATTCTTAAAATGGCCCCTTTGAGAATTTTAGCCTTAGGTCCAAAATTGCTTAAGCGGGCTCTTACCACCCAAAATAGGCATCCAAATTAGAAGTGTTGAGTTAAAAACTGTTAATTTTTTCTTTTATATATATAAATGTCTAAAATAGTAATTTTAATGACAATATTATCATTTATAAAGAATTGAGAATTAACATAAAAAAATTATAAAATAAAGAATGAAAATAAAAAATATTTGAATAAATAAGTTAAGATTGATTTCATGGTATTGATAATATATTAAAGGAAATTTTAACTTTTATAATAAGGAAAATTTTATGTCTAAATTATCATAATTTAAATTTTATTGTGAATGGTATAGCACTTTTACGATAATGTGGTGATATTTATGGTATTTTATGATACTTTTGGGTTTTTTATAGTTATATTGGGTGTGACATTTTAATACTTAAAATGTTTTTATCTTGAAAATTACCATTCATTATGGTAATTTCATGTTCTTTTTGATAACAAAATACGAAAAAAATAAATAAATACAAATTATGGTTAAAATGTGTTTGGGTTTATTAAAAGTAATTTATATTTATCAACCAAAAAAAATCATTAATGTCAAAAAAGAAAAAAGAAAAAAGAAAAAAATTTGAATAAAAGATGAATGACATCAATTATGCTAAAAGGATGAAATAGGTATTACATACCTTTATTTCTTTAAAAATAGATATTTACGCAAGTTTATTTAAAAAATGGACATATTTTAATAAATTATCTTAAAAATAGGCTTTTAATATAATTACTTTCCCAAACTAAAGTCACCTAATTAGCAAAAACTAAGCTGGAACTATATCTTTTAAAATTAATTTTTATAATAGACCTTATAAGAGAGAGAGAATTGTGGAATGCCTCATTATTTGAATTTTTGACATCAAATCACTTTTTATTTAACAATATAATAAAGTAAAAATCTTAAAATTATCGTAAATTAGGTAATATTTTATATATGTGTTATTTTTAAAACATTCCTAAAAAAGGCCGTAAAAGCTTTACTAGTAAAACTCAATAGAAAAACTTAACAAATGAAAAGGAATATACACACTAATTAGACATACAAAGGAAAAATTCCTAAGAAAATTAACATAAACCACATCATCTAGGAAACTGTAAAACATAAATATGTCTTTTTTTTTTTCTTGAAATTGGAGTGAGTAGTCCTTTTATGTTAGATAAACTTGAAATATGCATAATAGTAAATACTATATTTGTATTTCACATTATATTATATATGTATATAAGTCAGGAGCGGTTTGATCTTATCTGATCTAAATCATTCCTTAAATTTCATAGACTGGATAGTTTTCAAATGATGCGGTCTAGTTTCATGTCATTTTTCTAGTGATTCCTACCTAAAACAAGACATTTTGGTCAGAGGTTTGTAGTTTTTCTTGCACGAAGCAACTGAAAAGACTAACAATGCCATCACTTCTATCAAATTTCAGTGGGTGTTGTTGACAATTTTACCAAGTTTGGGTGATAAATTGACACTTATGACAAAGTTTAGGAAGAAATTTTGTAATTTACCCCCATAAAGAACGAAAAACAAGAATCTAGACGCATTTCTTGTCCCAATTCTCAAACCCCACTTCAAAAATTTACTGAACAAATACTTTAGCCAATCCAAAATCTAGGCTGGCAATTCGTGTTATCGTGTCGTGTTCATTAAATATTCGTGTCAAAATCTCAAACCCAAACCCAACCCATTTAATATTCGTGTCAAAATCTCAAACCCAAACCCAACCCATTTATTAATCGTGTTGACCCAAATTAACCCGTTTAAATTAAATATAAATAAAATAATGATGACAAGGTCAGAGACGACTGGTCGTGTTATCGCGAAGGAAGGGGAGGGTAATTGGGTGAGGTGAGCAAAGTTACAAAAGCAATAAAAGACTAAAAAAAAATAAAGTAAAATCTAGATTTTCTTTTTTATGTTAAAATTTTTTTAAAATATATATATAAAATAAAAGATATATATTATATCTGAATTTTGAATTTTGAAAACTCAAAATTAAAAATAATAAAACATTATAATATATATAATAATATAAATATATTAAAGATTATAAATGGGTAATTTATGAGTTATATTTTTGTCAATCCATAAATAATTAATTTGTTAAATGGGTTATTTCGTGTCAATTGTGGGTTGGCGGGTTCGTGCGGGTTTGACCCTTTATTTAATCGTGTTTGACGGGTTCGACCCTTTTTGACCCAAACCCATTTAAGGAAAACCCAAACCCTCTAACTTCGTGCGAGTTTTGTGTCGTGTTATCGTGTCGTGACCTAAATTGCCAGACCTACCAAAATCAATAGAGGGAGAGAGAGAGAAGTGAGAGAAAATCATGCTAGTAGAAGGGTTTACCAGCTTCTATAAATGGTCAAGAAGCCTTCATGGTCTTGGCATTACCTTCTTCTCGTGTCTTGCCATTTTCCATTCTTGTTCTCCTCTTCGCTTTCTTCCTCACTCTACTCCAACCACCTCATCACCGCCGTCCATATCCTTGAATCATGTCCTCGAAGAGCAAGATTCTGTTCATCGGAGGGACAGGATACATCGGCAAGTTCTTAGTGGAGGCAAGCGCAAAGGCCGGCCACGAGAGCTTCGTTCTGGTGAGAGAGTCGTCGCTGTCGAACCCCACCAAGGCAGAGACCGTCGAGAAGTTCAAGTCGTTAGGAGTGAAGGTCGTCCATGGCGATCTTTACGACCATGAAAGCTTGATTAAGGCGATCAAGCAAGTCGACGTCGTGATCTCGACCGTCAGTCATGATCAGTTGCCAGATCAGGTTAAGATCATCGCCGCCATCAAAGAAGCTGGCAACGTCAAGGTACAAAAGTTTTATTATTATTATTATTATTTCCATAGAGTTAGGCGTGAAATTAATGCTAAATTATTACCTGCAATTACGGTCCACAAACTAGTTAGGTAGTGTTGTATACGTTATAACAATTGGTTACTGATATAAATAAAAAAAAATTTATTCAATGAACATGTTTTTATTGATGATTTCAGTTCGTATAAATTTGATATTTATCGGCTATTTTAGTTTGTAAATTTTACTATGATATTTATCTTTCCAGCATATAAAGACAACATGATATTTATCAAAATCCACTTTTTTTTATCTCAAAAGATTAGATCATTTTTTCTTTATTAGATTAGTAACATTAATCTAATTTTACTTGTGAGTAAAAATGGGTTTATGGTGATTTATTTGGTTTAGAGGTTTTTCCCTTCGGAGTTTGGAAGCGATGTGGATCGCACGCATGCTGTTGATCCAGCAAAAACAGCGTTTGAGACAAAGGCAAAGATTCGCCGAGCTATTGAGGCCGAGGGAATTCCCCATACTTATGTGGTCTCCAACGCCTTTGCAGGCTATCTTCTTCCCAATCTGGCACAGACCGGAGCCACTGCTCCCCCAAGAGATAAAGTCACCATCTTAGGTGATGGAAACCCCAAAGGTGAGAAAATCATAAGTCCTTATAAGTCCGAAGTTTTCAAGTTTTGGATTGGCTTGAGAGAAAATGAGAGTAGGACTAGTGTACGGGTTAAAAGTAGAGAAGTTTTTTAGCTATTAGAATAGCTTAAAAATGATCTGCAGTTGAGAGAAAATATATATATTTATTTATGTTTTTTCAACGGTTTATACCATTTATTCAATGGTATAATGGCTGAAAAATTAGAAATATGTAGATCTGAAAAAGGCAGGACGTACTCTTTTCCTCTCGTATAGATAACTTGGTGATATTTCTGTATAACAAATATGGGGACTAATGTGGTATGTAAGACATACGTTTGTGTTATTTTAGACACTGTACTGTATTAGAGTGCAGAATTATTAAAAATTGATGTAATCATTTGATCAAAATTTAGTCTACTAGAAAGGAAATTTTTTATACTATCTTAGAATTGGAATTCTCGAAAAAGTTTTAGCCTTTAAATTGGTGCTCGTTTGAATACCCCTGCCATAACCATGGAATCAGCAAACATTTATATATATTGTTATATGTCTATCAAAATTTACCTTATTAATAGGTTTCATTTGTTCTGTGTTCTTGTATAGCAATTTTCAACAAGGAAGAGGACATTGGAACATACACAATTAGGGCAGTTGACGACCCGAGAACCTTGAACAAGATCCTCTATATCAAGCCACCAGGCAACATCTACTCGTTTAACGAGCTTGTGTCGTTGTGGGAGAAGAAGATTGGCAAAACCCTTGAAAAGGAGTACATCTTGGAGGACCAACTTCTCAAGAATATTCAAGGTTTGTCAGTTTTCCTGGGAAGAATACTAAATCTGAGTTTGGAATGAATAACATTTTGCTTTTACATTCTTTAGAGCTTAGAGCTCTTTTCGCTTTGAATAATGAAGCTTACGTTAATATTTGGTCTATTTTTCCTTCCTTTTTTTGGGTTGCAGAGGCTCCAATTCCACTGAATGTGGTATTATCAATCGGTCACTCTGTTTTCGTGAAGGGAGATCAAACAAACTTTGAGATTGAGCCCTCGTTCGGAGTGGAAGCTTCGGAGCTTTATCCCGATGTCAAGTACACGACCGTGGATGAGTTCCTCAGTCACTTTGTCTAAGATTTGAAGTGCTGTTGCTGATGCTTGTCTGTGCCTGAGGAGATATGCACCAACCTTAGGAAGTAAATAAGTAAGTAGGAGGGTTTCAATATCATTATCTCAGGCTTATGTGAGAAATGAAGTGGTGTGGCTTTAGGCTTTCAATAGTCTCCCTTCTTTTATCCTGAGACAGTTTGTTTTCTTCTCTTTCGCACTTCGTTTTATTGGTACTGTGTTATCTGTAGTACTAATATCATGCAAATATAAGTATATTTAGCAATCAATATATCTATTATTTCCTTAAGGGTTGTCTTCTTTCAATTTTCTTGGTTTCCTTGAGGCTTTCTTGTCACTTAAAAAGGTTTTGGATGATATAATAGAAGGCATTAGCCATATTTCCATTCGCTCTTGCGGTTGTTTGGTTAATCGAGACTTCGAGACAAACATATAAAAAAGGATTATTGATGTGTTCCGATAATCCTATAGATACTATAAAGTCATATTTAGATAATCTTGAGTACCTTAATGCCCTCTTTGAAAAGTGTAATCCCTTGAGTTGCTAGTTTTCCGCTTAGGCAAATTAAATGCACTTCATGTTTTCTTATTTGGTTAATTTTTAAGTTTACCTATTTTTTTCACCCTTGAATTATGTCACTAATGTCGCTTTGCCACCGAGTTTCACAACGCACCACTTAGTCCCCCGAACCTCATAGTCAGGCAATTTTTTGGTGAATGTGGGTTTTAAGGGGAGGGCTGTTTAAAAATTTGGTACTGAAAAACCATCCCTCCAAATCTGAGTTTTCTAGGCACCAAAGGTTCAGTTCCCCCTTCCCATCATTCTCTCTCTCAACAAAAACGTTGTTGTTGGCTTTTTTCTTTTTTTGAGGTGCATTTGAGGGAGTTTCTCGGTCACCCAAAAACTAGCGTTCCCTTAGTGGCAGCCTTTCAATGCAAACATCAACAAAAGTTTGGCACATAACAAGCTGCACCTCCCACCCTACATGCCAACCATTCAACCAACTCATGAAAAACTACTGGTCTGTGGCCCCAAAGGGATAGACGGAGTGGTTGTGGGCTCACTAATTCTTAGACTCTTACTGAAAGGTAGGTTTAAGTTTCAAGCCCGCTACTTTGTCTTGGATGTATCTTGATATGACAAAATGAATGGTCACGCTAAGTCCATATACAAAAAGAAAAATGAAAGTGTTGATTATTTAGGTTGTTTACATTAAAAAAAAAAAAAGGTTGGAAATGATCACATGCAATTGCATGTCTCATATTAATTTTAGTGATAAATTATTCATTGGTCCCTTATCTTTTCACAAAATTGTGATTTCGTTCCCAATCTTTTGTCTAGTTAAAAGGTTTTTGAACTCTTTGAAATGATGTAATTTGGTCCTCTTTTACTATAATAGGGAAAAAAATTTAATAGGAAATATTACGCGAATCATACATGATTTACTATTTAAAGACAATTAAGAAAAAAAATACATGATTCAACTGATATATGTCATATATATGATCTATTTTATCTAACTTTTAAACTTTTTTGATTAAAAAAAAGGATCAAATTGTATCCTTTTAAAGAGTTTAGGGATCTTTTAGTCAAAACCAAAAGGTTGGGACCAAATCACAACCTAATAAAAGGGTTGAAGACCAAACAAGGAATTTTTCCCTATTTTTAAAATTGGAAAACTAAGGATGTGCACAGTCTAGTCAAGTAGCAAATTGGACCATTTTTAGCTGTCTCAAAAAAAAAAAAAAAAAAACTAGACCAAATTGTTTTCTGCATATTAATAAGATTAGACCAATAAATTTGAGCAGAGCCCAACCTGACACTAATGAGTAGAAGGGCAGAATTGGATCAGGTTGAGCCCACCCGAAGTGTGAAAATCTAAGCCCGACAAACTTAAAATTGGGTAGGATAAACTAGCTTAAATTCGGATTGGATAAACGACTTTTGAAAAAAAAATTAATCAAAACTTTAAAATTCAAATATAAACATTCAAAGTTTCAATTGTTTTTTATAATAGAAAAGGTAAAACATTATTTATACTATACTTTCCTTGTATACATATATTTACAAAAATTATTAAAAAAAAATATGTGTTTGGGCGGACTTGGGGCCTAGGTTTCGAGTGGCTCGATCGTGTAGGCAAGTTAGGTCAACTCCGACCAGCTCGTCAAGCTCAAAACTAAAGCCCAGCTCAACCCTTGTGATTGTATCGAGGTGGGGATAAGTTAGGAATTTGACAAGCTTAGTCCGGCCCATTCTAAGTCAAAAATTGCATGCAATGAGCCAATCCGTTTAGCTCAACTTATATTTATAACTCCAGATAAGATCAAACTAGATCATTTTAAAATAATCCAGTCCAATTTAAATCTTTGTTTGGGTCTTTTCACTGGCCCTTATAGATAAAATTGAAGGTCCTAATAAACATTTTAGAGATTGTCGCTTCTCAACTTTTGTATGGTTAAAAAATTTGATAAGGAGCGGTTTGATCTTGTTTAGTTTAAACCATTTCTCAAAATTCATAGACCGAATTGTTTTTTAAGCAGTATGATTTATAATCATTTTTTAATGTTTCCTACTTATAAATAAACACGTTGACTTAACGGTTTGTAGTATTTCTTGCATAGCCAACAAAAAAATGTTGTCACTTTATCAATTCTCATAATCTAATAATAATATTACACTTGACTCTAATCAAAAGTACAGAGTTTGAATCCCTTACCTAAGTTCAAAAAAAAATTCTCATGGGGTGTTGCTGACAATTTTAAGAAGTTAGGGGATAAATTGACACTTATGACGAAGTTGAGGGAGAAGTTTTTGTAATTTGGCCCCCACTAAAAGTTAAAAAACGAGAATTTAGAGGTATTCTTGGCCCAATTCTCTAAAGCCTGCTTCAAAAATGTGCTAAACAAATACTTTATCCAATCCAAAGTCGAGAGAGGGAGAGAGAGAGAGACAGAGGGAGAGAGAGGAGATAGAAAATACTGCGAGCAGTGGAGTTTACCAGGTTCTATAAATGCTCAAGGAGGCTTCATGATCTTGGCATTACCTTCTTCTCGTGTCTTGATATTTTCCATTTTTATTCTCCTCTTCGCTTTCTTCCTCACTCTACTCCAACCACCGCATCACCACCGTCCGTATCCTCGAACCATGTCCTCGAAAAGCAAAATTCTGTTCATCGGAGGGACAGGATACATCGGCAGGTTCATCGTGGAGGCGAGCGCAAAGGCCGGCCACGAGAGCTTCGTTCTGGTGAGAGAGTCGTCGCTGTCGAACCCCACCAAGGCGGAGATCGTGGAGAAGTTCGAGTCGTTGGGAGCGAAGGTCGTCCATGGCGATCTTTACGACCATGAAAGCTTGGTGAAGGCGATCAAGCTGGTCGACGTGGTGGTGTCAACGCTCAGTCGCGCACAGGTTTCCGATCAGGTTAAGATCATCGCCGCCATCAAAGAAGCTGGCAACATCAAGGTATGCTTTTGGTGGTCTCTTACTTGCGTTGTTTACAAGCAAAATTGCAAAAATTATTGGCTATGTAATTAATAACGTGTGAATTTCAATTTTTTTAAGTAATAAAAAATGGCAATTCTCTACCTTTTTTTTTTAAATAATTTGAAGGTGGGAGGTTGAATACTGTACTTTGTGTTAAAATCAAACATAGAATTACTGTTATATTATTCCTGGATGAACTAATTGGTAATATGTACATGTGTTTTTGTTCTATTTTATTATTATGTTAGTTAGGGTCACTATTATTTTAACGAAAATTATATTAAAAAAATGGTCAGATTTACTGATAATACTGAAACTTACTGCATTTATTCAATAAACATGAATTTATTGATATATGCCCTTCTTGGGCTAGCTCTTCACTACAAAATTTGAAAGTTTTTTCATTTCTCTTTACTGAGTTTGAGCCATAAAACTCACACCATAAGAAGTATTTATCAGCTATTTTAGTAGATAAATGTGAGATTTATCAAAATTGGCTTTTTTTTTAGTTCAAAGATTAGATCTTTCTTTCTAATTTTACTTGCGGTTAAATTTGGGTGCTTGGTGGTTGATTTGATTTAGAGGTTTATCCCTTCCGAGTTTGGAAACGACGTGGATCGTACGAATGCCGTTGATCCAGCAAAAACAGCGTTTGAGACAAAGGCTAAGATTCGACGAGCTATCGAGGCCGAGGGAATTCCCCACACCTATGTGGCCTCCAACTTCTTTGCGGGCTACTTTCTTCCCACTCTGGCACAGCCCGGAGCTACTGCTCCCCCACGAGATAAAGTCGTCATCTTAGGCGATGGGAACCCCAAAGGTAAGAAAATCACTAGTCCTTACTCAGATGTTTAGAAATTTTAAATTGTTTTGCTAGAATATAAATAAGAATCAGAAGAGGATACGTCCTAAAATTTAGTATGTACATGTTTATCGTTTTTCAGTTTTTTACATAGCTTAAAAACAATCACAATCTCATAGTTGACAATTTTTTTTTAATGACTTAGACCGTTTGTTTTTATTATTCAATAGCTGAAATATAAGAAGTATTTCTTTTAAGAAAAATGCTTAGAGATATAATCGGTGTTAAGCACTATCACTAATAAAAGGTGCATCCTACTTATGGATCCCAAATTACAGGACTCATTTTTTATTAGTGGATGATACTTAGCATTACCTATACCTTATAATAATATTCTTCTTTTAATTGACTAATGTGGTAGGTAAGACTTATCATTGATATGTGATTTTAAGCATTAAATTGAATCAGGGTCGAGCATTAATAAAACTTGATATGATTATTTGATGAAAATGTAGTTTGGTTAAAAATGCATAGTGCTGGTAAGGAACTTCTTTTTACCCTAGCTAAAGATTTCTCCAACAAGTTTTTGCCTTTACATTTTTGCTTGTTAAGTACCACTGCCATAACATCGGAACCTGCAAACATATGTCCGTTGTGTATCTTTCAGAAAAGACCTTCATGGATTTCATTTGTTTTGTATTTTTGAATAGCAATTTTCAACAAGGAAGAGGACATTGCAACGTTCACAATTAGGGCAGTTGACGACCCAAGAACTTTGAACAAGATCCTCTATATCAGGCCACCGAGCAACATCTACTCATTTAACGAGCTTGTGTCGTTGTGGGAGAAGAGGATTGGCAAAACCCTCGAAAAGGAGTACATCTTGGAGGACCAACTTCTCAAGAATATTCAAGGTTTTGTCAGTTTTTTCTGTAGAAAGTTGAATCTACTAACTTTTAGAGCTTAGGGGACTGTTTGCTATGTGTAATGAAGCTTAAATTAACATTTGGTCTATAATTCCATTTCTTTTTTTGGGTTGCAGAGGCTCCAATTCCACAAAAAGTGATATTATCAATCGGTCACTCTGTTTTCGTGAAGGGAGATCAAACAAACTTCGAGATCGAGCCCTCCTTTGGAGTGGAAGCTTCGGAGCTCTATCCCGATGTCAAGTACACGACCGTGGATGAGTACCTCAATCAGTTTGTCTGAGATTTGGAATCCTCTTGTTGATGCTTGTCTATGTTAGAGATCTGTACCAACCTTGAGAGAAAATAAGGAATGAAGTGGTGTGGCTTTAGGCTTTGAATACTCACTCTAGCTTGCGCCTGAGCTTTGTCTATGTTGAACTGTGTTAATCTAAGTCCT
This sequence comes from Antiaris toxicaria, assembly GCA_035233585.1. NCBI lineage: Eukaryota > Viridiplantae > Streptophyta > Magnoliopsida > Rosales > Moraceae > Antiaris > Antiaris toxicaria. Next base: position 43,453,257 of record CP141158.1, on the reverse strand, counting down.
AATATTTAGTGCGAATATAAGCATATTTACTAATATACCTCTTATTTCCTTGTCTTCTATGAACCATAAGAGATCCTTTAACAATCGTACCCATACAAAAGAAAAATGTCAAAAATCACTGCCACATCAACAAAAATTGACCAAAAACTGACGGAAATGCACTATTTGCTAATAGAATAAAGTTCGAGGAGACGGAGTGGTGCATTTTAAAACTCGGTGTTAAAGTGACATAATTCGTTAGAAATGATCTTAATTTAAACTTGTATAGAAGCTTAAAACAGGGGGAATGGCACTAACACATACCTAAAACCAAAATAAACCCGACGCGCATGGGAATACATGACTCGGTAAAGTTCATAAATAAGACACTGCATTGTTTTATTACAACTCTATAAAGACAATATGCTAGAGAAAGACCCATACTTCTTACCATCAAAAACAAATTAAAAAGAATTAAAAAAAAAAAGACACAAAATTGTTGGCTATTCGACTTAGCCAAGGTTCCGAGGTTGTCTATCGTATAATTCAATTTTCCTCAGGTCGCCGCTTAATCATGCATGCCCATCTTTTTTCCTTTGCTTCCCTTTTTTCCCTTCTTTCCTGAAGCTTTTGCCGACCCCTTACCTTTCTGAAACTTGACATTCTTACCCCTTTTCGAACTGCCTTTTCCTGCCTTCACCAATTTCTGCGCCCTGCGATCCTTTTTCATCCGTGGATCAACAAGGACTTTACCCTTGCCAACCTTCACCTGAACTCCTTTCTTTGCAACCACATATTCCTTCTTAGGCCTTTTAGGCGTTGCCTTCTTGTAAAGTTGTTCAATTTGCTTCCTCTTTGATCGATCAGAAATGTCTGTCTGGTCTGATATCATGTTTGCCTTCTTGCGAACCTTCTCGAGCTTCTTCATGGCAGTCCGCTTTTTACGGGCCTTGGCCTCCGCCACTTTCTTGGCTGGACGGGCATCGATCTCCTTAAATTGTGCTCTCATAGCAGCAACCTCTTCTTTGGTTACAGGCTTAATTGGTTGACGATGTCTCTTTTCTTCCTCCAGAAACCATTTGGGCAAGCCCTCATCATGAAACATGTACTTGTTATAGGCATCGTCGAGCATCTGCTCCCTCTGCTTTTTTCTCAGCATTTTCTTTGCACAGGCTAGTATCTCAGCTTTTGTGTCATCATTGACATCCTCCGATTCATTGTCAGATGAGTCATCACTTGAATCTGTTTCCGGAGCAGGGACAATCTCAAAATCATCTTTTTTCGAAGCTTGATTTTGAGGGCAACTGGACACTACAGCAACAGTACGGTTTTCTGCCTTTTCCTTCGACTTTTCAGGCAGAAGAAGTTTCTTGTCCTGCCTCTCAACCTTCATTTCGTCTTCACTATCAGACATCTCCAAATCTCCATCTTCCACAGCTTCAGCAAAGACATCCTGACTAAACCACTTGTTTGTAATCTCTTCCTGAGTTGGTCCTTCTCCATCATCAAGTGGTACCATGAGAGGATTAGCTTCCTGATCACCCAGATCTGTATCTGAATCATAGTCAGGCTCGACAATTTCATCATCATCACCACCCTGCACAGTCCCCACAAACAAAATAACATAAACTAAATTAGTCATGTCTTTTTATCTGCAAGCCAACAAAATCACAAGAGCTCCATACCTCAAGAACATCTTCAGAACGCACTCGTTTTGCACGCTTCCGCTGCTTTGTACTCCCCTCCTTTTTGGACATGTACTCTTCATAAGCTTGATCTAGAAGATCTTCCATATGTTCATCATATCTGCATCAGAGCATCAAAGTACAACATTTAGTCAGAGACACATGCCATGAACTGATAACTGATATTTGACTCATCCTGAAAAACGCAAAGGAGAAGCAACCTTCTCCGTTCTTCATCAGAGTCCAAATCACTGGATGATTCCTGCTGGGCCTCTTCACGGGATTCTTCACTTTCACTGTCAACCATGTTCCCATTCTCTTCGTCAAATTCTGTGGAGTCTACTGCAACAAGATCCTTCTTGCCCTGAAGGACAGTCATACAAGACCAAAAAGTAAATGAGAAGAACAAATTAACAATAATGTTCTTGTTTGTTTTGAAGTCCTATAATTGTTGGTTAAAATCAAACATGAATGCAACTTTAAGGAGGTAACAAGGAACTTGAGCACATGAGAAATAAAATACAAGCATCTAAAACACTTCCCTTCAAAAACATCGTCTAAAATACTAATGTCATACTTAATGTTCTAGAGGTTGCACTAATATTATCACAGCCAAAACTTTACAAAATATCAAAATATCAAAAGAGAAATTATACAGCACGTGGAATTTTAACACCAAAAAACTGCTAAAGGAGATGATAGGAAAGACTATCATAGACTGCAGTAAAGTGAAATCATACCTTGATGGCAGAGAGAGAAAACAACTCATTATCAGTGTAACCGTCCTCCAGTGCATCTACTTGCATCTTCCTTGCCTTTTCCTACAATCAAAACGTCAAGGACCAACCAATCAGATAGAGAATTCAAATAATAGAATGGCAAAGTTCCGTGTGTCATCAAGATAACAATGTTTTGTTGACTACGGAAATGTTCCAAATAATGGAAGAGCAAGAGTCAATGACAATGACAACACATATCCCATGTGAAATACTGGGGAACAATGTACAAGCCAGGCGAAGAGGTTGTTTAGACACGTAAGGAAGCAAGAACTCACTTTTGGTGAAATCCTGATAAAATATTTATATTGCCTAGATATTGAGCCTCTACAATCAAGTTACTCTCAACTGAGAATGCAATAATCCTTCCGTAGACTAGAAATCTTTATATATTTTTATGAATAGAACTTCACACTCCACTAGTTAATAAAAAAAAAAACCTATCATCTGAATTTATTACTAACAAATGATAAAATGGTATATTGTGTGCATGCATATATGAAAGAAAAGGAGAAGGAGATATATAACGAGGCACTGAACCTTAGCACGTCTCTTTGCAAGAAGCTTTTTCTTGCGTTTCTGTTTGCGCTCCAAGGCATGTGTCAGCTCTTCCATCTCATTAAGTATTTTATCCTCTTCATTTTCCTTATTTTCAGTGTCATCATCTGTCGTAGTAGTAGTAGTAGTAGCTTCAGCCTTCACTGAAGGAGACAAGGCCTTTCTTATTTGTATCCGCCACCTTTATGAACCCACCAAAAATAAATAAATAAATAAATAAAGGAAACTTATAAATAAATAAAGGAAACTTAGGATGCAATGTTAGGGGTTCATAAACTTTCAAAAAAAAAAAAAATTAGGGGCCAACCATTCATAAAAGCATGTTAGTTGAAACATAAGGAGGTTATCAAAAACACTACAAGTGCACAGATATTTATACAAAAAAAATAAAAATAAAAATAAAAATAAAAAATAAAAGGAAAGGAGAAACGTCCCTCCTTACTTTAAAAGATGCTTAAAATCTTGCTTCCCCAGGACACGCAGATCATCACAGAGAATTTTAACCTGCCAGATAATAAAATTTGATGGACCCAAACCTTATGTCCTCAAAAATTCGAACTGATTGAGAACAAAAGCAAAATGGGAGGGACAATGCAATATCAAAATACCTCCTCTGTTGTCAAAGCATGATCCTTAATGGCCAAAGAAGCTGGATTGTCAAAGCTAATGGAAGTAACAGAGCCAAGGATCTCAAGAGGAGTGTCTGACCATATAAAATCCACAGCTGTTGACACTTTCCTCAAAGTCGTGTCCCCATCATCATACCTGTAATAAATCTCTAATCAACAACAATAATGACAAAAAATAATACTAGCCAAGTATGAAATTAGAAACTCCTACTATTTTACACTTGCGCGGACAATCATCTGCTACACTTAATCAAGCTCTATAAAGAATCTAAGTAATTAAATGAAATCACATGTAAAGATAGAGTTTACCCCTCGCGGAATCTTTTTTGCTTAGTTCCTCTAAGTACATCCACCACCTATGTCAAGGATAAATAAGAATAAGAAAACTTTCATATTCCAAGAATAATGCATAAAACAGTCATTAACAATAGCAGTATCAGTATATTAAACAAATCACAATCAAACATGTCTTTACTGAGAGAAGTCATTAAGTTAATTTCTGTTGAGAACTACCTTTCTCGGAGGTTCGATAGCTCCCTGGAATAGATGCTTCACGTCAAGAATACGTGGATCAATCTTCGCAGCAGCCTTGTATTTGAAAGCCAAAACATATGTCTCGGCAGATGTGGAACGACTAGCTGCTGGCTTGTGCACCTCAACCTTCTCAAATAACTGTAAAGCTAACCAAGATCAAACAAGTGCACCATCCAAAGAACATATTGATATGTTTTCATAATGGAAAATGTGGACAATACCCTTGAAAGACAATACTTGACAGACTCGTAATCTTGTGACCGGAAGACCTGTTACAAAACAACAAAAACCAGTCAGCATTCCTGTTATCGTGCTACGATGGGTACAACCACATCTCATATTATTAACTGGACAATGCATATCAACCAAAAAAAAAAAAAAAAATGCTACCACTCTTGTGGTTTCATATCTCTTATACCTGGAAAATAACCAGCACGAAACAACAATAATCAAATTCAAAATAGAGGCTCTCTGAAGTGTAAGATAATTCAAGTAAGAAGATGGACAGACAAAAACAAAAAACAAGTTTTCTCAAGAATGTTGAATTTAGACAAGTACGCTTTGATTGGTAAGAGGGAAAGAAAAAAGGAAGGAAAGAAAGGTTACATTCTAGGTAAGGAAAATGGAGAGCAGATAGAGAACCTGTATCTTATTGTGTTTGGTACAAATTCCCTCCTCTAATCTCCCCATGTTGAGATAGGATTAAAATTGGAGTTCTTGAAGAATTGACAATCCCTTACTCGATTCATTCACTCCTCTTTTCTCTCCTACCAAAACAAATCCCAAAATTCCTTCCAATATTCCTCTCTCCCTCCTTCCATTTTCCCAAGAAAAATGGACATAATAGATTAGAGCAAGGATACAATTAGTGAAAGTAATCCATCCTTTATTATTTGTGATTGTAGACATAGCATAACAGTAATTTTACACTTCAACGTAAGACAAAAGGTTCAAATCACCCCACCCGAAAGTTCAAAAAAAAAAAAAAAACCCTTTACTTGACAATCCAACAAAGGAATGGAAAGCCTAATTCAACAAAATGTTCACAAAAGGGAGAATTGTACCTTACAATATTCCCAAATTCCTTATAACTACCAAACAAGTCCAAAAATTCCTTCCAATATTCCCCTCACTCCTCTCTCCCTCCTTCCATTAAAAAAAAAAAAAAAAACAAAGGGAAAGGAAAGAATAGAGCAAGGAAATGATTAGGGAGAGGAGCTAGTTAGTAAGATTTCCCTCGAGGGGGTTATCCAATCCTTTTATCTCTGCGGTTACAGGCATATCTAACGGTAATTTCACAGTCCAGGTCACCACAAGACGAAGAGTTCGAATCGCCCAACCTCAATTTAAGAAAAAAAAAATCCGTAATTCCACGATCCAACAAAGAAATGGTACAACAAAATTGTACCTTGGTGATGAAGGTTCCTTTCGGAGCCAAGAGCTGCGTCGCGAGCTTGACGGCGTCGATGACGAGGGCGTTCTGGCTGGTGGCCTCCTGCGCCCAGGCACCTCCGACATTGGGCGAGCCGTCGTGGAGAACCAAATCGAACGCCGTGCATCCATTATCACTCATGATCCTCTTCACCTTGGCCTTGCATTCGGGCTTGGTGATGTCCTGCTGGACCGCGATGGCGCCGCGTATCGGGGCGATCGGGACGAGGTCGATTCCGACGACAAGGGAGCCGACAGGGACGCGTTGGACGGCGACCTGCATCCAGCCGCCGGGGGCGGCGCAGAGGTCGAGGACGGAGTGGGAGGAGCGGAGGAAGCCGAACTTGGCGTCGAGCTGGACCAGCTTCCATGAGGCTCTGGAGCGGTAGCCGTGTTCCTTGGCCAAGTGGTAGAATTTGTCCAAGCGATGCTTTCCCTTCACCTTACCCATCGGCTTGGTAGTGGCGAGGGAGGGAGGTTTTTAAGGTGCTTCAATGGCGGTAATGGAAGGGTTTTGGCGGTGGTGATGGTTGTTAGGGTTTTCGTAGGGTTCTGGAGTTGGAGAGAGAAATGACGAGTGAGAGGAATTGAGTTACCCTAACGCTGTAAGGTAGGATGTTAGCCTGAAAAACAAACAATTTTTTTTTTTAGATAGTTAAATAGTTTTTTTTTTTTTTAAGCTTTTTCGCCAACTATCCAAGTTTTTTTATAAAAAAAAGGTTGATTAATTTTTTTAAATGATTAGTTAATAATTAATGGAATTATAGTTAATAAGTGATTAATTATAATATAAATTATTAATTTTTATAATTAATTATTAATTGATTAATTATAAAAAAAATGACAAACGATCATTTTATTAAATAAAAAAAAGTTCGGTTATTTATTAAATTAGACGATTAATATCAGCTATATAATCTAATTTTTAATTTTTTTTTAGGGCAATTCTATAATAGAATACGCTTTTTATACCATTGATGGTGTAAAAGTTTTTAACTATTAGATCAACTTATAACGGCTTAGATGATGTGTGTACACAAAAATTATAATGCATCCAACTATATCCAATTAATAACTAATTACAAACCAAAAAAAAAAAAAAAAGCCCTCAAAGCCTAAGCCTCCGACTTGTCATCTCCTGCCACCACATTGGCCACTAGCCAAATAGGGAACTCGAGCTAGAGCCACCCACAAGTACGATGTCACCAGCGGCTTCCAAGCGTTCTAGATGGAGACATAAAGAGCATGATGAAAAGGGCTCACAACTGGGTTCGAGACGAAGGAATGGGCGGTGGTGGTGGCATGAGGGCTACTGAGATTTGCATTTTTGGCTTGTCTTGGCTGTGGATCTAAGAAGCAATTGTCATGGAGTGTCATTAGAAGTCCACTAGGAGTGATTGTTTAGAAATTAGGAATTTTTATTTTATTTTTATGTTGATTGGGAGGGTGATGGCCGTGGAGGGAAGCAAATCTTTGATGGCAACAATGGCGATGGAAGGATAATGGGGTGCCAAATCTAGACATTAGCACCTTTCCTCCATCAGATCTTTCAACCCATAGTGGCAACTCTAGTAGCCTAAAACTCCAGTGAAAGAGAGAGAGTGGCGGGAGGTTGGGGGAATGGCCAGCGGAGACGGGGATGCTTACTAACAACTGAATTTTTTCTTTTTTCTTTTTCTTCTTCTTTTTTTTTCTTAGAGTTATTTTTTTTTTTTGAAATATTTGGATTTTAATTTGATGTAGTAAAGAATACATACACTCTTACTCAGATTAAATGATGACCAGTAGATTTCACTCTATCGATGGGATAAAAAAAAATTACCCCATTATAGAAGCTCCCTTTTTTAAATAATTTTTATTTTTGTCCCCAAATTTTGTCACTAATGTTGTTTTGACTTGTAATAACCGAGAAAATCTGCTATACTCAAAAATATGTATATTGTACGTAATACAATAATTTTTATGTTTAAAAATACAAAATGAATGATTTAATACTGTTATGAATGCAGGAAAATGTTCTAACAGTGTTAAAAGTTAGGAAACAGTGTCATATAGATGTCAAAAACCTTAGGAAGTGCAAGAAAGTACATTAAAAGACGAAAATGTTTGACTGAGATTTTTGGCCAAACAGAAGAAAAATAAGGCAAACCAACTGCACCAGAGGTTCCAAGAACTTGCCGGGGCGATCCTGGTGAAATTTCTTCGGTTTGATTTTTTGGTCAAAATTATAATTGAATTAATATGAATAGTGAATAAACTATATTGATATGTGATTAAGTTATATTATATAAAAATGATGACATCATAATTAGATTTTTTTCAAAAAAAAAGGTGAAGGAAAGTATTAAGAAATCCAAATGTTATGATTCAATTTTGTCTAGAATCAAAGGCTATGATTAAACCAAATTTTATTTTATTGGTATTTTAGAAATTTAGGAAAGAAATAGTGTGCTAGGTGTCAACATCTTGTGGAAGGGAAATTTAATTAATTGGCTTGACTAATTAAGAGGGAGCATCGGTTTTGGTGGAGAAAAATCGAAAGAGAAAAAGAAAAAGAAGAGAGAGAGAAGAACCGGAAGAAAGAAGAAAGAGAGAGAGAGATTTGTAGCCAAGATTTCATTCAAGATTTTCACACTAAGCTTCAATCACAATCTCCTAGGAGTGAGAAAATTTCTTTGATAAAAAGGTAAGTTTAAATTTCTTGTTTATGGTAAATTTGAAATTTGAGATTTATGATTTTTAAGCATATGATGGAAGGTGGAGTATTGAAATGAAATTTGAGAGTATTGGTTGATTGTGAAAATATGTGTAGTGTATTGTATGGATTTTGGAAACTATTGAGTTATATTATTATTAGTATTGGTTAAGAAAAAGAGTTTTTGAGCATGTGAAATTTTAAGATACATGGTTTTGAGGCGTTTTCCTAAACGTTGAGAACCTAAAAAATTAGCGAAAATGCTGCCAAAAATTTTAAGGATTATACCAAATAATATTTTGGAAAAGTGTTAAGAAAGAAAGAGGTTGACATTAAAACCGAGCCCTTAGTACTCTAAGTTGAGGAAAAAGAACAAAAAGGGGTTAGGAATATTATAGAAAGGTTTAAATAAGTTTTCAAGAGTCAAAACTTAGGTTTTTAAAATTAGAAATCAAGTTTTAGTATATTACACGGGTGTGTACCCTATGTACATGGGCATGTAATAAGGAAAAATATATTACAAAAAGGTACACGGTCAGGGACACGCTCGTGTATCAGGTTGTGTACATTCAATGTCCAGTCTACATGGGCAATTTGCATGGTCGTATATCGAGAAGAAAAATTTCAGAGGATTACATGACCGTGTATTAGGCCGTGTACATGCACAGTGCAGGTTACACAGGTAGATCACACGGTCATGTTAAAAAGAATTTAAATTACAGAGAGGTACAGGGTAAGAGACACGGCCGTGTACCAAACCGTGTGTATATAATGTATAATTCACATGGCCATATAGCACGGTCGTGTAAGGAAAAAGCTTGGTAGACAGAGAGGTACACGGTCATGGATACGACCGTGTACAATACCATGTTAAAAAAAAAAAATCCCACGACACATGAAAGTTTTCTTAAGAAGAATAAAGGTAACTTAAGGAAAGGAATTAATTGATAATATTATTGTTTGTAGGGAACACGACAAAAGGTAAGAACGATATTGCAAACGACCTAAGGATGACCATATTAGAGTAAGTTCTGTAAGTATTGACTTTTGATTGTCTACCTACAAACTGACTTTTTGTTTGACAAACTTGTTGTGGTTATATTTCTATAAGCTCTTAGAAGATTGCTTAAGAAAATATATATGAGCATAAGGTGAGTTAATGGAATAGTAATAAAAGAAAAAAAGATAATAAAATTTAAAATTTAAGTGTTTGGCGTATTAGCCTCCCATAAGTGAGATTTAAAGTTATAAATTCCACTATCATTAAATAGTTACCTCCCAAGATTACGAGGTTAATGGCTTACAGTGGAACGCAACCTCTCAAAAGTGTGAGGTTAATGGCTAAAGTTAAAGATTTGCCATGTGGAAGGTTGGTGGGTCGCTCCCCCTCCCTCCCACTGGTCCGCGCGATAGAGATACGTCCAACACAGGGCCCACAAGTGAAAGTAAAAAGAAGAGAAAAACAAAGAAGCAAACAAGGAAAGAAAAGAAATGAAGGATATAGAATGACAGAAAAAGGATATGATCTAAAGAACATTTAAAATGATTTTAAGTATCATGATGGAACTAACCCTAGTTACTTCATACCTATGTGATTTTATATGTATATTTGTACTTACTGAGCTTTAACTCATTAGTTTGTTTGTGGTGTAGGTAATAAGAGTAAGCAGCAGTCGAGATAAAAAATAGATACATGATGGACTGGCGGGCAGATTCTCAAGATGTCATGGATAGGGAAGTGGACCCGTTACGTTTTCAGCTGTTTAAAGAGTATATGTTTTGTAAAGAGATAAAGTAATATGAATGTAAATGTATGTACAAAAGTATTTTGTGAATCATGAAAAAATGTATTATTTTGAAATTGTACATGTTTTAAAAAAAAAAAAAGCCCTCAATTTTTACTAAACAGATTATTAAATTAAAATATGAACTTTTAAACATGTTTCCTCACTATAGAAAATGAAAATATGATGTATAAGAGTTAGAAGAAAAGAAAGTGGATGACGGCTTAGGCGAGTAGGGTCGGCGTCCACAAGAGTTGGTATCAGAGCGAAAGGCGGTTCTCTCATCGACCCTCATGACATTTTAAGTATCTGTTCCTATACAGTCCAAGTAAACTAGTATTTATATTGATATTATTTCTTTTTATGAATACTAAATCATGTTGCTGATGTTTGAAATAGGTTATTCATAGCAACATGGTTAAGAAACGAGCAAGGAATGTTAGATCAGTTCAGGAAGTCGACTTTACAGCTCAGTTAACTAGTATACAAACTCGACTAGAAGCTCAAGAACAAGAAAATCAGAGATTAAGAGAACAGCTAGAACAAAGAAATGTAGGACAGACTTCTAAAAGTGGAACCCCTTTACCTCATATGCCTCCATTCCAAATACCAACACTGAAACCCTAACCATTTGTAGAACCAATCACGCCACCTGTACCGGCTACACCAGAAGTGTCCATGGATACTCAAATCCAACCAATGATTAAACATGAGCCTTTATATGAGCGGTTTAGGAAAATGAAACCACAGGAGTTTAAGGGTTCATTAGACCCACTAGAAGCTGAAGAATGGTTGGCCTCAATTCAGATGATTTTTGAATTCATGAACCTATCGGACCAAGAAATGGTTCTTTATACTTCCTGCATGTCGAAGAAGTATGCACGATATTGGTGGGAAACAGTAAGGATGCTGAGGTAGTATATATCGAACCCTTCACACATTCTCGAGTATGAACCAATTCAAATTCAAGAAGATTTATCTTATGAAGAGCAATCAGTTCAAATACTTGCTCGAGAGGAGAAGATGCTAAGAAACAGAAGCATCCCACTAGTCAAGGTTTTGTGGAGAAACCATAATATAAAAGAAGCTACGTGGGAACGTGAGGAGAAAATGAAAGCTAAATATCCCCATTTATTCTAAATTTTCAAGGACGAAAATTCTATAAGGAGGGGTGAATATAATAACCGAGAAAATCCGCTATACTCGAAAATATGTATATTGTATTTAATACAATAATTTTTATGTTTAAAAATACAAAATGAATGATTTAATACTGTTATAAATGCAGGAAAATATTCTAACAACATTAAAAGTTAGGAAATTGGGAATAGAGATTTTTACCGAAACAAAAATGTAAGGAACAGTGCCATATAGATGTCAAAAACCCTAGGAAATGCAAGAAAGTGCACTAAAAGACGAAAATTTTTGATTGAGATTTTTGACCAAACAGAAGAAAAATAAGGCAAACCAACTGCACTAAAGGTTCCAGGAACCTACCGGGGTGATTCTGGTGAAATTTCTTCGGTTTGAATTTTTGGTCAAAATTATAATTGAATTAATATGAATAGTGAATAAACTATATTGATACGTGATTAAGTTATATTATATAAAAATGATGACATCATAATTAGATTTTTTTCAAAAAAAAGGTGAAGGAAAGTATTAAGAAATCCAAAGGTTAGGATTCAATTTTGTCTAGAATCAAAGGCTAGGATTAAACCAAATTTTATTTTATTGGTATTTTAGAAATTTGGGAAAGAAATAGTGTGCTAGGTGTCAACATCTTGTGGAAGGGAAATTTAATTAATTGGCTTGACTAATTAAAAGGGAGCATCGGTTTTGGTGGGGAAAAACCAAAAGAGAAAAAGAAAAAGAAGAGAGAGAGAAGAACCGGAAGAAAGAAGAAAGAAGAAGAAAGAGAGAGAGAGAGAGAGAGAGAGATTTGTAGCCAAGATTTCATTCAAGATTTTCACACTAAGCTTCAATCACAACCTCCTAGGAGTGAGAAAATTTCTTTGATAAAAAGGTAAGTTTAAATTTCTTGTTTATGGTAAATTTGAAATTTAATATTTATGATTTTTAAGCATATGATGGAAGGTGGAGTATTGAAATGAAATTTGAGAGTATTGGTTAATTGTGAAAATATGTGTAGTGTATTGTATGGATTTTGAAAACTATTGAGTTATATTGTTGTTAGTATTGGTTAAGAAAAAGAGTTTTTGAGCATGTGAAATTTTAAGATACATGGTTTTGAGGCGTTTTCCTAAATGCTGAGAATCTAGAAAATTAGCGGAAATGCTGCCAAAAATTTTAAGGATTATACCAAATAATATTTTGGAAAAGTGTTAAGAAAGAAAGAGCTTGACGTTAAAACCAAGCTCTTAGGACTCTAAGTTGAGGAAAAAGAACAAAAAGGGGTTAGGAATATTATAGAAAGGTTTAAATAAGTTTTCAAGAGTCAAAACTTAGGTTTTTAAAATTAGAAATCAAGTTTTAGTATATTACACAGGTGTGTACCCTATGTACATGGGTGTGTAATAAGGAAAAATATATTACAGAAAAATACACGGTCAGGGACACGCTCATGTATCAGGTCGTGTACATTCAATGTCCAGTCTACATGGGCAATTTGCATGATCGTGTATCGAGAAGAAAAATTTCAGAGGATTACACGGTCAAAAACACGGCCTTGTACATGCACGGTGCAGGTTACACGGGTAGATCAAATGGCTATGTTAAAAAGAATTTAAATCACAGAGAGGTACACGGTCAGAGACACGGCCGTGTACCAAACCGTGTACGTATAATGTATAATTTACACGGTCATGTAGCACGGTCGTGTAAGGAAGAAGCTTGGTAGACAGAGAGGTACACGGTCATGGACACGGTCGTGTACAATACCATGTTAAAAAAAAAAAATCCCACGACACATGAAAGTTTTATTAAGAAGAATAAATGTAACTTAAGAAAAAGAATTAATCGATAATATTATTGCTTGTAGGGAACATGACGAAAGGTAAGGACGATATTGTAAACGAACTAAGGACGACCACATTAAAGCAAGTTCTCTAAGTACTGACATTTAATTGTCTACCCACAAACTGACTTCTTGTTTGACTAACTTGTTATGGTTATATTTTTATAAGCTCTTAGAGGATTGCTTGAGGAAATAGATATGAGCATAAGGTGAGTTAATGGAATAGTAATAAAAGAAAGAAAAATAATAAAATTTAAAATTTAAGTGTTTGACGTATCGGCCTCCCATAAGTGAGGTTTAAAGTTATAAATTACACTACCATTAAATAGTTACCTCCCAAGATTATGAGGTTAATGGCTTACAGTGGAACGTAACCTCTCAAAAGTGTGAGGTTAATGGTTAAAGTTAAAGATTTGCTATGTAGAAGGTTGATGAGTCGCTCCCCCTCCCTCCCACTGGTTCGTGCGATAGAGATACGTCCAACACAGGGCTCACAAGTGAAAGTAAAAAGAAGAGAAAAACAAAGAAGTAAACAAGAAAAGAAAAGAAATAAAGGATATAGAATGACAGAAAAAGGATATGATCTAAAGAACATTTAAGATGATTTTAAGTATCATGATGGAACTAACCCTAGTTACCTCATACGTATGTGATTTTGTATGTATGTTTGTACTTGCTGAGCTTGAGCTCATTAGTTTGTTTGTGGTGTAGGTAATAAGGGTAAGCAACAATCGAGATAAAGAATAGATACATGATTGACTGGAGTACAGATTCTCAAGATGTCATGGATAGGGAAGTGGACCCGTTACGTTTTCAACTGTTTAAAGAGTATATGTTTTATAAAGAGATAAAGTAGTATGAATGTAAATGTATATACAAAAGTATTTTGTAAATCATGAAAAAATGTATTATTTTAAAATGGTACATGTTAAAAAAAAATGCCCTCAATTTTTACTAAACAGATTATTAAATTAAAATATGAACTTTTAAACATGTTTCCTCACTATAAAAAACGAAAGTATAATGCATAAGAGTTAAAAGAAAAGAAAGTGGACGACGGCTTGGGCGAGCCGGGTAGGCGTCCACATGACTATTGTCACTTTTGTGCTCCTAAAGGCATTTCCAACATTAAACAGTAAATTCATCTTTAACTCATTACATAATTTCTAACACTAAAAATAATATTCCATGTATACTTTCTTTTATATCTCTTTTTGTATTCTCTTTTACTAACTCCATACTATTTATCTACTTCACGAATTATGCCCACATATAATTATTTTTCACATATTCATCCACTAAAATATATTTTATTATTTAACAATGTCGCAAAAAATAATAAATTAACAAATTACATTTTACTAAGTAAAAAGACCAATTTACTATTGATATATTAATTAAAAACAAAATTACATAAAAAAAAGTTGTGTACCAAACATTACATTAATAACTAAACATAAATGTAAAAGTGAAAAAAAAAGATATTAATATCCATTCAATCCTCTAAATTGGTATACTCCTTCCACAAATGCTCAATTAATGCACTACGAAGTACAATATAAGCATATTTATCCTTGATTTGTCTATGGCTAGCAAGGAATTCTTGAAATTGGGTTTGTTGAAATTGGGTATTTTCATCTACCACCATTTCAATTGTTGATGGATCTACTTCCATTGCATATTTAATTACTGCATCAAGATCATGTTCATCCTCGATTATCATGTTGTGCATAACAACGCATGTAGTCATTATGTCATATAACACATATTTTCTCTAAAAACGTGCTGGTCCCACTACAATTGCAAAACGTGATCAGATAACTCCGAACACACGTTCTACATCTTTTCTACATGCTTCTTGTTTCATGGCAAAATGCTTTCTCTTCCGACTACATGACTTATGAAAACCCATGTTATATTCTTTTCTTGAATAACATAATGAGCAAAAAGAGTAATACCTTGAGTGAGCTTCCAAAAAAGATAGGATGACTCCACTCTAACACATTGATATAATTATTGGTGCTTAGTACACCAAAATATGCGTGTCATATCCAAAGATCATAATTTGCTACAATTTCGAGAACAATAGTCATTGATCTACTACAATCTACAGATTGTCCAGCCCATGTCGTCAAACATTTTTTACACCTCTAACACGTTCAATCTAGACTACCCAACATTCCTGAAAAACCACATTGCTGACCAACATGGAGTAGCTTTGCAACATTATTAGCAATAGGTAATCTTAGATATCATTTTGCAAAATCTTTATAATGGCACAACAAAATCTCTTAATACTATCAATTGTCGTTAACTCGCCTATCTTAATATATTTGTCAATGGCATCCGCCTGTAGACCATATGCCAACATTCAAAACATGGTCGTTACTTTCTGTAAGGTTAATAATCCAAATCTGCCAAGCCCATCACTTCAGTGTTGGAAGTAATTGTCATAACCTTGGACTGCACCAATAATACATAGGAACAAACTTCAAGACATGCAATATCATTGGCGAAACATGTCATCATTGTAGTGTTGGTTCTCAGAGAAATAATCATTGAACAGTTTATGATCTGCATTTTATCAATCACAATGGATCACTACATGACTTGGAATCGAGCCACCATTGGTCACCTAGTTATTTTGTTGATTGAAATAGTAATCAATGATCATATTGTTATTAACAATCACACGGTATATCACTTCTTTTTCTGTAATGAGATTATTCATCATTGATATATCATCGTCGTCATCCAAAGATGAAATTGAATTTGATAAATGTGATGGACCTGTAATATTGGAATTCATTTTAAAGTTAAAAAAAATAGTTAAATTTGTCGGACGTCTAATTTCGAGAAAAGAAAGGAGAATATGAAGTTTTTAAACAATAATTAAGGATTGTAGTTCATATTCACAATGGAGAATATTATTTATAGAAAAAAAAATTTTTGAAAAGTTGATAAGTTTGAAAATTTAATCTGACGGTTAATATAATGATGAAATCCATTTGACGTTTTAGCTTAATAGTTTTGATTTTCTTATCTGAACTTATTGGAGTAAGTGTAGAATTTATTTCTTATTTAAATTCTTATCTAAATTCATCGGAAAACTTATAAAACTGATAAAATTTCTTAAAGAATTTATTTCTTATCTGAATTCTTATCTGAATTTATTGAAAAATGTGTAAGATTTTGAAAATTTTATTCTTTATCTAAATTCTTATATGAATTTATTGAAGAACGTATAAAGTTAATAAGATTCTAAAGAATTTATTTCTTATCTGAATTTGTTAGAAAATACGTAAACTAATAACATTCTAAAGAATTTATTCCATATTTAAATTCATAACTTTCTCTTTTTTGGATATAAATAAAAACCACAAATTCTATTTCAAAACACACCCTCTGATTTTCTCTAAATATTGCACTTATCTAACCATCAACTTGTGAAAAATAATAATGTCTATCCAATCTTATAGGCATAATGCTAATGAAGGCGTATACCTCTGTCAAGTTTATTTAGATATTTCTCAAGATCCTATTATGGGTGTATACTAGTCTTCAAATCGCTTTTGATTTCATGTGGAAGATGCATAGAAGAAAACCAAAAATGAGTATTGGGAGTATCGTAATAAAAGAACAATGCATTCTCGAAATAGAGAAAGCAACGAGGAATTTGAATGGCTGCATCAAACAAGTGAAAATATGCATCAAAGTGGTGTTTCAAAGCAAGATATTGTGAGTATTTGTTATTGTATTATTTTTGTATCATTTCTATTAGTTCAAATACTTAACTTTACATTTATAATAATTTGCAATTAGATTGAGCAAAAATGTTACTCATGTAAATCCCAACTTCAAAAAAGGGTTCAAATTTGATTATGTATAGAATATAGTTAAGGATTTTGAAAAATTTAAAGATAACATCACCGGCGTAAGACAAGTTTCTAGAAAGCAAAGTTTGAACTATGCCTCATCTGAGTCAGATAATCCTACTCCTAAATCTCCTATGCTAGCATATCTTAAGCTGTCATCATTCTCTCTCAATTAAGATGATGATGATGATGATGTTAGTAGTTTTTCATCCCAACGAAAGAAAGCCAAATTAAAGAGAAATATTGATGAATAAATTTCCGCTATCACCAATAGCCTCAAAGAAGAAAATCGACAACTTTTAAGATGTTAAAGAAGACAAGCTTGAATAGGTAATAACAATTAGAAATCCAAAATTAGAATTTGGCATTGAAATAATTTAAAGAAGAAAAGAAAATTTTGTTACAAGTCTTGAATTCAATCCATGATCCAAACATTCATGCATAAATTCAAGCTAAACAAACATGAATTTCACAAAAAAAAAAAAAGTTGAACAACAACAACAACCCCGACAGCTTCCTTCTACATCTAATTCTTTTGGCCAATATTTCAATGATATTGGTGGATCCATAACTGATCTACCATAGTACAAAGTTATTGGTCTAGATGATGTCTAATTTCATTGATCTATGTTACGAATTTTGCTTTATGTTTGGTGGCTAGCCTATTTTTAATAGTATGTAATTTTAATTCATGTTGGTATGTAAGTATGACATTTTAAAATTATGTAATTGTATTTTGTATTATTTACATATTATTTTTTTAATATTAAATTAACTATAAAATAAAATTGACAATGTGAGACATAAAAGAAATTTGCTTTCTTTTTGTGGTCACCAAAATTTTAAAAAAAAAATTTGTTCAAAAATACAAAATTGGGGGTAACAATAAAAATATAATATTATGGGCTTTTTTTGATAATTAAAAAAAAGAAATAAAAAATATTAAAAAATTATGCCAAAATTACATTGATGAACAATGGAGACGCAAATTTGCATCACCACTTATCATTTCTCCAATATTGGCATTGAAAATGGCACTGGGTTGGAGCCAATTGCCCACGCCAAAATTGGCGTGGGTTGAGCTTGGCCTAAGAATTTGACATTTGTGTATAAGGGTTGTCTATCTGGCACCTTTTATAAAACCACATTTATAACTTTTTAATGTATGTTATTATAATAACGAATTGATTCTAATATAATATATTTTGTTATAGTATTTGTCATTAACACTGATAGTTCTGAATAGTATGGTTACAATATTTTAAATAAAAAGTTTAATGTAAATCAATTAGTAGTTATAAGATCATAAGTAAAATGTCTATCAAACTTAAAGCAATTCATACATGCGTGTATATATATATGTATGTATGTATATATTATGGTGCTTATAATTTCCATTTATTAAAAAAAATATGAAAATACTATAGCTTTGAATATGAGAATTCTTATCGAAATTACTTTATATGTGCCCAAGCAGCCCAGACTTTACAACCAGGCTAGTTGCAATTGTGCCGCTATGGGAGTCGTTGATGCTAGAGAATCCAACACTACTAGTGGAGCCTTGTGTTAGTCGGTAATAAGTCTGAGGCATTGAAAGTTTTCTATTGACACGGTTTTGGAGGTGGTTTGAAAGGGTTTTAGGGGGCTATCAAGGAGGCTCTTTTCCCTTTTGCTTGTATATTGCCCACTAAGAGAGAGAGAGGAGCAAAGAGAGAAAGTGATGGAATTTACTTTAATGCAAAGATTTTTAATAGGATTATTTTCATAAATAGCTGTCTGAATTATAAATTTCCATTCAAGTTAACTTTTATTTATTTGAAACCAGTTATTATACCCCTTGATATATAGAAAATCATTCTATATTCCCTTTCTATTCAATTACAAATAGAAAAGGCATTTTAAATGATTTTATATATATTAAAGAGGCATTTTATAAGATTTCAAACAAATATGGGCCAACTTAAATGGAGATTTATAATTTAATAGCTATTTATAAAAATAATTCCTTTATTAAAGTTTTATGAAATTCAAATTTCGTTAAAATCATAAATAGATATACACGTAAGGGATATTTTGAATGATTTTCTATATATTGAGAAATACAGTAACTGATTTTGAACAAATAAAGCCAATGTAAATAGAGGTTTATAGTTTAGGAACTATTTATAAAAATAATACTTTTTTACATTACTTTTACCTTGAAATTATGTCAATAATGTTATTTTGACTCTTGAGTTCTAAAATGCATCAGTTTTGTGCCCCTAAGAATCCAACTTTTATTTTTCAAAAAGAAATGAAAATATTCTAAGTTTTAAAAAGAATCTAACTTTTATTTTTCAAAAAGAAGTGAGTGTGTGTGTGTGGCTTCTAACTTTTATTTTTCAAAAAGAAATGAAAATATTCTAAGTTTTAAATCTGGGAGTTTCTACCCAAATACCTTCTAATGTGCTCAAACAACCTTAAACCCTAGACTAGTTGCAACCGTGCCGCCATGGGAGTCGTCGATGCTAGAAAAGACAATGCTGCCAGTGGTGCTTTGTGACTGAGAAGCCTAGGAGCAATGAAGAATCTTTGGGTGATGGAAGTTTTCTCCTTGCATGGATCTTCTTCTCTTCTCATTAAATCTTTAACACTTATCACGATGAGGTTAGAGATAGTAGTGATTAGGGTTTTGAAAGAGTTCTGGAGTAAGAATGAGAAAGGAGCAGATAAAAAGAAGGTATTATCAGAGAGGATTTTAATGCAAAAAACAAATGAGGTTTTATTCTATTTTATTTTTACCCCTAAATTATGCTATAATTTTTCCCAAGTTTCAAAACTCATCGCTTATGTATCTTTGGATTACATTCAGTTAACAAATAAAGTCCACTGATCCATTTCTAACAGCTTTTGGACTTTATTTAGAGGTGGCTATAATTTCTAAGGAGTTGTTTAGAGGAAGTTTTGTAGATGTATTTTTTGAGATATAGGTATTGGAAATCAACTAAGTTTTAATGATTTGTATTTAAGGTAAAAAGTTTTAGAAAAAAAAAAAATTTTAGAACGCGTGAAAAACATTGGAAACCATTTGGAAACCAGTTTTCCATAACAAATATGATTTGGAATCCAATCGCCAAAACATCTCTATACATTCCCTCGGGCTAAGTAAGGGCAGAGTTGTAATTAGATTTTGCATGATTAATAGCATGTCAAAAAACTCTATTTACCTTATAAAGATAATAATAACAATAAGATGTCAGACAACTTTACCAACAAAGACTCACCTTCAATGGAATGACATGATCCTATTTTAACAGGTTTAGGATTTTAAACGAGTTAATAATACAAGGATGCTACTCTTTAATAATGTTAGAATCAATTAGACAATAAAAATAAAACTTTGTTTAGTTGGCAAATAGCATTTTTTGGTCCAGTTCTATCAATATTTTTGATATATACATATACACACATGAATGTATGTATAACATAACAAGCTATGATGTCAACGGAGGAGGATTAGCAAATACTATTAGTAATGAAATATAGAGAATAGATTAACATAGATTGAAATCATGGAATTGGTACGTTAGATTTCAAAATCAAGGGGTTGGCGTGTACAGTTTAACCAAGACAAACTAAAATACGATGTCGATGATCACTTATATCGTCGATTGATAAAACCTAACTGCCCACAAAAGAGCCAATTGGGGGGCGGTTTCAAATGGTTGAACTGACCGAGTTCTTTCTAATAACAGTTTTTCATCCACTTCCTTTAGCGTGATTTTTTTTAGGATTAATTTTATATTTTTTTTCCTAAACAATATACTCTTTTTCATTCTGCATAGTAGATTTTCAAAATCACTTATTATGCTTCCTAAATTATACAAAATCATTCAAATGGACTCTTTTACCAACTTCTGTCTATAAATTTAATAGAATTACTGATATTACATAAATACAAAATTAATTAAATATATTTTGAAATATATTAATAAATAAATAAATAAAATTTTAAAAAGCTAAAAAAAAAAACTATCATCAAATAAAAACTATCCAGAATCCTTTTTTAACAGGAATAAAATAACAATGGAACTCCTAAAATGAATTTTCTCCAAAAACAAACAATACCCAGAGTCCAAACCGCATATAAGAGTAGGAAAAGAGTAGTTATAAATTTGAAATTGAAAACAAAATCCAAAACTTTCTAGCCTAAAAGTCAAAATCTTGACCGAAAATAGATGATATCCTCCAAAACAAGAATACCCAAAACCAGAAAAATCCTTCTCACTACTTACAACTACAAGACATATATGCATATATATATATAAGCATATATAATAGTACCCGAAGTATAAATTCTGTGGAAACAGTGGAGTCAAGGCCAACATGGGAGATTATCTAGGGCTCGGACATCCTGAGGGCCCGAGGCATTCAGTTGAGGAAGGTGAAGTAGGTCCTGAAATTGAGATTGATGAATTAGCCCACCAAGTTCCGTCTGCTCCCGGGGCTTCCCCACTCGTCGGGGATGTGCCATTTGGGAAAGTATACCCTGTCGTTTATGGGCTGAATTCTCAGCATTGTGAATGCGCTCAGGATGCTTATCAGAGCAGCCACCCTAATGTCACTCAGCGTCACCATTTTTAGAGAGAAAGTAGAGAGAGAGGAAGAACGCAAGAGACAAGGAGAAATTTTTTTTTTTTTGTTTTTATTTTTAGTTTTTTAAATTTTTATTTGATTTGTTAATTAATATTTTTTAATAATAAATATTTATACCTTATAATATATTTAATTAATTTGGTATTTATAATAAAAATGTTAATTTAAATGATTTTATGTATTTTAAAAAACATAATTAACGATTTTGAAAGTGTGACGTTTAAAATAAAAAAGATTACATAATTTAAAGGATAAATATAAAATTAATCTTCTTTTTTCTTTTTTTTTGAAATACCAACTGCTGCCTCTTTGTCCCTCTTCTTCTCATTTTCTCGCCCTTTTCTCTCACTCGTTGGACTGCCTAATCACACAATGGTTGGGAATGTTGATGCAAAGACAACGCTTTTCTTTTTTTTTTTTTTTTAAGGACTACATGAAAATAACGTTAGTAAGGATACATTTGAGTAATAAAAGATAAAAAACACACACAAATCTAAACTGAAGAGATCGATTCACTTAAGAAATATTTGGTAAACACATTATATTTTAATTGTATTTGAATAAAATTTATTTTTTAAATGTTGTATTTGGTTGAAAAGTATTTGTTTTATATTCAAATAAATTTGTATTTGGATGAAAAGTATTTTAAAGTTGAAAAGTTGATGTGATTGATAAAAGTAAAGATAAATAATGAAATTAAAAAATTGATATAATTATTTTAAAAATATTTTAAATAATAATTGTTTTCGTAACACTATTATAAATTTTGTGTTTGGTGTAAAATTGTATTACATTTGAGTAAAATTAAAATGAATTTTTTTTTTCCAAACATCACCTTAATAACGTAATTGGTGAATGGTAACAAAATCAAGCAGAGTCTAACGCACAAGGGGCAAAAATATTGCTGCATCATGCAGATAGAACGTCGACAATTTATCACAAAAGCTAAAGTGAATCTTAACGTGTATATAAATAATAGGAGAACTCACATAACCAAACTTATAATTGTATGAGTGCATATGAAAATCCATAGCATTAAAATGCATGTCCTTTCAAAAGAATTCTACTGTCATGAATTTTCACAGGGCCTATCTTTCTTTTCTCCCAACCGGGTAGTTCCTATGTGCTCTAGCAACTGCCAAGCTTCGGGTCAGTCCACACGGCTGCTGCTGCTGCTGCTGCTGCTACTTGCAGACGACCTCTTACCGCCGTACTTCTGAAAATTTTCAAATCGTCATGTTGTCAATTTTCAAGTGCCAAAATAATTAAGAGAGAGAAATGGAGGTAAAACCAATCAGAAGTATACAACGTATACGAAGATCACCTGTTTCCCAATGTTGAACGGAACATATTTGTACTTGATCATGTGTGCGATTTGGCGCCTCATTGTGAGAACAAAGAGGACAATCCAATAACAAAGTAGAATGGGCCAAAATACAGGAACATCAAACATGGAAAAAAAGGTCATGACAAATGCTACGCAGAAAGCCTTCGTGAACGAGTACCTGGAACCATGCAACAAAATGATAATATCGTCTTTAGAATGCTCGTGAAAGGAAAAAGCCTATGTACGGGAAGAAAACGCTCCTACTGGTTTGAAAGAAGTTCATCCACACATCGCTATTAATACATCCAACTGACCGAAACTAATTCAAAAACTGCATAACACCAAAAGTTAAATTCCAAGAAAATAACAGAATCCCTTCCACGGGCCACAACTAAATTGACCAGGTATCGAACATTCTTCTAACATAAAAATCGGGTTAGACAGTCTCATTTTTTTTTTCTGAGAAATTCCACAGTCCGTTCAACAGTAAAAGTACTTCTGGGATTCACATTGGAAAGCAATGCCATTTATAATATAAAATTGATGTTAAATACATTGTAGACTGGGGACGGTAGCTCATCTTAGGATGAAAAACCCATTAGATTACGTTCAAATATCAGCAGACTAGGCAGCTCTTCTGCGTCATCTAAATAACTAGCAGTTTGTCAGAGCAAAACAAATAATTAGCATTTCGAGTACTTAGGACACTCATTGTGGATAATCTGTTGGCCACAGGGCACACCTAGCATCCTAGAAATTGGCAGATTCTGAGCGCAAAGGCAAGTCCCAAATCTGGGGTAGTAATAACTGAAAGCATGTTGAAAATACCAGGCAAAAAAATTTTTTTTTTAATTGATAGTCGTCTTGATGGATCAAACTATGTAGAAGAGTTATAATTAGTGATTGGGGTCTGGAAAATTTCAAATCACACAGACACACCCTCCTCATTTTAAAAGGATTGAAGCTAATACTTGTTTGGCAAATTCTGAAAGTGTTGAAATATAGCACTTCCGTAAAACGGCACTGTCCCAGATGCCATTAGTTCAGAAAACTGCGTCACCCCAAGCTCAGTCGCATTTCAACAGTGGAAAAAAAGGGGAGAGAGAGAGAGAAATCAAACAGTGATCCACCAAAAAAAAGGAAGGGCAGAAATTTGGAACCAGTTATAGGAAAGAATAGCCGCCACAAATCAATCAGCACAATCAACGTAGCCTAAGATCTGGTTTCTCATTCTGAACAAGAACCGAGTATTTGGAAATAGTGGTCATAATCCGAACTTCTAAACATTATTGAGAAATTTGGAAAGCCAAATTGGACAGAAACATTATTCAAGCCATTTACTGACGTTCTATACTACCATTGCAGTAGTTCTACAACTATAAATTCCAGCCCTAAGAATAGTGTCTAGGCCCCCATATTTCTTGAAGATCTCAAAGTATAGCATATTTAAGTTTAGTGCTATACTTGTGGCCCTTTTCCTTTCATCGCTGCTTATACACTCTTATCCGCAGGTGACAAAAATGTTCCACGGTCAAGCATCAATTTAAAAGAATAAGGGAAAAAAAAAACTCAAATAAAATGAAACCTTAACAGAATCTACAAGCCATAGAGCCTCAAACAATACACAGACAAGATGAATCACAGAAAAGTTTGAAAGTCTAAGCATCAACACTTAAGTAATACAAGGGAAAAATATCTGTAGTTACCAGAACTTAAACTCAGGAAGTCGACGAATGAACGGCTTAAACTCGTCGGAACCCTTCGTAGGCAGCAAAGGCCCATCTGAAGCTTCAATCTCCGGATCAACCAATGGTGACAAAAACCCAATTAACAGATTCAGCAGATAGATCCCCAGCCCATAAGAAACTATGTAAAAGCCCTGAACATAGTAGACCCGCACAGCATAAATCACCAACAAGACAAGGGTTCCAATCCATCTATACAACGAGTAGGGCGTACTCTTGTCCAAATAATACTGAAAGATCTTCGACGCGTCGTTCACCCATTGGCTCACTGGTGCTGCCGCTGCTGCCACGGCACCACTATCACCCCCAATTCCCTCCATTCAATTTCGAGGTTTCACAACCTGCCAACAATTCTTTCTAAGATTCAATCAAGTCTGCTAAGCACATGTTGTCTCCGTCACCGGGCATTAGGCGAAACAAACCCGGAATAGGAAAACATTAAATCTTACAAAAAAAGCCCTAAATTTTACAATACTGCAATAAAAATGCTGGACTCAGAAAAACTTGGAGTTTTACACAGATTGTTGGAACTCAATTAAAACAACAAATCTCAGCAAAATTCAATGAACTACTCCATTTTCGACGAAAATTAAGTCAAAACAGCAAAAATCAAATTAACCCCAGAATTTTATTCGTTTATACAGTTAGGGTTTTGCACGGAATCAGAAAAGATCCTCTAAAACACAAAGGGGCAATCGAGAAGCAGATCTAGAGCTAATAAACTCTCGAAAACAAAGAAACCCAGATTCACAGTGGAAGAAATTGATCTGAATCTTTCGAGTTTTGACAGGAAAATCACGTGATTCGATTCAAACATGAAATGCGATACAAGTAAAACCAATTAAAAAGAGGCAAAAAAAGGAGAGAGAAAGACCCAGATCCAAAATCAAATTAAAAAGCGAGAACAGGAGCTATATATATGTAGAGAGAGAGAGAGAGAGAGAGAGGAAGAGGGAGAAAGAGTAAGGGAAAGAAAGCTGACCTGTGAAGACCGATGAGCTTAGAGAGAGAGAGAGAGAGAGAGCAGAGCAGAGCAAAATCTGGAGGAGGGAAATAGTTTGAAGAAGGCGAGAAGCAAGCGGATCTCTATGGGTTTGGGCTTTTCATTTTTTTTTTTTTCCCCAAAATCCGTTAAATATTTGGCATTTTTTTAAATTTTTTGTAATAAATATTATTTTTTTTGAAGGTGCAATAAATATTTTTTTTGTGTGTGTACATTTTTAAGAAATATTTTAGTTGACAATTAGATAGTGGGATCTTTTTTTCTTTTTATTTTTGCCGGGTGGAAAAGCAATATAAGGAGATGTGATCGAGCTCTTGAGGATATACCGTCGAAGGACGACCTGGTAATTTTAAAAGGGTACCCTTTTTTGTCTTTTTGTTTTTCTAAGGGTGTCAATTTGTTAATTTGAAAATAAAAATTTTAGGGATGTTTGGCAAAACTTATTATATTTTGATTATATTTAAATAAAATTTATTTTTTAAATATTATATTTAGTTGAAAAGTATTTGTTTTGCATTTGAATAAAATGTATATTTAGATTAAAAGTATTTTAGAGTTAAAAAGTTGATGTGATTGATAAAAGTAAAGATAAATAGTGAAATTGAAAAGTTGATGTGATTGTTTTAAAAAACTTTTAAATAGTAATTGTTTTCGTAACACTGTTAAAAAAATTGTATTTGAATATAAAATTTACATTTAATGTAAATTAACATTGCGTTTGAATAAAATTAAAATGTAATTTTTTTTACCAAACATCACCTTAGTCAACATGCTAATTTAGGGGCAAGTATACCAAAACTAAAATGAGAAAAGTAATATGATTGAAAAGTAAAATGGATATTTTTAAAAATACCTCTTAAACTACGTCATTAATCTTAATTTGTCTCCCAACTTGAAAATGTATCACTCACACTCTTCAAACATTGTAACGTTAGCAAAGACCTACCTTCTATCAATTACGGTTAGTTTTTATACCAATTTTGTTGATGTGACCATAATTAAATAATTTGTTGGAGAATGAATGGTCACTGCTTCTCTTTAAAGAAAGAGAGAAAAAAAATGAAGAAAATGATTTTTTATTTAAAAAAAATATAAAATGAAAATGATCTCAATATAATATTTGTTTATTTAATATTTTAAAACCATTTTGAAAATACCATTTTTAATTATGTTTTTTTTTTCTTTTGAAAACAAAAATTTTTTTTTCAATTTTTTGTTTTCATTTTCTCCTTTCCTCTCCTCTCTCTCTTTCTCTCTCCCTCTCCATCTGTCTACCTGCACAGCATCGGTGATGACAATTATATCTGATGATGACCTTGATCTCCAGTGAAAAGAGACGACCACGGACTAGTGACCACGACGACAGTCCCCTCACGACGATGACCACCTGCTCATAATCCAAATCTCGCAAAGACGACCGTAGTAACAGCACCCGATTCTGACATAAGGACGACGATCAAAGACTGGCAATGACTACGATAGCCTCTTCGTGATGATGACCATAGCCTTGTGACCCAAACCCCACAAAGGCAACGCTCAAGAAACCCATAAAAACGACCTCTATCTCCGACGACGACAAAGACCATTAGGTAGTGAGTTTGCAGGTCGTCGTTGGTGTTAGAATTTCATGTCATTGGAGTTGTCACCGCAATACATTTGTTTCAGAACAACAATGCCACCGTCGTCATCATCGCTCTAGGTTGCTGTCATCGTCGCCACCTAAGGTTCAGACCATCAACGTCTTCCACCCTTATCCCTCATTGCAAAACACACTACCAAAGGTTTTTTTTTTAATTATGACTAATAATTTATTTTTTGTTATTTTTTTAAATTAAACATAAATGTTTTTTCATAAAATACTCACTTATTAAATGGGTTTTTAAAAATATAACCGAACATAATTTCATTTTTATGTTTATCAGAATATATACTCAGAATACATAATTAAACACAGTTTCAGAAATGATTTCAGTATAATTTTTAAAACATTCTCATTTTTAATTTTTTTATTAATAGAAAACATTTCAAAAATAATACCAACTCCACCGAATAATTTTGAGACAAAGAAAAGCCAAGATTAGTGTTGTGTGGGATGATTTTTCTGAAATAGTACTTCAAGAATGGTTGTCATGATGGGTAGGTATCCTCATCTTTGGCAAATCCCAACTATGGTAAAAGCTTTCATCTTTATTTTGGGTAACGTGGAATTAAAGTGGATAGTTTGTATTAAGTTTTGTAGAATAATAATAATTTAAACCAATTAAGTTTTGGACATTAAATTTCTAAATGTTGTTTATGTCATCTAATTAGTAAATAATTTGAGTTAGGTAATATGGATGTGTGGTTTTGGTCATTTAATGAACAATATTCTGTACTTTTGTATTTGGAGAAAACTTTGGAAGGATGAAAAGAGGGACTACTAATGAAAACAAAAGTTACTTTTTAAAAACAAAAATGAAAGCAAGACTTAAATTTATTTATTGAATGGTTGGCAAGTGAGGGAGGTCGTAGACTTATGGTAGTGAAGTTAATATGTTGTAGGATTATCGTCATAATCTTGATAGAAGGAAGAACGCATAAACATAGTTGTAAAATGTTTTTTTTTTTTAATTATTTTTTCTACTTGTATTGCTCTATATTTGTCTAATTCTACTTGATTGTGATGGTTAATTTATTATATGTTCTTTTTTTTTTTAGGATTTAAAAGTACTACGATAAAAGAAATAGTATTTAATGAATTCTTATATATGTTTTTTTATTTTAATTTTTTTATTTGACATTTATGGATCCAAATTCATCATACATCACTTTGAGGATTCATAATCAGGGAGTTATGATGAAGGTTGGTGGCATGTGTAGTTACAGGGCTAGATCTATTTCATATATTGACAACTGTGATGTTGATAATATGTCTCTTCCAAAACTAGATTCCATTGGGAATGAGAGGCGTGGTTATTTTGTAAGAGCTATGTATTATTGCAAAGTTCCAGGAGTAGACTACTCGGTGTGTTGCAAGACTGACCAATAGGTAATACAGTGTATTCTTCAAGCTCTTATGCAGACCAGGTTAGTTGATGTTTATTGTGATCATCATGGTAGCATGCATATGTTGGGAAGCCAAGCCGTGGGTGTAAAATATGAGCAAAGTCATCATAATGCAGTTGATGAGCAATAAGTCTTGGGTGTAATAGGTGAAGACGGTGAACCCAAAG
This sequence comes from Antiaris toxicaria, assembly GCA_035233585.1. Lineage (NCBI taxonomy): Eukaryota > Viridiplantae > Streptophyta > Magnoliopsida > Rosales > Moraceae > Antiaris > Antiaris toxicaria. Next base: position 43,424,412 of record CP141158.1, on the reverse strand, counting down.
AGGAAGTTGAAGACAACAGCGAAGCCGAGTCGGATGAATTCCTTCCACGAAATCAAGTTGCTGACTATGAACAATTGGATGATGATATAGTTATTGAAGATGATATGGAAAAGGACTTGGACGATTTAACAAAAAGGAAGAGAAAAAGACCTATGATTAGTGATGATAAAGACGATGTTATAGTTGAGGATTCTGAAGATAATGACGAGTATGGGAAGAGATTTCCTTATGATTCATCTAATGAAGATGAAGAAATAAAACATATGGATGAGGATTGTACAAGGCTATCCTGAAGAGCTCCTATTAAGAATGTGCTTCCAAGGTTTCCTGCCTCTAGGAAAGAGACAGACTTAAATGATCCAAAACTCGAGTTAGGGTTAAGAGTGACTTAAATGGCCCGCTACCAACCTTTTGAACAAAATTCAAAATGATCACATTTTTGGATGTTTCCAGAACCAAAGCATATAGGGCAAAGAGTCTGGCTTTGAGGACGATAGCGGGTCGTATGATTAGCAATATGCAGTTTTATGGGACTATGTTGAGGAGATTATGTTAAACAATCCCGGTTCAACGATTAAGATTTTAACAGAAGAAGGTCCTGGTGGTGTGCGAAAGTTCAAAAGGATATATTCATTTATATATGTTATGGGGGACGCAAAAAAGAGTTCAATGTTGGCTGCAGACCTGCAATTGGCCTTAATGGGTGCCACGTGAAGGGTCCACATCCAGGGCGAATGTTGAGAGCAATTGGCATAGATGCGAACAACTCGATGTTTCTAATTGCATTTGCTATTGTGGAGGCAGAGACCAAATGTAACTGGAGTCGGTTTTTAGAAATTTTAAGAGATGATGTCAATATTAATAATTCCAATCATTGAACTTTCATATTTGACAAGCAAAAAGGCTAATTGAAGCTTTAAATGGTTTATAGGGCAATGGTGAACCTGAAGCAGAACCAGGCATTGTGCTCGGCATTTAGAGAAGAACTTTATAAAGGTTTTCAAGGGGCAATCACTCAAAGGAGAAAATGAAGAATGCAACCAGAGCCCTCACAATACCAGAGTTCAATGCAGAAAGGACCGCTGTTAGACATGAAGATGTAAAAACATATTAGTGGTTGATGGAAAAGGGTCTGGTTCGTTGGAGCAAATCTCATTTTAGAATCGCACCCCACCGTGGCATTTTACTTAACAATCGACATGAAAGTTTTGATGGAACAGCTGCCATTCTAACAACAAGGGAAAGACCAATTCTAGGTTGTCTTGAGAGGGTTCAAATGTACCTCCTTAAGAGGTTTAGCAAGCAGCGTGTTGCAGTAGAAAGATGGCATAGGGAACTTGGGGATAGAATAGCTAACATTTTGGAGAATAACAAGAATGAAAGTGCAAGGAATGTTCCTATTCGGGCTGGCCAAGGAAAGTACCAAGTTACCAACATGAAAGGCATCTACTCAGTTGATGTGAAGGCAAAAATATGCTCATGCCGGAAGTAGGATATCTCCTGCATTCTATGTGCTCATGCAATTGGTTGCATTTGGCATCAACATGAGGATCCAGTCAATTACGTGAGCCACTGGTATAAGAGAGAGGTATATTTGATGACTTGAGCAAAGCAAATTTTCCTAATATATTTGATGACTTAAGCAAAGCAAATTTTCCCCATTAGGAATCAAGAAAATTGGCCAGATAGTGGCAAGAAACCAATGAGCAAGCCTGACAACAGAAAACAACCTAGACTTCATAAGAAACTTCGAAGGCTCGAGCATGATGAGGTTGTTCCACCAAAAGGAACAAAGATGAAAAAAATTGGTGTCAGCATGAAATGTGAAAGTTGTGGGAAAAATGGACATAATAGTAGAACTTGTATTAGAAGGAAGCATGTAAACAAAGTAAGAAATCAAGCATGTTAATGTTAATTTATTATTATTGACACTATTTTAAGCAATAGCTTTTTTTTTTCTTTCTTTCTTTCAAAAAAGCTAGCCAAGGAAAATTGTTGTGGCAACACCATTAGTCCAAGCCAAATCCATCGTCACTCCACAAGTTGCTTCATAAGTTGTTCCAACACAACTACGCATGGAAGATTCATGTGTCAGTTGTCAATTACATAAGCTTCCAAAGGAAAACTTTTTTTTTTTTTTTTTAATTATTATTCACCCTTAAATTCGTAAACACTTTGTTTATGTTTTTTTTTGTTCCCACTATCATGATCTTGTAGAGGAGTCCGTGATTGAAACAAACTGCGAGGAAGATGGGGACCACTAGAAGGGGAAAGATGCTTTGCTTTTCAAGTCCGTAGCATATTAGAAGATATGGTTCCTCTGAGAAATTGTCTGCAACTTTTTTTCAACTTTTTTTTTTTAATCCATTATTCGCATTTGCTATTAATTATAGTTAGCATTAACATCTTTTGGGTAATGTTTATGATAATGTGATTATTTGACTTATTGAACGACTTATGGATGGATGTTTTGAAAACATAGGTGTTCTTGTGGTAGAAATCCTCAATTCCATTTTAGCAAAACAGTTGTTGCACGGATTAAGGAGGCTAGCTTTGATTTAATATCATTGATGATTGGCCCCTTTTCTTCTTTTTTTTTTTTGCCTCTCCCTCTGAATGGCTGCTTTGGCTTCATTAACTATAAGTTGAGTAATTCACGAGCAAGCCAATGCTCGGGGATTTTATAATTTGTTATATTATATAGAGTGTTATATGTGTTGTATTAAATTATATTATAATATGATTATATAATTATAAAATATTATGTAGTTATAAATGTTATAAAATATTTATAATTATAGATGTTGATATTAAAAAATATTCATATTTGTAATGGTATTACAATATGTTATAATTTATTATATTATGTGATTGAAGATGTATAAAATTTAAGTTATGTTGTATGTGTTACATTAGATTATATTATAATACGATTATATAATTATAAAATATTATATAATTACAGATGTTATAAACTATTTATAATTATAAATGCTGGTATTACAAAATATTTACATAATTACAGATGTTAAGATTATACGTTATAATTTTTATTTGTCTTTCTTTCACTGTTCCTTATCATTGTAATGGAAATTATAGTTATTTTAAAAAATTTTATAAGTTTAGTGTAAAAATATTTATATTGATTGTAAATAAATTAATTATCTGATTAGTTTTTATTTTGTCAAGAGTTCTAGTATTCTTACTTCAACACTGAAATAATAAAATATATTATTATTTCTATTAGTGTTTTTTTTTAAATATATTTTAAAAACCCAATATGCCAAAAAAAATGAAACCCTAATAAACCAGGAGGGCAAAAGCGGTAAAACACCACACCGAGACAAAAATGGGAATTCATAGTGCAAATAACAGTAAAAAATACTTCTTCAAAAACCCAATATGCCCCCTAATAAAAAAATAACCTAAATAAAATAAGAGAATAAAAATGACAAAACACCACATCAATGGTAAAAATGAAATTTTACTATACAAATAACAGTAAAAATGAGCTTCTTTTTAGTTATACAGCAAAAATCCATTATGCCAAAAAAAAAAAAAAAAGAAACCCAAATAAAATAAGAGGTCAAAAACGATAAAACACAGGACAAAAATGAAAATTTACTGTATAAATAACAGCAACTTTGGCCTTCCATTTAGTTATCATAAATAAAGTGTAGATGAGAAAAGTACCAATTACAATTTTATGGACATGTTTTACCGATATATGTTTAATATGCACCAGGGCTTAACGTTTATACTCGTTTGAGGCTACTTATCATTCATGAAACTTTGTTGATGATAATAATCACAAGGCGATAAAATTTGTAACGACTTAAAAACTTTAAAGATCCTTCAGATTAAAAAAAAAATTGCAAGGGAAAAAAATAGAGTTGGAAATTATCACAAAATAGAAAGCAAAAACTTATATACCTTAACCAAAGAGAAACAAAACCAAAAGTGATTTCTTAATAAAAAAAATTAAAAATTACATTGCATTAAAAAACCAAAAACTAAATTTGTGACACATTTACACTAATAAAACCAATCCTGTTTTATTATCCAATTAATTAAAAAAAAAAAGCATCATCACATATGAGAACAGCTCACACGTGTATCAAATCTTGTTCCTAAGCTCGAATAATTAAAAAGAAAAACAAAGCAACTAAACAAATCAAAACAACTCTCAAATGCCAAATCTTCTTCCTAAAGTTATAGATCTCATCATCTTTTTTTTCAGGTTTCCTTCTCTCACAGTTGTAATTTCAGTTTCTTTCAAACAAAACTTTGCTTAAATCTTCTCAATTTCATCTTTAACATGGCTTGAGCTAGTACTTTCCATGTAAAGGTACCCAACTCAAATAGGGCACCTTTGATGCAAAAGAATAAGACTAAGGGTTCGTTTGGTGAACGTATTGCATTTGCATTGCGTTTGAATGCAATGCATTGAATGCAATTTGTATTTAGAGGAAAAGTATTAGCATTGCATTTGAATGCAATGTGTGTTTGGGGAAAAAGTATTTAAATTGTATTTTAATAATAAATATGTGATGTGATGGATAAAAGTAGAAAGAAAAAAAGGAGAGAGAGGGAATATATGATGTAATTAATAAAAATAATAGAAAAAGTGAAATAATAAATAGTGATTGTGTTAGATTTAAAATGTGATGTGATTGATATTTGAATGAAATGTTTTTATATTTGGGGGAAAATTACATTGCATTTAAATGTAATGCTAAAAAAATGCTAGTACCAAACGTGTACTAAAGCTACAAAACCCTTCAAACAGTCAAAGAACAACAAGCAATGGAGAGCAAATGGCTGGTTTTGCCTACCTTGAGGTCTGATATGGAGGGAAGGCCTTTTTATGATCCTGTAAATTTTGTAAGTTCCCTCTCTTCTTGCCCACGTCAGAAGAATTGGCATAAAAACTAACGACAATTGACGAAAGGAGAATCTTTACTATCGGAGCAATGTTTAAGGGGTGTGAGTGGCACATTTTCAAGTTTGGGAGGGAAATTGAGATTTGTGACATAGTTTAGGGGTCATTTTAAAAAATAATCCTAAAAAAAATAAGGAGATAGATCATTGATTCACTTTTTAGTGTTTATTTGTTTATTAGATAGTGTAAAGGACAACAATTTCATTCATTTTATTATGTAATTACTAAAATATCCTTTTAAAAATCATTAGTATAGGAAAACCTATTAAGAGTATATAAGTAAATTTTGTATTTATTCCTTTTGATAAGAAATTAATACCAAAAAGATGTAAGTGTTGCATTTTCTTTCTTCATTCTCTATATTATATGGAATCCATCAAATACTCATTCTTCATTTTGTAAGTAAACATATGATTAATGAGAAGAATGGTATAATTTCTCTTTGATACAAAATAAACATGCCCAAAAGATATGCTATAGATATTAACTCTAATATCAACTTTTTGAGTACAAATCATGTGTCATATTTTTATTAATAAATATTATAAATTGATGTAGTTGTACTTTTAAATATTTATTAATTAAAAATGATAATTCACATGCTACATAAATTAGTATTCAAAAATTAAGATTGAAATTGGTGTTCATAAAGTTAAAGGGAATCATTTGATAATCTATTTGGCTATAAAAGATTCAGGGCCAGTTTTAGGATTTTTTTAATTAATTTCATAAGTATTTCATAAACTGTACATCCTTATTTATTTTGTCTCATGAATTTACAAAACTATTCAAAAGATCCCTTCATGTATATAGAAAACCATTTAAAATGTCTTCTTAATTCATTTTCGTTTATATGCATAATGGATTTGCTAACATGACATTAATTGTGATTTCAAAATGTCTCCCCCCTCCCCCGAGCTATTATCTTGTATCAACTTACTCCTCAATTTTTTAAAGCGGTTATTTATTTTGCTTTTTGAATTTTCAAAACGTTCAAAAACACCCTCTTATATATATATATATGTATGTATATATATATAAATATATTTAAAAAAATGAACTTTCAAAATGCTCCAAATCTATCGACCGTTTCCATGAATATACCTAACGGTGTGGCATTAATTAAAATTTCAAAATGCCTCCAAACTATATTTTATGTCAACTTGCCCCTAATTTTGTAAAAGTGGTTTTTGCATCCTTTCAACGAAATAAAACTGTTCAAAACACTCATTTCAATTTAAATCTATCAATAAACTAAATAAATTGCTAACGTGATATGTTCAAAATGGATTAATAAAAAGAATGATTTGGTAAAGTTGTCTTGAATAAATTCTAAATTTATCTTTTAAATCCTAATTAAAAATGCAAAAAATTTATATAACCGTACTTTCAAGTTTTTAAATAATATTCAGTTTGAAATTTTTTGTTTATTTTAAATCCTATTAAGTTGTATCTATATAGATCTTATAAAATCAACAAGGAGAATATCATATATCATTTTTCATATATATATATATATTTATATGCATATACACACATAAGCGTTTTTTGTCCGTTAAAGAAAATTTATGAGACTTGATTTTAAAACATATAGAAGGATTTAGAAAAGTGATGTTGAAATTGGTTAACTTAAAAAAAAAAAAAAAAAGACAAAAACTTTATAAAAAAATGCATTTCTAATTGTTGTCCCAAACGAGCCCTTACTTTTACAAAGTACGCTACCTTTGGTCTACATAAAACATACGTCATGTGTTAGAAGCGTGGAGCAACTATGTATTTATTCTTTGTTGTTACATTTTTTTAGGAAAAAAAAAAACCTCATATGGGGGAGGATTATAACCTTTATTTTGGAGTTTTTTTTTTTTAATAAAGGTTATTGAGGATAGAAATCAATAGGTGCACTGGGATATTACAATTAGGTTGGCACCTTTTCAATACCCTTTTCATTTATTTATCTCCAACATCTTATTAAAAGTAAGAAAGCATAACAAAACCTCCAATCCAACACAACACAAACTAGCCAAAAAAGGCAAACCAACTAAAATGTAAATGCAAACGAAAAACAAAACAAAGTATAATCTGGTGCCAGAAGATATAGCCGAAACTACATCTTTGAAAATCAGAATTTATGATAGATCCTATTAAAAACCTTGCTAATAAAACCTAATAGGAAAAACTTAGGAAGAGAAAAAGAGTGTCTACACTTGCTATGTAACAATCCCAAAGGAAAAATGAAATAACATTAGCAAAACCTATTCTATAGTCTACTACTAATATCATCTGCAATAAAGGAGGAAATAAAATCAGGTGTCGATCATCACCAAGTAGTGGAAACAATAGTCGGAACATGAGCCACCAAATAATCTGCAACTTTGTTGCCTTCTCGATAAATGTATGAGACAACAAACTCCATCTGAGAAATATAATTTAAACAACAAAGCCAAGTTGGGTGCCAACGTCAAGTAACTTTGCAAGACCTAAAATGAAGAAGTGGCACAATATAAGTTGAATCACTTTCCAACCACAATTTCCTCCAATGAAAAATCCAAGCATACTCAACGACAAAAATGGCAGCAACTAACTCTACTTTAAAATCAAAACCAATGCCAAGGGAAATAACAAAACAACCCTTGACAAAGCCTTTATAGTTTCGAAAAACAACTACACAACCTACAAGACTTGGAGCACAAAAAACAGAACCATATGTATTGACCTTAATCCAATCAAGGTAAGGAGGATGTCAAATAACCTCAACAGTACGGGGAGCTTTAGAAGGATGACCAAAAGCTTGAAGTTTTCTAAGACACGTTAATTTTTGAACATAGATTCTCATAGTGCCTAAACTAAAGGAGTTAGCTTTTCTAGCAAACTACCAAATCATAGACAAAGCATCCGCAAAAAAAGAGTTCTATTATCAAAGGTAGCACAATTTCAAAAGTACTAAATCACCCAAAAAACAGAGACAATGGTAGACTACCAAAGATTATGCAACTACGAACTAAAAGATACATTCATAGCATTTTTCTAAAGATCCAAAATTGAACCATTAATCATGATACGATGACTAAAAGTTGAAGCCACCACATCCCAACGACCAACAACAAAAGGACAAGCAAGAAATAAATATTGCATATTCTCCTCAGCAGAGCAACATAACGTGTCTTTCTAATAATACCCCCAACCTATCAAAAGGGTATTACCTAAACAAAAAGGTATTATCAGAAAACCTTTTAGTAATACGCCAGAATACCATATGGTAATCCGTCGGAATACCTTTTGGAATTCCCATGGAAGGAATACCTTTCAGTAATCCACTAGAATACTTTTTAGTGTAATCTTTCTGGTAATCCATCAAAATACCGTTTTATAATATACTAAAATACCATTTGATAATCCATCGGAATATTTTTTTTGGTAATCTATCTAAATACCAAATTTGATAATCCACCCGAATACTATTTGATAATCTACTGAAACATCGTTTAATATTTTACCAGATTTTTAATACTTTTTTAGTATTAAGTTATTTCAAATATTTTTCAAATTTATTATTTCAAAAATATTATTTATCATATTATTTTCTCACCAAATAATCACAAAATTAAAAAAAATTAACACATCAATTTAATAATTAAAATACTTAAAAAATTACATCACAAAAACTAAAATAATACAAAAAATAAAACATCTAAAAATAAACAAATCTAAAAAAAAAAAGCACAAACACATGATGACGGGAGATTCCGGTGGCCAGCCAAACAACAAGACCATGGCTGCTTCACATGGAAGAGATCGTAGCTAAATCACGAGCAGCATTTTCAGATCACAATCGGAGGCGAAGTGGAAATTCCAGGGCCAACTAAACCAAAATGATAAGAAGATCATGACGGCCTTATAAGGAATAAATTGCGACCAAATCGGAGCAACGTTTGTAGATCGAGACAGGAGGCTCATGAGTTACATTTCACAAACATAGGAGAGCTTCAATTGGGATCACAAATGGCGATGTGGTAGCGCGACGGCTCACAAGAGATTGTGAAGGCTCATGAATCATCGAATGAACTCATGGCAGTTGCAAAACCGCCTAGCTTGTAAGGACAGCAATCTCTAGCAAGTTTATGGAGGATCTCGGTAATCTTCAGTAGTGGTAACTCTTGCAACCAGAACACGATGGCTATGATCGACTAAGAGGTAAATAGAGGATGAGAAAGGGGCGGAGGGAGAAGGAGAAAAAGGGGTGATGGAATTAGAAGAAAGACGAGAAAGAGAGATATTATGAGGGGAGAGAGCGGGGAGAGAGAGAAAGAGAGGAATATCTTTGTTATTGTACAAAAAATTCAAATTAAAAGTTAAATTAAAATATTAAAAAAGGGGCAAAAATCCAAATCAATATTTTAGGGGGGCCAAAAATCTGAATTAAGTACATTAAATGGGCTATTTTTGAGGTTTTCTTGAGGAAGGCCCACTCAATCTTAAAGCCTAACGAGCTTAAATTTGGGCTCAATGACCAGTTAATTTGGTGTGATTGGATTTTCCTTTGTTGTCTTGAGATAAGGATGACAATTTAGGTCACAATATAAAAGTATAAAAGCATGAACTAAAAATCCACACTATAAAACAGATGTAGATTTTCTATAAATAGATTTAGATTAATAATAAGTTGGTATGATTAATTTGATTAACAAACAAGTTATATTCGAATTGACCTAACGAATCCATATTAATTGGGCAATGGATTCTAGTAAGGGATAAGGATAGAGACATGCCCCCTACATTTTTCAAAATTTATTTTTTATCTTCTAAATTCTAAAAAATCTAATGTTTCCCTGTAGTTTTTCCCTCTCATAACAAAATGTTTCCCAAATTTATCCCTTGTTTGCCATCTCAAAATTTTTTTAATTACTACATTTACATAATTTTTTAAAAAAATCTCCAATTTCACTTTAAATTTTGATTTTCGAGTACTTTTTTTTTATTTTCATGTATTTGTATCTAAAATATAATATCTCAAATAAATTAAAATCAATTATACAATTATATAATTTCACAATTTTTTTGAACTCTAAAGAAGATAAATTAAATAATATTACAAACTTAGTTCACTTTAAAATATATATTTAAATAAATTATGATGATAAAAGATTTAGCATTATAATTTTGATTCAAATTTTTATTTAATTCACGTCTCAGACCTAGTTGTTGTCTACATTGTTATTAGAAGTAAGATGACCACTTTGTAAGGTTCCAACCCCAGGTTCAATATATTTTTTTTGTCTTTTTCCCTAAATTTTATTGTTCACTTTTTCAAAAAGTTTAAATTTTGGAAGTCTATAATCTTCTCATTTAAATTGAAATGTGATGGTTTTTTTTTTTAAATTGCATAAAATTTCAATAGAAACGAAACAAAATTCATACTATTATTTTTTTTTTTCAAACACATAGCAAATTATTACATTTTTTCACTCAAAATAGTTTATTTTCGCCAAATACAAATTCCAAAACTGAAACATCTTCAACCTTCAAAACAAAGACTCCAGTCATCCCCCAAACAAGCCCTTAACTTTCAACAAAAATTAAAGAAAAAAATAGAAGAAAAATAAAAGAAACAAGTGTGAAGCTTTGGTGGACCCTTTTGCACTTAGATGTTGATTTTTTAGCGTTGGATCATTCTCCATGAAAAGGAAAAAGTTGTTGCCTTACAATATAATTTCCCTCAAATTAATATCTAAGGAAAAAAAAAAAAAAAAAAAACAAGTCTTGCAGAATTCTAGTGAATTGGAATTTCCCTCAAGTTTATTTGGTTCGTAAATTTAATTTTGAGATGAAAATTATTCTTATAATAAAATGAGAAGTCATTTTATTTGGTTTTGAAATGAGGCGTAGATGTTTGATCAAACTATAGTTTAAAATGCAAAAATTTTGTAAATAATATTTTGATAGATATTTAAAACATTCTTTTGAAAAATAGTTTTCTAACATTTTTAATAGGGTATGGATCTAAATTGATCCTTTCTTCGTTATGAACACAATGAGACAAAAAAAATATCATCTTAATTAAAGATGAATAAATAGTAATGACATTTTAAAACTTGAAGCAGCGATGAATATTTTAATATTAAAATTCTACTGAAGTATTTAACATTGATGTCCCCTGAACTTGTTGTCCTTTATCAACTTGCTCTAAAAATTTTTAATTTTGACAATTTACCTCCTAAATCTGTTAAATTGTTACAATGTATTATTTTTAGTTAATTTTATATTAAATTAAAGATTTAAAATTTGAACATTTATATTATGATTTGTACTATAATATTTGAAAATTTATGGAAGAAAATGAGATTTTCTATTGGTACATAATTTTCTATAACTAATTTAATGGGATAATAAAAGATACATTGTAATAATTTATTAAATTCAGGAAAGTAAATAAAATTACAAATTTAGGTGACAAATTTGAAGACATTAATACCATAACAGGTAACCAAACACCTTTTTGAATTTATTTTTAAAACCAGTTAATAAACACACGCTTCGACAGGCAAAAGGAAAAAATTGCGTGATCATTGAATGACTCATCATACGGCGTGACAAGGTAGCCCATTGGCAGGCCCAAACCCAAAAAAACAAAATTACTATGGAATTGTGATCCGTGCTTTTAATTTAGAAATTTAAAGAATAAGTTGTAAAAAAAAAAAAGTTTGCATAGATAAAAATTAATAAAATGTTTATTTTTTAAATTATATTTGTATTATATTTAAATATAATCTAATTTTTATTTACACGTAAAAATTTTATATTTAAATACAATACTTTTTTACAGTATTTTAAACATATTTATTATTTTTGAATATTTTTTTAAAATCTATTTATATTATATTTTCTCTTTATCTCATTTTTTTATTTATTTTTATCAATTACGTCAACTTTTCAACTCTAAAATATAATTTATATATATTTTATTTAAAAACACATAATAAATATAAAATAAATACTTTTTATCTAAATATAAAATATATTTAATATATTAAATTCAAACATAATACAAATATAATATATTTATTAAATGTCTTAAGATAATCCAACACTAAAGGGGCATTTGCTAAACACATTACATTTTGATTATATTTGAATAAAATTTGTTTTTTGAATGTTGTATTTGGTTGAAAAATATTGTATTTGAATGAAACATGTGTTTGGATGAAAAGTATTTTAAACATGAAAAGTTGATGTGATTGGTAAAAATAAAGATAAATAGTAGAGTTAAGAAGTTGATGTAATTGTTTTAAAAAAATTTTAAATAATAATTATTTTCATAACACTGTTAAAAAATTTATATTTAGTATAAAATTATGTTGTATTTGAGTAAAATTAAAACTTTTTTTTTTTTCCAAACGACACCTGATATTTTAAAAATTAGTCGGCAAACGTATATTTTGTATGTTAGAAATAGATTTGAAAAAATATATATGAGATGATGAAGGATCCCATCAAATGAGGCATGACAGGACTGCCGGCAAACCACGGAGTCATCGTAAAGCAGCAGCGATATGTGCTAAAGAGTAAGTTGATGAGATTAATAAAACTTACGAATCAAAGTGCGTGTTTGGTTTTGTTTCCAAAACAGATTTCACGATTCCAAAATCGATTTCAAAATCGGTGTCAAACTGTATTTGGTTTGTATTGTTTTTGAAAACAGATTTCAAAACGAATCCAAAATCTTCTTTGCTCCCAACGTAAAATTGAAAACGACTAAAAGTCGTTTTCTCTGATTTCATTTTTCTCATTTCTCCCATTTCTCTGATTTAATTATTATGGTTAATTAAGATTTAATTAATATAATAATTACTTAAATATTATAGTTATTAATTTTTAATTCATTTTTCAATTAAAAAATTTTATTAATTTTTAATTTTTGGTATTCATAATAATTTTTTTAAATCAAACATAAATATGTTTTTATATAAAATGATTGGTTTTCAAAAATATAATCAAATACAGTTTCACTTTTTTGTTTCTCAAAACATACATTCAGAAAATAAAACCAAACACAATTTCAGAAATTGTTTTCAAAACGATCTCAAATTCAGAGAATTTAAAAATATAACAGATTTAAAAAACACTACCAAAGTATCTCCTCCACCAAATGTTGAGTTATTTTAGACTTGACGTTACCTTGTTTCGTCTATCAATTCATGTAAACCACATAGACCTTCAAATCAAAGTTAAGGCTTTGTCATCCGTTCAAGTGAGTTCACATCCACTGGCATGAACTTCACATACGACATTAGTGAAGGACGTGGCCAAATTCTTGCCATGCAAACCTTGGAGCGTTTGGTTGGCAATTGATGACGTGGCAATCAACCGCCAAACAAATAATAACCATATGTACAACTCCATTTTAATTAAATAATACCCAAATAAACATATTTGAATATAATTTTAAAAACATATTTTATATTTAAATAAAAAATATTTAAATTATATTTTAGAGTTGAAAAATTGATGTGATTAATAAAAATAGATAAAAAAATTATAGAAAGGAAGAGTATAATATGAATGAAAAATTTGAAATCCTAATAAATAATTGTTTTCGAAAAACAAACGAATTGTAATTTTTTTCGTAATACTATTAAAAATTATTGTATTTGAATACAAAATTTTTATGTTTAGATGAAAATTACATTATATTTAAATGTAATATAAATATAAAATTGATACCAAATGCACCATGAGACTGCCTAATAATAATGAATAAGTTTATCTGCATAGAATTATTCACATAACTACTTATGTAAGAGATAAATGAATTAAAATGGCTCCATTTCAACGTATCAACATAAGCTTGACATGTTAAGAAATAAAAACAATAAGATACAGCATCATTATTAATGATGAGTGAGCTTTAAACTCGTGAGTTGATTATTTTTAAATTAATATTTTGTTGATTTTTCAGATATTTTTATTAGTTTAATATGTTTCATGTCTTAATTTGTAAGTTTGGTTAAAACATTTTATTTTAGCATAATTTAAATGTTTTGGAGAGGAAAATCAATGTGAAAAAAGGAGTTTTAGAGAATACAGATTGAAGCAATGGTCCAAATGGGTGAAGTTGCAACTCCAAAAGGGAAGAATTGAAGAGCTTTGATCGAGTGCTTGAGGCCACAGCTCAAGGATTTGAGGCTATGGCACTACAATTTTAAAGGGAGAAAAGCCCCACTTGAGCCGTGGCTCAAACCCATAAAGCCATGGCTTTGCGATTTTGTAAATAAAGAAAAACCTACTCAAGTTGAGGCTCAAATTTATAAGGCCGCGACTTCACAATTTTGTAAATGAAGAAAAACCTTAGTTGAGCCATCGCTCAAATCTGTGGGCTGTGACTCTGGTACACGACACTAGTTGTGGCCACAGTTTCAACTCCGAATTTCAAGAAATAAAAAATTTGAATTCTGAAGAAAGTTTCCAGTTTTGCCCCTTTGAGTTCAAGCCTATAAATAGCCTTTTTAGGGTTTAAGAAAAGGGTCCTTGACCAGAGAATATGGAGGAGAAAAACAACAAATTGCGGAGAAGAAAGCAGTGCTTTTAGATCAAAATCTCAACATTGAATTCATCTCCAATACTAGTTTTCCTTTTCTTTCCTTTCTTCATGTTTAAGAGAATTGTTAGGATGTTTTATTTTGCAATTATGACTAAGTTTCTTTTCTAAGGCTACGATATAACCAAATGATGATTATTAATATTTTCCCACTTTAAATTAATTAATGTTTATTCTAGTATATGTTGAGTGTTTTAATTATACTTAATGTTTGTGATTTTCTAGCCAACAATTGCATGATTTAGAGATTCGGTTTGATATTGAGAGGAGATAATTGAGTTTATCATAATTAGAATATCATGAATTTTCATAGGATAGAGATATACCTCTGAGGCTTGTGCAGAATGAATTTCTTGTGTTTAATGAATTTTAATGGATTGAAATTATCACAAAGATGTAGGGGATTTACTTACTAAGATCAATTGTTAAGTCTTAAGAAAAATTAATGATTATTTTAGAGAAATTTGCTAACACCACAGGAATAAGCATTGATTAATTAGTTTTGGGGGATGTGGCATTATTCATTTCGATGAAATCGAAAACCCTAGGTTTTAGTCATATTGGTTCATCATTGTTTAATTTGCATTCTGTTTAAATTCCTGCTTTACTTTAGTTTTTAAAACCAATTAAATAGATCAAACTCAATACATTTATTGAATAGATCATAGATCATGTTTAATGTAATTTATATATAAGCATATAAGGGACACTACATGTTGAGAGCACAACATGCTTTAATGCCATAGTTTATGTTTAATAATATGTTTTGTATTTATTAAAAAATTAATTTTTTTTTCATTTTTCTTTTAAAAATCGTTATTTTCTATTTGTTTCATTTTTTTTTTTTGCTTATTCATAATTTTTATTGTTGGGTTTAGTTACGACACAAGCACACTAATTAAAGATTTTACGTACATTAAAATGGAATGTAATATTAATAACTAAACATAACACAACTCGATAAATTTAGTTAATGAATGCAAACAATGCTCAACACAAAATATAAATAGACTCAAAATAAATAATCAGATCGGACCGAATTGACCTGTTTAATATCTCTCTAATTGGACATAAAGCCCATTACTTCATTAAATTGATAATTTAAAAACAATTGAAGCGTGATACTGCCTTAACTAGGCCATTTAAAAATAATTTCAATCTTTTTATTGAACTCAAGTTTAAGATGAGTAATTTCAAAGCCACTAATTTACATCCTTGATAGTAATAAATTAGTAAATTTATGAAATAATTCTTCATCAACAAGTTGCGAGATATTTTTCGTTTTCTGAATGAATTCGCGAGATATTTGAACTATTTGTCAGCGGACAACACCACATGGGTTTTCACTAATCTTTCTTTCTTCTCTGGCTTTTTGGTTCTCTCTCTCTCTCTCTCTCTCTCATCCGAACAAAGTCGTCATGAATATGCTCTAGCGACATCATTTTTCTAGATTTTAATGATAAGATCTGAAAATGATCTTTTAAAAAATTACTCTTTTTTTTTTTAATAATCGACTATATTTATAATTTAAAAGTAATAAAATTTGAATTTTATATTCTATAATAAAATCTGATATAAGATTAGATTTTATTTATAATCATTTTAAATTATCACGTAATTGTTGTCCTACAAATTAAATTACGTGACAATAACGAGCTTCTTTTCCTTATCTATCTTTATCTATCTTTCTCTCTATCTTTTTTTTTTTTTTAATGTTTGGATAATCACTTTGTTCTTTCCGCCTTCCAATCCCATTGAAAACCTCTTGTTTATACTCGGCTCAAGTCTCTCTAATCAAAGCCTTCAAGCCGAGCCTTTTCCCCACAAAACTCACTCTTCTATTTTATATTTTATCTATAACTTACGTATTTTAAATAGTCAAATCACACTTCTACGTTATCAATCGGCCTCTCGCTCGAAAAAATATTATGTGACATTTTCAACATCACGTAACACTTATTATATGATAATTTTTTATTTTTTATTTTATTTTATTTATTTACTCTTCGCATAATTATGTATAACATGTTTTATAATAATAAATCAAATATATTTTTGGAGGGTTTTTGGAGTTTGGACCCACAGACAACATTTGAGACGTGTGTCAATCTCAGTGTCTGTGATATAATGTATATATTTGTATTTATTTATTTTATTTTTGATGATTTTTGTCTCTATGAGATTTGAAATGCGTGAGAATATGATCATGTGATCGTGAGAAAAAGCCCGTGGCCTACCTTGGTTTTGGACGGATGGATAAGACGCCGAGTTCTCACCCTTGGATTGGCCACCCATGAATTGCATCGTCCTTTGCCTCTTTTTATGATATTCTCTCATCATCATGCCTATGTTCAGGGAGCGTTTGGTAAACACATTATATTTTAATTATATTTGAATGAAATTTATTTTTTAAATGTTGTATTTAATTGAAAAGTATTTGTTTTGTATTTGAATGAAATGTGTGCTTGGATGAAAAGTATTTTAGAATTGAAAAGTTGATATGATTGGTAAAAGTAGAGATAAATAGTAAAATTGAAAAATTAATGTGATTGTTTTAAAAATATTTTAAATAGTAATTATTTTCGTAACACTGTTGTAAAATTTGTATTTAAATATAAAATTATATTGTATTTGAGTAAAATTAAAATTAAATATTATCTCCAAATGTCCCCTCACGGTCTATTCCATAAAAGTGACTTAGGGCGTTGTAATTGTCCTTTGGAAAACCATACTCCCGTTATTGTATATAAAAGTAAAAAAAAAAACCCATAATGTCACTGTTATTATTATTTTTAGGATAATTATTCGTTTGACTCTTAGCAAGTGTTTGATGTATTAGCTACATTCAAATGTAATTTTTTTTAGTTTCCATTATTCTCAATTTATTATTATAATTTATAACTAAAATTTTAAAAATTAAAATTTAAATTTTAAGACAAATAAAATAAGTTTAATATTGAATTTTTTAATATATTTCAAGTTTTTATATTTTTTTATTCTAGCAATTCAAAATCATACATTAAACATATAATAATTTAATTCCAATTCAAACTAAAAACTCAAATTCAATCTCATGCACCAAAACATGCTTAATGTTTTGATGAAATTGTGATTTGGTCTCTAAGTTTTTTTTTTTTTGGGTTAAAAACTCACTAAAATTTTAAAATGGTGCAAAATGGTTTTTTTTTTTTAACAAACGTCAAAAATTTAATAGAAAATATCACATGATACATGATTAACTATTTAAAGGCATTTAAACAAAAAAAATTACATTATATATTCATACATGTGCCATACAATTGAATTTGTTCATACCAATTTTTAACATTTTTTTAGAAAAAAGGACTATTTTACACTACTTTAAAGAATTTATGTAGTTTTTAGCCAAAAAAAAATTTTGGGATTAAATCACAATTTTGTTAAAAGCTTAAGGATTAAGCAAATAATTTACCTTTATTTTTAAATAGAGAAAGAGATCATATCAAGACTCCCTGACACATCCCAACTATGTGGCCCATTCTAGAGAAAACCTATTACAAACCATGATCTCAACTAATAATTTACTAAATAAAAAGAAAAATTACATTAAAGTCATTGCATAACTGCCCAAAGGAAGAGAGAAAGAATAGAGCACTTGAAGACCCACAACCACAAATTAATCAGAACAAAAACTTAAAAAGCAATCCATACTCTATGGTCCCACCCTGATGAGAGGATACCTCATTAAACCCTTTGAAGGAAAAAAAACCAAAAGGAAAAATCCTCCAAAGGAAAAAGGGTGCATGGATTGAGCAAAACAAATCTAACTAAATTGAAAATAACTCTTAATTATAGCATGAGAGGAAAAATATGATAGTTATCTAATGTAACATGTACTTGAAAGGGGCCTAACACCAAAAATTTTAACTATCCTAGATGTTTGTTGAAACTGCAAACGAAAGTAGCAAAACAAACTAAAGTACCATTTATAATCGCACTAAACCAGCCAAATTTAATGCAGATTGGCCAGCTCTTGTTTGACATTCTATTTTATTTATTTATTTATTTTTTTTGCAATATTTTGTCTTACAAAAATTATGTTTACTATATAAATTATGAGTTCAAATCTATAATCTAATTTACTTATAATGAGGTTTTCTTCAACCCATACTTGTACTCATAATAATGTTCTTTAAACCAAATTAATATCCTGTCTATGTCTAGAGGGAAATTTTGGAATACAGTAAAGAAGAAATATATAAAAATAAACTAGTGCTGTGTTTTTCATTGCTAGATTTTGTTTGATTTTGACAAAGTTGTAGTGTGTTTCTGTTTATTGTTTTATCTTAGTATGATTGGCATTTACAAACCATTTATGAACTACGATTTCTTTTTAAATATATGTTATATTTGATTCTACGGTAGTATGATGAATTCATAACTAGAATGAGGGGAGATAAAAAAAAGGGATATTTGTAGGACGTGTTTCCTACAAGGTTTTTAAAGAAAATTACGGAAAGTGACTTTATTAGACTACCTTTTTGTCAGCAATTTTATCTAGTATATATGTATTTATTTATATATACATAGATGAATAGCATGCAAATTATTTTTACAAAATGAGTTCAATATTTTGTTTGATGGGAAACCAAATATGCAAATTGACGAAGTTGGTTAATTGGACATTAACCTAAAGTCGACTTGTTGCAAAAATTTTCAAAAATTCATGGACTGCTAGTTTATTAGTTTGAAATATATATATATATTTTAAGGGAGCTTCTATAATAGGGTAAAGTTTTTTATCCCATTCATAGGGTAAGATCTAAAAATTAGAATTTAATCTTAATAAAGGTATATATATACTCAACCACACTACATTAAAACCTAAAACAAAAAGAAAAAGAAAACAAAACTAAAAACTAAAAATTAGAAGAAGGCCGTCGGCCACCATCCAACAAAGTTGCTGTAGAAAGCATTGATAGGGGAGAAGAAGGCGGGGGAAGGGATGGCGACAAAGCCAAAAGTTGTCATTGCCGGAGAAGATGGTGCCAACAACACCTCTACCCTACACTTGTGAGATACAAGTTCCCCTCACCTGCGAGATCCTACCTACGAGATCCACCCACCAATGTGGTCGCCGATTTTTAGGCTCACAAAAGTGGTAGAGTTTGCTATTTTTTGGGCTCAGTCGATTGTCTAGATCTGGTGGATGGAGGTTGCAGGCTGGGTCACCACGATGGGTGGCTTGATCTTGATGGCTCACGAGATTTAGATGTCAATGAGGGGTGAGCAACCTCCGGTGATGAGCAATGAGATGGAGGCCGAGGGGCGAGCAAGGTGAGGGCTTGGCGGCTCATGAATGTTGGCCACTGTAACCTTCAGTAACTCCTTACTCAGCTGTCATGGGTGCCAAGAATTTTGAAAATTTTTTTTTTTATTTTTTGATTTTACATGTAATCTGGTGTAAAAAAACACATTTTGTTTTTATACACCTTTTGAATTTGAGCTCTCTAAAATGATATATCGGCTATAAATGTTTTTACCCTATCAATGGATAAAAAAGCTTACCCTATTGTAGAATCTCAAATACAAAAACTAAAACTGTCTTGGAATTTTGAAATTGGGATATTTTTCTTAGTCCACTAACGAAGTTTTACTATTTCTTATTATTTAAATCTTTGTAGAATCTATGGTTGCAAACATAACATAGTAGTAATTTTATACTCGACTCTACCAAAATGTATAGAGTTCGAATTCTCCTCCTTTAATTTCATTAAAAAAAAACTTTGTAAAATCTCAAATACAAAAAGTAAAACTGTCCCAGAATTTTAAAATTGGGATCTTTTTCTTAGTCCACTCCGCTTTTGAAAAACGAAGTTTTATTATTTCCTGTTATTTAAATCTATAAGTCATTCGGTAAAGGTATTGCGTTCACATTGCGTTTGAGTGTAATGCATTAAAAACATTTTGTATTTCGATAAAAAAGTGTTTGCTTTGTATTTAAATATAATGTGTATTTGGATGAAAAAGTATTTTAATTGTATTTTAAAGTTGAAAAGTTGATGTGATTGATAAAAATAGACAAGAAAAGTGAAATAGAGAAATAATATAATGTAAATGAAAAAATAATATTATTTTCAAAGTATTCTAGAATAGTAAATCCATTTAAGATATTGTTGAAAAGTATTGTATTTGAACACAAAACTTTTACATTTAAATAAAAATAATATTGTGTTTCAATACAATGTAAAGACAATACTATAAACAAATAAACCATTAATATTCCAAAAACAACTCACACATCATTAACACATCGAATAACTTAGTCCCAATTGGTTCCTATACCAACCTTAATTGTTTGAAGTCGTAGGATTATGCACCCTACCCTTATATACAACTTATTCTACAGTAATGTAAACTTCTTTGTATCATCTGTATTCAAGAACAATGTAACCATCATTAATGTATTTTAAATTCATATAAAATTAATTCAATTCACTAATTTTAGCCAACGTATGATCAGTCGACTATTTAAGCCGAGAAGAAAATTTTAATCTTCTATCCTGAAACTCGTTGAAGGCAAACAAGAAACAAGTTAATAGACATTTAATATAATCATATAACTTTATTTATTTTTTGATTTTAAGACGTGAGATTCAAATTTTTTTATCTTATAATGGAGTTATATATAAAATTACCGCTAGATTATATTGACAACCACAATTATATAAATTTATTAGACTTAGGGGTGGATGCATGTTAATTTAATGTAGCCTCCACTTGAAATTTTTCTTTCATTTTGACTCTAAAAACTTTATAGGTAGTGTTTGTTTTAACCATTTTGTGAAATGAAGCAAATTTCATCTAGATGCCCCGTTTGTAAGTGTGTTTGGGCTTTGGACATCTCAAAATTTTCATTTGGATTATCTATTTTTAAATTGGATCTAAATTCCAAAAAACTCAATCTCAAAAAGTTTCTATTTCAATTTTTTAATGACAATTTTGAATAACTATTCAAACATAAATTCAATGTTGGAGTTGTTGCCCTAACACCAATTCGTACCCCGTCACCTCCACCGTTTGCCTACTCTTCTACGTAGTTGAACATTGGAGACGCTGTCTCTGATGTGGTGGCTGTGGTTGGAGGTTCTCAAGTGCTACAGTAGAGTTCAACGTGTCTGTGATCATGGTTTCTCCTCTTATTTATAGCGAGACATATATTTGGACTCCAAATTCTAGGGTCTCTCTAGGGATTTGCTTGGAGTTGTACCATGGATGTGTCAGTTCATCCTTTTGGCGCTAAGTGGTTGTCGCCTAACATTCTACATCTTGTACACTAGCGCAGCAAATTGTCAGGGTTGGACTCGAGATTAGTCATACGTATGTGGGCTGTAGCAATGTCCTTGCCATCGTACATGTTCGAACCTCGACCTCGAGGTGCAAGCGGTGAACATGTATGAAAACAAACAAGTCGTAGGGGAGTCTTTCTCAAACGTGAGGAGATGCCCTTAATTTGTTCGAGCACATTGCTAACATGATCAAAGACAAATACATACTAGACTCGAGCTTGGAGGGTCTCGAGCTTGTATATGGGATTGCAGTGCGTCATCAGGGGTCAACCAAAATCACTTAGAGGTTGAGCTACATCACCTTAGTGATGTGTCAACGGTTATTCTGTGTTGAAGTGTGATGAGCCCGCGGTGTGTTGTTACTTATTGAAAGAAATCGGTCCAATTTTCAATTTTTCTTTTTGCTCAGTAATCTTTTTTTTCATTTGGCTTCGAAGAAATTGAAGATGTGTCTAGAAGATGGTACTTTTCCAGTGATTGGGACTATTTTGTGTTCTGAAACAAGAAAGAAAAATCAAGATAATTGTTTGTTTATATAGAGCTATGGACAGACGGAAGTGCCAAAATTTTTCTCAGATATAAATTTAAAAATATACAAAGTACAAAAATCCTAACCTTCAAAGGGAGAAATAAATAATTCTGGAATTCCTAAATAAGGAGTAATGAAATTAAAAAATAATAATAATAAAAACATTCAACATATTCGGAGATGATTTGAGGACAACACGTTGGAAATTGCGATATAATGGGCGTTTGACGCATGAACGTGGTGTTTCTATCTAATGATACATTGGTATCGCTGCGAAAATGAATTATATTTAAATATAATATAATTTTTATCTAAATATAAAAATTTTATATTTAAATATAATCTTTTTTAATAGTATTACGAAAATAATTATTATTTTTTTGTTTTTTAAAATAATTACATCAACTTTTTAATTATAACTTTTTTTCTTTACTTTAACGAATCATATCAACTTTTCAATTCTAAAATACAATTCAAATACTAAATAAATACTTTTTAACTAAATACAACACTAAAAAAATGAATTAAATTCAAACATAATTAAAACGCAATGCGTTTACCAAACAACTCATAACATGTCATGTGCATAAAACATCGTTAACATTAATAAAATATATACAATGCTATATTTGGATCAACTCTTCAATTTAAATATAAATTAATGTTAATTTGGTTACGTAAAATTTTGTAATTTTGAATACCACCTTATTTGAACGGGGCATTTATTCACTTTACATTTTATTACTTTTTTTATATTTATTTTAATTAATCACATTAAATATTCTCAATTTTTTTTCTTATTAATATTTATTGAAATAACTATTCAAATATAAATAATCCAAAGACATAGAATAACATGATTAAAAAGAGATACCCAAATACATAATGGAATATATTCATTCAATTATAATACAATATCAAACACAATAAATATCCAATTATACTGTAAAAGATAAAGTTAATAATAAATTTTTGATGTGAAAAAACTAAAAATAAATATAATATTGAAAGTAAAAAAATTATTTAGAACTATAATTATTGAGATAAAATTGGAAAAAAAAAATAATTCCAATAGTTCTAGACCTACTTTTTTTTTTTTTTTTTTTTGCGCGGAAAGTTCTAGACCTACAATCAGTTCAAGAACAAAATGGATGGAATGTAGTCTTATGGTGTCTATGGGTAGGCCATCGGAGTCTTGGCCCTAAATACGAGGTCTTGAGCTAGGTGGGGGGTCTTTTTGATGGTCGTGGTAAATGGCCGATAATTACGAGATTGTGCTTTGTTTTAATACACTTGATGGGGGGAGGCTGTCGTGACATGACATCAACCAGTAATTTTGAGCTTATCATAAAGGAGAAAATTTTTTTTAAAGAAAATATTACATTAAACTAAGAAAAAAAAAACACTAATAACTGTACATATAGCCCTATACGATAAGAGAGATGACCTTTAATAAAGATCGAATCAATGGTGGAATTGAATGATGTTTAAAAAGAAAGGTGTATGTTGAAATCCAATAATGAAAATTTTTTTCGACCAATCTAAAATTGAGCTCGCATATGGTTTTTTTGGAAAGTACCTCTACAATCAGTAGATATTGCCAATCAATTGCGAGCCATAACCTAGTAGCATATAAGTCACTGTACGCACCCCATATAGCTAAAATGCCAAAGGAATAACTATTGCTATAGTAGAGCGGACAACACCAAGCGGGGAAACTGCCTCTATTATTACAATACGAAACAAAACAAATACAATAAGATGGAAAAGTTGATGTCCTTATTACATTTTGAAAACTAAAAACCAAAAACCATGGGAAAATCTCACAGATTTGCCAAAACATATCAAGTCCATCAATGTCAGACGACGAAAAAGAACGTCAAAGACAACACCAAAGCAAAATAACACCAAAAGTGTGAGCTTTGACACCCATACGCTGCCATCGATAATTGGAACCTACTTTATGCGTCGGACTTGCAAACTTGCCTCCCTCCAGTGATCCCCAGTGTTTCATCAAAATCCCACGACGGACGCGTCCTAGATCTATGGAAGAAGAAAGCCATTCTTTTCCCCTCTCCAAGCTCTGTCATCGAAACTGTCCCTTCCTTCGTCATCGAAGTTGGTGACCTCTGTGACCTCCCTTGCAAATTGAGATGGCTGGCTGGCAGGCAGACGAGACGCAGATCACTGACCTCAATCCTCACATGAATGCCTCTCCTTTTCTCTTTTTCTAAGACTGTCCCTTTCTAACCTTTAGGTGGCTAGGGTTTCCTTACTAAAAAATATATATACGAGAAATTAAAGAAATGAAAAACAAATTTTGGTAAATAATTGAAGTAAACAGCAGATTTTTGTAAAATTATTAGAATAAATAAAGTAAATAACAAATTTGCTATTTACCGAGAAAGTAAATTTGCTATTTACTATAAATATTTTAAAAACTTGTTGTTTACTTTAATTATTTACTGAAAACTGCTATTTACTACAATTTCTGAAAAAAAAAAAAGAAATGTATGGATAGCTTGGGGTAGAATACTACATTAAAGTTAATGTTGAGAGCTAAATTGAGAGATAAGCTTTATTTTAGGGGCTTTCTGTGGTAATTTTACACTTTGTTCCATGAAATGGAAAGGATGCAAGTAGGAACAAGTTTGTCTTTTGAAATATGCAAATTAAAAATAACAAGGTCCTTAAGGTTACTTTTTCTTTTTTCTGTCCTCACTTTTCTCTCCTACAAGGAAACTCATAAAATCAAATCATTTTATCCCCAAACATTCCTCTTCATTTTTAGATGTTTCCATTTTCACCTGTCCCAAAATTAATATCTGTCTCGAAACACGACCCTAGACATAGTCCCAAAATTCAACTTTGAAACCTGATCTCAACCCTATTTTCAAAACCCGACCTCATCAAAAAACTTGACCATGGCCTTTCGTCTTGAAATCTAAACAAAATCGTAAGCCCGTAACCTGACCCTTATAAAAATAGCCAATCTTAATTCCCATCTTGAAACCTGACTCCACTCTCGACCTTGACCACTTTGCTGATGTTAGGAATGTCTTAAGTAGGAAAGACATTTTAATGTATTTCATTTATTTTGAACTAGATAATAAAATTATATTTAGAGATTATTCATTATATTGTTGTATGTCCTCATACTATTTACATATTAAAGTAAATATAAGTAAATATGGCTCACTGACTGCTTGTGTTAAACTATTAGAATGTTGTATGCAATGGATTTTTGTATGCAAGAAGATAATATTCTAAAGTAAGCAGTCTAAATTATGGTCCATAATCTTTGGGGTTAAACCGAGCATCTAACTCATGTTAAGACTATTATGTTGTCTAAAGCCATTTAGAGGACGGTTTGTGTTGATTGTCCGGAGCTTTGATCTGAGTAGAGACATAGATGTGTTGCTTAGTGGTGACATATTAGACTGGGACTAAAGTGTAATTGATCTGCGTAATATGCATGAGCGGATCATGTCACTTTTGACGTTCATTATGTAATAACCTTAATCCTGAGTAGATGAATCACTTTATGTATATGACTTATGTATTTTGATATTCCAATGGCTAAAGTGTCTCAAGGTAGTAGCTTATAGACTGGTTCGTTGGGTATATGACTTATATAAGATGGAGGGTTTGTTTATAGATAACAGAATCATAGCTTTAATAAGGAGTTAAGAGTATCCTCTTAAAGGCATTATACTGGATGTGAAAATGGACAAGGTCTTGGGTCGTCTGTTAGGCGGATGACTTCTTATTCACACATGGTGAATAATTATTTTCTTATTCAGTAGTATAATGGAACTTTAAGATAGCTTGATGAGTAGGCTGAACGGACTTTGACCTAAGGCTAGTCATAGATATCATATGAGGGTTTTGCATACATGACAAGGTCATTAGACAATAGCTTGTCACAGGCTTTCGTAATACGGTATATAATTGATAGTTCAGTTTTAGATTTATAGTGGTGTGATTCTAAAATTAGTGATCATGTGATTGAGTTGTTTAGTACAGAACGATGATCAGATGGACTCACGGGAGCCCGATTATATATGTTCAAGTGATCCCTCTACTAGCTCCACATAATTTCTTAACGGATGGCAAATTAATTAGAGTGTATTTGTTGGCTTGTTGTCTTGCATTTGGTGAAGAAAAAGTTCAGATCACCCTTCTATAGGGTGTAGGCGTTTATTCTCAATCTGCTGGAATGACAAAATTATAATTTTGTATAATTTAATAAAAAGGATAAATAATATTTATTTTTGGATGATAATATTTGATTTCAAATTAATTGTATTTGAAACCTAATCCTGGTCCCATTCCTGAAACCTAACCCTGACCCCCTTTTTAAAACCCATCCCGTATTTCAAAACATAATTCTAAACCTCGTACCTAAACTTGACTCTACTTTGTAATATGGATAGATCCTCGTTCCGGTTTCAGAACTTGATCACTATTTCAAAATCTGATTTTGATCTCAAAACCCAACTCTGTCTCATATTTGAAAGTCCAACTCTTGTCTTGACCCTGGTCCTTCACTATTGAACTTGATCGTTGTTTGAATTCAATACACCAAAAATGTATCGTATTACAAAACTATGGTCTTACCAATTTGAAATAGGGATCACACTATTTTTATGCAATACTATGGTCATGCCTTCTTTTTTTATCACGTGACAATCATATTATTGTTACGTAATAGTCATGTCATCACCATGTGAACACCGTATGATTTTTTATTTTTTATTTTTTCTTTGTTTGTCTATTTTTATAACTAGTTTTTTTTGGGGAAAAAAAAGTTCATGTGCCCAAGAAACGTACTTTGCACGTGTAAAATAGCAACACGAATAAATGAGAAAAAAAGGAAAAAAAGAAAAAAGAAAAATACATATAGAAAGATGATAAAGGGGAAGGACAAATTGAAAAAGTGCAGGTGGGAGAGAGAGTGTGAGTGAGAGTGTGGGGTTCATGTCAATTGTCATGGTCATGCGCGGCCGCACCATTGTTGCTCTGGTCGGCTCTGGACTCTAAAACATTACCCATGTGGCTGAGACAGGCTCACCCACTCACACGATACAAACAACCAAAGTAGCTGCTCAGCAAATCAAACACCCAAGCTCGACTTCTTAAACTACATCAATTTTTTTTAATATTTTTTTATTAGATGCCCTTTTCACTTTTTTCCTCCACATTCCACTTTTTCCTCCTTTTAACTCCTCCTCCTCCTCTTCTTCTTGTTCCTCACTTCTTCTTCTTCTTCTTCTTCTCTCTCTCTCTCTCTCTCTCTCTCTCATACTCTAAAATCCACAAATTGAAAGTCTTGTTTGATTTTCTCATCTCTGCTTTCGATTCCGCCCATGTTAATAGGTAAATCTCATCTGGGCTTTTTTGTTTTGTTTTGTTCTTGTTCATATCATGGGAAATTATAAATTCTTGCTTGTTTACATATGAGAAACATCGAATTTCTGTTTATTTGTCGTTAGCTTGCCATTCTTACCTCAGATCTTATCTTCCGTGGAACTGCAATTTCAGGGCCTGTCTGAGGAGATATATATTTATATCGTTTAATATAGTTTTTTTTTTTTTGGAGTTGTGAAAGAGGGGGGAAAAAACATAGGAGTGTTGTTATAGGTTTAGGGGGTTTACCATGTCTGATAATGTTGCACAGTCATGTAATGGTAGTGAAGGAGTGAGCAAACAAGCGGTCCGTACTCACCGCTCTGTTTGGATGGCTCACTGGATGGGCAGCACAAGCTGTAAGCCAACAGCTAAGCAGGCTTGTAGTCGGTTATCGATCTCGGTAGAGTCCCGAGAAGGCGGTCGTGTTGCGAAGCCACAGCAACACCTGATCAAGAATGATTCTGAGTGTGACAAGGGGTTGAGTGAAATGGCTGAAACTAAGAGGGTAAAAGTCATGGATGAGAGTGTGATAGCCGGGTCGGAGAGGTTACAAAGTCCGTTTCCAATGTTCAACCTCCTTCAGCGAAAGGGGGATGGGGTTTCGCCTAGGAAGGACGAGCAAGTGTGCAGTTCTCATACCGAGCGTGATCGGGAAAACCATGTTGTTTCTCTTAGAGGAAGTGAACCAAGAGATAACTTTCTTAAGCCTGAAGGTATTTTTGAGTGTCCAGAGGAGGGGATCGTTGAAAGTAACAGCTTAGCTATGACAAAGTCATTTAAGGATGATTTTGTGGCATCGAGTTCTAAAATCATGCCGTATGGATTTAACCTTGGAAAAGGAAAGACTCCGGTTCTATCCATGTGTAAACAGGAAGAAACTAGTAGATCAAACTCCGTTCTAGAATCCGGAGAACGAACAACAAATGCTGTTAATCACAGTAAGGTCCATGAGAAAGCTGGCAATGACCTGTTCGGAAGATCTAGGAACCCGTTTGTGAGGCCGAATGAGTGGGCTTTATTGCCCGATGATCCGTCAACTTGCAGAAGTCAGCAGCCTGAATTTGTCTCTAAGCAATGCCACAAGAAACAAGATCACAAAGGTATTGGACTGTTCCTAAGCAAGAACCGCCCCATCGAGGTGACAAAATCAGAAAAAATGTATCGGGAATGTTTTTCGGTTCCAAGTCTGCCGTGTTCTGAGCATGATGTGGAGGCCCCGAGACATTGCACCACTGTGGACTCCATGGAAGAGTCATCTAGAGGTCCTAAAAGGTTTTCCACGACTCATCATTTTCTGGTCACAAAAAGGGCGGCTTTTGATTTGAGTGAAGGAAGTCAAATGTTGAAGGAGTCTATGGTATCGGCTAAAATGAAAGAAAAAGCCTCTCCTGAGCTCTTTCATGTTGATCGGCACATTGGTTTCCCAATTAGGACTGGAGTGAAGCTGACACTTCTAGGAAGCTCCACGGCTAGCGAAGAAGAAGAAGAAAAAGATGCTGGAGAGTTGCAGACTTCTTCAGTTATTTTAAAGAACGAATCGTCAGCAGAAACTAATACCATGGACTTGAACACGTTTCGGAAGAATCACGTTTCTGGTATATAAACTTTAAACGTTTTTCATTTTTGTATTCTTCCAGGTTTATTTGTAAACGAATTGTCAGCTGAAAGTGTATGCTTTTTTTTTTTTTTCCTTCCGGGTTTATTTGTAAACGAATTGTCATCTGAAATTGTATTTTTTTTTTTCTTCCCGGTTTATTTGTAATCTTTTGTACTAAGGGATCTACCTCTTTGTTGCAGGTGTGGTTTCTTCCTCATCAAATAAGGTAAATATTTTAGCTCTTCTGATCCTTTCATATGGCATATTTCTTCAACAAGGACAAGTTCGATGGTTTAGCTATTTTTTTTGAGGCATTTTTAGTTGATTTTTCTCTGGTAGGGGTTGCTGCATTTCTTCAACGCACATGCTTCTGTATTTTCAGTCCTGACTACCCACGAAATGACTTAGTTGGTATTAGTTATTATATTAGTTACTAGACATATATTCTCCTCTCTTAATTCAAATTTCCACTCCTCGTCTTTGTCATGCTTCGTCGCCTTTTATCATTGCTTATTATTTTTACTATTACTTTTACTTGAAAATTCATTGCCCGTCCCCTGTGCTGGAAACAGGCAGGCTGTTTCCGAGAGAGAGCTGTTATAACATATTCAACATTTTCAAACTTTCTGGACACAGTGACGCACAACTTAAAGAGATTGCTTGTACATGTACAAACCGCTCTGCAAAAGTCCATTTATTTAATTTAATTGTTGTAAACCTAAAGCACCATACATCATAATTAAAAGGTTGGCATGTAATTGTAATGGTTCTCTGGCCATTTCAAATGTCAATGCTTGAATTTACGAGTAATTTGGGATTCTAATCTTAGAATCTGTAAGGTCTGGTTGACAAACATATTAAGTTGCCGTATATGGCGTTCATCTAATTGGGAAACTTTTACAAATTATGCATTTTGCAGTACATCGAGTTGGAGCAGCGGTCCCCTATATCTCATGCTGCGTTGGATCTAGCTAGAGAAATTGGAGGAAGACCTCCGAAAACAAGGTTACCTGATATAAACCAAGAGCCTAAAAATCTTGCAGCTTACGCAAGTTCTGCAGACACAAGCACATCAAAAACCCAGAGTTTGGATGCAGAGAACTTCCTTTCCAATGCCGAACCACCCACAAATTTAAAGTCCACTGCATGCTTTGTTCATTATCTAGAGCCAGAGTTAAGCAGCAGATGGGTCAAGCGTCTTAAGTTGAGTCCTACATCTGCTCGTGGTACTCAAAGCTCAAAAATGGGAGAGGACTATTCTCATGAAAAGGCCAACAATTTCTTCGGTAAAATTATGAACTGCAGCTTAACCAGTTCAGAGCCTGTTACGGGTCGATCTCATGTTAAAGATCAGGTGGCATCAAATCAGAGAACGAACTTGTGGAATGGCAAGTCCTCATCTAGTGAATCTACGAGGCAAAATCGAAAAGTTTTACTGTCGCATCCTTGGATTCAGAGGTTACGCCATAATCCAGTTTCCTCTCCCCTTGAGAAGTCCAAACCAGTAGAAATTTCAAAAGCTCAAGGTTCAAAGGCAGCAGTGGACAAGTTCAAAAACAAGCATTTTCCAAGCCTTGCTGCTATGGCACTGATGGGGAAGGCCATGGGGGAATTCCGTTCTTGCCAGTTCAGGAAAAAGGGGTCTTCTGTGGTTTGGAGTTCCTAAAGAGTTTGAGAGACACTCTGCAATCGATGGGAAAATCACAGTTCTAACTGGTTGATGCTGGCTTTACGGCAGTAAACAACGCTTTGATCATTCATAAGATATCATTCTGCAGAAGTCAAAGCTATATAAATCCTGAGTGTTGCATAGGTATGCATCTTGCCTGTACATATTTTTGCATGTTAAAAGTAAGTTGTTTTCTAGATCGGGGCAGTGGAGTTCTGCAAGGATTTCCCCACCCCTTTTTTTTTTCCTTTGGTTGAATGTGATGACCATCTAAACTACTTCCCTATTAGTTGATAAATTTGAAAGCATTCTGTCATGCTGCAGATGTATGTGAAATTCTAAATATACGCATGTATATACATATATATGTATGTATGTGTTGTGCCTCGCTGTGTTCTTTGCCAAAAGGCATGACTCTTCACAATTGCTTGCAACTATATGTTGGAGAATATGATTATCGTATATGGCTGAAGTCGTTGGCAGAAGAACCGTTCATATGAATGAAGACCCCAATGGCCTCGAGGGAAATGGTTTGGAGATGTCGAATTTTCGATTGGCTGGAAATACAGAGGAAGTTTTAGAGAATAATGGCGGCAAACTTTTGAAAGAATATTCTTCTCCCCGCAACAGAGATGCGTTTGTTTTCACCGTGTGTTCTATGCAATGGTTCCTTGTGTTTCTAACAAGTATGGTCAGTATCACTTTTTCAGCTGTTCGGTTCCAAAATTTTGCAAACACTCCTTTGGTCAATATATCGGATTTGATTTTACCTTATTAGTTTGATTAAATTCGTACTTTTTAAGGTTTCTAAAAGGTTTGTGTGAATTAGCAGATCATATTTCTCAATGTTCAAACTCTGCACAATGCGTTTGTGTACAAATATCTACATGTATAAAGCATTTTGCTAGCGTTTTTACTCTTTTTTTTTTTTCAATCGAAGTCGTGACACTGCTACCTTACCATAACTAGTGTCCTTCCTACGCTTTCCCATTCTTTCAATACCTTTCTTTATAGAGGATTTTTTTAGTAGGTTATAGAAAATATCCCACAGGTTGTGTTATTTTGAATTGTCAGATCTTCATGTTATGTGAATTTTACACACGTTTTTATTTGATACGATTTTGATCAGATATGATGTTTATTGGTGAGATTTTATAGAAAGCTCCTTTTGTTCATATATTTATTCTTTTCATTTTGATGGTTTGTCTGTAATTATGGTGATATCTTTGTTTTCTTTTATTTGGGTTTTGATGTATTTAAGTTTGTTAATTATATTAATGGAGGTGGTTTCCCAACCTTCCGTATTGGTTGTTTGTACTCTATATTTGAATCTTGACGGTGTTTTAGTCCTACTAGAGTTTGATCAATTAGAAGATTTCATTGATTGTCGGGATTTTGTCAAATAAAGCCTTATATGTGCTCAATTTTAGTGTGCTGAGGTATGTTCTTGTTATCGGATTTTAGGCATATGTTTTTTTTCTTTGAGCGTTGTCAGAATTTATTTATGAATCCGTTCTCATGAAAGGATTTTGTCTCATGGATTGCAAGGTCATTTGTTTCGTATGGTATATTTGCATCTCCTTAGTGAGTTTAGTGAAAATTAGGCTTATTAGAGATATTTACACGTGATAGCTCACAATCTGATATGATGTTTCATAGAGAAGTCAACCTACCAATCACCACACTAGAGGACTAGCCATGACTAGATGAGCACTCATATAATAAAAGTTTTTATTTATTTTTATTTTATTTTTCAATGCACCCGTATATAAGTTTTAGGCAAAGTTTATGCGGTCCAAACTTGAGCCTACGGTCGTTATCTCAGCTCATGTCCATGAGAAGATTTTGAGCCATTCCTTGAACCATACTTCAAATTTGCCTTTTTGCAATGTCAAGCTTCCTTTTTTTTTTTTGGGGGGTGTTGTTGCGATGTTAAGCTTCGTGATAAAGACAGACCATGGCTAATCCATTATTTCTCAATTACGAATTTTTTAAGTTAAAACAATTAGGAGTTTGCGCAATCAGTATCAAGTCTGCTCCACAAAATATCCTTAATGATTGACGTTATAGCCTCTCTATGCATAGCATAAAAAGGGTGGAAGTTCTGTCAAATTGACGATCTCACAAAGTGAAATTAATTAGTTGATCCTTTTTCTCATTTTTATACCGAGCGATTCATGTGACCATACTGTAAAAAAATATATCCGTCGTTCTTTCTGAAGTCATTTTGTTAATTCTTTAAAGAATTCATAAGCAGTGAAGAACTCAATGGATCACGTATTATTGTTCCGTTCTTTACATAGCACCCAGTCTGTTGCAGAGCAGACTCAAAAAACCCGTCTCCGTTGATGTTTGAATCTACAAATGGAGGTGCAGACTGAAACACTGCATCTTTAAATGTGATCACCCCAATTGCTTGCCCCGAATCATCAACTAAGATGCTGGAATTGCTTCTTGTTTGTGCCATATTTTCCATGACTCGCTTTAGTGTATCAGTTTTCTTGTTGGTCACAGGCGAGTTCATACCGGGAGCCGAGTTGTCCCTTATGCGAGAGTTGTCCAACAGCGCGGTCAGTGCGGCTTTTATCCGTGTCCATTTCGATAAATTCCTCCATGTTTACCCTTCAATCATGCGATACATGCCGTTTTTTTCTACTATGTTCTTGCAAGATAATTTGTTGGTTCAAAGTCTGAAAATGGGTTCTCCTTACTTTCTGTTTTGAAGAAGGATTTCGCACTCTAAAATACGGTAAACATCGCTGTTCCTCACGCTACCAATATAGTGTAAAATTGCCACAATTTGGGAAGGAAAAATTTCCAACTGCCAAAGTACCTGCGTTGTAAAACCAATTGCCTGAGCTGTGGTTCATTCAACGACGGGCACAACTTGTGGCTTGTGCTTTGAAAGAAGCATCAGAACGTGGAAGAAAGTGTCATCCAAGTGTGCGGGGAAAAATGGATGCTACAAGAATGACTGGCTAGCTCTGCAATCTGTCACATTTCGAACAAAATTACTGAAACAATTATGCAAACCGCTGTTAAAATGACCACATGTGTTACATATTTGGAGAAGAGCAAAATCGTACCTTGGTTTGGCCAATTTTGGGACACTATATAAATATACTGAGAACACCAACATCCTAGTCGGCCTCTCCGACTCTGTGTCTTTGTCATGGTTTTTCTCTTTTCCATACTCCTGAAAGATACATCAATTGAGTTACAAGGAGTGAAAATTCAAGCTGGGAATTCAGAGTTCCACTTTAAGAGCGTGAAGAAACTTGAAAGAAGTACCCCAACACACCAAAGAACCATGTCTGAAAAATCAATGAAACTGATTTTTGTTTGTGGTATCCGCAATTGAAGGCACCAAATACTTTCTTCTCATACAGAAAACAAATGGCCTCTTTGACTCTTTTACCAGGCTTCAGTTCCAGCACTTTGTATCCAATAAAAAGAAATAGTCAATCCCAACCGTGGCCCAAATTTTCTCAATCTCATTTGATCCTAAATTTTGAATTGCTCTCATTCAATCACTTCTAATAGAATTTCCATTAAAAAAAAAAAGACTTTGTAATAACAGTTTACTAAAAATCATATCAAAACAAAAAAAAGTATGCAAAATTGATAAGTGAATGACATATATTGATAAGTGAATGACATATTGAGAACAATGAACTAAATATAACAGTAAAGTTTTGTTTTGAATGTTATTATTGTATGAAATTTTGTCAATTTTACGTACTATATTTTGGTGTTATTCAACATATCTACCTTCAATAAAAACTCGGTTTTCGCACTGTACTAAAACAGTTAAAAATTTTAGAAGAGAAAAAAATTATGATGGCAAATACAATAGTATCAGGTGAGTTTTTGACGTAAGGTATAGAATTGACGAGGATGTTATCAAAAAAGAGTTAAAATGACAGTTTTAGAAGAATATTATTATAAGGTACTGATGGTATTTAATATTATTCACTAATAAAAGATGAGTTCTACAATATGAGATCTATATATAGAGTTTTTTTTTTTTTAATTAATGATGGTGTTTAGTATTAGTAGTGTTTTTAAACATTTTTTGTTCCAAAATTCACTTCTTCATCGTCGTTATTCTGGCAAGTGTTGAGGTTGGAATTGAGGGTCTCATTGTTCTTTGCCATTTGTACCTTTTGAGTTGCTTGTTCATTATTATTATTTTTTTTCTCTGTTTTCCTCAGATTTATCTTTGTGATTCTTGTCTCTTGAATTCTTAATTTCCTCAAATTCTTCTCCGTAACACCAGCAATGACTCATTGCATGTGACTGGTGTCAACTTCTAAGTGCTCCACCTGTCACTTGTTTCTAGTGCCTTGCAATACATCGCCGTGTAGCAGCCTAAGACCCTTTATGAGGAAAGAGATTTCCATTCTATTGGTTTCTTTTCTTCCTGTTCATTTTTGTAAATATAATCTAATCTAATGATAAGAAACATGAACCGTCGATAAAATATTTTACATAGCAGAACTTTTTTTTTTTTTCGATAGTCATTAGTCAATCCAGGAGTTTTAAAACATCTTAGAGTTATAAATTAATGATGACCGAGTCAATTATCACATTATCTGATGATCAAACCTAGGAAAGTATGTGTTTTAAGGAAATTCACAGTAACGTAGGACTTTTATAAATGTCGTTCCATTTACATTATTATAGGAAAGTATGCAGTGATTTACATTGCAATTATAAGCCTTTAGGAGTTAAATTAGATGTTGTAAAATGTAAATTATATCGAGTTGTAACGTTTTTCTAATTTTATAAATGTTGTTAGATTTAAATCATACAGTTGAAATGAAAAAACCTATAATGAAGTATCCTCAAATTTAAAACTCACTTATTATTGCCGTTTGTTTAAAATAGATTGCAAGAGCATTCGAATTTGATAGCTCAGCTGGCCAAGTAATGTGAATGTGTTATTGAACGCTGCAAGTGTCGAATTCATTTTATTATTTTCTAAAATACGCATAATACTCCAGAAAGTCAAAAAAAAAAAAAAAAACAGTTGTTTCTCGCGAGATATAAAAATGTTCAAAGTAACATTGATGTCAGAAGGTCATAATAATAATCTAAGATAATTAGTTTTTGATATTACGTTTGAAGGGAGAAGTGTTATGTTAAATAAATATCATACTATATTTTTTTGTTGTATTGACAGTTTTTCTGAAAACTTAAACTATCATTATTAAAAATTTGTGCCACCCTTAGATTGCGATCTTGGATTTGCAACTGATTATAATTTTCCACAATCACTACATTTTACTTCGTGTTTGTTTATAAATATACATTCGTATTATATTCAAATACAATGAAATTTTCATTAAATACAAAAGTATTCCATTCAAATACCAATTACATCACATTTTAAATCAAATGCAATCACTATTTATTTTACTTTTTGTTATTACTTTTACTGATCAACATCATATATTCTTTTTATCTCTATTTTTTTTCTTGTCATCACATAAATACAATTTAAATACTTTTTATCTAAATATATATTATATTTAAATATAATATATCAACATCATATATTCTTTTTATCTCTATTTTTTTTCTTGTCATCACATAAATACAATTTAAATACTTTTTATCTAAATATATATTATATTTAAATATAATATAAATATATATTTTTTAATATAAATTATATTTAATGTATTATATTTAAATGTAATGTGTATGTAATATGTTAATAAATAGAGCCTTAGTATTCATTCGGTCGTATGTTTTGCCACAATGTTGGCTTCATGTTTTCTTATGCCGAAGCTAATTTACCCGTGATTGTTAAGTAGGTGTCCTGTTTCTTTGACGAGCTTAGTCTGACTAGCCCAATTGGAACCTTTATTTAAATTTAGCCCAAGGGCCTAGCTAGTTGCACCGCTCGCCTGCCTCTACATAACAAAGGTGTAGGGGTTTGAACCCTTCTGTTTAATGGCAAAGGCCACACAAGTTTAACTCCCCCAACTATTTAATCAATAACTATATATAAAAGCATGAATAGCTCATAAATTGTTATTTTTATTATTATTATTATTTGTATCATTGTTCTCAGACTGTTACATAGTAGCTTGCACCCCACGTCATAAATTGCTATGTGACATTTTTTGCTTGTCTAATTTTCATGTATAAACTGCATGTTATACTACTAGTAAAATACAAAAACATACACAAGTTAAGGGAAACATTGTCCTGTTCATATGGGAATAAGAAGAATTAAGAAAACTTAATTGCCAAACTTATTGATAGGACACAGTTCTAAACTATCAAATTTATAAGAAAAGAGATAATTTATATAATTAAATTGAATTTCGATGGTTCAAAACTGTATATTGATGGAGGTAGTTTTCTTCATAACTAACAACATCAAAAATCAAAAAGTTACTAAGCCAGGTATCTTTAAGCCAGGTATTTTTATTCATGGTAGATACTATTTTACAGTAGGATCCCGGGTTTCTTTTGGACACATCTCATTTCACTAATAAAGGAAGAAAAGCAGAAAAGCTAGCCAGCCCTGAGGTTTTATTTATGTACATTCTCTCTAGGATTGTCTTTTACATGTGCTGAGAGATCTTCAAGCTTATACACCAGCAAATGAACTTGCCTTATCTCTTGAAAACAAAAATGGAGTGAAAACTATCCTCTCGTCCGTTCCACGAGAACCGCTCAGCGACATTTGTGTTTGTTTCCAGAGCACCTTTTTTGGGACATCTGATATTGAGATCCATCTATATGACTGTGCCATCTTCTATAGTTGCCTTCTCCACTATTATGGTGATTCCGGACCGAATGTAGAACCCCTCTTCGGGTCTATCTGCTTCTTGAACCCCCTGCAAATGGATGGATCATTCGACGATTTTAGAGCTAGTGCATTGCGTAAGATTGTACATGATCATGATAACATGCTTAGATAAGAAAATTCAAGTTCTTGGAGGAGAAGATAAAGAAACAAACAAATCATGAGGACGAGAATGTGGGTAGGTTTACTTACGTCTTTGTTCGTGATGACAACGTCCTTTCCAATCTTCACATTCTTATCAATGATACAATTCCTACAAAGGAAAACAGTTGAATCATAGTTAGAGCCAGAATCTAGTAATTTCATTCCATAAAAGTTATGTCTAGTTACCTGA
This sequence comes from Antiaris toxicaria, assembly GCA_035233585.1. NCBI lineage: Eukaryota > Viridiplantae > Streptophyta > Magnoliopsida > Rosales > Moraceae > Antiaris > Antiaris toxicaria. The sequence goes on along the minus strand of CP141158.1, from coordinate 43,386,183 downwards.
TTTTTGTGTTTTGTCCAATCCCTATTGGAACCTTCCCCTCTGCCAGCAGCGATGCAATCTCGGATTCAGTTTGGTAATAGTCAGCACCCATCATTATGGTGTCCTGAAAAAAGAGATCAACAGTTGAACATGTCATCAGTGATATACATATGTACATACAGAACAAATACATGTATTGGCTACTTTTATAGAAATTCTGTTATTTTACCTTAAGCTCTACTCCATAATCTAGTCGAGAGCGTTCGCCAACTATAGAATGTTGGACAGTGCATTCTCTAAGGAAACATCCGTGCGAAATTATTGCATCCACAATCTGCAAAACACACATGAAGCATGAGAACGATTACAATTTGACAAAGACAAGCTATAAAACGAGTGCGAATGTGTAAGCATACCCGGCATTGGTCCATCTTAGTTGGAGGTAAGAATCGAGGTGATGTGAAGAAAGGCGTTTTGGGGTCGTAAAACTCAAACTTCGGGAACTGCAAGATGTTGGTGATTTTGTCATATTTCCAGCAAGAACAAATACACAAGGAACTTGAGAAGTGGGAGTTTAGAACTACTTCAAATGCAGATAATGTCAGATTTGTAATCTCGAATTTACCTCTTCAGTAAGGGCCATGTTGGCATCATAAAAGGTCTTAATGGTTCCGATATCTTCCCAATAGTCTCTGAATAAATATGCCTGTTAAAGTGAAACGGATATGTATTAACTTCACGACCAACAAACAAACCAGTCCGACAAAAAGAAAATATGGCGAAACAACTTCGAGAATCAGTGTACTCTCTTACTTGAACATCATGCTCCGTCACAGCTGCAGGAATAATTTCCGATCCAAAGTCGTTGGATGTAGGATATCTCCACCTCAAAAGCTTTAGCAAAATTTCAGTCTTAAATGCGTAAACTCCCATTGATGCAATGTATGGAGATTTCATGGCATCTTGCCTAGACAGTCCTAGAAGAGTGGTATCTGTTTGCTGCAGAAACCCAACAACGAAGTTGAGTACATCAGATAACATTTAAAAAAAAAAAAAAAACCATGATGCGCTAGAAAATTTATGCAAATTTCGGTTGCTCATCGTCTTCATAAGATAACATTTTACTTGGTATGATTTAAAACAAGTGGAAAATTGGAATAACATATATATACTATGAGGTTCATGGGCATAGTATCAAACAAAATTTCCAACTTTAGCCCAAGTTGATGGCAAATAATTTAGCTAGAGCGGCCAAAACCGAAACCATGAGCGTTGTGTTTAGTTTTGCATAGCTGATAATCTCTAGAAGCCATCAATCAAAGAGAAAACGAAAAGAAACAGAAAAAAAAAAAAAAAAAGCACAAAGCGGGACTAAGATGAGATCTAGTGCTTGCATACCATTGCTTTCAGATCAGCACCCTTTGGTTTCTCAGAAAACTGGTAAATTCGTCCTCTGCTGTCTACTTTCACCAGTCCATAATCCGATGCGCGGCTGGAAAGTAACCATTAAAAAAATTTGACGTCGTTTAAGTAAGTCCAGCTGTGACTGATTAGGACAAGTAGATTGATATTGTACTTAAAAAAGTTTTCAAAGACACCAGATCTTCAGATACATAAAATCTACAACAAACCATTTCAACGCAGAGAGAAGGAAGCAGTCGAGGCACACCTGTCATTTACTGCCGCACACGAAAGAGTAATGTCGCTGTTTCTATCAATGTGACTCTGGTGAAATCATTTGCAACGATGTGAGCCCAATAAAGGAACTGAACGAAAGGTTTTTAGTTCAAAGGAAATACTTTCTTACCTGCACAAAGTCTATATAATCCATCCGATAAAGATGATCACCCGACAAAATCAGAATGTCCTCAATGTTCCGGTTTTTGGCATCCTACAAGAATCAGTACAGTTACTATAAACACATTCATCTTAAGTCCAAAACGATTGAGTTACAATGTCTTTCCTTTAAAAGTCAATGTGTTTCGAAAACTTCATACACACCTCAAACACCCATGTAAATTGCCGGACGGCATCTGCAGTCCCTTGGAACCACTTCATTCCTGCTTCTCCTGGCGTCTGAGTGGCTGCCAAAACCTATACAAAGCAAAACCATCAAGCTTGTTACTTTTCTTTCGAGAAAAACTAAGTTGCATTTTCCTTGCAACGGTTGTAACATGGAGATTTCATCTGCTTGAGGGATTTGTTACCTCCACAAAACCGTCCCCGAAGTTGACCCCATTTCCAAAGTACGTCCTGGCGATATGACGGTTGAGAGAAGCAGAGTTGAATTGTGTCAGCACAAAGATCTTGTTTATGCCACTGTTGATGCAATTGCTCATCGGAATATCGATCAGACGATAACATCCTCCCACTGGGACCTGCAGATCACACATCATCTAACCATCAAACTTCAAACATCTCACATAAATGCACAAACGCCAACCAACAAGAACCAAAATCAACCTTTCAAAAAAAAAAAAAAAGTTAAAGGGCTTATTTAGGAGGGTATAATGCACAATTCACAGCAGAATAATCGATATACAACATAACACAAAACTAAAAAATCCGAAAATCCAGTTGTTTAGTTGCTCAAGTACCAAATGCCAAATGATGCATATAATTTTATATGTGTTAAATGGATTTTGATAGAACTCGTCCCCGAAATCTAGCACAAGGGGAGAGAGTGCTCAGTTTACATATAAACTTCATAACAGCCTAGTAACTTGACGAGGTGGGACAAATTCAACTTCTAACAGCAAGTACATGAAAACTATATCTTACAGCGGGTGTTGCAGCTCTTCTGGTAAGAGGAAAGAGCTGAGTCCCAGCACCTCCTCCCAAAATGATGGCAGCCACATTTTTCGGGTCGACTCTTCTTCTATAAAACTGAGGCACTTGCAGTGTCTAAACAGAATCCACATCCAAAACCCACATCAGAAAACTACTAATAATGTCAAGAAAAAAATTTCTATTTAAAAGAAATCATGACACTAAAGTACACTAAACTAAACTAACCAGAGCCTCCTTGGTGTCATTAGTTGTGACAACAGCAAAAGCAACACCAGGCTTGGCCTTACTGACTCTCTTCGTGTTTCTCGATAAACTGTTAGTCAACCAAAGGCTGTTTTTGTTCTCTAGATTTCCTCTGATCTTCTTCTCTCCCCAAATCGCACTGTTTGCTAAATGAGCACTTGGTTTTGAGGTCACACAGCAAAGATCCATTCTATGAACACAAAAAAGAATAAACACAGTTTTGTTTTGACACTTTGTAGTGTCACATACACAAAAGGCTCAAAAAGGGAAAAAAAAAAAAAGGGCTGATTCTAGTGAAAGTTGATCAGAGATTTTGGTGAAACTTGAGTGCCCAGATTTGAAAATATTGCTTGGAAAGTGGAATCTCGAGTGCCCAGAAGAGGAAGATTTAAAAAAAGAAAGAAAGAAGAAGAAAATCTTTGAAGTTGGAAGAGAAAGAAAGGAAAATTCAGAGTGGAAAGGAGACAAGAGATGAAGAAATGCGTGAAGTGATTTTGATGTAAAGCTGTAGAGCTTTTAATATTTAGCTTGTGGTTGCGAGGGAGCCTCACGAGAAGTCTTGCTAATTTTTTGTGATTATATACACACATATGATATATAAACACACACATTTGTTCTCACAGTCCCATATTTGGTATTTTCATAAAACCGCACTCAAAATTCTAAAAAAAAAAAAAATTCATATTATCGGATGTTGGACTAGAAATATTTATTACATGTCACTGATTTTATGTATACAAAAAAATTAAATAATGTAGCATGAACTCATGTGGCCTTGCCATAATACCGCAGTTCAAGTTTCTAGGTTCATCTTGCGTTTAGGGAAAGCCACTAAGAGCCCTACACCTGCCCAAAGATGGACAATAAGATGAAACAAAAATTGTTGAAAGAAATTTGAGATACTTTATTTTTTAATTAGAAAAGTTTGAGATACTTTTGGTTTTACGTTATTAGCCGTAAAAAATTAAAAATGATAATAATAAATAAATAAATAAATAAATTCTTTTAAAAAAGCAAAATGACCCGTCAACATTGCCAAGTTGTTTTAACCATCATTTGACAGTTGGTATCAGAGATTTCCCACTACTTGACATGTTTGCTTTATATGTTTTATAAATGCCGTGAACTAATTCTCAACCAGGTGATTATTATTTTATTTGCTAATTGTTTTTGTTGGTGAAAAAAGAAAAAAAGGTAGTGATAGGGTTGTCCGTGAGAATTTAATCCTATGACTAAAACAATAGTTCTTGTAAATAATGCAACATAAAATGTTCTAATGTAGAAATTCCTTAATTTTAAAGAACTGAAGTATTTTTTTTACTTTGCTAAGCACTTTCATTGGGTAATCAGTTTTGTTATACAGATGAGTTCTTTTTCATTAGATATTATACAAGTGGTGGTGTAAATCATCTACCACCTTTTCTCTGTACAACAGTTTCCTTTCACGCTTTGAACCTTAGCAAAATTAAAGTAAGGTACTTTATTGACATGCCAAATTGCTAAAAGCTACTTTTGGCTTCCAAGTCCATATTAGAAAAAAGTCCAGAAGTTACTTAAGAAGAATAGGTTGGAGAATTTTTAATAGTGTTTTGACATTTAAAAATAATTTTCAGTTAAAATAGTAAAATAGTACATTTAAAGAGTTTTGGAAGATCATCAGTGGATTAATATAACCGTAAGAGTGTTTTTTTTTTCTTTTTTAAAAAGATATCGTTATATTTGATATTATGGAGTTCTAATATAAAAGGTCTTATTCGATTAAACATTGAATTTGTTATAATTTACATAAAAGCTGAATTTATCATTTTAGTAAAATTATATTAGAGTCTTATAATTTTATTGGTGAATATCAAGATTTCTTATTTAGATGACTAGGTTGAAGGGAAAGACACCAATGATCATTTTTTAGGCTTTTTTGTATGAACGCCCTCTAAGTTTTTTAAACTTGACAATTCAATCCCTAAAATATTTTTTCTTTGCAATCAAACCCTCCAATTTAGAAGTCTTGACAATTATGGGCCTTTTTCAAATCTCTGTCAAGTATTTAACATATTTAGACACGTCATTTGCACGTGTCTTTCTCAAAAGGGGGAATCAAGGTCATTTCCATTGATTTTTCACTCTAATTCATTTCTTTAACTTAAATTAATATAAAATTAACCCAAATTTTACTATTTTAGCCACACTCAATTTGATAAATACGTTGAATTAATAAAAATTTTTAGTGTTTATATTTTTTAAGGGAGAAATTTTTAGTTTTTAAAAGAAAAAAGTAAAATTAACTTTAAAAATTATTTTTAAACAATTTGGGGGGGGGGGGGGAAGAAAAGTTTTTCCCAGTCTACGATAAAAAAAACAATCGAACCTAACAACAAAGAAAATAATACCCAACAATAAAATTTCCCAAGAATTCATGAGCAAAATTTTCCCAACAATTATCTCTAAACAACATTTTTTGATTAAAAAAACAAAGAAAAAAATTCCCAGTAAGAAAAAATAAGCAGAGCCAATTGATCCCAACGACAAAATACCCAGCAATACTCATCTTTGAAGAACCGTCTTAGCATATGATCAAAATCTGACCAAAACGTTTAGAGCAAAATAAAACCTGACCAAGGCATAGGTATTCAAGCCAAGAAAAATTTGTGCTCAACGACATCAAGCTTCCGCCAACCAATACATACCCACTCTCAATCAAGAATCTAAATTTTGAAACCCATCAAAAACCAACAAAAGAAGGGGTAGAAAAGAAAGAGAGAAAGAGGGAGATTTAACCCTGCAAGGTCGAGATCTCGCTGAGGATGGGACTTGCAATTGTCAACATCTAGCTGAGTAAGGTTGCGGGGATGTCAACTCGTTGAAGGCGATGGCCGTATCGAGATCAAATGGGCAAAGCTAGCCTTGTGAGGGGGAGATTTGGCCTGATATATTCCTTTTTATCAGATTTTCCATCATAGAAATTCTTTTTTTTTTTTCACATATTTTTTAATTCAAAATTTGTATAAGATTTTTTGCTAATTAGTTGCTAGGTTTTTGAGTTTTTGTTCAAAGTTTCATGAAGGACGATGAAGATTGGAGTTGCAACAATGGTGTCTGAAGGTAAATAATTGAGGATCATTCTGTGTAGAGGAGAAATGGAAGGAGAAGGGGATGAGGTTTCTTTTTTTTTTTTTTTTTTTTTTACTTTATGTTTTTATATTTATTTTATATTTTGCTAATTCCTAATTTGAAATGACCAAGCATGCCCTTATCAAAAACTCATATGTGAGAGTCACGTGATAAATTTGTTAAAGGATTTGCAAGTGTTCCACAATTGCCAAGAATTCTAAATTGAAGGGGTTGATTGCTAAGAAAAAAAGTTTATGGAACGTTTGGTAAATGCATTGTATTTTAATTACATTTGAATGTAATTCATTTTTTGAGTGATGTATTTGGTTAAAAAGTATTTGTTTTGTATTTGAATGAAATGTGTGTTTGGATGAAAAATATTTTAGAGTTGAAAAGTTGATGTGATTGATAAAAATATAGATAAATAGTGAAGTTAAAAAGTTGATGTGATTGTTTTAAAAAACTTTGGAATAGTAATTGTTTTCATAACACTGTTGAAAAGAATTATATTTGAATGTAAAATTTTACATTTGGTGTAAAATTACATTGCGTTTAAATATGATTAAAATGCAAAACTTTTACCAAACACCACCTTAGAGAATTCAAAATGTACTTAAATACATTATACATTATACCATAGCAAGAACAACTAATGCAATGAGATAAAAACCTGCCATGTGAGAGGAAAAATTGAAGATTTGATACTTATTTGGATCATAGGTTTGAACTCCAATATTTCAATTTGGATTGAAAATCAAAAGTTGATTGGTATAGGAAAGAGAAATAAATGTGGTGTAATTTTTTAAAAGGTGCAAGTCTGTATTTGAATATAAATTGAATAGATAAATTTGAATCTAGACGCATGTTGGAACCCACTTTCTAGTTAATGAAATATAATGCTAATATAGCATGATTCTTGTTTGGCCATATCAATTCCAATTTTTATATATGACAAGAAGTAGGGTACATGCCCTTATATTTTTACTGAAAACGGAAAATGAAAGTACTCATTGTGATTTTTCTGGGATATTTTTATTTTAAAGCAATATTGTTGAAGGATGCTAAAGCAAGTCATGATATTAAACTTTTTAGCAGTTAAAAAGTGGAAAAGAAGGTAAAGTCATTTATTTTTAATTGCTATATATCATCTTTACAATCCTCTCAAAAAGGAAAGGAAAAAAAAAAAGTCATTACAATCTTAAAATATGTACTCAAGAAATTGCTTTCCAGCAATTGCAATTTCGTACGGCAGATCTGAAATAACGTCCCAAGAGGCAAAGGCGTATGAAACAAAACATTGAATCAAAAGTTGATCTAGAAAGGGCTAATCTTCAAAGAGAAGTTATATATAGAAAATCCTGATTTAAGCACATGTTGTTATTAAATAAAGAAACAATTCTATTATTCTAAAGCAAATCTTGAGATCTTATTTTGCAAGTAATTAAACTTCAACGAATATATATATATATATGTATGTATTGTACATATATGACAATGAAACAATTGACAGCCAAACTATATGGTTATCATCTTTTTTCCTCTCTTATCACTTAGCCTACCCTATATTATTAAAATGTAAAGACAAATATAAGGTGAGGTATGATAAAAAGAAGTCTCAACTAGAGTTACGTTGAGCAAAAAAGAAGCTAACGTTAATAGTTTCAGGGATTTTACCCTTGTAGGTATTTCTTGGATTCTTCAATATTTTTGTTCTTATTATCTTTTTTTTGGGACCAAGATTCATTAAGCAGTAGCAAAAAACTCCATAATACTTAAGTGGTTGGTTGCATGATAGTCTCGTAAATTCACACTTACTACATCAGAAGACTTAGTTCAAAACTCCTCATCTTCAATTTCAAAAAAAAAAAAAAAAAAAAAAACTTTTTTAAGTGCAAAATCTGCTAATTTATATATGCAAATGCCCTAAGATATAGAACATAATGCATTTAGAGCATAATAGGCATATGGAAACTATAGAATGCGGTAGATTAAAGAACAAAGTGTGCTAAAGTAAAGGACGAAGTGAATATCCAAAATAGATGATTAATAGGATAACTGAGACATCAATAACAGAAAAACATGTGCTTGTTGGTATTGTCATTTTAGTCTTAAGATTTTCTCTCTATGTTGATCTCTTACCAACTTGAATGCGAGAGAGTTCTTCCTTACAATAATCCTCATTTTCCAGAAGCAAGTTCGAAGGCCAGAATTAAGTGAAGTAGTAGCTGTGATCAGATAGAAGTTAGCTTGCCACTCCAACACGTTGTTATCCGATGGTTGTTAGATTTAAGAGAGACTTGTTAAATCTTAACTGTGTGTTTGAATCATTTCTTTCGATACAAAATTTTAGATTCAACTCGAAATTTGTATCTAAATTTTTACTTTTATTTATTAGATATTTATACCACATTCATTTCTTTTCATCAAACACACATTTAGATTAAAACATTGAAAAAGAATGCAGAAACTCAAATCCAACTAATGCTCCAAAAGTACCCAAGTGATTCGTTTAGGTTTTCGTGACAAAGTGAAAATTTGACACCTTTTCCTTTTTGAGTTTAAAAGTGAAAGATTTAAACTCTATAATATAAATTAAAGTTAGATATAAAATTATTATATACTTGCAACTACTTTATATCCTTTCAAAAAAAAAAAAAACCACTTTAGACAGGTATTTTACCTTTAAAAAATTCTTTTTATGATTGTAAATATAACCTAACAATAATTTTATATCGACTTCACTAAAAAAATGAAAAGTTTGAATTTCTCATTTTTAATTTCAAAAAAATAAAAAATAAAAAAAAATATCTTTTTTTTTATAACAAATATATACAGAAAATTGTTGTGTGGGCCAACTCAGGCAAGTCCAAACAAGTAGCTATTTTAAAATTTAGCTCGTGTTTCAAGTGGATTGTCCAGATAATCTAACTCCGGTGGACGGTTCTCATTTTGTGCAGCAGAGGGCCATGCCATCCCACAGCCAGGCCCACGTGTCCATGATAATGGGCCCCACTTCTCACTAAGTCATCGTCCAGCCCATCCTGCATCATAGGGCCCACGTGGACGTACGTACGTTGCCCACATAATAACATTTATTCATGTTGCTCCAAAAAACAGCTTACAGATTTCTGTTCTTTGGTCAGTGCATAGTACATTAACACACAACACGTAAGATGACTTCAGAGTGATGTTCCGCCGCTGCCCTTTTTCTGGCTAATTGAGAGTCCAATCTCAAGTACAGAAATGCATAATGGTCCGAAACACACTTGTAACCAAATATGACAGCACACTGTGCGGTGTTTGACGTACGATGTTGTAACTATAACTCAGTCTTTTGAATAGAATAGAATAGAATTGAATCGAATCATTTTTATTATTTGAATATTCAGTAAAATTTCTTTTATGAACAATAAGAATAAGAGGTATGACAGCATCGGTTATTTTCTTTCCAATGTCCAGGAACATAGCTTTTCAGCAATAATTCTTGCATTTCTAAGAATTTAATAATAAGTGCATATGCAATGCTTCGAACGGTTACATAGTTAAACTTGAGGTAAATTCTCACCTCCTTTATCATAAAATCTAAAATTTGAATCTTCTGTGTTCAAGTTAAAAAAAGAAAAGTATTAAACATTGTAAGCATCTTAAATACATGTTTTTTTTTTATTGAAATCGGAGATAGGAGGATTGATCTCTTTACTTTTTTTTATAGAGTCGATATAAAATTATTATTAAGTTATATCAATAATCATAACATTTTAACCCATATTGATGTACTGATAGAATTCATACATTGAGTTTGAGCATGAAAAAAAACAACCTAGCAAAGTGCAACTTGGACAAGTGCTTCTAAAACGTTAACGTCAACAGGGTGGATTTGATGTCTTGGATAGGAAATCATATAAAATACCAAAGAGAAGTAAAAGAAAGGGATTGAAGGCCAAATTTTGTCCTTTAAACTGATTTACTCAATCATCATTTGGGCTGATAAATGATATCTAGCAAAGCGTCCAACACGGGACGTTTGCTTGATAAGTGCTTTTGACCGTAAAAGTAGTTCTAATAAGTCGACCTTCCCAATTTGATGTTCAAGTTGGCGATTCAAATAATATTGACCGTACACGTGTAGTAAAATGGGTAGACGGCAACAGCTGAAATTTCTTCTTAGTCGTTAGAGCCGTGAATTAGATTAACCCCACTTGATTTCTTGGTGGTATAAAGAAAAAAAATCATGGTTTTTGAATGTGGGACCAACAAAGATGTGATGTTTGTGAAAGGGAGTGAAATAATGGTCGACATTTAATGATATATTAAAATCATTTGCATGTCCCACTAGTCCAAATTCCGCAAATGCAAAGTAACTATAATACCGCAGTTTACTGATATGGGAAACAACAAGGTGCTTTGTGACAAAACTTCACGTGCTTTGCTGGGACAAAATTTAATTGTGAGATCAAGTCCATCCTTTTATCTACGGTGCATATTACTGAACGTTATACATTTGATTAGAATCGCATCAAATCGATTTAAAAAAAAAACACACAATTGATAAATATTTTTTTTTAACATACAAATTAGTAAAAACGAAATCCTCTACTGATAACTTATTTTTTCATGTTTTACTTCCTTCTAAGAATATTACTGAATGTTGACTATTGTTACAGCCACAAAATATGAGTAGTTGGGATTATGTTTAATGAACAGGGAAAGCAATTATATGAGTTCTTTTGTGAGTGGATGGACTACGGTTCCTAGTTGTACTGTCTTTTGTTTGAGAAAAGTAGTAGTTTAAGCATCCCATCAACTTTATTATTATTATTATTCCCCTAAAGCAACACTGAACCTCTTATTTAAGCTGATGAGTTACTTAAGTAGGTGCTGCAGATTCAAAGCATTAATGCAATTATTAAGTTGAGAGGAGGGTCATGGATTTTAAGGAACTGAATTTCCTACTAATGCTAATGTGCGGTAGTTTTTGTCATAAACTTGAGAACCTTAAGATCTATTAATTTTAAATCTATTTTTGTTTTCAAGGGAGGGGAAAAAAAAAAAGGATGAGGCTGCAATATTGCACTTTATCCATGTTGGAAAAGCGGGAAAAAAATATGAAATATTTGCTTGTCCATATATGCAAGATGGAACTGGACCATAAAACATTCAGAGAAAAATTCCTATTGGCATGTCTAATTCTCATATATTCTGATAGAGAAATCATGTAGCTAACAAAATTTTTTCGTGCTCAAATCTTGAACATACTTCTTTGTGCTTTAAGAGCCTGAAGTTTTGCATTACTGTGGTTCACATGAACATGGTGGATCACCATGTTACAGACTTTGTAATTAGGCGACTTTTTTTTATTTAAATAAATGCGTACTTTTTTTTTTCCCCATCTAGGCTCTTTCCCATTAGGTTTAGTTAGAGGGTTTTAATGAGGTGTGGGTGTGTGTATATATATATATATATGTAGAAAGTTTAGCTAGGTATATTTGGGACCTATTTTTAAGATAAAATTTTCAGCTTTATTCTTTGAAACTAGCATCCGGCTTTTGCTTTTCTATGCTTTCTTTTGATGTCTATGTGAGCAATTTTTTTTTAATTTTTTTTTAAAGAATTTTTGTCCATTTTCCTCATGCGTGCGCATATTTCACTTTTCTTTAGTTCTTTGTAATATTTATTTTTCCTCTTTTTGATAATAGATGATAATCAAGGTATTAAAGGAGTGTCCGCCTAATTAGAATATCCATGATGTATGTATTGATTCTTGTCACCATCATTTATGAAAGTACATATGTATACATAAATATCACAACTCTAGTTAGCTCTCGTCTAGTACTTTTCAGTTAAACAATAAAAATAAAAAATAATCTTCATTATAGCTTGCGAAAAATAGTAAGAACCTAACAAAAGCACCATAAAAAGATTTAATGAAAAATGAAGCTTAAAAATGCCAAATCGATTCTTAGCAGCGAAAAGAAAAAAAAAAAGATTCAATTTGGGTGTGTATGTGTGTACCTTTTAGGATTTTTTTTTTTTTGAAATACTCTAAAAAGAGTATATTTTTAAAATATTATCCTATTTATAATGATTTCAGTGTTAAAATTTTATGAAGTTGATTTATTGTCTTGATTATCCTTGTAATCGTTCTTTTGTATTTCTTTTCATTTTTAGAGATCATGCAATATCAATTAACTTTATTATAAATCTTGATTTTAGGTTTCTTGATTGTAACTTCACTCTATATAATCCTACACAAATTTAAAACAAATTGTGAATTTAATCCTAAATTTCAAGTTGGTATCAGAGTCCCTTAAAAAAAATCCTCATTCCTTGCAAATATCAAAACACCCATCGAACTCAACCTTTGATTCCATCATCAAAACCTTTGAACATACCTCGTAAATCATAAATCACTAATTGGCATATCAAACAGCCAATTACCAAGCAAATGAGCAATCCCATACCTAGCAAACCACATATCACAAACCAAACCCACAAACCACAAATCACAAATTTATCAAATCCATCCCAAAACATCCAAACCAAAACAAACCCATGGAGAACCATTGAGAATTGTCAATCCGCATGTGCTACCATCGTATTCGTCGTTGTCATTCTAGTTCCATTTTTCATCATCGTCGTCATTTTGTTTAGATGAAGGACCCCACCTCTCAAGAGTCAAGACAAAAACTCTTGTATGTTATCTATTTATTGAATTAAAGTTTTTTTTTTCCTATTCATGGAAGAATAATTCAAGGAAAAAATGGAAAACACAAAAATACACCAAAAAAAGGACAAAAAAAGGGAGAAAAAGAAAAAAAGGAAAAAAAAAAAAAAGATCAATTGTTTGAAAGGGAGAAAAATAAAAACAAAAATAAGGGAAAAATATTGAATTATTTAGTACGAAATATGTTCCTTTTATTGTTCGATCTAAAGTTAGCCATTCTATCCAATGCAATATTAAATCAGGAAATCCAAAATATTTTGAGCAAAATTAGCATGCACTAACTTAAGAGAGAGTGTTAAGATTCTATAAGATTGATTGATTATCATTATAATTACTTTTTGTGTTTCTTATAAGATTGATTGATTATCATTATGATTACCTTTTTGTGTTTCTTTCCATTTTTAGAGATCATGCAATATCAAATGACTTGATTATAAGAATTGATTTTAGGCTCTTGATTGTAATCTCACTCTATACAATCATTTAGAAATTCAATACAAATTAGAATGAAAATTATTTGAATCTCAAATTTTGAATTTTAGGCTTTTTACCTTCTTACAGCGTCAAATAAAAAGTAATTTTAGGATAAAAATATAAATCATGGGAAAAAAAATCTTTAATACATATGCTAAAGCAGTTATTTCAACTTTTCTCTACTTTTTAAAACGGTATGGAACTTTATATATTTATTCTTTTAATTTAAAAGAAAACCTTTTAGGTTTCCAAGTAACAGGATTCATTTTACGAGTGTTTTCTGAAGTTAGTGGAAAGTTAAACTCAATAGAACTTAATATCTCTACTTTAGAGATGATTTTAATCGCTTCAGTAGCTTTGACCCCTAACCTCCAGATTTAGTTGTTTCAGCAAGTAAAAGAGAAAAGACACATGTTAATTAAGTAATCAATAATTACTTTAAAGTACATATAATTATATATAAATATGTGATCAATATTATAAATGAACATGCATTCTTAAAAATACGTAGCTAAATATGGTAGTAGATATAACGTGATAGTAATTTTATATCTAATTTGATTAAAGGATATAGAATTTGAATTTCTTAACTCTCAAATTCATTGAAAAAAATAAATAAATAATAAAAAGAAAACGTATAGCTAGCTAAATACCACAACTAAAACACATGTATCTAAGCAGATGGCATTCTCCATCGAGTGCGTGCTCCCAAAACATGCATTGATTTAAAAAATTTACTGACCATAAGCACACTCCAGCCCACGTTTTGCTTGTTCTCCACTCGCAGTATTCTGTTGTCACACCTATTATAATATATATATATATCTATAGTTACTTTCTAATATTCTACTGGTAAAAAAGGTTACTTTTGATAATATTGTTAATTGCTAGCCTTTGTTTCAAACAGATTACAAACAAAATTACTCCCCCCTAAAAATAATAAATCAAGTATCTTATAAAAAAAAGGAAGAACAAGAAGAGGAAGAAAAAGCTACTTGGGTTTCCAGTTTTCGTAGTTTCTGTTTCTTTCTTTTGCATATTAATATACATACATACAAACATCCATCATAAGTGCCATATTTGAATAACTCACCGGTGTCCGGAAAGAGAAGTAGGAAGGAATATACAATAATAAACAAGTATAATTTTATCATCTTTTCCACATTAATGATCCAAAAGATTGATTGTGAGTTTGTTTATATATATATATATACAGATTAATAATTTTTTTTTCTTTTCACGGGATATTGATAGTCTTTATTGTCCTGTTTGGTTTACTTAATCGAATAAAATGATAATTTAGGGATATTTTGTCACAAGCATTTTTGAATTCATTTGATTTATTAGTTGAGTCTGAAATAGAATAAAATTTTAAGTTTAAGTTAATTGATTTAATTATAATTTTTATTGATTTTTTAAAAAAAGACAAAATTAATTAGAATCTAAAAATTTGAGTTTGGACTACTCGCTCAAACGAAACCTTACTTATTTGGATTTATTAGTTACAATTAACTAAATAGTTTAACAAAAGTTGGATGGAAGATTATTGTGAAAAACGGACTAGCTGGGTAAATTAATTATTTACAGACTGGAATATGCATTCCTCTAAAAAAAGTTTTCACTTTTACAATTTATTTTGACGCAGAATTGTTGCTCCAATAAACTTTTTTCTTTTCTTTTTTTTTTTTTTCAAAAATTGTTTTTCTAGTTTGCCTCTGATTTACCATGACGTATAATGCTTGAGAGTTTAAAATTCTTTATTCGATTAGTTAGCTTTTAGAGGTCTTGGAAGATGAACACAACTACAATTGAAATGGGCTACCAGGGACGGATAATTAACTTTTTATTACTTTTTTTTTTTAATGTTTGAGATATGCGATTAACTAATTACGAAAAGTCAATAAACATGTAATTTTGTTAAAAGAAAGGTTTTTCACATTAAATTAAAGACAAACAAATGATCGTGATATTTTTAAAAATACAAAATGAAAAGTAGCATTTGGCATAAACACATGGTAAGTTTTTGGTATACTTATGCCATTAAATAACTTCTAGTTTATTTGATATCTGCCCAAAGTAAACATCAATTCATTTGCTAATTAATCATACAATACGATGATTAGACTAGAATAAACTATATGCATTATGCATTTTTACTTTAATTAAACTACATTATTTAAGTCGCTTGTAATTTGATCTTGGCAGGAAAATTTTGAAAGGGAAAAATCATTCTAAATTATTTTGATGATTAGTATAATGCTTTGTACGTATTTCCGGTATATTTGAAAAAAATTATTTCCCAATTACCGAAAGACGTATGAGAAAAAAAAAAAATATATATATATATATGGTGTGATAATTGCAACGAAACTACACACAGAGGTATACAAGATGATTAATTAAGAGCAAAGTAGTACACTTCCCATGCAAATATACTGAAGGGAATAGAAGAAAAAAAGAAAAAAAAGAAAGGGAGAAACAAGTAGATTGTTAGCTACTCATATTTCCAACATTGCAAATAATGAGCTTAACTAAAGAAGAAACAAGTAAAATTATTTATAGGACTTTTCGATTCTAATCATGAGTCTCTAGATTTCTTTTTTAAACGAGAATAAAAAGATTTTTTTTATTAACAAAAAAGTAAAACCATTTACAATATATATTAACATATCCATTTGTGTGTGTGCGTATGTTGCCGTAGAGGTTAGCAAAGGTAGCATACGCATCCTTAATTTCATGTGGATGCATGTGGATGCATAGATGTGTGTGTATGTTCCATGTGGATGCATTTTTTTTTTGTATGAAATTTATAGATACTCGTTTTATTAAATCTTAAAAAAAAAAAAAGAAACTTATCAGGTTTGGAATCTAAAAAGATTCTGCCGACAAAGTTGCCTCTATATGAAACTAAAACTCTAGGCAAACATATATGCGCGCATATATATGTGTGTATATGTGTATATTGTATATTTATATAACAAAATGCTTACTGAAACTAAGCTAAACATTAATTAATCATTGTATTTAAACTATTTCAAACGTCGAGTAGTTTATGAAATTAACTGCAAGTATATGAACACTCACTTGAGCTTACGAGGTAAATGAAGCAAAACAAAAATAGAAATAGACACATAAGTTGCAGGGTAAAAGGAGGAGTGTTAATTTTAGTTCTAGTCATCTCTTCTGTTCTGAACTAGTCTGTAGATTTCTTCATATGATCAAGATGACAAATAAAAGGTATTTGTATTAGCGTACGTAAGTTCTTTGTCAGTTGAGTCGCTTTTATAAGGAGTACAATATTATTGTTACAAATAATAAATATTTAGTTATATTCTCTAATTTGGTAGTCTGATTTGTAACTTTTATATATATATATAATACTGAAAAATATTGCAATGGAGTCACCTAATTGATATAATGACTCACCAAAACCATACAAATGACGTATAATGAGGTTCTTGATAACAGTCTTTCCTTATATGTGTGTGTAATATACTAATATCTATGTGTGTTGGCCTGCTGGTCCACTAGCTACTAGTCAAAAAGGTGTCAGCTAGCAGGCATATAAGAATTAAGGGTTTATTAGTTTTATGGATTTAGTTTAACTTAGTTTAACCAACTTATATAATTTAGTTTGATAAGACTCACTTTCATTATTTCTTCCTTTTATTTTCATTATTTTAGCACAACTTCCATTGAAAATTATTTCTACTTTCTCAATCTCTAGTACAAGTCAAATTAAAATAGGTAGAATGAAATGTTCGATTTAGTTTAACTTTCAAGCTAGATTAGTTAACCAAACACATACTAAGTCCTGCCCTTTGACCTTTTTGAAAGAACAAAAAGACATTTAATAAACTCGAATCCATTTTAATATCGAAAAGATGCACCATCTGGAAGAGCACTTCTATGAATATATTTAGTTTTATATTGATGTATTAATAATTGTAATTTTCTTTATGAAAAATAGGAAAAGATAGAAGTACATTAAAAAGGATTTGTGAAGTAGTTAAAGTATATTTTGTTTTTGCTACATTGAAAGATTAAATATCATAATTCAAGCAATAATTCAGTATATAATTTGGGGTTAACAATAAGTAGAATGTGCTATTTTAAATAAATTATCATACATATATAAATATATATAAGATCAATTTTGAATAATATAATAGAGAGGACGTTGCACCAAGTCTGAACGCTTTTTAATAAGTGATTACTTGGTCTTGTTCTTTTAAATTTGATAGAACGACCTTGAATTATTAAAACTTTTGAAATTGAAAGATTACCGTCTAATTATATCAATTTACTAATAGATTGTCCCACATTTTTTTTTTTTCCGTTTTGAAAAGATTTAAACGTGTAAATTCCAATAAAAAGATGAACTCAGAAAAATAAAAAACAAACATAAACAAAGAAAAACCTGCACTCTATAGGGGAGAAAAACCGGTGCCAATTACGCAAGAAGAAAAAGCAGCAGCCACCGCCGTCTCTGCAAGCTAGCCAATCATGCCGCCGTGAACACATCTCCTTTGGGGCCCGTACGTCGATTATTACGGACGTCCCCCGCCACCCCACTCCGCTCCGCCTCGCCCCGCCCTACCCTCACAACCATCATTAAATTATCTTTCTTCTCCTCAATATATACGATTGATTTTCATTTTCCACTTGAAGATAATATATTTGATTTGGAAAAGTTAAAACACTATTATCATGAAATAATTATCAATATACCAAATCTACGTAAGTTCTCTTGGCAGTTAGCACATTCTTGAAGGCATCTTCTTAAAAGCCAGAACAAAAAGAGAGCTTTCCTACCTTCACATCAAGAAGGTAAGGAGAACTACCCTATGTATATATTTTTCTTTTTGCAACTTTACCCTAACAATCGAACGGTTTTTAATCATCGATATCGTACCGGCCGATATGTTTAATTTGTTTGAAGGGAATGTCCTTTCTCATAAGCTTCAAAGAGCTCTCTTTGCCAATTGAGGCTAGCTCAATTAGTATTTGGTAGACCTGTGAGTTTTTTTATTTATTAACTCATGTATTCAAGTTCAGGGATATATATATATATATATTTCCGATAGAGCTCTCTTTATACCAACACTAAGAGACTCCATGAAAAAATGCCTTATTTCTTTGTTAGTTAAAGCATTGGTGTGGTTTCCATAAGATATCTTATAGCTTGGTGATGATACTTTTAAATTTTGATTTTTTTTTTCATCTTAAATTGACTTTGGTGGTTAACATAATCTGATAATTGTAAAATTGGTGGTTATAGTTATATATAATCTAACGGTAATTTCACAGTTAAATCTATCTTAAAATAATCTTCCTACTCTAAATTTTTAGCAAAAAAAAAACCAAATAAGCTCTTTCACAACGGAAAAAGGCTAATATAATGTAGAGATTTTCTTTTTACAAATTATATATGTATATTTTGAGAGGACGTTCGTATATTTTTTTCTTCATCACTTTCAACAACAAAACACAGAAAAAACAATACTGCATACTCATTGCGGCCTTAAAAATCTTTTAACCAGTAAATATGGAAAAATAAAAATAAAAATAAACAACTGATAAAAAAAACCAATATTCAGTTTCATAAATATATAAATCAATTAAGGACAGTAGTAACAGAAGCAGGCATATCTAGGTAAGCGAAACCTGCAAGCACCCAGAGAAGTTCTCTCCAACATGGTGCAGTAAATGTTACAGTCATTGCTTCTGTAGCAATGGCCCGACCATCTATTGCTCCGACGATTTCCGCATCCATCAAGCTTCACGGATAACGACCTTCGATTATTAGCCTTTCTCATCATCTTCCTAATTATTCCAACCTTGCCATAGCCAGATCTGTTCCGTGTGTGCATAGGCCATTTGGTATTTCCAAGAAAATATTGGCTCCGTTTGGCTCATGCATTACGTTTACATAACATTTAAATGTAATGTATTGAATATAATTTATATTTAGAGAAAATATATCTGTATTGTATTTAAATGCAATATGTATTTAAGTGAAAAGTATTTAAATTGTATTTTAATAATGAATATATGATATGATAGGTAAAAGTAGAGAGAAAAAGTGAGAGTTAAAGAAAATATGTGATGTGATTAGTAAAAGTAATAAAAAAAAGTGAATTAATGAGTAGTAATTATATTGGATTTAAAATATAATGTGATTGGTATTTAGATGGAATATTTTTATATTTGAGTGAAAATTACATTGTATTTAAATATAATACAAATGCAATACGTGCACCAAACGATGGGTGAAATCAGTGAGATAGACTTGCCATAACCAGCCACTAAATTAAGAGATCTAAAATCCTGTTATTTTTAATTGGTGAAGGGAAAAAAAAAAGAAAAAAAAATCAAGAAATGCCACTTGTCGGTGTTAATACAATATTACTCCATGAAATCTACATCCAAAAAAAGAAAAGAAAACATAAAAAAAAAAAAAAGTTAAGTTAGATTATATAGCCTACTCAATTCTTGAACGTTTGACATTGGTCACTCAGATATCTTATAAAAACTCATATATATAATCACGTGTATTTGTATCCAAAATTTTTAGATATATATGTTCCGCATTTATAATTTAACGATAACTTCACATTAAAGACACACTGATTTAGAATAGAATTTAATATCAAAATTAGTTGTCTTTTCAAAAGCTAATTAAAACTTTTACTAACATTTCAGTTCAAGACCAAAATGAAATATATTGGCAAAATGAATGAAATACTTGGCCATGATGATTTCCTTTGTTGGTTGAAGTGACTAACTAATCAAGCATTACACACAATTATATATATTGGCTTGAATAAGTGATTAAGAAAAATGCCTTAGGGCATATATATATATATAGTTTTATTAAATACCATGATGGATAGAGAGTGGATTCCACCTTGCAGACCCAATATATTAAGATTTTAAGATTTACTTTTTATTAGTGTATAATATTGAACCTATTACTGTCCTAATCACCCAGAGATTTGTGGCACTAATTTATAACAGTACTCTTGGGGCACTATTGTTTTAACTAAGGGGTGTGAATTTCTTCTCTCTTTTGGGTCAGAATATATGCATGGGCCGTTTGACATTTCCAAGAAGGTAATATTGAAATCGGCGAGATATACTTGCTGTAACCAGCCACTAAATCGAGAGATCTAAAATACTGTGGCTGTTGTTTTTAATTGGTGAAGGAAAATAAAAAGAAAAAAAAATCAAGAAATGACACTTATTGGTGTTAATACAATATTACTTCATGAAATCTACATTGAAAAAAAAGAAAACATAAATAAATAAAATTTAAGTTATATTATATAGCCTACTCGATACTTGAACCTTTGACATTGGTAACTCAACTATCTTATAAAAACTCCATCATATATATTATCACGTGTACATGTATCCATAATTTTCAGATATATATACATATATATGTTGTTGTCTTTACTGGTTAACGATAATTTCATATCAAAGGTGCATTGATTTGGAATAAAATTTTATATTAAAGGTTGTTGACGGTTTAAAAACTAGTTAAAATTTTTATTAAACTTTCAGAAAAATAAAACAAAATAGAAAAAGTCCAATTTTAACCAATGCACCAAACATAGACTAAATAATTAAATTAAATTAAATTAAAAGGTTTTCAGGTCACACAACGAGACACCGTTTATGAATAGCAAATGTTTGCTCTTCAAACTATCCAACAAAGAGACAGCCATCTACCATCTTCTTCGCATTAAGGATTCTGCCTCTTCTTTGTCAACTAAGGTCACCAGACATGACTTGTCCATATTAAGTACATGGTCGAACTAGCTATAGAAATCTTGGTCGGCGGAAAGTTTAAATGATTGTTTATTTATAACATGGTTGTAATAGGATTATATATCCCATGTGAAAAGATATAATAATTGACACTGAGAAATATTGAAAAAGTAAAACGGAATTTAAACCATAATCACAATTATATGCAGTTAAAGGGCAAAAAAAAAAAAACAATTAACACCTCTACTTGGTATCAGAGACTCAAAAAATTTGGTATATTTATACTTATGGAAGTTCATATAACTGAAAGGTTGGACAAGAGACTCATCCTATCTGTTAACAAAATTTAATTGTGATGATTTAGTATATTTTCGTAACACAACTTGTCTGGGTTCAATGCTAGGCAAATTTTCTTTTTTTTTTTTTTTTTTTTGAAAATAATGCTAGGCAAATTCAGTCAAAAGAGCAATAATCATTTTGACACATGATTTAAGAGTAATACTTTTAGTGAAATAAGACAAAGTTAATAATCATATAGGGGACGTTTGGTAAACGCATTGTATTTTGATTGTATTGGAATGTTGTATTTGGTTGAAAAGTATTTGTTTTGTATTTGAATGAAATGTGTATTTGGATAAAAAGTATTTTAGAGTTGAAAGTTGATGTGATTGATAAAAGTAGAGATAAATAGTAGAGTTGAAAAGTTGATGTGATAGTTTTAAAAATGTTTTAAATAGTAATTGTTTTCATAATACTGTTACAAAATTTGTATTTGGTGTAAAATTATATTGTATTTAAGTAAAATTAAAATGGAATTCTTTCTCCAAACGCCCCATAGACTTTTTTTTTTCCCGTTAAAAGCATAGATTAGTTAAGAGTTAAATAATTTTACTCCATTTTTGTCGGAGAGTTTTGAAACACACAACTATCTAGGACATATAGAAAATATAGGGATATATTGATTATATGTCACAATTTATAAGTGGGATTGATTTGTACTATAATTTAAAAACTTTTACAAAAAAATGACATAAGATAATTTATATTTTGTAAATTAAAAGTTTTATCTTTTTTTTTTTTCTCTCTCTCTGCACCAATCCCTACCCCCACGCTCTCTCTCCTGACTCCCTCTCTTTCTCTCTCTCTAATTTCTCTTTCTTGGCACTTTCTCACCTTTCAAACAAACACAACTCCTCCAAAATACCATGCGTCGCCGGTCGTTCGCTCCTCCTCGTACGGGTCATGACTTCTTTGACTTTCAATCACAGCGCTGTGGAAGCTTCAAGAGGCAGATCTCACGCTACGTAGTTGTTGAACTCCACTTTCATTGGCCTTGATGCTTCGATTGCCATCTCACAGCTTTGATGAGGGCTTCTTTCATGGCGAATCTCCACATAAGCTGCAACGATAGTGAAGGCTTGTGCGAAGGATATCGCAGAGTGCGTGATGGTGAACCTTAGATCGGCGACGCCATCAGCCATTGTCCTCTATGGCCTTCGTCGACGCTGCTGGTGTTGTGGGTTGGAGGGGGGATGATGCACATGGGTTGTGGGAGGAGAGGGAGAGAGAGACAATGGTAAATGAACATTTTACCATTGATAAATAAAACATTTATTGGTGTAAAATGAAACATTTATTACTATCAGCATGTTAACCATTTACACTAAAATCATAGTAACGTTAAGAAACAATGTGTTTTAACAAAATCATATACTTTAACAATGTAATTAAATAAAGATAAATGTATTTAAATCAATTATACATATTGTGATTTTGATAAATGAAAGATTATGTTTAGTAAATAAAAGATATAATGAAAGATTTATTTACAGAATAGTAAATAAATATTTTTCATTAATAAATATTTCATTTACCAATGATATTTTTTACAAGAACTTTCTTTCTTTGTGACAAAAATCAATCTAATATATGATTTTGTAACATTTTTATAAAGTAGAGAAGAAGATCGGCATGCCAAAAATGGACTTAAGAGAAGACCTTATTTACATGAGTAGTAAATAAATAAAATGACTGCCATATAAAAACAAAAGAAATTATAGGGTTATAATAAATGGTTTGTTATTAGAATAAACCAGTGGTTAAACAACATCGATAGTAGATATAAATTGAAAATTTCAGTTAAAAAGAAAGTCAAGGGCTAAAAAGTAATTAGGGCACACTTACAAATAAATGAATGTAATGGAATTCAAACATAAAGTAATAGAATGGACTACAGAAATCTTTGATTATCTTTTCAATGTTTATTTACCAGATGGATAAAAGAAAAAAAATCACATTTTCTTTATAATGTTTACTTAATTTAATAATGTTACTTTTATTAATTTAATTATTAAAATATTCTTTTACATAATTAAATAATTATTGACACAAGAAAGCTTATTAAGAATATAAGTTACAAATTTAGTATTTATTTTCATTTGACAAGAAATCAATACCAAAAGATCCAATTGACATTCCCTTTCTTGGTGCCTTATATTATGTGTGACCGAATAATCTCTTATTTGATCATTTTATAAATAAACACTGACTAAATGTGAAAAAGAAATAACTACTTACTTTCCCTTTTCTTTTTATGCAAAGTAAACGCATCTTTATGTATCCCAAAACCATAAGATTATGTGTTACTATGATAACCAATAAGTGAAAATTTTAGTTACAATAAGTACTCGAATTTTTTTTTTAAGGTGAAATTGGTTTTTAATTCACAAAGCAAAATGTC
This sequence comes from Antiaris toxicaria, assembly GCA_035233585.1. Taxonomy (NCBI): domain Eukaryota; kingdom Viridiplantae; phylum Streptophyta; class Magnoliopsida; order Rosales; family Moraceae; genus Antiaris; species Antiaris toxicaria. The sequence continues at coordinate 43,362,349 of CP141158.1, read as the reverse complement.
TACATTTTTACAATCGAATTTAAAAATAAAAGCAAACCATCTAACCACATAGGCATATAACCAAACTAAAAGAAAAAATAAAATTACTTAAAATAAAAACTAGCTAATCAGAGAAACATAACAAACATCACCACTGCATATATGAGATATTAGAAAGCCAAAAGTCTCCCGGCGAGTGCTACTTCAATCAAACGTCCTTCAAAGAGTGATATGTTTATATCCAACCAAAACCTCCATATGAGCATGCAGAACACCTACATTTTTACACCAATATTGCATTTACCTGCCATATATACAAACAAGTCAGTAAGTGATAAGGAGTTTGACCTGATAAATTCCAATTGGAGTTGAGAATCTAAACCTGATTGATATTTGAGGGATAGAAAAATGAGTGTAAAGTGAATTTTAAAAAAGTAAAAGTTGTGATTTGTATGTTGGAGCTAATTTCATTGTTAACGTGGATTTCCCCCTTTGAACCGGAGCTATGTGGAGCCAGCCTGGAACAGAGCTAAATATCATTTTTGACAAAAGAAAACAAAAGAGGACTTTGTTTGTGTTTAGGCTCGGTGGAGAGCCAGCCTATTGTTTTAATGAGTTCGTAAGCTAAAAGATAAAATTTTTAGGGAGTTTACATAAAGCGATAATTAATTTTTAAGGGGTAAAATAAGAAAAAAAATTTTTTAAGTTCGTAGAGGTAAAATTATTTTTTTTTACAAAAAGTTAACTAGGGTTGGAAGTTCTCACTTGAGGTGGCTACATACACCCCTGTATGTATGGTATTGTAACATCTAATAATTTCATAGTAATTTAATATAGACAAGAGATTTAATTATTTATAAATTATAAGTTATAATTATAGTTAAATATTGGATTAATTGTTATTATAGTTAACGCTACTAAAAATTTTGATATGCTTAAAAAATTCATGTTTAAAATGGAAAGGATTAAGAATTTTACACAAAAAATGTAGTTTTAGGTTCAACCACAATTTTGATTTCAAAAATGTTCAAATTAGACAAAAATTTAAAATTCAAAATTATAAATATTTTTATTAGCTTTTTAACGCTTCTTGAATTGTTCAATTCCGATGTCGGAGTAAAAGGTTATGGCTAAATTACTAAGACGGATTAGGCAACTTTTGTTTAAAAAAAAAAAAAAAAGTTGACGGGGGACAAAGAGCCCTGCGCAAGCGTGCTACAGTGCCCATGCAAATGAGCATAGAGCCCCAAGTTGCCGCACACCGTGGCCCCAAGTTGCCGCACACCGTGGCCAGTGCAAGTGCACTACAGCAGCCAAGGCTTGCACTATAGCTCCCAAAGCGAAAAATATATATATATTTTTTTAAATGGGAATTCGAGTTAGTGGCTTTTGTAAGCCTATTTTTAGCCTTAGGATCATAATTTAACTTTCAATCTTGACCCTTGGATCCTTAGGGATCAGTTATTTAAGTTTAAATTTATTAGTTTGATCTCATTATACATAAAATCTCAAAAACCCTTCTCTCTTTCTCCTTCTTTCAAACCTTCTTTTTCTTCTTCCTCCCTTAGAGTATTGATTTAGTGTGAATTCAACAAACCAAATCCCAATGATTTATTCTCTAAAGAGTTTTTAGATTTGATTTCATTGGAGGTTCAAGGTAATTGCATTTTTTTTTATGTTGATTTTGTGAATTTTGAATATTAGAATTTCAGTAAAATTAAGATATTGATAAACTGTTAAATTAGATGATGAAATTAATAATGTAGAGTGATGATTCAAAGGATTGGAAGATATAATTTTAAATTTTTTGATGTTAAATATTCTAAGGAATTGGAATTCTAAGGTTGTGGAGAAATTGAAAATTTGGGGTTTTTATAATTTTCAAGATTTTTAGGGTTTTCCTAACTATAGAATATTAATATTATAGTTTTGTAATATGAATTTCATTAAGAATGAGCGTATCAAGATTTCGAGGTATTACATTAGCAAACCAACAAAATTAGTAAGTTTGCTTGATAAGATAAGTATATCTCTCATCTATAAATATTTGTTTAAAATTAATAAGTTTATAATTGGTGTAGCGTATCAATTGATTTTGAGGTTTTGCCATTGTTTTACAAAGGGTTTTCAATGAAATTTTTTGTCAAAAATTATCTTTTCTATGATATAAGATATCTCATCTCTTAAAAGTATATGTATTTTCCTTATGAAGTTTCAATATGAATATTTTTTATAGTGGTCATGTTGTTTTGTAAAGAGTTATGCTTTCACAAGAGTTAGATCTTTTTATAAAATTTATGATTTATGTATTTATGAATGATCATGTAAGGAACAATAATAATGGATGAAATGAGGTAATTAGGAAGCCTATACTTGAGATTCATCCCTCTTGTGGTAACGGTTTCATATGACAATAGTTTTCTTGTGGTAATAGTTTTGCTTCAGTAGGTTTAATATTTGCAATCCTACTTTAACCATGGTAGCGTGCATTAGTACCTGACCTAAGGCCTAACATCGTAAACAAGATTAATGAATATAAAAACGACTTATTTTTATATGTTTATGATATTTATGATAATTGTTTTTACCTTTATAATATGAATAATACATTATATACATGCATATTACATGATGTTTTACACCAAGTTTATGAAAAAAAAAAAAAAAAAAAGTTTTGTGAGATAATATGTGTACTTACTAGGCAATCGCCTAATTTAGTTCCTTGTGTGTTGTAGATTAAGGGTCCGTTTGGATGGGGTGTTTGTTTTTGGAAAATGAAAAATTTTTAGATATGAAAAATAAAAAGTTGTTTGGAATTTTTTTTAAAAGTGAAAAGTTGTTTGGATGGATGAAAACTTTTTGTTTCTAGAGAGCTCTTTTTTCATTTTTCAAAAATGAAAAATGTTGGATGTTCAGATACGGAAATTTAGGAATGTTCATTTTTCTTGAAATGAAAAATTTTTCATTTTTTAAATTTAAACGTGTCAAACAGACGGAGGGTAAGATCAAAGCTAAGATTTATGTTTTTTTTTTTTTAAGAGTTTTAAGCTTATGATTTAAATTTATAAGTTCAATTATTTTAACGTTTATTTAGAATGTTCTTAGTATTGTTAAAGTTCCTTGTTAAGACAATGTTTTCCACTATCACAAGATTTTATAAAATATAGGATTTTTAATTGATTTTCATAGTATAATTTAATTTTTCTTTTTTGATAAAGTTTAGTTTTTTATTTAATTGCATAAATTTGAGATAAGTTAATATTTTTATATATATTTTAAAAAAATTATTCTTATTTTCCGCATTGTTTGATTTATTAGTACTTTTAATATATTTCTACAAATAATATTTTTTAAGGTATATTAAAAATAGTAAATTGTATCATCCCACTTGAGAGTATTAAAGGTACATAATCTAAGAGTATAATGAAATTGAAAGGAGGGCTCAATTTTTTTTTTTTAGTTTTAAAAAGAACCTCAACATATTGTTAATAATTTCAATGGGCCCCCACTGAAAGTTTTTTTTTTTAATATAACCAAATTTAAATTATTTTTTTTATTTTATAAAACCATAACTAAACTTGGATTATCTTTTATGTTTTTTTACTATAACCAACATCTGATTCTTTTTTTTTTTTCCTCTCATAATTTTTTTTATCTACATTTTTTTGCTATTTTATTTTTAAACTTTCTTTGTTTTTAAAGACATTAACTTTATAATCAACAACATCCAGAGTATTGATACGCACAATTTTTTATGAATCAATAGGAGTATTCATTTTATAAAGCAAAAGAATGATGTTGTGGAAAAAACATAATAATAAAGGTGAAACTTTATTTTTAGTAGAAAAAGTACAAATAATATAAAAACATATATAGCTAAAAACTCCCTTTTGAGTGTTTCTGACTGAAAAAAAAAAAAACGTAATTCAAAAACAAAATTTTGAATATTTCGAGCTATATTTGATAACTATAATATATTGATAAAGTATATAAAAAGTTATTAAACTCTTTACTTATATAATATCATTATTTTTTAATATAAAGCGATAATTAATTTAACTATACATGTTTCTTCACTGAGAGAAATTTCCACATCCGTCTCTCGATGAAATCTGTAGTAGTTTTACTCGTCTCCCTATAATTTTTAAGAAAACTAAAACAATTACGGACGGTGCTCATACTTGCAAGGAATTCATTAGACATTTTCAAGCAAGAAGGGGAAAAGAAAAAAAAAATAAGGGAGGTTTTTTATCTCATTGTGACAATGATAATATGATATACATTCTGAATTGGCTGACCATAATACGACAGTCCTTGGTAATGCTGTTTGGATGTCAGATCCAATTTGAGCACTGGTGCCCCTTCATAACGTCCAAAAGGGCTATCCTCATTGGAATTTCTAAAAAATGGAGAATAAAATTAGAATTATATGTCCCGTGTTAATGTTCTCTCTCTTTCTTTTCTTTTCGTAAGCTCATATGGCGTTTAATAAATACATTACGTTTTAATTACATTTGAATATAATTCATTTTTTAGTGTTGTATTTGGTTGAAAAGTATTTGTTTTGTATTTAAATGAAATATGTGTTTGAATGAAAAGTATTTTAGAATCGAAAAGTTGATATAATTAATAAAAATAGAAATAAAAAGTTAAAGTTAAAAAATTGACGTAATTGTTTTAAAAAAACTTTTAAATAGTAATTGCTTTCGTAACACTGATGAAAAAGATTGTATTTGAATATAAAACTTCACGTTTGGTGTAAAATTAGTTTTCGTAACACTAAAAAACATTTTTCAAACATGCCATTAGTCTATTATTGGCTACACTAATGGCAATGAATTTGGAAAATATTAAGGGAACTAGTAATATCTAGCACAAGGTTTCCACGGAATCAAGTGTTATTTCAAAATGACTGACTTAATAACACATTACAGTATGAGTTTTCCAAACAAAAACTCGCGCAAAAAATGTCATTTGCTAAGATTAAACTTTTGGCATCCAGAAGGGTCGCCAATATCCGTGACTTGAGGGCCGAGTAAAAGTGGGATGCCTTCATTCAATAAATATTTCTGGAAAGGTAATCTACTAATATTTAACCTTTGTTCGGATTGGCTTTTTATAATACAAATCAAAATTTTCACCTTTTTAGATCCAAACCATACTGATCTTTTTTTTTTTTTTCCCCCTCCTCCAAATACCAATTCAGTTTAATTTTGCAATTGGAGTTTAGTTTCCCACACTCCAAAAAGAAGCTTAATTTGACCTTTAACCAAAAAATAAATTAAAAAAAAAAGAGAAATAGGAAAGAGAAAAAAAAAATGGATAAACTAAAATGACAATGTTTGATATATGAAAAAAGGGGGTGGAATTAGTTTACTTATTATTTAATTCTTTGCTAATCAATGGGCATCCGAAAAGAATGCCCAATTGATCTCATGAATCCTGAACACTGTGGTCGTCAAAAATTATCCCAAGACAGGTTATGATAAGTTTGTATTAAAAAAAATATGATCCTAAGAAAAGAAAACGCACAAGGATTTGAACCATTCATCTAGAATGGAACAAACCTCCGACTAAGTGGTGAAATTAGCTAACATTTGAACATGAAGATATAAGGAAATTTTTTGCACTCCTGAGAATTTCTTGAAAGAAAATTAAAATGTAATTGGAATAAAGTTTCTCCATTGGAACCAAGAAGCTAATAGCCAAATTCGGGCAGTAAAAGTTACAAGGATCTGCTAGAGTCGAGAGTTTTAGAAATTATAATTCAATTATAATTAAAATATACATATAGTTGAAATATGAATTGAAATTTAAACAATATATTTAATAAGTAAATACAATATATTTTTTATTTTAATACTCTTGTTATTATATATAATTTTTTTAAAAAATCATCTCGTTTTGATTTTAAAACAAGAAAATTAAGACTTCAAAATGCGAGTTTTTCAAAAAATGGACAGAAAATGTAAATTTGCAAGTTTAGAATTAGGTAACAAAATCCCATCTAAAAAAGTTGATCCAAACTGCCCCTAAATAATTTTCCACAATTTGTCATTGTTCAAAAATTGTCAAAATCCTTTATAGCCTCCAGTCAAGGCCATTCTTTTATATTACCCAAAGATCTCCAAATACAGATCTGTTTAGACGCATTCAACCAATTTTTTCGGTTTTTTTTTTCTTCTTTTAAAAAAGACTAACGATAAGAACAAGTGAGAGCTCAGGAAAACAAAAACATAATTAGTCCACGAGTATCCTTCAAAACGCGAAATAAGACACGACGGTCTAAAAAGGGCTAACGCATTCTAACAAGACAAAACTTAAGACAGAAGTATAATAGCAATCCAATTCATCAAGTACTTCATTGATTAAACTAAATAACCCGAGACGGTGAAAAATCTAGGTGTTTGTTGCTCTTGTGTAGATCTGCTGGCTTGCATGTGCAGACACCAACCTGATCAAACCTCTTGCCATCAATTCTCTAATCGCCTTCCTTGCGAGAGATCCACTAATCTGCAAAGTGCAAAAAGAAGAATGTACGATTTTACGGTAAAACTAGTGGCAGACAAATCTTAAATAGTAAATGAAATGCTTCAAGCACAAATAAATAAGAAAAATGCTTGAGGACACCAGTGATGCGTGGCACAACAACTAAAAGAATGTGAGCCCCATAAGTGGATCTATTAGCGTGTGATGCTGGCAGCATCAGTGCTCCTAGCATTGCTCATAAACGAAACAAGCAAAAGAAACATAACAGAAAATGACAAATTTAGATTACTCTGTAAATCCCAGTTAAAAAAAAAAAGTCAAAGGATAATTTGACTTTTAGCAATCTTAATTGTCAATAACAGTTTTTAACCATGTAGCATTATCAATGGCACTAAACTAATGAAAATGAAAAAGATATACAATATTAGAAAATTTACACAAACAATAACGGGTAAACTTGTATCAATCTGCTTATGAAAAATCGTGAAGCATAATTGATATTCAAAAACCACTCTGCAATCAAAATTCAACCGGAAAAGTTTAATCTAGTCTATCTATCTTTTCATAAAAGTAGGGTATTGCAATGTCTCTCTGACAGCTAAAGCATTTCCCAATGCTAAAAGCCCTTGTTGACACTCACCTAAATACACCTCTCACACACACACACACACAATTGGTACTCACATACAAAGCTCAAAAAACACATCCGAGGTGCGCTTTTCTACAACCCCAGCATGTGAGGTGTCCTTCAGGCTTAAGCCGCGTAGGTTTTTTTTTCCCCACCAAGGCTAAACCAAGTTTTTTTGGCTAAAAAAGCCAATTTTTTATTTTTTGTTTTCTAAAATCTAATCAGATTTGTAAACAAAACTTATAATTAAAAATAAATAAATAAAACCCAGAATAGGTAGCCGCTGCCAAACTACAAAAGCAAACCAATGCAAAGTCACTACTATTGACATCAAAATCTTAAAAGACAACAGGATTTCATCACTTATGAGATTCGTTTAATTCAAATTTCCTGCTTTATTTAGTGCCAACAAATCTCAAATATATATATATAAAACCTGGGGAATCAGTTGCTTAACAAACAAAAGCAGAACACAGATCAATAAAATGATCTACATCTTTCTCAAAACAAATATACTGTAAATCTATTTAATTTGACACAAACTAGTAAGAAGAAAATTTAAAGCATGAAAAACATTCACATATCGCAATAAATCGCGACATAATACACATATGTGCACACACACAAATATATATTGCAGAAACAGAAAAAAAAAAATCAAAAAAAAAAAACGAAAGAGAAAATGGAGAGAAAAAAAGGTTACCCTCAAACGATCGGAGAGAATAGAGGGAGTGATGAGCTTGTACTTGGGGGCCTCAGAGAGGAGCTTGTCGTAAGTCGCCGGGTCGAAGAGCACCATATTGTTCACCTTCTCCTTCTGCTTTCCCTTGCTCCACTTCTGCAATTCCATACACATATACATATAAATACACACACACACATATTCAGAAAAATCGCGTAGAAAACAAATAAAGAAGAAAACTTTGGGAGAAAACGAAGAGAAGGACCTTCTTCTTCTGCTTGCCACCGCCGGACTTGGCGGGCTTGGAGGAGGGTGGCGGAGCCTTGTCCTTCTTCGGCGCCTGCAAAACCAAATAAATAAATAAAATTCCATCAGGCCTTTAGAGGGAGAAAGAAATAGATCTAGAGATAGAAACGAAGGAAGGTGAAGATAATTACCATGGCTGGATCGGAGAAAAGCTAGAGAGAGAGATAGAGAGAGAGAGAGAGAGAGAGAAAGTCGAGGCAGTCGCCAACAAAAGGTGTGCGGGATGAGAAGTGGAAGGAGAAGGCGAAGGCGAGAGTTTATTAGGGCTTTTTTAGGGTTAGGGTTTGGATGAAACGAACCAATGAGACGACGTCGTTTCTGTTATTGTGCGGCAAATCTAATGATTGGGCCAGCCTTCAGTGCATTTGTGAATTATTTAGGCCCATCTGATTTTGGGCTTGGCTATCTCCAAACCCAACGTGCTTGCTCTGGACTCTTGGGCTGGTATAACCTCCCAACCCTAACAGGCTCTCTGTTCTAAGCCCACACAACCCCACCTTTACATAGCTATTTTGAGAGATTGTTTTGATTACTTAGCATTTTGAGATATTTTCAAAACATTGGACTCGTGATTAATGTTTTTTTTTTTTTTTTTTTTTTTGAGGAAGGACTCGTGATTATTTTAAAAACCTTGTTTTTGCGTCCTATTATTTTGTAGATTTTGAAAACGTTTTGTAATTTGTAGACCTTTCAAAATCCTGGATTCATATAACCATTTAAAACCCAAATTTATAAAGTGACATAGTATTTTGCATAGATTTTCAATACACTTTTATTTATTGAATTTATCCTGAGTTGCTGGCATTTTTGAGATTTGATTATCATCACATTGATTACTAATATTGCATATGATCATCTGAGTTTTTATCTTATTTTATAGGCTTTTTTTTTTAAACATTATTACACCGTAAACTTATTCTGAAAATACAATTTGCATCCTAAATTTTAATTTTGGTAATTTACACCCTGAATTTACATATTTATAGCAATTTACACCCAATTAATAAACAATGTTGATTTTTTTAATGAAAATTGATATTTCACTTGCATTTAGATTGTTAATTAAGAGTATAAAGTTTTCATTTTAATTACTATTAATCCAAATATATATTTATAACAAAGTTAATTCAAGCTTTTCCATTTTGATAAGACTTAATTAAAGATCTTAATATTAATAAATTTAAGTTAATATAAACAAAAATGGCTATATATGTCATAAACTAATAATTTATAATAAATCACATATCAATTTAAAAAAAAAGACTAATATTATTATTAATAGAGTATAAATTGTTTCATATATAAATTTAGGTCATAAATTGTCATAATTAAAAATTTAAGATGTAAATTCTAATTTTGTGATAAATTTAGAATGTGTAGTTATAAAAAAGCTTATTTGATATTTTTCTTCCCTTGAATTCACAAGATCGAATATTGTAGATTGATGTGAGGCGGTGATAATAATTAATTGAATGTGTCTACTCTGCTTTCCTTTTTTACTAGAATTCGTCTTACCTTTTTTTTTTTTTTTTTTTCAGCGGATCTAATAAAGTTGCTTGTTGTCTTGAAAGACCCTTTTCATGAGGATGATGAACTTTTTTGGCGGGAGGACACTTCTTTCTTTAACAAAGTATGTCATTGTAAAGGATTCTCATTTTTAATATATAACATATCTCATTTTCATTAAAAAGAAAATTGAATATTATTATTATTATAATTATTGATAAGATGCAATTTTAATAGTTATTTAGATATTTATCTAAAGATGATTACTTTTATAGAAAATTATAGTATATAGGCCTTTTTTGTATAGTTTAGAAGTAAGTAGTAGATTTTAAGACTATTGAAAATTTATAATATAATATAATTTTAGTATAGGTGATATTTCCATTTTACCTTTGATATAGGTTTTTAACCTATTTAGTTTTTTAAATTCCTCCAACTTTACTTATTTCTCTCTCTTGTTCTCTCTCCTCCGCCTTCCCCTTCCCTCTCTCCTCCGAGTCTTCTCCTGCTCCTCTCTCTCTCTCTTCGTCTATGTAACAATCGGGAAAATTCATATTTCTCGGAGAATAAATACATAATGAATTTAAGTGTTAAAATGTGAAATTAAGTTATTTAATATTGTTTAGAACTAAATAAAATGTTCTAACAATGTTAAAGGATGAAAAATGATTGATAGTGATATTATGTGTGTACACATGTGTGCCACTCACAATATCAAGAAGTAGGTCAAGATGATACTATCTTGACATAAAACTGATAAATTTGGATTCAGCACTCCCAAATTAGTTAGGATAGCCTATCAGCACGCTCAAATTTGATAATTGAGCACAAGGGTAATTTTTGACCGAGAATTCGCAGTATCGGAAACTGGTTGAAATGACCTCAGATGAAAATAAAACTGATATATTGGGATTCAGGATGCCCAAATTAGTCAGGAAAGCTCATGTTGAAATTTTGGGTGAAAAAGTATATAAAAAGCGAAAAGAGTGAAATTTTCTCATTTGTCCACATACACACTCTCTCTCCTCACTTGTCTTTCTCTCTCTACCTGCATGTGAACAGTAACCAACTTTCACGAATGGCCTCCGTTTTCGACACGGCAGGCACCGTTGGAAAGCTCTCGCCGAGCTGAGTTCAACGGTGGGTCGACGCGACGGAACAGCCGCGCCACGCGCCGCCCGAAACCGCCGGCCATCGGAAATTTCGCGACGCCGTATCTCCACCGTCCGACGTCCGATCAAGCTGAAACCGGTCCCAAAAGACTCGTGGTGAAGAGTAGAACAAAACCCAGGTGGTGTTTCAGCCTAACGGCCGTCGGATCGCGCCACCCAACTCCGCCCGTCGCCGTCGCCGTCGCTGCCGTGAAACCTGCCGTTTCTGGCGGAGTTGAGTTGCAAGGTTGGTATCAAAATGCTCAGAACAACACGTAGATCAAAAGCCCCAAATCAATTTTGGGCAACAATCACCGAAAAATGGAGATCCAACACCGCCATCGCCATCGGTTTTTCGAGGGTCGATTTCCGGCCATAGGAGCTTCAATTGGTGAAATTAAGACCACCAATGAGTTCCTCACGTCGAGATCTTCAAGATGGACTACTCATTTGCCACCGTCGCCGCCGTCGCCGCCGGTCAACGTCGGTTAACGGCGACCGGTGACCGAAAAATTGAAGTTTGGCCCATTGGCCTATTTTGACGTTCCGGACGCATCCGCGAAGTTGGAATTGCAAGACGGGACCTCAGATATGAAGAACGAAGAATTAGGGTTTATGCCGTCGAGACCGGATTGCAATTCGGCATAAATCCCGACCCCTTTACGTTCCGCAATTTAATTGTTTGGGACTATTGTATGATTTTATAATTATTGGTATGAAAATTATGGAAAAGAATGTATGTAAAAAGAAAAAAATGGCTGTAATGGAGAAAAAGAAAATATGTGATAATGTAATGATTTTACGTAAACAGTATGAGTTTTACGTAAAATCTAGGCCTCTGATATAGTACGTGATAGAATTAGATTAGGATAGATGGTTTTCAGGCATTTCCTATATGCTGGAACCTAAAAAATTAAAGGGAAACTCTGCCGAATTTCTAAAAACGGCATTAGGGGTAATATGGAAAAACGAGGGGTAAAATATGATCGGGAAGGGAACCCGAGCCCCCTCGAGGAATTAGGGCATGGAAAAAGGAAGGGGCAAGTTATAATTAGTAAACTGACCCTTCGAAACCCTAGAACGCAAGGAAAACATGAAACCGACTCTTAGATCAGAATAGTACTTCGCGAGGGCCGGGAATGTGAAAAATTGGCAAAATGATAAGAATTGATCCGGAAAAGGTCTGATAAGATTTAAAAAGTAAATTAGATGATTTTGGGTTTAGAAAATCCAGCCTAAGTATGAAAATGAAAATATTATGATTAAACACCATTTTGCCCAAAATTTCTCAAATTATGGGAAAAGAGCCCCAATGTCCCCGGAATAGGTTAATGAAGTTTGTAAAAGCCAAAATTGAGGTTTAAGTTATGAAAAATCACGTCAAGGGTAAAATTGTAATTTTGTCAAAAGTTAGGGGTAAAATCGTAATTTTTCAAAAAGTTGGAGAAAAATTCGAAAAGAGCCATTAAGGTTTAAAAAGATGTCCTAAGACTATAATTAAGGATTATAAGATTAGAATCAAGCTTTTTAATAAAATAAAAGTTATAAATAAAAATGTGATTAACGGACAGAGTTTGTCTATAGGAACCTGGTCCAGACGCGACAAAGGACGTCGATGGATTGTAAGAAGAGGATAAGCACGCTATGAGTAAGTTTAGATATTTACCCATCTGCAACTATGAACAAGCTTATAGTATTTATATGTTTTGTATGTAAATATCATGATGTGATTTATGATGATGTTATAGTAACACTATAGCAATATTATGATGATGTTAAAAGATAGATTTTAATAAATAATTTATTAAAAAATATATATATGTATATATTGAATTACGAAGGAAAGGTATTATAAAAGTTTTATGAGAATAAAGATGTGGGAAAGAGAGATAGAAGAATGGAAAGAGTAAGAATGAGAATGTTATGATAGAATGCATAAGAAAGAGATGAGATATGAAAGGAAAGAATAGATGTTTTATGAAAGGTTTTATGGAAGTTAAGTTATGATGGATAGAGCAATGATGATAGGTAATAAAAGGAATTAAGAAAGGGTATGTTTTATGAGAACGAAATGATAGGGGTTTTATGAAAAATAATATGAAAGCAAAGAGTTAGACAAGAAAGAGAAGCAATGATAAGTTATGATGAAAGGTATGATAAAAGGATTAGAACATAACGATAAGATGTGATTGATATAATAGAAGGATAGGCTGTGATTGATAGAAATATGATGATAAGATATGATAGATATAATGATACAAATGATAAGATAAAAAGAGAATAATTGTCTGCACTTAACAAAACATGTTTTTATTTATTATGATGTGATGTGATGATATATAAGTAATAGGTGCTATATATGCTAAAGTGTGATTAACATAATTCACACAAGTAAAGTAAAGAATTAAGAAAAGAAAAACAACGAAAGAACAAATGTTCCATGAAATGTTTTATGAAAAATGAGAAATGAAAGATAATGAATGACATGAAAAAGATGTACAACGAAAAATCAATATAAGAAAAACTAAAAGCATATAAGATAATAAGACTGAAAACTTAAGTTGTTGGCGTACCGGTCTCCCTACAAGGTCGAGACTTCCGGTCTATATCCTCCGCGTAGATGTGGTGCTACCCGGAAGGTGTGGTAGATTATAGGATGGACCAACCCCGAAGGTGAGGTTTTATTTGACTGTGAGGTAGGTTGGTGGGTAGCTCCCCCTCCTCCCACTGTCCGCGCGCAAATAGGTACATCCAACAACGGGCCCACCAAAGGAAAGTAGAAAGAAAACAAACGAAAGGAGAGTGAAAAGAAAAGAAAGGAAAAGAAAAGGAAAGAAAAGAAAGGAAAGGAAAATGAAAAGAAAAGAAAAGAAAAGAAACGAAAGGAAAGGAGAGTGCATGAAAAGAAAAGAAAAAAAAAAGAGTGCGTGAAAAGAAAAAAAAAAAGGAAAGGAGAGTGAGTGAAAAGAAAAGAAAGAAAAGGAGAGTGAAAAGAAAAGAAAGAAAAGGAGAGTGCGTGAAAAGAAAAGAAAGGAAAGGAGAGTGAAAAGAAAAGAAAAGTAAAGAACGACATAAAAAGAAACAAACGATATGAAAGAATAACACAATGAAATCGATGAAAAACAAATAAATAATAAAAAGAAGTTAAAAGAACATAATAGAATTAATATATGTGATGCGACGTATTTGATGTTATATGTATGGAATGACACGTTTTCACATGATGTTATGCTAGTGTATATGTTACTAGCTTTTAAGATATGAAAGGTTAAGAGATGATGATAAAGCAATAGAAAAATTATAAAGGATTATAACAAAAAGTTAAGAAATGATAGGAATGAAAAACAAAGAAATGAAAAGATTTGATTAGAATGATAGGAGATGATCGATAGAATGATAAGAACGATGAACGAAGAGATAAATGAGCATGAAGGGACTAACATAATATGTTATGTTTCGAGGATATGTATAGACGATGTGTATGATGTGTGTATACGTGATGTCATATATTCTAGTAATAATATATATTACTAGTATTTATAAGTTAATGAATGTATGTTTGAACTTACTGAGCATCTAGCTCATTAGTTGTTCATATGTTGCAGGTAAGCAACCTGTTAGTTTAAAGTAATATGATAGACAACGGACGGATCTGCACGTGCGAAGGGACTGGGCGAGGGTATTGTACTACCATGAGTTTTTTGCTGAGCGTTCAAAAAGAAAGTTGAAAGAAAGAAATTTATGAATTATATGTTATAAGAGTATGATAGAGATATAGGCATAATATGTAAGTAAAAAAAAAATTTGCTATAGAAATTGCTTCCGCTTTAAAATGAGAACATTAAGAATGGAAAGTTAAGTATGTTAAGTAACAGGATGACGACCCATGAGGTTGCCAGCCATCGCGGTCGGCATCAGAGTTCGGCTGGTTGGTATGGTAACGTACGTGGGGGGCGTCACAGTCTATGAGTTTGTAGTTTTTTTGTAGGTTATTCTCATTGAAGTCGCAATCTCAGCCGGTCGTGAGGACATCAGAGTTCACATCGCCATTTTTCTCGACCATAAGCTTACAATCTCTTCTTCGTTAGAGGCTATCACGAAGTTCATTTTGATTGAGTTGACAACTACGAAATCTCGACTTAGCATGATGACATTGAAGTTCATGATTGCCATTTTTTCCTTTCGTGAGCTCTCGATCTCTTCTTCACCACCACTGATTTTCATCGTCAGATTGCTCGATCTCAGCATCACGTTTGGATTTGACAATCTCAGTCTCACGATTAGATTTGGCTATCTCAACCTCGCAATTTTGATCTTTTCCTCGTCCCTATAATTTTTTATGGTCGTCACCGTCAATATCTAGTCACAATCTCCTCGCGATCGTGATCTTTTTCTCTTTCCTCTTTTTTTCTCTATTATTCCCCAGTCATTGAAGCTCACAGCAACTCATGACTTTGGTGATGAGTTTAGGGACATATTTGATGATGTCTTTCTTATGAGCTTACGATGGCCAGCATTTGTCACCGTCGCTATTGTTATCGATGAAAGTGGTGATGTCACCATCGCTGACCATGAACTAAGTAGCATAGAGGTGGGATTAGGTTGGAATTTGGGGTGAAGTGTTATGATTTGGGTCAATTTGAGACATAAGTTTAGGGATGTTAGGAAATGCCCTAAGCATGAAAGACATTTTGATATATTTAATTTTAAACTGGATAATAAAATTATATTTAGAGATTATTCATTACATTACTGTTTGTCCTTATTCTATTTACATGTTAAAGTAAATGTAAACAAATATGGCTCGCTAACTGCTTGTGCTAAACTGTTAGAATGTTGCATGCAATGGATTTTTGTATGTAAGAAGACAATGTTCTAAAGTAAGCAGTCTAAATTATGATTCATAGTCTATGGAGTTAGACCGAGTATCAAACTCATGTTAAGACTATTATGTTTTCTAAAGTCATGGTGGGGACGATTTGTGTTGACTGTCCGGAGTATAGACTCCCGAGTAGAAACATAGATATGTTACTTGGTAGTGATATATTAGATCGGGACTAAAGCATGATTGATCTATCCACTATGAGCAGATCGATCTATTTTTGACATTTATTATGCAATAACCTTAATCTTGAGTAGATGAACTACTTTATGTATATGACTTGTGTACTTTGATGTTCCAATGGCTAAAGCTTCTCAGAGGTAATAAGCTTATAAACCGGTTCGTTGGGTACATGACTTGTAAATGATGAAGGGTTTGTTTGTAGATATCAGAATCATAGCTCTAATAAGGAGTTAAGGGTATCCTCTTAAAGGCATTATACTGGATGTGAAAAATGGACAAAGCCTTGGATCATGTGCTAGGCGGATGACTTCTTATTCACATATAATGAATAATCATTTTCTTATTTGATAGTATAATAGAACTTTAAGATAGCCTGATTAGTATGTTAAACGGACTTTGACCTAAGGCTGATTATAGATATCATATGAGGGTTTTGCATACATGACAAGGTCATTGGACAATAGTTTGTCACAGGCTTTCGTAATACGGTATATAATTGGGAGTTCAATTTCAGGTTTATAATGGTGTGACTCTGAAATTAGTGATCATATGATTGAGTTGTTCAATATAGAATGATGATCATATGGAATCACGGGAGCTCGATTATATATGTCTAATTGGTCCCTCGACTAGCTCCACATAATTCCTTAACGGATGGTAAATTGATTTGTGTATGCTTATTAGCTAGTTGTCTTTGCATGGATATGGATTGTGTCTTTATAGGATAAGGATGGAAGACAAGATTCTCTCCAGTTGATTTCGAATTTTGTTTTGGATAAGAAATTACATAATTATTTGAATTCCAAATAAGGTTGCCATGATTTTATTTGAGTTTGAATTGGAGTTATGGAAAATTATCTATGAGGACAAAGATTTGAAATACAACTTTTTTGTAGATTTTGAAATTTGAAATTTAAAATTTGAAATTTGAATTTGAATTTTGAATTCGAAATTTAAATTTGAAGTTTAAATTTTGAAATTTGAACTTTAAAATTTGAATTCAAATTTTGAATTACAATATCTTGTAATAACCAAATTTGTTGTGGATAAAGCCACAAAGGAAAATTCAGATTTTAGTGGATAAGGGAAAACAAGATCTTGTTTGAATCATACTTCAAATTTGAATCCTAATCTATTGGATAATGGCTGAATTTGTTAAAGGGATTTATCCCTAGGAGAATTTAGATTTTATGTGGATAAGGATGAGTGAAAAATTTAAGTTTCAATCCTATTTGAATTTTAATTCTCTCTCTCACAAAAGTGGCCGAAAATCTTAGTGGATAAGCCTAAGGAGAATCAGTTTTTTGTGGATAAGGATGAGATAAAATTCAAGCTAGAAAATCCTATTTGAATTTTGATTCTCCTTACACTTAGATGGCCGAATCTAGACATGCTTATAGTCTTGGAAAAAATTCGGTTTTAGTGGATAATGATGAGAGAAAATTCAAGTTAAAATCCTGTTTGAATTTGAAATGCAAAATCCCTTAGGGTTGGCCAAATCTTCCCTTCATTATGGCCTATAAGGAAATTCAGATTTTGTGTGGAAGGAAAGGAGAAAATCTTTTCCTGATCCAATTTGAATTCAAGGGTTCACCTCATGCAAGTCTATAAATAGGGGTCCTACCACTCCAGTTCTTTCAGACTACAGACTCTCAGGTGAGCAGGCTTGTTGTTGCATAACTCACCGTGATAATAAGTTCTTTGGAGATTTGGGTGGTGGGAAGAAGACTAGCAATGTTAGCATACCGGTCGAGGATCCGAGTGCCCACACACTTTGCCATTCGGGAATTAGAGAATAGTAGAGAAGTCTAGTTGGTTGAAGCCTTCTGGTCATTCTCCTCCTGCAGTTTGGCGTCCTGTAAAAGTATGAGTTTTATTGTTGTTAGTTTATTGTATATGGCATCACGAGATAATTAACGATCTTGAAAAATTTTTGTAATTCCACTGCGCCACTCTGATGCATTTTTATTAATTTTTTCCTACAAGGGATTGTTCAATTTAAGATTTTTTTTACATAATCAATAAATTAAGATTTGCACAGTAAATCAATGATTTACATGATAAATCAGTCATTTAGTAAATTATGATTTATAAAATCAAGAATTTATACTAATAAATCAATAATTTACACTTAATTACATCTATAAATTAATGATTTAAGAAAGTAAGAGTTATTTGTTTACATGGTAAATAAATTTTTTATCGAGTAATAATTGATTTACTAAAATCGATAAATAAATAATTTATTAAGTTAAAAAATAATTTATCGGATAAATTTATTAAAATTTACCAAAATTGGTAAATAAATGGTTTACTAAGTAAATTTATCAAAATTTACACACAAGAAGTATATTTAGAATTTTAAATTGTGGTAAATCATGATTTACTAAAAATATGTTATTTATTAATAATCTAAACATTTTCTGTTATTTATTTTTATTGAGATTGAGATTTGATATATTTACTTCTTTCTCCCTACTTTTACTTTAATCGTGTGATATAGATTACATGGTTGTAATGAACTACGTAGTTGACAAATATATTTATAATAATTAATGAGCATTAAACTAATATTATTCACGAAATACAATTTATAATACGTAACTTATTCTTAAACTAATATGACACTCTACTCTTTTACAACTTTTGATGTTCTCTCGAACATGTTTGAACGAGATGCTCCTCTTTCATATATTTATATATATATATATATTTTTTCTTCGTGTGGTGGTTAATCAAATTTCTTTCCAAAAAATAGAAAATGTAGTAACACAAATTAGAAAAAGTTAATCAAAATTTATTTAAAAAAGGAAAATTCCCTTATATTACCCAATTTGAACTTTGATTCCACCTATTAATTGCCCAATTAAATAAAAAAGAAGGAATCTTTTTGATAAATTTTTAAAGTTAAAAGGTTGCTTAATGTCACATCATCTATCCTAATTAAGTCATGTACTTATTTTTATAATTTAATTCGTAACCATGGTGATTACAAAAAAAACAGTAACAATTCAAAACTCTTTCTTATTAATGTTATTATTATTATTATTATTGATATTTTGCCTAATTAATCCCCTTCTTTTTTGACCACAATCTAATAGTCACGACCCCGGTTTTGGTTAGTAGCAAATTGCTTATCCCAAATTCAAAAAAAAAGTTGGAAAAGGCTAACACAAATTTACTAAGAAGACGATCAGTAAAGACAAATTTGACACAAATATTATAAATTAGGGGTACTTTGACATAAACATAAAGATCAGGGGCATTTTGACAATAAAAGTGAAAGAAATACTAATAGAAACTAATTGAGGGGTATTTTGACATAAATATTATAGTTCAGGAATACAACATGTATATTTCACAATTCAGATGCCATGTCAAAACTAGTGAGTTCCGAGGAAATTTGTGAAAATTTTCATTCCTCTTGTGAAATTTAGTACAAATATATGCATGTTTATGTTACACACTTCAAACTTTTAACAATATTAAAGTGCATTAGTTGTTTAAGCCTTTCGGCATGGAACTCATAAATGAAAGCCATCTTCTATTCAATACGATGTTTAATACCACTAATTCTGATATTTATTTTTCTAAATTGTGGAGTTTTTGAGTTGTGTATAAAAATTAAATATATTAATGAATTACAAACTGAACTACATGTAATTGAATTTTGAGAATCATCAATAATAGACAATATCCCTTTATTTTATTTTATTTTATTTTTTTGGGAATTATGAGTAAAAATCACTGGTCTTTCAATGAAGCTAGAACATTTAAATTAGATTGGTATCTTATAGTAGATCCATGGTAAACTAGCCTCTAATCAAGCCTTTAGTAGAGCGACTTTTAATCTTACCACAATCAAAGTAGCAAAAGCATGCAATTCCAATTTGATTATAGTGGCAAGCACCAAGAATTGCCTTTGCTTCCCACTTTATGCATTTTTTGTGGCACTTGGCGCTATTGAAACACAGGCCAGACCATGTCATGCTTCGCCTGTAGCATTGCTCTGCTCACATTAATAGAAAAAAGATACACATTATATGTTTGTACATATATACAGTCCAAGAATATATTCACATCTACTTATATCTAAGGGATACTATAAAAATAGAAAGTGGATTAATTTTTGTCATAGGTTAAAAAAATTTATAAAAAATGTCATAAAATCATTTACTGGCAAATGAAAAAATTTTGTATTTTGTCTGTCACTCCTTCACATCCACCATCTCTCTCTCTCATGAATGATTTCCAGACAACCATCCCTTCTCTCTTATCTCCATCGCAACTCTATCATCATCTTAGGCGAGGTCACAGTGGCTAAAATCATGATACAGAGATTGTTAAAGTTATCGCCGGAGGTCACTAGAAACAATAGAGTGTTGCACGAGAATTGTATCGAAAATCAGGCAAGAATCGCACTGAGAACCACGCAAGTTCTCTGGCTATTGTCACTTCTCAAACGCCATCATTGCCCAATCATCATCGATAGTTCCTTCTTGGGCTTAAGTGGCGATCACAGAGAGAGGAGATTGCAATCGCAAGGCTTGGGGTTCCTTTGTGATGGCTAGAATCACCGTTTTGCAACTCTAATGATGCTGGCTCATGGCGGCGGCGGTAATGATGGTGGTGTTCAGGAGGAAAGGGAGAAAAAGAAAAAAATTAAAATTAATGATGGCAAATGAAGGGTAAATGAATCATTTATCATTTATCAAAAGAATGATAAATGAACATTTTTGATTGGTAAATGATTCATTTGCAAAAGGCATTTTACAAGAGATTTTTTTTTTTGGAAAAAATCAATCTAAGGTATGATTTGTGACATTTTTCTAAAGTTCCCTATTTCTAATGTTATGGTCATAGATTCAAATCTTCCATTATTAGTTCAAAATACATAAAAAGAAAGGTTATTTTCAAGAACGACGACTCAAGACATTGGTGGTGGTTGTTTGATGGGTTTCTAAGTTGTTAAGTCCTAAGGTACTCTTGGTTTTGGGTATAACCGTGGAAGAGAAAATAATAGCAAATGGATACATTTTCAAAAATTCTTAAAATAAATAATATATTTTTAAAATGTTTGAGATAAATAATATATTTATGATAAATTGTTTATTTAACAAAAATTTTTTAATATAATTTTATGGGAAATATGCTTTGTAAATAAATTATAGATCATAAATATAATATATATTGAAGATATTTTATTTATAAGAATATTTTTAGGATAATTTCATTGCAAATAATAGTTTGTAAATATTTTATTTATCTTGAATATGCTGTTTATCATCTCTTAAAAAGTTTTCTGCTATTTTCTTTTAATTATTATAGATTTTTGACCTATTTCCCTTCTTCTGATTGTGGATTCTATTTTGGAATTTGAAAGTCGAAATTTCTTTATGACCTTATTGGCCAAAGTATTGTGAGATGCCTTTCGGGTTAGTTTACCACTTCCTTTTATTTCGTAATTACATTAAGTGGGGGCTAGTGTAGAATGGAGGTTTCAGTAAAAGGATATATATATATGTGTGTGTGTCTATGTATTGTTACTCTTTAAAAATTGTAAAAGAACAAGCCACACAATTTAATTTGAGAAGCCAAATTGTTTCAAGTGTTAAGTTTGAAGGAAAATTTTCGAAATTTGTCCTACGTTCAATTATTCTAAGAATTTAGATTTTAAGTTAATGTTATGAGTTAATGTTTCCTATTTAAAAATAGTTCCGGTTCAGCATTAAAGCAAAAGAGCATATATATATATATTCTGAACTTGGTCACGATATTTTTTCTTTCTTTCTTTCTTTCTTTTTGAAAAGACTTGCAATAATTTTGATGATATATAAGAGTTATAGCCTATAGGAAAATTTTGAAAGGACTTGCAATAATTCTGATGTAAACCATATATTATTAATATCAGATGAATGAAGAAAATTCGTTTAGGAAAATTAAGTATATAAACCAAACTTGCTTAATTTAAAATTTCGATGTTATATTGTCCACATGTTGCAGTGAAAGTTGATTGATTTCACCCAGATGATCTTTTTATGAGTCAATGTGTGCAAATATTTTGAAATTAAAGGATTAGCATGTACATACTCACCCAAAGAATTGGTAAGGAGGAGAAGTAAAGAAGATATGACAACAAATTTTGAAATGAAACCACCAAAAGACTTCGCCATTTTTTGATGCTTAGTTTAGCCAAAAACGATGGAAATGGCTCAGGCTTATATTAAGAACAAATTATACATAGAACACAGAGCTTCGGCTTTACCTTTTGAGTAATAACAAAAATAATAATTAGAAATATAACAATTCTACTTAAAATATAGTGAGTATAATCAATTTCTTGTCTTATTTTTCTTTTCAGTTAAGTTTTCAGAGTTGTAATTTTATTTCAGCAAATAGTCTGGCCACTACTT
The DNA here is from genome assembly GCA_035233585.1 of Antiaris toxicaria. Classification (NCBI taxonomy): domain Eukaryota; kingdom Viridiplantae; phylum Streptophyta; class Magnoliopsida; order Rosales; family Moraceae; genus Antiaris; species Antiaris toxicaria. Next base: position 43,340,130 of record CP141158.1, on the reverse strand, counting down.
AAAAGGCCTATCAGAAAACATTTTTAATTTTATTCTTTTAAAATTCGTTAATAAAAGACGGATGAGTATGTTATAAATATTGCAATTTTAAATTATTCTCTATTTAATCAAGCATGAAAAACAGCTATATGAATAACTCAAACTACTCAAGGATAATTAAAAATAAAATTGCAATGGACATTTTCCAAACTAGCAAGACCATAACTTGGATTAACTTGAAAAAACAGGAAAATTTTCTGGAAACCTAAGGTAGCGTTTGGTATTGTTTTTGAAATGTTTTCTGTTTTCAAAAAAATTGAAAATGAGAATATTTTGAAAACTGTGTTAAGATCATTTCTGAAACTGTGTTTGGTTATGTTTTCTGAGTGTATATTTTGAAAAACATAAAAATGAAACTTTGTTTAGTTATATTTTTTCAAAACTCATTTCATTTTCAAAAAACCTAAAAAACACAATATTTTTTGAAAATGAAAACAAAAAGTGAAAACAATTTTTTTTCATTTTCGAAAAACAAAAAAAAACAACATAATTGAAAACGGTGTTTTCGAAACGGTTTTGAAAACGGTGTTTTCGAAACGGTTTTGAAAACGTTAAATAAATAAACGCTAGTTTGAAACCGTTTTCATTTTCTGTGTTTTTGAAAATGAAAAATCGTTCTCAAAAATAAAATCAAACGTACCCTAAGTTTCCATTGATTATTTGGATTATACAATACAAAAAGAATCTTTCCATATTTGTACATAATATATATATTATATACGAAGCAATACACATTCTCTTAATCTCCCTCCTCACTATGTACTCACAAGTCTCTATTCGCCAAGAAACTAAAGATTTTTAATATAATCATGATCTCCAACAAGGACAGATAGAAAATCATCCCTCAAGATAGTCAATCAAAATTGCCTTCAAGAGCACTCGAAATCGCGGTGATAAGAGTACTACTAACATGCTTTTGATGAGCTATTTTCTTTTTCTTTTTCTTTTCATCTACTTAAGCGAGAAGTGAGATCGACGAAGATGTCTTCTCTGCATGGAATTGTAAGACCGCCCATGGGATGGTTATATCCGTATTCTTCCACAGCTTGACTGAGCAAGATCTTGAACTCTTGATGGTTTAAATACGACACCGGAATCAAGAAACGTTTCTTCTCAGGACTTTCGCCAACATAAACCGCGCAGTAGCCCTTTGGAACATCTCGGGAAGACCTTCTTAAGAACTGCTTAGCGTGAACAACGCCGGGCAAGCGGATGGCCATGATTGATACTTTGAAAAAGTACACGAAGAAAATGTTCAACACAAAGCCTGCTAGCTGATCGTGTGAAAGGTTGGGTAATTTTTTTTCTTTTTTTTGGTTGCTAATGACCAACTTGGAATTATAATGTGTATGTGTGTGTATATATAGACCAATGATTTATATGCATACTGGAATGTGGGGTGTGTGTGTGTGTATATATATATTAACCCTCAAAATTTTAAATGATGAGTGGAAATTAGGAGTTTGGGAGGGGCCTAGTTGGTGACATAAAGGGGTAGAGGACCACATGGAGATGTCCTTGAAGGTGTCATTCAAACTTAAAGACAAAACAAAAGCTACTCTATCTCTTGTGGAAAAATAGACATAAAAGTACCCGCTTTATACTGTAAAAGAAGTTCTAAGTTGTGAAAACGGCCTTTTGTATTGATAAAAGTTAAAGATATCTAGTCATTGTTAGACCAACTTGCATAAAAATATCAGTGGAAATAGTGTGAGCCATGTCATTCCACATCAGCAAAAAAGATGATCAAAATAAAAAAAAACAAATGGTAGAATCCATTGAATATGGTTATAATTTGTGATTGGAGAGGTTAATTTATAGAAGATCGCATAATTAACATTCATAAACAATATGGAAATTGCGTTGGCAAGCATGTTATTCTCACTACTGCAATACGAGATTATTTGTTGTTGATTTAAAACTGACGTCAAAAGGTTATGTCGTGAAACTATTGTTGTTTATGGAGATTTGTTTAGTAGTGTATGTTTCTACTGCTTTTGAATTTGCACTATATGTAACACCTTGGAGTGATGAACTCGTTAGCATCTTACCTATGCCTTACAAAAAGGCTACTTTATATTCCTTAAAAAGATGTGCGTGTATATTTTAAAGAAGGTAATTAAGACATTCTAGCTGGATTGGTATATATATACACACACACACATATATATTTAGTGGGAGTGCAGTACCTTTGCCTTTCGGTGTGCAGATAATATGAAGATGCAGATCGAGACCACAAAATATTAAAGGGGCTTTATGGTCTGTAAATAATCACCTCAAATGGATATATATTTGAGTTTGTGTAGAGGTTAGCTGGAGTCATGGACATACGGCAAAATTTCCGTACGTTGATTTGCATATATATATATATATTTATATCGTACAGCTAATGCTGTACAATGTCTTGTGCAATATTGCTTTTCCTCACTGCTGTAATGTTGAGCTTGATCACTTATCATATGCATTTGTGGTGGGCGCTATTGTCACACATCAGTATTTAGGTTCATCCTTCTATAATAAGAGATCACTAATCGTATCCTTATAATTTAAATCAAACAGTATTTTATAAAGTGATGTAACAGTGTAGTTTAAAGAATTCTCTCACAAAATTCAATCCATCCATCTATAATTTGACTGGTTCTAAATCCCATAAATACGATTAATGACCTTATGAGATCTAAAGGTAAGGTTGCTCTACTGTAAATCCATACTGATACAGAAACATTTATGCGGTTTCATCATTATGAAGACCTAACTGAAGGATGTGAGTATTAGTTCCTTTAAGATCAACGTACGTACGGAGAAGGACATCAACAACTAGCTAACCAACCACTCGCCGTACGTACTCCGTTCTATATTAGTTGCTGTTGAAGTTCTCCTCCGTATGTACGTCAACTAGAATATTCTAATTTCAAGGTCAATATATTAAGCATCCCATGTGAGGATGCTTTGTAATAACATTACAAAAACCAACCACAACACGTATATGAAGCACAAAAGATCGGACTAGTTCTAATAACTTGAAATCTATACGATATTACTTATTATCTTATGTGAGAAAACTCTAATTCTAAAGAACTAGGAAACTTCTTAGAAAGTTAGTGAGTAATCAAATTGCCACGAATAGAGATTTTTATTTCAGTTAACTGTTTATATTATACTAGTTGAACTTACATGCTTCACACACGAGAGATTATATAAGAAAAAATAAATAAATTACTTTATATAATATATATTATAAAATTTTAGATAACATCCTAATATGATACATGATATATATATATAAAAGAGAGAAAGAAAAGTAATTTAAAAATAAATTAAGATGAATTCTACTGTCATTTTTCTTCCATAAGGACCACACCTCGCTTTCTCTCTTTCTCCCCCCTCTCGTCCCCACTCCCCTCTCTCTTTATCTCTCTCCTGTAACTTCACCCCTGTCGCTCCCCACTTTCTCTCTCTTCCTCTCTCACAGTCATTAATTAATATCTAAAAAAATGAGTAAAAAAAGTTTCACCCTTTTTTCTCTCTTTCCCATGCGTAACCCCCTTCGTGTCTCTCTCTCTCTCCCTCTCCCTCCTGTCACTTTACCCCTCCCCATGTCCCTCTCTCACACAGTTTTTAATGCCCAAATAACTTAAAAAACCACCCAACCAAAAAATAGTACGAAGCGTTTCGAAACTCAACCAAAAAAAAAATGTCCCTTTTATATGTGCGATAGAAGTAATTTTTTATTGTGCCCTAAAGATTGATATATTTGGATCACATACGCTCACCTCTTAAATTTTTAAGAGAAAATCCAGACTTTTAATTATTGATATATTTGGATCACAAACGCTCACTTCTTAAATTTTTAAGAGAAAATCCAGACTTTTAATTATCTGGCACCTAAACACTGAACCCTATTCTCATTATATCTATCATGCTTTATATATATCAATCTCGTTTTTTGTTTGCTATTAGAGAACACGCTTCATCATCCATGACTTGATCTGTCTAACTATTAGTAGCAGCCATACTATGAACTTGGAAAAGCTAAAACCTTTGCTTGAAAAAGTGAAAATGATTAGAATGATAAAAATTAATAATAAAAATTTAAAAGATAAAAATATTATAGAAGCCTACATAGTCCTGTCTATCAATCTGAACATATATGGTATATCAATCTGCTTGATATAGACATTGATCTTATCTTTGTACGTGTCGGTTGAATAATACAAAGTTGTCGAACTTATTAATAATATTATGGAATTCGTACAGAAGGGGTCTTAAAGTACTGCGCATGCATCTTCGGCCATTTCCTCGAAATATATAATTTGATAGTGATGAATCCTTTTTTGTGGACCTATTGACTTAAAAATGCATGGTCCAAATATACATATACTTGGAAAGAGTCAATTTTCTTCAAAAGAGTGCTGTGGATCAAATTATTTAAACTTATCCTCTATTTAATTGACAATGGGAATGCATCCAACTAACGGCTGACAAAGATTAATGTGAGTAGGCACTCTTGGATATGGAGCAGATCGAAATTTTGAAGCGAACAATGGGCCCACAATTAATAATAATACACTTCAATAAGAGATAAAAGTCATCGTTTCGAAATCTTGAGAAAAATTTTACAAAGTCGAGTAAAGAGTCTTAAAGGAAAAAGTCTACTTATAGGCTTAGATATCCTACCAGGAATGACTTAATATTATGAAAATCTCAATAATGTGAGTTTTTATATGGACGTTTTTTAACTTTTAGAATTTAATAATTTAATCTCTATTTTTTTAATAATTAACCTTTAAATTTATAATTTTTAATAATTTAATTTTTTTATTTAAATTAATTAAAATTAAGATTTTTTTTATAAAACTTTTCTATTATTTTCCAACAAGAATATCGTTGATCATTTTTGTTTAATTTAAATGTAGTTTTTTTTAAGTTTAGATTTAAATTTGAGTATAATTTAATTAAGGTTTCAAATAAAATAGTATTGAAAATAAGCAAATATGATCAACAATACTTTTTCTTGGATTGTAATGTGTAAATTACGTGTAAAGAATCAGTCAAATTTTAATGGATTTAAACAAAAATGACTAAGAAAATTGATTTTCATGAAAAATAGTTTTAAAACTAAATTATCAAAAATAAAAAATTTAGAAAATATCCGTACAAATAAGTGTTTTTTTTTTTTTTGGTTTCTTCTTTTTTTGTTCCGATCGTTTGCTCTTTTGAACGTTCTCATCCTTTACAATGCTTGGGATTTTTTTTTTTTTCATATTATAGCTTTGTAAGACATTCATTTTAGTAAATGCTTTACTTCTTTAAAAAAAATTCAACTTAGGCCTGCCGAAAGAAAACATTAAAAAAAGAAAAAAGAAAAAAAAATCTCAACCGTACACGTAAAACTACTTTTGAAACACAAGTCGAATCAAGGCAAACACATGTCCTTTTTTCCTTTGTTTTCTTGCAATCCATTAATTTGAAATGGGTATTGACAAGGATATTAAAAGAATCTCGATATCATTAGGGTTTCTTGTTGTGTCTATTAATTTCTGTCAAACATCATTTCTATATAAAAGCAAACAAACATCACTTTTCTTTTGTCTTATGTTTTTCTTCACGATATAAAACGTAGACGAAATTGAAAGATTTGGGTTTATTTTATATAAGTTTGGATAAAAAGTTATCAAACCCATCAAATACTTTTAAATAAAATATCAAATCTGTACGAATCTGTTAACTCACAATTAACACGAAATAAACCGTTTAATAAATGAGTTATATATAGATTAACACAAACAAAACTCATAAATTACCCATTTATAATCTCTAATATATTTATATTATTATATATATTATATAATATTTTATTATTTTTAATTTTGAGTTTTCAAAATTGAAAATTCAAATATAAAATATATCTTTTATCTTTTATATATATATTTTAAAATTTTTTAATGTGAAAACCTAAGTTTTACTTTTATTTCTTTAGTTTTTTATTTATATATTTTAAAATTTTTTAACATGAAAACCTATGACCTGAATTTAGATTTATTTGCTTGTTTCAGCTTGATCGTGACTTGTATTGTGAATTTGGTTGTAGACTTTAATTTAGTTTTTTATTTATCTTTTGTAAACTAAGTTTATATGTAGCTTGATTGTAATTGAATTAATTTGATTCTTATAATTTGATTGTAAATTAGATATTTAATGAGTTTTTTTAATATTAAAACTGATAATAGGTTAGTTAAATGGGTCAATAACAGATTGAATGACCATTTTATAACCTTTTTAGTAAGTGAGTTTGACAAGTTGTCACAACACGTTTATGACTCGTTTGATAAATGGGTCATAAATGTGTCATGTCGTGTCGTGTCAACCCTTTTATTAACGGATCGTGTTTTTGTTTTGTTTTTTGACATAATTATTAAATGGATCGTGTTCGTGTCAAGGATCATCGTGTTAACTAATGGATTAAACACGACACGAACACGATCCGCCAACAGAATTTGCCACCCCTATGTTTTCTTTTATTTTTTTTTTGCCCCAAATAAATGTTGGAATTTAGAAGCACGTCACTTTTGTGGAAGAGGATATATTCCAGCCAAAAATTAGCATGTGTTTAGAATATAAATTTGAAAAGTTGTTTTCATATCAAAAATTTAATTTCAATTTAAGTTGAGAATATTTTTGGATTAGTGTTTGGAATAGAAACATAAGCGTGGTGTATATTTCGAAACAATAAAAATTTTAAGTTGAAATTAATGGTAATCTTTCAATAATTTTTTTGAAAAAAAAAAAAACCTTTCAAACATTTTTTTCAAACACAGAGTAAATGAGATTTTCCTTTTATTTTGAGTTAGATGGTCATGTCATACATTCCAACTTGTAGTTGCCTTTTTTTTTTTTTGGCAAATCCAGGTGAATTTAGGGTACAAATTAATCTGAGTCAAACTTCACCAATATCCTACGTAAGCCAAACTTTATTTATATAATTTTTTGAAATAAAAGTGAAAGGATCAGGAGTTACATTCGTGACCAAATAAGATTCTCCTATATACGTGTGTGTGTGTGTGCGCGCGCGTGTGATCAAAGGGGGCACCATGCATTGAATTGATAGTATTAAAATAGATTCATGTGATTATAGAGGGAATTATATTGAATTTATAGTCTGAATAATCTCAAGTGCTTCTTTCATTAGACTCTTATAACTCTTGTTTGACACCTATATATTTAAACTATTCTTAGACTTTCTTCTACCGTATTTTCTATTTTATATCAAAATTTAAATAAACTTTTTGAATAACTTATGATCCAAAAAGACACTATTATATCTATCAAACCAATTCAAGTAATTAGGCCAATATCAGTAGGGCTATCACATAGGTGGTTACCTATAAGCAAAACCGGATGAGTGCCAAAATATTTTAAGGCTTTTGTGGTGGTGGATTCTGATCCACCCCATCCACCCACATGAATCATAATTGTATTTTTTTAATTTTTTTTAATTTTTATTATTTAAATTCTCTCTAATCTTTTAAATGAAAATTATAGTCCTCTCTTTATATGAGTTCTTAGTATCCAAAGCTATTTTTCTTTCTTTATTTTCTCTTGTTTGCTCGTATGCTTTCTTTTCTTTTTCTTTCTTTATTTTTCCTCCTTATAATGCTAACTCTCTGCAGGGAAAAGAAAAAAGAGAGGAAAATATGTGTCAGCCATTTAAGATTATAATAATGGCTGACACCTATTTTTCTTTTTTCTCTCTCCTTTGTTTTGTTTTTATATATATATATTTTGTTTGCAAATCTCTTTCTTTGTGATAAAAATTTATAAGTGGCCCAACCATAAACATCTCTTTTAAATTAATCACCATACTATTTTGTTTCAAATTAGCTTATTTTAATATATGATGATTTTTAATTAAAATGACTTTTAAGTGTAACGTAACGAATATTAGAGTGTAATTTTCTTAGCCTTTTTTTTTTGTTTCTATAAATAATATATAAAATTAATTCCAGGGTCTACACATATAATATTTTGTGAGGAAATAGTTTGCTGCACCATCATCGCCACACCCATATTCTCATTCTCATTAGTATAACGAACCAGCCATATGAAAGAGCGGAAAGGTCAGGTATTTAAATCAAATAATTGTATAGTTTTGGTTATGGTCGTATCTATCCTATTTCTCAAAGAAGTAGGTGGGTATTTTTACTTCTATGGATATTTATTCCATTTCTCTTATTAAACAACTATTTTTCTTAAAATAATTAATCAATTTTTTTAAATAGTTAATTAATGATTAATTAAATTACGGTCAATCACTAATTGATCATAATATAAATTACTGATTTTCTTGGGAGAGGTTATGATAGAGTCCTTTTGAGAAACTCTACCACAACTTATGATAGGGTCTATTTTTTAATCGTATGCAATCAAATAGTTGAGAATTCCTTGTTTATGATACTTAAAAAATTAAAAAAAAATTCAAGTAAAAAAAAAGAAATAAAAAAAACAAGCTGAGCCCCTAACTCATCTTCCTCAACTCCAATACCCATCCCCCTTATGTTGACGCCATTCCCCGATAACCTTACCCAGCCTCCCCCCTCCCGATGATAACCCCAACCTCCCGGTATTGCGACCTATGAAATCACCTCCCCCCAAAACAATTCTCTGAAAACCAATCCCTTTCCACCCGTCATTGCAACCTATGAAATAGCCCCTTTGTGTTGACGGCGAACCCCCATTCCTAGGATAACCTTCCCCAACCTCCCCCCTTCAATGATAACCCTAACCCCCGAGCACTACGACCTATGAAATCACCTTCCCCCCCAAACAATTCTCTAAAACCCCATCCCCTTTCCACCAACCGTTGTGACCTGTGAAATAACCCCCTCCCCCACCCACCCAACCACCCAAAACCTTCCATGGCTTCACCAACCAATGAAACCTTACCCCCAGGCCATCGTGACCTTTGAAATGCCCCTACCCCACCCAAACCATCATGGCCTCGATGCAGCTACAACCTCCTGGTATTGCGACCTATGAAATCAACTCCCCCCAAAACAATTCTCTAAAAACCAATCCCCTTCCACCCATCGTTGCAACCTATGAAATAGCCCCTTTGTGCTGACGGCAAACCCTCGTTCCTAGGATAACCTTCTCCAGCCTCCCCCTTCAATGATAACCCCAACCCCCGAGCACTACGACCTATGAAATCACCTCCCCCCACCCCCCCAAACAATTCTCTAAAACCCCATCCCCTTTCCATCGACCGTTGTGACCTACGAAATAACCCCCTCCTCCACCCACCCAAAACCTTCAACGGCTTCACCAACTAGCGAAACCCTACCCCCAGGCCATCGTGACCTTTGAAATGCCCCCACCCCACCCAAACCATCATGGCCTCGATGTAGCTATAACCCACCTCATCATAAGTCGACTTGTAAATTCTCCAACGGCCCCCACCAATGATCCTCCTGCCTATCGAACTTCATAAATTGTGAATCTAAGGCAAGCCTCCTTCCCCTGTGAAAATCAAATGCTGATGAATCTCAGGCACACTTTAAATGCTTTTTTTTTTTTTTTTACTAAGAGGAAGAAAAAGACAGATAGACCAATGGAGGGATTGGACGGTCTTACTAGTGTGAGGAGGCGGGGTGTTGGTTGGTGGTTTTCATAAAGTTGGTTTTTAAATTTTCAAAATTTTCAACTTTTTAATTTTGTAATCTCTAATTCTATGAGCTAGTATATATCATAGTTACCATACATATACGATATTTTAGCCATACGATTATATTTCGATGGCTTAAAAAACAAGCCCTATGACAGGCTTTATAAAAGGGACCCTACCGTAGCCTTTCCCAATGTTCTTAGTTAATTGTTGATTAACCAAACTTGAAAAAATGAAAAATAATCATTTTGCTAAATAAAAAAAATTTGGCTATTTATTAGATTGGATGACTAAAATAGGCCATCCAATTTAATTTTCCTTTCTCTTATATATAGCGAATCAATCTCTCAGTCTAGCCTCAAAACCTTGACCTTCTTTTTTTTTTTTTTTTGGTTAATATTTGGTAGACTTATATGAACTTAACTTTTAAGTCCTACTCTTTTTTTATTCATGTATTTTCATGATGTTAGGGTAAGAGTATTGAAACTCTATATACTTTAATGAAATCAAGTGTGAAATTACTTTTGCGTTATTTTTGCAACCACTTAAGTGTTATTTTTAAGATGTAAGAGCATAATTAGTAGGTGTATAGGAAACTTAACATATTCTTTTTTGATAGGTAGCCGAGATCCCAAGGATCTCAATTGTCATGATTTGGTCGTATTTGTTAATTAGGATACTAACAGTTAAGAATCTAGGAGTAGGATTTTTAGATATTTGAATTTTAAATAACCAATCAAGATTATCTGATATTAACAATAGAATCTACAATATTAAATATTATCTTTACATTCAAGTTTAAATATCAAATATTTGTTTTTAAATATTAAATAAGAATTATCTTTTAGGAGTCTATAAATACATAAGAATAGGTATTTGGAAACCCAACTCACAATTTGAAAAATTGCACTACTTGTAATTCTAAAAATATAGTGAAATCCTAAGCATTTAAAAGAGGACGTAGCCTTCTTATACACGATGAAATTTTATAAATTTCTAGATTATCTATTTTTTACATTTTACTTTTATTATGTTTTATGTTGTCTTGTATCCGTGTAGTTCTCAGGATCTCTATCACTGCAGGATTTGTTAAGCAAGTTTGACTTGTCAACATTCTTATTTTATTACAACTTAAAAGAGTAGAAGTAATTAATAATCTTACCGAAAATAATTGAAGTATATTAGATTTTGAAGAATATTTAAAAATAATTAGTAAATTCGTTAGGTAAATAATTTATTGACCGGAAGAAATCAATAGTTTATTTATTAAAAATAAAGAGTCTAATTGACGCTATTAATCCCTCAGCTTTCTAATGCATGACAAGTTGGTTTTCTATTTTTTAGTTAAGCTTATAAAATCTTGATTTAGAGACAAATTTTTTCAAATTGATAATAGATGTTAATAAATTGTTAACATAACAATTCGTGTACTTTGCACACAATCTAATATGTCTAAGGACAAACAAGGAGACCAAATGCATTCTACATTCTAACAAATTTTTTTTTTTTGAAATTCGTTTTAACAAAGATAAATAGGAAAAATAAAACAAAAAGTAGCTTGTGGATATGTTAGCCTCTTAATTCGTAAGAGCTCACTCCATCTGCGGGAGCACCTTAGCCCCGTTGTGGATTTTAATTCTTTGCAACAAGCGGCTCTCCAATGAAACTAGATTTTTGACTGATTAGAGAGACTGGCTTCCTGCTGGAGAAGATATTGTAGCGGAGGAATGTAGCAATGAAATCTTTGTTGGCAGAACTTAAAATCACCCAAAAACAGTTTAGGGGCAGAAGAAAAGAAGCGTTTACTATTGCCATAGGATCGGTTAGGTCGTCGTTTAGATACTCGATGAGGATCCGGTGTGATTGACGCAGGTTGAGGCCATGTGTTAAAGATCAAGAAAATTAAGTTTAATTTTTGTTGTTAGATATGGATTTATCAGCTGTTTTCTTTTCTAGGAGTTATTTTAGTAAATTCGACCAAACTTATATACTTGAAGCACATGCTTTTTTTTTTTTCCCCTCTCATTTTAGACAGATCGATATTATCAATTCTGACCAAATTTTCTACTAGAATGTTAGGAATTCAGGGACTTTAATTGCCAAAATTAAAAGTTCTGAAACCAATTTGTCACTCATTAAAATTTTGTGGACAAACGACACCAACTAAATTAAAATATATTCCCCTCCTTTCATCATCCTTCCATTATTTTGCATCTCCAAATCAAGAATTCTTCCATCATTCAAATCAATGCTATTCTTCTTCTTTTTTTTTTTTTTTTGTATTTTTGCCTTTTCGGAAATGCTTGTGTTTGTTCTGTGGACTAGGAATAATAGGACATGCAGTGGCTGCTAATGATGAAGAGACAGTGCTTTGTGAGCGTTTAAGAAAAACATGGACTAAGAAATGTTTGTCAACGGGAAACTGTAACAAGCACTGCACACTAATGGAGAAGGCCAAACACGGTGCATGTCACGGCTTTCCACATACTAATTGCTGCTGTTATTTCGATGTGTGCCCCCAATCTGGGTGTCCTTAATTATTCCCAATTATCATGTTGGCCAATAATAAGCCACATAGCCCGAATTATGCTTAAGAAATTGGATTATTCTAATTACTTGTACCCCTTCAACAATAGGTCATTCCTATTTGTACATCAATTTTAAAACTCCAACTTTGCCTTTCGAATTTTGAATTAGTTTGAGCACTTAACAACTTTTTTTCCTGATTGTATTTACCATAAATTTGAACAAACATAGTTAAATGGGACTAATTTATTATTATTATTATTATTATTATTATTATTATTTAGGGGGGATGTGGGAGGGGGCACAAGTGAGATTGATCATGATAAAATATTTTAAAAATTGTTAAAAAATTTTATTATATAGACATTATCATACACTGTATACTTTTTTTTTTCCTTTTTCCTTTTTTGGCTGAACTTCCCTTATTTCTGTTTTCGTACTAGCATAATTTTTTTTTTATTTTTAATAAAGGGGTAGGCTCCGTCATTGATGTAGTGGTTATATTGTAAAACTTGACAATATATTATCGTATCATCAAAATTTTGTGTTGTTATCAGCGCTATAACGAAAATAAAAAGTTCAATCTCATTTGTATCCTTAAGAGAAATGAACAGAAGTAAGAGAGGAGATTATTGTAAACTATGCATTTTTTAGTCTTCCAAATATGTTAATACGAATTTATCAAAGAGAAGCCCAGAAGCTAAAGAAACAAAACATTTCTATAGGATCGTTTATATCTAAAGGGACAGTAAAAGGTTGGGGCAAGAAAATTTGGGGAAAAGAAGGGCAGTATAGAAGGTCTATTAATTCTTGTCTAAAAGGCCATCCATAAGAGAATTACTAAAGAAGATATACTTTACAAAATTCGAAATTCTCTCTTGCTTCTGGTCGTCGTCTATGTGGTGATCATACAGAATCCGTTGATAATTTGTTCTTCTGATACGTGTTGTCACTTCTATGTGGCTGAAATTGAAAGGTGGCACGCATGTTTGAATATCACCTAGATTTTCAGGGATTTCTAAGCTTATTCTTTCTAAGCATATTTTGGAAAAGGACTTACATCTTATGTCCCTTTTATCGGTCCTTTTTTCGGTTCCTCTAATCATATTTGAACACTTCATTAAAAATGCCGACTCATATTATAACCATCTACACCTATTTCTCCATTTTTTGATAGTTATATGCTCTCTCACTTGGGACAAGGGCTTAACATATAAATCGCACACCGGCAGCGACTGCTCAAAACTGACCAAGTAATCAGTGACATGTCAGCACCGACTGGAGGGGGTGGTTAACCGAGCCGATAATTACGAGAATGGGCGGTTTGAGGTTTTTGGATTTTGTGTTCGGGTAGTAACCAAACCGACCGAGCTATCTCCTTTTTTCTTCTTCTTCTCTGGTGTTTTTTCTTCTTATTCTTCCTTTCTTCTTCATCTCTAGTGTGTCTTTTTCTCTGTCATGGCTGGCTTCTTTTTCTCCAACGTCTAATTGTTGTTGGAAGAGACAGAACCCTAGTCAACTAGAGCCCATTAAGCCCACTGACTCTAAGCACATCCTTACACAACCAGCCTCCTCCCTCTCTTCTTTGTTATTCAGCTAAGTGGAATGATGTTGTTCAACTTATAGCTTTTATTTCTATTTTTATAGGAATAACAAATGTTAACTTAAAACCCCAAACCCACCTTCCTTCCTTCTTCTTCTTCTTCTTCTTCTTCTTCTTCTTCTCAGTCGTTGTTGCCGATTATATTCTACAAGTGAAGCCCTGCTTCCGTAGCCACCTTCTTTTTCCCTGAAACCACGACGCACCAACTAAGAAAACCGAGCATTATTGGTTGGTGACCGGGCAATGCATCCATTCGCATTGGATGGTGGCGGTTTCGATTCCTCTGAAATTTTTCTGGTATAGTCGGTCATCAAACCGAGAAATTTGGTTGGTAACCAACAGATGTTTGGCCCTACTTGGGACCACAACTAAGGCTTAGCTAGATCTTTGTTCATAGGAAATCTTGCTCATAATTCCAGTTAGTAGAGTATTTTTATCACGTTTCAAAGGTGTCCCAATCCCATCTGAAATTTCAAAGAGAATTTATGCATCCAATAATTCTAATCAAGACCGTAAAAACAAACCTTCTGAGTGTTCCAAAAATTTCACCATCACATCAATCTAATTGAGCGAAATCATTTGATTACCTCATAACTAATTTTACATGAGAACAAGAATATGATTAAAAAGGGAAAGCGTTTTTGAATCATTGTTGATTGTTGTAACTACATTTAATGATATCAAATATAAGATATTTTGAGTTGGTCAAATTTTTACTCATTGAATAAAACTATAGCCTTTGAAAAATTTAGCGCTTTTTTAGGTGATCTCTACATTTTATAATCATTATTTTAACTACAACAAGATCATATGTACTGCATAACGTAATTCTTTTAATATCTTGGCAACTTACAATTACATATGATGCTATTATCTTAATTATGTTTCATTAATTTTACAATGTGTAATTACATATAATGTCATTATCTGAATGGTTACTAATTACTAATCATTGTAATAACGACATGATGAAATGTCCTTGTAATAACTTGCCATTCGGTTTCTAAAACAATAGCATTAAATAAATTATATATCATTAACATCTTAACAATTTACAATTACACATAATGTCTCATCTTAATGGTTACTAATAACACGTTACTTAATATCCACAAATAGCATTTCATTATTTTCTTATCATTTCACTACTGATACGTAATTTCACATCATTTCATTAATGATTTGGCGTGCACATTATTGTAAAGAAAAGGTGCAAAGGGAAAAGATATCGTGAAGAAATACTAATCACCATGAGAATACAAAAAAGAAGATAACCAACTTCATTGTATCACTTCATGCATATATTTAAACAACAAAACTAAGACAAATGAGTATAAATAATTGAATGAATGAATAAATTCAATGTCCTCTTATCATTTTGCGTATATGAGAAATTAAAACTACATATTACGGAGTTATCATAAAAAGGGAAAAAAAAAAAAGATCATAACATCCAATTAAGTATAAAAACACCAGGAAACATGGAAAAAGATCATGAAAAAAAAAAAAGAAAAAAGAAAAAAGAAAGATGAAACACCAATAACTACACAAGAAATGAGAGTTTCTTTAGTATTAACGTTATTATAATTCGTTATATAAACTTTTAGTTAAATTATGTTATCTTATTGTGAGTTTTTTTATAATATTCATATATCTTTTATTATATGGAAATGCTTCCCCAATATTTTCCTAATTAATACAATCAATATATTTAAAAATTTAAAACCAAGCCCCACTCTCATTATTTTCAAAATTAATCTATATATATTAAGAAAGTACACTACAAGAATTTGGCCTTTCAACGACAATAAAAGTCATCACTAAAGGTATAAAAGTCATCATTAAAGAATCTATACTGATGAAATATCATTGATAATCAGTCGTCACTATAAATCCATTGCTAAATCTATTTTAGCAATGACGATATAAATGAGTTGTACAGCAACAACATGTTGTCGTTCGAACAAACAAAAAGTTGTCGATATTTATCTTTGGGAATCAACTGAAATTGACATAGCTTGGTTTTTAGCAACAATATTTATTTTTAATGTTGTTGCTAATATTTTGAAATATTTGGCAAGACAACTATTTTTAATAACGATATTACATAAAATGTCATCGCTAAAGATTAAAAAAATATAGAACGTTTAGTGATGACCTTTTTTAGATATGTCATCGTTAAAGTTTTTAAATTATTTTTTATATAATTTTTAAATGTCATGTTAATTTTTTTACTAATATTTTGTTTATTAAATATTTACCAGTTTTACTTTTTGTAGTTTTAATTTTTAATTACAATATAGTATTTAACTTAAAAGCATAACACTACAACAAATATTATATTCCACTGCTGAGATTCTATTACCGTTTTTTAAAAATAATAGTAGTAAGTGTGCCAAAAACATGACAAAAAAAAAATTCCAAAGATGCTAACAATTGTGGAATAAAAGCTTCCACGACCGTTTTGTAAATAACAATCGTGAAAGCTTGACTTTTCACAACTATTTTTTAAATAATAGATTCCATGACCATTTTGTAAATAACGGTTGTGAAAGCTTGACTTCCATCACCATTTTTTAGTAGTCGTGGAAGCTCTACATCAAAAACCTTTTTTTATACACAATCCTAGCTCTCATTTTGTAGAAATTGAAATTTCAATAAAAAACAGTTATCCACCTTCGTTCATCTCTACCACATCTATCATTCTATCTACTCACTTCTTTTGTTAGTGATCATTAAATTTTTTGATTATTTTTACATTATTATTATCATTATAGTTCTACTTTTTGATATTGTTTGAGTTTGTTCTGTAATGGGTTTTTGTTCGATTATTTTGAAAGCTTGAGTATTTGTTTGATTCCAAAAACTTGATATTATTGAATATTATGATCTTTTGTTTTAAGGGTTGCATATGGATAGAAAATGAATGTGGCTTGATAAATTGAGTAAAAGATATAAAAATGGTATTGAAGAATTTTTGTTATTTGCCAAGACTTATGTGGAAGGTGATAAGATTTATTGTCCTTGTGTTAAATGTAAAAATCATAGATTTCATTCAATTGATGAGGTTAGATCACATTTGCATGCATATGAGATTATTTGTTTTTATCAAATATGGTATTTATACGGTGAAGCTTATCTCAATAGTAATTAACATCAACAAGTAAAGGAAAAGATCTTATTATTGAAAAAGATGTAGGTGATAATATGTTTGATATGATAAATGATTTAGAAGAACACTTTGTACACCGTTTGGAGTTATTTGAAGTAATGATGAATGATGTCGAGACGCCTTTATATAATGGGTATACAAAATAAACAAAATTGTTGGTGTTGGTTAAATTATGGAACATGAAGACGTCGAAAGGGTAGACAAATTCTAGTTTTACCTTTTAGAATTTATAAGAGATGTTCTACCGGACTATAATGAAATACTACCTAGTATGTATGAAGCTAAGAAGACACTGAGTACTTTGGGAATTGAATATGAAAAGATACATGCTTGTCCAAATGATTGCGTCCTTTCTTGAGAAAAATGTGAAGACAGAGATGAATGCTCAGTTTGTAAAGAGTTAAGATGGAAGAAGGGCAAGAAGCCATCGAGTGATAGCAAAGGAGTGCCAGTGAAGGTGTTATGGTATATTCTACCAGCTCCATGTTTTCAGCATTTATTTCGTAATACCGAACATGCTAAAGATTTGACTTGGCACCGTGATAAACATGTTAACGATGGTATGCTTAGACATCTAATCGATTCACCATAATGGAAAACCTTTAATGCTGTTTATCCAAATTTTAGCATGGAACCAAAGAATCTACATCTTAGTTTATAGGCAGACAGAATGAACCCATATAGTAATATGTTTAGTAGGAATAGTACTTGACCAATTATATTTGTCAACTACAATTTCCCTCCAAAATTACGTATGAAGCGGAAATTCTTGATGCTAACTTTATTGATATCTGATTCTCAACAATCAGGGAATGACATTGATGTGCACTTGGCACCATTAATTGATGATTTAAAAACCTTGTGGGAAAATGGGATAAAAGTGAGAGATTCTTATTGTTAAGAGACGTTCAAACTCAGTACAATGTTGATTTGGTCTATTAATGACTTTCTCGCATATGGAAACTTATCTGGTTATATGGTAAGGAGTTCTATGAGTTGTTCTATTTGTATGAAGTAAACATCTTTTATCTGGTTGAAAAAATATAAGAAAACCATTTTTCTTGGTCACAAAAGATACTTGATAAAAAAGCTATCATTACCGTAAACAAAAAAAAGGCTTTAGATAACAATACCAAAGAAAGGACCCCTCCTCAAGTTTTGGTAGGTGAAGATGTATTCGAAATTGTTAAAAATGTGAAGATAGTTTTGGGGAGGAGAAAACGAAATAAAAAGGATTCGATGATCGATGGATCTTGGAAGTAAAAATCAATCTTCTATGAACTTTCATATTGGAAGTTACTTTATGTTCGCCATTGCTTGAATGTCATGCATATTAAAAAAAAGTCTATGAACTGATAGGGGGCAGGTTGCTTGACATTCCATATAAAATTGAAGATAGTAACATTCACATTAAACATTTATAATGAAGATGGTCTTATAAAGAGAGCCACATCCTCTTAATGAGTATAGTCTTAAGATGATCTTATGGAGACATTTTCATTTGCGTTATTTAGATGTTTTGTTTGTCCTATGTATTATATATAGATGTATTCTTTTTCTCTTTATCAAAGCTTTTTTTTTTTTGGCAAGGATTTTAATAAAGAACTGAATTTGTTTAAATAGACACTATAGGATGGTAACATGGTGGTTGATTCTGTGTTTTCTTTGCTTTTCATGAGTGGTTTTTATTATTTAGTTAGAATGCCTCAATAGCTACTGATTGTTGTCACCACCATTTATTAGAAAAAAAAAGTAATTCTAATTTTTTTTATTTTGTTATTATTATTATTTTTGTATGGCTAGATTTTTCTCACTGGTGTACAAATCTACTTTCCAAAAAAAAAAAAAGTTGAATAAAATATCAAAATTTGAAAATCTTAATTAATGCTTGATAAAATAAACTGATTGTGATATGTATTTATCTTCTAAAAAATTTAATTTTTCACTAAATTTTGGGTGGCAAATCATTGAATACACTGTAGAGATTCAAAAGGGAAGAAATTAATCTTTTGTAACATGATAAGTCTTGACAAGACATGAGCTAAACGTTTTAGAAAAGTGATTAAAACTAGAAAGAAAAACATACATATTCATTAGTTGTCCATTTCAGCCGTTAAAATAATTGTAGTATTCAAGAATTAAATACTCGTTGTAATTAGTACCCACTCGTAAAAATTCCTGGTCTTCGTTGCCTACTTCTACGGACTGGCTAGAAGGAAAGCGAATGTATTTCACTTGTAAGAAGCATTATCTCCATGTAATTAAAACCAGTTAAAAAGTTATTTACTAGGGAGAACAAATTTGTAAAACAACTAATAGATGAAAATATATGAAAACTATTAAAGAAACAAACCGAGAGAATTAATGATGATGATGATGATGATAATAAAGGTTTAAGGTGTTTCAATTATATTCAAAACTTCGAATAATCAAATGTATGTAATCTTTTTAACAATCTCATCAATTTAGAAGATATTAAAATTAAAATATTTTAAAGAATTTGGAGTCCTATAAATTTATTTTGAAAAATTTAGTCGGATGATCCATTTTAATAATCTAATCTAATAAATAACCTGACTTTCATTTATTTAGTTAAATGACCTATTGAGAATGTTTTGATCAATTAATTTTTTTCCCAAGACCCGCATCTCCCTCTTTGCCCTTTGCACGTTTCTCTCTTCTATCCTTTCGGCCTTCACCATTGCTGACCATAGTCGATGTGATTTGGTCGCCATCCATAGTTGCCCTCTCATCTTTACAATGGTCTGGAAGTTCTCCTAGCCATCAATGCTCGTGATGACCATTGTTGTAAACACAGATTTGCAAAAACGATAGTATTGGAATGGTGTTGATCTCAAGTGATCAAGGCCGAGGGAGAAGAGCTTGAAGACATTTCCATCCTCCTCGCTTTAGATTTCTGCCATCACCATCAGATTCAGCACTGACAAGACCACGTGGAGCTACAACAAGGGCGGGGTTGGAGCAACAGCAATTTCACGATCTTTACCTTGCTACCGTCATCATGCTTTTGCGATCTCCGACGGTGGAGATAGGCAACCAGCAAGCAACTGCCTCCATTGGGCTTGCAATCTATGACATTGGAGGTTTGATATGGTGATGGGTTGTAGTTAGGTCGTGGGTATGGGATTGATCAGGAAATCAATAATTTTTGTTATGATTGATCGGTGATTGACAATATTAGGAAAAAAAAAAGTCTTTTGACTAAATTTTAAAAATTTGGGTCTTTTAACAAATTTTTAAGAACTTGGATCATTAGTTAAGAAACTTGTTTGAAAGAACATTACATTTGTATTGTATTTCAATGCAATGAAATTTTTGTTTGATTCACCTAATTTTACATCCAAATGCTAAATCATTTTAATTTTAAATTCAATATAATCACTATTTATCATTTTTTCTATTTATTTTTATTAATCACATCACATACTCTATTTTTCTTTCCTTTTTTCTATCTATTTTTATCAATCACATTATATGCTCTATCTCTCTCACCAACAATTTAAATATATATTGCATTTGAATATGATACAAATATAAAATAATGGAATGTATATTACATTTAGTGCATCTCATTCCAATTAATCAAACAAAATATCTGTAACAGCCGAGATTTTAAATCGTTCTCGGGAACATTGTATAGTGAAAATTTATATGTATTAGTGTGACGAAAATATATAAATTTCACTCAAATAAATCATCATTAGAGTTGATAAGTATATTTATTAGAGTTTATAAATGCTTTATGGCAGTAGAGGTAATGATTTTCGAATCGAAACGCCTCAAATAGTGCATTTTCGGTATCGAAAAAACAGAATTTTACTGAGACTCAAAATGTGGCAAACATAGACCACAGATGGAAAATAATGAAATATCTAGGGTTTATGGAGTGTTTTAAATGATATAAATGCATCGAAAGGCTCTAACAGCATTTCGAGAGGTAAACTGCGAAATTTGGCCAGTATAGCTTTTCGGTCAAAATTTCGACAGATGAAAATTATACTGTTATTAAAGAAAAACCTATACTGTATAAACAAATAATATTTTCTTATTAATATAGGAATCAATGGATGAGATCAAATCATCCTTTTTGATCCAAAGGCTATCAAATTAAGGAAATTTTGGATTTTTCCTTAAAAATCAATATGAGAAAGAAAAATTAGCATTAAATGCATGATGATCTGCTCATGCACGTGGAAGAGAGGGGGAGAAACAGCTGTATTTCAGCTGAAAAAGTTCCCAAAATTTTGCAAAAATGCCCCCAAGAAATTTTCATTTTGACCCCAAAATTTTCAAAAATTGCAAAAACGCCACTAAGGATTTGTATAAACTTTTTCCCCTGATTTTTCACGTCCCCCACAGCAGAAAACTTCATTTTCTTCTGTTCTTCTTCTTCTCCCACGTTCCCTTGCTCACAAAAATTTCCAAAGTTTCAAAACTTGTAAATTTTGAAGAAAAAGGGTGAGAAAAGTTCAAGTTGAGGAGTATTCACCTCAAAGCTCAAGTAAGTTCTTCAAAATTCTGTTTTAATGCTTGGTTTTAAGTGTTTTTGTGTTTATGTGAATAGTGGAACAAAATGGAGTTAGAGTGTTTTTGGAGTGTTTTGATGAAAATCATATGGAAAAACATGTTTTGAACTTGTTTTTGAAGTGTTTGTGGGGTTAGTTTTTGAAAACAAAAGTGTTGCATGGGGGAGGAAAAATTGACGTGAAAAAGAGGGTGAAAACCCTTATGGATTGGAGATAATTATGTATGATGAAGTGGAAAAGGAATTTATGTGGTGTATGAGTGTTGAAAGGAAGAAAGACAAAGAGGAAAATGTAGGGTTGTGAGTGAAACCCTAAATTTTTGGAAATATTGCTATACCCTGATTTTGAGAATGAATTATTGTTATATACTGGGATTTTGAGCAGGTTGATGATGGAAACTGTGTTCAATAACGCGATTTAAGCGGTTTTGGCACAGTGGGAAAATGAGAATTTAAGCCGTTATAATGCCGAAATTTTCGGACTTATAACCAAGGCTAAGAGTTTAATGATAACAATGTATAGGAGAAGTGTTTAAATGTTCTCGTGTTGACCTATAAACATTTCACTGAATGTTGAACTGTTTCATTATAGGGCAACGAAGGAAAACAAAGGAACGAAAGCAGAAACAAATTTCTGGTAAGTTCTGGCATTTGAATGTCTGAACATGAACAACTGGAACACTATGTTATTCTTAAATTTCAATTTATGAATAGCCTAAATTCCTTGGCTATTATATGTTGTTGTGAACTCGTTAAAACGCCTAAATTGGCGAGTATGCGAATGTGCAGTGATGTGTTATGTGTATATGGTTGTGTTTTATGGATTTTGACCCTAGAATGTTTAAAACATGTTTTAGGGTTGAATGTATGCATGAGAATTGGTTTTTATGTTAAAATGTATTTTAAAACCCATTTTACCGGAGCCAAGCGCTAAGCGCTAGCTAAGGAGCGCCCCGGCGCTGAGCTCTCGGCCAAAATTTGGTATTTAAAATTCAATAGGAGCGCCAGGCACTAGGGTATGAGCGCCAGGCGCTAGTGTAAAAATTGGCAAAAGCGCCAGGCGCTAGGGTATGAGCACCAGGCGCTAGTGCAAAATTTAGAGGAAGCGCCAGGCGCTAGGGTAAATATCCAGTAGGAGTGCCAGGCCCTAGGGTATGAGTGCCAGGCACTAGTACAAAAATCAGCATGAGCGCCAGGTGCTAGGGCATGAGCGCCAGGCGCTAGTGTAAGTTGTCTGAAGTGCCAGGCGCTAGGGTATGAGCGCCAGGCGCTTGCACCGGATTTTCAAAAGCGCCAGGCGCTGTAAAGGGAGCGCCGAAGCGCTGGAGTCTCTGTCCTAAGTTTACAGAAAAATAAAATGAAGGGCTAGGCGCTCGGGGATGAGTGCCAGGCGCTTCAACTGTTCCAAAAATGTATAATTAAAGTTTTGTGCCTTATTTTCAGTTCCAATCACGCCTCAATGTTTAAGTGCGTGGATAATGATTTTTAAACAGTATTTTTGGACTGAATAGGCATAACATTGAGTACATTATTTATGAATATGTACACTGGAACAGTTAAGACATCATAGTAAGTAACATAGCACAGTAAACAACAAGGTAATGAAAAAGACATAATGTTTGGCGTACCGGCCTCTCGCGAGGGGAGGTTATTTTATGTCGAAGCAAAAGACATACCATAGTTGAGGGAGAGTCCGGGTCGCTCCCAGACCCCTCTTACAGCGCGCACACGGTACAACCAAACCGGGCCCATAGACATAGTAAAAGAACAATGCAAAGTGTAAATTGAGCATAATGAACTCATGCATTGTGTCGAGTTGCATTGTTGTGTTTTATTATTTTGAATGTTATGTCTGAACTTATTGGGCATGTAGCTCACCAGTTTGTTCTTGTTCAGGTAATCGAGGTAAACAACCTGTAACCCGAGTCACAGTGTATGGATTGGACTGCAGGAATGAAGTGCCAGTGTCATGATAAAGGTTATGGACCTGCCAGGCTAATTCCGCAAGAAGAGAGAAAAAGGGCAAAGAAAAATACAATTGTAGGATATTGTATAAAGTACACTATTATGTTTAACTTTAACTATGTTTAATACAGTATGACAGTATTATATGCAAGTAATATAAAATAGTTTTCCTACTATGATAACTTAGTTTTGGAAAGTTGTAGTACTACGTATATCGATGGTTTTAAATAAAAAAAAATTTCCGCAAACTATTTTGTTATGATTTGATAGAAAAGAATTAAAGTAAAGCAGAGTTTTCAGGTGACGTCTCCCGCACGAGGCGGGGGTGTTACAATATCAAAATCTTTTCCCCACTCTTCTTCTTAAAACTTCTCTCTTAATTGTCAAACACACTCATTTGTCCACGTCAGAGAAGGGGGTTTTAATGTGATTGGTAATTATCCTGATTAAAATGCTAGACGACATATACATTTCGAAGGTTGACTTTATGTTCTTCTTGCGTACGTAAATTCTCTAATAGTACAACATGTTCCTCGCAGTGTATATCTCAAAAAAGCAGAAAATAGAAATTCCGTATGGTTAATTTGTTCTGATTCTAAAGCACCAAAACTTTTTGTTGTTTGGTTTTAAATTAAAAAGCAAAGAGGCACGGTTCTGATTGACAATCTGAAAATAGCCAACATTATAAAAATCTTGAACGACACAGCTATCAGGGAAGCAACGGTGTTACTGTCGGAGTTCAAATTAACGGTAAACATGCATAAAAAAGACCCCATAGATTCCACGGCCCCGGTGCGCTCCTTGGCGGACGTCATAGCCTTCAGTGAAAGCATTTCGGATTTGGTAGGCAAAATAACAGTATTCAGTTTTGAGGAAATTTAGTTTTGCCAACTCTCAAATTTACATATATTTTTATAAATCAACCCCCTCTATAAATTAAAAATTATTTGTGTCAATAAAAAATTATAGGGAAAAAATTTAAACCCTCTAAACAAAAATCCTAACGCTGTCACTGGATATAAATGCAACCTTATATTTTTTTTGACATGTCATGAACATGAGAATATCTTATAATTATGCCGTAACATATGCCAAATTAACTTGGTACATGATCATAATGGAGAAATCATATCCAACATTATAATTATTGAACTTGAATATGATCTCTAAAATTTTGGTTTGGTTCGGATACGAGAAATGATTGCAGAATATGGGCAACCACTATTTCTTGCAACACAAGCCATGAATGGCATCAGCGAGCAGGAGAAGGCGGTGATCGCTAACATGGCAAGACTGATAAGAGAAGGCTTCAAGAAGTTGATGTTGGAGAATAAACCAGATGCCTTGGTGACTCCAACTGCTGTTGCTGCTCCTGTCGTTGCTATTGGGGGTTTCCTAGCGATCAGTGTGCTGGCCGGATATGATAATTAAGGAATGGCCTTTGGTATTACTTCTAGGGGACTAAAAGGCTCCAATCCAAAGTTGATTCAGATCGCCTGCGGCTTTGAACAAGCTACTAAAGTTGGGAAACCGCCTACATTTCTACCTTAATATGAAGCTATAATTAGCTTAATTTCTAAATAAAGATCTACATGTTTACAATGATATACGAGTAGTCACAGTACGACTCGTTACATTGGTCCTCATGTCTTCAAAATGAAACCTATATCAATGGCAGAAAATATAAATTCATAAATTAACTGTGTATGCATGTGTTATATTGGATGAGGAGTATGCTCAATACTTCTGTATAAAAATTATATATACAAATGATTAGCTACCTTTTTAATCTCGACTTCACTTTACTTCCTTCCTTGTTTAGAGAAATTAAAATGGATTTAATTAAGTTATTAGACAAGTTTCTAAGATTTGAGTCTAAACTCATATCTTGAAAACATGATCTCAAATATGCTTCGTTAAAAACTCATCTTATTGTGCCAGTATTCTTTGTCAATCAACTATGCATTTGATGTTTGCTCAACATATAGGCCACAAGTTGTTTCAAATACTAAATGGCGCCTTTCCTATTCCGCGATGCGACATTTATAGAGGACTCTAACTTTGAGCTCTCGTAAGTACAAAATTAGACGGAAAAAGACTGCAAATTATCTTCCCAATAATCGAGGGAAATTTGTGGAGTTTATTTACTAGATTGAGATTTAGCATACTCTTAATGTAGTTCCTTGCACGTAACTGTTTCTATGACGTACTTCAAAACCTAATAAGTGTTTTTGTGCAATCCGCCGGCTTTCGATCAGGATTATGAGTTGGATCATATATACTTGCAGTCTTTATTCTGAAATAGTGTTTTTGTTCATTTGGTATTATCCAAATAAAAGCTACTATGAGCTTGTTTGGGGTGGATTCCATCACCCCATGGGCTATTATAGTGTTTTTGTCTTTTTTTTACTTTTATCCTCAACATTTATTATTTTAATATTTTTTAATTTATCAAATATGAGCTTTATTTTTTACATCGAGAGTTGCTACGTACAAAATAAGATTCGTTTATCATGTACATGCATATATTTATTGTGTAATTAACATAGTACTATCAAAGAATACATAGAAAGTATGTCTGGTAGGGCCTTCAGCAACATTCGTGTCAATATTTGAGACGTTTCTTTAATGATATTCAAGAAATATGTTACTACGAATATATATTCGAACTTTTTTACTACGAATATATATAAATATACAAAAGTTAATTTATTTTAAATATTTTAAATAGATTGAGACGTATGACTTTCATTTATTAATAAAAAATGAATGACATAAAGAGTTTGAATCGTGAAAATCCTATCCAAATCCCTCCCTCCCACATAGTAAGCTAGTCCTCACCGGGGGCTATAGGTTATTGATTTGCTTATAAATATCGATCACGGCCGAGAATACTTCATCAAAATCAAAACCAAATCCATGGCTGCCAAGTTTCCATTAGAGCTAAATCCTCTTAAATCATCAGTATTGCTTTTCCTCTTTCTTCTAGCCTTGACATTTTCGGCAGAGTCCCATACTAACTCATCAAAAAATGGGACCTTTTCCATCAGAGAAGCTTCGGTGCATGATCTCCAAATGGCTTTCAAGCAGAAGAAACTCACGTCAAGAGAACTCGTTCAGTTTTACCTCGGAGAAATCCGCAGGCTCAACCCGGTCCTCAAGGCTGTGATTGAGGTGAACCCCGACGCGCTTCGCCAAGCAGACACGGCAGACCGCCAGCGCAGGGAGCACGGGTGGAAGTGGAGGGTTTCCGGGTTGCACGGCATTCCAGTACTTGTGAAGGATACCATTGGGACAAAGGATAAATTGAACACAACTGCTGGATCGTTTGCCTTGCTAGGCTCAGTTGTGCGCCGGGATGCCGGTGTTGTCGCCAAATTGAGGGAAGCTGGGGCTATCATTTTGGGGAAAGCCAGCTTGTCCGAGTGGTCCAACTTTAGGTCGGTCAATGCACCCGCGGGCTGGAGTGCAAGAGGTGGCCAAGGAAAGGTTAGAGGCTTGTTATTATGTGTTATACTGTCGTATCTTAGTTCGTAAATGAGTATATATGTATATATAGATATATTTTTATAAATGATGATAACATGAATCAGTATGTATGTTAAGGTATTACGATTTCATCAACACCTATCTAGGTCTCATCATTTAAGCATATCAATGTTATCAATAGCAAATAAAATACAAAAGAGTTCGAATCAAAGGGATAATAATTTCAGTTCTAAACATAGTAAAAGTGTAAATATAAAAATTAGAAAAATAAAAGGAAGAAAAAAAATAAATATTTGACATATTTCTACAATGTGTCTATATCTAAGGTCCGGGAGGCGCTAAAACTGCCCCTCAACCTTTTCTTTTAACAGATATATGTTTGCACAAATTTACATATGTATAATAACCTCCCTTAAAAATTTACGAAACTTAGATTTTGACATTCAAAATATCAAGCAAAAATCACTTTAAACTAAAGGTTATCTAAAATCCATAAGCACGTAGAACAACGTCAAATATGTTATTTTTGTTATTTTTTTTATGCTAAATGTAGCATTGATATTAAATATTTATACTGAAAATGGTCTTATGATGATATTTTTCTATCATTAATTAATGATTTGGATTGTATATTATATCTTTTTTTTTCCTTATTTCTTTATAACTTGGATTTTTTCTCACTAGTGGACATATCTACTTTCAAAACGAAAGCGAAAAAATTGATTCCTTCGTTAGAATGTCAAAATTACTCCTACTAATTAACAAAATAATTAATTAGAAATGATTGTGATGTGTCCATCATATAACTTTTTGTTATGTTTTCATTTGTCGTTTTGTTTTGGTTGCGTTATTTTCTTAAAAATATAACAATTTTCTCTAAACATTAGGCGGCAAATAATGAAATAAACGATAGACATTCAAAAAGGAAAGAAATTAATCTTTTGTAAAATAACAAGGCTAGATAAGATTACAGTTAATCTTGTCGGAAAAAATAATTAAAACAAGAATAACATAAATCCGTTTGTTATCCATTAATAGCTGTAGTATTTAAGAATTAGATATTTGTTGTAATTAGCCGCTACTCAAAATAATTCCCCATTAGTTAGGAGAATAGAGAATATTTAGTGGTAACAAGTATTATTAATGGACTTTATATAAAAACAAATTAGTTACGTACTCATTAAGTCATTATTTGGCCCATAGTTTTGAAATCATCATTTTGAAAAGATTCCGCTTCAAATTAGTGAAAAGTTTTAGTTGCATTGAATTCTCTTTGAAATCTTTTTGAAAATTTATATTTGAACTATGCATCAAACAAGAGCTAAAACTATCTAAATCTTCTAAACACAAGAAATTCTTTAATTCAAAAATGAATTCGAAACTACTATCACGGAAATCATATATTTAAAAACCATTAGAGATAATCAAAGGAACAATGGGACAAAAAATGGTTTAATGTGATTCAGTAAAATTAATATGCCTATATCCATAAATTATAAAAAAGAGAGAATACACTAATAATGGGTACTATAAATAGAGCTCTTATATATATACAAATTATAATTACGAAAACAAATAAGTTACTCATGGAAATAGATTAAGAGATTCCCTAACATGAAAATAAATATTAATAAATTTAAAACTCTGAACAAAGTTAACAAAATGCAAAATGGTAACTTTTCCTAATAAGTTATTTTTGAATTATGTTTTATTTATCTATTACAAATATTTAGGATTTATTCGAGTTTATTATTATTAGACGTCTGCTTAATATTACTTTCTAGGAGTTTATAAGATAGAGTTAGTTTCATAAAAGGCCCTGATGATTATTATTGAATATAGATACTTATTCTCTATTATTCTCTCTTCTCTCCAAATTCTTGTATTTCTCCCCTCAATTCTTCTTTTCTTCCCGGTCTCTTTCTCTCTTTTATTTAATCCACCTTATTTCGACGTCAATTATTAATAAAGCAAAAAACGTTAACTTCCTTAATAAGTGCTACTCATATATTTAACGTTTGTCAAAAGGAAAATAATTTGAAAGACTTAGCCATGTTTGTTTAGACCACTCTTGCAAATGTGAACTATTCAATCGATGTAGTTTATTTATATATATATATATTATTGCTTTTCCTATTTGAAATGCTCGATTCAAATGGTCTAATTTTCAAAATTTTTGTCTTTTTTATAAGTCAATATCAGTTTTATTATTCACAATTTATATTACAATATTATAATTCAAATTTTAAAAGTTCATAACTCTGTATATACAGATTCAAAGAGAATATATTTTTTTTTAAATTGTATAGAATTTTAAGATGAATTAAATAAGTTTCACATTATTTTTTTTCTGAACACATTTTAAGATTTTACAGTCTGTAATTCTAGAAATTTATATTTCTCATCAACTATCTAAATATAAATCCAGATGTTTCAATTCAAATATTCTTTTTAAATGTTAATATCTAAATGTTAATTTAAATGACGTTTCAAATGTTCTCATTTCAAATAATGACTCTTTCAAATCTAAATATAAATCGAGATGTTTCAATTCAAATATTCTTTTTAAATATTAATATCTAAACGTTAATTTAAATGACAATTCAAATGTTCTCATTTTAAATAATGACTCTTCCTTCCAACTGGTGGCTTAGCTAGTAACGAGTCCATGTGAGAGAAGAGAATTTTTTTGTGACTTGTAATTATTTTCTAATTAATTAAAATGCTAGACAATATATGCTTTTCAACGATTCACTGCCAATTATTCTTACGTGTTACAATTTTCTTGTAACATATTTCTCGCAGTACTGATCTCAAAAAAAAATAGAAAGCTGACAATTCCGTATGGCTTGAGAGTTCTATTATAGAGATGATAGCAAGTTAGCAACTACCTCTTAGGAAAACATATACATCCCGACAATGACCAAATCATTTGTGGGGCGTGACCAAAATACATAGTTTTGATCAATTATATACAAGGCTAGTCTCATATCCACCAGCCCTATAAAACAACACGTGTAATTTTTATTTTAGGTTAATGTCACTATCAGTCCAATCTAATATAATTTTTTTTTATGTAACATATCACGTGCACTAATAGTTTCAAATACCATCACATTACACAGAAATTTATGTGAAATTATATATAATTCAACTAGTAATTTCATGCATTAAAAAAGAAATTTATATCTGTCGAACCTATATAATTATCGGCTACAGGGCAGGAGACTCATTCATATAGGGGGGCTATTGTAACCTATGGAAATGAGAAGTGTAACATAATTTTAGTAATTACATGTAAATCACGTAATTTTTAGTAACATATTTTTATAGGATGGTTATTTTTATTTTTAGTAACATATTTTAGTAATCAAATACTATCACAGTTTATGCAAATTTATGTGAAATTATATATAAATCAACTAGTAATTACATGTATGTAAAAAGAAAGTTATATGTATTGGTCTTGTATAGCTGTCGGCTACAGGGCAGGAGACTCATCCATATAAGGGGGTTATTGTGACTTATGGAAGTGAGAAGTGTAACATATATTGTTTGATATATATATATACACACACACACATAATATGAAGTTAAAAAGATGTAAAGTCTTGGTTAACTTAAAAAATAAATAAATAAATAGACTGAGAGAGTAGACAATTATAGTATCAAGATCTTTATTATGGACATCTAAGTTAAGTTAGCACCTCATATCTTGCCATGATATTCAGAATAAAGATTGAGATAACTAAATTTCTCTATAATACATTAACACTGAGTGGGGTTTAATAAATATATTAGATATATAAATTTTTTTGATATTTCGTCCTTTTACCATTAATGTTACTATGGATTAATATCAAATTAGGTTTTTTTTTTTTTTTTTTAAACTTCTAAATGTTATATTAGGAGTAGTGTCCTGGTTTCTTTCCGTATATTTTGTCTATAGAGTTTTGGCTGATAATTGACCATTAAAACGTCTTGGCAGAATCCTTATGTTCTATCGGCAACTCCTTGTGGGTCAAGTAGTGGATCATCGATAGGAGTTGCAGCAAATCTGGTAACAATATCACTTGGCACTGAAACCGATGGTTCAATTCTGTGTCCAGCTAGTTTAAATTCGGTGGTTGGTATCAAACCAACTGTTGGCCTCACTAGCCGAGCAGGTGTTATTCCAGTTTCTCCTAGACAAGATACTGTTGGGTAAGTGCACATTGTTACATCATTACTCTCAGATTTCGAATCTTGGAGCTTTTACTCAATCAATCCTTTCCTTTTTAATTACCCGCTAAGATAGCCCTAGCTGGGTCGCTATATAGGACGTGACAATGATCCAAGCGGTAATCATAATTCAAGTGAGGTCTTTCATGATCTCTATTTGATTCGCAAGTTGAAATTAATGCTATTTGAGCCTGTTTAAATTAAAAATATGATTTTTTTTTTGCCTACAAAGGGAGGATTCAAATAGTCAAATTAAGGTCAAATCCCAAATTTGGAGTTTAAACCAAGATTATCTACATACAATTAGAATTATTTATTCCAAATGCGGTTAGATGGGGGCTTGATATTTCGAATTGGAGTGTTTGTTAATCTATATAGAGAGAGAGAGAGAGAGAGAGAGAGAGAAAGAGAGAGATAGGTATTTAAATGTGGGTTCCTTTAAATTTTCCATGAAGATTTATTTTGTGTTTAGGATTTTAAAAAAATAAAATATAATAAACTCTATCAGCACGACACCGACACAACTCTTGACAGACTTATTTTTATCGAGTCCATTAAATTAACTTACTGATATGGTTTATTGAGTGGCATTTCAGTCCCATTGGAAAGTCTGTGTCGGATGCTGTTTATGTTCTAGATGCTATTGCTGGCTTTGATCACAACGACAATGCCACCAGAGAAGCGTCCAAATACATTCCAAGTGGAGGATACAAACAGTTTCTTAATGCCACTGGACTCAATGGAAAGAGATTAGGAATCGTGAGGAACCCCTTTTTCACTTCTGGACGTGGAGCTCTTCTTATTCAAGCATATGAAAGTCATTTTCAAACTATGAGGTAATTAACTTACATGGCGTTTGGGACACAAATTTTTTTGGCATTGTATTTAAATGCAATGCAATTTTCCCCCAAATACAAAAACATTTCATTCAAATACCAATCACATCACATTTTAAATCTAACACAATCATTATTTATTATTTCACTTTTTCTATTACTTTTATTAATTACATCACATATTCTCTCTCCCTCTTTTTTTTCTCTCTACTTTTACCCATCACATCACATATTTATTATTAAAATACAATTCAAATACTTTTCCCCCAAACACACATTGCATTCAAATGCAATGCTAATGCTTTTCCTCCAAATACAAATTGTATTTAATACATTGCATTCAAACGCAATGCAAATGCAATGCGTTCACCAAACGAACCCTTATTCATACAATTTTGATCTTCACAAAATAGTACTGCGGTCCATTTTTCAACAGTTTTTTGGATTGAAAAAAGAAATGCTGTGGAATGGATTGACAGTTAGACTACTGCTGGTTCTCGAACGTTTTAAGGTTCAGAATCTAAAATAAGATTGAACCCATAATTCAATGGTCAGAAATGAAATTAACTCTTAAGTTAATTCATTTTCTATAAAAACCTATATAGCAATGCTTCATTAGTTTGCTCAATTTATATTATAACGCCATTATAGTTTCTATTAATTCCAAAACATCAAAATTGTTTGTTTGTTTTTGACTCAAAAGGCAAAGAGGTGCGGTGCTGATTGACAATCTAGAAATAGCCAACATTGATGAAATCTTGAACGTCGCAGCCAGCGGAGAAGCAACGGCATTATTGGCGGAGTTCAAATTATCTATAAACATGTATCTAAAAGACCTTGTAGTTTCCCCAGTGCGATCCTTGGCGGACGTCATAGCCTTCAATGAAAGGTTTTCGGATTTGGTAAGCAAAAAACAGTACTGTCCCGTGAAAAGGGTGAGCTCATATAATTGTTTATCCCAAAAACAATAATGTATTCAAAGCCTAAATAGTTTCTAGGTGTGTAATTATAAGATTTCAAGGTCCAGTGCTCTTCCTTGTAGCTAGGCTGCAAAATGGATTTAAGTGCAGCCAAATATTTATTTGACATTTTATGACTCGTACTCAGCATGAGAATGTCTTACAAATTACCCTGTTACAATTCGGTTGATTCGGATACAGGAAATGATTGAAGAATATGGGCAAGACATATTTCTTGCTGCACAAGCCACAAATGGCATTGGCGAGCTGGAGGAGGCGGCGATCGCAAACTTGGCAAGACTGACAAGAGAAGGGTTCAAGAAGTTGATGTTGGAGAATAAGCTAGATGCATTGGTGACTCCTGATGCTGTTGCTGCTCCTGTCCTTGCCATCGGGGGTTTCCCGGCGATTAGTGTGCCGGCCGGATATGATGAAGAAGGAATTCCTTTTGGTATTACTTTTGGTGGACTGAGTGGCTCTGAGCCAGAGCTGATTCAGATCGCCTATGGGTTTGAGCAAGCTACTAAAGTTAGGAAGCCTCCTACATTTCTGCCTTGATATGAAGCTACAATTTGCTTAATTACTAAATAAAGGGCTACATATATATTGCTATACCACATAAGTAGTCAAAGCACGACTGGTTTATATATGTCCTGTTTCATTGTAAAACTCAAACCTATACGTAAGAAAATATATAAAAATAAACTTATGTATGTGTGTGTGTGTGTGTTATGTTTGGCTGGATGAGTTTGCTCAGCATATCTTAAGAAAATAAATAAAATTCTTTACTTTTAATTAAATAATATGTTTATAGGAAAATAGTCCTTTTTTAAGTTTTTTTTTCAAATAAATATCTTTTTTTATTCAAGAAAATGCTCAATGTTTGAAATAAATCAAGTGAAGAGAAATACTAATTCCTTGACATGCGGTGTTATACGATGATTTTTATAATATAGGGAATATTTACTTGTTTTAAAGAAAGAAAGAGCACAAGTAGCATTAAAAATGGTCACCAACCTATATTTCTCCTATCCTACACTAATGTTTTCGTCCTAGCTAATTTATTTAACTAAAAAAGAAAATACATAAAAGTTTCGTGAAAATGAAAAATGCATTCGACCCCAGCGGGCACTATACAAAACAAAACAAATATAAACTTAAGGGGGGTAAAAAAAGGAAAAACTAAACTAAACTAACAAGAAACCCAAAAAATTAAAAAAAGTTGATGGCCAACTGATGCATGAAGGGACAAGCTAAATGCTGACGACTATCGGATAAATCGAGACTTCTCTTTTGAAAATCATCAATCATGACATTCATGACAAACCTTATGATTAAGACCTCTAGTAAAACCAATTAGAAGGGAAATCAAAACAGGAAAGAAGAATAATATTTGTGCTTTTCAGACAGTAAAACAACATCATTATTTAAATTCAAAATTCGACACCTCCCGAAAAGCATGCTGATCTGAGACTTCCATGAAAACAACAGATATGATCTCAGCACCATGTTTCTTGAGATTAAAAAATACCATGCGATATCGCAAGCTTGTTTGCGACTTGATTTACCTCCCTAAAAATAATGCAAGCCCTAAAAGTAATTTGTTTCAAGTTTTGAAGTGTGATATCCCTAACAATACATTCTTTAACTACCAAAGAACATCATTCTGTAACGACGTAAGCAGTTTGAATTTGGAAAAATAATAATAATTATAATGAAAGTAGCCAACTTACTTCATCTTTCTAACTAGCTAGATCGCTATGATCAATTGAATTTGACCACAACTGGTTAAACCCGGATAGTGTCGTGCCTATGAAACATGCAGCAGCACCACGCGGGTTTGATATTTTCCGAGTGTTATGTGGAAACTATCTCGTGAACAACTTCGCATGCATGAGTTTTGTGAATTCACGCATTAACAAGTGATTGCTATTATTATTATTTTTTAAATTTCCTAATATCATAATATCTGTTCTGTGAAATATTAATTTTTTAATATCACATATAAATTGCATATAAGTTTCATTTTATTATTTTTTTAAGGGTGGAGCTAGTAAAAGTTAGTTTTGCTCATTACATTACCGCAGTTATCATATGATGATAATAACAATGTCTATAAAAAAAATATTTTATTTTATTTTATTTTTTAACTTGAAAATAAGAAGATTCAAACTCCGGGATGAACCAGATACGATAAACTATTATGTTACAATTACACTAACAAATATTTTTCTTAATTAATAATTAGTTTACTTACGTCATGATATAAACAAAAATCATATCACAGAATTGGAGTTCTCAATAAAGTAGAATTGATTCATGATATAATCTCAATTCTAAATTTTATTAATTTTCATATAACTCTTGGGGTGGGACTGATTCTCATATATTTAGCTCTAATTAAGTTTCAAAGGATTTTCTTTTTAATTATATTTCCTTTTCCTTGTGTTATTTTTCATGTCTGTTTGACTTTTTTGGTCTTCGGATTTTGCAATTTTCTTTTTAATTTTGATAACATTTAAGTGGGAGGTGTGATATGAAATGAAATAAATTGTTGGTATCAATTAATTAGCTGAGATGTTATAGTCTCTTTTGTTGCCTGCTATCTTTCCTCTTCACTTCCTTTGTTAAACTGATGAGAATGAACAATTAATCGCTGTAATTAATTCTCCGCATCCTAACAAGATTGTCACTCAAAAAACCACCAATCTGGCACTAAGTTCACCACTCAAATTTATTAAGCGAAATTGAAAATATATCAAAGTTGATGATAAGAAAATAAGAAAGGGAAAAACTTTCCGCGGGGAATTAAAAATAGAAAGCTAAGAAACAAAAAAGCCTATAAGCACGAAGTCATTGCCAAAAGATAACGCCAAAATTTACACCTTGTAAACGAACTCCAAATATACCTTGTCAAAAATGTTCTAGCCAAAACTCAATAGGACAAAGACTAGAAGAGGTTATCAAGAAAAGTAACCACTAGCTAGTATATCAATTTTCAAATTAGGAATACTACGGATTTTAAAAGAGTTGATAGACTTGGATAGTATATTCAATTTGTAATTTATAACATGTATCTTTGTTCAATATCAATCACTAAAGATAGTATAACCATTATTTTCTGAAAACATAATGAGCTTTCTCTATTCATTTCAATCTGTACATGTATGTCTACTACCATTTCTTTTTAACTTAAGATAATTAAAACTCTACACCTTATGCTTATTTGGTATAAACAGAAAATGAAAGAAAATAAAATATCTGAGTGGTTTTAAACGAAAATTGATAATTTGGAATATTTGATAGTAAGAAAAAGTAAAATTGGGTATAAAAATTATAAGAAAGGTAAGATATATTGTTTTCCGGCCCACAAAAGGGTGGATTTTGTGATGAAAAACTTTAAAAGCAAAATATAATTAAAGAAAGCAAAATTATGAAATCTAATATGAGTTTGCAAAGTGCGATGGAATGCACAAACCAAACGGAGTAAATTGTCTCTATCCATCAAAATTCCATCCAAAACGATGGGTGTGTTCTTCTTTTGGCTGAAATTGTCTTTTATGAATTGTTTTTCCCCTTAAAAAATTTATGCATAGTATAATTGATGTTGTCTTAATGGATTATTTTTTTTAATATGAATCTCTGTTTTATCATATACAGTGGCAAACTAGAAATTTTTAATGGGGTCTTAAGCCCCCTAAGGTCTTAATTAATGACTCTATCCACGATTATATATAAATTCTTTCAAAAGAAGAGTATTATTGAATATTTGGGAACATAAAATGGAAAATTCTCTAATATTATTTTTCTATCTATAATTTTATTTACATATTAAACATGAAAATGTTCATCCATTTTCTTTCCTCCATTTTATAACAACTAATTAAAGGGAATATAAAAATAATTTATATTATTTATTATTTTATTTCCATCACATTTCCTTTACTTTTTAAGAAACAAAAATATTATTATGATAAAATCATGTATGAAATTACTGTTATTATAATAAGAATAAAAAAAAACATATCATACAAATATAACAATAATTGATATATAAGCTGCATCACTTATCAAGTTTACCTTCTAAGATGGAAGCCCATTTTGTTACAACCTACAACCACTATGTCATCATTATTTTATATTCTATTTTTACTTTGTTCAAACTTGCACGCCATCTCTTCGTATGTGCACGTACATATATTAGTCGGCCAATGCCATTTTATTCTGCATTCGACATTATAACTTGAGATAGGGGTGAACAAAAAATCCAAAAATCCAAATAACCCACCTAACCCACCCAAGGAAAACCCGACGGGTTGGGTCCACGTCAGACCCAAAAAAAAGTCGGGTTGACCCACCCAACCCAATGTCAAATTGGGTGGGTTCGGGTTAGAATTCTAAAACCTGATCAAAACCCAACCCACCCAATGAATGTGTTTTTTTTTCTTTTATATTTAGAAAAAATATAATAAATAATCTAAGCCAATTTTGTTGATCCGACTGTCATTTCCCATTTATGCCTCCCCCAAGCCAAAGTTCGTGCCTTACCCTTACCAAATCTGATGTCCCATCAGCCTCCTCCAATCGTCCCTTTCTTCGACCATTGGCCGTCACCCCTCGACGTATTCATTTTTGTCTCCCTAATCCCGTGTTTGTCTCGTGCCTTGCCCTTGCCCAATCCTAGCCGCCACTTGCCACTAGCCTCCCCTGATCCTCCATTCTGTTAGGATTTAGGAACAAGATTTCAAGTTTATTTCAATTTGCCTGACTTTAGTTCTTATTACTACACATATTGGAGTTAGAGACTATTCTTGTGAAATAGATTTGATTGTTTGTGGTTGATGTTCTTAGTATTCATTAAAAGCATGTTTTAATTAGTTCTTATTGTCTTTATATGACTTCTTTATTTGAATATTTGAGCTTGTATTTTGATTTGTGATTCAATTTTTAAGTCATGTTTTGTTACTTTGTTTTTATAAATTGCCGAACCCAATGAACCCGAAAAACCCGCCAAACCCACCCAAACTTTAATTGGGTGGGTCGATTTTGTATATTGGGTTAATTGGGTGGGTGAAAAAATTTTTTAACCCACCCAATGAAGATTGGGTGGGTTGAAAAATGTCAAAAATCCACCCAACCCACCCAACGAACACCCCTAACTTGAGATTAAGATTTGAAAAGACATGGTTAAGATAAACAACATAAAATATATTAACATACGAATTACCCTTATTGCTATTATCGCCAACATTCTTCTTGCAAGAAATGTAGGTGAGTATTCTCGATTCGTTCTCTTCCTAAAATCCTAACATATAAATACACACACATGCGAAATTAAACAATTTTTATTTTTCTTAATCTTCCTTTTGTTTGAAAATACTAATAATCCGTTTATTCAACTTCCGATAGATAAATAAATTTCTAACTCTTACATATAATTGTTTTATTGCATGATGTTAATAATATTATTAAGAGCACATTTGGTAAACAAATTTTAGTGTTACGAATACCAATTTTACACCAAACGTAAAGTTTTACATTCAAATACAATCTATTTCAACAGTACTACGAAAACAATTACTTTTCAAAAGTTTTTTAAAACAATCGCATCAACTTTTTAACCCTAACTATTTATCTCTACTTTTACCAATCACATCAACTTTTCAACTCTAAAATGCTTTTCATCCAAATACACATTTTATTCTAATACAAAATAAATACTTTTCAATCAAATACAATATTCAAAAAAGAATTATATTTAAACACAATCTAACACAATTAAGCACAATGAAGATGCATAAATGTGCAGCGCTGTTATTGGTTTGGCGGTTTCGGACTTCACTAGTTAGTATGGTTAGCATTGGTATCAACGCGGCTACCGGCCTGTGGTTCTCAGTTAGTATCATGACTCTCATGGATTAGCAATTCCACAATATCACCGGTATCACGGTGGTTGCCATTTGGTAACCAGTCGATATCTATGTGGTTGCTAGTGATAACTGCGGTTACCAATGAGTAAATTAACAAAATAAATGGTATTCCAATCAGTGGGATCAAACCCACGAAAGAATGTCAATGCATGACTGAAATGATAGCTAATCAGCAACAATAATCATGTAATAAAGGCCCAAGATTAATTCATAAGCAGCAATGGACGGATTCTGACCAGTCAATGGACAACAACAAAGGGAAAGTATCATCAAGGATTAAAGACCAAATCCTGAATTCAACCAGGAAACAATTCCATATCTCCGTTACCATAAATACAAAGACCCTCAAAACACAAAGAGGACATGAAGGGCCCTAGCCAAATTCACTTACACTTTTTATACTTTCTGCCTTTTTCCAGGCTACTCTCTCCTTCTCTCATTTCTCATTCATAAATATTCTTGTAATACATTTTTCAAATATAATAGACAATTTTCAAAACTCTATATAAAAGTAACTCTCATTTATGAATGAATTTCCATAAATATATGTCTGCTATGTATTTACTTTTCTATACTATTATTTTGTTTTTCTCATGTCAAATTGACTAATAAAATAGATAAATTGATTTATTGATCACTGATCAGTCTAAAAATTCCTGAATTTAATCATTAACTCTCATCAATTAATTATAAAAATTCACCCTCTACATTAAATAAACTATTACAAAGATCAACTAACAGCCAAACTAAATAAGATATTTCAATTAAGTTGACTCACACGATATTATTCATTCCACATAAAGTTTCTAATACAATTATATATTGTTTTAAAAAAACAATACAAAAGTTGCAGTATATAAAATAATAAAGTAAAAAGAACGCTGCCTGACGCAAAATCTTACAACTAGTTGGCAACTCCACATATGTCCCATGAATAACTTTTTGACTAAAACCAAGCCGAAAAAAATATTTTTTTTAATTATTTTTAAAGAGCAGGTCGGGGGAAAAAAAAAAATCGTTTCTCGTTAAATATATTGTGCCTTTATCAATGGGAAACAGCGTATACTGAATACGATATGGTTAATTGTTTTTAGATATTGTTTGAACTATGTACTTCTAACTTGGAAATATTTTGTAGCACTAATATAAGCGGCAACGTATATATAAAGGTTTAAATGTGTTTGACAAATTAATTTGGCATCTAACCCTCCATCTGTTTGACACATTCAAATTTGGAAAATGAAAAATTTTTCATTTCAATTCCTAAATTTTCGTATCTAAACATCCAATATTTTTCTTTTTTGAAAAATGAAAAATGAGCTCTCTAGAAACAAAAAATTTTCACCCACTCAAACAACTTTTCACTTTTAAAAAAAATTCCAAACAACTTTTTATTTTTCATATTTAAAATTTTTTATTTTCCAAAAACAAACACCCCATCCAAACGGACCCTAAGTTTCCATTTACTTTTAATATTGTATTCGTATTGTGTTCAAATACAATGTAATTTTTATTTAAACGCAAAAATATTACATTCAAATGTAAATCATATCACATTTTAAATCTAATACAATTATTATTCATTATTTTATTATTTTATTATTTTTATTAATCACATCACATACTCTTTTTCTTTTTCTTTTTCTCTTTTTATTTTTACCTATCACATCACATATTCATTATTTAAATACAATTCAAATACTTTTAATCTAAACACATATTGTATTTAAATGCAATACAAATACTTTTCTTTCAAATGCAAATTGTATTTAATGCATTGTATTTACAAATGCAATGAGTTTAAATACAATGCAAATACAATACGTTTACCAAATGGAGCCTAACAACAAGTTCTTTATCAGTTGTTTTGTGACCCAAAAACATTTAATCAACTTCGTCAATAACTAACATCTGTTTCTTGGGCTGATCAAAAGAAAGAAGGGGAAATGGTGGTTTGGCCGTGGTTCAAGCTAAGAAGCAAGCTTGTACTTGAAAGCTAAAGGATTTTTAACAAAGTATATTTAAAAGCTATTTTCAAATAAAAGAGTTCTGGTTCAATCATTTGAAACTACTTTCAAGCTTTCTTACAGAATTGTAATAGGCCTCTCGGCTTTGTTTCTTGTTACGGATATTTATTTCCATGACAAAACAACTTTATATTATTTTAGTTTTGTAGCAATAAATTTAGTGTGATAAAAAAAATGAGATAATTAAAGAGATATTAAATTAGTCAGAATATCTTAACAAAGCTACCGATTTTTGTCATTATAATTCATTAAAGAAAAAAGTAAAAAGGCTAAAACGAAAATGATGAGATTATTAATTAATGTTCTGTATGTTGATCCTACTATTTTTTTTTTTTTTTTTTGCGATATGGAAGGCTCTGGTGCTGATTTTTTCTGTGTCAAGTCCTGAACTATTGAGAGATATCAATGGGGTGTGGGGCCAGTTAGGCTCAAAAAGATCGAGAAAGGATGATTTCCAAAAAAATTTGATGAACTAGCAAAACGAAAGAACAGTCCGAAAAGAAAAAAAAAAAAAAAAGGATCGAAGAATGGTAAGAAGAAAAACTAGATGGTTGATGAAGAATTACTATTATGTGTGCATAGTATTTATATGGCTTGGAAAGTAGATCTTAATTTAGGGTTACTGTTGAGTTATCTCCGAAGGTAACTCAGGATCTCTCCAAAGATGCACACACACTCTGGAGATGAATTGTGGTGACCAAATGAAATAATAACCTAGTTATGTTTGAAGATTTATCGGTGCGGATGAAGAGTTAAAGTCATGAGCAATTTCTAAAACAGAACCTTTTATTGTGTGATGTTCAAGGTCCTATAAAAAAAGGGTTGGTGAAAAATTTTAATTTTTATATGTATAAGTTAAGTTATGGAGCCTAATTAATGTCCTATAAAAAAAGTCTAAAGTCTACGATATAAACAATTTATTCATTAATTATCCTAATTTTTCTATATATAGGGGAGGGGGATGTTGTTAGGTTTCATTCTTAGAGAGGATAGAGAAAAACACAGAATTTCTTTTGTAAACTTTTTGATCGTCATAATAAACTATTACAGCAGTTGAAACAGAACATAATGTAACATTGAGACGAACCTATTAAAAATTTATGTATTGTAATTGTTTTTTTTTCTTTTATAATTTTATTGCTCTTGATGATATAGAATTAGCTAGCTAGGGTGTTAATTTTTAACAGTCTAAGCTTACTTCTCATTCTTCATGTTGCTCCACGCATCATGGAGTGAGAAAGACTCTTTTTATAGGGAAAGACTTAATAGGTGGCATTGGCCTTAGCCATACAAGTTTGATTATGAACTCTGGAGGGCCTTTTTCACACACCATTTTCTTTTCCTAGTTTCAAGCTCCTGATGTTTCTTGCTGTGATGCTCAACCAATCACAAAATGAAGTGCAATGGGGACAAAGGCTGATCGCAAATCTTCCCAAGACTTAAGAGGCTCTAGAATGAGTTTTACAATGTAAATAGTGTTTTTACTATCTCTGACAAGTTGTTGGTCTATTTCTAGAAAGCTCGACTTCGGCTCCGGAACCAAACTAGGAAGGTAGTCCGATACAAGTTCAAAGGATGTAATGACTTCTCTTGACCACTGAATGGGTGAAGATCTTGTTGGGAAACTTCTAAAAATGGTTATTTGGGAACTTTTGGTACTATTGATAGAAGAATGAATCTAATTTGGCTATTTGACAAGTTGAATTTTGGGTAACCCAAGGTAAGAGGATGAGTTTCCTGGGTTAATTCTCTATCACTCGTTCACCTTCGGCGAAGTTAATTTAAAATCCCCCAAGTGGGATCAAAACCAATTTGGATTAAAGATATACTAACTCATTTAGTCACTTGTGGCACACCAAACCTCAACCCGTAAAAGTTCCCCAAAAATCACTTGTGTCCACAGACGTAGCCTATTCACACCACAAGACAGGAACTTTGGACCTGGACCGCAGCAAAAGTCCATGTACAACAACAGCCAAGTCGCAAAAGTTTCATAAAGGTTTCAAAAGAGATTGCAATAGTGATGGTCGATAGATTGTGCAGTGACTTTTTAACTTCTGTTTACTTGGCCAGTTTGAGTTGAAATACTTAAATTAGAGTTATTTTGACTTTTCAATCATTACTTAAAATTTTTATTGATTTAAAAACAAAAAGACAAATGAATTCTAATATTTTAGTTTGAAATGTCCAACCAAACGGGGGTTTAATCATCGGATAAAAACTTGTGAATTCTCAAAATGATACTAACGCTAATTTTTACAATGATTTTTAGAAAAACTATAGTCAAATCTCCCTGTAAATTACCCAATCTCAAGTGAGTTCCATTGCAGCCTTTTTTCGAATGGGGCTTTTAAA
The DNA here is from genome assembly GCA_035233585.1 of Antiaris toxicaria. Taxonomy (NCBI): domain Eukaryota; kingdom Viridiplantae; phylum Streptophyta; class Magnoliopsida; order Rosales; family Moraceae; genus Antiaris; species Antiaris toxicaria. Next base: position 43,296,801 of record CP141158.1, on the reverse strand, counting down.
AGTGTCTAGAGATATAGAATTATTTATCAGTATTTGGTTATTTTAATATATATATATATAGTGCATTCAACAGGACCAGAATATGTAGATATTCACAGTTATATTGGTTTATATTGGTTATTTTAAAATATATATATATATAGTGCATTCAACAGGACCAGAATATGTAGATGTCCACAGTTATATCAGTTTAAAATTAAACTTTTTCACAGAAATTAGCACACTGCTTTGATTCCGTTTGCTCCCCCCTTTATCAATGGAATAATAACGAGGAATTTTGTGTTATTGGCTTTAGACATAATTCGTACTAATAATATTTATCCAAAATTAAAAACAACAAAAGGAAGAAACATAAATGGTGGAATCCAAGTCAATAATCCCGAATCCAACGTGTTTGATATGTGGCATGAGAACAATTTGAGAGAAAAAAAGTACTTTGTAAAAATAAAACTATTCTTCTAAGGCAAAAAAATCAAGGCGAATCGATTCCTTCTACATAGTCTAATCTTACCCAACTTGGAATGAGATATATATATATATATTTTTGCAGGATTTAATAAAAACACGATAACATTAATATTGATAATAATTAGGAGATAAGAAGGATCAGCAACAATAATTAAAGAGGATAATAAAGCAGAAATTAACGTTCCGTCAACTAATATTAAAAGGAAAAACAAAAAACAAAAACAAAATTGAAGTTAATTATTTTATATGACAGAGATATGTACTCTTGAGGAAAAACGAATGGCAAAGATCACATGGAGGGTCTTCCTAGTTTTTTTTATCTTCCTAGTTTTTTTTATCTCATTAGATTTTTACTGTATAGTTTTTTAACGAGATATATTTAAGGTTTTCAAGATGCGGGTTATAGCCTCACTTCTATGGGATTAGTCTCCTGTTAACGTCTTTGTATTTTGGTTTTATTGCCTTTATTTAGACCTGGTTTTATTTATCCATTTTCTTTTTTTTTTTTTTTTTACAAACATCATTTATATATTTTTATTAATAATAATATCATGTGAGATGTATAAATTGAGGATACTTTAAAATATGTTGATCTAGTCAGAAGTTACGTGTATATAACAACTCATGTCTCAAAAATTTTTTTTGTGGAAGATTAATTATTATTTATAAGAACCAAAGTACGTACTAAGTAGCTTTTCTGAGTTTGAAATAAATTAATTTGCAAAGCCTTATCTATTCTCCAAAATCTTTAGCAGTAAGAAAAGTTGCATTATTAACTCCCACAAAGCATCAACTTTGAATCAACAACAGTTACGCACGTATTGTATTGGTAGAAGGGTTTACCAATTTCGTAGGGACTCCACCTGCAACTCTCTCTCTCTCTCTCTCTCTCTCTCTCTCTCGCTATATATATATAAATATCGATAACAATAATAATATTTAATCTCAATTTTGGAGCAAATGGAGCCCAGAGATATCTTAGCCCATTTGAAGTGAAAGCCGCCGATTATAAAGCTCCATCAGTCATGAAATTTGTCCCCAAGTGGCCTTACTACGTACCGTCTTACGAGCATGCATGGTTTGGGTCATGTATATCTATGTGCACAACAGCAAAGACTTAATTCTTTGATTCCTACACACAAGATAAACATATAAAAGTAAAGTTCTTCTTTATTATAAATATCAAGTAGGGTAGGTGGATGATGAGGGTACTAAACATGTGTCGATTTAGTTAAAATATCTTATTATATTTATTGCTTTTTGTCATCTCCATTTATATGAAAATATATATAAAGATAATATTACATTTATTTTAAACAAGAATGACTTTTTAAACGTGAAATCATAACTTAATCATCTTCTATAAAATTGCACGACATATTAATCTTAAAACAAACAACAAATCATTCATCTATGAAAAGTTAAAATTACACCATTTAAGGTTATTGTTACACAAAATAATATCACGTTATAACTAGTATTTATATATTTTAGTGTTAGATCCGTCCTAGCGAAGAACTAAGACAAACTTATACATATGTATAATACATGTGTACATATACACTAGGTACTTTCTTTATCGTTTTTTTTTTTTTTTTGGTCATTTTGTTAAATAAGATATCCCAATAAATTATTAGCTAAATTATCAAAAAGATTTATCGAAAGCTCTCCACTAACTTGCCCTAGTAAAGTAGAGCCGATTTGATAAAGAGATTTCTTAATCCAACAACAAACTTACTTGTTAGTTATATATGATTATTTTTGGGTCCACACCAAAAGGAAAAATGGGATTTTGGGGCTGTGTAATTGGAGAAGAGGGACTTGGCTTTTTATCACCAAGACTGCAAAATTGCCAGGTGGCATGTGGTCCAAAAGTTAGAGGCATTATTATTATCAAGGCACTGAAGAGTAACCGAAATGCAACTTTGTTAAAGGAAAAATGTTTCACAAATATCAAAATGCACTACATAATAAAATGAAAATAAAACTTGGCAAAACAATCAAAAGTGTTTCACAAAAAGAGAAAATTAGCCGTTACGTGGCATTTTCTTAGTGAGTAAGAAATAGAGACAGAAAGTCTAGAAGCAGAATGATGTTGATATGTGCTTTTGTATGAGCCTGCCATTTGGTCGTGTGAATTTCGTATTAGGGTTTAGGATTCTGCCACTTATATATATATAAATATATGATGGAGGACGATAATTAATATTAGAAAACATTAATACAATTCAATTAAGTTAACACTAATTGAGAGATTGATTTTAAATTTCTTGTTCAATATTTTATATATTAAATAGTATCTAACTAATAATATTATATCATATCATTTTAAAATATTTTACAACTGATTTTTATACTTTAAGATTTAAATTTTTTTAATAATATGTTATAATATAATTTATTAGATATGATTTAAGATATTAAAATTGGATAAGAGATTTCAATCCTTAAGGATAGCAGATTGTTGAATTGCTCTTTAGTGGTTTCTAAAAATATTAAAACTCTTTATTAATTTCTTTTTATTTTATTTTACTCACTGAATTTTCAATGAGACTTCTGGCCCAATAAAAGTAGTGACTGTGAAAGAAAGCGTCTATGAGATTGTTTTATTATTATTTTTTCTTTCTTGAATTATTTTATTTTATTTCTTAATTAAGATTGTTTGAGATTTGGTCTTAGTTTTTTTTTATTTTATTTCTAAATAATAAAATTTTTGTAGCGTAGACAGATGATATAGTTTCTGGGGTGGCGGATCCATATAATTTTATCTAGTGCGTGAATTACACTACAAATTTAAACTAAAATAGCAATGCAGTTTTTTTTTTTTTTTGTCTCTTTTTCTTCTGTGTTTATTTGTATATTTTTCTTTCTTATATTAATTAATTAAAGTTATAATCAAGTTTAATTTACTTTATAATGTCTAAAAGTCTAACAAATTATAAATTGATATTTTGGTTGGTAGGTAATTATAAACTAATATAATTGTGTATTTATTTGGGCTTTAAATTTGAAAGAATATGAGTATACTTAATTTTGAAAATTTTAAGTAGGCAAAGTAAGAGAATAAATGAAAAAAATATATATAAAGAAAAAATAGTTGGGGGTAGGTTTAAGGATCTTACTGTGTTAGCTAATAACTTCTCCCATACGATTTTGCTCACATGACCCTTTCTTTTTCACTTTAGTAATAATATTATGTCATTCTAATTAATATTTTTAATTAATATAATATTTTAATTAATGTATTATAATATTATAATTGATATAACAAAATATTAATAAAATATAATAATAATAATAATAATTAAAAATATATATATGTTAGATAATATAATATAATATTATTAGGATATGAAAAAATAATAAGATACTAAAAAGGGGCATATGAGTCAGAGCAATCAGTAAATGACGTGAGGCGACTTAATTGGCGGACGAGGACGTAAGCAAGAACAACATGTTAGGAATGTTCTATAGAATTCACTAATGGAGCTCAATGTTTTCATTTGCTTATGCATTGCTTAGTTGTTTATGGATTTGAATCTATAATCTCTTCTTTTGGCCCAGGTTATCAGTACCAACTACAACTAGATATCAATAAAACTTTTGTTAGACTTAAAACGGGATTACGTATAATTTTTCCGTATTGTACATTTTATAAATTATAAGCATATAAATAGAAATAAATAATATGGAATGTTAATAAAATCTAATTAAAATCTAATCATTTATAGCTTAGAAACAACATTACAAAGAAAATTGTAACATAAAAAATAAATAATCTAATACAAATCGTGGTTACAAATATAGTTTAACAACAATTATAAATCTACTTTACTAAAAAAATGTAAAAATCGAATTCCTCACTATTAAAAGAAAAAAAAAAGATATGGACTAAGAAATTATTCACACAAGCTGAGTTATGTGCCATATCTATATCTATAAGAATACATGGAAAGGAGAATAGTTATGATAACTTTTGTACTTCAATTTCTCTATATAATGGCTCAATTTCATTCTCCCTTACTTACTCTAAATTAAATCTATTAATTCTTCTCCACATGTCTTTTTAGTTCTCTAACACCTCACATGTCAATGCATGTGGAGGAGGTTATTTTGTACTTAGTTTTGTCTTTTGTACTAAAATTAATATACTTCAATATTTTTTTTCTTTGAAGACTTTAAAATTGTTGCATTGTATTTGGAATCAAGGTTTTTCTTTTGAAATTTAAATAATTTATTAAAGTATCTGTTCTCTAAATAGCTAGCTCTTTCATTTAAATTATAAACTTATTAAATTATTGTTCCTAATTTATTCTTTAATGCGTTTTTGCTAATGTTGTATGATAATTCTATAAAACAGAGTTATTTTATCATTTTTTCGTGCATAAAAATTGATTTATCTTTGATGATTTTATTTGTTTTTTATGTTGTTTTGATACATTTTGTTTTGTTTATTTTAATTTAGATTTTTATAAATTTTATGAAATTTTTATTTAATTCTACTTTATTTTATCTTATCTTTTTCTTTTAGTAATAATATGTTAAATAAACTTAAAATTAAATATTTTCAATGAGTTTACCTATAACATTTTATTATGAAAATATCTAATTTTAATACTTTGTTTTTCTACAGTGTCAAATTGAGATGAAAAAGTTCATGTGTTGGAAGTAGCCCCCACCAGCATCATTATTCATATTAAGAAATTATAAACTTAACTGATCTTCTTTTGATTCTCTTATCAATACGAGTATTTTAAAAAAAGAATCACTTCAATCGGAATTCGTACAAAGAAGTTGTAATAATTTTTAAGATTGGATTAATAAGAAGACAATACACCTAAGACCACATGAGCTCACTTTTTTTGGTCTAATAATAATGTGACACGTGATGGAGGCTAGAAAGGAACTAGTAAGAATGTGATATGTAGTATTCTCTTAATTTCAATAAATTAAAATCAAGTTTATTATACACCATGTTACACTGGATCCTTTCTAATCATATGCATTGACACTATAGCTACTGTAGCAAGTTTGAAAGTATACCGATTACTATAATAAGTTTGAAGGTGTACCGACTACTATAGCAAGTTTGAAAATTTTGTTTTGAGATTAGATGAAATAGTGCAAAATTACACCTATAAAAAGACAATGTGGAGGAGGCTTAAACACACAACAAAATGGAGAAGAAATAGAGATAGAGAGAGATAGAGTTAGAGTGTAGAAAAAAAAAAAAAAGGTAGCATTTGGTATTATTTTTGAAATATTTTCTGTTTTTAAAAAAATTGAAAATGAGAATGTTTTGAAAATTGTGTTGAAATCATTTCTAAAACTGTATTTGGTTATGTTTTCGAGTATATATTCTGATAAACATACAAATAAAATTTCATTTAGTTATATTTTTTAAAAACCCATTTTATAAGTAAGTATTTATAAAAACATATTTATTTTTAATTTAAAAAAAACCAAAAAAAATTATTAGTCATAATTAAAAAAAAAAAAAAGCCCTTTGGTGGTGGGTTTTACAACGAAAGATCGGGGTGGAAGACATTAGTGATCTAAGCACTATATGGTGGTAATGGTGAAATTTATGTTATAAGGTGATGGTCGTCATCGTGAGTTGGTAATCATTATTGCGAGGGGGCCATAGCTATCGCTATCAGTCCATGGTTGTCGTCCTTCGTCATAGATGGATGTCATCGTCGGACATGATCGTCACTGACTCCATACAGGCAGAGGGGGAGAAGAGATGGAGAGAGAAAATGAAAAAATAAAAATAAAAACAACTTTTTTTCATTTTCAAAAAATCCAAAAATACAACATAGTTGAAAACGATGTTTTTAAAATGGTTTTGAAAATGATGTTTTTGAAATTGTTTTGAAAATGTTGAATAAATAAACATCATTTTACGGAAAATCATTCTCGAAAACAAAAACAAACACCTCCAAAGTTTCCTATGAAGCTAAAGAAAATCTTTTCTTTTTTTTTTTTTAATTTTGTTTTAAAAAGAGGAGTGTGTAGAGGTTTTGCTAGCGCAAATATCAAATATCTATTGTAAACTCCTTTCTTTTATTTTTATTTTGTTATTATGTTTCATTTATTTTGTTGTGTTATTTTATATTTCATTATGAATTATATAAATTTTTGCTATAAACTATGACGAAGTTGATTATAATGATTTAATTAATTGAGCATGTTGTTATTAGTGTTATATTTATTGGTGTATTTATTTTCAAATTTAATACTTTTAAATTTCTAGTTAACTTTTAAATGATTTAATAACAAAATGAAATCGAGAGGAGATTTTTGTGATATAACTCTAGAATAAATACTATAAAATCTGGGATAAAATTGGTATATATATCTATCTATTTTTGTATGTTTATATTATTAATTACCACAGAGTTATCAACAAACACGCTTTATAATTGAATCTGGATTGATATTTTTATTGTTTACATGTACGAAATTGTTCATATATACAATACTTTCACAAATACAATATTGTTTATATGTACGATACTGTTCATCACTTTATTACTTTTTTACTATAATTTTTTAATTATAATATTTTTTTATTGTTCAAATAAAATTAAAATTAACTAATTTCGGTATGCTCATCACTTTATTATTTGTTCAATTGGTGCACTTATGAAAATACACGATATTATACCACTATTTAATAGTTTTTCATACAATCCTTTTAAAACATAAATATTTTTTCAAATATAATCCAAAGAAATACCAATTATTTAATAGTTTTTCATACAATCCTTTTAAAACATAAATATTTTTTCAAATATAATCCAAAGAAATATCTAAATTAGATATCCATGAGATAGTTTTCTTTCTTGCTTCTTTTTAATTAACTGCGGCTTTCAAGCAAAGATGAAAAGAGTAATAACTTTAAAAATCTTTGTTCTTCAACTTTCCGAGTACGCTATTTGTCTAAATTTTAGGTGTATTCAATTTTCTATCTACAATTTTTTAAGACTATACAAATATATATTAGATGATGAATATATTTGATAAAATTATAGTACCATATTGACCTTAGAGATAAAAAGGGAAAAAACAAAAACTTAGTAATTTTTTACCCAAAAAAAAATCTTTTATATTTATGACAACAACAAGAAACTAAATATTACAATTAGAAAGTAAAACTTTTTTTATTGGGAGTCTTAGCACATATATCTCTACTTATGAACTTCAAATTAAAAAAAAAAAAAAGACTAGCAGATTATGTTGAACAATAATTAAATAGTATAAACAAATCAATGAATTGAATTAAGAAATGTATTTGTATTTTAATTTTTAATACTTGATATTGATTTGAAATATATAGGATAACTGTTTAGGTGGATAATAATTTTGTTCATTCTACCCTAATTTTAATAGAGAAGTATTATAAAAGAAAAAAATTTATAAATATGTGTGGAGAAGTAATTCACAAAAGATTAGAAACAAACCTTAAAAATTATTAGTTAATTACCTAATTATTATTTTAAAAGATAAATAATATCTTATAACTCTTTCTATGTTTTTCCAAGTACAAGCATTACAACACAATTTAATAAGAAACAATTTCATATTTTATGTTGGTAGATGTAAGTTCATAATTGTTCAAAATTAGAGTCTAACTTTAAATAATATTAGCATATATACTTATCCGTTATCTTCATACTTTAAATTATATTTTTTTTTTGTGTGTATATATTTAGCAGATTCATATGAATGGGGCATTGATATGAACGTGCCTTAAGCACGTTCCCTAATACTAGCTATTAGTTCTATATATCAAATAAAGAGCATCAATTATTTGAGAGATATATATAGCTTATCCTTTTCCATAAAAAAAGATTATTTTCACAAATGACTCTAAATAACACTCCCAATTCAAAGCTGGTTCTTGAATTTTAAATTTATACGTCATATTATCTTAAATTTTTGTATTGTTATTAAAACAGCACCTATAACGGTATTACACACAAAATTGAACGAAAATTAAGTACTTTCAGATTATGTTAGTTTTAATTAGAGAAAAAATCGTAAGTAAATGTTTTTGGTAGGGAATCTGTACCACCAAAATAGATCTATAACACTATATTATATTTGGTTAAATTAAAATTTGTGCTACATATATTTGCTTAAAGTATAATTTACTTGCAAAATATCTTTGATTTTCGAATAATTTTATTTCAAAAAATAGTTGACTAATACCTTTCTTGTGAATAAAGCACATACAATCAGAACATGTTCATATTTTGTATAATCCTTTTTTACAGTATATTGATAGAGAGATCATTAGTATAACAATAAAAAAAAAATTTAAGAAGGTGTGATGCGTGAAATTAAGAGTCAGAAGCTAATATAGGACATAATGTATGATTGGAGGCTGTTAATAAAATTAATCCTAAATATAAATGTTTTACACTGTCTCACGTATGTTCTCGATCGTTTGAGCAGTTTGGACCGTGCCAGACACAATGCTTTCAGAGCATATTAGAAACTCGAATAATGCCGAAGAAAAACCTCCCACTTGCAAACTTAAAATAAAGTAGAGACATGGAATATAATTGAAAAAAGAAAAAGGCGGCCCTGAAAAATTAAAGTAAAAAAAATAAAATAAAAGGAAAAGGTCTAATATTCCAGACTCTATTCCCTCCTTTTTCCCATCAATTTTTCCATTTTTTCTTTTTTGCAAACATACCCTTCCCACTTTTCAGTGTCCACACCGTGTAAGCAAAATCCATCAAAAGAGGGGGGTTTTACAAAATATATCTCAAGGGCCTATAAAAACACACACAAAGGACTTCAAGAACAATAACAATTGTAACATTCACAGAGAGAGAGAGAGAGAGAAAGAGAGGGGGAAAAAAACAGCACAAAAAAAAAAAAAAAAAGAGTAAGAGAAAAAGCAAAGAAAAGAAAAAAAAAAAAAAAAAAAAAACAGAACTGAAACAGCTCACTCTGTTTCCTCTGTTTTCTCCGTTTGTTTCCCATGCTTCTACTCACAAAAATCTTCATAAAACCTACTATTTTCATAGTAGCTTCACTTTTCTCTCCTTTACGAGAAATGGTTGGTGCTAAAGAATCAACCCTAGCTCAATCCTTTTTCGAGTGAGAACCCGAAAAAAATTAAAATCAAGATCGTAAAACCAAACAAAAACCCTTGTTGTTTTTGTTTTTGTTTCTGTTTTTTGGTTGTGAAATCTCTCACACTTTCCTAATGGATTCATTCGACTTCTACAATATCAAAGCCGAGAAGGCGAACGCGATCCTGCGGTACAATCAGCTCCGGAAGATTGCGAACCTGTTCCGATTCGTCGAAGTGCTCGTAATCCTGGTCTTGGTGTCAAGGCTCTCTCTCCACATCCCACATGCCGTGAAGAACTCCGGCGAATACGTTAGGGACTTGACACTGACCCTTTTTAGCCCCCGCTTCGTTTTCGTGGTCGGAAACGTTATAGTCATCACTCTGTTCGCCAAATCAGGACAGTTTTCTTCTCGAGAATCCGGCAAACGCTTTTCGGAGCATGATCTCTACGACGAATTCGTGAAGAGCAGCGAAAAGAGCCAGAAAGCTCTTCCCGACATGAAACCGAGAGTGTCGGAGACTCGTGTTGTGGTGGCGGAGAGGATCGAGTGTGGAACTGCGGAGATCAGGAGGAGTAATTCGGAGATCATTGAACGACCGAAGAAGGCGAAAAGCGTGTTGAAGCGATCGGAGACCGAGAAGTTCGGGAAGAAAGCGGAGAAAACCGGCGATAAGTCGGCAAAGTGTTCGTTTTATCCAGAGGATTTGATGAGTGGTGAGGAGTTTCGTCTCAAAGTCGAAGCTTTCATTGCGAGGCAACAGAAGTTCAGAATGGAAGAACGGAATTCTGGTGAGGATCTAGAGTAAAGGGCAGGGTTGAGAAAATGGTTAAAAAGTATTCCTGTTCGTTGTTCTATAGTGTTATATATATATATATCTTATATTTGTACATCTCCATGTCAAACTTGTGATGAGAAATTTTCCCTTTTTTTGTTTTTCCTTCTTCTTCTTCTCCTTCTTTTTATTGTTTTGAGTTCAAAATCTAGCGTTAGGGATATTTGCACAGGGTTAGGGAAAATCAATTGATAGTGTGTATATTTCTGAACATGATAATATATGATGATATATTGATATTGTCTTAAAAGTAAGGCTCGTTTGGGATAAATCTTGAAGACATTCAAAAACTATTTTTTTTTTTTAATTTCACCATTTTTTATTATTTACATCTCTAAAACGTTATAGTAAATTTTAAATTTTAAAAATTTATAACTTTGTGTATACAAGTTTAAATAAGATAATTTTTTTAAAATTGCATAGAATTTCGAGAGGAACGAAACAGTATCCATATTAATTTTTTTTTTCTAAAAAAATTTTTAAAATTTTTTATTTTTTCACCCTAAACAATTTTTTTCTCCCAAACACAATTTTCAAAATAACTTTTTCCAATTTAAAAATAATGTCTCCAAGCATATCCCCTAAACTCCCCCTAAATATCGGACCACGCTTTGGAATAATTAGGAGAATTTTGCAGTTTAAGTATTTAAAAAAAAATCCCTATCAATATAATGCAAATTTAAAAGTAGTTTTACATCAAAATCATTTTAAATTTAAAAACTATTGTAATTTAAAAAAAATTGATAGAAATCTAATGGTTAAAAAATGTTTTATAGAGTAACATACCACATGAATTTTACTATTACTACTGTTATTTATTCTTTGGAGCAGTGTGTTAGAGACTTTTATATATCTTTCATTTTTTATTTGCATACAACAGAAAAAAAAAATCTGAATTTTTGTAGATCTAAGACGATTCCATGAACTTTTGGCAATTTGTTCTCATTTTCTGTCTATAAATTTTATTTTGTTATAGAAATTTCTGGACGAGCAAGAACAACAATGTGCTTTTGGATTTTAGGCTTCTTTGGAAGAACTAAAAGACTTTTGGTCATGTCAAGGTCTATTTCAGAGAAAAAGAAAATAATCTGCTTTTGAAACTTTGGATTTGGAATCAGTCCTAGAAAACTATTTACGTGACCCACAACGACTAAACGACATCATGATTTTGATTCAGATTATAAGAACCAAATAAGACTCCGAAAAAAGAAAAAAAAGAAAAAGAAAAAGAAAACCTTTCATTTATGCATGTGTTGGAGAATAAAATCCTTGTATGATGCCTTCACAATATCTGTATCGTTCATAAGTCTATAAATTTTTTTTTATGAATTTAATATTTTCAATCTGCAATTACATACAAATAAACTAGTTATTATATTCATTTCAAAATTTACAAATATTTTGTAATTTCTACAATTTTATTGTTCTAAATTCACAAGTTTCAACTTAGGCCTCATTTGGGGCTAGTTTTGGAGACATTTAAAACTATCTTTTTTCCAAAACTTAACAACTTTTCACTATTTATACCTCTAAAACGTTACAGTAAACTTAAAATTTTAAAAGTCTATAACTTTATGTATACAAGTCTAAATGAGATAATTTTTTTTAAATTGTATAGAATTTCGAGAGAAACGAAATAATATCCATATTGATATTTTATTTCTAAAAAAATTTTTAAAATTTTTTACTTTTTCACCCCAAATAGTTTTTTCTCACAAATATATTTTACAAAACAACTTTTTTCCAACCGAAAAATAATGTCTCCAAGTATCTCCCCAAACTCCTCTTAAATTTTACACGTTATTGCATTCTTAACAATTATAGTAGGAACTGTTCTCCCGACACCATAAAAGGATCGATATTTAGATAAGAGAATTTCCAGATGGGCTTCCATTTTTCAGGCATGGGTGAAACAATTGGATGGTTTTCTGTGGGCGAATGTATTCTAAATTCTTCCCAGTTAAAAATACTATGCTTTGATTCCAACTTACCAAATTGAATTGAAACTCAGCCAATCCACACACATTATTGCATTGCTCCATCTAGATAAGTATCCTTATCTCTACTATACTAAAATACAATCCAAAATAATTGAAAATCAGTAATAAAATAGAAAAATCATACACAGTGAAAAAAAAAAAAGGGTAAATAAACATGTTGAGTTGGTGTCCACTACACACGAAGCACACAAATATTCTTCACTTTCACTAACTTAATTCCCCATTTCCCCCCAAGCACTAGTCTCATATATACTCTATCCTCTGGCCCACCAAATAAATGAATTATCCGGTGAATGGGAACACAAAGTTTTTGGTAAAATATTTTTGGTGAATTTATGCAGGTTTGCGTTTAGGGTGCTATGAATTGTGGTCTTTCTTAAACACTATATACATATATGATAAAATGTGATTGCAGATATAATTTATCGATATAAAATTTGAATCCATATTCCTTATTTTGAAAAAAAAAAAAAACTATATATAAGATTTCTGTCCTTATTTTTCCTCATTATTTATCAGCTAACAAAATTAAAGCAAATAAAAATTAAAAGTAGAATTTTAGGAGGAGGGAACAAAACAAAAGGAATGAGTTGAAAGGGGGTATTTCCAGAAAAAAAAAAAAAAAAAAGTTAAAAGGTAGTATGATAAGTAGTTTGTGTACACCAATAAAGATTGGAAATGGAAGTGTGGGCTCGGCCGGAGATAGGGCAATGTTTGGGCCTTTCAAATGCCCAAACCAAACTTATATGTGGAGATGAAGGAGGGGACTACCAAGAGAATAATTCCGAGTTTTGAAGTGATTTTTTTTTATTAAGTTCTAGGAAAATTTTTAAACACTAAGATCTTGTTGGGATCATAAATTTAAACTTATAATTCAAATAGTAAGTTCAAATGTTTACGCGGCAAAAAGCGAAAAAAGTTAAAATGGTTGATTTAAAACAAAATGTCAAATGAGAGTTAAAAATTTGGCCCTTATTTTCTTTCATTCATTTTCAACTTGAGAAAGTCACAAAATTAAAAAGGAAAAAGTTTTTTCTTTGAGGTAAAAAAGTTTTTTTTTTTGTTTGTTTGAAAAGAGTAATTGTATTTCAAATAAAAAAAATACAAAATGACCCAATAATACAAGAAAACTTAACCCCAAACTACTAATCAGTTTCACTAATAAATTCTAATATAGTGTTTAATGAGATAAAACATGTCCCGAATTCTACCAATAAGAAATCAAAAGGGCACGTAAAATTATCTAGTATATATATGGCTTTTTCAATAGCACTATTATTGATAGAAAAATCTAATAAAACTAACTCTAATAAAATGGACATACAACCAATACGAGAACGTGGGGAGACCACCTCCACCACACAAAATAGAAATAAAAAGAATAGCAACAAAATGCAACACCTACATGATCAAAACATAACATTTATTTTAAACAAACAACTAGCCCAAAAGGGAGAAAAAGCGAAGACTATAAGTGAATAATACTTTTAACATGACAATATAGGTTTAGGAACTTCATATATTCTATACAAATACAAATATATTTGAACAACAAAATTCTATTCATTATTCTTTTTTTTTATTTTATAAATTTACTTTACCAATCACATCACATTCTCTCTCTTTTTATTTAGTTTTATGAATCACATCACATATTCACACCCTCTCTCTCTTTTTATATATTTTTATCAATCACATCTCATATTCTCTCTCTTACTAACAACCCAAATACACATAATATATATAAAAAAAATTATTTAAACATATATTGTATTCTATTGTTACAATACATAATGAATGTGGATTTCAAACGGATACTGAATTTTGGTGGATTAAATGACTTCCTAGATATAAGAGGGAAGATTAACTTTGACGCTGCCTATAAGTATGGGTAAGGCTGTGTTAAGTTTTGTAGCTCGGGACCACGTGGGGAGACCTTTGGTGGCTTGGATAAGATGTCAGAAAGTCTCTTCACCTCTCCATGCTGAGTTGCTTGTTTTACGACAGGCTTTGGAGCTGGCGAAAATGAAATTTTGGAGTTGGGTGATTGTTGAAGGGGATTGTAAGATGCTGTTGGAGGCTCTTGCAGCAGAGGAACCGTGCCCAGAATGGAAAATTCAATATGACTACTTGACTGTTATGAATTTGAAAACTTCTTTTCTGGTGATTATGTTTAATTGGGTGTGTAGAGGTTGTAATAGAGCAGCTCATGCTTTTTGTAGTGGGTAAAGAACGCTGGATACTCTGGCTTTTTAATTATGGGGATGGTGTCCCCACTTATGGTGACTATTTTGCTTGAAGAGAACTTGAAATAAAATCCTTAAAATTTAGAAAATATATATATATGAGAGGGAAATATATACTTGTTCCCACTCACCTGACCAATACCCCAATTTAATGACTTCAACTTTTTTATCTTCTAAAATGAAAAATTATACACTCACCTAAATTTGCTTCCACATGTTTTCTTAAGGTTCCTTAATATTTTCACACACAGCGCTTTCTCTACCCTTTTTCATTTTCCATTTGAATAACGTAAATGTACACCCATAAAATTTCAAAAGATAGTACTTCATTTCCACCATTTTCAACATCTTAAATAGCTGCAACTCCATTAATCAGGAAAGACACCCAAACCCTAAACATTTTTTTTATCAATGGTTGTATTTCTGAACGTGAAAACGAATTGAAACTTGTTGTCCACCATAAGAATTCGTTAACGATAATGGATTCTTGGCATTTGAGAAAAATGAGTTTCTTATTTAAAAATTCATTACTCCACTACAAAAAGGTGGAAAAATTGAAAGTTTTACAAGTTGCAGCTGTTCTTGTTATTTGAGAATCAAGATTTTTGAAAGATAGAAAAAAAAATATATATATTTCTAAAGAATATTGAATATGAAATTTACACATTAATAAGTAGATCAAATAGATTTAAGGAAGTTGCAGAAAACAAAGTTGAGGAGTATGTATATGTATTATTTTATTTTTCATAATTATCTTCTTTTTTCAACTTGAGACTGGATTCGAGTTCTATACTTATTATCATATCAGATGTAAAATTACTATTAAAGAGTTTTAAAACCTAAATTAATGGTCATGAAAATTATAAATTTTTCTATTATAGTTTTATAAATAGGTGTAGTAAGTATGTTATGGTAATTTAACACAGTTTAAAAATGAAAATGTTAAGGATTAATTATATGGATTTCCCTAAATTATGTATCCTATTTTACTTTGTCCTTCAAAATTACAAAATTGTTTATCATTCTCCCTCATCTACATAAAACTATTCAAAATGCCTTTCCTGTTTAGTTTCATCTATTAGCTTAACGAAATTGTTGATGTAACATAGAATCCTAAGGACAAAGTGAAATAGAGTAAACAGTCTAAAGAAAATTCATATAATTAATCCTTAATTAAATACATTTTAAAATATTAATACTTTTTATTAAATACATTAATAAAAAATAAATAAAACAAAAAAAAAATCCACATTAGAAACCTAATAGAAATTAACTCCATTATTACATTGCTGTTTTCAATTAGCCAAATATATAGGACAAATACGAAATCTATTATAAACTTTAAAAAAGATAATAGACTAGAAAAATAAAAAAATCTTAACAAAAATATTTTGTAATCCCAATTCAAAGAATCAAATTCTTAACCAAAGAAAGCTAAAATAATCATATTTAAGCTAAAATTTCATCAAAAATTGAAGCTTTTCCTCACCAAAGTAGAAAAAAAAATCACAAATTTAACCTAGAAACATAAAAATTGTACACAAAAATTAATAAAAATTAATAATTAAAATTGAACCAAAAAAAGAAGAAAAATTAGAATAAACCTAAGCAACAAAAATTGAGATTGACATCCCCGAGCGAAATGATATTGAATTAACGACGTGGTTTCTCTATGTGACTCGAAGTGCAAACCCAAGGATAGAGAAGACAAAGAAGATGACGATGCGGACAATGCTATTGTAGAGCTTTCCCTAAAAGCCCTCTTCTTCGTCTTATTCTTACTTTTTTTGACAAGAATTTTGTGTAATTTTCTTTGATGGGTCCCATAAAAAGTGGAGGAATATTGATTCAATCGTTTATCTATCATATTCTTTGGACTTTTTTTTAGTTATTTTTGATTTTCTTATTAATGTGTTTTAATAAAACGTATTTATATTTTAAAATATATTTAATTAATAATTAATTATATAAATTCCATCTAGATTATGTATCATATTTCACTTTAATTAATCCTTAATATAAGATAAGATGTGATTGTAGATATAATTTTGTGGTATAGAGTTTGAATCACATTCCTAAGTTTGAAAAAAAAAACTATATATAAGATTTCTGTCCTTTTTCTTTCTCATTATATATCAGCTACGAAAATTAAAGCAAAAAAATAAAAATAAAAAGTAAAAGTTTAGGAAGAAGGAACAAAACAAAAGAAATGAGTTAAAAAGGGGTATTTACGACAAAAATGAAAAAAAAAAGTTAAAAGGGGGTTATGGTAAGCGGCTTATGTACACTAATAAAGATTGGAAATGGAAGTGTGGATTCGGCCGGGGATGGGGCAA
Organism: Antiaris toxicaria; assembly: GCA_035233585.1. NCBI lineage: Eukaryota > Viridiplantae > Streptophyta > Magnoliopsida > Rosales > Moraceae > Antiaris > Antiaris toxicaria. The sequence goes on along the minus strand of CP141158.1, from coordinate 43,279,823 downwards.
TGCTTGAGCCTTTCAAGTGCCCAAACCAAACTTATATGTGGAGATGAAGGTGGGAAGCAAGAGAATAAAGGAGAAAACGTGAACAGGCCAAAATTAAATTTTAATAAAAATTAATAAAAGAAAAAAGTTTGCATTATTAGTAAATGATATATTTTTTATAAATTAAGATTTACTACAAACTAAAATTCTAAAAATATCATTATATATAAATTTTGATAAATTAATTTGGTAAATCACATTTTAATTTGATAAATCATGTACTTATCAAGTGTGCATTTAGTTCAATATTTTAGCTTAATCTAGCTTATAAGTTAAACTAAGTTAGTTATTTTGTTCTAGTTTAGTTTAGCTTTGACTTATATTGGAGATTGTGAAAATAACGCTAGCTTGTATTGGAAATTATGTCAAAATAGTAAAAATAGAGACAAGAAACAGTGAAAGTAAGTCCTATCAAACTAAATTAAACTAGAACTAATTTGGTCAATTTAGCTTAATTTGTAAGTTAGATTAAGTTAGATTTTGAAACCAAATGAACTCTACCAATTTTGATAAATTTGATTGATAAATCCTTTTTTTTTTGCTTGGTAAACCATTTATTTATCAATTTTGATAAATCATCTATTACTTAGCAAATAGTTTATTTACTATGTAAATAAAAAAACTATTGATATCATAAATCATTAATTTACCAATGTAATTAAATGTAAATTCTTGATTTATTGGTATAAATTTTTGATTTTAGAAACTGTAGTTTACTAATTTTGGTAAATTATTTATCTACCAAATTTACAAAAATAGTCCCAAAATTAAACAAACCCTAACCCTAGTCCCCAAATTGATCTAATCACACCTAGATCAGTCACTACCATCAATTTGCCCTCCTCTGTTGCCATCGACAGCGACAATAGAAATCAACAGCTGCGATTGAAGCTTGGCTTGAGATCACGAAGCACGGATCTAGCATTGCGACCTTTGCCATGGGAGATTTGGAAGTTGCTCCCTTCGCCATCTTTGCAACGTCCACTGGCTGAGGCGATTATTGTCTGCAATGAGAAAGAAAGCAAGGAAATCGCGATGAGATCTCAATGGTGATGGCCATCGGAAATCGCGACGATGAGGAATAGATCAAGATTGCTAAATCAGATCGTGAGGCTGAGATCGTCAGATTCAAATGTGAGGCTGAGATTGCGCAATCTGATAGCCAAGATCTACGGTGGCAAACAAGAGATTGCAAGCTCATGGTTGGAAAAAATGATGATTGTGAACTTCAATGTCCTCACAGCTAGTTGTGATTTCACCATCATCGTCATGATTAAGATGAGTTTTGCAACAACCTCCAGTAGCAAAGAAGAGATCACAAGCTCATGACCTGAAAAAATGGCGATCATGAACTTTGATGCCATCATGGCCTGCTATGATCGTGACTCCAATGAGAACGACCTATAAATAAAAAACCACAAATCCAGAGAGAAAGAAAGAGAGAGAGAGAGAGAGAGAGAGAAGAGCTGGAGAAGACCCGAAGGAGAGAGAAAGAAAGAGGCAGAGGAGAGAGAAGGAAAAGATAGAAATAAGTAAGTTTTGGCAGAATCTAAAAAAAAAAATGGTCAAAAACCTAGGTTAGGGGCAAAATGGGAGCATTACCTACACTAATATTAAATTATGTTATAAATTTTCAATCGTTTCAAATTATGCTATTTACTTCTAAATCACAAGAAAAATGGCTTATTTGTTACAATTTCCCAGAGAATAATTGAGAGATTAAAAGTGTTCATTTTTTTAATAAAATTTTGATGACAATCTTTAAACACCAAGATCATGTTTGGATTATAAGTTTAAACTCATATTTTAAATAGAAAAATCAAATTTTTATGAAAAAAAGTTTGAAAAGTTGACCCAAAATAGAGTGCCAAATGGGAGTAAGATTCTATCCTTATTTTCTCTTATTCTTTATTAACTTATGAAAGTCACAACATTAAAAAGAAAAAAGAGTTTTTAATTTGTTTTTCAAAAAGGGTAATGTTATTTTAAATTAGGAAAATATAAACACATTACCGACTCGAAAGACTTCATTACATGAGAAAATTTAAATCTTATATATTATGGACTGGTTACACCTGTAAATTCTACTAAAGTGCTAAAAGGGGTAAAACTTGCACCAAATTCAAACAACAAGAATTGAGAAGGCACATCAATTATTAAACATGCGTATGGCTTTGTCAATAACTCCAAGAAAACTCTAATCAAGACCAAGGGAACTATAGTGTAAAGGTCAGCCCCAGCACTCTGTAGAACTAACTTTAGTAGATTGGACAAACATCCAAAATGAGAGCGTGGAGAGACCACCTTTGTTGTTACAAAATAGAAACAAAAATGCAGCGACAAAACACAATTCCTACTTGGCAGAAACATCACTTTTATTTTAAACAAATAAGTAGCCTAAAAGGGAGATAAAGCCCTGGCTATAAGCGGATAATGCCTCTAGCAACAAAACAATATTCAACACGACCAAAGAAGCCAAACGTATGCTCCCTCCAACCACGAAGCCATCCTAGCCATCAAAGCCATCATTGTGGAGATTGAAGAACTTATCTGAAAAAAAAAAAAAAAAAAAAAGAATCAAATAAGACTCTGAAAAAAAAAAAAATTCTTTTATGCATGTGTCGGAGAATAAAATCCTTGTATGATACCTTCACGATATCCGTATCGGTTCATAAGTCCAACATTTTCTTTTCTATAAATTTAATATTTTCAATCCGCAAGTACATTCATATAAACGGCTAGTTATTATATTCCTTTCAAAATTTACAAATCTTTCGTAATTTCTACAATTTTATTGTTCGAAATTCACAAGTTTCAACTTAAATTATACACGTTATTTCATTCTTTACAATTATAGTAGAAACTGTTCTCCCGACACCATAAAAGGATCAAGATTTAGATAAGAGAATTTCCAAATGGGCTTCCATTTTTCAGGCATGGGTGAAACAATTGGATGGTTTTCCGTGGGCGACTGTATTCTAAATTCTTCCCTGTCAAATTATTATGCTTTGATTCCAACTTTCATAATTGAATTGAAACTCAACCAATCAACACACATTATTGCATTGCTTCATCTAGATAAGTATCCTTATCTCTACTATACTAAAATACAATCCAAAATAATTGAAAATCAGTAATAAAATAGAAAAATCATACACAGTGAAAACCAAAAAAAAATGTAAATAAACATTTTGAGTTGGTGTCCACTACATACGAAGCACACAAATTTTCTTCACTTTCACTAACTTAATTTGTCATTTTTCCCCCAGGCATTAGTTTCATATATAACCTATCCTCTGGCCCAGTAAATAAATGAATTATCCGGTGAATGGGAGCACAAATTTTTTGGTAAAATATTTTGGTGATTTTATGCAGGTTTGCGTTTAGCCTGCAGTGAATTGTGTTCTTTCTTAGACAACTATATATAGGGTAAGATGTGATTGTAAATATAGTTTAATGGTGTAGAGTTTAAATTCACGTTCCTCAATTTGAAAAAAAACAAAAAAACTATATATAAGATTTCTGTCCTCATTATATATCAGCTAAGAAAATTAAAGCAAAATAAAAATTAAAAGTAGAATTTTAGGAGGAGGGAACAAAACAAAAGAAATGAGTTGAAAGGGAATATCTCTCTAGGGTCAGGAGGCTAGTGGCCAACTAGGAGAAGGCGCCGCACTCCAGCCCCAAGGGAGACATATGAACGATGTAAACCCAAGCGCACATATGAGAGAGAAAGAGAGAGAGAGAGAGAGTTATCATTAAGAGTATAAAAAAGAAGAGGAAAAAGAGCCAAGAAGAGTAGACTTCATAAATTGCTCTTTTGGGTTTATTGAACTTTGGTGGAACAAATGACTTCCTAGATATAGGAGGGAAAATATAGTTGTTCCTACTCAGTTGATTAATAATCCCATTTAATGACTTTTGACTTTTTTATTTTCTTCCATACCCAGTGCACTCGCTCCTCCCATGGTGGATGGTTCAGCCCCGCCCGGTGCCACGAAAGGATTGAGAACTCCAATGGGATCAAAATTAATTTAGGGGGAGTCTGGGAAAGATCCTTGGAGATGTTTTTTTTTTTTATTTAGAAAAAAATTGTTTTGGAAAATATGTTAAGGGAAAAAAACTGTTTGGAGTGAAAAAATATAAAATTTTAAAAATTTTTTTAGGAAAAAAAATCAATATAAATATTGTTTTGTTGCTCTCAAAATTCTATGTAATTAAAAAAATCATTTCATTTAAACTTGTATATACAAAATTATGAACTTTTAAAGTTTAAAATTTACTGTAACGTTTTTAAAAATGGTTAATAATAAAAAATGATGAAACGTTGAAAAAAAAAAAGTTTTGAAAAAGGTAAAACTTACCCCCAACAACTTCTTAGGTGCCATTTGGCACTAATATTTCATTTTAACTTCATTCAAATACAATACAATTTTACACCAAATACAAATTTTGCAACAGTGCTATGAAAACAATTACTATTTAAAACATTTTTAAAACAATTACATCAACTTTTTAACTCCACTATTTATCTCTACTTTACCAATCACATCAACTTTTCAACTCTAAAATACTTTTCATCCAAACACACATTTCATTTAAATACAAAATAAATATTTTTCAATCAAATACAACATTCAAAAAACAAATTTCATTCAAATATAATCAAAATGCAATACGTTTACCAAACGCCCCCTTAATTCTTTGTATTCAATAAGTGCACTCACCTAAATTTGTTTCCACACGTTTTCTAAACGATTTTCATTGTTTTCACGCGCACACCTTTTTTTCTTCCCTTTTTCCTATTCCATTTTTATAAAATATAACACCCATAGAATTCCAAAAGATGGTTCACTCATCCAAATTTGTTTCCACACTATCTATAATAGCCCGATTTCCACTGTGGCGGCTACAGTGCCGTTCCCTTTTGTGTCTATTTACGGTCTTGCCCTTCATGCTTGCTCTGTTTGTGTTTTTCTGCCTTGGTTTTTTTGGACAATTTCACCCTTAAATCCTTGCATTCTTTTTTGCTTTCTTTCCGCTTTCTGCTTATCTCTGCCGCCGGTTTTCTCTGTGGGTTTCACTTTCTTTTTTTTGGACAATTTGGCCCTTTGAATCGCTACTTCCTTTTTTGCTTTCTTTCTACTCTCTGCTCATGTCTACCGCCGGTTTTCTCTATGGGTTTCTCTTTCTTTCTCATTTGTGCTCTTGGTTTGCTTTTGTTTTCGTTTTTATTTTTTATTTTTTGGTGTTTATCTACCTATTTTTGCTTTTCTCTGTGATCATTTTGGCTTTGTGCTTTTGGGTTCTGGGTTGTTAGCTGATTTGGTGGTATAAATTTTTCATCTCCTTTTGGTTTCTTCTTGCATTTTTTGTATTTTATTTGCCGTCGGTTTTTTTGGGTTTCTTCTGCTCTCTAATTCTCTGTGTTGGCTGTCCTCTATTTTTCTTTTCATTTTTTTTGTTTGTTTTGGGATTGGAAACCCTAACCTGCTTTGTGATTTTCTCTCGCATCTTTTATTGTTGTTTATATTGGTGTTTTTTCGTTGTTTTTTGTTCTTCGTGTTTTTTTCGTCCCTGTTTTTCGGCTTTCCAGCTATTGTTATCGTGGCTGATTTGGGCAAGAAAATCCCAGCTTTCTTTCTATTTTTGTTGTTATTTTGGTTGATTTGGGTCTGAAAACCCTGCCTCTCTTTCTGCTTTCTCCATTTACATTGTTAGAAAATGTCCTAAGTATTAGACACATTTTATGTATTTATTTTAAACTGGATAATAAAATTATAATATAGAAATTATTCATTATATTATTGTTTGTCTTTATTCTATTTATATGTTAAAGTAAATGTAAGCAAATATGATTCACTGACTGTTTGTGTTAAAACTGTTAGAACGTTGTATGTAATTGATTTTTGTATACAAGAAGACAATGTTTTAAAGTAACTGGTCTAAACTAAGGTCTGTAGTCTATGGGGTTAGATCGAGCATCTAACTCATATTAAGACTATTATGTTGTCTAAGATTATGGTGGGGATGGTTTGTCTTGACTGTCCCGTGCATAGACTCCCAAGTAGAGACATAGATATGTTACTTAGTGGTGACATATTAGACCGGGACTAAAGCGTGATTGATCTACGTAGTCCGTTATGAGTGGATCAATATGCTTTTGACATTCATTATGCAATAACCTTAATCCTGAGTAAATGAACTACTTAATGTATATGACTTGTGTACTTTGATGTTCCAATGGTTAAAGCGTCTTAGAGGTAGTAAGCTTATAAACCGGTTCGTTGGGTGCATGATTTGTATACGATAAAGGGTTTGTTTACAGATATCGGAATCATAACTCTAAAGAGTTAAATGTATCTTCTTAAAGGCATTATATTGGATGTGAAAATGGATAAGACCTTGAGTCGTCTGCTGGGCAGATGACTTCTTATTCACATATGGTGAATAATCATTTTCTTATTCGGTAGTATAATAGAACTTTAAGATAGCCTGATCAGTAGGATTAAACAGATTTTGACATAATGTTGATCATGGATATCATAAGAAGGTTCTGCATACATGACAAGGTCATTGAACATTAGCTTGTCACAGGCTTTCATAATACGGTATATAATTGAGAGTTCAGTTTCAGGTTTATAGTGGTGTGACTCTGAAATTAGTGATCATATGATTGAGTTGTTCGGTACAGAATGATTATCATATGAATTCATGGGAGCCCGATTATATATGTCCAATTGGTCCCTCTACTAACTCCACATAATTCCTTAACGGTTGGCAAATTGATTTGTGTATGCTTATTGTCTAGTTGATTATGCATGGATGGTGTTGACGTAGGATTAGGATGGTGGACAAGATTCTCTCTGGTTGAATTCATATTTTGTTTTAGATAATAGAGTACACAATTATTCGAACTCCAAATAAAGTTGCCATGATTTTATTTGAGATTGGATTGGAGTTGTAGAAAATTATCCATGAGAACAAAAATTTGAAATACAACTTTTTGTGGATTTTGAAATTTGAAATTTGAAATTAAAATTTTGAATCATAATCCAAGAGAATTCGAATTCTTTGTGGATAATTCCACAGGGTTAGAATTCGAATTTGAGTTGGATTATGAAGAGGAAAATCTTGTTTGTATCCTATTTAGAATTCGAATTTGAATTGGATTATGAAAAGGAAAATCTTGTTTGTATCCTACTTGAATTTTGAATCTCAAATTCTTCAAGGAAAAACCGAAATTAGTTGAGGAATATCCTCCTAGAATTTTCAGATTTTTTACATAAGGATGCAGGGAAAAATTCAAGTTTCAATCTCAGTTGAATTTGGATTCTCTCCTCCCTAGTTTGGCTGAAAATTTTGAGGATAATCTCAAGGGAGATTTTCGGTTTTAATGGATAAGGGTGAAATAAAAATTCAAGTTAGAAAATCCTATTTGGATTTTGATTCTCCTCACACTTTAATGACCGAATCTAGTCATGTTTTTGACGCAAAGGAGAATCGGTTTTTATGAGGGAATGAGGAGATAAAATTCAAGTTAAAATCCTGTTTAAATTTTGAAAGAAAATCCCTAAAATGGCCGAATTCTTTATGGTTGGATAAGGCCTAGAATTTTTGGATTTTTGTGAGTGGATAAGGGAGAAAATCTTCTCCTAATCCAATTCGAATTCAAAGGATCACCTCATGCAAGTCTATAAAAATAGAGGTCCTGCCACTCCAGTTCTCTCAGGCCACAGACTCTCAGGTGAGCAGGCTTATTGTTGCATAACTTACCTTGACAATAAGTTCTTTAGAGATCTGGGTGGTCGGAAGAAGACTAGCAGTGCTAGCATACCGGTCGAGGAACCGAGTGCCCACACACTCTGCCATCCGGGAATTGGAGAATAGTAGAGAAGGCTAGTTGGTTGAAGCCCTCCAGTCATTCTCCTCCTACAGTTGGTGTCCTCTTGAGGTATGAGTTTTATTGTTGTTAATTTATTGTATATGGCATTACGAGATATTTGACGATCTTTAAAAAATTTTATTGTTTCGCTGCGCTGTTCTGATGCGTTTTCACTAATTTTATTCCTACAATTGATATCAGAGCCGTCTCGTGACTATATCATGTACATAAATTAGACAATTAGTTAGTCTTTTTATTTATGAATGGATTTGATATTTAGAGAGTGGCATTCTAGGATTCCTTTATGGTGTTATCATGTATTATGTATGTAGTATCTGGTAACTGGTATGTGGTTATTTTAATTTTTTAAATTATTACAAGCATGCTTGTTTTATGCCGATTATGATTCATTAGAATTTAGAAAATTATATATAGGATTTTTTATGTAACCATGAGAGCGGTTTATCATCAACGTAAATTTCTCATGGATTTTAATTTTTTGTCTCTTAGAATTATTATGATTAGAATTTTTTATACACTAGAAACAGTTTAGGAAATTTTATGTAATTATTCTTGGAGGAGATTGAAGTTTAAAGACCGTAATTTATTTTTCCTAAAAGTTAAATTTAATTTAAAGGTTGAAATTTTGATTGTGTGGAAAATTCTAATTAAATTATGATTCAAATTAATTTTTGGAGATCCCTGATGGGAAAATTGGAATATTGCATGAAAATCGAAACACGACCCCTCGAAATAGGCCATCGGCCTTGGTGGGGCTGCAGCCCCTACCCTCGGGTAGGATGGGGCTGTGGCAGCCCCTGTCCAGGCCCAACCACCCATGGCCGCAGGCTTTGCCTGCAGCCAAGGTTGATTGTGGGCCACCTAAGGGCCGCCCAGTCCTTGGGCGTGCAGCCCATGGCTGTAGGCATTGCCTGCAGCCCGGCAGGCTGCTGCGCCTACCTGGACGTGCAGCCCATGGCTGCAAGCGCTGCCTGCAGCCTGGCGACTGTTACGCCCAGCCAAGGCGTGCAGCCTGAGGCTGCAGGCTTAGCCTGCAGCCCGACATGGCTGCATATGGCCTCTAGCCGTGGGCTGCCAGCCCCCCCGGGGGTCGGGGGTTCCCCACAGCGACTGTGGGCCTCCGGGCCCCATGGGCCGAAAAATGAAAATTTTTAATTTTTAAATTTGAGATTTAATTTTAAATCATGTTCAATAATATGTAATTACAAATTTTTGAAAATTTTGAAATTACATATTATTACACATGAAATTTAAATTGTTTAAAATTTAAATTTGAAATTTAAATTTGAAATTCAAATTTGAAATTTGAATTTGAAATTTAAATTTTGGGATTTAAATTTTAAATGATTCTTGGGATGAGAAATAAACGGAGAGGTTACATAAAGATGGATACAAAAAGACGGAACAAAATTCAAGACTCAAAGAATGCTTTGAATAGAATTTTGTTATTTTTCTTTTCTTTGTTCTAGGATAGAACCATGACTTGGTTATTTTTTTTCTGTCAATTATTTTTTCTATGATATGTCATGGATGGATGAATATGTATAGATGGATGATGTGTATGCATATTTGATAACATGTCATATAGGATAGGTGAATGCCGCTCATAGTATATTGATCATACATATTTGTCAAAACTTGCATGTTTTTCAAAATATTGAGTGGGAGAGAGTTTCAAACAAAACCCACGGCCTCCATTGTTGATCCATATATGAAAGCATGGTAACGCCTCACGTCAGTTCTGCCCTGACCACACCCCTAGGTAGGTGTTTACCGCCGCCAGTATACTAGGTTGGATCTCCTATGTGGAAAATGTGTTCGGGCACGATTCTATTCATGACCACCCCTCGGTGGCTTGGTAGGACTTGGATTAGGCTACGTAAACAATGGTTATACACTCAAGACTCGTTTAGTTATTAACCTTCCCTAGAGGCTCTGTTAACTAAACTGGTGGCCAAAATAAATGGTTATTAATATATGTCTTAACCTTAGAGGATTTAATGCAACATACATTAATTGGACGGGATCTATATTCCGGCTATTTGTCTTATGACTACCCCTCAGTGGCTTGGGACAATAGGTGTTGAGAATTAAAGTTGCAATGCTACATGTTTTTCAAGTTTCATGTAGGAACATACTTGTATGTTTTATTTGCTAAATTATTTATATATTTGCTTGGGCTTTGTAATGATGTCTAGTATAATTTTATTTCAATTTAAAATGTCACCGACACCCCTTATTTCAATACTTACTGAAAATAAGCTAAATGACGATAATTATAAAGACTGGAAGAGAAATTTGCTAATAGTTCTCAGTTGCAAGAGACATAAGTTCGTGCTGGACAAACCATGCCCACCTGGGCCCAAACCTGACACACCGCTTAAGGAGGTCCTAGTTGCCTATACTCGTTAGAGAGAATCCAATGAGATAGCTCGATGCTACATTCTTGCTAGCATGACGAGTGCTTTATAAAAGCAGCATGAGACTTATCAAGTTGCTAGGGAGATCATGGAAAATCTGGAGAACATGTTCGGAGGCCAAGAAAAATTGGTTCGACAGTCTGCTATTACCAGCATTATGAACTCTAAGCAAAAGGCAGGTACTCCAGTGAAGGACCATATGATCACTCTAATGGGATTCTTTGTCGAGGCTGTCGGGAATGGTGTTGAGTTGGACTACAACACCCAGATAGAAATGGTGTTTAAAACTCTGTCTAATGATTTTGTGGGATTTAAGGCCGTATATAATCTGGCGACAAGGGAGTTAGGACTCACCGAGCTCATGAAGTAACTCCAAGCTTATGAGCGGATGATCAGGGATGGGGACGCAGTTCAACCGAAAGGAGAAACTAATTTGGTGGAATCTTCCAAACCCTCATGGAAGAAGAAGAGGCCAAATAAAAAGCAAGCGGCTTCTAGTTCTTCTAATCCTCCTGTCTCAGATAGGAAGAAGAATAAGAAGCCGAAAGACCCTAAAAAGTCCAAGTGCTTCCACTGTGAGAAGGTAAGTCATTTCAAGAAGGCTTGTCTAGAATTCCTAGCCATCAAGGGCAAGGAAGGTAAGGAACTTCATTATTTAGAAGCGTGTTTGGTGGAAGAATCGAAAGACACTTGGGTCATTGAGTCGGGCACCACTAATCATGTTTGTGTTTTTATATGCAGGGGTTCATGAAAACGAGAAGTCTACATGATAGGAGCCTTTTGTTGCGGAATGGAGACGGTAGCTTGGTGGTGGTTGAGGCAGTGGGAGACTTCTATCTTTATTTTGATGAATTTTGGTTTATATTATTGAAAGACTGTTTAATATGTTTCTAATTTTAGGAGGAATCTTATATCGGTAGCTTGTTTAATAAATGATTCTTATTCAGTTTCTTTTAGTAAAAGAGTTGATATTCATAAAAATAAGTCTTTTATCTGTTCTGGACGGATGGATGGAAACCTATATTTGATCAAACCAAAGATGTACTCACTGCTTGACACCGAATTAATAAATAACTCTAAAAGGTTGAAAGTTTCTCACTCTAACAAGGCATATCTTTGGCATTTAAGACTTGGTCATATTAATCAGGATAGGATTCAAAGGTTGGTGAAAGATGGTCCTCTAGAATCTTTGGAGGAGGTACGTCTTCCTCAATGTGAGTCTTGTCTTGAGGGTAAGATGACTAAGAGGTCTTTTGGAGTTAAGGGTACTAGGGCTCAGGAACTCTTAGAAATTGTGCACACTAACGTATATGGCTCCATGAACGTCACAGCACGAGGAGGATTTGAGTATTATGACTCCTTTATAGACGATTACTCGAGGTATGGATATGTGTATCTCATGCACCGCAAGAGCGAAACCTTTGACAAGTTCAAAAAGTATCGTGTGGAAGTGGAAAAGCAATTGGGTAAATCCATAAAGACACTTTAATCTGATCGAAGTGGTGAATACCTCTCCGACGAGTTTCTAGGACATCTTGTAGAGAATGGGGTATTATCCCAATTAACTGCACCTGGTACTCCACAACAGAATGGTGTAGCTGAAAGGAGAAATATGACCTTATTAGATATAGTACGGTCCATGATAAGTTATTCAACGTTGCCATTATTATTTTGGGGATATGCATTACAAATGGCGTGCTATATTCTGAACCAGGTTTCAAGCAAGTCAATTCCTTAGACTCCGTATGAATTGTGGCATGGCAGGAAGCCCTCCCTTGGACATATGAGAATATGGGGCTGCCCGACACATGTATTGGATAGGGATGCGAAGAAGTTGGAACCAAGATCAGAATTATGCATATTTGTAGGGTATCCAAAAGGAACTAAGGGAGGTCTGTTCTATAACCCAAAAGAACAAAAAAGTCATTTTCAACCCATGCGACATTCTTGGAGGAAAGTCACATGAATGAGTTTAAGCCTCGAAGCAAAGTGGTATTAGAGGAGTTATCGGGTGAAAGAACTGCTCCACAGGTTTCGATCTTGGACACAAGTCCAAGTTCCAGTGAAAGACCTGTAGACGATCAACAATTTAGGGTGCCTCATCGTAGTGGGAGGGTTTCAAAGAAGCCTAATTTCTTCATGTATGATACTGAGGTATACCAGGCCGATGCTTGTGAGCATAAGGATGATCCAGTCACTTATGATGAAGTTATAAATGATGTTGCTTATAAATCTTGGAAATAGGCCATGAACAATGAGATGGATTCTATGAAATCCAACTCTATTTGGGAACTTGTAGATCTATCGGATGGGATAAAACCCATTGGATGCAAGTTGGTCTACAAAAGAAAGAAGGATGCGGAGGGGAGAGTGGAAACTTTCAAAGTTAGACTGGTTGCAAAGGGGTATATGTAAAAGGCTGGAATCGATTATGATGAAACCTTTTCGCCTGTTGCTATGCTGAAGTCTATCCGTATTCTTCTATCCATTGCTGCGGCTCTCGATTACGAGATCTGGAAAATGGACATTAAGACGGCATTCTTGAAGGGTCATCTTGAGGAATGTATCTATATGATACAACCCGAAGGGTTCGTGGTAAAAGGCCAAGAAAGAAAAGTCTGCAAGTTACTTAGATCCATTTATGGATTAAAGCAAGCATCCTGCTCATGAAACCAGAGATTTGATCAAGCGATCAAGACATTCAGTTTTGAGTAGAATGTTGATGAACCCTGTATTTATAAACGTATTAAGGATGGTAAAGTGGTCTTTCTAGTACTCTATGTCGATGATATACTGCTCATTGGGAATGATGTAGGGAATTTATCATTGGTCAAGTTCTGGCTACACTAACAGTTTGACATAAAGGACTTGGGAGAAGTTAATTATGTTCTGGACATTCGTCTCTTCAGAGATCGAAAGAATAAAATGATAGCATTATCCCAGGCTTCATACATAGATAAAATAATTGATAAATATGTAATGCAAGAGACAAAGAAAGGTTCACAACCTTCTATTGTCGGTCTAACTCTTTCATTGGATGACTGTCCCAAGATATTGGAAGAAAGAGAGCGTATGAGTAAGGTCCTTTATGCATCCGCTATGGGTAGCCTTATGTACGCTATGCTTTGCACTCGCTTGGATATATGTTTTGCAGTAGGTATGGTGAGTCGATATTAAGCGAATCCTGGAACCAAGTACTAGCAAGCAGTAAAGCATATACTCAAGTATCTTAAGAGAACAAGGGATTATATGCTGGTGTATTTTGGAGGGGACTTAACACCCATAGGATACACGGACTCAGACTTCCAGACTTGTAAGGATTCTAGGAAATCGACATCAAGATCAGTGTTCTTACTCGAAGGAGGCGCCATTGTGTGGAGGAGCGCGAAGTAGAGCACAGCTGACTCTACGATAGAGGCTGAGTATGTGGCTATAGCTGAGGCATCTAAAGAAGCGGTTTGGCTCCGCAAGTTCTTTAGATACCTTGAGGTCATTCTGGGTGTTGACAAGCCTATCACACTTTACTGTGATAACACTGGGGCTATTGCCAACATAAGGGAATCTCAGCACCACAAGAGGACCAAGCACATAGATTGGAGGTATCAAATTATAAGAGGGCACGTGAAGACAGGACAAGTGGATGTATGTAAGATCGCGTCCGAAGACAATATTGCCGATCTCTTTACTAAGACTTTGGTGGCTAGAAGCTTTGAAAGGCATGTAGAGGCGATGAGGATGCGTAACATGACACATCTGCTGGCTTAGGGCAAGTGGGAGATTGTTAGAAAATGCCCTAAGCATTAGAGATATTTTATGTATTTATTTTGAATTGGATAATAAAATTATAATATAGAGGTTATTCATTACATTGTTGTTTGTCCTTATTTTATTTACATGTTAAAGTAAATGTAAGCAAATATAGCTCACTGACTGTTTGTGTTAAAACTGTTAGAACGTTGCATGCAATGGAATTTTGTATGCAAGAAGACAATGTTCTAAAGTAAGCGGTCTAAACTTAGGTCTGTAGTCTATGGGGTTAGACCGAGCATCTAACTCATGTTAAGACTATTATGTTGTCTAAAGTCATGGTGGGGATGGTTTGTCTTGACTGTCCGGAGCATAGACTCCCAAGTAGAGACATAGATATGTTACTTGGTGGTGACATATTAGACTGGGACTAAAGCGTGATTGATCTACGTAGTCCGCTATGAGTGGATCAATTTGCTTTTGATGTTCATTATGCAATAACCTTAATCTTGAGTAAATGAACTACTTCATGTATATGACTTGTGTACTTTGATGTTCCAATGGCTAAAGTGTCTCAGAGGTAGTAAGTTTATAAACCGGTTCGTTGGGTGCATGACTTGTATATGATGAAGGGTTTGTTTACAGATATCGGAATCATAACTCTAAGGAGTTAAAGGTATCCTCTTAAAGGCATTATACTGGATGTGAAAATGGACAAGGACTTGGGTCGTCTGCTGGGCAAATGACTTCTTATTCACATATGGTGAATAATCATTTTCTTATTCGGTAGTATAATAGAACTTTAAGATAGCCTGATCAATAAGATTAAATGGACTTTGACCTAAGGCTGATCATGGATATCATATGAGGGTTCTGCATACATGACAAGGTCATTGGACATTAGCTTGTCACAGGCTTTCGTAACACGATATATAATTGGGAGTTCAGTTTCAGGTTTATAGTGGTGTGACTATTAAATTAGTGATCATATGATTGAGTTGTTCGGTAGAGAATGATGATCATATGGATTCATGGGAGCTTGATTATATATGTCAAATTGGTCCCTTTACTAGCTCCATATAATTCCTTAACAGTTGACAAATTGATTTGTGTATGCTTATTGACAAGTTGATTATGCATGGATGGTGTTGACATAGGATTAGGATGGTGGACAAGATTCTCTCCGGTTGAATTCATATTTTGTTTTGGATAATAGAGTACAC
This sequence comes from Antiaris toxicaria, assembly GCA_035233585.1. Classification (NCBI taxonomy): domain Eukaryota; kingdom Viridiplantae; phylum Streptophyta; class Magnoliopsida; order Rosales; family Moraceae; genus Antiaris; species Antiaris toxicaria. The sequence goes on along the minus strand of CP141158.1, from coordinate 43,264,488 downwards.
AATTATTCGAACTCCAAATAAAGTTGCCATGATTTTATTTGAGATTGGATTGGAGTTGTAAAAAATTATCTATGAGAACAAAAATTTGAAATATAACTTTTTATGGATTTTGAAATTTGAAATTTAAATTTAAAATTTGAAATTAAAATTTGAATTTTGAAATTTGAAATTCAAATTTTGAATCACAATTCGAATTCTTTGTAAATAATTCCACAGGGTTAGAATTCGAATTTAAGTTGGATTATGGAGAGGAAAATCTTGTTTGAATCCTACTTGAATTTTGAATCCCAAATTCTTCAAGGAAAAACCGAAATTAGTTGAGGAATATCCTCCTAGAATTTTAGGATTTTTTGCATAAGGATGCAGGGAAAAATTCAAGTTTCAATCTCAGTTAAATTTGGATTCTTTCCTCCTTAGTTTGACCGAAAATTTTGAGGATAATCTCAAGGGAGATTTTCGGTTTTAATGGATAAGGGTGAGATAAAAATTTAAGCTAGAAAATCTTATTTGGATTTTGATTCTCCTCATACTTTAATGACCGAATCTAGTCATGTTTTGGCACAAAGGGGAATCAGGAGATAAAATTTAAGTTAAAATCCTGTTTGAATTTTGAAAGAAAATCCCTAAAATGGCCGAATTTTTTATTGTTGGATAAGGCCTAGAATTTTTGGATTTTTGTGAGTGGATAAGAGAGAAAATCTTCTCTTAATCCAATTCGAATTCAAAGGATCACCTCATGCAAGTCTATAAATAGAGGTCCTGCCACTCCAGTTCTCTCAGGCCACAGACTCTCAGGTGAGTAGGCTTATTGTTGCATAATTCACCTTGACAATAAGTTTTTTAGAGATCTGGGTGGTCGGAAGAAGACTAGCAATGCTAATATACCGGTCGAGGAACGGAGTGCCCACACACTCTACCATCCGGGAATTAGAGAATAGTAGAGAAGGCTAGTTGGTTGAAGCCCTCCAGTCATTCTCCTCCTATAGTTGACATCCTCTTGAGGTATGAGTTTTATTATTGTTAATTTATTATATATGACATCACGAGATATTTAACGATGTTAAAAAATTTTTATTGTTCCGTTACGCCGTTCTGATGTGTTTTTACCGATTTTAATCCTACACCTACTGCTTCTCCTTTTTGATTTCTTTTGTGGCCTTATTTGCTATATGAGTTTCTTTCTATTTTCTATCTCGATTTTTTTTATTATTTTGGAAATCCGGTTGTTTGCTCTTTTTCCCTGTTTTTGCTCGCCGCTTTCATGTTGGTTCCTACTGATCTTTTTTGGGTGTTTGTGCATTTTTATTATATCTTAGATTTGTCTTTGTTCTTCCAAGTTGCTACTGGGTTTTGATCCGCATTTTGTGCTTTTCGCCTCTGAATGTGGGTGCTTATTTTTTTCTTCTTACTGCTCTTTATTTTACATACTGGATGGCTTCATTATGGCGGTAGTTGTTTTTGATGCTGCTGATTGTATGGACGGAGATTTTTTTGGCGAAATTTGTTAGTGAATTGTCTGAATTGTGATTTGTTATATATTATATAATTTAAATATTTAGATTTTGTCATCTTTATTATAATGGCAACAGTTTTTTTCGCCCTGTTGATTCCACGAAACCAGTTTATTTTGGCTTTTTGCTGAGTTGGTTTGTGCTGCTTTTAAAACAATGAATGAATATCCAGTTTTCACCTGCTGTGCTTTTTTGGTTGGCTTAGCTGGTATTTGTAACTGCATTTGTGTATCTGTGCTTGGAATCCTATAGAGGTGTAGTTAGCATTGGATTTTGTATTTATTGTAAGTAATGATTTCGTTGAAATTATATGCGCTGAATATGGATATTCTATGCCTTGCATTTATGATATTGGTGATGAGGTGTCTCTGCTACAGTGTTATCATGTTATTTTGTATTAATGTTTCGGCTTAAGCTTTTACAGATGCAATTAATGGTATGTTCTTTTTTTGTTTTTTCATCACATGTGCTTCAAAAAACGAATCAACACTGCTTCTTGCTCTTCTGTTTTCTAGATTTGTCCGTATAGGATTCCGTGTGTCCATGTGATTATTAATTTACTTTTCGGTTTTACTGTATACTTTTGTGGTTATATATATAAATAATTTCTACTGTATTGCTTTGGCCATCAATGTAGTATCAGTTACTTTATTCAGCTTTGCTTAATGTTGTTTCTCTTTCCGTGAGTTCATTAAGTGCTCTGCGTATTGCCTGTCTTTTTCACATCTGTATTTATTGAAGCTTGCACGGTTGGCTTTGATATAGACCAGGTATCATTTATTCATTCCTATGTATTAGAATCTATCAATGCTTATTTATGACAAACTATTAAGTTAGTGTCTTTGTTAAGCATGTGTGTGTGTATGTGCGTGCGCGCGTGTTGTACTTGTATTTTGTATTCATGCAATAATCAATCCTGCCTTCTTCTATTTAGATTGCTTTGTCAAATGATTTTTAACAACTCTGTTGTCATTCGTTTATGCTTGATAGATATTCCTGTGTCTTGGCTACTGCTTTTGCTTCCTCTTTTTTCCCCTATTTTTGAGTTATGGATTATGTTTTTGCTTTTAATTTCTTTTTTTCTTTTATTTTTGGTCTAGATATTCTAGATTAAATTATTTGTTTTCTGTGTATCTTTATTTATAATAGTTTTTGTCATTCCTCTATTGTTTTTATAGTGTTACTTGGTCGGCGATGATGAGTGCATATCTTTCAGTGCGTTGAATTTGATGTAAGTTACCCAAAAATTGCTGTAAATCTCTAATTATATATATATATATATGTGAGTGCTTTCTAGCTAACTGTGATAAGAAAGTTTTATCATGTCATTATCATAACCATTCACTTTTTTTCAATCCTTTGTTTTCTCCCTTATCAAATAACTCAAGTGTTTTTTGGCCAACGTTTTTACCGTATCTTTTAATCATTTTAGACCAATGCAATAGAGATGTCTTCTAAGCCAATTCCCTATTTTGAAACTGATTCTGTGCACTTAATTATTCTATATTAATTAACTACACTATTATCAAGTTATTTTATTACCTAATTCCACTAATGCCACTTTTGTCAATCGTCTGTTTTCTTCCTAATCAGATAACTTAGGTTTTCCTGCCTCATGTTTTTACTGTGTCATTCTTTTCTTTTCGACTAATACAATAAAGCTCCCTTTTATGCCTGTTCCCTATTTTAAATCTGAATTTGTGTACTTAATTACTCTATATTAATTAATGACATTATTATGGAGTTATTTTACTACCTGATTACACTATTTTGAATATGATATTATCTCTTAATGTATTTCATTTACTGCCTTTTTGAAACAGACTTCATGAGACATTTGGCTATGAAAACGTTAGCTATTTTGCTGTCTTTTCCTTTCACCTACCGTTGCCCTCTCCTTTTTCATCTAGATATTCCCTATTTTAAATATGAATTTGTATACTTAATTACTCTGTATTAATTAATGACATTATTATGAAGTTGTTTTATTACCTGATTACACTATTTTGAATATAATATTATCCTTTAATGTATTTCACTTTCTGCCTTTTTAAAACAGACTTCATGATTCATTTGGCTATGAAAACCTTAGCCATTTTACTATGGTTTACTTTCACCTCCCGTTGCCCTGTCCTTTTTCGTGTAGATTCATGTCTGCCTTTGTCTACTTCGTCCTTGGTATTGTTTAAGTTTTTGTTTTGGATATATTATTATTATTCTTTTTATTTGTTCACCTGGTCGATTTTGGACAACTAAGCAGATAATTCTGCACATTCAATATATAATATGCACGTAGTATAATTTGTATGACAAGCTTCTCAGTTATATAATATAACATCCATTTGTGTAGTTGCCGCTAATACATACTTTTTGCATAGTGTTTTAGCTGGCAGTCAATAAATGGTTTGTGATATATAATAAAATAAGTTTGTCATACAATGTTGACATTGGCAACTTCCTGAGCCAACAACTTTACTTTTTTAACCTGCTTTTTTAACCTCATATACATAATATTTTATAATAGTAAAAATAATGTCCTGTAAATTATATAATTTATACATTATTATGATTAACTACAGACTGCAGCAACTGCGCGAGCAATTTTGCTCGTGTTTTCTAAACGATTTTCATTATTTTCACGTGCACACTCTTTTTTCCTTCCCTTTTTCCTATTCCATTTTAATAATGTAGCACCAATTAAATTCCAAAAGAAAGTACTTTTTCTGCACCATTTTTAACAAGATGGTTCCATTGAGACACTTTTTTTAACTCTTCATACCCATTTTAAGCACATACCCATATCTTAAATTTAAAATGATTAAATTTACTTAATACATATTCATTTCATTTCAAAAATTACCCTTAATTACTATAAAATAAAAGGTACTCTACCATTTCAAATATCTTTTCACACTCACCTTTTTTTTTAATATATTCTATTGTAGGTTAAATTAAAAATATTACAAGAAAAGAGTTTTAAAAAGAAAAAAAAGATAAAAAATGTAATATATGTTAGGAAATGCCCTAAGCATTAAAGACATTTTTGATGTATTTATTTTGAACTGGATAATAAGATTATATATAGAGGTTATTCATTACACTGCTATCTGTCCTCGTCTTATTTACATGTTAAAGTAAATGTAAGCAAATATGGCTCCCTGACTGCTTGTGTTAAACTGTTAGAACGTTGCATGCAATGGATTTTTGTATGCGAGAAGACAATGTTCTAAAGTTAGCGGTCTAAACTATGGTCTGTAGTCTATGGGGTTAGACCGAGCATCTAACTCATGTTAAGACTATTATGTTGTCTAAAGCCTTGGAGGGGACGGTTTGTCTTGACTGTCTGGAGCTGGACTTCCAAGTAGAGACATAGATATGTTGCTTGGTGGTGACATATTAGACCGGGACTAAAGCGTGATTGATCTACGAAGTCTGCTTTGAGTGGATCGATCTGCTTTTGACGTTCATTATGCAGTAACCTTAATCCTGAGTAAAAGGACAGGTTCATGTATATGACTTATGTACTTTGATGTTCCAATGGCTAAAGCGTCTCAGAGGTAGTAAGCTTATAGACCGGTTCGTTGGGTGCATGACTTGTATACGATTAAGGGTTCATTTACAGATATTGGAATCATAGCTCTAATGAGGAGTTAAGGGTATCCTCTTAAAGGCATTATACTGAATGTGAAAATGGACAAGGCCTTGAGTCGTCTGCTGGGCGGATGACTTCTTATTCACATATGGTGAATAATCATTTTCTTTATTCGGTTGTATAATGGAACTTTAAGATAGCCTGATCAGTAGGATTAAACGGACTTTGGCCTAAGGCTGATCATGGATATCATATGAGGGTTCTGCATATATGACAAGGTCATTGGACGATATGTAACAACCGGGAAAATTCACATTTTTCGGAAAATAATTACACAATGAATTTAAGTGTTAAAATGTGAAATTAAGGGATTTAATATTGTTTAGAATTAAATAAAATGTTCTAACAATGTTAAAGGATGAAAAATGAGTAATATTGATATTATGTGTGTGCACGTGTGTGCCACTCACAGTATCAAGAAGTAGGTCAAGATGATATTATCTTGACATAAAACTGATAAATTTGGGTTCAGCACTCCGAAATTAGTAAGGATAGCCTATTAGCACGCTCAAATTTGATAATTGAGCACAAGGGTAATTTTTGACCAAAAATTCACAGTATTGGAAATTGGTCAAAATGACCTCAGATGAAGATAAAACTGATATATTTGGATTCAGGACGCCGAAATTAGTCAAGATAGCCCGTGTTGAAATTTTGGGCAAAAAAGTATATAAAGAGCGGGAAAAAGTGGAATTGCCTCATTTGTCCGTGTGTAGTCTCTCTCATCACTTCTCTTTCTCTCTCTACCCCCATTTATGAATAGTAACCGACCACCGGAAACGGTGTCCGTTTTCGACACCGCCGGCACCGTTGGAAAGCTCTCGACGAGCTGAGTTCAACGGTGTGCCGAGTCGACGGAACCGACGCTGGAGGAGAGCGCACGCGCCGCCCGAAGCCGCCGGCCACCGGAAATTTCGATCGCCGATATCTTCGCCGTCCGACGTCCGATCAAGGTGATTCCGGTCCCAAAAGACTCGTGGTGAAGAGTACTACAAAACCCATGTGGTGGATCGCCTCAACACCGGCGGAATCGCGCCGCCCGAAGTCGCGACGTCGCCGCCGTGAAGCCGCCGTGAAACTCGCCGTTTCCGGCGATGTTGAGCTGCACCACCGGTGCAGAAATGGTCGCCGTGAAGAGGGGAGCAAAAGCCCTCAATCAATTTCGGGGAAAAAGTCCGGCACGGCGGAGTTCCACCGCCGCCACCGTGGCCGTGACTTTCGGGGTGATTTTCCGGCGATTGGGGCCTCCAAATGTGAAATTGAGGCTACCAATGAGTTCCTCACGTCGAGATCTTCAAGATGGGCTACTCATTTTCCACCGTCGCCGCCGGTCGCCGCCGGTCAACGCCGGTCAACGGCGGTCAATGCCGGTCAACGGCGACCATTGACCGAAAATGCAAGTTTGGCCCGTTGGCCTATTTTCGACGTTCCGGACGCATCCGCGGAGTCGGAATTGCAAGACGAGACCTCAAAGATGAAGAACGAGGAATTAGGGTTTATGCCATCTAGACCGGACTGCAATTCGGTATAAATCCCGACCTCTTTACGTTCCGCAATTTAATTGTTTGGGACTGTTATGTGATTTTATAATTATTGGTATGAAAAATGTGGAAAAGAATGTATGTAAAAAGAAGAAAATAGCTGAAATGGAGAAAAAGAAAAATATGTGATAATGTAATGATTTTACGTAAACGATATGAGTGTTACGTAAAATCTAGGCCTCTGGTATAGTACGTGATAGAATTAGATTAGGATAGATGGTTTTCAGGCGTTTCCTAAACGCTGGAACCTTAAAAAATTAAGGGGAAACTCTGCCAAAATTTCTAAAAAAATGACACCAGGGGTAAAATTGGAAACGAGGGGTAAAAATATGATCGGGAAGGGAACCCGAGCCCCCTCGAGGAATTAAGGCATGGAAAAAGGAGGGGGTAAGTTATAATTAGTAAACCGACCCTTCGAAACCCTAGAACGCAAGAAAAACATGAAACCAATTCTTAGGTCGGAATAGTACTTCCCGAGGGCCGAGAATGTGAAAATTGGTAAAATGATAAGAATTGATCCGGAAAAGGTCCGATAAGATTTAGAAAGTTAATTAAATGATTTTGGGTTTAGAAAATCCAGCCTAAGCATGAAAATGAAAATGTTATGGTTAAACGACCCATCAGGGACAAAATGGTCATTTTGCCCAAAGATTCTCAAATTATGGGAAAAGAGCCCCAATGACCTCGGAATAGGTGAATGAAGTTTGTAAAAGTCAAAATTGAGATTTAAGTTATGAAAAATTACGTCAAGGGCAAAAATTGTAATTTTGTCAAAAGTTAGGGGTAAAATCGTAATTTTTCAAAAGTTGGAGAAAAAATTCGAAAATGGCCATTAAGGTTTAAAAAACTGTCCTAAGGCTATAATTAAGGGTTATAAGATCAGAATCAAGCTTTTTTATAAAATAAAAGCTGTAAATGAAAATGTGATTAACGGACAAAATTTTATTTGTAGGAACCCAATCCCGACGCGACAAAGGACGTCAATGGATTTTAAGAAGAGGATAAGCACGCTATGAGTAAGTTCAGACATTTACCCGTCTACAACTATGAACAAGCTTATAGTATTATATGTTTTGTATGTATATGTCATGATGTGATTTATGATGATGCTATAGTAAATGCTATAGCAATGCTATGATGATGTTAAAAGATATGTTTTAATAATTAATTTATAAAAATATATATATATAAATATATGTATATATTGAATTTACGAAGGAAAGGAATCATAAAAGCTTTGTGAGAGTAACGATGTGATAAAGAGGGATAAAGGAATGGAAAGAGTAAGAATGAGAATATTGTGATAGAATGCATAGGAAAGAGATGAGATATGAAAGGAAAGAATAGGTGTTTATGAAAATTTTTATGGAAATTAAGTTATGATTGATAGAGCAATTATGATCGGTGAGGAAAAGAATTTAGAAATGGATGTTTTATGAGGACGAAAGAATAGATGTTTTATAAAAAAAAAATGATATGAAAGCAAAGAGTTAGACAAGAAAGAAAAACAATGATAGGTTATGATAAAAGGTATGATGAATGTTTTATGAAAAATGATATGAAAGCAAAGAGTTAGACAAGAAAGAAAAACAATGATAGGTTATGATAAAAGGTATGATGAAAGGATTAGAACATAACGATAAGATGTGATTGATGGAATAGAACGATAGGCTATGATCGATAGGCTATGATTGATGGAATGATGCAAATGATAAGACGAACAAAGAATAATTGTCTACACGTAACAAAACATGTTTTTGTTTGTTATGATGTGATGTGATGTGATGTGATGTGATGTTATATAAGTAATATGTGCTATATGTGTTATGTTTTTGAAAGAAAAAGATGTTCAACAAAAAAATCAATATAAGAAAAATAAAAGCCTACAAGATAATAAGACTGAAAACTTAAGTTGTTGGCGTACCGGTCTCCCTACAAGGTCGAGACTTCCGGTCTATATCCTCCGCGTAGATGTGGCGCTACCCCGAAGGTGCGGTAGATTATAGGATGGACCAACCCCGAAGGTGCGGTTTTTATGTGACTGTGAGGTAGGTTGGTGGGTCGCTCCCCCTCCTCCCACTGTCCGCGCGCAACTAGGTACGTTCAACAACGGGCCCAACCAAAGGAAAGTGGAAAGAAAACAAACGAAAGAAGAGTGAAAAGAAAAGAAAAGAAAAGAAAGGAAAAGAGAAGAAAAGAAAAGAAAGGAAAAGAGCGTGAAAAGAAAAGAAAGGAAAAGAGCGTGAAAAGAAAAGAAAGGAGAGTGCGTGAAAAGAAAAGAAAAGAAAAGAGCGTGAAAAGAAAAGAAAATAGAGTGCGTGAGAAAAAAAAAACAAGGAAAAAGAGAGTGGAAAGAAAAGAAAAAAAAAAATGATACGAAAAGAAAAGAAAAGAAACGAACGATATGAAAGAACAACACAATGAAATCAATGAAAAATAATAAAATGAAGTTAAAAGAATATGATAGAATTATATATGTGATGTGATGTGTTTGATGTTATATGTATGGAATGACACGTTTACGTGATGTTGTGCTAGTGTATATGTTATTAGCTTTAAGATATGAAATGTTAGGAGATGATGATGAAGCGATAGAAAAGTTATAAAGGTTTAGAACAGAAAGTTAAGAAATGATAGGGATGAAAAGCAAAGAAATGAAAAGCAAAGAAATGAAAAGATTGGATTAGAATGATAAGAGATGATCGATAGAATGATAATAACGATGAACGAAGAGATAAACGAGCATGATGAAGCTCATATGTTATGTTATGTTTTGAGGATATGTATAAATGATGTATATGGTGTGTATATACGTGATGACCTATATTCTAGTAATAATATATATTACTAGTATTTATAAGTTAATGAATGTATGTTTGAACTTACTGAGCATCTAGCTCATTAGTTGTTTATATGTTGCAGGTAAGCAACGTGTTTATTTAAAGTAATATGATGGACAACGGACGGATCTGCATGTGCCAAGGGACTGGGCGAGGGTATGGTACTACCATGAGTCTTTCGCTGAGCGTTCAAAAAGGCAGATGAAAGAAAGAAAGTTATGATATATGTGTTATAAGAGTATGATAGAGATAGGTATAGTATGTAAGTTAAAAAAAAAAAAAAAATTTCGCTATAGAAATTGCTTCCGCTATAAGATGAGAACGTTAAGAATGGAAAGTTAAGTTAAGTAAGAGGATGACGACCCACGAGGTTCCAGCCATCGCGGTCGGCGTCAGAGCTCGACTGGTTGGTATGGTAACGTACGTGGGGGGTCGCCACACGATAGCTTGTCATAGGCTTACGTAATACGGTATATAATTGGGAGTTCAGTTTCAGGTTTATAGTGGTGTGACTCTGAAACTAGTGATCATATGATTGAGTTGTTCGGTAAAAGAATGATGATCATATGGATTTGCGGGAGCCCGATTATATATGTCCAATCAGTCCTTTTACTAGCTCCACATAATTCCTTAACGTTTGGCAAATTGAATTGTGTATGCTATTGGCTGGTTTATTATGCATGGATGGTGATGACACAGGATTAGGATGGTAGACAAGATTCTCTCCGGTTGGATTCAGATTTTGTTTTGGATAATAGAGTACACAATTATTCGAACTCCAAATAAAGTTGCCATGATTTTATTTGAGATTGGATTGGAGTTGTAGAAAATTATCCATGAGAACAAATTAAGAAACACAACCGTTTTGTGGAATTTGAAATTTGAATTTTGAAATTTGAAATTTGAAATTTGAAATTTGAATTTGAAATTTGAATTTGAAATTTGAATTTGAAATTCGAATTTGAAATTTGAATTTGAAATTTGAAATTTAAAATTTGAAATTTGAAATTTGAATTTGAAATTTGAAATTCAAATTTTGAATCACAGTCCAAGTAGGATTCGAATTTGTTGTGGAAAATCCACAAGGTTTGAAATTCGAATTTGAGTTGGATTTGGAGAGGATAATCTTGTTAGAATCCTACTTGAATTTTGAATCAAAATCCTAACAAATATTGCACGAAATTTTGAGGATAATCCTCAAGGAAATTTCGGTTTTTTGTGGATAAGATTCAAGGGAAAAATTCAAGTTTCAATCCCAGTTGAATTTGGATTCTCTCCTTCCCTGAAAAGTGGCCGAAAATAGGGAGAAAATCTCCTAGGAAAATTGGGTTATTTTGGATAAGGTTGAGATAAGATTCAAGCTTGAAAATCCTAGTGGAATTTTTGATTCTCCCTTATCCATAATGGCCGAAATTTTTAGGAGATTTTCTCCTTGTAATTTTCAGATTTTTTGGGTTGAAAAAGGGAGATAAAATTCTAGTTAAAATCTTGTTTAGATTTGGATTGGATTTATCCTAAGAAAAACCGAATTTTATTGTTGAGATTCTCCCTTGGAAAATTCGGACTTTTTGGTTATCGATAAGGGAAAATATCTTTTCCTAATCCAATTCAAATTCAGAGAATCACCTCATGCAGGTCTATAAATAGAGGTCCTGCCACTCCAGTTCTCTCAGACCACAGACTCTCAGGTGAGCAGGCTTATTGTTGCACAGCTCATCGTGACAATAAAGTTCTTTAGAGATCTGGGTGGTCGGAAGAAGACTAGCAGTGCTAGCATACCGATCGAGATTCAGAGTGCCCACACACTCAGCCATTCGGGAATTGGAGAATAGTAGAGAAGGCTAGTTGGTTGAAGCCTCCGGTCATTCTCCTCCTGCAGATTGGCGTCCTTGAGGTATGAGTTTTAATTGTTGTTGGTTTATTGTATATGGCATAATGAGATATTTAACGATCTAAAAATTTTTATTGTTCCGCTGCACCATTCTGATACGTTTTTACCGATTTATTTTCCTACAATATATTCATATATATATATATAACAGATTAAAGATTTTGCAAGAAAAAGTTAAAAAAAAAAAACAAACAACATATTACATATTCATATGTTCCTAATAAGGTATATAATATTTAAAATATATAAGGTTACAAAAGTTTTTAAAAATAACCTATATGTTAGAAATAGAATAGCACGAAGATAACTAAACAAAAACGAAATTTATTAAAAAAAATTCAAACAAAAGTAATTGAAATGGACGGAAAATAAAATTTAAAAAAATAAGCAACAATCTAAAAAATATCCTCCAAGTTTGTCTATGATAAAAAAAAAAATACTCCCGATTAGTTTCAAATTTATAAAAACTAAAATTGTAACATATATATTATTTTTAAAAACTTTTGAAAATAAATAACATATTAGTTAGCATTTGTGAAAATTACGGTTTTTTTTATAGGTTTTAAAGTAGTAATATTTATAAATTATTTATTTAGAAGTTTGATACATAGGTGTGTGTAGAAAGAAAAAAAAAAAAAGAATGTAATTGAATTTCTTTTTTTATGATAGAAAATTTTTGTTATGTAATAAAGTGTATTATTGTTGTCCATTTATGTTATTTTGTTTGATTTTTTATAATTGAAGAATTTAATTAGTAGAGAGTGTGGAGAGTCAAGAGGGGCATGCCAATAGAACCACTCTTTTCAATATCCTAAACTGGGATGGTAAGTTTTTTCATTAACCCATTAACCTATGGGGTTCCAAATTAAATAGGATGGGAAACCCGATCTAAATGGATTTTGGTTATAAATGAGTTAAACTTTTAACCCATCATGGATTGTGGGCTGGGGATGGGATCCCTGACTTTATTCCCCGTTTACCTGCCTTGTTTAATTATATATTATTTTTATATTGTAAATATTATACAAGGGGTTCTTTTAAAATATATAATTTTAAGTAATAAAATTTATCCTATTTGATATATGGAAAATTAAAAACTATATTTTAAGTTAAAGTCTCATATTTATAAATTTTAATTTTTAGTTTTTAATTTAAAATTTTTACTTTCATATGACAGAAATAGATAATACGGTTAATGAGGTACCCTTCAAGTATCCCAACTCCGTAACGAGGAAAACCTGTCCTGTCTCTATCAATTTGAATAGGTTATGAGACGGAGATGGGGACTGTTTTTATTCAGGGGGAAGGGGTTGGCAAGACCACCCACCACGAACCTACCCCATTGTCATCCTTAATCCTAACTCCATTAATCAGAAAAGACACCCTAACCCAGAAAATGTTTATTAATTGCTGCGTAGGAGGTTGATGGTTGAATATGAAAATAAATTGAAACTTGTTTTTCACCATAAGAATTCGTTTGCAATAATGGATTCTCGGCATTTGAGAAAAATTGGTTGCTACTTAGAAAATTCATTAGTCACAGCTGCGCTTGGTATCTTAAATCATGATTGAAAAATAGAAATCTCGAATCTGAACTTTACATATTAATAGTTAGATCAATTAGATTTGAAGAAATTGCCGAAAACAAAATTGCATAGTTTTTAGTTTTTAGTTTAATTTGACTTTTAGATTTTTAGTTTTTTTTTTTAACTTGGGATAAGAGATTTAAACTCTATATATTATTGTGGAGTTAAATATAAAATTATCACTAGCTAAAAATTTTAGGATCTAAATAACCATGAAAATTGTTGCTTTTACTGTTACAGTCTTATAAGCAGGTGTTTTTAAGTAAGTATATTATAGTAATTTAATATACAGTTTAAAATAAAAATATCATATGTGTGTGGACATCAATGAATTGGGTGGGCAAAAAAAAAAAAAAAAAGTGTCTGTGGAGAGAAAGGAGTCCATATTGAATATAATTGAGTTCTCCAGTTGTTAACTTTTTTTTTTTTTTGGGGGTTTGTAGTAAGAGGTTTTGGGATTATTTTTAAAATTTTCCTTTAAACTTATGCACCTATTGCAACACAATTATTAAAATTAGGACGAAATTATTTAAAAAAAATTTCTCAGAACTTAATATTTTTCTTAGTTATATTTCCTTAATTTCAAAATATGAACATTGATGTCATGCTGCTCATCGTTTTTTGGAATGATATTTATAGCGTGTTTGGTACACTTTTTTTTTTTATGACATTTAAATGCAATGTAATTTTTCCCTAAATACAAAACATTTCATTCAAATACTAATTACATCACATTTTAAATCCAATACAATCACTATTTATTATTTTACTTTTTCTATTACTTTTATTAATTACATCATATATTCTCTCTCTCGCCTTTTTTTCTTTCTACTTTTACCCATCACATTACATATTTATTATTAAAATATAATTCAAATACTTTTCCTCCAAATACAAATTATATTCAATACATTGCATTCAAATACAATGCAAATGTAATGCGTTCACCAAATGGAACATTGATAATGAGTTTTTAGTTGCCTATTTTTGTCAAAGATTTGAACAATAGTTCCCAGTTAAAGTCTCTTCTTACAATATTTCTCATGGATAATAAAAAGTTCCCTCTTCCATTAATGAATATGCCCCTGATTACCTCACGTATATTTAAGAAAAATTATGGGAAGTTTTTTTTAATTTTTTTCTTTTTGCTCAAAATCTTCATCATCTTTACCCTTCTTAAATCTTATGGCTCGAATTAATTTGCTTCTAATTCTCAAAACGTAGGTGCAAGAAACATATCAGATTTGACTTGAAATTTGGATTTAAATGAGTCTCACTCACAATTTGTATTAAGTTTATACAAGTTTATGTAGAGCTAAAATTATAATAGAAAACCTAAAATCAAGTCCTATAATCAAGCTAATTAATATTGCACGATCCCTAAAATAAAAATAAAAAAACACAAAAGTGTAATTATAAAGATAATCAATTAATCAATCAAATCTCATAAAATCTCAACAATTTGCACCAAAATACATCTCAAGTAATTAGGGGTATTTATTATTGAAGAAAAAACTTAGCCACCACCTTAAAACTAGACATATGTCTATTTTCTTAAGATTAGAGTAGAACGGAAATAAGAGACTATTTTAAGTATTTTCACAAAAATCAAGAAGTGACCATTTTATATTTTGAAGTTTTTGTAAGATATGAGTTAAGAATAATAGTTTAGGAGGGGTGTTTAAAACTTGACCAAATTTTGAAAAAAATTGAATGAAAGGAGACCTCGTCTTTTTCTTTTTCTTTTTTTATATAATTGGAGTATATAAAAAATGAAAAAAAGATGAATATGCCCTAAGATTTAAGAAGGGTAAAGATGATGAATATGCCCCTGAGCTCTGATCTCCTCACTGTCACCGTTTCGTAACAAGCCGTGAGCGACACTAATCTTCTTTGATGCCGGATCTTCCATCTGGATGCCATATTGCTTGAGCTTCGACGATTGCTACCTGGTCTTCCTCGTGGACCTCGCGATCTCCGCTGGGAAGTCGCTACTTTCTAGTGAACAGAAAGAAAAGAGGAGGAAGGTAGAGAGAGAGAGAGAGAGATGACCTCTCTGCCGGATGGGCACGCACAGGACTACACGACAGCCATGGACGAGGAGAGAGTGAAAGGGAGGAGTGAGAAAAATTTTTAAATATAATAATTTTATAATTAAATGATCAAATGAATCATTTACTTATTTATAAAAAAATAATAAATAAATATTTTTTATTAGTAAATAAATCATTTATCATTAATATTTTTTCAATAATTTTTTTTATTGTGGTAAAATCAATCTAAGACATAATTTTATGATATTTTTCTAAAATTCCTTTTTTTATTTTTATTTTTTACGCGTTTTGCATTCGCTGGAGAAGCATGACACGGAAAGGGGTGAAAATGCAAAACACGTTGGGCGTTATTCACGTTTGATATTGATCTTTCATGAATGTCGGAAATCCTTACTCTATGCACGTTGTATCTTTCTTCGCATTAAATTTGTGGCTAGAATTCGGGTGAAGTACTTCATACTTCTGGTTCTTGTGTCTGCCGTAAGATACAACAACTCTCTCTTTGTCTTGGTCTTCTTTTGTGTGTGTGTGTGTGTATTTATTTATTTTTTTACTATTAATCAACGTCAGGAATCAAAGATGTGGATATACATAATAAATTTACATAAGAATATAGTTCCAAAGGAAAGAGAGATGAGAGACAAGAGAACACCAATTTTTAAACTCGGGTAAGTTGTCTAAACGACAGGTAACCTAAATCAGGTGACGTAGTGGCGTACGTAATCTTCATCCATTTGCCATTATAAATATGATCACTTGGCCAAAACGGTTCTACACATCGATCATAAGTTTCTTCAGTTCCACAGGCAAACAAAGAATAGCAACCTCGTATTATCATAAAAGCCCTTTTCCCGGAAACGATGGAAGTAGAACAAGTTCTTCACATGAATGGCGGCCTCGGAGACACTAGCTATGCAAGCAATTCCTCTCTTCAAGTATGAGCATAGATAGTTTAGCTTGTTAGTTTGTGTGTATATATATATACATGTATGTATTGGTAAGTGGTCCTGTATATATCCACTTTACTAATAGCGAGTAACCTTAGATCGTAAACCTCCTTTCCAGCTGCTGAACTAGTCCCAACTAGTCGTGGATTTTGGTGAAGCCGAGTAGGGGCTGTAGCCCTCACTCAAACTTTTTAATATTTAAGTTCTAACCCAAAAGTTTTATGATTTTTCTCTTTTGTCCTATTGAATACTTAAAATTCTCACATATACTAAAATTAATCCTATCTTAAAAATTTTATGGTTTTTCTATTTTCTCCTTACTATAAAATAAAAAATTTTCATATAGTCCAACTGAAATTTTACATTTTAGTTTTTTCTACTTTGATGTTATTCACTTGAAAAAAATTTGGTGTACATTTGAAATATATGTCTAACTCCACCCTGTCGCCAACAAGCTAAGATATTGTCACTAAATAAAATATAACGTCTCTATACATATATAATCTGTTTTTCAGTTAATTTCCTTTTTTTTCCACCCACGTTCTAAAGTGGAAAAATAACAAAACTTTTTATTAATTATTTTGATATTTATGCAGAGAGCTGTGATTTCTAAAGTGAAGCCAATGCTACAAGAAAGTGTCATAGAAGTTTATTGTGCGGAATTCCCAGAGTGTTTGAGAATAGCAGACTTGGGTTGCTCCTCTGGACCCAACACACTCATTGTCACAATCGAAATTCTCGATACCATCGACGCGACTTGCGGGTGCATGAACAAGAAGCCGCCGGTGTTCCAAGTGTTTCTCAATGATCTCCCCAGAAATGATTTCAACACCATCTTCCAGTCACTTCCGTGCTTCTTTAATCGCCGGGATGCCGGGGAGTTTCTACGGAAGGCTGTTCCCTACAAATTCCATGCACATCATTCACTCTTGTTACAGTTTGCACTGGCTGTCTCAGGTCTCAACCATATGTTATTTTACTAGAATATCTTAGCCAGTCTTTGTTAGCTTGATTCTTTACTTCTAAACCGGCTCTATTGTACTTTCTATTTCCTTTTTTAAGCATGAGACACCATACAAAATTTTAAAAAACTAAAAGATTAATTATACGAATTCTCTCCAAACTATTTACCCTAATTCAACTTACCCCCCACAATTGTAAAACCATCCATCCTGCCCTCTTTTTATCTATAAATTAAATCTAATGGATTTATTGACATAGCAAGTCATTAAAGATTAAAAAATGTTTTCAAATATAAATCTTAGTTTAAAAATAAAATTAAAAAATAATACCCTTCCCAACACTCTCTCTCTCTTCTTCTCCTCTCCCTCAAACTCTTGAACTTCACATGTGATGGAGAGAGCTCCGATTGGAGTTGCTGTAGGTCCAATCCAGTGCGAGCTTGGAAGAGATTACGGCTCAAAATCGCCAGCGATCTGCAGTGGCAACATCTGGTGGAATCGCTAGTGATTCGCGACTAGTGGCTCTGCGAGTTGATTCAAGGAGAACCGTTATAGATTTCTGATCTCTCTAATAGCTGAGGACGAATGCGCCTCCATCATTGTCCAATCTCGCTCTCATCTCCATTTTGTCCTTTCACCAGCAGGGTGGTCTTGTAGAATCAAAATCGGAAGAAATTGAAGATCGGATAAAAACGAACTAGAGGTCTTGTATGACGCAAGACTGGGCAAGCAATGAGTTGAGGACACGAATGGCCTTGGACCAGTCCCAAGACCTACAGAGCTTGGTGAGCTCCATTCTCTCAGACATAGTCGGTACCATGGCAGGAAGAGAGAGAGAGAGTGTGTGTCACCAGATCAAGTCAACTTCAAAGCATGAGAATTTTTGGTAACTTATTTTTAATTAAAAATAACGTTTTTTCAAAAATTGGATCTATATTTAAAAATATTTTTTAATCTTTAATGACTTGCTATGTTAGTAAATCCGTTCGATTTTTAGATAAAGAGGGCACTTTAAATGGTTTTATATACACTAAAGACACAATAAATGATTTTATAATTGTAAAAACAAAGTGAATTAGGATACGTAGCCCAAGTGAAATTCGTATAATTAATTTAACACTAATATAAAAACTTGGCCAGTTCCTGTCCTTTTACCTATAATTCGAATACTGTTTTATATCTATTTGTAGTAGTTCATTTTTTTTTTTTTTGAATATAAAAAGTACCGAGAGAAGTATAATAATTTAGTTTTCGAATGCAAAAACTGTGTAAAACAACAGGGTCCAAGGCAGTTGGTGAGCGAAATTGGAGAAGCAGTTAATAAAGGAAGTATTTACCTTACGAATGCAAGCCCACCTGTGGTTTTCAAGGCATATCGAGACCAATTTCATGAAGATTTCACATTGTTCTTGGCATCACGTTCGGAGGAAGTAGTCCCTGGGGGTAGTATGGTTTTCACGGTCATGGGAAGAATTGAGAATCCTAATAGTATTTATGAAGTAATGGGAAGGGCATTAAACGACATGGTCTTAGAGGTATTAACTTCTAATTTTCTTTCTCCTCATTTGTCTTCGTGACTTTATGATTGAAGAATTTGAAAAAATGTAAAGTATAGCCTAATAGTAAATTCATGTCGTGCCTCAAATATTGAGGTCTCATTATACAAAAAAAATTGATTAAATTTTGTAACAGAACATATATTTCTAGCATGTGGTTAAAGAAATCTATATGTTTCTTAATCTCAATTTTTAATTGCAGGGTATAATTGACAAGACAAAACTGGACTATTTCAACTTACCATACTATGCATCAAAGGCAAGGGAAGTAGAAAAGGTGATTGAAGAAGAAGGATCTTTCACTCTGCAGAAGCTCGATATATTTGAAATCGCTTGGGACGCGGGTTTCAGCGAATTATTACCGGAAGAAGGCAATATTCTTCATGCTTACCATGAAAAAACCAAAAGAGGAAAGTACGTTTCAGATTACATGAGATCAGTTGTGGAGCCGATTCTAGTAAAACAGTTTGGTAAGACAGTTATGGATGATTTGTTTAAGCGGTTCACAAACAAGGTCGTTGAATCTATGGAGAAGGAAAAGTGGCAGTTTGTGAATTTGGTTATTTCCTTGACAAAGAAGAAGCTCACTTAATAGAGAATTGGGTATTTTAAAAAATAAAAGTCATACATTTCGTATTAAAGATGGTCAAATTAGTAATATGGCCGTGAATATTTGACCTTTTTTTTTTTTTAAATAATATTTGATTGAAGGAGCGGGTGAAAGTAGTTTCTCTGGTAAGGATGTTTGGTGCAAAGGTTTGGACTAAAAAATTTATGCTTCCTTTGTTACCATAATCAATTTATATTGTATTTAAACGCAATGTAATTTTCACCAAAACATAAAAGTTTTACGTTCAAATACAATCTTTTTTAACAGTGCTACAAAAACAATTACTATTCTTTTGTTTTTTAAAAACAATTATTTATTAATTTTTCAATTTTTTATTCACATCATACTATTTCTCTCTCTAATTCTTTTATCTATTTTTCCTAATCACATCAACTTTTCAACTCTAAAATATAATTCAAATACTTTTAATTCAAATGTACATTTCATTCAAATACAAAACAAATACTTTTCAACCAAATGCAACACTCAAAAAATGAATTGCATTCAAAATAGGCTTATTTGCAGAAGTTGAAAAAAAAAAAAAAAAAAAAGAGAGCACAAATTAAAGTTCAACTCAGGCATTCGAAGCTACTTGTGGCGGCGGAGATGGATACCGGACTTGCCGATGGGGTTTAACCACACACACACACGCACACACATACAAACACCAATAGACCCACACACATATATTTTTCCCTTTTATTATAAATTTTCTTTCTTATTTCACCAAGAATTTTTCTAAGCCTTGAAGTTGACTACATGAGTGTGCTCTTCATGTGTCACTCATTAAAGCACTGTAAAGATATTAAACCTGAAGATGTAACATTACCTTCCCACTACTCGATGTCTTCCATACAAGATCTTTCAACTGCTCTTTGGTGGCTAATCACCCATAGAAAATGCCAGGGCTCGTTAGCAACAATGTCAGGGCGGCCAAAAATATTTGCAACAGCATTTCTCTTGTTCGTTGGAATAGGTTCTCCAGTTAGGGTGTAAGTATCACATATGACCTAGTGAAACCATACTACCAAAACACAACAGATTAACGACGATGACATGCTATAAACAATGAATCCAATGCAAGAAATTACACTTCCACAGCGTATAAATATACGATTTTGATCTCTTTGCGATGAAGAATGCAAATCCGTCAAGACTTGTCACTTTTGCAAATTTGGTCCTATTCAAATTTGGGTCTCAAAATGGCTCCTCAACATAGTTTACAAACCATTTTTCCAACATTTATAACCATTCTTAAAAATGAAAAGTGAAAATGAGAAAATTATTTTCACTTTTTTTTTTTACACACAGCAGAGAAAACACCAAAATCTTGTTTCGCTTTTCATTTTCTATTCCAACCCTACAGAACCCCTCCATCTCCCCTCTTATCTTTCTCTCTATCAATGCCCTCAAACTTTTATTCTCTCTCTCTTTCTCTCTATCTCCTCCCTTGTGCTTGATTCCATTGTGGTCTCTCTCCTCTCTTGCACTCAACTCCATCACAGACTTTGGCGATGATAAAGGACTCCTTTCTCTTTCATCTTTTTCTCCACCATCACCCTCAAACTCACTCTCTTTCCTCCCTTGCGCTTGACTCCATCACAGACTTCAACGATGAAGAAGCTAAATTGAAACTAGAATCATTTCAGAAATTTTGAAATTAGACTCATTTCATAAATCATAAGCCCCTTTAATTTTACTTATTTTAGACCCGGTATGTAGGTAAATTGTTTATTTAGTCTCTAAATTTTTAAATATGTGCAAATTTGATCGCTGATCTTTTTTCATAGCAGCAATGCTCCAAAATTATTAAAATGTTGCTATAATAGGCATTTTTGTTAATTTTTTGAACAAAATTTGTTAGTAATTTGATCAAAAAGATATGCTAACTAATAGTTTCTATCTAAAAAATAATGGAAAAGACTACTGTAACTATGTTTTTTTTATAATTTATGGTCATTCTAGCTGCCAAAAAAAATAAAAATCCAAAGTTGTACAAAATTAAAAGTGTAGAGACCAACCTAGTAATTTGTCATATTTTCTTACCTGAAAGTTTTTATTTTCTTTTATATACTACTACAATTATAATCTTTAGTGATGATATTATTAACAACGACAAATTGTTGTTGCTAATAATATGTTATTTGAGATGACAAGTTGTTGCAAAAAATTTTTGTTTGCAAACATCAGATATGTTGTCACAATAAATATATGTGATAACATGTCGTCATATGAAATTGACTATTTTTGATGACATATCCTCACAAATAATGATTATTTGACCGTACATACATGCAGTGATATGTTGTTAAAAATATTGTTTTACTACCACAAGGAACATGGCTCGAACCAAGTTCACACCAATTGACAGTCATTTGTGATGATAGTACCATCGCAAATGTAGATTAATCTCAGCTAACATTGACGAGTCCAACTAATTTAGTTTTGGGGGTAAATATAATGACTTGTCATCGCAAATACCTGCAAAATTTAATTTTTCACAAAAAAATGGTGGAATATTTAGCAATTTCCCAAAAATGATTTGTGATGACCTTTTTTTAAATGTCATTGTAAAATGCTGTTCAAGAACCTTATGACGGTATTTTTTTTTCTCAATTTAAAATATTTTTGTTGAAATTGTTGTTGCCAAAAATAGTTTTCAACTATTCTTTAAATATTCCCAGAGCAATATTAATAAGGTGGGATCAAAAGACGTCGTTTTGTAAGTAACGATGTGTAACAACCGGGAAAATTCACATTTTTCGAAAAATTATTACACAATGAATTTAAGCGTTAAAATGTGAAATTAAGTGATTTAATATTGTTTAGAACTAAAATAAAATGTTCTAACAATGTTAAAGGATGAAAAATGAGTAATAGTGATATTATGTGTGTGCACGTGTGTGCCACTCACAGTATCAAGAAGTAGGTCAAGATGATATTATCTTGACATAAAACTGATAAATTTGAGTTCAGCACACCCAAATTAGTCAGGATAGCCTATCAGCACGCTCAAATTTGATAATTGAGTACAAGGGTAATTTTTGACCGAAAATTCACAGTATCAGAATTTGGTCAAAATGACCTCAGATGAAAATAAAACTGATATATTTGGATTCAGGACGCCGAAATTAGTCAGGATAGCCCGTGTTGAAATTTTGGGCGAAAAAGTATATAAAGAGAGGGAAAAAGTGGAATTTCCTCATTTGCCCATGTGTATTCTCTCTCCTCATTTCTCTTTCTCTCTCTAGCCGAATGTGTACAGTAACCGACCATTGGAAACGGTGTCCGTTTTCGACACCGCCGGTGTCATCGGAAAGCTCTCGCCGAGCTGAGTCCGATGGTAGGTCGACGCGACGGAGCAGCCACCGGAGCAAGCCGCACGCGCCGCCTGAAGGTCGCCGGAGCCGAAATCTTCCCGGCAAGATTTCTCCGCCGTCCGGCCACCATTTGCCACGAAACCGATCCCAAAAGATTCGTGGTGAAGAGTACTACAAAACGCAGGTGGTGGATCGCCTCAACACCGGCGGAATCGCGCCGCCCGAGCTTCGAAAATTCCGACGAAACGCCGCCGTGGAGCCACCGTCGAAACTGCCGATTCCAACCGAGTTGAAACACGCCGTCGGTACAGAAATGGTCGCCGTGAAGAGGGGAGCAAAAGCCCTCAATCAATTTCGGGAAAAAAGTCTGGCACGGCGGAGCTCCACCGTCGCCGCCGTGGCCGTGACTTTCGGGGGGATTTTCCGGCGATTGGGGCCTCCAAATGTGAAATTGAGGCTACCAATGGATTCCTCTCGTCGAGATCTTCAAAATGGACTACCTACTTGCCACCGTCATTGCCGGTCAACGCCGGTCAACGGCCGGTCAACGGCTGGTCAACGCCGGTCAACGGCGATCGTTGATCGAAAATGGAAGTTTGGCCCGTTAGCCTATTTTCGACGTTTCGGACGCATCCGCGGAGTCGGAATTGCAAGACGGGACCTCAAATACGAAGAACGGAGAATTAGGGTTTATGCCGTCGAGACCGGACTGCAATTCGGTATAAATCCCGATCCATTTACGTTCCGCAATTTAATTGTTTGGGACTGTTATATGATTTTATGATTTTTGGTATGAAAAATGTGGAAAAGAATGTATGTAAAAAGAAGAAAATGGCTGTAATGGAGAAAAAGAAAAATATGTGATAATGTAATGATTTTACGTAAACAGTATGAGTTTTACGTAAAATCTAGGCCTCTGGTATAGTACGTGATAGAATTAGATTAGGATAGATGGTTTTCAGGCGTTTCCTAAACGCTGGAACCTCAAAAATTAAGGGGAAACTCTATCGAAATTTCTAAAAAAAGCAACTAAGGGTATTTTGGGAAACGAGGGGTAAAATATGATCGGGAAGGGAACCCGAGCCCCCTCAAGGAATTAGGGCATGGAAAAAGGAATGGACAAGTTATAATTAGTAAACCGACCCTTCGAAACCCTAGAACGCAAGAAAAACATGAAACCGATTCTTAGGTCGGAATAGTACTTCCCGAGGGCCGGGAATGTGAAAATTGGTAAAATGATAAGAATTGATCCGGAAAAGGTCCAATAAGATTTAAAAAGTTAATTAAATGATTTTGGGTTTAGAAAATCCAGCCTAAGTATGAAAATGAAAATGTTATGATTAAACGACCCATCAGGGGCAAAATGGTCATTTTGTCCAAAGATACTCAAATTATGGGAAAAGAGCCCCAATGACCCCGGAATAGGTTAATGAAGTTTGTAAAAGTCAAAATTGAGGTTTAAATTATGAAAAATCATGTCAAGGGTAAAATTGTAATTTTGTCAAAAGTTAGGGGTAAAATCGTAATTTTTCAAAAGTTGGAGAAAAATTCAAAAATGACCATTAAGGTTTAGAAAGCTGTCCTAAGGCTATAATTAAGGGTTATAAGATCAGAATCAAGCTTTTTAATAAAATAAAGGCTATGAATGAAAATGTGATTAACGGACAAAGTTTGTCTGTAGGAACCTAATCCAGAAGCGACAAAGGACGTCGATGGATCTCAAAGAAAGGATAAGCACGCTATGAGTAAGTTCAGACATTTACCTGTCTGCAACTATGAACAAGCTTATAGTATTATATGTTTTGTATGTATATGTCATGATGTGATTTATGATGATGCTATAGTAAATGCTATAGCAATGCTATGATAATGTTAAAAGATATGTTTTAATAATTAATTTATAAAAATATATATATATAAATATATGTATATATTGAATTTACGAAGGAAAGGTATCATAAAAGCTTTATGAGAGTAACGATGTGATAAAGAGGGATAAAGGAATGGAAAGAGTAAGAATGAGAATATTATGATAGAATGCATAGGAAAGAGATGAGATATGAAAGGAAAGAATAGGTGTTTATGAAAAGTTTTATGGAAATTAAGTTATGATTGATAGAGCAATTATGATCGGTGAGGAAAAGAATTTAGAAATGGATGTTTTATGAGGACGAAAGAATAGATGTTTTATAAAAAAATGATATGAAAGCAAAGAGTTAGACAAGAAAGAAAAACAATGATAGGTTATGATAAAAGGTATGATGAATGTTTTATGAAAAATGATATGAAAGCAAAGAGTTAGACAAGAAAGAAAAACAATGATAGGTTATGATGAAAGGTATGATGAAAGGATTAGAACATAACGATAAGATGTGATTGATGGAATAGAACGATAGGCTATGATCGATAGGCTATGATTGATGGAATGATGCAAATGATAAGACG
This sequence comes from Antiaris toxicaria, assembly GCA_035233585.1. Classification (NCBI taxonomy): domain Eukaryota; kingdom Viridiplantae; phylum Streptophyta; class Magnoliopsida; order Rosales; family Moraceae; genus Antiaris; species Antiaris toxicaria. The sequence goes on along the minus strand of CP141158.1, from coordinate 43,239,573 downwards.
AACAAAGAATAATTGTCTACCCGTAACAAAACTTGTTTTTGTTTGTTATGATGTGATGTGATGTGATGTGATGTTATATAAGTAATATGTGCTATATGTGTTATGTTTTTGAAAGAAAAAGATGTTCAACGAAAAATCAATATAAGAAAAATAAAAGCCTACAAGATAATAAGACTGAAAACTTAAGTTGTTGGCGTACCGGTCTCCCTACAAGGTCGAGACTTCCGGTCTATATCCTCCGCGTAGATGTGGCGCTACCCCGAAGGTGCGGTAGATTATAGGATGGACCAACCCCGAAGGTGCGGTTTTTATGTGACTGTGAGGTAGGTTGGTGGGTCGCTCCCCCTCCTCCCACTGTCCGCGCGTAACTAGGTACGTCCAACAACGGGCCCAACCAAAGGAAAGTGGAAAGAAAACAAACGAAAGAAGAGTGAAAAGAAAAGAAAAGAAAGGAAAAGAGAAGAAAAGAAAAGAAAGGAAAAGAGCGTGAAAAGAAAAGAAAAGAGAGTGCGTGAAAAGAAAAGAGCGTGAGAAAAAAAAAAAAACAAGGAAAAAGAGAGTGGAAAGAAAAGAAAAAAAATGATACGAAAAGAAAAGAAAAGAAACGAACGATATGAAAGAACAACACAATGAAATCAATGAAAAATAATAAAACGAAGTTAAAAGAACATGATAGAATTATATATGTGATGTGATGTGTTTGATGTTATATGTATGGAATGACACGTTTTTACGTGATGTGGTGCTAGTGTATATGTTACTAGCTTTAAGATATGAAATGTTAGGAGATGATGATGAAGCGATAGAAAAGTTATAAAAGTTTAGAATAGAAAGTTAAGAAATAATAGGAATGAAAAGCAAAGAAATGAAAAGATTGGATTAGAATGATAAGAGATGATCGACAGAATGATAAGAACGATGAATAAAGAGATAAATGAGCATGATGAAGCTCACATTTTATGTTATGTTTTGAGGATATGTATAAACGATGTATATGATATGTATATATGTGATGTTATATATTCTAGTAATAATATATATTACTAGTATTTATAAGTTAATGAATGTATGTTTGAACTTACTGAGCATCTAGCTCATTAGTTGTTTATATGTTGTAGGTAAGCAACCTGTTAGTTTAAAGTAGTATAATGGACAACGGACGGATCTGCACGTGCCAAGGGACTGGGCGAGGGTATGGTACTACCATGAGTCTTTCGTTGAGCGTTCAAAAAGGATGATGAAAGAAAGTTACGAAATATGTATTATAAGAGTATGATAGGGATAGGTATAGTATGTAAGTTAAAAAAAAAAAAAATTGCTATAGAAATTGCTTCCGCTATAAGATGAGAACGTTAAGAATGGAAAGTTAAGTTAAGTAAGAGGACGACGACCCACGAGGTTGCCAGCCATCGCGGTCGGCGTCAGAGCTCGACTGGTTGGTATGGTAACGTACGTGGGGGGTCGCCACACGATGACTTTTGTATCACAACATTTGTTTTCACAAAAAATGATGGGTATGAACTAGAATTCCAAGCCTTCAACACAAGGTATAATCTCCACCGCCACTGCTAGTTGTCCTTTTCTCGCTGTTCATTGTTCTCTTTCTCAACATAAGGTAAAATCTTCTCTCCCCCTCTTTTCATTCCATAAAATCATTGTGTCAACATTCACCGTCATTTTTGTAGTTCAGTTGCCATCCTCCATCGCCATTGGTCGTCTTCTCTACTTGTCACCATTATTAGTACCTAGTCCAGTCATTATTAGTACCTAGTCCAGTCATTATGAATAGGAGTCAAGGGCTTCTATTTTAGGTAGACCACAGAGTTTAAAGTAAAAGAGCTTTTTATTATACTTTTGTTAATAATAATAAGTTCTAAGAGCTTTAGGTGGTTTGAAAGAGGAAAGTAGTGCATCGAATACTATCAAAAGATCAAGTATCCACACACTTCATTATTTAGGAATTAGAATATAGCAAAGAAGTCTAGTTAGTTAACGCTTTCTTATTGACCTTCTTTAGCATTCTTGTTGATCATTTTTTTAAGGTATGAAGATTATAGAATAATTTTTTGTATATGGCAACTCAAGTTAGTATGATTCGAATAAATTTTTTCTTTTAAATTCTGCTATTTTTTAGACAACTGGGGTGACATGCATTGTCATGGAGATAATTGGGTTAAACCCCAAGTTGAGTAGAATTTTGTAAGTAATTTTATTTTTTTAATACTATATTTCCCTATTCAAATTAATCTATTTATTTATAACTTATGTTTACTTTTTTTTTTTTTTGGTGTAGCATGCAATGGAGGGGGAAAAAGAAGCCTAGAGGATACAATCTACTTCTGGTTCATCTGCACAACCTTGGTAAAAAAGGAGGGAATTATGAAGCAAGTCCTAGGTACATGTAGAAGACACAGGATTGGAGTAGGCCTCACATTCCTATAGAGAATTCTCTTTAGTGCATTTTCATCCTCTAGTTCCGTCAAGCTGACATGATATCAATTTTTTGAGATAACAAATCCAAAATATGTCATTGGAAAAACTTGTTATCACATCATCAACTATATAAATATTTGCGACGACATTATTTGAATTTGTCGTTGCAAAAAATCATTGCCATGTTAGCCTGACAGAACTCTGGAAGACATAATTACAGTGACTCTTTGATGACGACTTTTGTCGCTATTATAATTGTGAAAATGGATTGTTGTCACAAAAAACTTATTTATAACTAGTTATTAATAACGATGCATTTTTAACGATATGTGATCACAAAAAAAATATTTGCGATGACATTTGGTAAAAGTCATCGCAAAAAATCATATTTGTCGTAGTGATTATATGTTTTAAAATTTTCTAACTTATTCATTTCATTTCTATTAGGATGGTTCAGTTTCTAATATGTTCGTAACGAGAAGAGAAACAAATCCCTATTTATATACTCTTTCAATAGATTGTATGTACATTAATGTATTATCAGATTTATTAAAAACCATTTTTTCAATGACTGTTTCAAAAATCTATTTAAACACCATTTCAACTACCAATAAAAGATTGTTTACAAAGAGCCGCATGTTTTTTTAGATACATAATACGAATTGAATAATAATAATAATAATCTTTTCTAACCGAAGTGGCTGAAAAGGATAAATGAGAAATCAATTACTAACTACTGAGTATGGCGGCTTTAGGATGTACATGCATTGTAATAAGGGCACATTAGAATCCGGAACATTATCAGTGTGCATGGTTGTTACTTTTTCCACAGTCTTGGATATAGGATTGATTAATAAAATTCCCTTTGAAATATAATCCGAATTTCAAACCGCGAATCCGTTCTCCCCCAATTTTGACCAATAACAATTTTGACCCTTACCGTTAGCTTTCAGGTGGAAAAACTCATTTAGCCCTCATTTGATAACACAATTATATTTCTATTGTATTTAAACACAACGCAATTTTCACTAAAACGTAAAAATATTATATTTAAATATCAATCACATCATATTATAAATTATTACTATTAATTTTTTTACTTTTTCTATTATTTTTACTAATTACATCACATACTCCCTTTCTCTCTCCCTTTTTTTCTTTCTACTTTTACCTATCACATCACATATTTATTATTTAAATACAATTCAAATACTTTTCATCTAAACCCACATTGCATTCAAATGCAATGCAAATATTTTTCATCCGAATGTAAATTGTGTTCAATGTATTGTGTTTAATGCAATGCAAACAAAATGCGTTTACTAAACGTCCCCTTAACATGCACATGGAAAGAAAATTAAAGTATTTATAGCTTCTAATAAGTTTTTTAACAAATGATCCAAGCCTCTTAAAATTAGTTAAAATATTCAATAATTTAAAAATTAGTTAAAAGGCTTTTTTTAAATAATAAATCAATTATGTGAATAGTCAATCACTAATTAACCATATAGTATAATTAATAATTGGTTGACCATTAGTTAATCACTGAATACCATAATATAAGTCAATAATTTTCATAGTCAATTAGTGATTGATTATAAACAAAATCACTAATTTTTTTGGTCAATTAGTGATTAACTATTAAAAAGTAAAAACAAAAACAAAAACAAAAAAATTATCAAAAATTACTCTCTCTCTCTCTCTCTCCATATCCCTTCTCTCCCCCACTTTTGATGCCCCCCCTCTACCTTTCCTTTGACAATCCCTCTTTTTCTCCCCTTCCTCAATTGTCCCCCTGTTAGGAATGCCCTAAGAGGAAAATATATTTTTTAATGTATTTCATTTATTTTTTGAACTAATTAATAATATATTAGAGGTTATTCATTACATTACTATATATCTTCATCCTATTTACATGTTAAAGTAAATATAAGTAAATGTGGCTCGTTGACTACATTTTGTTAAAAAGTTGCATACAATAGCTTTTTGTATACGAGAAGACAACATTCTAAAGTAAGTGGTCTAAATCTATAGTCTAAAATCTATGGGTTAGAGTGAGTATCTAACTTATATTAAGACTATTATGTTGTCGAAAGCTAGTTGAAGAGATTATTTATCTTGACTATCTAGAGTATTTTACTCTTGAGTAGAGACATATGTTGCTTGGTGGTTACATATTAGACTGAGATCAAAGTGTAATTAATCTATATAGTCTGATTGAATAGATTAATTCACTTTCGATGTTCATTATATAATAACCTTAACCTCAAGTAAGTAAATGGCTTCATGTGTATGACTTGTATATTTTGATATTGCAAAGGCTAAAGCATCCTCGAAATAGTAAGTTTAAAGACTGATTTGTTGGTACATGATATATATATGATGTTAGGAAATGCCCTAAGCATTAGAGACATTTTGATGTATTTATTTTGAACTGAATAATAAAATTATATATAGAGGTTATTCATTACATTATTGTTTGTCCTCATTCTATTTACATGTTAAAGTAAATGTAAGCAAATATGGCTCACTGATTGTTTGTGTTAAAACTGTTAGAACGTTGCATGCAATGGACTTTTGTATGCAAGAAGACAATGTTCTAAAGTAAGCGGTCTAAACTAAGGTCTGTAGTCTATGGGGTTAGACCGAGCATCTAACTCATGTTAAGACTATTATGTTGTCTAAAGCCAGAATGGGGACGGTTTGTCTTGACTGTCTGGAGCATAGACTCCCAAATAGAGACATAGATATGTTGCTTGGTGGTGACATATTAGACCGGGATTAAAGCGTGATTGATCTACATAGTCCGCTATGAGTGGATCAATTTGCTTTTGACGTTCATTATGTAGTAACCTTAATCCTGAGTAAATGAACTACTTCATGTATATGACTTGTGTACTTTGATGTTCCAATGGCTAAAGCATCTCAGAGGTAGTAAGCTTATAACCAGTTTGTTGGGTGCATGACTTGTATACGATGAAGGGTTTGTTTACAGATATCATAATCATAACTCTAATAAGGAGTTAAGGGTATCATCTTAAAGGCATTATACTGGATGTAAAAATGGACAAGACCTTGGGTTGTCTGCTGGGCAGATGACTTCTTATTCACATATGGTGAATAATCATTTTCTTATTCGGTAGTATAATAGAACTTTAAGATAGCCTGATCAGTAAGATTAAACGAACTTTGACCTAAGGCTGATTATGGATATCATATGAGGGTTCTGCATACATGATAAGGTCATTGGACAATAGCTTGTCACAGGCTTACGTAATACGGTATATAATTGGGAGTTCAGTTTCAGGTTTATAGTGGTGTGACTCTGAAATTAGTAATCATATGATTGAGTTGTTCGGTATAGAATGATGATCATATGGATTCATGAGAGCCCGATTATATATGTCCAATTGGTCCCTCTACTAGTTCCACATAATTCCTTAATGATTGGCAAATTGATTTGTGTATGCTTATTGGCTAGTTGAATATGCATGGATGGTGTTGACATAGGATTAGGATGGTGAACAAGATTCTCTCCGGTTGAATTCATATTTTGTTTTGGATAATAGAGTACACAATTATTCGAACTCCAAATAAAGTTGCTATGATTTTATTTGAGATTGGATTGGAGTTATAGAAAATTATCCATGAGAACAAAAATTTGAAATACAACTGTTTGTGGATTTTAAAATTTGAAATTTAAATTTTGAATTTGAATTTTGAATTTGAAATTTAAATTTGAAATTTGAAATTTGAAATTTGAATTTGAAATTTGAATTTTGAAATTTGAAATTCAAACTTTGAATCACAGTCCAAGTAGAATTCGAATTCTTTGTGGATAATTTCACAAGGCTAGAATTTGAATTTGAGTTGGATTATGAAGAGGAAAATATTGTTTAAATCCTACTTGAATTTTGAATCCCAATCCTAACTAACTTGGTCAAAAATTTGGAGGAATATCTTTCTAGAATTTTTGGATTTTTTGTGGATAAGATTCAAGTAAAAATTCAAGTTTCAATCCCAGTTGAATTTGGATTCTCTTCTCTCTAAAAGTGACCGAAATTTTGTGGGAAAATCCCAAAGAGATTTTCGGTTATTTATGAATAAGGATGAGATAAAATTCAAGCTAGAAAATCCTATTTGGATTTTGATTCTCCTCACACTTTAATGATCGAATCTAGTTATGTTTTTGGCACAAAGGGGAATCGGTTTTATGAAAGAATGAGGAGATAAAATTCAAGTTAAAATCCTATTTAAATTTGGATTGGATAATCTCAAAAGTGGACGAATTTTTTGGTTAGATAAGGCCATGAAAAATTCGGATTTTATGAGTGGATAAGGGAGAAAATCTTCTCCTAATCCAATTCAAATTCAGAGGATCACCTCATGCAAGTCTATAAATAGAGGTCCTGCCACTCCAGTTTTCTCAGACCATAGACTTTCAGGTGAGCAGGCTTATTGTTGCATAACTCACCGTGACAATAAGTTCTTTAGAGATCTAGGTGGTCGGAAGAAGACTAGCAGTGCTAGCATACCGATTGAGGTTCAGAGTGCCTACACACTTAGCCATTCGGGAATTGGAGAATAGTAGAGAAGGCTAGTTGGTTGAAGCCCTCCGATCATTCTCCTTCTGCGGATTGGCGTCCTTTGAGGTATGAGTTTAAATTGTTGTTAGTTTATTGTATATGGCATCATGAGATATTTAACGATCTTGAAAAATTTTATTGTTCCGCTGTGCCACTCTGATACGTTTTTACCGATTTATTACCTACATACGATTGACAATTTGCTTACGATATGGAATTTAGCTCTAATAAGGAGTAAATATTATCATCTTAATGGCATTATATAGTGGATGTGAAAATGAACAAGGTGTTAGGTCATTTGCTTTGTAAATGATTTCTTATTCATATATAGTAAATAATCATTTTTTTAATTAGATGTATAATAGATCTTTAAAATAGCATGATCAAAGGTTGAATAAACTTTGACTTAAGGTTGATCATGGATATTATATGAAGGTATTGCGTAAAGGACTAGGTTATTGAATGATGGCTATTCACTAGCTTGTGTAATTTGATATATAATTGAGAGTACAGTATCAGGTTTATAGCAGCATAACTCTGAAACTAATAATTATGAAATAGGTTTATTTAGTATAGAAAAATAATTGCATAGATTATTGGAGCCGATATTATATATGTTTAATTAGTTCCTTTACTAGCCCTGCTTAATTTTTAATGAATAATAATTGATCAGGGTATTTTTTATGACTTGCATTCTTGTATATAGTGAAGAGAAAAAATCCAAATCACCTTTTTAAGATGTAGGCATTTTTTCTGTCTAAAGATAGAATAGGAATTTTGGTTGATTTAATTAATGGGATAAATATTTAATTTGCACAAATATTTATTTGGAAGATAAGATTTGAAATTTAAATTAATTATATTTGTCTTTTAAAAGATAAATATGAGATTGATTTGAATTTTTGATAGATTTAGATAAATTAATTATTGAATCTTATTTAAATAAATATTTTATATTGAATGATTATCCTATTTAAATTTGAATTGAACAAAATTTTATCCAAGAATGCACATAGATTGGCATTTTTCTTGTAGATAAGAAAGAAAAGATTTTCTCCAAATATGATTTTATTTTGGATGATTATTTCATAATTTTTTAATTCAAATAAAGTTGGTATAATTTTATTTTTAATTTAAATTGGAGTCATGGAGCATTATCTATGTAGATAAAATAATAAGATTTGTGGAAATTAAAACTTGAATCAAATTTTGAATCCAATGCCTATAGGTGGATGAATTTTTTGAGTCATATCCACAAGGGAAATTCGGCCATAATAGAGAGAGGAGAGAAAAAAAATCTTTTCTAATATCCTATTCAAATTTTGAAAACTACCTAGTGCACTTATTGTAAATAAAACCCTTGGGACTCATATTTTTCTTAGACCACAGACTCTCAGATGAGTGAATTTATTATTATAACTTTCACTCATAATATATAATAAATTCTTAGAGATGTGGATAGTTGGAAGGAGACAAGCCACGCATTCCACTGTCTGGAAATTAAAAAATAGTAAATGAGGCTAGTTAGTTGATGCTTTCTCGGTCACATCCTCTGACAATCCTAGTGTTTTCCTCCAAAGGTATGAAGATTGTTGTGTGATTTATTGTATATAACAACACAAGTTATTATGATTTTTAGAAAATTTCTAAAATTCCATTGCATAAATTTTTAGTTTTTCCTACACCCTACCTCTTTACTTTTTTCCGCACACCTGTGCTGCAACTTCAAGCACGATTGAGCAGATGAAGAGATTCGGCAATGTAAATGGGCATGGAGATTAGAGAAAGATATTACCACAAATCTAGCAGTGAACAAAGCTTGATGGGATGTAGCATCAAGATCATTGGTAGGCGTCATCCTCGGAGGTGTGATTCCAAAAATCAAAAGCCGTGATGCTGTAAGATTGCAATAGTGGAGGATGAAATCTATGCTAGCATCAATGGCTTGAATCAAGCGGCACTTCTCCACATTGGCTTTTTTGGGTTCCTTCGACAGTCCCTTTCTTGCTCCCCTCCCTCAACTGTCCCAACTCTCTCCACTTTTTTCTACACATCTATGCTGCAACTTCGATTGCAATTGAGAAAATGAAGAGATTGAACAACGGAAGTGGGCACAGAGATTGAAGACCGATCTTGTTACAGATCTAGGGGTTAATAGAGCTCGGTGGGAAGTAGCATCAAGATCATTGGAAGGGATCATCCTCGGAGATGTGATTCCAATAACCAAAAGTAGCGATGTTGTGAGATTCCAACACCAGAGGATGAGATCCGTGGTAGCGTCACTGGCTTCTATCACATAGCACTTCTCTATGTCGGCTTCTTTGGATTGCCAGATTAAGAAAGAAGAGAGAGAAAGAAGAGGAGAAGGTGGGGAGTTTGGAGAAGAGAAAGAAAATTGACCTAAATATTTTTATTAGGCCATTTGTTTAAAAAAAAAAATTATGGTGTCTATTAGATTAGGCAACTAAAGTAGGCCATACACCATAATTTTTCGAAAATTAAGGGCATTTTAACCAAAAAAAAAAAGGATATATTTTTTAGTTTTTGGGCACAAAAATATGAAATATTTACCATGGAAAGGATATTGAGAGATAAGAAAGGGTAGAGGAATTTTATTTTATTTTTTAATTAATAACTTCTAATTTTATTTTTTTAAGGGAAAGATTACGGTAAGGATCTTTTTATAAACTCTACTGCATGGTTTGTTTTTTAAGCCATTCAAATACAATATTATGACTAAAAAATCGTATACATATGGTAACTGTAACATACACTAGCTCATTGGATTACAAACTAAAAAATAAAAAAAAAATTGTATAATTGAAAACTAACTTCACAACATTGTCGACCACTACCCCCCGACCAGTGAAATTGCCCAACTCTCCACTAACTGGTGGCCTCCCACCAGCAACCCCTCTACCCTAATGCTATTGCAACTCCATCATTTGAGATGATATTGCGACTCTATTAGCATGCTCACATGGCTGTAACTGGCAAAACCACCATTTTTCCAATGGGGTGTTCGAAAGTCACCAAGGAAAGAAGAGAAGGAGATATTTGTAGAGCTGCAATGGTGGGTTTGAGTTTTATTCCTTATCATCACTGGCATTCACTCGCTCGGCCTCACGGTGCCTGCCATCGCAAGCATCAATGCTTTGCCTCTATAACCCGATGCTTCTCGATAATTGCATCTACCTCTACGATACCATTTTCATAATTACAGACGTGTCCAACACCATTATGAGCATGTGATTGGTTTTCGGTCTCCGCCACCTAAGGTTTAATCCGGGGGCTGGAAGTCATTAACCAGGGCAGAGAGTTGGGTCATCGTCATGGTGTGTTAGCCTTGGCAGGTCATTGGAGGGAGGCAGCTAGGGAAGGTCACCGGTAGGGGGCAATTAGGGAGGATCATGGCAGGGGTGGTAGATTGTTAGAGTTAGGGTGCTTTTTTATTTTGCTTGAATTTTTTAATTTTTTAGTATTATAAGCTGAAGTGCACCATAATTTGATACACAAGTAAATTTGAATTGTTAGATTATATCTTGAGGGTTAAAAAATGAACCTTATCATAATTTATGAAAGAGCCTTTCACAATGGCTCTACCAATGCCTCTCCATTTTTTTAAAAGATAATTTAAAAAGAAAATAAAGAAGAAGAAGAAGAAAAAGTTAATAGCTTTTAAATTTCTTTAATTTTTTTAAAAAGTTTATTATTTTTTTTAAAATAAAATTTATTTTTATTACTATCATATTTTCTTCTAACAATTAAAGTTATATTTTATTTTAAAATGTTTCTATTTTTATGTAAGGGAGAATTTGTAATTTAACATTATTTATTTAATTTTCTCATCACTGATGTTGAAATGTGGTATTTTCCATCCAAAAAGTACCGGAACGGGAAAAATTTTGTTGCCGCTCAACGTTGAGTGGGGATTGGATATTACATTTGGAGGCAAGGTGCTACAAATGTGAACTTGGCAGTTGACGCAAATAACCCCTTTTGAAAACTTCTTTTCCAAATTAACTTTGTTTTGCGCACTTTTAACTTCTGCCACTTAAGAGTACTGGTCAAATTTCAACTTAATCGAGAAACTACTAAGATACTATGATACTATATAATTCTGTAATGTATCATTAAAATCAACAGCGACCATAGAAAGTGTTGGCTGCCTGCTTCGGTTGTTGATATTAGTTACTAGAATATTCTATTAAAATATTTATGATAATCTACTAGAATTGTTTTATTTTCAACATAGATGATTGGACGTATTTCATAGAATTTTTTATAATCTATCAAGTTGTTTTTCCCAGGCATAGATTAGAATGTGTCTCCGATTCCTATTACCGTTGCCCGTATTCTGATAGAATATATTTTGTAAATTGTTATCTGCAAGTTTTTGTCTTTTGTTTTTTGTTTTTTGTTTTAGGCATAAATAGCTAGTGACTTCGTCTCAGGTACTAGGCACAGGTCACCAAAGTATTCTAGTATAATATTTTTGTAATCTGTTATTATTATTTTTTTGTTTTCAAGATATATAACTTTGACTTTGGTGCCCGATCACCGGAGTATTATGTTAGAATATTTCCAATAATATACTACAATAGTTTTTTTTTTTTTTACATAGATGACCAGATGTCTTCGTCATTAATTACTAATGCTAGCTATCGGAGTATTCTTAACAATATTTTTGATAATATTATCTAGTTTATAATTATTTTTAAACATAGATGGTGGTACATTTCCTATTCTAATCACTAAAGTTCTATGGTAGAATATTTTTTTTAATACTTTACTAGAACAATTTTAATAAATATTCCACCATAATTGTGGCGACCCCCACGTACGTTACCATACCAACCAGTCGAGCTCTGACGCCGACCGCGATGGCTGGCAACCTCGTGGGCCGTCATCCTCTTACTTAACTTAACTTTCCATTCCTAACGTTCTCATCTTATAGCGGAAGCAATTTCTATAGCAAATTTTTTTTTTCTTTTTAACTATACCTATCTCTATCATACTATTATAACACATATATCATAACTTTCTTTCTTTCATCTTCCTTTTTGAACGCTCAGCGAAAGATTCATAGTAGTACCATACCCTCGCCCAGTCCCTTGGCACGTGCAGATCCGTCCGTTGTCCATCATATTACTTTAAATAAACACGTTGCTTACCTGCAACATATAAACAACTAATGAGCTAGATGCTCAGTAAGTTCAAACATACATTCATTAACTTATAAATACTAGTAATATATATTATTACTAGAATATATGACATCACATATATACACACCATACACATCGTCTATACATATCCTCGAAACATAACATATTATGTAAGCTTCCTCATGCTCATTTGTCTCTTCGTTCATCGTTCTTATCATTCTATCGATCAACTCTTATCATTCTAATCTAATCTCTTCATTTTTTTTTTTTTTGCTTTTTCATTTCTATCATTTCTTAACTTTCTGTTCTAAACCTTTATAACTTTTCTGTCACTTTATCATCATCTCTTAACCTTTCATATCTTAAAAGCTAGTAACATACACACTAGCATATCATCACGTAAAAACGTGTCATTCACATCACATCACATCTTTATATAATTCTATTATGTTTCATATCGTCTGTTTCTTTTTATATCGTTCTTGACTTTTCTTTTCTTTTCATTTCTTTTCTTTCACTTTTCTTTTCTTTTCTTATCTTTCACTGGTGGGCCCCGTTGTTGAACGTACCTAGTGCGCGCTGACAGTGGGAGGAGGGAGAGCTACCCACCAACCTACCTCACAGTCACATAAAACCTCACCTGTCGGGGTTGGTCCATCCTATAATCTACCACACTTCGGGGTAGCACCACATCTGCGCGGAGGATATAGACCGGAAGTCTCAACCATATAGGGAGACCGGTACGCCAACATTAACTTTTCAGTTTTATTATCTTGCATTCTTTTAGCTTTTCTTATATTGATTTTTCGTTGTACATCTTTTTTTTTTTTTTTCATGACATTCATAATCTTTTCTTTCTCATTTTTCATAAAACATCTCATGGAACCTTTATTCTTTCGTTGTTTTTTTTCTTTTCTTAATTCTTTACTTTATTTGTGTGAATTATATTAGTCACACCTTAGCATAGCATAAATAGCACATATTACTTATATAACATCACATCATAATAAACAAAAACATGTTTTGTTACGTGTAGACAATTATTCTTTGTTCGTCTTATCATTTGCATCCTCCTATCTACCGTATCCTATCATCATCCTCCTATCGATCATAGCCTATCGTTCTATTCAATCAATCACATCTTACCATTATGTTCTAATCCTTTCCTCATACCTTTCATCATGACCTTTCATCATAACCTATCAGTGCTTTTCTTTCTTGTCTAACTCTTTGCTTTCATATCATTTTTCATAAAACCCCTATCATTTCGTTATCATAGAACATACCATTTTCTTAATTTCTTTCATCCCCGATCATCGTTGCTCTATCAATCATGACCTAACTTTCATAAAACTTTTCATAAAACATATATCCTTTCATTCTCATAAAATATCCCTTTCTTAATTCCTTTCATCACCGATCGTCGTTGCTCTATCAATCATAACCTAACTTTCATAAAACTTTTTATAAAACATCTATTCTTTCCTTTCATGTCTCATCTTTTTCTTATGCATTCTATCATCACATTCTCATTCTTACTCTTTCCATTCTACTATCACTCTTTATCACATCTTTACTCTCATAAAACTCTTATAATGTCTTTCCTTCATAATTCAATATATACATATATTTATATATATATATATTTTTATAATTATTTATTAAAACATATATATATATTTTTTTTACATCATCATAACATTGCTATAGTATTTACTATAGCATCATCATAAATCACATCATGACATTTGCATACAAACATATAAACATGATAAACTTGTTCATAGTTGCAGACGGATAAATGTCTGAACTTACTCATAGCGTGCTTATCCTTTTCTTGGAATCCATAGACGTCCTTTGTCGCTTCTGAATCGGGTTCCTACAGACAACTTTTGTCCGTTAATCACATTTTCATCTATAGCTTTTATTTTATTAAAAAGCTAAATTCTGATCTTATAACCCTTAATTATAGCCTTAGGACAGCTTTCTAAACCTTAATGGCCATTTTTGAATTTTTTCTCCAACTTTTGAAAAATTACGATTTTACCCCTAACTTTTGACAAAATTACAATTTTGCCCTTGACATGATTCTTCATGACTTAAACCTCAATTTTGGCTTTTACAAACTTCATTACCCTATTCTGGGATCATTGGGGTTCTTTTCTCATAATTTGAGAATCTTTGGGCAAAATGACCATTTTGCCCCTGATGGGTCGTTTAACCTTAACATTTTCATTTTCATGCTTAGGCTGGATTTTCTAAACCCAAAATCATCAAATTAACTTTTTAAATCTTATCGGACCTTTTACGGATCAATTCTTATCGTTTTACCAATTTTCACATTCCCGGCCCTCAGGAAGTACTATTCCGACCTAGGGATCGGTTTCATGTTTTTCTTGTGTTCTAGGGTTTCGAAGGGTCGGTTTACTAATCGTACCTTTACCCATTCCTTTTTCCTTGCCCTAATTCCTCGAGGGGGCTCGGGTTCCCTTCCCGATCATATTTTTACCCCTCGTTTCCCAAAATACCCTTAGTGCCATTTTTAGAAATTTCGGCAGAGTTTCCCCTTAATTTTTGAGGTTCCACCGTTTAGGAAACGCCTGAAAACCATCTATCCTAATCTAATTCTATCACATACAATACCAGATGCCTAGATTTTACGTAAAACTTGTACCGTTTACGTAAAATCGTTACATCATCGCATATTTTTCTTTTTCTCCATTACAGCCATTTTTTTTTCTTTTTACATACATTCTTTTCCACATTTTTCATATCAAAAATCATAAAATCATATAACAGTCCCAAACAATTAAATTGCGGAACATAAAAAGGTCGGGATTTATACCGAATTGCAGTCCGGGTCTCGACGGCATAAACCCTAATTCATCGTTCTTCATCTTTGAGGTCCCATCTTGCAAATCCGACTCCGCGGATGCGTCCGGAACGTCGAAAATAGGCCAACGGGCCAAACTCCCATTTTCGGTCAACGGTCGCCGTTGACCGGGCGTTGACCGGCGTTGACCGGCGGCGACGGTGGCAAGTGGGTAGTCCATCTTGAAGATCTCGACGAGAGGAATCCATTGGTAGCCTCAATTTCACATTTGGAGGCCCCAATCGCCGGAAAATGCCCTCGAAAGTCTCGGCCACGGCGGCGACGGTGGAGCTCCGCCGTGCCGGACTTTTTCCCCGAAATTGATTGAGGGCTTTTGCTCCCCTCTTCACGGCGACCATTTCTGTACCGGTGGTGCAGCTCAACATCACCGGAAACGACGGGTTTCACGGCGGCCACGGCGACGGGCGGAGTTGGGCGGCGCGATCCGGCGACCGTTGGGCTGAAACTCCAACTGGGTTTTGTTCTACTCTTCACCACGAGTCTTTTGGGACCGGAATCACCTTGATCGGACGTCGGACGGCGAAGATATCGACGATCGAAATTTCCGGTGACCGGCGGCTTCGGGCGGCGCGTGCGCTCTCCTCCGGCGTCGGTTCCGTCGACTCGGCACACCGTTGAACTCAGCTCGGCGAGAGCTTTCCAACGGTGCCGGCGGTGTCGAAAACGGACACCGTTTACGGTGGTCGATTACTATTCATCAATGGGGGTAGAGAGAGAAAGAGAAATGAAGAGAGAGAGAGTTCTTGGGCAAATGAGGAAATTCCACTTTTTCCCGCTCTTTATATACTTTTTCACCCAAAATTCCAACACGGGCTATCCTGACTAATTTCGGCGTCCTGAATCCAAATATATCAGTTTTATTTTCATCTGATGTCATTTCGACCAGTTTCCGATACTGCGAATTTTTTGATCAAAAATTACCCTTGTGCTCAATTATCAAATTTGAGCGTGCTGATAGGCTATCCTTACTAATTTGGGTGTGCTGAACCCAAATTTATCAGTTTTATGTCAAGATAATATCATCTTGACCTACTTCTTGATACTGTGAGTGGCACACACGTGCACACACATAATATCACTATTACTCATTTTTCATCCTTTAATATTGTTAGAACATTTTATTTAATTCTAAACAATATTAAATCACTTAATTTCACATTTTAACGCTTAAATTCATTTTGTAATTATTTTCCGAAAAATGTGAATTTTCCCGGTTGTTACAATAATATTCTGGTGACCATTAATATTGTTGGTTGGATGACATTTGTTAGTGTATGTGGCACATTAGTAGATTTTAGTTATAAAAAAAAAAAAAAAAACTAACTTCAGAAAATTTTAGGAAAGAAAAATTTAAGAGCATGTCAAGATAATAAATTACAAGTGAAAAAGGGTGGTAAAATTTTCCATAAAAGGAAAAAGGGTGGCTTGTTAGGTAATGTTTTTCTTATCTAATTTTTACAATGTTAGACTTGGGAGGAAATTTTTGTAATTAATTCCTAGATTTAGTGTAATCATATGGCTGTTCGGTCCCATCCATCCAATTTGGATGCAAGTTTTTGGTTTCTATCCAATGGGGGCTTTTTGTTGCAATCACATTAATTGAACGTCTCAATTGTCGGCAGCTCAACAGAGGCGGGCGGCTATGGAAACAGCCTGGACGTTGGCTAATGAAGCAGTATTTGACGTCGGCCGAAGAAGCACTTCCGGTGGCAGCAGCTGAAGCCGGGACAGTCGCTGTCGCAACAGGTTGGGAAGACGAGTTGCCTTTCGACGTGATAGAGCGATATGGAGAAATATCACGCATGGGCAGAAACTTGAGTTTCCGAAACCCTACCAAAAGAGTTTTTAGATTTGCCACGTCAGCAATCTCTCAAAATCCTCGTTTGTCGTTGAAAGTTTCAACCAATTATTTGCTTTCCTCTGATTAATTCGTGTAAAATCTATAAGCCCTTTTAGTCTGTTCATGTCATAAATAAATTGAGTTTGGAACTCGACTTAGGATAAGAACGTGCCATTGTTTGTTTGTTTTTATTTTTATTTTCGTAGGGTTAGTGAGGCAAGATCACGTGACGAAACTTGCATTATTGCTTAATCTTCGCCAAATACGGGCCATTATTATTAATATCATTTGGCCGAAGCCGTTTACAACCTATACATATCAATCCTATAAATTTCTTTACTTCCCAAAGAAAATAAAGAGCATAACAACCTCATAATCTCATAATTAAAGCACTTTTGCCACCAAGGATGGGAGTAGAACAAGTTCTCCACATGAATGGTTGCCACGGAGAAATTAGTTATGCAAGTAACTCTGTTCATCAAGTGAGTAAAGAATATTTTGTTGAACATAGTACCATATAAATTGTTATATATTCCTCTTATTCTTCACTATTTCTCTTTTGGATAAAGGGTTAGAAAAAAAAAACTAATATTTGAAAACATTAGCACATCACATATAGATCGACACCTATTAACAATTTCTTCTCAGAATAACTTCCCCACGCATATTATTAAAAAATATAAAACAACTCAAATATAAAACAAATAACCACCCATTTGATTTTTATTCCAAATTTTCTTAAAAGGGGGAAAGGAGAAGAAAAATTATGATTTCTTTTCCTTGTATTCACAGAAAGTTGTGATTTCTAAAGTGAAGCCAATACTGGAAAAAAGTGTCGCAGATGTTTGTTATATAGAATTCCCAGAGTGTTTGGGAATAGCAGACTTGGGTTGCTCCTCTGGACCCAACACACTCACCGTGGTGTCCGAAATTCTCGACACTATTGGTGCAACTTGCAAGTGCTTGAACAAAGAGCCACCAGTAATCCAAGTATTTCTCAATGATCTCCCTGAAAATGATTTAAAAACCGTCTACCGGTCACTTCCGAGCTTCTATAAGAGGCTGGAGAAAGAAAAAGCAGCCACGTTCGGGCCATGTTTCATCGCCACAGTGCCGGGGAGTGTCTACAGAAGGCTTTTCCCTTCCAATTCAATGCACATCATTCACTCTTCTTACAGTTTGCACTGGTTGTCTCTGGTCTCAACCATATCTTACTTAAATAGAATTTGTTAGCTACTCTTTTATAAATATTGATTCTTTACTTTTGCATAGGCTCTTTTGCAGCTTATTATTCCCCCTTTTTAGCAAGAAACCTATAACAAATTTGAAAAAAAATGCTTTTGAAGCATCGATAGTAATTAACATCTCAATAAATAAGCAGTGACTATTAGTCTCACTCGTGGTTCCCACTCTCTATTTGATGCTCTTCGGCCTTGTTCAAATTCTTTAAAAAAAAAAAAAAACTTGCCATTCCCCTATCCTATCCAAAGCATTATTAATTGTTGAAATTTTCTTTTATTTTTGTTTGTGTACTAGTTCTTTCATTTACTTAAAAATTTATAAATATCAGAGCTGAGAAGTATTCTCATTTCGAATGTGCGGAATGCATAATAACTGCAGGCTCCAAAGGGGTTGGTGAGTGAAAATGGAGAATCACTGAATAAAGGCGGTATTTATGTTTCGAATGCAAGCACACCTGTGGTTTTCAAGGCATATCTAGATCAATTTGAAGAAGATTTCACATTGTTCTTAAGATTGCGTTCAGAGGAAATAGTCTCCGGTGGTAGTATGGTTCTCACAGCCATGGGAAGAACAAATAATCCTAATAGTAATTTTGAAATATTAGGAAGGCCACTAAACGGCATGGTCTTAGAAAATATTAACTAAAAATTTTGCTTCTCTTTTTCTTTTTTCTTTTTTTCTTTTTTTCTCCTTGCAACATCACTGAAGAATTCAGACAATATATATAATAAAAGTATTGACTAATTAACAGTAAATTCATATTCTACCTCTAATATTAAGATCTTGAGTCTGAGTATATATAACACATCAAAATTGGTTGATTTTGTAAAATTATATATATACATTATATATATCTAGTTTGTGCTAAAAGAATCTACTTAATTTCTCTTCCAAAGAAGTAGAATTTGTTGAATAATAATTAATCATGTGGGCCTACATATGTAATTAGTTATGTATTATAGGCTATCTTAAATTTTGACCCAAATAAAGTGATCTGATTAAGGTTTAAGGTTACTGGGCTTTTAAGCATCTAATTAAGTATGGGTCTTATTTTGTGTAGAAACCTAAAGTCTAATTTCTAATTTTATGATGGGCCAAATTAGAAATAGACAACTATATAATTAGAGTTATGGTCCCTAAATCACACAATAGACAATACTCTTCCTATTCCTAACTGACATCCCATCATCAGAAGGAATACTGAGATTTCCCAATCTCTAAAGAAAATTATATAGATTTGGAAGATTAATTAACTCACAATCATCTATGTCTCAATGGATCAAGGTATGCTTCCGCTTCTAGTTTTCTTCTTAATGATTTGACATGAAGATCTTGGTTGGTTGATGAAAGATTTCATCTATAAAGACTTTTTCTAACAAGTGGTATCAGAGCCTATTCATGTTTAATCATTGGGAATTCATGTTTTATTAATGTGTGAATTAAGGTTTTGATACGTAGATTAGGATTATTGATGCATGTTTAAGGAAGAATTTTAGGTTTAAAATTCGCATATTAGGTTTTGGAATGCAAATTTTTGACCCAAAATTCGAGATTCAGGATTCTGTAAGGAATCATACGGATTTTGTACGGATCGGTATCGGAATCTATATGGAATTGTACGGATTTATTTCGGTCGTCCGGCTGTATGGACGTGGGTACCAGAATCTGTATGGAATCGTACGAAATTGTACAGTTGTTGGCTGTACGGATGGGTACCGGGGGATCTGTACGAGATCATATAGATTTGTACGATTGTCGGCTGTACGACGGTATTGAATATATATGGATATACAAATGAGTATAGAATCCTATACGATAGTCCGTATGGTGTTGTAAGGACATTGGTACGAACGTCAAAAGGACCTATATGGACTTGTACGGATCCCGTACGGACTTGTACCAGGGGGGGCGATAAAAAATTTTTTTTTAAAAGTAATTAAGTTGCAATTCAACTTCAAATAATGGAATATATATATTTTTATAATGTTCAAAGGTGAGATTAACTGAAACAAGATGTCACCAAAATGACCTCTCTTGTGGGGGTTAATTTGACTTCGAACATTAACTAGTTTTTTGTGTGTATGTGATTCATGCGGGTATTGACTGGCCCAAAGGAAGCTTAATGCTTGGTCGAATTTCATATGCACATATGGTAGTAAATATGTGATGATTATCAGGTTTCTATGTGAATAATGAGTCAATCCAAAAAAAGGCTCATTATTTGACAGGATTTATTATCAGTATTTGATTATTACACCAAAAGTACCACTTACAAGTTAATATTTCTATCCAAAGACTAAATATTAATGTTGCACTAGGTATCTTGTGATGGGCCCTACCATTATTTGAATTTATTGCTTTCATTTGGATACTCATGTGAATGTGTTGTTTTTTTTGTTTTATTTTTTATTCAGTTAATACATCTGCTTCATCCATATCTGCCAACATTAATTTGATCCTAATGCTCAATGGGACGAATTTTAAAGATTGGAAAGAGAATGTTTTGATCATTCTTGGTTGTATGGATCTGGACCTTGTGTTAATGATTGAACAACCCACTGTTCTTACGGATAAAAGGTCCTCTAATGACAAGAGGGACTATGAGAAGTGAGAACATTTAAATCACATGAGTCTTATGATCATGAAGCATGGAATTCTAGAAACCTTCAAGGGTGCTGTGTCTGAAAAGGTTACTACTGCCAGGCAGTTCCTAGAGGAAATTGAAAAGCATTTTACTAAAAACAATAAGGCTGAAACAAGCACGCTTCTAGCAAGCTTGATTTCAATGAAGTATAAAGGGAAAGGGAACATAAAGGAGTACATCATGGAGATATCTCATCTTGCTTCCAAACTAAAGGCACTAAAGTTAGAGCTGTCTGAGGACTTGCTCATGTATTTAGTTCTGATTTCTCTTCCTGCATAATGCAGTCAATTTAAGGTTAGTTATAACTACCAGAAGGATAAATGGTCTCTCAATGAGCTTATTTCACATTGTGTGCAAGAAGAGGAAAGGCTGAAGTAAGAGAGAACTGAAAGTGCTCACTTGGCAAATACCCCTAAGGACAAGAGCAAGAAAAGGAAAAAGAATAAAGAAGTTACGGGTGCTGCACCATAAAAGAAATAACAGAAGGAATAGACTAAGGAATTTACCTATTTCTTCTGTAAAGGTGGTGGACACAAGAAGAATGAATGTACCAAATATCACGCCTGGCGTGCAAAGAAATGTACACTTCTCACTTTGGTTTGTTCTGAGATTAATTTAATTTCTGTACTTAGACACACTTGGTGGATAGATTCCGGTGCTACTACTCACATTAGTGTGTCTATGCAGGGTTGTCTAAGCTGTCGAAAGCCAAATGATGCTAAAAGGACATCTACGTGGGCGATGGCAAATCAATTAAAGTTGAGGCTATAGGCACTTTTAAGTTATTATTAAAGACTAGTTGTTATTTGGATTTGAATGAGACTTACATTGTACCATCTTTCAGATGAAATTTGGTTTCTATTTCTGTTTTGGACAAATTTGGTTATTCTTGTTCATTTGGAAATAGTCAATTTAGTCTTTTTTATGATTCAAATATTGTTGGTACCGGTTCTTTGTCAATTTATGATAACTTATACTTGCTTGATATGATTGCCTCCTATAATGAAACCTTGCATACTAGTTCTAAAGGTATAAAGCGAAAATTGACCAATGAAGATTTAGCTACATTATGGTACAAGCGTTTGGGTCATGTTTCCAAACAAAGAATTGAGAGACTTGTGTCTGATGGAATCATTGATTCCCTTGACTTTAATGACTTCAAGATATGTATTGATTGCATAAAGGGGAAACAAACAAACATAAGGAAATTAGGTGCCAATAGAGCTTCAGACGTCTTAGAACTTATTTATACAGATATCTGTGGACCATTCCCTACGGCCTTTTGAAATGTTTACCAATATTTTATTATGTTTAAAGACGATTACTCACATTATAGCTAGCTATATTTAATTCATGAGAAGTCTCAATCTCTAGACGTGTTTAAGGCATTTAAAGCAGAGGTTGAAAATCAGCTTAACAAAAGAATTAAAGCTGTCAAATCTGACCGTAGTAGTGAATACTATGGTAGATATGATGGATCAGGTGAACAACATCTAGGCCCTTTTGCTAAATTCCTAGAGGAATGCGGAATCGTCCCATAGTACACCATGCCAGGAAGTCCTAGAATGAATAGTGTTGTTGAAAGGCGAAATAAAATCCTTAAAGACATGGTAAGGAGTATGATTAGTCATTCTACCTTGTCAGAATCTCTCTGGGGAGAAGCATTAAAAACTGCAGCTTATATCTTAAACATAGTACCAACTAAAGCGGCAACCAAAACCCCTTATGAACTATGGACTGGGAAGAAACCCAGTATTAGGCACTTACACATTTGGGGGTGTCCAGCTGAAGCAAGCCTTACAGGCTAAATGAAAGAAAACTGGACTCAAGAACTATCAGCTGCTATTAAGTTTGGGGGATACAAATTTTATGATCCCACAATTAGGTCATTTTTTAAGACGGGGAATGCCCAGTTCTTTGAGGATATTGAGTTTGGGGGGAGAAATAAGGTTAGAGACTTTGTTTTTGAAGAGGAACTCGTTTTTCTTCCTATAGTTGCTTTTAACAATGATCAGACTCCTATTCCTAACATCAATCAAGTAGCAAATCCGGAACAATGAGACATTGTTGAAAATCTCCCCATTCAAAATGAAGAGATTATTCCTAAAGAGCAAACTCAACAACCTCAAGAACAAATGCCATTAAGAAGATCTACTAGAGAGAGGAGAAATGCAATTTCGAATGATTATATCGTATTTCTCCAAGAACATGAGGTTAACATTGGTATAGTGGAAGATGATCCAATCAACTTTCATCAGGCCATGCAAGGTTCTAACTTACAAAAGTGGATTGATGCCATGAATGAGAAAATGAAGTTCATGAAAGACAACGACATTTGAGATCTTATTCTATTACCTGAAGGACCAAAGCCCATTGGTTGCAAATGGATATTTAAAACTAAGAGAGATACAAATGGTGATGTGGAGAGATATAAGGCTCGTCTTGTTGCAAAAGGCTTTACTCAAAAGGAGGGCATTGATTACAAAGAGACTTTCTCTCCAGTTTCTTCGAAAGACTCATTCAGAACTATAATGGCACTTGTGGCACATTTTGACCTTGAGTTACATCATATGGATGTAAAGATAGTGTTTCTCAATAGTGACATTGATGAGACAATTTATATGGTGCAGGCAGAAAATTTTGTGTCAGAAGACCCAAAGAAGATGGTTTGCAAATTAAAGAAATCTATTTATGGGCTTAAGCAAGCTTCCTGTCAATGATATTACAAGTTTGATCAAATTATTATCTCGTTTGGTTTTGAGATGAATGTGGTTAATGATTGTTTATACAACAAGTTCAGTGAGAGTAAGCACATTTTTCTAGTTTTATATGTCGATGACATACTGCTTGCTAGTAATGATATAGGCTTATTGCATGAAACCAAGAGATTTCTATCAAAGAAATTTGAGATGAAAGATCTTGAGGACACCTCTTTTGTATTAGGTATACAGATGCATTGAGATTGTTTTTAAGATATCCTTGGGTTATCACAAAAGAGCTATATCAAAAAAGTTCTTAAGAGATTTGACATGCAGGATTGCAAACCAGGTGACACCTCTGTTGCTAAGGGAGACAAGTTTAGTCTCAATCAATGCCCTAAAAATGAGTTTGAAGTTAAGGAAATACAGAAGATTCCTTATGCATCAGTGGTTGGGAGTCTAATGTATGCTCAAGTTTGTACACGTCCCGATATAGCATACATTGTTGGGATACTAGGCAGATATTTGAGTAACCCAGGGATGGATTATTGGAAAGTGGCCAAACGGGTTATGCAATACCTACAGAAAACAAAACATTACATGCTCACATACAGGAGATCAGATTAGTTGTAGATCATTGGATATTCTGATTCAGACTATGCTGGATGCCAAGATAGTCGGAGATCCACATCGGGCTATATTTATTTATTAGCTAGAGGAGCTATTTCCTAGAAGAGTGCAAAGCAGACACTCATAGCCTCTTCCACTATGGCAGTAGAATTTATAGCCTGTTATGAGGTGTCCAATCATGGGATGTGGCTATGGAATTTTATCACGGGGCTACGCATTTTGGATGGCATTGAAAGACCATTAAAGTTGTATTGTGACAATAAGTTAGCGGTGTTATATTTCAGCAACAATAGGAGCTCGATAAAGTCGAAGCACATAGACATTAAGTTCCTTGTTATTAAAAAAAGAGTTCAGAGTGATTTATTGTCTATAGAGCATATTGGCACAAACTCCATGGTTACGAATCCACTTACTAAAGACTTACCACCCAAGGTCTTTCATGAGCATACTGCTCATATGAGTGTTTTATCTCTTGATGATGTTCTGGTTTAGTGGGAGTTTGTATTTAGATGCTTTTTCAATTTTAGATAATTTTTTGTTATGGATATTTTCTACAGAAATAAAGTATTCAGTTTATTTTCACTCTGATTTATATAATTTGATCTCACTAAAGAATAAGGTTGGACCAGTCGGAAACAGGCATGTTAGGATCACATTACATGTAATTTCCATGCTACACACCCATACTTGATCTATGTCATTTAGTTATATTGATATATGTGATCATTGATGGATCTAGTTACAATAAATGAAATGAAAGTCGCTTTGATCCTATATTGATATAATTGATGGACAAGATTGTTTTAAGATGCTTTCGGTATAGATAGCAAAACTTTGAGTGCACATAAAGATATTTTAATACACACTTATCAAGTAACATATGTGGCTCAAGTGGGAGATTGTTGGATAATAATTAATCATGTGGGCCTACATATGTAATTAGTTGTGTATTATAGGCTATCTTAAATTTTGGCTAAAGTTATCTGATTAAGGCTTAAGATTATTGGGCTTTTAAGCATTTAATTAGGTATGGACCTTATTTTGTATAAAAAACTAAAGTTTAATTTTTAATTTTTAATTTTATGATGGGCCAAATTAGAAATAGACAACTATATAATTAGGGTTATGGTCCCCAAATCATACAATAGATAATATGCTTCCTATTCCTAACTGACATCCCATCATCAGAAGGAATACTGAGATTTCCCAATCTCTAAAGAAAATTGTGTAGATTTGGAAGATCAATTAACCCATAATCATCTACGTCTCAATGGATCAAGGTATGCTTTCGCTTCTAGTTTTCTTCTCAATGATTTGATATGAAGATCTTGGTTGGTTGATGAAAGATTTTATCCATAAAGACTTTTTCTAACAGAATTTTTTGACCTCAGTTTTTAATTTCAGGGTATAATTGAGAAGACAAAACTAGATTATTTCAACTTACCATACCATGCACCAAAGGCAAGGGAAGTAGAAAAGGTGATTGAAGAAGAAGGATCTTTCATTCTACAGAAGTTCGATGTGCCCGAAATCGGTTGGGAACCCAGTTTCAGCGAATCATTGCCAGAAGAAGACACTAATCTTCATGCTTACTATGACAAAACAAAAATTGGAAAGTACGCTTCAAATCAAACGAGAGCAATTGTGGAACCTATTTTGGTGAAACAATTTGGTCGAAAATTATGGATGATTTGTTTAAGAGGTTCACAAACAAGGTCGCTGAATCTCTGGAGAAGGCCGAAAAGTGGGCATGTGTTAATTTTGTTATATCATTGGCAAAGAAGAAGACGGAGGATTGAGAAGTGAACAATAAGTCAAAGTTTCCCATTAGGAATAGCTAGTGGTTTATACGGGAGAGATTTAGGTAAGAACACACAAGTCCGAATCCGGAAATATTTTTTTTTCTTTAATAAGTTTTTTTTTTATAGTTACCATTTCGCCTTTTTTTTTTTTGGATTAATATTTGAGTGAAGGTCCAAGTGAAAGTACTTCTTCTAGCGAGATGTTAAAGTTTCTATACCCATCCTTCTATCACGTTGTATTTATGTATGTTAAAGCATATTTACATTTTATGCGGCATTGTGTGAAAGTTCTACATTTTGCCGTTTAAGGCAACCTTTTTAGATGGTATTTCGTGGTTTAATCTAAAAGTCTCAATTTTACATATCAATTTACAACAATTTAGGGATTTCATGTCGCCCTTTTCACATCGGTAGTGATGTGAAAAATTAATCATGTCAGTTGACAGAGTCGCCCGGGAGGGTGACGGAGGTTTGCAAGGTCGGGGGTCGTGGGGGTCGCCTGTTGAACGGGTTGAGTTTTTTTTTTTTCAATTAATTTTTCAATTTTTTTTTAAAAACTTCTTCTTTCATAATACTTTGTGTTGGAGTGTATTGTAATTATTATAAACAAATAAATCTCAACCGTTCAATCATATCTGAATTGTTTAAAAAAGAGTACCTACCATAAATACTATTTTAAAGTTCATACCACATTATTTTTTATGCATTTTTTTATTTTTTTATACTAGTGCCTTTGAAATAATCAAATCATATATTTGTGATACCATGAACTTTTAATTTTGATAATTTGCATTATGAATTTTAAAATATGTAACAATCAACTGGCATTGATAACAATATGAATGCTTTGAAGGAAAGCGACATAAAATTTGTACACATCATTAGACTAATTGTGACGTCCCCCACGTACGTTACCATACCAACCAGCCAAACTCTGACGCCGACCGCGATGGTTGGCAACCTCGTGGGTCGTCATCCTCTTACTTAACATACTTAACTTTTCATTCTTAACGTTCTCATCTTATAGCGGAAGCAATTTCTATAGCAAATTTTTTTTTTTTTTTACTTACATACTATACCTATCTCTATCATACTCTTATAACACATATATCAAAATTTTCTTTCTTTCATCTTCCTTTTTGAACGCTCAGCGAAAGACTCATGGTAGTACCATACCCTCGCCCAGTCCCATGGCACGTGGAGATCCGTCCGTTGTCCATCATATTACTTTAAATAAACACGTTGCTTACCTGCAACATATAAACAACTAATGAGCTAGATGCTCAGTAAGTTCAAACATACATTCATTAACTTATAAATACTAGTAATATATATTATTACTAGAATATATGTCATCACGTATATACACATCATATATATCATTTATACATACCCTCAAAACATAACATAAAATGTGAGCTTTTTCATGCTCATTTATCTCTTCGTTCATCGTTCTTATCATTCTATCGATCATCTCTTATCATTCTAATCCAATCTTTTCATTTCTTTACTTTTCATTCCTATCATTTCTTAACTTTCTGTTCTAAACCTTTATAACTTTTCTATCGCTTTATCATCTCTTAACCTTTCATATCTTAAAAGCTAGTAACATACACACTAGCATAACATCACGTGAAAACGTGTCATTCACATCATACACATAACATCAAATACATCACATCACATATATTAACTCCATTATGTTCTTTTAACTTCGTTTTATTATTTATTTGTTTTTCATCGATTTTATTATGTCGTTCTTTCATATCGTTTGTTTCTTTTTATGTCGTTCTTTACTTTTCTTTTCTTATCTTTCATTTTCTTTTCTTTTCTTATCTTTCACTGGTGGGCCCCGTCGTTGAACGTACCTAGTGCGCGCTGACAGTGGGAGGAGGGGGAGCTACCCACCAACCTACCTCACAGTCACATAAAACCTCGCCTGTCGAGGTTGGTCCATCCTATAATCTACCACACTTCGGGGTAGCACCACATCTGCGCGGAGGATATAGACCGGAAGTCTCAACCATATAGGGAGACCGGTACGCCAACATTAACTTTTCAGTTTTCTTATCTTGCATTCTTTTAGCTTTTCTTATATTGATTTTTTTCGTTGTACATCTTTTTCTTTCATGACATTCATAATCTTTCACTTCTCATTTTTTCATAAAACGTTTCATGGAACATTTATTCTTTCGTTGTTTTTCTTTTCTTAATTCTTTACTTTATCACCTCACATCACATCATAACAACAAAAACATGTTTTGTTACGTGTAGACATTTATTCTCTGTTCATCTTATCATTTGCATTCTCCTATCTACCGTATCTTGTCATCATCCTCCTATTGATCATAGCCTATCGTTCTATTCAATCAATCACATCTTATCGTTATGTTCTAATCCTTTCATCGTACCTTTTATCATAACCTATCATTGTTTTTCTTTCTTGTCTAACTCTTTACTTTCATATCATTTTTCATAAAACATCTATCCTTTCGTTCTCATAGAATATACCCTTTCTTAATTCCATTCCTCACCGATCATCGTTGCTATATCAATCATAACTTAACTCTCATAGAACTTTTCATAAAACATCTATTCTTTCGATCTCATAAAACATCCCTTTCTTAATTCCTTTCATATCTCATCTCTTTCTTATGCACTCTATAATGATATTATCATTCTTACTCTTTCCATTCCTCTATTCCTCTTTATCACATCGTTACTCTCATAAAACTTTTATAATACCTTTCCTTCATAATTCAATATATACATATATATATTTATAAATTATTTATTAAAACACATCTTTTAACATCATCATAACATTACTATAGCATCACTATAGCATCATCATAAATCACATCTTGACATTTACATACAAGACATATAAACACGATGAACTTGTTCATAGTTGCAGACGGGTAAATGTCTGAACTTACTCATAGCATGCTTATCCTTTCTTTGAGATCCATCGACGTCCTTTGTCGCTTCTGGATTAGGTTCCTACAGACAAACTTTGTCCGTTAATCACATTTTCATTTATAGCTTTTATTTTATTAAAAAGCTTAATTCTGATCTTATAATCCTTAATTATAGCCTTAGGACAGCTTTTTAAACCTTAATGACCCTTTTCGAATTTTTCCCCAACTTTTTGAAAAATTACGATTTTACCCCTAACTTTTGACAAAATTACAATTTTGCCCTTGACATGATTTTTCATAACTTAAACCTCAATTTTTGGCTTTTACAAACTTCATTTACCTATTCCGGGGTCATTGGGGCTCTTTTCCCATAATTTGAGGATCTTTGGGCAAAATGACCATTTTGCCCCTAATGGGTCGTTTAAACCTAACATTTTCATTTTCATACTTAGGCTGGATTTTCTAAACCAAAAATCATTTAATTAACTTTCTAAATCTTATCGGACCTTTTCCGGATCAATTCTTATCATTTTACCAATTTTCACATTCCCGGCCCTCGGGAAGTACTATTCCGACCTAAGAATCGGTTTCATGTTTTTCTTGCGTTCTAGGGTTTCGAAGGGTCGGTTTACTAATTGTAACTTGTCCATTCCTTTTTCCATGCCCTAATTCCTTGAGGGGGCTCGGGTTCCTTTCTCGATCATATTTTTACCCCTCGTTTCCCATATTACCCTTGGTGCCATTTTTAGAAATTTCGGCAGTATTTTCCCTTAATTTTTGAGGTTCCAACGTTTAGGAAACGCCTGAAAACCATCTATCCTAATCTAATTCTATCACGTACTATACCAGAGGCCTAGATTTTACGTAAAACTTGTACCGTTTACGTAAAATCGTTACATCATCACATATTTTTCTTTTTCTCCATTACAGCCATTTTCTTCTTTTTACGTACATTCTTTTCCACATTTTTCATACCAATAATCATAAAATCATATAACAGTCCCAAACAATTAAATTGCGGAACGTAAATGGATCGGGATTTATACCGAATTGCAGTCCGGTCTCGACGGCATAAACCCTAATTCTCCGTTCTTCATATTTGAGGTCCCGTCTTGCAATTCTGACTCCGCGGATGTGTCCGAAACGTCGAAAATAGGCTAACGGGCCAAACTTCCATTTTCGGTCAACGGTCGCCGTTGTCGGTGTTGACCAGCCGTTGACCAGCCGTTGATCGGCGTTGACCGGCGGCGACGGTGGCAAGTGGGTAGTCCATTTTGAAGATCTCGACGAGAGGAATCCATTGGTAGCCTCAATTTCACATTTGGAGGCCCCAATCACCGGAAAATCCCCCCGAAAGTCACGGCCACGGCGGCGATGGTGGAGCTCCGCCGTGCCGGACTTTTTCCCCGAAATTGATTGAGGGCTTTTGCTCCCCTCTTCACGGCGACCATTTCTGTACAGACGGCGTGCTTCAACTCGGCCGGAATCGGCAGTTTCGATGGCGGCTCCACGGCGGCGTTTCGCCGGATTTTTCGAAGCTCGGGCGGCGCGATTCCGCCGGTGTTGAGGCGATCCATCACATGGGTTTTGTAGTACTCTTCACCACGAATCTTTTGGGACCGGTTTCGTGGTAAATGGTGGCCGGATGGCGGAGAAATCTTACCGGGAAGATTTCGGCTCCGGCGACCTTCAGGCGGCGCGTGCGGCTTGCTCCGGCGGCTGCTCTGTCGCGTCGACCCACCATCGGACTCAGCTCGGCGAGAGCTTTCCGATGACACCGGCGGTGTCGAAAACGGACACCGTTTCCGATGGTCGGTTACTGTACATATTCGGCTAGAGAGAGAAAGAGAAGGAGGAGAGAGAGTGTGTGTAGATAAATGAGAAAATTCCACTTTTTTCCCGCTCTTTATATACTTTTTCGCCCAAAATTTCAATATGGGCTATCCTGATTAATTTGGGCGTCCTGAATCCAAATATATCAGTTTTATTTTCATCTAAGGTCATTTCGACCAATTTTCGATACTGCGAATTTTCGGTCAAAAATTACCCTTGTGCTCAATTATCAAATTTGAGCGTGCTGATAGGCTATCCTGACTAATTTCGGTGTGCTGAACCCAGATTTATCACTTTTATGTCAAGATAATATCATCTTGACCTACTTCCTGATACTGTGAGTGGCACACACGTGCACACACATAATATCACTATTACTCATTTTTTTATCCTTTAACATTGTTAGAACATTTTATTTTAGTTCTAAACAATATTAAATCACTTAATTTCACATTTTAACGCTTAAATTCATTGTGTATTTATTTTCCGAAAAATGTGAATTTTCCCGGTTGTTACACTAATGTCATAAATGGTCATTTTTATCAATTTTAATCTCGATTTATTAAGATTAAAACCTTTCATTAAGTTTTGTCAAACTAAAAATTTTTTGGTCATGAATGAAAAAATTGAAATGCTAAAAAGTAAACTTTGAGTTGCTTGGTAAATACATAGGAAGGAAAGAAAAAACAAAGATTTGTACATTTATTATATTATTTTATTTTACTTTCGGTAATCATTTGAGGGATCGAGGATTTTCAATAATTTTTAAAGGATTAAAATTAATGGAGGACTCTACTAAAAATTTTATCCATCTTAATTTCATTTTCATTCTTTTTTCTATCTTACAAACAAGCAACTCTATCATTTTCCTTTCACTTATCCATCATCTCACTTCATTCCTTCCTTTTTTTTTTTTCCATCCTGACCAAACATAACATATTAAGGGTATGTTTGGTTAAAGAGATGAAAGGATAGAAGGATAGGAGTTGAGGGATTGGGGCGTGGAAACCGGACCAAAAAAAAAATCTTGTTTAATTAAATGAAAAGAGGAAATGTTTTGAATTTTAAATTAAAAAACTACTTTTTATGTTGGTTGAAATTTGATCCACGTGGAAGAGGATAAAATATAATTTGTATATCGGCTAATATATGACTGCCGTGAAGAGCTTTCTTTAGGTCCTTTTACGTCAGCTTTTAAGCAACCAAAGTGAAATCACTACCACGTCGCCGACCGACATGAAAAGGGCGACGTAGTTGTAGTGATGGGCGACCAAACCGGCCATAGCCACTAGAGAGGTTAAAAATTATTTCAATAAAAAAATTGAAAGAAGTGGGGTATTTTTATCCATTTGCTAATTTTTTCTAATTATTTGATAAAATGTTAAAAATGACAAAAATATAAACTCTTAACTTATAGTGGGCATAAATATAAGAAGGTGCCAAAACTATCACAATCACGCAAATCTCCCTGGAAATTTAAGAAAAAAAAGGGTCCTTTAAATATTGATCTTTGTTAATACAAATGTTTACGAGATACTGTCCTTTCAATAGTGATTTTTGTCAATACAAATAATTATAAATACTAATAAATTTAATTGTTTCTTATATAAGGCCGAATTTGTAATTTCACACATAAAACTAAATCTTTCATTTCTCATTTCTTCTTCTACTATACAAGAGTATGGACGATCGTGTATATATATATATATATATATATTTTTTTTTCACACTCCTTACTTCATATATATATATCTTGTCCATCATTATAACCCTCCAATAAAATGAAGCCTAGAGCTCATCACTCACTAATGAGGAGGCATTTTTTTTCTTAATTGAGTGGACAGGATTTGGATAGCAACTTTATTAACAGATGAAAATGTGTGCATGATATGGTAATAGGGTCCAAAATACCTCCATGAAATTAATGAGAAGGGTTGACTAAAACTTTTATATTTTGAATTACCTTGATAAAGATAGTTTATAAAGAAAATCTTATTCAAACCGTGCACTGAATGGGGACTCTCATAATTAATAGACCCCACTTTTTAAATATTAACGGAAATTCTATTAATAAAAAAAAGCAAAGAAAAGAAAAAGATCCTACGTTACCAAAAAAAAAAATTTTCAAAAAAAGATATAGCTAGGAATAAGACTTGGTTGGAGGTGATTGTCGAAAACGATTCAGCACTGGCAATTAAATCTCCGGTGGTCCGGGCGGATTCTTGCCCCTGGTCTATCTCTTGCATCAGATAGGACTGCGACCGGCTTAATTAGAAGCTTATTCACTGGTGTGGAACTGCTATGGATTCCCAGATCGATAAACTTTGCTGCCCATAATGTGGCAAAATGGTCAAGATCTGCTAAAGTGTTTGGCATCATTCCGCTTAAAATTATCCCTCAATCTGTTATGACGGATGAGGAAGAGTGAAGGGCCTGTTAGACCTCCTTCTACTCAGATTGTTTCGGTTTTTGCTTACGTTTTAGTTTGTTTTGGAGCATTTTTTTTTTTTGCTGCTTTTTTGGCTTGGTTTGTATGGCCTCTGGACTTGTCTTTGCTTAATAAATCTCCAGTTAGCAAACCAAACAAAAAAAAGTATAAAAGGAGAGTACAACTTACGTATTAGGGAAATTAGAAAAAAAAAAAAAAAGAGAGTAATTTTAGCCAAAAAGAAATATTCAACAAGCAAATATTAGCTCTCACATCAAGCTTAAAAAATTCCACTTCTTAGTCACATGTTACATTACTTTTTGTTTTTTTTGGCCACAAAATTGAAAGTACTGTTACGTCAACATTATCCCCTAGTTGGATATATGTGTGTATATATATATATTTTTTAAATTATTACTTTATCAGTCTCTTTAGGCGCGAACTTTTTTTTTTTCCTTTTATTTGATTTTGCCTTTAAGGTTTTACTTTGTCAGATTTTTAAAAGCATCATTTCGTAGGGTATAAGTCAGATTCTGCCTGTTGATCCGTTCCCATAAGATATATAGGATTTTCGCTTTTTCGCTTTTTGGAACTTTTTTGTCGCTTCCTTCCCTTCCTGACTGTGTTCTGCTTTATTTGCAATTTCTTGCTTATTCTTTTTTTTTTTTTAATGAAATAAGCAGAGTGTTTAGTGTGGGAGAGGATTTCTATTTGTTTGTTATTAAGATATGTTAGAGTCTCTGATACTATTTGTTTACTCTCACCTTTTATATGTATAAGAAATATTTCAAGTTCGACAGTCGAAGAGATTCGACAATTATAATATTTTATTAAATTATCTTATAACTATTATTGGATTCATATGTAGTTTTTTTATTTAAACTTATATAACATGATATATATTAATGTAAAAGAAAAATATAAATAAAAATGTTACATTGAAATTAACTTATTTTAATAATTTATTTAAAAAAGTCACATATGTCATTCTTTAAAATTGTTGGATAAGAGTCAATTTCTACATATATACACCGATATAGCGAATATCAAACCAACAAATGTTCGTCCGTTCACATGATAGGACCACGCGTCAATGTGTTCATCCATATGTTTTTCTTCTTTTTCTTGCTTAGTTTGGGTTGGTGAGGCAAGCTGTCGTATACTAAATCATGCCTTAATTAGGCAATCTTCAGTCTTACCTTTCTACCCTCCACGACGGTTCTATTTTCATCCTTAAGCTCTCATTGTTAATAAAAGGAAGACTGAAGCAAACAGATATATATCAGCACAAAACCCCTTTTGCTAGATACAATGGAAGTAGAGCAAATTCCTCACATGAACTGTGGTCTTGGAGAAACTAGTTACGCCAAAAATTCCTCCCTTCAAGTACGTGTATTCAAAATACGTTAAAAAAATACTATATGTTTTGTTGCTCTCACAAGCATGAACATCCTAAAAATTATCAGGATCTCTTTCGTTCTTCTCCTCTCGTGAATTTTTACTATAGATAAAAAGGATAGTTAGGGAGGAATGGTATCAATTATCCTTTTTTTTTTTTATTTCATTGCAAATTAATAATTTTCGCTGCGTACTTCCATTTTTTATTTATAATTCATTTAAAGCAAAAGAACACAACCCTTACTTCTTCTTTTTTTTTTCTTGTACTTACAGAAAGCTGTGATATCTAAAGTGAAGCCAAGGCTTCAAAAATGCGTCGTAGATGTTTATCGTTCAGTCTTCCCGGAGTGCTTGAGAATAGCAGACTTGGGTTGCTCCTCTGGACCCAACACACTCACTGTTACGACCGAAATTCTCGACACCATCGACGCAACATGCCGGAGCTTGGACAAGAAGCCACCGGCTTTTCAAGTGTTTCTCAATGATCTCCCTGGAAATGATTTCAATACCATCTTCCAGTCACTTCCGAGCTTCTATGAAAGACTGGAGAAAGAAAAGGGAGCCAAATTCGGGCCGTGTTTTGTCTATGGAATGCCTGGGAGTTTCTATGGAAGGCTTTTCCCGGCCAATTTCGTGCACATCATTCACTCTTCTTACAGTTTGCACTGGCTTTCTCAGGTCTCAATCATATATTACTCAACTAGAAGATCTTAGCTAGTTTTTTTATCGCTAGGATGCATTAATCTAGTAGTAAATGACATTTTTAAACAATAATTGTTTTGCTCTTTTTTTTTTCCCCTTTTCTAGCATGTGTCAGAACATCAAAAAGTTAACAAATTAATGGTATCAAAAGAAAATAAATCAATATAATTGGATCACCTTACCCAAAGGTGAACATTGCTATAATTAAGAGGTTGGTCAGAAGTCCCATTACTTCACATGAATTTTCCCAACCAATTCCTTCCACACATCTGTCCTTCTTTGTACGTCTGCATTGGCTATCTCAGGTCTGAACACTCTATGTGACTTATCACTGGTAAGAAATTCTTAAGTCCCGTTTGGAACCTCCATTTCAGTTGGAGTCTTCCAAATGTTTTTTTTTTTTTCTTTTTCTCTAAACGTAAGCCAATTTTATGATTTGCATTTCCAAATCCCTCGTCTTTTGTTTTCAAAAAACTCAAAATCTATAACTTTTTTATTTTAAGTTAAAAAAAGATTTTTTTAATTAAATTACATAAAATGCTAAGATAAACAAAATAATATCCATATTGTTATTTTTCTTTTATTAGATCATTTTCAACCAAATATCCATTTTCAAACTTTCACTCATTTTCAATCAAAACATTTCTAAAACTCCAACTACAGCTGGTGTTTCCACCTTACTCTTTAATATCAAGATTTTTTTTTTAAAGGATCAATACTTTAATCTAGCTTGTAAATGACATATATAAACTGGAGGCTCTTCATCTGAATAGTTCTGCTTTTCCTTTTTTTTTTTTTTTCATCTTCAACATTGAAAAAAAAAATAGTCTAGGCATTTTTTAAAAACAATAATTTTATGTAAAAAAGTACTTTAATCCCGACATGCTTTAGTCACAACATCCACTTTTAGTCACCACCTTATGATTAGTATGTATTTTTTCACAATTTTTTGTTGTGACAAAATTTAACCACGAGCTTTTTCTTCAAGGAAAAAATTTTACTCACACCATGACTAACAATCATGTGGCTAAAAATTTTAGTCATAACGAACATACGGGAGTAAATGCCTATTAGTCTCAAGGACGTCGTGATTCAAATTAATATTTAATCACAAAAAAATAGTGATTTAAAGTTTTTTACTTTAGTGATTCTAACCCTTTGTGGAGTTGCATTGACAAGCTTAGTTGCATGTGTACACCTATGTATACAGGCTCCAAAAGGCTTAGTCAGTAAAACAGGAGAACCACTGAACAAAGGGACTGTTTACCTTTCGGAGAAAAGCCCTCCTATGGTTTTCAATGCATATCTCGACCAATTTGAAGAGGACTTCACATTATTCTTAACATCACGCTCAGAGGAAATAATTCCTGGTGGTAGTATGATACTAACAATCGTCGGAAGAGCTGACCAATACAATCCTAAGAGTATTTTTGAAGTATTGGGAAGGGCATTGAACGACATGGTCTTAGAGGTACAAGAACAACTTTACTTTTTGTTTTCGATCCTCTACTCCCTTACGGTTTCCAAATTGGGACTTAGAAACTGCCAATTTTCATAATTACCGATAGGAGCTGCAGTTATTTAATTGTTGGTTTAACTTTCAATGATCATCTGATTACACATTTAAAAATTCGATACGTGTGACAAAAACTGCTTTATTAATAGAGTATACCATTATAACGTAACTAAACCAGTAGGTCGTACCGATAATTAAAAAAATGACATTACTACTATAGAATTTTTTTTTTTTTTAAATTTTCAGGGTTTAATTGAAGAGAGAAAACTTGACCATTTCAACTTACCACACTACGGACCACATGCTACGGAAGTAAAGAAGGTGATTGAAGAAGAAGGATCTTTCTCTCTGCAGAAGCTGGATACTTTCGAAATCAGTTGGGATGCAGGGTTCAACGAACCATCTAATAAAATGTCTGACATTCCTGCTTGTAAAAATTATTCTGAGCATAAGAGTGCACAATACATTTCCAATTACATGAGAGCGATTGTGGAGCCTATGCTTGTGAAACAGTTTGGTCAAGCAATTATGGATGATCTCTATGGGAAGTACTTGAGAAACAAGGTTACTGAATCCTTGGAGAAGGAAAAATGGCAGTTTGTGAACTTGGTTATGTCCTTGACAAAGAGTAAACTGGCTTAATCATGAAGGAATATTGAAACTTATAGTCATGTTAAACTATATTGGGAAAGTAGTTTTTTTGGGTGAGGTTCAGATGCCAGAGCCGCTTCTACCATTTTGCATGTGTACAATAATTTAAGTGTGGCAACCTATGTAAGATATTACGAATAAATCAATATATGGTACGATAAATATTAGGCCTGCATATAATTTCTTGAAAATTACTTTTAGTTTTCTAATTCCAAAAACTACTTATAAAAATACTTGACTAAAGACTTTTAGCAGAGCTTTTGATTTTAGTTTTAGTTAATAGAATAAGAGAAATAAAAACTGTGACTTTTTAGTATCTATTTAAAAACCAACATATTAAAAAGAATATGAAATTAAAATGATTTAAATTTTTTTTTTTACTAAATAACAAAAGTGAAAAAATGAAAATTTCTAACTTAACTCTAACATAAGTTTTAAAAGACTATTCGTAAGAGTTTTTTGGAAACTATATTATATTTGATTTTGACAGATTGCTCATTTAAAGATTGATGGTTTTTCTAACAAATTATATATAAATATATTTAGGTGTCATTTGGCAAAAAAATTACATTTTAATTTTACTCAAATTCAATACAATTTTACACCAAACACAAATTTTGTAATAGTGCTACGAAAACAATTACTATTCAAAATATTTTTAAAATAATCACATCAACTTTTTAACTCCACTATTTATCTCTATTTTTACCAATCACATCAACTTTTCAACTCTAAAATACTTTTTATTCAAACACACATTTCATTCAAATACAAAACAAATACTTTTCAACTAAATGCAACATTCAAAAAACAAATTTCATTCAAATACAATCAAAATACAATGTATTTACTAAACACTAAACACTTTTAGAAACTACTTTTAAATACATAAAAGTTAAAAGTAGCTCCTCGAAAGACTTGCCTTCCAATAAAAATGCCACAAGATATGACATTAAAATAGCTATTTTAAGTAGATTTTGAAGCTTGAGTCAGAATTTGTATTAGAAATTTAATGAAAAGGAAAAGAAAATAAAAAGGTCTTACAAAGCTATTGAATATCTTTAAAAAATAGAGTTACACTCGATAGGGAAAACATGCATTTTGATGTAGATGAGAAGCGTGGAACATCCATGGCCCAGAAATTTATATGATACATAAAAACAAATAAGTCACTAATTCTGCCTACTCCATCCCATCAAGTTGCCAACCGATGCAACCTACCAATGTAACAAGCACACGCCGCACGCTCACTCTATATCTTCTCTTTCCGATTTTCCTTCCTATACAAGGAATAGGATCCAACGGCAACAAAGTTTAAAAATTTGAAATACCATTTTTCAGTTATTGCGTGTTAAGTTTTTTTTTTTTTTTTCTTCTTTTGAATAAGAAAAACATTATTTAAAATAAAAGAAAAAGATCTTTGCGAACTTAAACAAAATAAAACAAAACGAAATTAGAAAAACAACCAAATCAAACAAAACAGGAAAAATTAATTGAAGACAAATCGTAAGTTGATGGCCTTGGGCCTTTTTTTTTTTTTTTTTTGTTTTCCCTGCCTCTGGCTCCTTTAATTAAATCAATTTTCTTTGAATTTTGTCCCATT
Organism: Antiaris toxicaria; assembly: GCA_035233585.1. Taxonomy (NCBI): domain Eukaryota; kingdom Viridiplantae; phylum Streptophyta; class Magnoliopsida; order Rosales; family Moraceae; genus Antiaris; species Antiaris toxicaria. The sequence goes on along the minus strand of CP141158.1, from coordinate 43,200,584 downwards.
ATCTGTCAATGAAAGCGCTATTCAAAATTGTTTTTCTCATTATCTACCACTAAACTTTAGGGTCGTTCTAAGTTTATGCTTAAATTTTAAAGACTTTTTTATTTACACCCTGAATTTAAATTCATGCAACTTAACCCTCTTTGTTAAATTTTTGTTTAAAACAAACACAAAATAGAGGAGGTTAAGTCCATGCAACCTATCAATTTAACAAGCGCACGCTCACGCTATTCTCTCTTTGTGGTATTCCTTCCTATATAAATAATAGGATCCAATGAAAATAAACTTAAAAACTTGAATAAATTTTTGTTTTTTTTCATTCTCTTTATCTTTTTTCGATTCACTTTAAATTAGAGTAGTATTATTCAACACCATTACAAAAAAAAAAAAAACATATTTTACTAATTTGAAACAAAACCTTTTAAGTTCTAAATCTGAAACTTAAGACCTTGAATCTCCTTCTAATTATTGAGCAATCTCTAACAGGATAAGTGTAGAATATTAAACAACAGAACTATTATTTAGAAAAAAAATGGTGCATTTGGAAAAAAAGATCCAAACCGTACTTTTCCGTTTGAATTTTTATCTTTTTCTAAAAAGTATACAAAAATTATAACTAATATTTAAAAGTCAACTAACTTCAACCTTACTATTCTATTTCAAACCTTTGTTTGAAACACAAGTTAAATAAAATTGCTGGTCTATGTTTGGAACATATGTTTGAAAAGTTGTTTTGCGAAAAAATTTCGATTCAACTTATATTTTTCTTTACTTTTTTGAAATTCGCACTATACTCATTTTTCTTCTCTTTGCTAAATATTTAATCCAAAAATGTTCTCGATTTGAATTGAAATCTTTTCAGAAATTACTTTTTAGACTTATGTTTCAAACATAAAGGTTCGTTTAGATCACGAGTTTGAACTAGAAAATTACGGTTAAATTTGAAATGAATTGAACCGTGGAATGAACCTTGTGTTTGATGCTTATGTTTGAGTGAGAGAATTTCATCTTGAGTTAAAAGTATTTGGATGATAAAAGTTAAGTTTGAACTTACATTAGAAATTGTGCTTTCCTTTACTTTTTCATGTGGTTAATATATATATTTTTTGTATAAGAGAAGATTTTTAAATAGTGTTTTTGAGTCTAAAATACTTTGAAAGTCATGGACTAAAAAGATTGAAACGAACTAGTAAATCTAACACAGGATTAAGTTCAAACTTAATTTTTTGAGTTTGAATCCATGATCCAAACAAGCACTAATTTTCTGAATACTTTTTCCTTTTATTAGTTTTTAATTCATTAACAAGTTTTAACAATTTTATCGTGATTTCAGCCGCCGGGAATGGACTAATGCTGTAGAATATGTAGTAGGAGCTTTGGCTGAGTGAATCATGTTTTAGAAACTCGGTGACACACATTAATTACGGTAACATTGTAATAAAAAGGTAATCAAGTGCCCTCTTAATATTCATTTGCATATATAATCAAGAAGAAGAAAAAAATATGAACCCATAAAATAATGCGTGCATGTATATATTGAAACATAGTATTTCTGGTTGGAAAATGGCTTATTTAAGCCATGTTAAAGGCCTATTTTGAGGCTTGTTTAGAATGGGGCCCAATTAGGGTTTGGGATAGGTCTTAGTGGATTTACGTTCTCCACTGCGGGGAGATCAAAATAGGATATTCACACTCTCAAAATGGTAATCAAGTGAATGAGAAATTGATACTCTAAATATGCTACTTGAAATGGTAGTTTGGAAGGAAAATTGTAAAATCCCACATTATCTAGGAATGAAGCCATGGTAGTGTATATAAATGATTACACTTTAAGGCCTAAGTAAGTATGTATACATAAGAGACTTTCTCACCCATAAGGGGGTGTAAATCATGGAACTGGTAGGTTAGGGGCCAAATGTGTACACCCACAACCTACAGATATGAATGTCGGACTTGAAAGCCTACTCCATGTAGGCTTCATTTTGCAATTTTTTTATTTATTTTTTGGCCCAAGAAAAGGCCAAGACCATCCATATTCTTCTTAAAACCAAATATAGTCGGTTAAAGAGCTTAATAGGAGAAATAATGGTGCTTAATGATGACCACCATGAATATGCATCAACATAATATGCATCAACATAAGAGTTTTTTGCTTGAGAAACCAAAAAGACTTTGGTTTTTGCTTGAGAAATCTGAACCTAGTCTTGAAAATGGCAAAGTACAACTCTAAGAATGAGCCTTATAAAATTTAGGGGTTAATATTTTGGTTTAATGGGTGATTAATCCCATTCATCCATGCTTGTAACATCTCATTCAATAGCCTATATAAAGGCCATTTTTCACATGAACACGAATAACACACGACATAAAAAACACTAGCTTTCTCTTCTTTTGGTTGATTCTTGAGTTTCTTTGCAACCTTGAAGTTGGTTTTCGATGATAGAGGAAAGGTGCTAGTTCCAGTTTGTTGTGACGATTTTGATAATGTTTCATGTTACTATCATTGTTATTGTATCCTGAGAGACGGGTGTCCTACATATCCTGAAGGACTCTCTAGGGAGGACGAATCTATTTTAAAGATATTGTGTTTCACGTGCTTTGACATCATCCTTCTCAATTCGTTATCTTAGTTCAGTTGAAGGTTGAATTCATGTTGTAACGGATTATTATTGTAACAAGTTGATATATTATATTGTAACAATATATTATATTGTTTTAACGAGAGCGTATTTCATATACCTCAACATCATTCTTCTCAATTCGTTATCTTAATTTGGTTTGAAGGTTGAATTCATATTATAACATTTTATTATTGTAACAAGTTGATATATTATATTGTTTTTCTTTGTATTTTCCATATTTTGTCTAACATTTCTTGAGTTAAATATATTTCTTTATATTAAAAAATCTATAAGGCAAAATAATATCGATAAGGAGAAAAAAAAACCATTTTTACCATAAATTTTTCTTGGAAAAAAAACTATTTTTATTGCATGAAAGAAAAATATATTTTCCTCCTTTCCTTTTAGGTTAATTTTCTTTGGAAGTTGAGAGGTCTCCATCAAAGAAAAAGACAAAAAAGAAAAATAAAGAAATTATTTTGAAATTTATTCTAGCTTTATAAAACACCTCCTTCACTTGTTCTTTAACTCTTAGCAATCCCATGCAAATGTATGCCACCATGAAGCTTAAAGAATACAAAAAATTGGACCAACATGTATCGTACAGGGTACTAATTTGTTGCCATAAATTTGAAAGTAATCAACATATCCCCTAGTTGGATATATATGTATATTTTTACTTTTCTTTATTATTGAAATTAGATTTCGTATCTCATCTCTCATCCTACATGTGACAATCCAAAACCACCAACAAATCATGATGTCCTCTCAATAGGTCAAATCGACTGCTTGAGCAATGGATCCCACAAGTCGACTCCATAAACAATAAACAACCTTCCTTTACGAGTTGATGAAGAATATTACGTGATCTTCCTTATTTGATAAATTAACAATCTGATCATCAAAATTGGGAATGGAATCAATAGTATCAACTTGAAGAAGACAACTTGGGAATATTCCTTAGACAATTTGATCAAAAGGACCACGCCTGAGAAGGAAAGTTGACCATTGATTTTATACGGAAGATATATCAATGGTAAGTAAAGCAATAAAGGCTTAATATTGACTTCGAATCAACAAACAAATCGAAGTTATCATAAAGGGAAAGTCAATACATCAAAAAGAAGAAAGTATCTTCATTATCAATAAAAAATTATAATTTTATTTCCAAATTAGCCAAAAAAAAAAAACCTTTTCATCCTTTCTAGATTAGCCATCATTTTTTATTGTAGTGATGAGGAACAACAATAAATAGGCAAATAAAAGCCGCAATACGAGAGCAACACCTCTGTTATTATTTAAATATTTTATAATATTTCACATAAATGACATCTTGTGGCGGCCCGCCCTATTGTAGAGACTCTACAGTGCTATTACAGTCAACTCTGTAGTTAACCGCAATAGTCTGCAGGCCTCTAGGGTTACCGGCAACCATGCTGAACTATAACTTGCTTGTTAATTTTGCAGAATAAAATTTTTTTTTCTTTAACATCATAAACTGTTCGAGAATGTGATAAGGAAATCATGTTAACAAAATAACATACACCTGAATCATGATTCCCCTATCACATAATCTTAACTTGAAAACTTGTTCTTGTAACTACATGATTTAAATATTCAAAATCTGTACAGCGGAAGACTTAAGAGTGACCAAATCTCTCGCCCAATCCTCCCCGGCATGCATCTTCCCTGTTCGTCGTCCACCGTATACTACTGGTGAACAAGTCTCTTACTTGCAACATGTAAACAAACTGATGAGCTATAGGTTCAGTAAGTTCAAACATAAAAACATGAAACTAACATGCTATACTGCTGTACTCATGCATGAAACTGGACTCTGTAAACATGCTTGTGGCTGAAAGGTTAGCCTTAGGACATTATCTGTTATTAAGTTCTGGTTTTGGGCTCCTGATTGGTCGTATTGACATGTTAGCGCAACCAAGAGCGGTACTTTAGTGCTGACCTCCTTAGTCTTAACTGATGCTAAACATGAAAACCTCCCCGTGGGTCGAGAGGCCGATATGCCAATAATTAGTTTATTTACCATCTTGCTGGTGTTCCAACCGGGTAGCACACTGATTGCCCCACAGTCTGAACCTGTTACATGAATTACTAGGGTGTGAGTTTTATTAACATACTAGAGTGCCTTGTGCACCTACCTGTGTTTGTGTTTTAGTATCTGTCTGACCTGTGTACTGAAACATACAACTCTACATGCATGACGTGAACTGATATGAACGGACCTGTGCTGACATGAGACTGATATGAATATCGTGATGTAGACAATCAATGTCTAACAACCACGTCATACAACATACATAACATCGTAATATAACAAGCTTATCCACGTTGCAGTCAGGACAATGCTTGAACTTATAGAAAGTCGGCGAGCGCAAGCCTCTACTGCTCTGGGACTGCTGATTCGGGGTCTCTGGCTTGAACTCCTATAAAAGGAATAATCACTAGTTATTTCCAATACTCATCTTATACTGGAAATATGGCAAAACATAAAATTTTTCATTTCCTGACTCTTTTTCTTTTTTTACTCTCTGGCTTCGAACACGCCCTCCTACACGGGCGTGTCTCTGGCCGTGTACCTCTCTGGACTTACATGCCTGGCCGTGTAATTCGTGGAACATGACCATGTATACTTATACGGGTGAATACACGGCCGTGTTACTGACCGTGTACTCCTCTGGACTCTTACACGGTTGCTTACACGGCCATGTTTCTGGCCGTGTTTTCCTGCTGTCTAACATGGCTGCTATACGCCTTTCCCTTCACCGTGTGCCCCTTGACACGGCCCGATACACGGCCGTGTTCTTGGCCATGTACCTCTCGAGTCTGATTTTTCTTGCAACGCGGTCGTGCATATAGGCATGTTCGGGGCCGTGTACTGAACACGCCCTTATACACGCCCGTGTTCGTATCAGAATCAAGATTCTGGGTCCGAACTGCTCTGCTCTGATTTTCTAAGGCTTTTATGGCCTTTGTTCTACTTCTTACACTTGAAATCGATCTCCATAAGATCATTTCAAGGTAACTACTACATTTCTTCTATCACAAATCCATGATTTCATAAGCAAAAATTCCACATTTTGCTTATTTACACCTCTTGACTTAACTTTTGAAAAATCTGAGTTTTCTTAAAGAAAACTCATTAAACTCGGTTTTCTAAACCATCCACTCATGGATTCGTGTTTGAAAACATCTAGACTCGAATCATGTTTCGATTTTAACTGAAAACCTCAACATGATTCACTCACATTCTCTGTTTCCTACTTAAAACCCTAGATTTTCCCTCAAGAAAAACGTGAGGAACGAGGGTTTACCTTGCTTTGAATCTTGCGAGCTTCTTGCTGCTGATTCGTGGATGAATCTCGAACAATCTGTTACTGGAACAAGAAAAATCTGAACTTTAATGGATTTCCTTTTTCTTCTCTTTCTTTTCTCGGTTTCTCTCTTTCTCTTCCTTTCTTTCTTTCTTTCTCTCTCTTTCTTTCTTTCTTCCTACCGGCTGCTTTGCAGCTTATTAGGTGAATTAATTCACCTCATCCCCTTAGCTCAAAGCCCTCCACGTGTCTCTTCCTCTCTCCTTTTCTTTTAATTTTTTTTTCTTAAAGAAAATGCAAGGGCTTGTTTGGCTACTTCTAGCCATTGATCAATGTGGCTCACTTGTGTGCCATTGATCTCTTAATATGTATTTTTCCACATACATTTATATAAATTTTTTAAAACATCATAATTTGAATTAATGTTTAGTTTTTAACTATTTTCATTAATTCATTGTCAAATTTTGATTAAAACTCAATTAATCAAAATTTTCCTCTGCTCTTTATTCTGTAAAATGTCTCACTATAAATGTACATTTATTTACATATTTTGTACAAAATTTTCTGAGAACGTAGATTTCTCGGTTATCACATTCACCCCTCCTTATAAGATTTTCATCCTCCAAAATTTAGAACAAGTGAGGGTATGAAAGTCTCATCTCATCTTCTCTCTCCCACGTAGCTTCTTCAATGTTGTGATTTCTCCATAATACCTTGACTAGTGGGATGGTCTTATTCCTCAGCACCTTTTCTTTTCTAGCCAGTATCTGAACAGGCTGTTCTTCATACGTCAAATCCTCTTGGACTTAGACTGGTTCATGTTGTAGCACATGAGATGGATCTGACATGTACTTTCTGAGCATGGAGACATGAAACACGTTGTGTACTGCTGACAGCTCAGAAGGTAATGCCAACTTGTAGGCAACCTTCCCAATGTGTTTGATAATCTCATAAGGTCCAATGTACCTTGGACTCAGTTTTTCCTTCTTACCAAAACGCATAATCCCCTTCATGGGTGACACTTTCAGAAAAACGAAGTCCCCTTCCTTGAATTCTAGGGATTTCCGTCTTCTGTCTGCATAACTCTTCTGTCTGCTCTAAGCACTCTTCATTCTTTGCTGGATCTTGGCAACTGCATCGCAAGTTTCCTGCATGAAATCTATTTTATGCAGTTGTTTTTCCTTCAGATCATACCAATGAATGGGTGATCTGCATTTTCTTCCATACAGGGCCTCATAAGGTGCCATCTTGATGGAAGCTTGGTAACTGTTGTTATATGATAATTCCACTAGTGGTAGCTTCTCATTCCAAGCTCCTGGAAAATTCATGACACATGCTCGGAGCATATCCTCTAAAGTTTGGATAGTCTGTTCTGATTGTTCGTCTATCTGAGTATGGAAGGCTGTACTGAACCTCAGTTCTGTGCCCATGGCTCTTTGCACACACTCCCAAAAGTTTGAAGTGAACCGTGCATCTCTGTCAGATACAATGGACTTTGGAACTCCATGTAACCTGACAACATGATCTACATACAGATGAGCCAGCTTCTCCATTGAGTAAGTGATTTTTATTGGTATGAATCTTGCTGTCTTTGTTGATCTGTCTACGATTACCCAAATGGCATCATGTCTTCCTCTTGTTTTGGGTAGTCTTACCACAAAATCCATGGTAATGTTCTCCCATTTCCATTCTGGAATCTCCAGAGGTTCTAACTTTCCTCCAGGATGCTAATGCTCAGCCTTGACTTTCTGACAAGTAAGGCACTTACTCACAAATCTTGTAATGTCTCCTTTCATCCCTTTCCACCAAAACTGTAGCTTCATGTCTTGGTACATCTTGGTGGCTCCAGGATGAACTGAGTATCGCGTCTCATGAGCTTCTGACATGATTCGCCTTCACAGTTCTTCATCTGCTGGCACATGAATTCTCCCCTGATACATGATTAATCCATCTGTGGACATCTCTTCTTGGGAGTCTGTTAGACTTGAATCTTGCTTCTGAGCTTCCTTGATATCATCAAACAATGATGACTTCAACTGCAATGCGGACAATTTTCCTGATATCAGCTCCAGCTCGAGCGAATGGATCTCTTGCTGCAATGGTCTCGATAACCTGTCAATAGGTAACTGCTGTGGAACTGTAGCTTTTCTGCTCAAAGCGTCTACTACTCGGTTGGCTTTTCCTGGGTGATAAAGGATCCTCACAGTCATAATCTTTCATCAACTCCAAACATCTTCTTTGTCTCATATTTAACTCCTTCTGTGTGAATAAGTATTTTAAACTCTGATGATCTGTGTAAATCTGGCACTGTGCTCCATATAGATAGTGTCACCAAATTTTGAGTGCGAACACTACTGCAGCAAGTTCTAAGTCGTGGGTGAGGTAATTCTTCTCGTGTTCTTTCAATTGGCGTGAAGCATAGGCAATTACTTTGCCATCTTACATCAATACTGCTCCTAAACCCACTTTGGAAGCATCACTGTAGATCTCATACTTCTCCCCTTTAGTAGGGAGTGTGAGAATCGGCGTGCTTATCAGCTGTCTCTTCAGCTCTTGGAAGCTTCTTTCACACTCATCTGTCCATATGTACTTCTTTTCCTTGCGTGTGAGGGTGGTGAGAGGTACTGCTGATCTTGCAAATCCCTCCATGAATCTCCTGTAATAGCCAGCTAACCCTAAGAAACTGCGTATCTCTGTTACGCTATTAGGTGTAGGCCATTTGTTGATTACTTCTACCTTGACTGAGTCTACTGCAATTCCCTGCTTGGACACTACATGACCGAGGAAATGTACTCTGTCTAGTCAAAACTCACATTTTGAGAATTTGGCATAGAGTTGATGCTCTCTCAGCTTCTGAAAAACAACTCTTAACTGGGCTTCATGCTCTGCGTGAGTCTTTAAATATACAAGGATGTCATCGATGAACACAATGACAAACTTGACTAGATGCTCCTTGAAGACTCTGTTCATCAGGTTCATGAAAGTGGCTGGCGCGTTCGTTAACCCAAATGGCATTACTAGGAACTCATAATGCCCATAACGGGTTCTGAAAGGTGTCTTGGGAATGTCATCTTCCTTGATTCTCAACTGATGGTATCCTGGTCTCAAATCAATCTTTGAGAACACTGCTGCACCCTTGAGCTGATCGAACAGGTCATCAATCCTAGGTAATGGGTACCTATTCTTGACTGTAACCTTGCTCAATTCTCTGTAATCTATGCACATGCGGAACGTCCCGTCTTTCTTCTTGACAAACAGTACGGGAGCTCCCCATGGGGCATAGCTCGGTCTGATGAATCCCTTATCAAGCAGATCCTTCAGCTGCACTTGTAACTCTTTTAACTCCACTGGTGCCATGCGGTACGGCGCCTTGGAGATCGGTGTTGTTTCAGGTAGGAGCTCTATCTCAAATGAGATTTCCCATTCTGGAGGTATTCCTGGTAGTTCCTCGGGAAAGACCTCGAGAAATTCTCTGACAACAGGAACATCTTCTGGCTATAACTTCTTCTCTTCTACTGTATCTGTCACATAAGCTAAATATCCAGTACAACCACTGGTTATCAGCTTCTTGGCTTTCAATGAACTGATCATCATCTTGCTGTATCTTCTCGAAGAATCGACATACTCGAAACTTTCTTCATCTTTTGGCTTGAACGCTATTCTTCTATTTCTGCAATCTATCGTAGCTTGATATTTTCCTAGGAAATCCATTCCCAAGATTACATCATAGTCTACGATCTTTATCATGATCAATTCTGCATACAGCTCTCTATTTGCCACGATTACTGGTACATGAGGTAACCAGTACTCTGACAACATGATTTCTCCTGATAGGAGAGCAGTTCTAAAAGTTCTTCCCATGTGATCTCTAGGGTATTCTAACTTATCAGCAAATGCATATGATATGAAAGAATGGGTAGCCCCAGAGTCAAATAGAACAGATGCCAAGTGGTTAGCGACAGAAATCTGACCTGCCACCACATTGAACGTCCCTGCCTCTGCCTCTTCTCTGGTATAGGCCATCACCCTAGCATCTGCATGAGGAGCTCTTTCTTACACTACTAGATGCACTTCTGATAGACTTTTATAGCTCAGTCTGAGTGCATGAACTTGTGACTGCTGTGGATGTGAAGAGTTTGCTCCTGATACTGATACTGACTGGCTGTTCATGGGGTAATTCTTAATGAAGTAGCCTTCTCTTCCACACCAAAAACAGGCAGTCGTGCCAGCTTTGCATTGACCCACATGTTTCCTCCCACAATTTGGACAGGTAGGGTTACTTGGAACTGTGGTGGTGTTAGTCCTCCTTGACTGACTTCTGTTCTCCTGACTCTGAGTTCCCTGAAAATTGCCCTTTCTCTTCTGTTGGAACTGAGGGCCTGGATGACTGGACTGTTCTGGTCTTGCACTCTGACTGCCCTTGCTGTATTGTCTGGGTTGAGAGGCCTTAGCCAAGATCTTTTCTTTCTTCCTGGCTTCCCAGACCTTTTCTCTTTCTTCTTTCTGTTGGGCTAGATGATACTCTACCTTCAAAGCACGACTAACACAGTCGGCTACTGAAACTGGCAGAAATGGGCCAACGTCTATCAAAGCAGAGATCTCAGGCCTGAACATGCCTATCATCTTCTGTATCTTCTCCCTCTTCGTAGGTACCACATACGGACATAGGCGGGAGAGCTGCTCAAATCTCCTACAAACCTCACTGACTGACATGTCCCCCTACTGTAATTCTGAGAATTCTTTTTGCTGGGGTCGGAGTGATGCAGGATCATAATATTTCTGGTTGAACTCCTCCAGAAACTCTGCCCATGACATTGTGGTCACGTCCTTCCTCATGGGGACTGTGTCCCACCAAAATCTTGCATCCTTCCTTAGAACATAGGATGCACACATGACTTTCTCTTCATCTGTGAGTCTCATAAACTCCATTATCATCTGTATTGAGGAAAGCCAATCCTCTGCTTCTAGAGGATTTTTTGAACCCTTAAATTCTGGAGGCCTCATCTTCCGAAATCTCTCGTGTAATGGCTCTGGATTCACCCTAACCGGTGGTTCCTAAACCACTTCTGGTGCCGCTGGTGGCACTACCTGTTCTACCTCTGCTGCTGGTTGTGCAGGAGTCCCTACTGATCCCTGCCCCTGTTCTAACTGTTCTAGTCTTTGTCTCAACTCTGCATTTTCTCTCATTTGATTTTCTAGAAGAGCTTGCATCTCTTCTAATCTTTGAGTTAGAGTTGGGTGTCCCCTTCTCCTTCTTTGGCCTTGGCCTTGGTTTTCCATCGTGCTACCTTTTTTTTTTTCCTATAATCACACGATGAACTTATATTAGATCCTGTATAAAAAGGATCCACATCATTTCTTGCATTATCATAACATCATGTACTTACTACAAAGTATAGGTCTCTACAGACCTTTACTTTCATGCATAACTAGCTGCTTATATTAACATAAACTGAACTTACTTGGATCTGTGAACAGGACATGCACGGAGTCAGGCGAGATATGGTCAACCAACTTTTCTGATAATACCAACTGTGCTACAGTAAGTATTCTAAACTAGACCCATTTTAAAACTTGGGCTCTGATACCAACTGTGACTACGTTTGGTATCCTAAACTGAACCCATCGTAAAACTTCGCTCTGATACCAACTGTGGCGGCCCGCCCTGCTGTAGAGGCTCTACAGTGCTATTACAGTCAACTCTGTAGTTAACCGCATTAGTCTGCAGGCCTCTAGGGTCGCCGGCAATCATGCTGAACTGTAACTTCCTTGTTAATTTTGCAGAACAAATTTTTTTTTCTTTAACATCATAAACTATTCGAGAATGTGATAAGGAAATCATGTTAACAAAATAACATGCACCTGAATCATGATTCCCCTATCATATAATCTTAACTTGAAAACTTGTTCTTGTAACTACATGGTTTAAATATTCAAAATCTGTACAGCGGAAGACTTAAGGGTGACCAAATCCCTCGCCCAATCCTCCCCGGCATGCATCTTCCCTGTTCATCGTCCACCGTATACTATTGGTGAACAAGTCTCTTACCTGCAACATGTAAACAAACTGATGAGCTATAGGCTCAGTAAGTTCAAACATAAAAACATGAAACTAACATGCTATACTGCTGTGCTCATGCATGAAACTGGACTCTGTAAACATGCTTGTGGCTGAAAGGTTAGTTTTAGGACATTATCTGTTATTAAGTTCTGGTTTTGGACCCCTGATTGGTCGTACTGACATGTTAGCGCAACCAGGAGTGGTACTTTAATGCTGACCTCCTCAGTCTTAACTGATGCTAAACATGAAAACCTTCCTGTGGGTCAAGAGACCGATATGCCAATAACTGGTTTAATTACCATCTTGCTGGTGTTCCAACTGGGTAGCACACTGATTGCCCCACATTCGGAACCTGTTACATGAATTACTGGGGTATGAGTTTTATTAACATACTAGGGTGCCTTGTGCACCTACCTGTGTTCGTGTTCTGGTATCTGTCTGACCTGTGTACTGAAACATGCAACTCTACATGCATGACATGAACTGATATGAACTGACCTGTGCTGACATGAGACTGATATGAATATCGTGATGTAGACAATCAATGTCTAACAACCACGTCATACAATATACATAACATCGTAATATAACAAGCTTGTCCACGTTGCAGTCAGGACAATGCTTGAACTTACAGAAAGTCGGCGAGCACAAGCCTCTGCTGCTCTAGGACTGCTGATTCGGGGTCTCTGGCTTGAACTCCTATAAAAGGAATAATCATTGGTTATTTCCAATACTCATCTTATACTGGAAATATGGCAAAACATGAAATTTTTCATTTTCAGACTCTTTTTTTACTCTCTAGCTTCAAACACGCCCTCCTACACGGGCGTGTCTCTGGCCGTGTACCTCTCTGGACTTACATGCCTGGCCGTGTAATTCATGGAACATGGCCGTGTATACTTACAAGGGTGAATACACGGCCGTGTACTCCTCTGGACTCTTACACGGTTGCTTACACGGCCGTGTTTCTGGCCGTGTTTTCCTGTTGTCTAACATGGTCTGCTACACGCCTTTCCTTTCACCGTGTGCCCCTTGACACGGCCCGATACACGGCCATGTTCTTGGCCGTGTACCTCTCGGGTCTGATTTTTCTTGCAACACGGTCGTGCATATGGGCATGTTCGGGGCCGTGTACTGAACACGCCCGTGCACACCCCCGTGTTCATACCAAAATCAAGATTCTGTGTCCGAACTGCTCTGCTCTGATTTTCTAAGGCTTTTATGGCCTTTATTCTACTTCTTACACTTGAAATCGATCTCCATAAGATCGTTTCAAGGTATCTACTACATTTCTAATATCACAAATCCATGATTTCATAAGCAAAAATTCCACATTTTGCTTATTTACACCTCTTGACTTAACTTTTGGAAAATCTGAGTTTTCTTAAAGAAAACTCATTAAACTCGGTTTTCTAAACCATCCACTCATGGATTCGTATTTGAAAACATCTAGACTCGAATCATGTTTCGATTTTAACCGAAAACCTCAACATGATTCACTCACATTCTCTGTTTCCCACTTAAAACCCTAGATTTTCCCTCAAGAAAAACGTGAGGAATGAGGGTTTACCTTGCTTTGAATCTTGTGAGCTTCTTGTTGCTGATTCGTGGCTAAATCTCGAACAATCTGCTGCTGGAACAAGAAAAATCCGAACTTTAATGAATTTCCTTTTTCTTCTCTCTCTTTTCTCGGTTTCTCTCTTTCTCTTCCTTTCTTTCTTTCTTTCTCTCTCTTTCTTTCTTTCTTCCTGCCGGCTGCTTTGCAGCTTATTAGGTGAATTAATTCACCTCATCCCCTTAGCTCAAAGCCCTCCACGTGTCTCTCTCTCTCTCCTTTTCTTTTAATTTTTTTTTCTTTATGAAAATGCAAGGGCTTGTTTGGCTACTTCTAGCCATTGATCAATGTGGCTCACTTGTGTGCCATTGATCTCTTAATATGTATTTTTTCACATACATTTATATAAATTTTTTAAAACATCATAATTTGAATTAATGTTTAGTTTTTAACTATTTTCATTAATTCATTGTCAAATTTTGATTAAAACTCAATTAATCAAAATTTTCCTCTGCTCTTTATTCTGTAACATGTCTCACTATAAATGTACATTTATTTACATATTTTGTACAAAATTTTCTGAGAACGTAGATTTCTCGGTTATCACACATCTTACCATAAAAATTTATAATAAATATATATAATATAGCTGATATTTTATATCATATTTACCATATAAGAATTAGGTCACTATAAAATTTAATATTAAAAAAAGGAAAAAAAAAAAAGGGAAACTTGTATGAAAAAAGAAATACATTACAAAACAAAACAATTAAACTGCATTAAAAAATATAATTAAAATTTTTTTATTTATTTTGATTAATTTTATTATATAAAAAATATAATTTTTCATAGGAAAAAACAAAACAAAAAAAACTTAAAGTTTATTTTCCAAATGTATTATACCTTACATAATAATAAATTAACATATTAGGTTTTGAAGTTATTTCAAAATAACGTTAATTTTAAACATTAAAAAAAATTTTAACATCAAACGCCTATTTAAATGCTTTATTCGAGTATTTAGTTTATATATTAAACATCTAAATATTATTTAATTAATAATTTAAACATTTATATTTAAATATTTTTGTTTAAACATTTCTGCATCGAATGTCTATTAAACATGATAATTTGTTATCTTGGAAAACAAGTTTCACTGGCCTCGACATCATCCTTCTCAATTCATTATCTTAATTTGGTTGAAAGTTGAATTCATGTTGTAACATTTTATTATTGTAACAAGTTGATATATTACATTATTCTTTTTTGTATTTTTCATATTTTGTCTAACAATTTTAAAATAGATTAACATACAAAGGAGGACAGATTTGTCGAGGAGTTGTTTTTTTATTTGGTTGGAAATTTTGAATTTTAGTATTAACTTGGAAAATTGTTTGGTTGAAGGAGCGGCTGAGAACATGAACAGGGTTGTTCCTTTCGGAAGCAACATTATGACACATGAGCCATCCCCAGTTGTTCAGACAACGAACTCGGTCCCGACCTCTGGCTCAACCTTAACACGACCTTTTGCCAGTCTCAGTTCAAGTGAACCACAACAAAAGGCTTTAAAAGTTTAGTGGGTTGGACTTTAAGACATGACAACAAAAGATGTTATTTTACTTGACAACATTGAATCTTGCGAGATACTTAAAAAAGGATCCTCCTACTATTAGATATGATGAAGTGGATGCATAAGCATTTCAAGCGGTTAATGTATGGAATCATTCTAACTTCCTATATCGTAACTATGTACTTAACAGCTTATCTGATGAGCTTTACATTATGTATAGCTCAAAGAAAATGACTAAGGAACTATGGGAGTCCTTAGACCAGAAATACAAGTCCGAAGATATAAGTGCTAAGAAGTTCTTAATGAGCCAATTCCTGAATTACAAGATTGTGGACTCAAAGATTGTGGTTAGTTAAGTTCAAAAGATCCAACTTATCATCCATGGGATCTAACTTAAAGACTGTGAATGTTTTTAAGTAGCTACAATAATTGATAAGCTACCCCCCACCTAGAAAAAGTTCAAAAGCTTTCTAATGCACAAGAGAAAAGAGATGACTGTTGAGTAATTGGTTGTCAGACTTCGTATCGAAGAAGACAATAGACAGTCTAAGAAGAAGTTCTTCAACAAAACTGCAAGTTTTGCTAAGGCTAATGTGATGAAGCATGATGGCTCCAAAAAGAAGGGAAATCCAAGATCCAAGTTGGGATCGAAGGGAAGGGATTCTAAGAAGAAATTCCAAGGAAAGTGCTTTAATTACAACAAGGTTAGGAACAAGTCAGCGGATTATAAGCTGCCAAAACATAATAAAGAAAAGGAGGCCAACTTGGCATACGCCATTTCGAAAGAGGTGTCTGAATTCAGCTTATCTGCTATGGTCTCAGAAGTGAACTCAGTCGACTCCAACCCAAAGGAGTGGCGGCTCGATGCTGGGACTACAAGACACATCAGTTGTAACCAGGCTAAGTTTGCTGATCTAGTTCCATTAGAAAGAAACTAAAGAGAAGTTATTTATAGGTAACTTTGTAACTTCTAAGATCAAGGGTTAAGGAATGGTATTTTAGAAGATGACCTCAGGCAAGGAAGTAAAGCTTTACAATGTGTTGTATGTGCCTAATATCTAGAAGAATCTCATCTCCGGGACAATGCTGAGCATGCACAGCTTCAATATGGTGTTTGAGGTTGATAAAATTGTTTTGTCTAAGCAAGCAATGTATGTGAGGAGGGGTTATGTAAAATATGGCATGTGAAAAATGAATGCCATAGCTATAAAACCCAATAAAGCAAATAAAAAGAGATAGTGTTCCACTCATATACTTAAGTATTTTAACTTATGATATGGTAGACTAGGATATGTTAATTATGATATATTGCATAGATTAATTAACTTTGATCATATACCCGTATTTCATATTAATTCAAAACATAAGTATGAAACTTGTATAGAGGAAAAACTAATAAGGTCAGCATTCCAAACGATTGAAAGGAATACTGAACCACTTGATCTAACATATAGTGATGTTTGTACCTTAAAGTTTGTTCAAACCTAGAAGTGGTAATCACTTTCATTGATGATAGCACAAAGTATTGCTATGCATATTTGCTAAAAAGCAAAGATGAAGCTGTATAGAAATTTACTCTCTATAAGCAAGAAGTTGAAAATCAACTTAATAAAAGGATTAAGATGGTTAGAAGTGACCAAAATGACGAATATATTGAACCACTTAGTGCACCTTATGCATAACATGGAATTATTCACGAAGTCATACCGCCATACTCTCCTCGATTGAATGGCATTGCTGAACGTAAATGTAATAGACCGAAAATTTCCTACAATGCTACCTATGATTAAGCTAGGGGTTTTCTAGGAATTTCTGTGAATAAAAATGTATGAGAACACTATGTTTGTAGATAGACAAATAATAGTATTAATAGAAATAAATAAATGTTTTGGAGGAATTGAAATCTTCAAAAATGATCAAAGAATAAAGTTCATGACTGAGAAAGTGATCTCGGACTAAAACGCTTAAAATGGAGTGGTTTCGTATCTCAAAAAGATAGATATAAGAAAATAGCAAGTCAAGGTAAAGATAAGTCAAGATAAATGTTTTAGAGTTTTTTTAAGAGTTTCGAGATTGAATTAGATCGAACCGATTGCACGGATGGCTAGATAAGTCATCCGGTGTGCTTTTCTAGAAATTTTGTTATTTTTAGAAAAGCGAAGATGCTATTTAGAACCCAAAAAACCCAAGAGATTACCTAAGGTAAACCAAGAATGGGGAAAAAGATGAAAATTTACAGTTTTGATTTTTAGTCAAACGATAGTAGAATAAGGCAAATTGATCGCACAGGAGGCGCCAGAAACCCACCTACGCGATTTCGGGAAAGTTCCGTTCAGTTTGACTTTTGGTCAAACTTTGACCCCGGATTAATATAATGAGGACAAAATAGATGATGTCATAATTGATTTATTTCTTTTAAAGAAATGTGATAGTTGGATCCAATGGTTATGGTTTAAAGTGATTTTGATCCTATGGCTAAGATTTTACCAAAAAGATGAGAATTTTGTTTAAGAAAAATTTGAGAATTTGGGAATTATTCCCCACATTGGAACCGGATGAGGATGACATATATGGTATGGAGAAGTGTTAGGTAGATCCAATGAATGAGAATTAAAGAAGTCTTGATCCTAAGGCCAAAAGCTTGCCAAAATTGCAAGCAAAATTTTAAGAAAAAAATTGGGAAATTTCCCAATATGAGAACCGGATATGGAAGGATAGAAATGAGATTAATTAAGAATGGCTTGGAGCCATTTGATTGGTCCGAAAATGCAAAGATTTTAGTAAAGAAAAAATCAAGAAAAAAAGGATGCTAGGTGGCTTAGTTGATTGAAACATTTAGGCTGATTTTTTGCCATTCACACACGATACTAAAGCTCTAAAAACAGCAGAAAAATTGGCCTCCCAAGCAACCATGTAGTCATGGCTTTCCTCCCCACCAAGCTAGGAATTTTTTAAGTTTTTGGCACCAAACTTAGAGCAAATCTTTTCCCAAGCTCAAGTGGACACTAGTTGTGAGGTAAGGCTTAAGTTTTCAAGTTTTCTTTGAAAATTTTGAAGCAAAAAATAGTGGCTGTAGGTGTAAGTTTTTGAGATGAAAAGTAAGTTTTTGTTATGTTGGTTTGGTTTTAAATGAACCATATTGCTATGAAATGAAAGAAAGGAAAGGTTTAGGAACTTGAAAACAAAGTTTGATGGTGATTTTAGAAAGAAAAATCTTGTGAAAATATGTGAATTTTTGTGAAGTTTCTAAGTTGAGATAATGAATGAATTATGTTTTAAGAGTTAAGTTTATATATGAAGTGATTAGAAAAGAATTAGAAAGCGTGAACTTTAAGTTTTATGCTTGAATTACAAGGGAAAGACAGAATTTGCCAATAGAGACAATTAGAAATTTCTCATGAAAATTTTACGTAAAAAGTTTGTACTTGTTACGTAAAATTAGGCCTTTAGTATAGTACCTGACAGGTTAGAGAGGTTAGATGGTTTCGAGGCATTTTCTAAATGCCAGAAACCCAAAAATTAAGAGGAAATGCTGCTAAAAATTTTAAAGCAGCATTAAGAGTATTTTGGGAAATGAAAGGAAAAATAGGGTCGAAAGTTGAAAACCCGAACCCTCGATGACCTAGGTTGGAGATAAAGATGACGGACATTTCAAAGATTAGTGAAATGTCCATTTGGAGCTTCTAAATATGAGAAAAAGAGGACTAATGACAAAGTGTCAAAATAGTGTCCCCGAAAGATAATAAAGAGTAAACCGAGAAATAAAATTGTAAAGATTTAGTAAAGTCTAAGAAAAAAGTTTTCATGTTATGATTTTTGGGTTAAAAAGACCATAACTAAGATTTTTAAGGCTAAAATTTCAGTTTTGTACAGTACACGGGCATGTACTTTGATACAAGGGCGTGTAGTAAAGAAAAAAATGTGAACATGCCCAGGTTACACAGCCATGTTGTGAGAAAAGAAATCACAGAGAGGTACCGGCCAGAGACACGGCCGTGTATGAGGCCGTGTACATGCAATGTACAGGCTACATAGGTAGGTTACATGGCCATGTAGCAGGAATAGAAATCATAGAAGGTTACACAGCTAGAGACACGACCGTGTATAAGACCGTGTACATGCAATGTACAGGCTACACGGGTAGGTTACACAGCTATGTTGTGAGGAAATAAATCACAAAGAGGTATACGATCAGAGACACGACTGTGTACCAGGCCGTGTATATGTAATGTATAGTTCACATGGCCATGTAAGGAAGAACTTCAGTAGACAGAGAGGTACACGGTCATGGACACGGCCGTGTACCAGACCGTGTATAAAAAAAATTTAAAAAAAAAAGAAAAGAAAAGAAGAAAGAGAAAGAGGTTCTCGAAAGGTCTGAATAGGACCGTTAAAATTTTAGATGCTATCATAAGACTTTAATGAAGATTTTAAAACCCAAAATTCAGATTTTTGTAAAAACAAAAGCAGTTTAATAAAAATGTAATTAACCGATGACAATCTTGTCTATAGGAAACCCGATCCAGATGCGACAAATGAACGTCTATGGATCCAGAAGTGAAGAAGGAGATACGAGTAATGTATTTGTAAGTATAAGCATTTTCTTATCTACCCACAAACTAACTGGTTGTACTAACTGTACTGACTAAATCATATACAAAAAAGATTTGGGTCTAGATGAAAAGTTTAGGAAAAAAAAAAAAGAATGATCGAGAATACGAATAAGCAAGATAATAAGACTGAAAAGTTAAATGTTAGCGTATCGACCTCTACGAGGTGAGGTTTTCAGGTTTATAGCCTCCACGCAGATATGGTGCTACCCAAAAAGGCGGTGGTTGGCTGGACCCTACCCAAAAGCCGGTAGCTACAATCCATCCATAAAACATGGTGGATTAAGATGACCGTGGGTAGAATGGTGGGTCGCTCCCCCGTTCCCTCATTAGTCTGCACACATTAGGTACATCCAATCATAGGCCCACAAGAGAAAGTGAAAGAAAAGACAAGTAAAGATCAGTGAAAGAAAAGAAAAGAAAAGAAAAGAAAGCAAAGAAAAGTTAAGAAAAGCTAAGAAAAGAAAAGCACAGAAAAGAAAAGAACAGAAGAATAAGAAAGAAAGTAAGAACAATGAGAACGAAGAAAAAAAGTAAGTAAACATAATATGACTAACCTTTATTGTGATAAGTTATATAAAGTTTTATTTGTATGACATGTTTATATAATGTTTTATATGTATGTTTGTACCTACTGAGATCTAGCTCACTAGTCTGTTCGTGATGTAGGTAACAAGAGTAAGATGCCTACATTATGAGAAAAGGAACAGATGGGCTGGCAGACAGATTCCTGGAGTGTCATGGTGTGAGTTATGGTTTTACTGTGATTTTCCACTGCAATAAAAAGAAAATGTATATGTAATGTAAAGAAAAGAGATAAGGTTTAATGTAAGTTAAGTTTATGAAGTATCTCAATATGCTTTTTGAAAACTCATATGTTTAAATCAAGTTTAAGAAAAAAAAAATATTTTATTTTTATCAGTAATTTTTCATACACCATTTTCGCAAATAAGTTTAAATGCCAAATATAAGATGGCAAAGTTCAATAGTATAAGAAATGAGTATGTTAAAGAAAGTACTTCTTAAAGTACTTTAAAAGGATGAGATTAAGTGAAAAGTTTAAAGAAAGTAAGAAAAGTATAAGAAGTAAAGTAAATACGTAAAGTCAAGAAGAGTATAGTTAAGAAGAGCAAAGTTTTAAGTGGATGGCTCGAGCGAGTCGGGTCGCCTATAAGAGATAGTATCAGAGAGTAAGTTTAAAAGTAAGTTTAAAGAAAGTAAGCTAAAGTACCAGCTATCACAATAAAAATTGTACTTTAAAAGATATGATGAATGCAATATTAATAAGTTCTAGGTTGCCACAGAACATGTGGAGTAAGCTATTTTATTGGCTAATTACCTTTTAAATAAGGTTTCGTGAAAGAAAGTCGATAAGACCCCTTATGAATTAGGGAAAGGAAGGAAACCTTCCTACAAACACTTGAAAGTGTGGGAGTGTTTGGCCAAGGTAATGGCACCAATGCTAAAAAAGATGAAGATAGGTTCAAAAACGGTTAATTGCATCTTCATTGGATATGCTCAAAATATTAGTGCATATCAGTTCCTTGTGTATGAGTTTAAAAACCCTGACATATATAAGAACACGATATTGGAGTCTAGGAATGCATCATTCTTTGAACATATATTTCTATGTAAGACTAAGGAAGTTGAGCTAAGTTCATCAAAATGAACTTTTAAAACTATTGAAGAAGGTAATAGTCAAAACTTTAAAAATGATTAAATCATGGAACAAAGGAAGAGCCTAGATGAAGTAAAAAGGCAAGGATAGAAAAGTCTTTTGAACCAGATTTTCTAACCTACATGCTAGAGGCTGAACCTCTAACGTATAAAGAAGCTTTAAGCTCAACTGATGGTCCTTTATGGAAATAGGCCATAAGAAGTAAGATAGATTCCATCTTGTAAAATCATACTTCAAAACTAGTAGACCTTCCACCGGAAATAAACTACTTGATTCTGAGTGGATTTTCAAATAGAAAATAAAGCAGATGGAACAATTGACAAGTATAAGGTCAAATTTGTGAGAAAATGTTATAGATAACAAGAAGGCCTTGATTACTTTGACACATATTCTCTCATGATGAGAATAACAACTAAAAGGATAATATTAGCAATTGCCACATTGCAAAATCCTAAAGTTCATCAAATAGATGTAAAGATAGCTTTTCTTAATGGAGATCTGAAGGAAGAAATCTACACGAAACAACAAAGAAAAAAAAAAGTCTACAAATTAATAAAGTCTTTATATGGACTGAAACAAGCATCGAAATAATGGCATAAAAAGTTTGATGATGTCATGATATCAAATGATTTAAAACTAATAAGCGTAACAAATATGTTTATGTTATAC
Source organism: Antiaris toxicaria (assembly GCA_035233585.1). Taxonomy (NCBI): domain Eukaryota; kingdom Viridiplantae; phylum Streptophyta; class Magnoliopsida; order Rosales; family Moraceae; genus Antiaris; species Antiaris toxicaria. Next base: position 43,178,488 of record CP141158.1, on the reverse strand, counting down.
AATCAAAGACGGTTATGTCATTCTCTGTCTGTGTTTAGACGACATAATAATTGTGGGTAATAATGATTAAATGGTCAAATCTACCAAACACATGTTGAACTCAAGGTTTGATATGATAGGTATGGGACCAGTTAATGTAATTTTAAGAATCAAAATCGTAAGATTGCCTAATAGTGACTCAGTCACACTATGTAGACAAGATACTTTACAAGTTTAACAAAGATGATTCTAATATAGCTAGAACTCATATTGATGTGACTTAGCATTTGTTCATAAATAGAGAAGAAAGCATATCTCAGGTGGAGTATGCTAGAGTGATTTACAGTCTGATGTATTAATGAGTTGCACAAGACCAGACATTGCCTTCATGGTGAGTAGATTAAGCATATTCATGAATAATCTAGCAATGACCACTAGAAAGTAGTTATGAGAGTAATGAGGTACTTAAGATATACTTATAATTATGGACCACATTACACAAGAAAAACTACTGTATTAGAAGGATACTCTAATGCAAGTTAGATATCCAATACACAAGATTCTAAGGCTACCTGTGGATATGTATTCACCTTGGGTGGTGTAGTTGTTTTGTGGAAATCCTCTAAGCAAACAGTAATATCCAGATCCATGATGGAAGCTGAATTTGTCACTTTGGATAAATGTGGCAAAGAAGCTGAATGGTTTCAACATTTCTTAGAGGACATTTTGAATTAGCCTAATCATGTACCTGTAATATACGTACATAGTGATCGCCAATCAGCCATTAGTAGAGCATATTTTTTGGCCCAAGAAAAGTCCAATACCGTCCATATTCTTCTCAAAACTGAATTTGGCTTAGTTAAAGAGTTTAATGAAAGAAACAATGGTGTTTAATGGTGACGACCATAAATATGGATCAATATGAGAGTTTTTTTTTTCTCTTAAGAAGCCAAAAAGACTTTTGTTTTCACCTGAGAATTCCAAACATAGTCTTGGAAATGGCCTATACAACTCTAAGAATGAGCCTCATAAACTTTGGGGGTTAATATTTTGGTTTAATGGGTGATTAATCCCATTCATCTATGCTTGTAACATTCTATTTGATAGCCTATATAAGGGTCATTCTCCACGTGAACATGAACACAACACAACACACAAAACACTAGCTTTCTCTTCTTTTGGTTGGTTTTCAAGTTTCTTTACAGCCTTGAAATCAGTTTTTAGTGATAGAAGAAAAGTGCTAGTTTGAGTTCGCTTTGACGGTTTTGATAATGCTTCGTGCTACCATCATTGTCGTATCCTAAGAGACGAATGTCCTACATATCCTCAAGCACTCACCAAAGGAGACGAATCTATTTCAAAGAGAGTGTGTTTCACATGTCTTGACATCAACCTTCTTAATTCGTTATCTTAGTTCGGTTGAAAGTTGAATTTGTATTGTAAAATTTTATTATTATAACAAGTTGATATATTATATTATTCTTCTTTATATTTTTCCATATTATGACTAACATTTCTTGAGTTAAATATATTACTTTACATTAAAAAATCTCTAAGGCAAAATAATAATATCTATCGATAAATAGAAAAAAAAATACCACTTGTACCATAAATTTTTCTTTGAAAAGAAAAACTATTTTTATTGCAGGAAAGAAAATTATATCTTCCTCCTTACTTTTTAGGTTAATTTTCTTTGGAAGTTGAGAGGTTTCCATCAAAGAAAAAGACAAAATAAGAAAAGTAAAGAAATTATTTCTAAATTTATTCTTACTTTAAAAAACACCTCCTCCATTTGTTCTTTAACTCTCAGCAATCCTTTGCAAATATACGCCACCACGAAGCTTAAAGAGTATGACAATTGGACCAACGTGTATAGTGTAGGGTACTAATTTGTTGTCACAAATTTGAAAGTAATCAACATATCTCCTAGTTGGATATATGTATTTTTTTTAGTTTTCTTTATTATTGAAATCATATTTCATATCTCATTTTTCACCCTACATGTGACAATCCAAAACCTACCAATGAATCATGATGTCACCTCGATAGGTCAGATCAACTAGTCGAGCAATTGATCCCATGACTCAACTCCACAAACAATAAATGACCTTCCTTTATGGCTTAACAAAAAATATTACGAGATCTCCCTTATTTGATAAATTAACAATCTAATCATCAAGATTGGAAAAGGAATCAACGGCATCAACTCAAAGAATACAACTTGGGAATATTCCTCAGACAATTCAATCAAAATGACCACGCCTGAGAAGGAAAGTTGGCCATCAATTTTATATGGAAGATATGTCAATGGTAAATTAAGCAATAAAGGTTTAATATTGACTCTGAATTAACAAACAAATCAAGGGTATCATAAAGGGAAAGTCAATACATTAAAAAGAAGAAAGTATCTCCATTATCAATAAAAAAATAATTATAATTTTTTTCCAACTTAGCCAAAAAAAATATTACCTTTTCATCCTTTCTAGATTAACCACCATTTTCTATTGCAGTGACGAGGAACAACAATAAAAAGGCAAACAAAAGCTGCAATTCGAGACTAAAACCTCTATTATTATGTAAATATTTTATAATATTTCACAAAGATGACATCTTTTCGTAAAAATTTTTAATAGATATGTATAATATAACTGATATTTTATATTGTATTTACCATATAAGAATTAGGCCACTAGAAAATATTTTACTAAAAAAAAGAAGAAAAAAAGGAGAAACGTGTATGGAAAAAAAAATACAAGACAAAACAATAAAACTACAAAAAAATAATTAAATTTTTTTAATTTATTTTGATTAATTTTATTATATAAAAACAGAATTGTTCATAGGAAAAAACGAAAAAAAAAAAGAGTTTTTTTTTTCCAACTATATTATACCTTATATAATAAATTATATTAGGTTTAGAAATTATTCTAAAATATTGTTAATTAAAAACATAAAAAAAAAATTTAACATCTTTCCAAATGCCTATGCAAATGTTTTATTCGAGTATTTGGTTTATATATTAAACATTTAAACATTATTTAATTAATAATTTAAACATTTAAACATTATTTAATTAATAATTTAAACATTTATATTTAAATATTTCTATTTAACCATTTATGCATCGAATGTCTACTAAACATGATCATTTTTTTTTAATTTCTCTCATAACCACTCTCTTTCTTCATTTATCATAAGTAATAACCTTTTTCCACTAAATAACTGTGCCTTTTTAGCCTCCCCAAAAAAAAAAAAAAAAGAAGAAGAAAAATTGCCAAAGTCAAAGCTGATTTGTTTCCCAAGTATTAAAAAATCTGCAAAACCATCAAGTACCAAATAAAATTCAAAAGTTATTAAGCTTTTGACAGAAAATTTGGGTTTTTTGTAGTTTAAGGAAAAACACCCATGAGTAACGGTGAAAGAAAAAGCTCATATATTTATGAAGGAATTCTAATTTTTATCCATTGGATAAGAAAAATACAATTTTTATCTAGACATAAAATATATATTATATTTAAATATTAATCATATCATAGTTTACATTGAATACATTACTATCTATCATTTCTCTTTTTCTAAAAAAGGAAGAAAAAATAATTATAAGGTTTTCAAACAAAAAAGAAGTAGAGAAGGAAAAAAATGGAGAAAAAACAGGGGAAGATATAAAAAAAAAAAAAACAAAGCTTTCTAATAAAAAAGGAAAAAAAGAAAGAAAAACATGGAATAAAAAAACGAATCAGCCATAAAAGGTACCATATATCATAACATTTTATTGTATACTACAACAACACTGTGCACATATGCTTTGTTTGAATATTTTATGTGATAACCGAGAAATCTATGTTCTCGGAATTATTTGTACAAATATGTAAATAAATGTACAATTATAGTGAGACATGTTACAGAATACAGAGCAGAGGAAAATTTTGATTAATTGAGTTTTAATCAAAATTTGACAATGAATTAATGAAAATAGTTAAAATCTAAGCATTAATTCAAATTTATGATGTTTTAAAGTTAATAGAAAAGTATGTGGAAAATACATACTAGGAGATCAATGGCACACAAGTGAGCCACATGGAACAATGGCTAGAAGTAGCCAAACAAGGCCTAACCTTTTAAAAAAAAAAAAAAGAAAGAAAATGAAAGTAAGGGAGAGAGTGTGAGGCATGTGAGCATAAGAGGGGAGGGAATTAATCCCTTAGCTGCAGATGCAGTCGGTAGAAAGAGAAAGAAAGAAAGAAAGAAAGAGAAAAAGAAAGAAAGAAAGGGAAAGAGAGAAAGTGGCCGAGAAAGAGAGAGAAAAGAAAGAGAAATCCATTCAAGTTCGGATTTCTAGTTCAAGCAGCAGATCAATCGAGATTCGGTCACGAATTAGCAGCAAGAAAAGCTCAAGATTAAAGCAAGGTAAACCCTAGTTTCTCACATTTTCTTAGGGGGAAATTTGGGGTTTTGAGAGGAAAAAGGGAATGTGAGTGAATCATGTTGAGGTTTTCGGTTAAAATCGAAACATGATTCAAGTCTAGATGTTTTCAAACACGAATCCATGAACAGATGGTTTAGAAAACCAAGTTTAGTGAATGTTCTTCACGAAAATGCAGATTTTTCAAAAGTTAAGTCAAGAGATGTTCATAAGCAAAATGTGGAATTTTGCTTATGAAATCATGGATTTGTGATAGTAGGAATGTAGTAGATACCTTGAAACGGTCTTATGAAGATCGATTTCAAGTGTAGGAAGTAGAACAAAGGCCATAAAAGCCTTAGAAAATCATAGCAGAGCAGTTCGAACCCAGAATCTTGATTCTGGTATGAACACGGGCGTGTACAAGGGCGTGTTCAGAACACGGCCCTGAACATGCCCATACGCACGACCGTGTTGCAAGAAAAAAATCAGACCCGAGAGGTACATGGCCAAGAACACGGCCGTGTATCGGACCGTGTCAAGGGGCACATGGTCAAGAGGGAGACATGTAGCAGGCCATGTTAGGCAGTAAGAGAACACGGCCAGAAACACGGCCGTGTAAGTAACCGTGTAAGAGTACAGAGGAGTACATGGCCGTGTATCCACCCGTGTAAGCATACACAACTATGTTCCACGAATTACACGGCCAGGCTTAAAAGTCCAGAAAGGTACGCGAGCAGAGACACGCCTGTGTAGGAGGGTGTGTTCGAATCTAGAGAGTAAAAAAAAAAAAAAAGTCTGGAAAGGAAAATTTTCATGTTTTGCCATATTTCCAGTATAAGAAAAATATGGTAAATAATCAGTGATTTTTCCTTTTATAGGAGTTCGAGCTAGAGACCTCGATACAGCAGTCCCAGAGCCGCAAAGGCTCACACTAGAGGATTATCTGTAAGTTCAAGCATTGTCCTGACTGCAACGTGGACAAGCTTGTTAGTTATGATGTTATGTATGTTGTATGACGTGTATGTCAGACATTGATTGTCTGCATCACGATGTTTATGTCAGTACATGTCAGTTTCATGTCATGCATATAGAGTTGTATGTTTCAGTACACAGACCAGACAGTACCAGATCAAGAAAATAGGTAGGTGCACAAGGCACCCTAGTATGTTAATTAATTCACACCCCAGTAATTTGATTAACAGGTTCCGACTGTGGGGACAAGCAGTATACTACCCAGTTGGAACACCAGCAAGATGGTAAATAAACCAGATATTGGCATATCGGCCTCTCGACCCACGGGGAAGTTTGCATGTTTAGCATCAGTTAAGGCTGAGGAGGTCAGCACTAAAGTACCGCTCTCGGTTGCGCTAACATGTCGGTACGACCAATCAGGAGCCCAAAACCAGAACTTAATAACAGATTAATATCCTAAGACTACACTTCTCAGCCAGAAGCATGTTCATAGAGTCCAGTTTCATGCATGAGCACAGCAGTATAGCATGTTAGTTTCATGTTTTTATGTTTGAACTTACTGAGCCCATAGCTCATTAGTTTGTTCACATGTTGCAGGTAAGAGACCTGTTCACCAGTAGTATATGGTGGACGACGAACAGGGAAGTTGCATGCCGGGCAGGATTGGGCGAGCGATGTTGGTCACCATTTAATCTTCCACTGTATAGATTTGAATGTAATTTCAAAGAGACAAGTTTTCAAGTCAAGAGTATGTGATAGGGGAATCATGATCAGGTGCATGTTATTTTGTTAACATGATTTCCTTATCATATTCTCAAACAGTTTATGAATTTAAAGAAAAAAAAATTTGTTTCGCAAAATTAACAAGTAGTTTACAGTTCAGCATGATTGCCGGCGACCCTAGAGGCCTGCAGACTATTGCGGTTAACTATAGAGTTGACTGTAATGGCACTGTAGAGCCTCTACAGCAGGGCGGGCCGCCACAGGTGGTATCAGAGCGAGTTTTTACGACGAGTCTAGTTTAGGATACCAACCGTAGTCACAGTTGGTATCAGAACCCAAGTTTTAAAATGGGTTTAATTTAGAATACTTATTGTAGTCACAGTGGGTTTTATCAGAAAAGTTGGTTGACCATATCTCGCCTGACTCCGTGCTTGTCCTGTTCGCCGATCTAAGTAAGTTCAGTTATGTTAATATAAGCAGCTAGTTATGCATGAAAGTAAAGGTCTGTAGAGACCTATACTTTGTAGTAAGTATGTGATGTTATAATATGATAATGCAAGAAACCATGTGGATCCTTTTTATACAGGATCTAACACAAGTTCATCGTGTAATTATAGGATAAAACTAGCACGATGGAAAATCAGGGCTAAGGCCAAGGCCAAAGAAGGAGAAGGGGACGCCCATCTCTAACTCAACGACTAGAAGAGATGCAAGCTCTTCTAGAAAATCAAATGAAAGAAAACGCAGAGTTGAGACAGAGGTTAGAACAGTTAGAACAAGGGCAGGGATTAGTAGGGACTCCTGCACAACCAGCAGCAGAAGCAGAACGAGTAGTGCCACCAGCGGCACCAGAAGTGGTTCAGGAACCACCGGTTAGGGTGAATTCAGAGCCGTTATATAAGAGATTTCGGAAGATGAGACCTCCAGAATTTGAGGGATCAACAAATCCTCTAGAGGCAGAAGATTGGCTTTCTTCCATACAGATGATTATGGAGTTCATGAGACTCACAGATGAAGAGAAAGTCATGTACGCATCCTTTGTTCTAAGGAAGGATGCAAGATTTTGGTGGGACACAGTCCGCATGAGGAGGGACGTGACCACAATGTCCTGGGCGGAGTTCTTGGAGGAGTTCAACCAGAAATATTATGATCCTACATCACTCCGACCCCAGCAGAAAGAATTTGCAGAGTTACAGCAGGGGGACATGTCAGTCAGTGAAGTTTGCAGGAAATTTGATCAGCTCTCCCGCTTATGTTTGTATATGGTGCCTACGGAGAGGGAGAAGATACAGAAGATGATAGGCATGTTCAGGCCTGAGATCTCTACTTTGATTGACGTTGGCCCATTTCCGTCAGTTTCAGTAGCCGACTGTGTTAGTCATGCTTTGAGGGTAGAGTACCACCTAGCCCAACAGAAAGAAGCGAGAGAAAAGGTCTGGGAAGCCAGGAAGCAAGAAAAGATCTTGGCTAAGGCCTCTCAACCTGGACAGCACAGTAAGGGCAGTCAGGGTACAAGACCAGAGCAGTCTAGTCATCCAGGCCCTCAGTCCCAACAGAAAAGAAAGTGGAATTTCCAGGGAACTCAGAGTCAGGACAACAGACGTCAGTCAAGGAGGACTCACGCCACTACAGTTCCAGGTAACCCCACCTGTTCAAACTGTGGTAGGAAACATGTGGGTCAATGCAAAGCTGGCACAACTGCCTGTTTCAGTGTGGAAGAGAAGGCCACTTCATCAAGAATTGCTCCATGAACCACCAGTCAGTATCAGCATCAGGAGCAAACTCTTCACGTCCACAGCAGTCCCAAGTACATGCACTCAGGTTGAGTTATGAAAGCCCAACAGAAGTGCCTCCAGCAGTGCAAGAAAGAGTTCCATAGGCAGATGCTAGGGTGATGGCCTACACCAGAGAGGAGGCAGAGGCAGGGACGTCCAACGTGGTGACAGGTCAGATTTCTATCGCTAACCACTTGGCATCTGTTCTATTTAACTCTGGGGCCACCCATTCCTTCATATCATGTGCACTTGCTGATAAGTTAGAATACCCTAGAGATCACATGAGAAGGACTTTTAGAACTGCTCTCGCATCAGGAGAAATCATGTTGTCAGAGTACTGGTTACCTCATGTACCAGTAATCATGGCAAATAGAGAGCTGTATGCAGAGTTGATCATGATGAAGATCGTAGACTATGATGTAATCTTGGGAATGGATTTCCTAGGAAAATATCAAGCTACGATAGATTGCAGAAATAGAAGAATAGTATTCAAGCCAGAAGATAAAGAAAGTTTTGAGTATGTCGATTCTTCAAGAAGATCAAGTAAGATGATGATCAGTTCAATGAAGGCCAAGAGGCTAATAGCCAGTGGTTGTACTGGATATTTAGCTTATGTGACAGATACAGCAGAAGAGAAGAAGTTACAGCCAGAAGATGTTCCAGTTGTCAGAGAATTTCTCGAGGTCTTTCCCGAAGAACTACCAGGACTACCTCTAGAACGGGAGATCTCGTTTGAGATAGAGCTCCTACCTGGAACAGCACCGATCTCCAAGGCGTCGTACAGCATGGCACCAGTGGAGTTGAAAGAGTTACAAGTGCAGTTGAAGGATCTACTTGACAAGGGATCCATCAGACCGAGCCATGCCCCATGGGGAGCTCCCGTACTGTTTGTCAAGAAGAAAGACGGGACGTTCCGCATGTGCATAGATTACAGAGAATTGAACAAGGTCACCGTCAAGAATAGGTACCCATTACCTAGGATTGGTGACCTGTTCGATCAGCTCAAGGGTGCAGCAGTGTTCTCAAAGATTGATTTGAGATCAGGATATCATCAGCTGAGAATCAAAGAAGATGACGTTCCCAAGACAGCTTTCAGAACCCGTTATGGGCACTATGAGTTCCTAGTAATGCCATTTGGGTTAACGAATGCGCCAGCCGCTTTCATGGACCTGATGAACAGAGTCTTCAAGGAGTATCTAGACAAGTTTGTCATTGTGTTCATCGATGACATCCTTGTATATTCAAAGACTCACTCAGAGCATGAAGCACAGTTGAGAGTTGTTTTTCAGAAGCTGAGAGAGCATCAACTCTATGCCAAATTCTCAAAATGTGAGTTTTGGCTAGACAGAGTGCATTTCCTCAGACATGTCGTATCCAAGGAGGGAATTGCAGTAGATCCAGTCAAGGTGGAGGCAATCAATCAATGGCCTGCACCTAAGAGCGTAACAGAGATACGCAATTTCTTAGGGTTAGCTGGCTATTACAGGAGATTTGTGGAGGGATTTGCAAGATTGGTAGCACCTCTCACCAGCCTCACACGTAAGGGAAAGAAGTATATATGGACAGATGAGTGTGAAAGAAGCTTCCAAGAGCTAAAAAAACGGCTGACAAGCGCGCCGATCCTCACACTCCCTACTGAAGGGGAAAAGTATGAGATCTACAGTGATGCTTCCAAAGTGGGTTTGGGGGCAGTATTGATACAAGAAGGCAAAGTGATTGCTACGCTTCGCGTCAACTGAAAGAGCACGAGAAGAACTATCCCACCCACGATCTAGAACTTGCTGCAGTAGTGTTCGCACTCAAAATTTGGCGACACTATTTGTATGGAGCATAGTGCCAGATTTACACAGATCATCAGAGCCTAAAATACTTCTTCACACAGAAGGAGTTAAACATGAGGCAAAGAAAATGGTTGGAGTTGGTGAAGGATTATGACTGTGAGATCCTTTATCACCTAGGAAAAGCCAACCGAGTAGCAGATGCTCTGAGCAGAAAAGCTACAGTTTCACAGCGGTTGCCTATTGACAGGTTGCCAAAACCATTGCAGCAGGAGGTTCATTCGCTCGAGTTGGAGCTGATATCAGGAAAATTGTCAGCACTGCAGCTGAAGTCATCATTATTTGATGATATCAAGGAAGCTCAGAAGCAAGATTCAAGTCTGACAGACTCCCAAGAAGAGATGTCCACTGATGGATTAATCAGGTATAAGGGGAGAATTCATGTGCCAGCAGATGAAGAGCTACTAAGGCGAATCATGTCAGAAGCTCATGAGACGCCATATTCAGTCTATCCTGGAGCAACCAAGATGTACCAAGACTTGAAGCTACAGTTTTGGTGGAAAGGGATGAAAGGAGACATTACAAGATTTGTCAGTAAGTGCCTTACTTGTTAGAGAGTAAAGGCTGAGCATCAGCATCCTGGAGGGAAGTTAGAACCTCTGGAGATTCCAGAATGGAAATGGGAGAACGTTACCATGGATTTTGTGGTTGGACTACCCAAAACAAGAGGATGACACGATGCCATCTGGGTAATCGTGGACAGATTGACAAAGACAGCTAGATTCATACCGATAAAGATCACTTACTCATTAGAGAACTGGCACAGCTGTACGTAGATTATGTTGTCAGGTTACATGGAGTGCCAAAGTCCATAGTATCTGACAGAGATGCACGATTCACTTCAAACTTTTGGGAGTGTGTGCAAAAAGCCATGGGCACAGAACTGAGGTTCAGTACAGCCTTCCATCCTCAGACAGACTGACAATCAGAACGGACTATCCAAACTTTAGAGGATATGCTCTGAGCATGTGTTATGGATTTTCCAGGAGCTTGGAATGAGAAGCTACCACTAGTGGAATTCTCATACAACAACAGTTACCAAGCTTCCATCAAGATGGCACCTTATGAGGCCCTGTATGGAAGAAAGTGCAGATCACCCATCCATTGGTATGATCTGAAGGAAAAACAACTGTATAAAACAGATTTCATGCAGGAAACTTGCGATGCAGTTGTCAAGATCCAGCAAAGAATGAAGAGTGCTCAGAGCAGACAGAAGAGTTATGCAGACAGAAGGCAGAGATCCCTAGAATTCAAGGAAGGGGACTTCGTTTTTCTGAAAGTGTCACCCATGAAGGGGATCATGCGATTTGGTAAGAAGGGAAAACTGAGTCCAAGGTACATTGGACCCTATGAGATTATCAAACGCATTGGGAAGGTTGCCTACAAGTTGGCATTACCTCCTGAGCTGTCAGCAGTACACAACGTATTCCATGTCTCCATGCTCAAAAAGTACATGTCAGATCCATCTCATGTGCTACAGCATGAACCAGTCCAAGTACAAGAGGACTTGCCCTATGAAGAGCAGCCAGTTCAGATACTGGCTAGAGAAGAAAAGGAGCTGAGAAACAAGACCATCCCACTAGTCAAAGTATTGTGGAGAAATCACAACGTTGAAGAGGCTACATGGGAGAAAGAAGATGAGATGAGACGTTCATACCCTCACTTGTTCTAAATTTTCGAGGACAAAAATCTTATAAGGAGGGGCAAATGTGATAACCGAGAAATCTATGTTCTCGGAATTATTTGTACAAATATGTAAATAAATGTACAATAATAGTGAGACATGTTCCAGAATACAGAGCAGAGGAAAATTTTGATTAATTGAGTTTTAATCAAAATTTGACAATGAATTAATGAAAATAGTTAAAAGCTAAGCATTAATTCAAATTTATGATGTTTTAAAATTAATAGAAAAGTATGTAGAAAATACATACTAGGAGATCAATGGCACACAAGTGAGCCACATGGAACAATGGCTAGAAATAGCCAAACAAGGCCTAACCTTTTTTAAAAAAAAAAAAGAAAGAAAATGAAAGTAAGGGAGAGAGTGTAAGGCACGTGAGCATAAGAGCGGAGGGAATTAATCCCTTAGCTGCAGATGCAGCCGGTAGAAAGAGAAAGAAAGAAAGAAAGAAAGAAAGAGAAAAAGAAAGAAAGAAAGGGAAAGAGAGAAAGTGGCCGAGAAAGAGAGAGAAAAGAAAGAGAAATCCATTCAAGTTCGGATTTCTAGTTCAAGCAGCAGATCAATCGAGATTCGGTCACGAATCAGCAGCAAGAAAAGCTCAAGATTAAAGCAAGGTAAACCCTAGTTTCTCACGTTTTCTTAGGGGGAAAATTTGGGGTTTTAAGAGGAAAAAGGGAATGTGAGTGAATCATGTTGAGGTTTTCGGTTAAAATCAAAACATGATTCGAGTCTAGATGTTTTCAAACACGAATCCATGAACAGATGGTTTAGAAAACCAAGTTTAGTGAATGTTCTTCACGAAAATGCAGATTTTTCAAAAGTTAAGTCAAGAGATGTTCATAAGCAAAATGTGGAATTTTGCTTATGAAATCATAGATATGTGATAGTAGGAATGTAGTAGATACCTTGAAACGGTCTTATGAAGATCAATTTCAAGTGTAAGAAGTAGAACAAAGGCCATAAAAGCCTTAGAAAATCAGAGCAGAGCAGTTCGAACCCAGAATCTTGATTCTGGTATGAACACGGGCGTGTACAAGGGCGTGTTCAGAACACGACCCCGAACATGCCCATACGCACGACCGTGTTGCAAGAAAAAAATCAGACCCGAGAGGTACACGGCCGTGTATCGGGCCGTGTCAAGGGGCACACGGTCAAGAGGGAGGCGTGTAGCAGGCCATGTTAGGCAGTAAGAGAACACGGCCAGAAACACGGCTGTGTAAGTAACCATGTAAGAGTACAGAGGAGTACACAGCCAATAACACGGCCGTGTATCCACCCGTGTAAGCATACACGGCCATGTTCCACGAATTACATGGCCAGGCTTAAAAGTCTAGAAAGGTACGCGGGCAGAGACACACCCGTGTAGGAAGGCGTGTTCGAAGCCAGAGAGTAAAAAAAAAAAAAAAGTCTGGAAAGGAAAATTTTCATGTTTTGCCATATTTCCAGTATAAGAAAAATATGGTAAATAATCAGTGATTTTTCCTTTTATAGGAGTTCGAGCCAAAGACCTCGATACAGTAGTCCCAGAGCAGCAGAGGCTCATACTAGAGGATTATCTGTAAGTTCAAGTATTGTCCTGACTGCAACGTGGACAAGCTTGTTAGTTATGATGTTATGTATGTTGTATGACGTGTATGTCAGACATTGATTGTCTGCATCACGATGTTTATGTCAGTGCATGTCAGTCTCATGTCAGCACAGGTCAGTTCATGTCATGCATATAGAGTTGCATGTTTCAGTACACAGACCAGACAGTACCAGAACAAGAAAACAGGTAGGTGCAAAAGGCATCCTAGTGTATTAATTAATTCACACCCCGATAATTTGATTAACAGGTTCCGACTGTGGGGGCAAGCAGTATGCTACCCAATTGGAACACCAGCAAAATGGTAAATAAACCAGATATTGGCGTATCGGCCTCTCAACCCACGGGGAGGTTTGCATGTTTAGCATCAGTTAAGACTGAGGAGGTCAGCACTAAAGTACCGCTCCCGGTTGTGCTAACATGTCGGTACGACCAATCAGGGGCCCAAAACCAGAACTTAATAACAGTTTAATGTCCTAAGACTAAACCTCTCAGCCAGAAGCATGTTCACAGAGTCCAGTTTCATGCATGAGCACAGCAGTATAGCATGTTAGTTTCATGTTTTTATGTTTGAACTTATTGAGCCCATAGCTCATTAGTTTGTTCGCATGTTGCAGGTAAGAGACCTGTTCACCAGTAGTATATGGTGGACGACAAACAGGGAAGTTGCATGCCGGGCAGGATTGGGCGAGCGATGTTGGTCACCATTTAATTTTCCGCTGTATAGATTTTGAATGTAATTTCAAAGAGACAAGTTTTTAAGTCAAGAGTATGTGATAGGGGAATCATGATCAGGTACATGTTATTTTGTTAACATGATTTCCTTATCACATTCTTAAACAGTTTATGAATTTAAAAAAAAAAAAATTTGTTCCGCAAAATTAGCAAGTAGTTTACAGTTCAGCATGATTGCCGGCGACTCTAGAGGCCTGCAGACTATTGCGATTAATTACAAAGTTGACTGTAATGGCACTGTAGAGCCTCTACAGCAGGGCGGGCTGCCACATTTTATTTATATATTAAACATTTAAACATTATTTAAATAATTATTAAAATATATATTTAAACATTTATGTGTAAATATTTCTATGTCGAATATCTATTAAACATGGTAATTTTCTGTTTAATTTCTCTCGTAACCACTCTCTTTTTTTAACTATTATAGGTGACAACCTTCTTTCACTAGATAATCGTGCCTTTTTAGTTCCAAGAAAAATAAATAAATAAATAATCAAAACTAATCTGTTCCCCATCCATTAAAAAATTTAAAACATCATCAAACTCCAAAGAAAAATCTGCAAGTCATTGAGCTTTTGGCAGGAAATTTGTGTCATATTTAGTTTAAGGAAAAACACTCCTAAGTAAACGTAGAAGAGAAAGCTCATGTATTTGTGAAAGGATTCTGTTTTTTATCTAATTTTCATCTAAACATAAATGTATTACTTTCAAATACTAATCATGTCTCGGTTTAAATCTACTACATTTACTATCAACTAGTTTGCTATTTCTACAAAAAGAAAAAAACTGATATGATTTCGAAACAGAAAAGAAGCGGTAAAACGAACAATGGAGAAAAAACAGAAAAAAAAAATCCAGAACTTTTAAATAAAAGGGAAAAAAAAATTTTTAAAAAAAATCATCCGTGAAAAATACAATACATCAAAATAATTTACACTATAACGCAACAACACCGTGGGCATTTCGGCTCCAATATTACTAAAGTACCGATTCTGCTCGTAGGGTATGACGTCAGAGTCTGCATCTTGATCCGTTCCCATAGATATATAAAATTTTCAGTTTTTGGCCTTTTGGAACTTTTTCTCGATTCCTTCCCTTCCTGGTTGTGTTTTGTTTTATTCGTAATTTCTTGCTAGTTCTTCTTTTTTTTAATGAAATAAACGGTGTGCTTATAAGTGTGGGAGAGGATTTATAGCAAGTGTTAACATATTAAGATATGCTAGTTGTCTCTTATACTATTTGTTTACTCTCTCCTTTTATATCGATAAGACATATCTCAAGTTCGACAGTCCAACAAATACAAATCCGACAATTGTAATATTCTATTAAAATCTTATCACTGTCAATTAACTTCATATAACTTTCTATTTACACATTTGTAATATAATATATATATATATAATATTTAGAATTAGAGTCTGATTGGTAAACGTATTGTATTTACATTACGTTTGAATATAATACATTGAATATATTTTGTGTTTGGAGGAAAATTCTTATCACTGTCAGTTAACTTCATGTAATTTTCTATTTAGACATTTGTAATATAATATATATGTAATATTTAAAATTAGGGTTCGTTTGGTGAACGTATTGTATTTGCATTACGGTTGAATGTAATGCATCAAATGCAATTTGTGTTTAGAGAAAAAGTATTAGCATTACATTTAAATGTAATGTGTATTTGAGTGAAAAGTATTTGAGTTGAATTTTAATAATAAATATGTGATGTGATGGGTAAAAATAGAGAGAAAAAAAAGAGAGAGAAAGAAAATATATGATGTAATTAATAAAAATAATAAAAAAAAGTAAAATAATGAATAATGATTGTATTGGATTTAAAATATGATATGATTGACATTTAAATAAAACGTTTTTATATTGAATAAAAATTACATTATATTTAAATATAATGCAATTTGAATGTGTATACCAAATATACACTTAGTATAAAGGATAAATAAAACCGAAAAATATTTTATTAAAATCAATCTATTAAAATAACTCACTAAAAAGATTTATAAATGTCATTTCATAAAAGCGTCAAGATAGAGATAATTTATATATATATATAAACTGATACAGTGAAATATCAAATCAATACATTTTCATCAGTTCCCTGATAGGGCCACGCGTCAAAGTGTTATAATCCATGTGTTTTTCTTCTCTTTTTACCCTCCACGATGGTTCTCATCCTCAAGTTCTTTCTTAATAAAAGGAAGACTGAAGCAAGCAGATGTCAACAAAACTTTTTTGTTAGATACAATGGAAGTAGACCAAATTCCTCACACGAACGGTGGTCTTGGAAAAACTAGTTACGCAAAAAATTCATCCCTTCAAGTATGTATATTCTCTTGTGTGTATAATCAACTATTAAAACTAAAACTATTTTATTGTTCTCACATGCACGAACATCCTTAAAACTATAGATAAAAAAGACAGTGAGGAACGGAATGTATAAATGATCTCTTTTTTTATTTCATTGCAAATTAGTAATTTTCGCTGCATTCTTCCATCTTTTATTTATATTGTTTTTAAAGCAAAAGAACATAACTCTTACTTTTTTTTTTTCCTTGTATTTACAGAAAGCTATGATATCTAAAGCGAAGCCAACGCGACAAAAATGTATCATAGATGTTTGTCGTTCAGTCTTCCCGGAGTGCTTGAGAATAGCAGACTTGGGTTGCTCCTCCGGACCCAACACACTCGCTGTCACGACCGAAATTCTCGACACCATCGACGCAACATATATGCCGGAGCTTGGACAAGAAGCCACCGGCTTTTCAAGTTTTTCTCAATGATCTCCCTGGAAATGATTTCAATACCATCTTCCAGTCACTTCCGAGCTTCTACGAAAAGCTGGAGAAAGAAAAGGGCGCCACATTCGGGCCGTGTTTTGTCTATGGAATGCCTGGGAGTTTCTATGGAAGGCTTTTCCCGACCAATTTCGTGCACATCGTCCATTCTTCTTCCAGTTTACACTGGCTGTCTCAGGTCTCAATCATATATTACTCAACTAGAAGTTCTTAGCTAGTTTTTTTATTGCTAAAATGCTTTAATCTAGTAGTAATTGACATTTTTAATCAATAATTGTTTTGCTCTTTTTTTCCCCCCCTTTTCTAGCATGTGTCAGAACATAAAAAAGTTAACAAATTAAACACAATCTATATGATGTCGGAAGAATTAATGGTCTCTAAAGAAAATAAATCAATATAATTGGATCACCTTACCCAAAGGTGTCCACAACATTGATATAATTAAGAGGTTGGTCCATTACTTCACATGACTTTTCCCAACCAATTCCTTGCGCACATCTGTCCTTTTTCTTTGTACGTCTGCATTGGCATTCTCAGGTCCGAGCACTCTATGTGACTTATCACTGGTAAGAAATTCTTAGGCCCCGTTTGGAACCTCCAATTCAGTTAGAGCCTTCCAAATGTTTTTTTTTTCTTTTTCTCTAAAAGTAAACCAATTTTATTATTCGCATCTCCAAATCCCTCTCTTTTATTTTCAAAAAAATCAAAGTTCATAACTTTTTATTTTAAGTTGCAATAAGATTTTTTTAATTAAATTGCATAAAATGATAAGATAAACAAAATAATATCTATATATCGTTATAAGCTTTTCAACTATCACGAATCATTTTCAACCAAATATACATTTCCAAACTTTCACTTATTTTCAATCAAAACATTTCTAAAACTCCAACTTCAGCTGGTGTTTCCACCTTACTCTTTAATATCAAGATTTTTTTTAAAGGACCAATACTTTAATCTAGCTTGTAAATGACATATATAAACTGGAGGCTCTTCATCTGAATAGTTCTGCTTTTTTTTTTTTTTTTTTTTTTGTCTTCAACATTGAAAAAAATATAGTCCAGCCATTTTTTAAAAACAATAATTTTATGTAAAAAAAATACTTTAGTCCGGACACGTTTAAGTCACAACATCCACTTTTAGTCACCACCTTATGATTAGTATGCATTTTCTCACAAATTTTTGTTGTGACAAAATTTAACCACGAGCTTTTTATTCAAGGAAAAAATTTTACTCACACCATGACTAACAATCGTGTGGCTAAAAATTTTAGTCATAACGAACATACGGGAGTAAATGCCTATTAGTTTCAAGGACGTCATGATTCAAATTAACATTTAATCACAAAAAAAATAGTGATTTAAAGTTTTTTTCTTTAGTGCTTCTAACCCTTTTTGGAGTTGCATTGACAAGTTTAGTTACATGTGTACGCCTACATATACAGGCTCCAAAAGGCTTTGTCAGTAAAACAGGAGAACCACTGAACAAAGGGACTATTTACCTTTCGGAGAAAAGCCCTCCTATGGTTTTCAAAGCATATCTCGACCAATTTGAAGAGGACTTCACATTATTCTTAAGATCACGCTCAGAGGAAATAGTTCCTGGTGGTAGTATGATACTAACATTCGTCGGAAGAGCCGACCAATATAATCCTAAGAGTATTTTTGAAGTATTGGGAAGGGCATTGAATGACATGGTCTTAGAGGTACAAGAACACCTTTGCTTTTTGTTTTTGATCCTCTACTCCCTTACAGTTTCCAAATTGGGACATAGAAACTGCCAATTTTCATAATTACAGATAGGAGCTGCAGTTATTTAATTGTTGGTTTAACTTTTAATGATCATCCGATTACACATTTAAAAATTCGAAACATGTGACAAAAACTGCTCTATTAATAGAGTATACCATTATAACGTAACTAAACCAGTAGCTCCTACCGATAATGAAAAAAAATGACATTACTACTATAGAATTTTATTTTATTTTTTTAAATTTTCAGGGTTTAATTGAAGAGACAAAACTTGACCATTTCAACTTACCATACTACACACCACATGCTACGGAAGCAAAGAAGGTGATTGAAGAAGAAGGATCTTTCTCTCTGCAGAAGCTGGATACTTTTGAAATCAGTTGGGATGCAGGGTTCAACGAACCATCTAATAAAATGTCTGACATTCCTGCTTGTAAAAATTATTCTGAGCATGAGAGAGCACAATACATTTCCAATTACATGAGAGCGGTCGTGGAGCCTATGCTTGTGAAACAGTTTGGTCAAGCAATTATGGATGATCTCTATGAGAAGTACTTGAGAAACAAGGTTACTGAATCCTTGGAGAAGGAAAAATGGCAGTTTGTGAACTTGGTTATGTCCTTGACAAAGAGTAAATTGGCTTAATCATGAAGGAATATTGGAGCTTATAATTATGTTAAACTATATTGGGAAAGTAGTTTATGATGAGGTGAGGTTCAGATGCCAGAGCCGCTTCTATCATTTTACATGTGCACAATAATTTAAATGTGGCAATCTATGTAAGATATTACGAATAAATCAATCTGTGGTACTCTAAATATTAGGCCTGCACATAATTTCTTGAAATTTATTTTTAACTTTTTATATCCAAAAACTGCATATGAAAGTACTTGGTAACAAACTCTTAGCCGAGCTTTTGTTTTTAGTTTTAGTTAATAGAATAAGAGAAATAAATGCTATGACTTTTTAGTACCATTTATAAATCATATTTTAGAAAGAATTTATGAAATATAAAATGATTTAAATTTTTTTTAATAAATAACAAAAATGAAAAAAAATGAAATTTATAATCTCTAATTTAACTCTGACACAAGTTTTACAAGGCTATTTATAAGAGTTTTTTTGGAAGCCATATCATATTTGATTTTGATAGAAAGTTCATTTAAAGATTGAAAACTATTCTAACAGATTATATATATATTTAAACACTTTTAAAAATTACTTTTAAATCCATAAAAGTTAAAAATAGCTCCTAAAAAGACCTGCTTTCCAATAAAAATGCCACAAAATGTAGCTTTAAAAAAGCTATTTTTGACAGATTTGATGCTTGAATCAGAATTTGTATTAGAAATTTTATGAAAAGGAAAAGAAAACAAAAAGGTCTTACAAAGCTATTGAAAATCTTTGAAAAATAGAGATACACTCGATAGGGTAAACATACATTTTGATGTAGATGAGAAGCGTGGAACATCCATAGCCAAGTAATTTATATGATACATAAAAACAAATAAGTCACTAATTCTGCCTACTCCATCCCATCAAATTGCCAACCGATGTAACCTATCAATTTAACAGGCCCACGCTCACTCTTCATCTTCTCTTTCTGATTTTCCTTCCCATACAAGGAGTAGGATCCAACGGCAACAAAGTTTAAAAATTTGAAATACAATTTTTCAGTTATTGCAAGTTAAGTTACTAATATAGAATTTTTTTTTTTTGGTTAATTTTCAGGGTTTAATTGAAGCCAAAACTTGACCATTTCAACTTACCACACCACGCACCACATGCTACGGAAGTAAAGAAGGTGATTGAAGAAGAAGGATCTTTCTCTCTACAGAAGCTGGATACTTTTGAAATCAGTTGGGATGCAGGGTTCAACGAGCCATCTAATAAAATGTCTGACATTCCTGCTTGTAAAAATTATTCTGAGCATGAGAGAGCACAATACATTTCCAATTACATGAGAGCGATTGTGGAGCCTATGCTTGCAAAACAGTTTGGTCAAGCAATTATGGATGATCTCTATGAGAAGTACTTGAGAAACAAGGTTACTGAATCCTTGGAGAAGGAAAAATGGCAGTTTGTGAACTTGATTATGTCCTTGACAAAGAGTAAACTGGCTTAATCATGAAGGAATATTGAAACTTATAGTTATGTTAAACTATATTGGGAAAGTAGTTTTTTTGGGTGAGGTTCAGGTGCCAGAGCCGCCTCTATCATTTTGCATGTGTACAATAATTTAAGTGTGGCAACCTATGTAAGATATTTCGAATAAATCAATATATGGTACTACAAATATTAGGCCTGCATATAATTTCTTTAAAATTACTTTTAGCTTTCTAACTTCAAAAACTGCTTATAAAAATACTTGACTAAAGACTTTTAGCAGAGCTTTTGATTTTAGTTTTAGTTAATAGAATAAGAGAAATAAAAACTGTGAACTTTTTACTACCTATTTAAAAATCATATTTTAAAAAGAATATGAAATCAAAATGTTTTAAAATTGTTTTTAACAAATAACAAAGTGAAAAAAATGAAATTTATAATTTCTAACTTAACTCTAACATAAGTTTTAAAAGACTGTTGGTAAGAGTTTTTTTGAAAGTCATATTATATTTGATTTAGACAGATTGCTCGTTTAAAGATAGATAGCTTTTCTAATAAATTATATATATATATTTAAACACTTTTAGAAACTACTTTTAAATACATTATTTTAAGTAGATTTTGAAGCTTGAATCAGAATTTGTATTAGAAATTTAATGAAAAGGAAAAGAAAATAAAAGGTTTTACAAAGCTATTGAAAATCTTTAAAAAATAGAGATACACCCGATAGGGAAAACATGCAAGTTGATGTAGATGAGAAGCGTGGAACATCCATAGCCAAGTAATTTATATGATACATAAAAACAAATAAGTCACTAATACTGCCTACTCCATCCCATCAAATTGCCAACCGATGCAACCTATCAATTTAACAAGCGCACGCCGCACGCTCACTCTATATCTTCTCTTTCCGATTTTCCTTCCTATACAAGGAATAGGATCCAACGGCAACAAAGTTTAAAAATTTGAAATACCATTTTTCAGTTATTGCGTGTTAAGTTTTTTTTTTTTGAATAAGCAAAACATTATTTAAAATGAAAGAAAAAGATCTTTGCGAACTTAAAAAACAAAAAAGAAAACAAAACGAAATTAGAAAAACAACCAAATCAAACAAAACAGGAAAAATTAATTGAACTTAAATCGTAAGTTGATAGCCTTGGTTTTTTTTTTTTTCCCTGCCTCTGGTTAATTAAATCTATTTTCTTTGAATTTTGTCCCATTATCTGTCAATGAAAGCGCTGTTCAAAATTTTTTTTTTTTTTTTCATTATCTACCTCTAAACTTTAGGGCCACTCTTACTTTATACTTAAATTTTAAAGACTTACTTATTTACACCCTGAATTTAAATTCATGCAACTTAACCTCTTCGTTAAATTTTTGTTTAAAACAAACACAAAAAAGAGGAGGTTAAGTCCATGCAACCTATCAATTTAACAAGCGCACGCTCACGCTATTCCCTCTTTCTGGTTTTCCTTCCTATAAAAATAATAGGATCCAATGACAATAAACTTAAAAACTTGAATAATTTTTTTTTTTTTCATTCTCTTTATCTTTTTTCGACTCCCTTTAAATTAGAGTAGTATTATTCAACACCATTACAAAAAAAAAAAAAAAAACATATTTTAGAATTAAAAACAACAGAACTATTATTTAGAAAATATGGTGCATTTGGAAAAAAAGATCCAAACCATATTTTTCCGTTTGAATTTTTATCTTTTTCTAAAAAGTTAATAAAAATTATAACTAATATTTAAAAGTCAACTCACTTCAACCTTACTATTCTATTTCAAATCTTTGTTTGAAACACAAGTTAAATAAAATTGCTAGTCTATGTTTGGAACATATGTTTGAAAAATTGTTTTTCGAAAAGATTTTGATTCAACTTATATTTTTCTTTACTTTTTTGAAATTCGCACTATACTCATTTTTCTTCTTTTTG
Source organism: Antiaris toxicaria (assembly GCA_035233585.1). Classification (NCBI taxonomy): domain Eukaryota; kingdom Viridiplantae; phylum Streptophyta; class Magnoliopsida; order Rosales; family Moraceae; genus Antiaris; species Antiaris toxicaria. Next base: position 43,156,177 of record CP141158.1, on the reverse strand, counting down.
CTAAATATTTAATCCAAAAATATTCTCAGTTTGAATCGAAATCTTTTCAGAATCAACTTTTCAGACTTATGTTTCAAACATAAAGATTCGTTTAGATCACGAATTTGAACTAGAAAACTATAGTTAAATTTGAAATAAGTTAAACCATAGAATGAACTTTATATTTGGTGCTCATGTTTAAGTGAGAAAATTTTATCTTGTGTTAAAAGTATTTGGATAATAAAAGTTAGGTTTGAACTTACATTATAAATTGTACTTTCCTTTACTTTTTTCACATGGTTAATATATATTTTTTTTGTATAAGAGAAGATTTTTGAATAGTGTTTTTGAATCTAAAATACTTTGAAAGTCATGGACTGAAAAGCTTGAAACGAACTAATAAATCTAACACAGGATTAAGTTCAAACTCAATTTTTGAGTTTGAATCCATGATCCAAACAAGTACTAAGTTTCTGAATACTTTTTCCTTTTGTTAGTTTTTAATTCATTAACAAGTTTTAACAATTTTGTCATGATTTCAGCCGCCGGGAATGGAGGAATGCTGTAGAATATGTAGTAGGAGCTTTGGTTGAGTGAATCATGTTTTAGAAACTTGGTGAAGCACTTTAATTACGGTAACATTGTAATAAAAATGTAATCAAGTACCCTCTTAATATTCATTTTGCATATATAATCAAGAAGAAGAAAAAAAATATGAACCCATAAAATAATGCGTGCATATATATATATATTGAAACATAGTATTTCTGGTTGGAAAATGGCTTATTTAAGCCATGTTAAAGGCCTATTTTGAGGCTTTTTTGGAATGGGACCCAATTAGGGTTTGGGATGGGCCTTAATGGATTTACGTTCTCTGTTGCGGGGAGATCGAAATAGGATATTCACACACTCAAAATGGTAGTCAGGTGAATGAGAAATTGATGCTCTAAATATGCTCCTTGAAATGGTAGTTTGGAAGGAAAATTGTAAAATTCCACATTGTCTAGGAATGAAGTCATGGTGGTGTATATAAATGATTGCACTCTAAGGTCTAGGTAAGCATGCATACTTGAGAGGCTTTCTCATGTGTAGGGGGGTGCAAATCATGGGCCTGGCAGGTTAGGAGCCAAATATATATACCCACAACCTACAGATATGAATGTCGGACTTGAAAGCCCACTCCGTGTAGGCTTCGTTTTGCATTTTTTTTTTGTTTTTTGGCCTAAGAAAAGCCCAAGACCATCCATATTCTTCTCAAAACCGAATTTGGCTTGGTTAAAGAGCTTAATGGGAGAAATAATGGAGTTTAATGGTGATGACCACCATAAATATGCATCAATATGAGAGTTTTTTGCTTGAGAAACCAAAAAGACTTTGGTTTACACTTAAGAAATCTGAATTTGGTCTTGGAAATGGCCAAGTATAACTCTAAGAATGAGCCTTATAAACTTTGGGGGGTTAATATTTTGATTTAATAAATGATTAATCTCATTCATCTATGCTTATAACATCCCATTTAATAGCCTATATAAAGGCCATTCTCCACATGAGCACGGATACAACATAACATAAAAAACATTAGCTTTCTCTTCTTTTGGTTGATTCTGGAGTTTCTTTGCAACCTTGAAGTTGGTTTTCAATGATAGAGAAAAGGTGCTAGTTCGAGTTTGCTGTGATGGTTTCGATAGTGTTTCATGCTACTGTCGTTGTCGTTGTATCTTAAGAGACGGATGTCCTATATATCCTCAAGCACTTACCAGAAGGGACGAATTTGTTTTGAAAGAGACTGTGTTTCACGTGCCTCGACATCATCCTTCTCAATTCGTTATCTTAGTTCAGTTGAAGATTGAATTCATGTTGTAACATATTATTATTGTAACAAATTGATATATTATATTGTAACAATATATTATATTGTTTTAAGGAGAGCGTATTTCATATGCCTCATTATTATTCTTCTCAATTCGTTATCTTAGTTTAGTTGAAGGTTAAATTTATATTGTAACATTTTATTATTGTAACAAGTTGATATATTATATTGTTCTTCTTTATATTTTCCATATTTTGTCTAACATTTCTTGAGTTAAATATATTTCTTTATATTAAAAAATCTTTAAGGAAAAATAATAAAATATATAGATAAAGGGAAAAAAAAACCATTTTTACCATAAATTTTTCTTTGAAAAAAAAAACTATTTTTATTGCATGAAAGAAAAATATATTTTCCTCCTTTCCTTTTAGGTTAATTTTCTTTGGAAGTTAAGAGGTCCCCATCAAAGAAAAAGATAAAAAAGAAAAATAAAGAAATTATTTCAAAATTTATTCTCACTCTATAAAACACCTCTTCCACTTGTTCTTTAACTTTCAGCAATCCCATGCAAATGTACGCCACCATGAAGCTTAAAGAGTACAAAAAATTGGACCAACATATATCGTATAGGGTACTAATTTGCTGCCACAAATTTGAAAGTAATCAACATATCCCTTAGTTGGATATATATATATTTACTTTTCTTCATTATTGAAATTAGATTTCGTACCTCATCTCTCATCTTACATGTGACAATCCAAAACCATCAACAAATCATGATGTCTCCTCAATAGGTCAAATTGACTACTTGAGCAATTGATCCCACAAGTCGACTCCACAAACACTAAACGACCTTCCTTTACGAGTTGACGAAGAATATTACGGGATCTCCTTTATTTTATAAATTAACAATCTGATCATCAAGATTGGGAATGGAATCAATACTATCAACTTGAAGAAGACAACTTGGGAATATTCCTTAGACAATTAGATCAAAAGGAACACACCTGAGAAGGAAAGTTGACCATGATTTTATATGGAAGATATATCAATGGTAAATCAAGTAATAAAGGCTTAATATTAACTCCGACTCAACAAACAAATCAAAGTTATCATAAAGGGAAAGTCAATATGTGACAACCGAGAAATTTCACCATTCTCGGAAAATAGGTATATTGAATGTATATTATGATTTTTAGGTTTAAAATGTGAATTGAATGATTTAATATTGTTTAGAACGTGATAAAATGTTCTAACAATGTTAAAGGTGAGAAATTCAATTGTGGAAAAATTTCGCAAAACTGAAAACTAGAATAAACGGCGCCATTTGGGTATCGAGAGCTCTAGAGGATGACTTGTGGTAAGACAAGTCTACTAAAAGACGAAAGAGTTATGGTAGTGATGTGATATGTGCGTGCGTGTGTGTTACACGCAGTATCAAGAAAATTGGTCAAGATAATTTTTTCTTGATATAAAACTGATATATTTAGAATCAGTATGCTCAAAATAGTCAATTGAGCATAAAATGTAATTTTTGACCGATAGATATACAGTATCAAGAAGTTAGTCAAGATGACATTTTCTTGATATAAAACTGATATATTTGGGATCAGAATGCTCAAATTAGTCATTTGAGCACAAAAAGTAAATTTTGACAGGAAAATATACCGTACCAGAAAACTAGTCAAGATGACCTCGGATGAAGATAAAACTGATAAATTTGGGTTCAGCAGGCCCAAATTAGTCAGTATAACCAATCAGAATGCTCAAATTAGTTAATTGAGTACAAAGGTAATTTTTAACCGGGAATTCCCAATATCAGAAACTGGTCGAAATGATCTCGGATGAAAACAAAACTGATATATTTGGGTTCAGCACGCCCAAATTAGTCAAGATAGCTCACATTGAAATTTTGGACAGAAAGTGTATAAAAGGTCGAAATTGCAGAAAAGGCCCCATAATTTCCCTTTTCTATATTTTTTCCTACACACAACCCCAAAAGTGAACAGTAGCCACCTATCGGAAATGGTGTTTGCTTTCGACATCGCCGGCACCATTGGAAAGCTCTCGACGAGCTGAGTCCAACGATGTGCCGAGTCAACGGAAGCGACGCCGGAGGAGCCTGCACGCGCCGCCCGAATGCCGCCGGCCGTTGAAAAATTCGAACGGCCGTATCTCCGCCGTCCGACGTCTGATCAACACGATTATGGTCCCAAAAGTTTCTTGGTGAAGAGGAGAACAAAACCAAGGCTTTGTTTCACCTCAACGACCGCCAGATCACGCCATCCAAGTCCGCCGTGTCGCCGCTGTACAAGTCACTGTTCCCGGCGGAGGTGAGCAACACCGCTCAGCCAGAAATGATCAGGATAGGCCAAAATGTCAAAGCCCCAAGTAAATTTCACTAATTGACACTGGAGTGGCAGAGATTGGAGCTCGCTGTGGGGGGGAGGGGGGTTCGATTCTGGTGATTCGAGCCTCGAATTGAGAAATTGACACCACCAATGGGCTCCTCTCATTGATATCTACGTTTTGGTACCAAGCTTGACCTAAACTGCCGCCGGTCAACGCGGGTCAATGGTGACCCAGACCCCGAAAATTGAATAATGGCCCGTTGGCCTATTTTTGACGTTTCGGACACATCCGTAGCATCGGATTTGCAAACAAAAACTTGGAAAGTGAAGAACGGAGAGAAAAAGTTTGTCCACGAAAGACCAAACGGTTCGTTCAATTGCCGGTAGGATGATTTCGGTAGTGATTTCGGTCCATTCATTCCCTAAATTAAGTTTTGGAATGATTACGTATTAATTATGTATTTTGTTATGTGAAATTGTAAGAAAAATGGACAAAAATGATGGATAAAAAATGTGTGAGAATGTAAAGATTTTTATGTAAACGTTGAGTTTTATGTAAAAATATAGGTCTCTGGTATAGTACGTGGCAGATTAGAATTTGGTTAGATGGTTTTAAGGCGTTTCCTAAACGCTGGGAACCCAAAAATTAAGTAGAAATGCTGTCGAAATTTCTAAAATGGCACAAAGGGAATTTTAGGAACCGAAGGGTAAAATGTGGTCGAGATGGAAACCCGAGCCCTGTCGGTGACCTAGTCCCAAGAAAAAGGGGATAAATGACCTAGGGTCGGAATAATGCCACCAAGGGTCGATGAATAGTAAACCGAGAAATTGTGGCAGATAATGTCTTAAAAATTTAGTAAAGCCTAAGAAAAATTATTTCATGATTTTTGGGCTTAGAAATTCGAGTTTAAGCATTAAAACGAAAACGATACGGTTCCAAGACCCGTCAAGGGTAAAATAGTCATTTAATCCAAAAATTTCTGAAATACTCGGAAAGGACCGTGAATGCCTTAGAATAGTTAAAATAATATTCTAAGGGCTAAATTTGGATTTTAAACCAACAGAAAGTGGGTTCATAGCAAGAAAAGTGAACTAGGGGTAAAATGGTCATTTTGTCAAAAGTTAGGGGCAAAATGGTCATTTTGTCAAAAGTTGGATAAGGAGCCGTTAAGGCTAGAAATAGTGTCCTAAGGCCATAATTGAGAGTTTTAAGGCTCGGTTCAAGAATTAAGAAGGAAAAAGTGAGAAAATTCCGCTAGGGGTAAAATGGTAATTTTGCTAAAAATTAGCGGAAAAATGAAAAATGGGATTTTAGATTCCTAAGTTCACGATTGAGAAATGAAACGTATAATTTTTACGTTTTATTTAGCTTTATATATGAAATAAGGTTGAAAATAACCGTTGATTTTCCGGTTATAGGAACCCGATCCAGACGCAACGAAGGAAAGCCTACAGACCTGGGAAAGGAGATACACGCAAAAGTATCTGTAAGTTCAAGCATTGAATTGACTGCAACATGAACTGACTATTGTATGTCTATTTTCATGTCAAGATGCGATGATGTAGATGTTATGAAAGTCATGTTATGAACTATGTGTTATGTCTAAGTCATATATAAATTGACTTGACATATTTATGTTGATGCGTTACATGCAGTAAGTTCAGACATTTAAATTTGTCTGTAACATAAAATACAGTGATACTGATTATGTACTAAGTGTACGTTAGGTATTAAGTCCTATGAACACTTGGGGATTAGTTAGTATAACGTATCCCATATAAAGAGAAAAGAGAATATGTAAGGCCTACGGGCAATGGAGGTTAATGACCTTGAGGTGACGATTAATATCACTTAGTCAGAATTATAATTGAAAGATGGTAATAAAACTATTTAAGGTGTACTGCCCCTCCAACGTTGTGGTGGAGGTTTTTCAGATCCTACGAGGATATAATAAGGGTTGTGGAGGAAGAAGCTCTAGGGTCGCTCCCTAGGCCCTCCCAATCAGCGCGTAATAATTTATCGGTACTGTCACAATGAGCTCAAACCAAAATATAAATAAAGATATTGGTCAATAATGTGACAAAAGCCATAAGTGAGCATAATCGACACTAGCATTAAATGTAGTGAACTCGGTTAGGATAATGAGAATAGTACCCAGTTAGGGTAATGAGAATAGTAACTAGTTAGGGTAATGTGAATAGCGACCGGTTAGAGTAATGTGAATAGTAATCAGTTAGGATAACAATTATTATTCATTGGTCAGAGGTCAAAGTTATTGTTTGTGGTGAATAGTACTATTCATGGATGAATAGTATTATTCATAGGAAATTGTATTTTTGATATTTTGAATCTATGTGATTCGTGGTACGAGCATTTTGTATGTATGAATGTTACTGTTACTAGTATAAGATATTAGTATGCGATGTGTTGTGAATAAGCTATGAAATATAAGTAAGTTGAAATATGATGTGATGTCAAGTATGCATACTATGCTACGTATGAATGTTTTAAAGCGATGAATGGTGTATACCATGTGTTATGTTAATGCTCTGATGTCATAGTTGATGATAGAGCTATGTTATATGTTATGATTATTCTGATGTCACAGTTGGTAACAGAGATGCTCGTTACGATGTGCTAAGAGCTTTTATAGGTCATGTATTTATGTTTGAACTTACTGAGTTTTAGCTCAGGAGTTTGTTCAACGTTGCAGGTAAGAAACCTGTATCTCAACAGTAGATTACCTGGATGACAGCAGGATTTGTGTGTGCCAATGGGGATAGGGAATTCACTGTGGATATGGTCCTGCTACCAGTCTTCCGCTGAGCGATTTGAAAGAGAGATTTGAAGAAAAGAGAATTGATGTATTTTATGTGTAATTTCGAAAAAAGAAATATAATATTTCTGTAAACTATATTTTGCTTTACAAAAATATCTTGTGAAAGAAAAGAAAAAAAAATTTATTCCCTATTTTCATGTTTAAATGGGAAGTTAAAATAAGCGTATTAAAGAAAGTATGATAGAACTAAGATACCAGCCATCACAGGTGGTATCAGAGCAAGTTAAAAATGAGTTTAAGTATATTGTCGATGACCCATGAGGCAACGGTCTGTCGCAATCGGCTATAGTAGCCGACGGCGATAGTGCCGGTTGGCCTATAAGAAGGCGGGATGCCACAGTTGGTATCAGAGCAGTTTGACCATATCCCTCTTGGCACAAAGCGCAGCCTGCTCGTCAGTCCAAGTAAGTTAGTTTATTTTAAATTTGTAAATGTTTATTTATTGAAGATAAATATTTTATAGTAATGAGATGACGAGATCTAAGATGACAATGATGAGATGACGAGATATAAGATGATAAGGATAAGATGATGAGATGACGAGACCACTGTGCATGAGATCACGACTATACATTGCTAAAGGACTGTCCAGAGTAAGAAAGAAGATTTTGCTCGAACTGTGCCCTCAAAACTAAGTGGTAAACAACATCGTACCACTCTAAGGGAACATAGGATTGGTTTTATACCATCTGGCTGAATTCCCCAATTGTACGCCATTAATCAGGATAACTGAGTCCTGTTGGCTGTTGATATTTCTCAAGAAGATACTCTCGTGTGTATTGGGATTCTTGTGACCAAGATGAGTTCTTAACTGTGTCGAGTTTTACCATACCATGATTGAGCAAATCTCTGAGAGGAGTTTAGCATCAGTCCTAGTTTCTTGTTTCTAATGGGCAAGCGGGGAAGTGAAATCACCTATGTTCCCTCGAGTTACGAATATACGTGAATTCGTTCATCGAACTGAGAGACTGTAGTTGATGTTCGGTGACACAGTTCTAACGTATGTTGTGCGCTACGAGGAACTGATGGGGACTTTTGTAACGAGTCGTGTAGATTGTTGTTGAGGAACTGATGAGTTTTCTTCAACTCACGACGGAACGAAAGTCGAGGCAAACGTGATTCAAGGAACATCCACCGTAGAGCAAGAAATTTGATGACATACGTGATGATACAAATGATGAAAAAAGAGTTTTCTATCTCCAGGAAAATTTGATGTGCAAGGCTAACATATATATATAGCCTTTATGTGATGTTGAAATATTTGAAATGATATGTACATGGTATGTAATGATACAATAGGAATCATTACATCATAGAGTAGAATACAAGCTAAATGTTAAAACATGTTGCTATATTAAAATATGTTGAAATGATTCTTGTTGTTCTACCCTAATTAAAAGGGCAGAATATACAATAAATGGGTTCAACAGATGAAGCTGTCGAAATGTAAAGGGTTGGTAACCCCTTGAAGCAGAAAAAAAGATGATAAGGAATAACACGATTCCACTAGTCAAAGTATTATGGAGGAATCATAGTATTGGGGAGGCTATGTAGGAAGGTGATGATTAAATGAAATCGTTGTACCCTTACTTGTCTCAATTTTCGAGGACGAAAATTTTATAAGGAGGGATGAATGTGACAACCAATAAATTTCACCATTCTCGAAAAATAGGTATATTGAATGTATATTATGATTTTTAGGTTTAAAATGTGAATTGAATGATTTAATATTATTTAGAACGTGATAAAATATTCTGACAATGTTAAAGGTGAGAAATTCGGTTGTGGAAAAATTTCGCAGAACCGAAAACTAGAATAAACGGTGCCATTTAGGTATCGAGAGCTCTAGAGGATGACTTGTGGTAAGACAAGTCCACTAAAAGACGAAAGAGTTATGGTAGTGATGTGATATGTGTGTGCGTGTGTGTTACACGCAGCATCAAGAAAATTGGCCAAGATGACCTTTTCTTGATATAAAACTGATATATTTAGAATCAGTATGCTCAAAATAGTCAATTGAGCATAAAATGTAATTTTTGACCGACAGATATATAGTATCAAGAAGTTAGTCAAGATGACATTTTCTTGATATAAAACTGATATATTTGGGATTAGAATGCTTAAATTAGTCATTTAAGCACAAAAAGTAAATTTTGACAGGAAAATATGCAGTACCGGAAAACTGGTCAAGATGACCTCGGATGAAGATAAAACTGATAAATGTGGGTTCAGCACGCCCAAATTAGTCAGTATAACCTATTAGAATGCTCAAATTAGTTAATTGAGCACAAAGATAATTTTTAACCGGGAATTCCCAGTATCAGAAACTAGTCGAAATGATCTCGGATGAAAACAAAACTGATATATTTGGGTTCAGCATGCCCAAATTAGTTAGAACAGTTCACGTTGAAATTTTAGACAAAAAGTGTATAAAAGGTCGAAATTACAGAAAATGTCCCATAATTTCCCTTTTCTATATTTTTCCCCACACATAATCCCAAAAGTGAACAATTGCCACCTATCGGAAACGGTGTCTGTTTTTGACACCGTCGCCACCATTGACAAGCTCTCGACGAGCTGAGTCCAACGATGTGCCGAGTCGACGAAAGAGACGCCGGAGGAGCCCGCAAGCACCGCCCGAATGCCGCTGGCCACCAGAAAATTCGAACGGCCATATCTCCACCGTCCGACGTCTGATCAACACGATTTCGGTCCCAAAAGTTTCTTGGTGAAGAGGAGAACAAAACACAAGCCTTGTTTCACCTCAACGGCCGCCGGATCATGCCACCCAAGTCCGCCGTGTCGCCGCCATACCCACGTCGTGAAAGTCACTGTTCTCGATGGAGGTGAGCGACACCGCCCAGCCAGAAATGATCAGAATAGGCCAAAATGTCAAAGTCCTAAGTCAATTTCACTAATTGACACCGGAGTGGCAGAGATCGGAGCTCGCCGCCGTCCACCACCATGGGGTGGGTGTTCGATTCCGGTGATTCAAGCCTCGAATCGAGAAATTGACAGTATCAATGGGTTCCTCTCATCAAGATTTACATTTTGGTACCAAGCTTAACCCAAACCGTCGCCGGTCAACGCCGGTCAATGCCGAGTCAACGTCGGTCAATGGCGACCTGGACCCCGAAAATTGAAGAATGGCCCGTTGGCCTATTTTTGACGTTCCGGACACATCTGCAGCATCGGATTTGCAAACTGAAACTTGGAAAGTGAAGAACGGAGAGAAAAAGTTTGTCCACGAAAGATTGAATGGTTCGTTCGATCGCCGGTGGGACGATTTCGGTAGTGATTTCGGTCCATTCATTCCCTAAATTAAGTTTTGGAATGATTACATATTAATTATGTATTTTGTTATGTGAAAGTGTAAGAAAAATGGACAAAAATGATGGATGAAAAAATGTGTGGGAATGTGAAGATTTTTACATAAATGTTGAGTTTTACGTAAAAATATAGGTCTCTGATATAGTACGTGGTAGATTAGAATTTGGTTAGATGGTTTTGAGGCATTTCCTAAACGCCGGGAACCCAAAAATTAAGCGGAAATGCTGCCGAAATTTCTAAAACGGCACAAAGGGAATTTTAGGAACTGAAGGGTAAAATGTGGTCGGGATGGAAACCCGACCCTGTCGATGACCTAGGCCAAAGAAAAAGGGGATAAATGACCTAGAGTCGGAATAGTGCCACCCGAGGGTCGATAAATAGTAAACCGAGAAATTATGGCAGATAATGTCGTAAAAATTTAATAAAGCCTAAGAAAAATTATTTCATGATTTTTGGGCTTAGAAATTCCAGTTTAAGCATTAAAACAAAAATGATAGGTTCCAAGACCCGTCAGGGGTAAAATGGTCATTTTGACTAAAAATTTCTGAAATGCTCGGAAAGGACCGTGAGTGCCGTAGAATAGTTAAAATAATATTCTAAGGGCTAAATTTAGATTTTAAACCAACAGAAAGTGGGTTCATAGCGAGAAAAGTGAACTAGGGGTAAAATGGTTATTTTGTCAAAAGTTAGGGGTAAAATGGTCATTTTGTCAAAAGTTGGATAAGGGGCCGTTAAGGCTAGAAATAGTGTCCTAAGGCCATAATTGAGAGTTTTAAGGCTCGGTTCAAGAATTAAGAAGAAAAAAGTGAGAAAATTCCGCTAGGGGCAAAATGGTAATTTTGCTAAAAATTAGCGGAAAAATGAAAAATAGGATTTTAGATTCCTAAGTTCATGATTGAGAAATGAAACGTATAATTTTTACGTTTTATTTAGCTTTATATATGAAATAAGGTTGAAAATAACCGTTGATTTTCCGGTTATAGGAACCCGATCCAGATGCAACGAAGGAAAGCCTACAGACCTGGGAAAGGAGATACACGCAAAAGTATCTGTAAGTTCAAGCATTGAATTGACTGCAACATGAACTGACTATTGTATGTCTGTTTTCATGTGAAGATGCGATGATGTAGATGTTATGAAAGTCATGTTATGAACTATGTGTTATGTCTAAGTCATATATAAATTGACTTGACATATTTATGTTGATGCGTTACATGCAGTAAGTTCAGACATTCAAATTTGTCTGTAACATGAAATACAGCGATACTGATTATATACTAAGTGTACGTTAGGTATTAAGTCCTATGGACACTTGGGGATTAGTTAGTATAACGTATCCCATATAAAGAGAAAAGAGAATATGTAAGGCCTACCGGCGATGGAAGTTAATGACCTTGAGGTGACGATTAATGTCACTTGGTCAGAATTATAATTGAAAGATGGTAATAAAACCATTTAAGGCGTACCACCCCTCCAACGTTGTAGTGGAGGTTTTTCAGATCCTACGAGGATATAATAAGGGCTGTGGACGAAGAAGCTCTAGGGTCGCTCCCTAGGCCCTCCCAGTCAGTGTGATAATCGAGAAATCTATACTCTCAGAAAATTTTGTACAAGATATGTAAATAAATGTACATTTATAGTGGGACATGTTACAGAATACAGAGTAGAGGAAAATTTTGATTAATTGAGTTTTAATCAAAATTTAATAATGAATTAATGAAAATAGTTAAAAGCTAAACATTAATTCAAATTATGATGTTTTAAAATTTATAGAAAAATATGTGAAAAATGCATATTAAGAGATCAATGGCACATAAGTAAGCCACATTGATCAATGGCCAAGAATAGCCAAACAAGCCCTTACAATTTTCTTAAAGAAAATTAAGAAAATAAAAGAAAATGAGGGAGAGAGTGAGGTCACGTGAGGGACCTCAAACCTAAGTAAACCAAGTGAATTAATTCACTTGGTTTGAGCTGTAAAAGTAAGCAGCCGGCAGAAAGAAAGAAAGAGAAAGAGAAAGAGAAAGAGAAAGAGAAAGAGAGAAAGAGAGAAACCGAGAAAGAAAGAGAGAAAAAAGGGAAATCCAAACAAGTTTGGATTTTTCTCTTCAAGCAGCAGATCAATCAAGCAATGAACCAAGAATCATCAGTAAGAAACTCTCAAGCTTCAAAGTAAGGTAAACCCTCGTTTTCTCACGTTTTTCTTGGGGGAAAATCTGGGGTTTTGAGAGGAAAAAGGGAATGTGAGTAAATCGTATTGAGATTTTCGGTTAAAATCGAAACATGGTTCGAGTCTAGATGTTTTAAAACACGAATCCATGAGTTAATGGTGTAGAAAACCAAGTTTAGTGAGTTTTCATCAAGAAAGTATAGATTTTTCAAAAGTTGAGTCAAGAGATGTTCATAAGCAAAATGTGAGATTTTGCTTATGAAATCATGGATTTATGATAGTAGAAATGTAGTCAATACCTTGAAACGATCTTATGGAGATCGATTTTGAGTGTAAGAAGTAGAACAAAGGCCATAAAAGCCTTAGAAAATCAGAGCAGAGCAGTTGGACCCAGAATCTTGATTCTGGTATGAACACGGGTGTGTTCAGAACACGGCCCCGAACATGCCCACATGCACGACCGTGTTGCAAGAAAATTCAGACTCAAGAGGTACACGGTCAAGAACACGGCCGTGTATCAGGCCGTGTCAAGGGGCAAACGGTCAAGGGAAGGGCGTGTAGCAGACCATGTTAGATAGCAGGAAAACACGGCCAGAAACACGGTCATGTAAGTAACCGTGTAAGCATGCACGTATAGTCCAAAGGAGTACATGGCCAGTAACACAACTCGTGTAAGTATACACAGCCATGTTCCACGAAGTACACGGCCAGGCACGTAAGTCCAGAAAAGTACACGGCCAGAGACATGGCCGTGTAGGAGGGCGTGTCTGAAGCCAAAGAGTAAAAAAAAAAAAAAAAAGAGTCTGGAAATAGAAATTTCATGTTTTGCCATGTTTCCAGTATAAGATGAATATTGGAAATAATCAGTGATTATTTCTTTTATAGGAGTTCAAGCCAAAGACCCCGATACAGCAGTCCCAGAGCAGCAGAGGCTTACGCTTGCAGATTTTCTGTAAGTTCAAGCATTGTCCTAACTACAACGTGGACAATCTTGTTATATTATGATGTTAAATATGTTGTATGACGTGTATGTTAGACATTGATTGTCTACATCATGATACTCAGGTCAGTTCATGTCATACATGTAGAATTTCATGTTTCAGTACACATGTCAGACAGGTGTCAAGTACACGAAAACAGGTAGGTGCACAAGGCACCTTAGTGTGTTAATAAAACTCACACCCCAGTAAATCATGTAACAGGTTCCTACTGTGGGGGCAATCAGTATGCTACCCAGTTGGAACTCCAGCAAGATGGTAATTAAACCAGTTATTGGCGTATCGACCTCTCGACCCACAACGATTTTCATGTTTAGCTTCAGTTAAGACTGAGGAGGTCAGCACTAAAGTACCACTCCCAGTTGTGCTAACATGTCGGTACGACCAATCAGGGGCCCAAAACCAGAACTAAAATATCAGATAATGCCCTAAGACTAATCTTTCAGCCATGAGCATGTTTTACAGAGTCCAGTTTCATGCATGAGCACAGCAGTACAGTATGTCATGTTTCATGTTTTTATGTTTGAACTTACTGAGCTCATAGCTCATCAGTTTGTTCACATGTTGCAGGTAAGAGACCTGTTCACCAGTAGTATACGGTGGACGACGAACAGGGTAGATGCATGCCAGGGAGGATTTGACGAGGGATTGTGGTTGCCTTAAATCTTCCGCTGTATAGTTTTGAAAACTTTAAACATGTAGTTTCAAGAACAAGATTTCAAGTTTAGATTATGTGATAGGGAATCATGATTCATGTGCATGTTATTTTGTTAACATGATTTCTTTATCACATTTTCGAACAGTTCATGATATTAAGAAAAAAAAATTTATTCCGCACATTAGCAAGCAAGTTTTCCAGTTCAGCATGATTGCCGGTGACCCTAGAGGCCTGCATACTATTGCGGTTAACTACAGAGTTGACTGTAATAGTACTGTAGAGCCTCCATAGCAGGGCGGGCTGCCACATTTGGTATCAAAGCCTAAGTTTTGAAATGGGTCTAGTTTAGAATACTTACTGTTGTCACAGTTGGTATTATCAGAAAAGTTGGTAGACCATATCCCACCTGACTCTGTGCATGTCCTATTCGTCGATCCAAGTAAGTTCAGTTTATGTTAAGATCAGTAGCTAGTTATGCATGAAAGTAAAGGTCTGTAGAGACCTATACTTTGTAGTAAGTATATGATGTTATAATAATGCAAGAAATGATGTGGATCCTTTTTATACAGGATCTAATATAAGTTCATCGTGTGATTATAGGATATAAAGTAGCACGATGGAAAACTAGGGCCAAGGCCAAAGAAGGAGAAGGGGACGCCCATCTCTGACTCAAAGATTAGAAGAGATGAAAGTTCTTCTAGAAAATCAGATGAGAGAAAATGCAGAGTTGAGACAGAGATTAGAACAACTAGAAAAGGGGCAGAGATCAATAGGGACTCCTGCATAACCAGCAGCTGAAGCAGAATAGGTAGTGCCACCAGCGGCACCAGAAGTGGTTCAGGAACCACCGGTCAGGTGAACCCAGAGCCACTATACGAGAGATTTCGGAAGACGAGGCCTCTGGAATTTGAGGGTTCAACGAATCCTCTAAAAGCAGAAGATTGGCTTTCTTCAATCCAGATGATTATGGAGTTTATGAGACTCACAGATGAACAGAAAGTCTTGTGTGCATCCTTTGTTCTAAGGAGGGACGCAAGATTTTGGTGGGACACAGTCCGCATGAGGAGGGACGTGACCACAATGTCATGGGCGGAGTTCCTGGAGGAGTTCAACCAGAAATACTATGATCTTGTATCACTCTGACCCCAGCAGAAAGAATTTTCAGAGTTACAGCAGGGTGACATATCAGTCAGTGAGGTTTGCAGGAGATTTTATCAGCTCTCCCGCCTATGTCCGTATGTAGTGCCAACGGAAAGAGAGAAGATACAGAAGATGATAGGCATGTTCAGGCCTGAGATTTCTACCTTGATTGACATTGGTCCAATCCCGCCAATCTCAGTAGCCAACTATGTTAGTCGTGCTTTGAGGGCAGAGTATCACCTAGCCCGATAAAAAGAAGAGAGAGAAAAGGTCTGGGAAGCTAGGAAGAAAGAAAAGATCTTAGCTAAGGCCTCTCAACCTGGATAACACAGTAAGGGTAGTCAGAGTACAAGACCAGAGCAGTCCAGTCATCCAGGCCCTCAGTTCCAATAGAAGAGAAATGACAATTTCCAGGGAAACCAAGGTCAAGATAATAGAAGCCAGTCACGGAGGACTAGCACCACTACAGTTCCAAGTAACCCCACCTATCCAAATTGTGGGAGGAAACATGTGGGTCAATGCAGAGCTGGCACGACTGCATGTTTTCAGTGCAGAAAAGAAGGCCATTTCATCAAGAATTGCCCTATGAACCGCCAGTCAGTATCAGGAGCAAACTCTTCATGTCTACAGTAGTCACAAGTTCATGCACTTAGACTGAGTTATGAAAACCCATCAGAAGTGCCTCCAGCAGTGCAGGAAAGACAAGAAAGAGCTCCATAGGCAAATACTAGGGTGATGGCCTACACTAGAGAAGAGGCAGAGGCAGGGACGTCCAACGTGGTGACAGGTCAGATTTCTGTCGCTAACCACTTGGCATCTGTTCTTTTTGACTCTGGGGCCGCCCATTCTTTCATATCATATGCATTTGCTGATAAGCTAGAATACCCTAGAGATCACATGGGAAGAACTTTTAGAACTGCTCTCCCATCAGGAGAAATCATGTTGTCAGAGTACATGTACCAGTAATCGTGGCAAATAGAGAACTGTATGTACAGTTTATCATGATGAAGATCGTAAACTATGATGTAATCTTGGGAATGGATTTCCTAAGAAAATATCAAGCTATGATAGATTACAGAAACAGAAGAATATTATTCAAGCCAGAAGATGAAGAAAGTTTCGAATATGTCGATTCTTCGAGAAGATCAAGTAAGATAATGATCAGTTCATTGAAAGCCAAGAAGCTAATAGCTAGTGGTTGTACTGGATATTTGGCCTATGTCACAGATACAGCAGAAGAGAAGACGTTACAACCAGAACATGTTCCTGTTGTCAGAGAATTTCTCGAAGTCTTTCCCGAGGAACTACTAGGAATACCTTCAAAGCGGGAAATCTCATTTGAGATAGAGCTCCTACCTGGAACAGCACCAATCTCCAAGGCGCCGTACCACATGGCACCAATGGAGCTGAAAGAGTTACAAGTGCAGTTGAAGGATCTGCTTGACAAGGGATTCATCAGACCGAGCTATGCCCCATGGGGTGCTCCTGTACTGTTTGTTAAAAAGAAAGACGGGATGTTCTGCATGTGCATAGATTACCGAGAATTGAATAAGGTTACAGTCAAGAATAGGTACCCATTACTTAGGATTGATGACCTGTTCGATCAACTCAAGGGTGTAGCAGTGTTCTCAAAGATTGATTTGAGATCAGGATACCATCAGCTGAGAATCAAGGAAGATGATGTTCCCAAGACAGCTTTCAGAACCCGTTATGGGTATTATGAATTCCTAGTAATGCCGTTTGGGTTAACGAACGCACCAGCCGCTTTCATGGACCCGATGACCAGAGTCTTCAAGGAGTATCTAGATAAGTTTGTCATTGTATTCATTGATGCCATCCTTGTATATTCAAAGACTCACGCAGAGCATAAAGCACAGTTGAGAGTTATTTTTCAGAAGCTGAGAGAGCATCAACTCTATGCCAAATTCTCAAAATGTGAGTTTTGACTAGACAGAGTACATTTCCTCGGTCATGTAGTATCCAAGGAGGGAATTGTAGTGGATCTAATCAAAGTAGATGCAATCAACAAATAGCCTGCACCTAAGAGCGTAACAGAGATACGCAGTTTCTTAGGACTAGCTGGCTTTTACAGGAGATTTGTAGAGGGATTTTGCACGATTAGCAGCACCTCTCACCACCCTCACACTCAAGGAAAAGAAGTATATATGGACAGATGAGTGTGAAAGAAGCTTCCAAGAGCTGAAGAGATGGTTGACAAGCACGCCGATCCTCAAACTCCCTACTGAGGGGGAGAAGTATGAAATCTACAGTGATGCCTCAAAAGTGGGTTTGGGAGCAGTATTGATGCGAGAAGGCAGAGTGATTGCATATGCTTCACATCAATTGAAAGAGCACGAGAAGAATTACCCCACCCACGATCTAGAACTTACTGCAGTAGTGTTCGCACTCAAAATTTGGTGACACTATTTGTATGGAGCATAGTGTCAGATTTACACGGATTATCAGAGTTTAAAATACTTCTTCACACAGAAGGAGTTGAACATGAGGCAAAGAAGATGGTTGGAGTTGGTGAAGGATTATGACTGTGAGATCCTTTATCATCCAAGAAAAGCCAACCGAGTAGCAGACGCTTTAAGCAGAAAAGCTACAATTCCGCAGCAGTTGCCTATTGACAGGTTGTCAAGACCATTGCAGTAAGAGATTCATTCGCTCAAACTGGAGCTGATATCAGGAAAATTGTCAGCACTGCAGTTGAAGTCATCATTGTTTGATGATATCAAAGAAGCTTAGAAGCAAGATTCAAGTCTAACAGACTCCCAAGAAGAGATGTCCATAGATGGATTAATCATGTATCAGGGGAGAATTCACATTCCAGCAGATGAAAAACTGCGAAGGTGAATCATGTCAGAAGCTCATGAAATGCCATATTCAGTCCATCCTGGAGCCACCAAGATGTACCAAGACTTGAAACTACAGTTTTGGTGGAAAGGGATGAAAGGAGACATTGCAAGATTCGTGAGTAAGTGCCTTACTTGTCAGAGAGTAAAGGCTGAGCATCAGCGTCCTGGAGGAAAGTTAGAACCTCTAGAGATTCCAGAATGGAAATGGGAGGATGTTACCATGGATTTTATGGTAGGACTACCCAAAACAAGAGGAGGACACGATGCCATTTGGGTAATCGTAGACAGGTTAACAAAGACAGCCAGATTCATACCAATGAAGATCACTTACTCATTGGAGAAGTTGGCACACCTTTATGTAGATCATGTTGTCAGGTTACATGGAGTGCCAAAGTCCATAGTATCTGATAGATATGCACGGTCCACTTCAAATTTTTGGGAGTGTGTGCAAAGAGCCATGGGCACAGAACTGAGGTTCAGTACAGCCTTCCATCCTCAGACAGACGGGCAATCAGAACGGACTATCCAGACCTTAGAGGATATGCTCCGAGCATGTGTCATGGATTTTCCAAGAGCTTGGAATGAGAAGCTACCACTAGTTGTAACAGCCGGAAAAATTTTACTGTTCTTGGAAAATGTGTATATCGTATGTACAGTATCGAGAAAAGGGTTAAGACGACATTTTCTCGACCTGAAACTGATATATTTGGAATCAGGATGCTCAAATTGTGAAATTGAGCACAAAATAGAAATTTCGACCGGGAATGCGAAAAATACGCAGTACCGGAAACTGGTCGAGATGACCCCGGATTAAGATAAAACTGATAAATTTGGATTCAGCACGTCCAAATTAGTCAGGATAGCCCAAGTTAAAAATTTTGGGGAAAAGAGTATAAATAGGAAATCTTGGGGGTTAAATTCACAAATTCCTCATAAATTCCCAAAAATCCGAAATTCTACCCCCAAATTCTCTCAAATATGAACAGTGACCAACTTTCACATACAACCTCCGTTCACGACACCGCCGGTACCATTGGAAAGCTCTCGCCGAGCTGAGTCCAACGGTGGGTCGACGCGACGGAGCAGCCGCCGGAGCAAGCCGCACGCGCCGCCCGAAGCTCGCCGGAGCCGTGAATTTCAAACGGCCGTATCTTCGCCGTCCGGCCACCGTTTGCCACGAAACCGGTCCCAAAAGGTTCGTGGTGAAGAGTACTACAAAACCCATGTGGTGGTTCACGGCAACAACCGCCGTATCGCGCCGACCGAGCTTCGAGAATTCCGTCGTCGCCGCCGTGGGATCCACCGTCGATTTTCGTCGATTTCGGCCAAATTGAGGAGAGCCACCGGTGCAGAAATGGTCGTTGGGTTGTGGGGAGCAAAAGCCCTCAACCAATTTCGGGAAAAAAGTCCGGCACGGCGGAGTTCCACCGTCGCCGCCGTGGCCGTGGCTTTCGGGGGGATTTTCCGACGATAGGAGCCTCCAAACATGAAATTGAGGCCACCAATGGATTCCTCTCGTCGAGCTCTTCAAGATGGGCTATTCACTTGCCACCGTCGCCGCCGTCAACCGCCGGTCAACGGCGAGTCAACGCCGGTCAACGACGGTCAACACCGGTCAACGGCGACCGTTGACCAAATTTTGAAGATTGGCCCGTTGGCCTATTTTCGATGTTCCGGACGCATCCGCGGAGTCGGATTTGCAAAACGGAATTCCAGATGCAAAGAATGAAAGAATAAAGTTTGTGCGATCGAGACCGAACGGCATTTTCGGTATAATCTCGACCACTCTTGTTCCTCAATTTATTAATTGAGATGAATGTATGTTAATGAGATGTATTGATATGAGAAATTGTAAAAGAAAGAAAGAAAAAAAAAATGAATGAAATAGTAGATATGAAAATGTATGAAAATGTATAAATTTTACGTAAAAAGTGTGTGACTTTTACGTAAAATTAGGCCTCTGGTATAGTACGTGATAGATTAGACGAGGTTAGATGGTTTTGAGGCGTTTCCTAAACGCCGGGAGCCTAAAAATTAAGAGGAAATGCTGCCGAAATTTTTAAAATGGCGTAAAGGGCATTTCTGGAAATAAGGGTTTAAAAATGTGATTGGGCAGGTAAACCCGAGCCCCTTATGAATTTAAGATAAGAAATGGAAAATGAATGTTTTAAGAATTTGTAAAACGACATTCGAGACCTGAAATTTAAGAAAAGCAAGAAACCGACTTTTATGTCGGAATAGAACTTCCCGATGGTCGGGAATAGTAAAAATTGTGAAAAATATAGAAATTAACCTGGAAAAGGTCCGGCAAGTTTTTAAAAGTCAAATGGATGATTTATGATCTTAGAAAATTCAATCTAAGCATTAAAACGAGAAGGTTAAGATTCAAAGACCCGTCAGGGGCAAAATGGTCATTTTGACCAAAAATTTCAGAAAGTTAGAAAAAGAGTCGTTAAAGCCTAAAACATAATCCTAAGGCTTTGATTAAAGTTTTAAAGGCCAAAGTGAAGAGTTAAGCATGAAAAAAATGAGAAAAGTTCCGATTGGGGCAAAATGGTAATTTTGCCAAAAGTTTATAGAAAAGTTAAAAATGAAACGTTAAGCTCCTAAGTTCTTTATTAAGAAATAAAACGTAGTATTTTTACGTTTTATAAAGTTTTATACATGAAATAAAGATTTTAAATAACCGTTAATTTTTCGGTTATAGGAGTTCAACGGGACAGTGATGATGGACTGTCGAGGAACCACAGAAAGCTGATGTTAGCAGAATTGAGGTAAGTTCAGACATTTAATTGTCTGTGCACGAACAAATTGATATGATTAAGTTTAGGTGGAAAAATATATTTTCCCTTAAACTATATAATTGTTTAATTTGTGATTAATGACGGGCGCACAACTATTGGTATAGTTGTGTATTAGACTGTATGGTTTATAATATGACTGTGTAATTTATACTATTGTTACAATTGTTTCAGATTCACGAGAATCTGATTCTTTATATTGTTATGACTGCATTGAGTATTTGTATGCCTTATAATTAATGAGGCAACCTCCCAAGAGTGTGAGGTATCGTTTCTTAAATAAATTAAGTATAATTTATGTACTGTTCTGTATATGTGACAAGTTTGGACTAGAGGTTCCAAACTTACTGGATTCCATTTTTATGATTCCAGTTACTACGTTATGATCGTAGAGCAGTATTAATGTTTGATTAATCACAGTATTAATATGTGATGTTTACAGTCTTTATGACTGCACAGTAAAGATGTTATCATATGTACACTTGAACATTAAACAACAGAGTAATGAAAACCTAATGTTTTGGCGTACCGGCCTCTCGCGAGGGGAGGTTCTTTCATTGTTAAAGCAAAAGACATAGCACAGATGAGGGAGAGTCAGGGTAGCTCCCAGGCCCCTCTACAGTGCGCTTTTCGGTACGATCAAAACGGGCCCATACAGAGTTAAAGTACAGATAAGATAATAAATGAACAGAATAAATCGGAAAACTGAGCATAAAACACTTAAGACATAATTGTTGTGTTTGATTGCAATGTGTTGCGCTAACTTATATGTTATGTGCATTTGTATATATATGTTTATACATTACATGTTGTGCTAATTATTAAAGATATAGCACTACGGGCGCGAGGCCAATACAGTTTTACGGGCGCGAGGCCCAGGATATATAGGGCACGAGGCCCATACAGTTTAACGGGAACGAGGCCCTTACAATTTAATGGGCACGAGGCCCATATAGTATGACGGGCGCAAGGCCCATAAATTGAAAGCAAAGAATGATGTAATGAAAGAAAGAATGAGAAATATAAAGAAAAGAATAAATGAGTATAATATGAGCACTACCACATGATGTGATGTTTGTGCTAACCCTATATCTGATGTTATGTTATTACATCAGAGTAAAATTTTAAAGGATGTCATGGTGACATCAGAGGATACCACTGTTATTACAGTTGGTATATTTATAGTTATTCTAATTTTATAGAATACCAATAGTTATCACAATTTATGTGATTATTTGTCATTATATCAGAGTAAAGTTTAAAGAGACGTCATGGGTGACATCAGAGGATACCACTGTTATTACAGTTGGTATATTTATAGTTATTCTAATTTTATAGAATACCAATAGTTATCACAATTTATGTGATTATTTGTCATTATATCAGAGTAAAGTTTAAAGAGACGTCATGGGTAACATCAGAGGATACCACTGTTATTACAGTTGGTATATTTATAGTTATTCTAATTTTATAGAATACTACGAGTTATCACAAATTATGTGATTATTTGTATTAATGTACGATATGTTTTTAGTAGTTATATACTACAGATAGTATATATGTTTATATGATAGAATATAACAGTATAATATACTGTTTTATGATTATGTTTTTATGTTTGAACTTACTGGGCGTTTAGCTCACCAGTTTGTTCGTGTGCAGGTAACAAAGTCAAACAACCTGCCATTTGAGTTTATTGAGATACGGGATTGGTGGAATGGGTTGCGAATTTCATGTCAAAAGTTATGGACCCGCTATGCTTAATCCGTCAGATAGAAAGAGAGAAAGTGAGTAAGTGTAAGTATGTATATATATAAAAAAAAAAAATTTCTGCATCTTTTTATATCAATGTGAAAAGAACAAATAGTAGAAGTAAGAATAGATGTCAAGTGACAGGCCCGCGCGAGGCGGGGTGTCACACTAGTGGAATTCTCATATAACAACAGTTATCAAGCTTCCATCAAGATGGCACCGTATGAGGCCCTGTATGGACGAAAGTACAGATCACCCATTCACTGGTATGATCTGAAAGAAAAACAACTGCATAAAACAGATTTCATGCAGGAAACTTGCGATGCAGTTGCCAAGATCCAGCAAAGGATGAAGAGTGCTCAGAGCAGACAGAAGAGTTATGCAGACAGAAGACGAAGATCCCTAGAATTCAAAGAAGGGGACTTCGTATTTCTGAAAGTGTCACCCATGAAAGGGATTATGCGATTTGGTAAGAAGGGAAAACTGAGTCCAAGGTATATTGGATCTTATGAGATTATCAAACGCATTAGGAAGGTTGCCTACAAATTGGCATTACCTCCTGAGCTATCAGCAGTGCACAACGTATTTCATGTCTCCATGCTCAGAAAGTACATGTCAGATCCATCTCATGTGCTACAACATAAACCAGTCCAAGTTCAAGAGGATTTGACCTATGAAGAACAGCCTGTACAGATACTAGCTAGAGCAGAAAAGATACTAAGAAACAAGACCATCCCACTAGTTAAGGTATTGTGGAGAAATCACAATATTGAAGAAGCTACGTGGGAAAGAAAAGATGAGATGAGACTTTCATACCCTCACTTGTTCTAAATTTTCGAGGACGAAAATCTTATAAGGAGGGGTGAATGTGATAACCGATAAATCTATACTCTCAGAAAATTTTGTACAAGATATGTAAATAAATGTACATTTATAGTGAGACATGTTACAGAATACAGAGCAGAGGAAAATTTTGATTAATTGAGTTTTAATCAAAATTTAATAATGAATTAATGAAAATAATTAAAAGCTAAACATTAATTCAAATTATAATGTTTTAAAATTTATAGAAAAGTACGTGGAAAATGCATATTAAGAGATCAATGGCACACAAGTAAGCCACATTGATCAATGGCCAAGAATAGCTAAACAAGCCCTTACAATTTTCTTAAAGAAAATTAAGAAAATAAAAGAAAATGAGGGAAAGAGTAAGGTCACGTGAGGGACCTCAAACCCAAGCAAACCAAGTGAATTATTCACTTGGTTTAAGCTGCAAAAGTAAGCAGCCGGCAGAAAGAAAGAAAGAGAAAGAGAAAGAGAAAGAGAAAGAGAGAAAGAGAGAAACCGAGAAAGATAGAGAGAAAAAAGGGAAATCCAAACAAGTTCGGATTTTTCTCTTCAAACAGCAGATCAATCAAGCAATCAACCAAGAATCAGCAGCAAGAAACTTTCAAGCTTCAAAGTAAGGTAAACCCTCATTTTCTCACGTTTTTCTTAGGGGAAAATCAGAGGTTTTTAGAGGAAAAAGGGAATGTGAGTAAATCGTGTTGAGATTTTTGGTTAAAATCGAAACATGATTCGAGTCTAGATGTTTTAAAACACGAATCCATGAGTTAATGGTGTAAAAAACCAAGTTTAGTGAGTTTTCTTCAAGAAAGTACAGATTTTTCAAAAGTTGAGTCAAGAGATGTTTATAAGCAAAATGTGAGATTTTGCTTATGAAATCATGGATTTGTGATAGTAGAAATGTAGTCAATACCTTGAAACGATCTTATGGAGATCGATTTTGAGTGTAAGAAGTAGAACAAAGGCCATAAAAGCCTTAGAAAATCAGAGCAGAGCAGTTCGGATCTAGAATCTTGATTCTGGTATGAACACGGGCATGTGCACGGGCGTGTACAAGGGCGTGTTTAAAACACGACCCCGAACATGCCCACATGCACCACCGTATTGCAAGAAAATTCAAACCCGAGAGGTACACGGCCAAGAACACGGCCGTGTATCGGGCACACAGTCAAGGGAAGGGCGTGTAGCAGACCATGTTAGACAGCAGGAAAACACAGCCAGAAACACAACTGTGTAAGTAACTGTGTAAGCATGCATGTATAGTCCAGAGGAGTACACGGCCAGTAACATGACCCGTGTAAGTATACACGGCCATGTTCCACGAAGTACATGGCCAGGCATGTAAGTCCAGAGAGGTACACAGCCAGAGACACGGCTGTATAGGAGGGTGTGTCTGAAGCCAAAGAGTAAAAAAAAAGAGTCTGGAAATAGAAATTTCATGCTTTGCCATGTTTCCAGTATAAGATGAATATTGGAAATAATCAGTGATTATTTCTTTTATAGGAGTTCAAGCCAGAGACCCTGATACAGCAGTCCCAGAGCAGCAGAGGCTTACACTCACAGATTTTCTGTAAGTTCAAGCATTGTCCTGACTGCAACGTGGACAATCTTGTTATATTATGATGTTATGTATGTTCTATGATGTGTATGTTAGACATTGATTGTATGCATCATGATACTCAGGTCAGTTCATGTCATGCATGTAGAATTTCATATTTCAGTACACATGTCAGACAAGTATCGAGTACACGAAAACAAGTAGGTGCACAAGGCACCTTAGTGTGTTAATAAAACTCATACCCCAGTAAATCATGTAACAAGTTCCTACTGTGGGGGCAATCAGTATGCTACCCAGTTGGAACTCCAGCAAGATGGTAATTAAACCAGTTATTGGTGTATTGGCCTCTCGACCCACGGGGAGGTTTTCATATTTAGCTTCAGTTAAGACTGAGGAGGTCAGCACTAAAGTACCGCTCCCAGTTGTGCTAACACGTCGGTACGACCAATCAGGGGCCCAAAACCAGAACTAAAATATCAGATAATGTCCTAAGACTAATCTTTCAGCCATGAGCATGTTTTACAGAGTCCAGTTTCATGCATGAGCACAGCAGTACAGTATGTCATGTTTCATGTTTTTATGTTTGAACTTACTGAGCTCATAGCTCATCAGTTTGTTCACATGTTACAGGTAAGAGACCTGTTTACCAGTAGTATATAATGGATGACGAACAGGGTAGATGCATGCCAGGAAGGATTGGGCGAGGGATTGTGGTCACCTTAAATCTTCCGCTGTATAGTTTGAAAACTTCAAACATGTAATTTCAAGAATAAGATTTCAAGTTAAGATTATGTGATAGGGAATCATGATTCATGTGTATGTTATTTTGTTAACATGATTTCCTTATCATATTTTCGAACAGTTCATGATATTAAGAAAAAAAAAATTTATTCCGCACATTAGCAAGCAAGTTTTCCAGTTCAGCATGATTGCCGGCGACCTTAGAGGCTTGCATACTATTGCGGTTAACTACAGAGTTGACTGTAATAGCACTGTAGAGCCTCCACAGCAGGGCGGGCCGCCACAGTCAGTGCGCAATAATTTATCGGTACTACCACAATGAGCTCAAACCAAAATATAAACAAAGATAGTGGTCAATAATGTGACAAAAGCCATAAGTGAGCATAACCGATAATAGCACTAAATGTAGTGGACTCGGTTAGGATAATGAGAATAGTACCCGGTTAGGGTAATGAGAATAGTAACCGGTTAGGGTAATGTGAATAGCGACCTGTTAGGATAATGTGAATAGTAACCAGTTAGGATAACAGTTACTATTCATTGGTCAGAGGTCAAAGTTATTGTTTGTGGTGAATAGTACTATTCATGGATGAATAGTATTATTCATAGGAAATTGTATTTTTGATATTTTGAATCTATGTGATTCGTGGTACTAGCATTTTATATGTATGAATGTTACTGTTACTAGTATAAGATACTAGTATGCGATGTGTTGTGAATAAGCTACAAAATGTAAGTAAGTTGAAATATGATGTGATGTCAAGTATGCTTACTATGTTACGTATGAATGTTTTAAAGCGATGAATGCTGTATACCATGTGTTATGTTAATGTTTTGGTGTCATAGTTGATGATAGAGCTATGTTATATGTTATGATTATTCTGATGTCACAGTTGGTAATAGAGATGCTCGTTACGATGTGCTAAGTGCTTTTATAGGTCATGTATTTATGTTTGAACTTACTGAGTTTTAACTCACGAGTTTGTTCAACGTTGCAGGTAAGAAACCTGTATCTCAACAGTAGATTACCTGGATGACGGCGGGATTTACGTGTGCCAATGGGGATAGGGAATTCACTGTGGATATGGTCCTGCTACCAGTCTTCCGGTGAGCGATTTGAAAGAGAGATTTGAAGAAAAGAGAATCGATGTATTTTATGTTTAATTTCAAAAAAAGAAATATAATATTTCTGTAAACTATATTTTGCTTTATAGAAATATCTTGTGAAAGAAAATAAAAAAAAATGTATTCCCTATTTTCATGTTTAAATGGGAAGTTAAAATAAGCGTATTAAGGAAAGTATGATAGAACTAAGATACTAGCCATCACAGGTGGTATCAGAGCAAGTTGAAAATGAGTTTAAGTATATTGCCGACGACCCATGAGGCAACGGTCCGTCGCAATCGGCTATGGTAGCCTACAGTGATTGTGCCGGTTGGCCTATAAGAAGGCGGGATGCCAAACAATACATCAAAAAGAAGAAAGTATCTCCATTAACTTAACCAAAAAAAATTACCTTTTCATCCTTTCTAGATTAACCATCATTTTTTTATTATAGTGATGAGGAACATCAATAAAAAGGCAAATGGAAGCTGCAATACGAGAATAAGACCTCTGTTATTATTTAAATATTTTATAATATTTCACATAAATAACATCTTATCATAAAAATTTATAATAACTATATATAATATAGCTGATATTTTATATCATATTTACCATATAAGAATTAGGTCACTACAAAATTTAACACTAAAAAAAGAGAAAAAAAAGGAAACTTGTATGAAAAAAGAAATACATTACAAAACAAAACAATTAAACTGCATTAAAAAATATAATTAAAATTTTTTTATTTATTTTGATTAATTTTATTATATTAAAAACAGAATTGTTCATAGGAAAAAACCAAAAAAAATAATAATAAAGATAAAGTTTATTTTCCAAATGTATTATACCTTACATAAAAAATTAACATATTAGGTTTTGAAGTTATTTCAAAATAACGTTAATTTAAAACATTAAAAAAAATTTTAACGTCAAACGCCTATTTAAATGCTCTATTCGAGTATTTAGTTCATATATTAAACATTTAAATATTATTTAATTAATAATTTAAACATTTATATTTAAATATTTTTGTTTAAACATTTCTACATCGAAAGTTTACTAAACATGATAATTTGTTATCTTCGAGAACGTGTTTCACGGGCCTCGATATCATCCTTCTCAACTTATTATTTTAGTTTGGTTGAAGATTGAATTCGTGTTGTAATATTTTATTATTGTAACAATTTGATATATTATATATGGTGGCCCGCCCTGTTGTCGAGGCCTTACAGTGCTATTACAGTCAACTCTGTAGTCAACCGCAATAATATGCAGGCCTCTAGGATCACCGGTAATCATGCTGAACTTGAAAATTGCTTGTTAATTTTGTGGAATAAATTTTTTTTTAACATAACTACTTGTTCGAGAATGTGATAAGGAAATCATGTTAACAAAATAACATGCACATGAATTCATGATTCCCTTATCACATAATCTTGACTTGAAAAATGTGTTCTTGAAATTACATTTCAAAACTATACAGTGGAAGACTAAAGGTGACCACAATCCCTCGCCCAATCTCCCTGGCATGCACATACCCTGTCCGTCGTCCACCATGTACTACTAGTGAACAGGTCTCTTACCTGCAACATGTGAACAAACTGATGAGCTATGGGCTCAGTAAGTTCAAACATAAAAACATGATCATAACATGTTGTATTGTGTTTATGCCTGAAACTTGACTCTGTAAAACATGCTCTTGGCTATAGGTTAAGTCTTAGGACATTATCTGATATTTAGTTCTGGTTTTGGGCTCCTGATTGGTCAAACCGACATGTTAGCACAACTGGGAGTGATACTTTAATGCTGACCTCCTCAGTCTTAACTAAAGCTGAACATGACAACCTCTCCGTGGATCGAGAGGCCGGTATGCCAATAACCGGTTTAATTACCATCTTGTCTGGAGTTCCAACTGGGTAGCATACTGATTGCTCCCACAGTAGGAACCTGTTACATGATTTACTTGGGGTGTGAGTTTTATTAACACACTAAGTTGCCTTGTGCACCTATATGTTTTCGTGTACCTGATATCTGTCTGACATGTGTACTTGCAACATAAAATTCTATATGCATGACATGAACTGACCTGAATATCGTGATGCAGACAATCAATGTCTAACATACACGTCATACAATAAGACATGACATCATAACATAACAAGATCGTCCACATTACAGTCAGGACAATGCTTGAACTTACAAGAAATCTGCTAGCGTGAGCCTCTGCTGCTCTGGGACTGTTGTATCGGGTCTCTGGGTTGAACTCCTATTAAAGAAATAATCGCTGATTATTTCTAATATTCATCTTATACTTGAAACATGGCAAAATATGTAAATTCACATTTCCAGACTCTTTTTTTTTTTACTTTGGCTTAAAACACGTCTTTCTACATAGGCGTGTACTCCTCTGGACTTACGTGCATGGCCGTGTGATTCATGGAGCATGGCCGTGTAATTCGTGTATACTTACACGGGCGGCTACATGGCCGTGTTTCTAGCCGTGTTTTCCCGCTGTCGAACATGGTCTGCTACACGCCCTTCCCATGACCGTGTGCCCCTTGACACGACCCGATACACAGTCATGTTCTTGGCCGCGTACCTCTCGGGTCTAAATTTTCTTGCAACACGGTCGTGCACGTGGGCATGTTCGGGGTCGTGTTCTGAACATGCCCTTATACACACCCGTGTTCATATCAGAATCAAGATTCTGGGTCCAAACTGCTCTGCTCTGGTTTTCTAAGGCTTTTATGGCCTTTGTTCTACTTTTTACACTCAAAATCAATCTCAATAAGATTGTTGTTTCAAGGTATAGACTACATCTCTACTATCACAAATCCATGGTTACATAAGCAAAATTTCACATTTTGCTTATGAAACATCTCTTGACTCAACTTTTGAAAAATCTGAACTTTCTTGAAGAAAACTCACTAAACTTGGTTTTCTAAACCATCAACTCATGGATTTATGTTTAAAAACAACTAGACTCAAACCATGTTTCGATTTAACTGAAAATCTCAACATGATTGACTCACATTTCTACTCAAAACCCTAGATTTTTCCACCCGAAAAATGTGAGCAAAAACGAGGGTTTATCTTGCTTGAAGCTTGAAACTTCTTGCTGCTAATTCTTGGCTGAATGCTTGATTAATCTGCTGCTTGAAGAGAAAAATCTGAACTTGGTTGGATTTCCCTTTCTGCTCTCTCTCTTTCTTGGTCTCTCTCTCTCTTTCCCGTTCTTTCTTTCTCTTTCTCTCTCTTCTCGGCTGCTTCTTTGTAGTTCAACTCAATTAATTCACTTGGGTTGCTTGGGTTTGAGGTGCCTCACGTGCCTCACTCCCTCTCTCACTTTATTTCATTTCTTTAATTTTCTTTAAGAAAATTGCAAGGGCTTTTTTGGCTAATCTTGGCCATTGATCAATGTGGCTTACTTGTGTGTCATTGATATCTTAATATACATTTTCCACATATTTTTCTATTAAATTAAAATATCATAAATTGAATTAATGTTTAGCTTTTAAACTATATTCATTAATTCATTGTAAAATTTTGACTAAAACTCAGTTAATCAAAATTTTCATCTACTATATATTCTATAACATGTTTCATCATGAATGTACATTTATTTACATATCTTGTACAAAATTTTCCGAGAGTGATTAGTTTCTTGGTTATCACATTATATTGTACTTTTTTGTATTTTTCATATTTTGTCTAACAATTTTAAAATAGATTAACATACAAAGGAGGATAGATTTGCTGAGTAGTTGTTTTTTATTTGGTTGGAAATTTTGAATTTCAATATTAACTTGGAAAATTTTTTGGTTAAAGGAATAGTTGATAACATGAATAGGGTTGTTCCTTTCGAAAGCAACACTATGAAGCATAAGCCATCCCCAGTTGTTCAAACAACGAACTCGGTCCCGACCTCTGGCTCATCCTTGACATGACCTTTTGCCAGTCTCAGTTCAAGTGAACCACAACAAAAAGCTTTAAAAGTTTAGTGGGTTGTACTTTAAGACATGACAACAAAAGATGTTGTTTTACTTGACAACATTGAATTTTACGAGATTCTTAAAAGAGGATCCTTCTACTATTAGAGAGGATGAAGTGGATGCATAAGCATTTCAAGCAGTTAATGTATGGAATCATTTTGACTTTCTATGTCATAACTATGTACTTAACAGCTTATCTGATGAGCTTTACATTATGTATAGCTCGAAGAAAATGACAAAGGAACTGTGGGAGTCCTTAGACCAGAAATATAAGTCCAAAAATGCGAGTGCTAAGAAGTTCTTAGTGAGCCAATTCCTGAATTACAAGATGGTGGACTCAAAGACTGTGGTTAGTCAAGTTCAAGAGATCTAACTTATCATCCATGGGATCTAACTCAAAGACTATGAATGTTTTCAGGTAGCTATACTAATTGATAAGCTAAGCCCACCTGCAAAAAGTTCAAAAGCTATCTGATGCACAAGAAAAAAGAGATGACTGTTGAGCAACTAGTTTTCAGACTTTGTATCAAGGAAGACAATAGACAGTCTTAGAAGAAGTTCTTTAACATAACTGCAAGCTCTACTAAGGCTAATATAGTGAAGCATGATGGCTCCAAAAAGAAAGGAAATCCAAGATCCAAGTTGGGATTGAAAGGAAGGGATTCTAAGAAGAAATTCCAAGGAAAGTGCTTCAACTACAACAAGGTTGGGCACAAGTCAGCGGACTACAGGCTGCCGAAACATAATAAAGAAAAGGAGGCTAACTTAGTGGACACCATTCGAAAGAGGCATCATACTTCAGCTTGTCTACTACGGTCTCAGAAGTGAACTTGGTCAACTCCAACCCAAAGTAGTGGCAGTTCGATGCTGGGATTACAAGACACATCTGTTGTGACCAGGCTAAGTTTGCTAATCTAGTTCCATTGGAAACTAAAGAGAAGTTGTTTATAGGTAACTCTGTAACTTCTTATATCAAGGGTTAAGGAATAGTATTCTTGAAGATGACCTTAGGCAAGGAAGTAAAGCTTTACAATGTGTTGTATATGCTTGATATCTAGAAGAATCTCATCTCCGAGACAATGTTGAGCATGCACGGCTTCAAGATGGTGTTTGAGGCTGATAAAATTGTTTTGTCTAAACAAGCGATGTATGTGAGGAGGGGTTATGTAAAATATGGCATATGGAAAATGAATGCCATAGCTATAAAACCCAATAAAGCAAATAAAAAGAGATAGTGTTCTGCTTATATATTTGAGTCTTCTAACTTATGGCATGGTAAACTAGGACATGTTAATTATGATATATTGCATAAATTAATTAACTTTGATCACATGCCCGTATTTTATATTGATTCAAAACATAAGTATGAAACTTGTGTAGAGGCAAAACTAACAAGTTCATCATTCCAAACAATTGAAAGGAATACTAAGCCACTTAATCTAATATATAGTGATGTTTGTGCCTTAAATTTTGTTCAAACCTAGAGGTGGTAATCACTTTCATTGATAATAACACAAAGTATTGCTATGCATATTTACTAAAAAGCAAAGATGAAGCTGTATAAAAATTTACTCTCTATAAGAAAGAAGTTGAAAATCAACTTAATAAAAGGATTAAGATGGTTAAAAGTGACCAAGTCGACAAATATATTGAACCATTTAGTGCACCTTATGCACAACATGAAATTATTCACGAAGTCATACCGCCATACTCTCCCCGATTGAATGGCTTTACTAAATGTAAAAATTATACTTTAAAGGATATAATGAATGCAATATTAATAAGTTCTAGATGGCCACAAAACATGTGGGGGAAGCTATTTTATTGGCTAATTACCTTTTAAATAAGGTTCCATGAAAGAAAGTCGATAAGACCCTTTATGAATTAGGGAAAGGAAGTAAACCTTCCTACAAATACTTGAAAGTGTAGGAGTGTTTGGCCAAGCTAACGGCACCAATGCTAAAAAAGATGAAGATAGGTTCAAAAATGGTTGATTACATCGTCATTGGGTATGCTTAAAATAGTAGTCCATATCGGTTCATTATGCTTGAGTCTAAAAACCCTGACATATACAAGAACACAATATTAGAGTCTAGGAATGCATCGTTCTTTGAACATATATTTCCATGTAAGACTAAGAAAGTTGAGCCAAGTTCATCAAAATGAACATTTAAAACTATTGAAGAAGATAATAGTCAAAACTCTAAAAATGATTAAATCATGGAAACGAAGGAAGAGCCTAGATGAAGTAAAATGGCAAGGATAGAAAAGTCTTTTGGAACAGATTTTCTAACCTACATCCTAGAGGCTGAACCTCTAACGTATAAAGAAGGTTTAAGCTCAATTGAGAGTCTTATATGGAAAAAGGCCATAAAAAGTAAGATATATTTCATCTTGAAAAATCATACTTCAAAACTACTAGACCTTCCACTGGAAAATAAACTACTTGATTCTAAATGGATTTTTAAACGAAAAATGGAGGCAGATGGAACAATTGACAAGTACAAGGTCAAATTTGTAAGAAAAGGTTATAGACAATAAAAATGCCTTGATTATTTTGATGCATATTCTCTCATGACGAGAGTAACAACTATAAGGATAATATTAGCAATTTGCCATACTGCGGAATCTTAAAGTTCATCAAATAGATGCGAAGATAGCTTTTCTTAATGGAGATCTCGGGGAAGAAATCTACACTAAACAACCTAAGGGTCGCATAGCTCCAAAAAAAGAAAAAAAATTTCTACAAATTAATAAAGTCTTTATATGGACTAAAACAAGCACCAAAATAATGGCATAAAAAGTTTGACAATGTCATGATGTCAAATGATTTTAAAATCAATGAGTGTAACAATTGTGTTTATGTTATATACACTGAAGATGATTATGTCATTCTCTGTTTGTATGTAGACAACATAATAATTGTACGTAGTAATGATCGAATGGTCAAATCTACCAAAACACATGTTGAACTCAAGGTTTGATATGAAAGGTATGGGACCAGTTGATGTAATTTTGGGAATCAAAATCGTAAGGTCACGTAATGGTCTCATAGTGACTCAGTCACATTACATAGACAAGATGCTTGACAAGTTTAACAAAGATGATTCTGATATAGCTTAAACTCCTATTAATGTGAGTGAGCATCTATCCATAAATAGAGAAGAAAGCATATCTTAGGTGGAGTATGCTAGAATAATTAGTAGTCTAATGTACTTAATGAGTTATACAAATTAGACATTACTTCACTGTAAGTAGATTAAGCAGATTCATGAGTAATCTAAGAAATGACTACTGGAAAGTAATTATGAGAGTACTGACGTACTTAAGATATACTCGTAATGATAGACTACATTACACAAGAGAACCTACTGTATTAAAAGAATACTTTGATGCAAGTTAGATATCTGATACAAAAGATTCTAAGGCTACCAGTGGATATGTATTCACCTTCGGTGATGTAGCTATTTCATGGAAATCCTCTAAGCAAACAATAATATCCAGATCCACAATGGAAGCTGAATTTTCACTTTGGATAAATGTGGCAAAGAAGCTGAATGGTTTCAATATTTCTTGGAGGACATTCTGAATTAGCCTAATCCTGTACCTACAATATATGTACATAGTGATAGCCAATCAACCATTGGTAGAGCATATAATATGATGTACAATGATAAGTCAAGACATATACATTGTTGACATAATATTATTAGAGAACTGATCTCAACGAAAGTCATGGCCATTGACTATATAAGGCCAAAAGACAATATTACAAATCCATTGATCAAAGGTTTGAATAGAGATCAAGTTGAGAAAACATCAAGAGGAATAGGACTAAAGCCCATGGAAAAATAGGTCGAAGCGATGGAAACCCAACCTAGTTGACTAGAGATCCCAAGATCTAGGCTCAATGGGACAACTAAATTTTGTAGACCAACTTAGTTCATTGTAAGGGTTAATCCAGCCCATTCCTATGATAAAACTAGTGGAGTATGAAAAGAGGTTAAACATTTGTTTTTTATGATTCTTGTACGTCGAATGCTTCAAGAATCCAGCGGAGTAGTACAGGTTACTCTCTAATAAGAAATCACCTATGTGAGAGAGAATAGGGGCCGATTCAAAGGTGAATTATGAGGGCTCAATTCTTTAGAAGCTCTTGTAGAACCAAATAGATGTACATGGCCAAAACGAACATAACCATGAGAACTATACTGTCTTAGGAAGATATCTGTGTGAGGTATATTATCATTTATACAAATAGTAGAATAGTTCAAGAATATTACGTCTATTGGTCAGTTAACAAAGTAAATGTAATTTCATAAGGGAAAGTTCGAAGGTTAACTCCTACCTATCCTATGCATGTTTCGACTACAAAACTCTATCATCATGTCGAGTCTATGTTTTCTCATCGTTGGACAATTTTCATTCATATGGGGGATTATTAGAAATGGCTTATTTAAGCCATGTTAAAGGCCTATTTTGAGGCCCATTAGGAATGGTGCCCAATTAGAGTTTGGAATGGGCCTTAATAGATTTGCATTCTTCATTATGGGGAAATCAAAATTGGATATTCACATACTCAAAATTGTAATCGTGTGAATGAGAAATTGATGCTCCAAATATGTTACTTGAAATAGAAGTTCAGAAGAAAAATTGCAAAATCCCACATTGGCTAGAAATGAAGCCATAATGGTGTATATAAGTGATTGTACTTTTAAACCTAGGTAAGCATGTTTACCTAAGAGGTTCTCTCATGTGCTGGGGGGTGGGGGGGTGCAAATCATGAACCTGTTGGGTTACAGGCCCAATGTGTGCACCCACGACCTATGAACACGAATGCCAAACTTAAAAGCCCACTACAAGCGAGCTTTTTTTTTGCTTTTTTTTTTTCTATTTTTTGGCCTAAGAAAAGCCCAAAACTGTCCACATTCTTCTCAAAACTGAATTTGGCTTAATTAAAATGCTTAATAGAAGAAACAATGGTGCTTAATGGTGACCACCATAAATATGGATCAATATGAGAGTTTTTTCTCTTGAGAAGCCAAAAAGACTTTGGTTTTCACTTGAGAATTCCGAACCTAGTCTTGAAAATGGCCTATACAACTCTAAGAATAAGCCTCACAAACTTTGGTGGTTAATATTTTGGTTTAATGGGTGATTAATCCCATTCATCCATGCTTGTAACATTCCATTTGATAGCCTATATAAAGGCCATTCTCCAAATGAACATGAAAACAACAAAACACACAAAACACTAGATTTCTCTTCTTTTTGTTGGTTTTCGAGTTTCTTTATAGCCTTGAAATTGGTTTTTGGCGATAGAGGAAAGGGGCTAGTTCAAGTTCGCTTTGACAGTTTTGATAGTGCTTATCATATTCTAAGATACGAATGTCCTACATATCTTCAAACACTCACCGGAGGGGATGAATCTATTTCAAAGAGAGAGTGTTTCACATACCTCGACATTAACCTTCTCAATTCGTTATCTTAGTTTGGTTGAAAGTTGAATTTGTGTTGTGACATTTTATTATTGTAACAAGTTGATATATTATATTGTTCTTCTTTGTATTTTCCATATTTTAACTAACATTTCTTGAGTTAAATATATTTCTTTGCATTAAAAAATCTCTAAGGCAAAATAATAATATCTATCAATAAAGAAAAAAAATACCACTTGTACTATAAATTTTTGTTTGAAAAAAAAAAAACTATTTTTATTGCACGAAAGAAAATTATATCTTCCTCCTTTCTTTTTAGGTTAATTTTCTTGGAAGTTGAGAGGCCTCCATCAAAGAAAAAGACAAAAAAAGAAAAGTAAAGAAATTATTTCAAAATTATTCTTACTTTATAAAACACCTCCTCCAGTTGTTCTTTAACTCTCAGCAATCCCATGCAAACATACGCCACCACGAAGCCTAAAGAGTACGAACAATTGGACAAACATGTATTGTGTAGGGTACTAATTTGTTGCCACAAATTTGAAAGTAATCAACATATCTCCTAGTTTGGATATATGTATTTTTTTTTAGTTTTCTTTATTATTGAAATCAGATTTCTTATCTCATTTTTCACCCTACATGTGACAATCCAAAACCCACCAATGAATCATGATGTCACCTTAATAGGTCAGATCGACTACTCGAACAGTTGATCCCACGACTCAACTCCACAAACAATAAATGACCTTCCTTTATGGGTTAACAAAGAATATTACGGGATTTTCCTTATTTGATAAATTAACAATTTGATCATTAAGATTGGGAAAGGAATCAACGGCATCAACTCAAAGAATACAACTTGGGAATATTTCTCAGACAATTCGATCAAAATGACCATGCTTGAGAAGGAAAGTTGACCAATAATTTTAAATAGAAGATATGTCAATGTTAAATTAAGCAATAAAGACTTAATAGTGACTCTGAATCAATAAATAAATCAAGGTTATTATAAAGGGAAAGTCAATACATTAAAAAGAAGAAAGTATCTCCATTATCAATAAAAAATTATAATTTTTTTTCAACTTACCCAAAAAAATATTATCTTTTCATCCTTTTTAGATTAACCATCATTTTTTATTGCAGTGATGAGAAACAACAATAAAAAGGCAAAAAGAAGCTACAATACGAGACTAAAACCTTTGTTAGTATGTAAATATTTTATAATATTTCACAAAGATGACATCTTATCGTAAAAATTTATAATAGATATATATAATCTAGCTGATATTTTATATTGTATTTACCATATAAGAATTAGACCACTAGAAAATTTTTTACTACAAAAAAGGGAAAAAAAAAAAAAAGGAGAAACGTGTATGAAAAAAAATACAAAACAAAACAATTAAACTACAAAAAATAAATAATTAAAATTTTTTATTTATTTTGATTAATTTTATTATATAAAAATAGAATTGTTCATAGGAAAAAACGAAAAAAAGGAGTTTTTTTTTTCCAACTATATTATACCTTATATAATAAATTATATTAGGTTTTGAAGTTATTCCAAAATATCGTTAATTAAAAACATTAAAAAAAATTTAACATCTATCCAAACGCCTATTCAAATGTTTTATTCGAGTATTTGGTTTATATATTAAACATTTAAACATTATTTAAGTAATAATTTAAACATTTATATTTAAATATTTCTATTTGAACATTCATGCATCGAACGTCTACTAAACAAGATAATTTTTTTTAATTTCTCTCATAACCACTCTCTTTCTTCATGTATCGTAAGTAATAACCTTTTTTTCACTAAATAACTATGCCTTTTTAGCCTCCCAAAAAAATAATGAAGAAAAAAAAGGCCAAAGTCAAAGCTGATTTGTTTCCCAACTATTAAAAAATCTGCAAAACCATCAAGTACCAAATAAAATTTAAAAGTTATTAAGCTTTGATAGAAAATTTGTGTTCTTTTGTAGTTTAAGGAAAAACACCCATGAGTAACGGTGAAAGAGAAAGCTCATATATTTATGAAGGAGTTCTAATTTTTATCCACTGGATAAGAAAAATACAATTTTCATCCAGATATAAAAATATTACATTTAAATATTAATTATATCACAATTCACATTCAATACAATTACTATCTATAATTCTCTTTTTCTAAAAAATGAAGAAAAAATAGTTATAAAGTTTTCAAACAGAAACGAAGTGGAGAAGGAAAAAAAACAGGAGAAAAAGCGGGGGAAGATTAACAAAAAAAAAAAAGCTTTCAAAAAAAAAAGGGAAAAAGAGAAAGAAAAAATAGAAAAAAAAAAAACGAATCAGCCATGAAAGATACCATATATCATAACATTTTATTTTATACTACAACAACAGTGTGCACATATGCTTTATTTGAATATTTTATTTATATATTAAACATTTAAACATTTTTTAAATAATTATTTAAATATTTATATTTAAATATTTCTGTGTAAATTTTTCTACGTCAATTGTCTATTAAACATGATAATTTTCCTTTTAATTTCTCTCATAACCACTCTCTTTCTTTAACTATTATAGGTGACAACTCTCTTTCACTAGATAATCATGCCTTTTTAGTTCCAAGAAAAATAAATAAATAAATAAATAATCAAAACTGATCTGTTTCCCATCCGTTAAAAAATCTATAACATCATCATACTCCAAAGAAAAATCTGCAAGTCATTGAGCTTTTGGCAGGAAATTTGTGTCATATTTAGTTTAAGGAAAAACACTCATAAGTAAACGTAGAAGAGAAAGCTCATGTATTTGTCAAAGGATTCTATTTCTTATTTAATTTTCATCTAAACATAAAAGTATTGTATTCAAATATTAATCATATCATGATTTAAATCTAATACATTTACTATCAACCATTTTACGATTTTTAAAAAAAGAAAAAGAATGATATGATTTTCAAACAGAAAAGAAGCGGAAAAACAAACAATGGAGAAAAAATAGAAAAAAAATTCAGAGCTTTCAAATAAAGGGGAAAAAAAACATCAAAAAAAATCATCCATGAAAAATACAATATATCAAAATAATTTACACTATACCGCAACAACACTACAGGCATTTCGGCTCCTATATTTACTAAAGTATCGTTTCTACTCGTAGGGTATGACGTCAGCGTCTGCATCTTGATCCGTTCCCATTATTTGTAATTTGTAATTTCTTTTATTTGTAATTTGTAATTTCTTGCTAGTTCTTTTTTTTTTTCTTTTAACGAAATAAGCAACGTGCTTATAAGTGTGGGAAAGGATTTCTAGCAAGTGTTAACATATTAAGATATGCTAGTTGTCTCTTATACTATTTGTTTACTCTCTCCTTTCATATAGATAAAATATATCTCAAGTTCAACAGTCGAACAAATATAAATCTAATAATTGTATTATTCTATTAAAATCTCATGATTATCAATTAACTTACACATAACTTTCTATTTAGATACTTGTAATATGATGTATACATACTATTTAGAACTATTTAGTATAAAAAATAAATATAACTAAAAAAATATTATATTAAAATAACTCATTAAAAAAAAGTTATAAATGGCATTTTATAAAATAGTGTCAAGAGATAATTTATATATATATAAACTGATACAGTGAAACATCAAATCAATACGTTTTCAACAGTTCCCTGGTAGGGCCACGCGTCAAAGTGTTATAATCCATGTGTTTTTCTTATCTTTTTACACTCCACGATGGTTCTCATCCTCAAGTTCTTTCTTAATAAAAGGAAGACTGAAGAAACAAGATGTCAACAAAACTTTTTTGCTAGATATAATGGAAGTAGACCAAATTCCTCACATGAACGTTGGTCTTTCAAAAATTGATTTCAAAGTGTAGTTATGAAGATAGATACCATACAAACATCACTCAAACACGAATTGAAATAATTTCTACCTACCTTGATGGTAAAGCTGGCATCTGATGGAAGCAAGCTCGCTATATGTACATCAACAAGTAAATGCTGATGACGAACCTTAGGTTGGATTCGAGCGTTTCTATCTGTAATTCTTTCTTTAAAGCTATTGTGATCAGAAGGTCGTCTAGTTCTTAATTTTGTAGCAAGGAAATACGTCAATGTTGAGTATGAGACGCTAATTTAGTGAGTTATCTCATTGTTGCTCCGATGGTTGTCAACAGAGTTGCTATAGTACATCATGTTCCAGAATGGTCTCAAGGGTAGAATATGGAAGTTAGCAGTGACCCTGTGGATTCGTAACTATAACGATGGCAATGGTAATACGTTGCTAGAAAGATAACCGAGATTTCAACAGCCGTTATGCACATAACAGATTCGATGGCCAGCAAATTATGGGAAGACGTTAGAACCAAGATTGAGACAATGGAGAAGCCATCGATGTCGTACATTCTCTAATTTTGTTTCATTCATGAGTGCCTTGGGAGTGGAGCTTAATAGATTCAATTAGATTATTATTTTTACATTCAGTACGAATTATGTACAAATAGTACATGTTAGTTGGTCATGTGGGATCACATGTGGGTGAGCAAGTAAAGGTTGATTTTGTTGTTTACCTGTGATTTTTATAATGCAATACTTGGTATGGACTTGCTCACAAAGAACCAAGATGTTATAAATTGTTAGTGTGGGAAGGTTACATTGATTTGTGGTCGAGATTAAAGATAATCTATTGGGAAAGTCTAGATTTGTTAATAGCACACTAGTTCAAATTCTCAATAGAAAGGTTAAGAATATTTGATGACAAGAAATTGTATTACTTAAGGTTTTGTGGTAACATCACGATAATTAGGATGCCCCTTGGGAATTGAAAAGTGAGATGATTGAAGAATACCTTCAGTTATTTGAGAGTTATAGATTAGTAGGTAAGAATGTAATTATCTATGTAAGTTTTTGCTGTCACTTTCCTTATTTATATTTTGGGAAGTAGTAAAAACATGAGGCATAGTTAAAAAACATAGAGAAAAAAAAAAAGAAATTGCTTTTATTCTTTAGCAAGTAGTTGAGCAAAGTAAATATATCCTCCCATGTATCACTTGAACAATATGATTTGAAACATATTTTCAGTTATTTTAATTATTATTGTACTCTAATAAAGTTGAAAGAAATTATTTTGTATGATGTCAAATATTGTGTTTATTAGAACTTGCTTGGACCAGATTCCTTATGGAGAAGAGTTCCAAGAAGGAGGCCATGCAAAAAGTGAGGGTTCTAATAGCACAAGATTAGCATCGTATAAGAGGATTTTAAAGATAAAGTTAAAAAAGTTTATTTACTGTGAAAAGTTGATTTGGTATACTTACCGATTTTCCTCATATAGTTCATATGATGCAGTTGCAGGACTTTTATGATTATCAGGAGTTTGACTTAGCCTGCAATTTCAGAGTTTAATGATAAGACTTAAGATATTTTAAGTTTCAGGATTTTGTGATATGATGAAATATTTGTCTCATTATATAATGAGAGGTTTTTTTTTGTTGCATGGTATTATTTTTTTAAATTTTGAGGTTTTAGTTAGTTAATATAGTTTTCAAGCTGCCAGTTCGGGAGAAATGTTATAATTATAGTATCAAAATAATAAAATTCTGGTGACATAGAGTTTTATAGGATTGAGAATTCAGTCAATATATGGTAGGAAGAACTTAGCAAAAGCATATCTTGATGAGATAGTCAAATATCATGATGCACTGCTAAGTATTATTTCTGATTGAGATATTCAATTTATCACTTGATATTGGAAAGTTTCCAAGTTGCTTTAGCAATGGATTTGAAATTCAGCGTTGCTTTCCATCTATAAACCGACGGACAATCTAAAAAAGCTATTCAGATTCTTGAAGACTTGTTGCAAGTATGAGCTCTGGATTTTAAGAACAAATGGATTGCTAATCTGTTGCTAGTAGAGTTCACCTATAACAATAGTTATCAGTCCAACATTAAAATGGCATTGTTCGAAGCTCTCTATGGAAGGCGATGAAGATCTCCTATATGTTGTATCGAACCCAAAGAACAATTTCACACCGGAGCAATTATTGTTGAGGAAATGGCTGAGAAGATTTGAATTATTTGAGAGCACTTAAAGACAACTCAGAGCCGATAAAAGAGCTACGCGGATAGACGACGAAGACCATTAAAATTTGAAGAACGTGATTTTATACTTTTAAATGTCTCATCTCGAAAAGGAGTTTCTCGTTTTGATAAGAAAGGGAAACTAGTACCACGGTCCCACATACTGTTTCTCGTTATTCAACGTATCAACAAAGTAGCTTATCATCTAACATTGCCATCAGGAGTTGTCGTAGATAATGTATTTCATATATCCATGCTAAGGAAGTACGAATTGGGTACTATTACAATAATATCACTCGAAGACATTCCAATTCTGAAAGACGTCTTCTATGAAGAAGCACCAGTACGGATTTTTGATAAGAAGGTCAAAACCACCTGACATTAGGAGATTGTGTTAGTCAAAGTCCTATGGCAACATCACGGTAGTGAAAACGCTACTTGGAAATTAGAAAACGAAATGTTTGAAAAATACCCTCATTTGTTTGAGAGCTTAGATTATTTAAATTTGAATGACGAAATTCATTTGTAGGAGAGAAGAATTGTCACATTGCGAAATTTTGAGATTTAAAATTCGCATGTGAATGTAGAAAATTCAATTATTAGTGTGTCAATTAAATTTTTACTTTAGAAGTTAAACTAAAAATTTTTAGTATATTAAATATTAATTTAAAGATATTTTTAAACCTTATTAAAAAAATTTTAAAAAAATTTTACAGTTTTTAGCTTAATTTAAAAATAATAATAATAACAACAAAATAAATTAAATTAAATTAATTAACAAAAAAAATTATTTAAAAACTCTTATCTCCGACACTTTTTATCTCCTCTTCAATCACTCACTTGCTTCTTAATTATTTTGTCTCACTGCATTATCCTCACAGCTCACCCGCGTATCTTTTATCCTCTCTCACCAGCTCTTTTCTCTTTCTGTCTCTTATCCTCGGTTTCTTCAAAGTTTTATTTTTCAATTCCTCACACACCCTCACGTTTCCTTGGAGCACCCTCTAACTCAAGCTTTCACTCTCTGACTCTCTGCTTTCCCTCACTCTACAAGAAATCCCAACAACCACAATTCTCTCTCTCTAAATCTCACCGATTCTCTCCCTATCTGTCTTACAATAATAATAATAATAATAATAATAATAATAATACAACGAACAGAACAAAACAAAACAAAACCCGACACTCAATCACCCTATCCTATCATTTAACTGCTCGCCGTTCATTTCTGCCTCCCACCTTCCATTCTCAATATTTTTTTAATTATCATTCTCTCTCAGTTGTCTCTTTTTTCCTCACCCTCCCTCACTTTACAGCCGCCCCTCTCACGTCATCTCTTTTTCAATCTCTCTCTTGTATTATTTCCACTCTCACTCACATTTCCGTTCTCTATTTTTCAGACATCCTACTCACCATTTTTTTTTAAAACTCTCATAATCTTTATATCTAGCTCTCACTCACTCTCTTTGCTTTCCCTCACCGCCTACCTCGCCTTTTCTCTCCCTAACTCACTGTTTCACTCTCTCTCTAGCTCTCATAACTTTTCCACTTTCTCTCATCCTTCATCCCTTTCACTTTCTTCTTCTTTCTCCCCTCTCCACCGGCCGAACCATTCACCTCATGCCGTTCACTGCCACGTTGAACACCAACCAACACAACGCTGCCTCGCTAGCCAGCCTCCACCATTTGCAGTTGTCGCCAGCACAATAGGCACCAGGCCGAGCTAACGCTGACCAAGCCCGAAGAGCCACCTCACAAGTGCCAATCCCACGCCCGTGACCTTATCCACCGGATGTAGCTGAACCTCTCGCCGCCGATCACCAGCCCGAACCTAAGCACCACACCGGCTCTCCTTTGCGAACACCAGTCAACTCGCGACCAAGCTCACCTCCACGGTGCCTCCCTTGCTTCAGTCCTCGTGGTCTCGCCGTTTGACTTAGCCCAAGCACCAACGCCGATCAGCCACCATCGCCCTCCTCGTGAACGTCACCCGCCACCGGTAACCAACTAACAAGCCGAGCAACCCAGCCACCCACGGGAGCCCACGTCACCGGTCGCACCTCGCATAGCCCGTGCCCAACATTGCCGTCGCAAAGCCCAAACACCACGCCACCGTCGAGCTCGTCAACGCAGGCCCTTACCGAGCTGGCTGAGCCT
Source organism: Antiaris toxicaria (assembly GCA_035233585.1). Lineage (NCBI taxonomy): Eukaryota > Viridiplantae > Streptophyta > Magnoliopsida > Rosales > Moraceae > Antiaris > Antiaris toxicaria. Next base: position 43,111,561 of record CP141158.1, on the reverse strand, counting down.
CCTCTTGGACCAGCTCGAGCCTTCCTAAACACCGAACCCACACTCTTCACCGAACCAGCCGTCGAAGCGCCATCCACTGTGAACCCAAGTCGTCGCCACACACCGACCACTGTACCAACCCAGCCTCCTTGCGATATCCGCCACCGAGCCAACCGAACCCCACCGAGTCTCTTGGTATCTCCTATCCCCCAGTCGGATCTTTCCCCCTCAAAACGTATATATGTATGTGTGACAACCGAAACTTAGTGCGCCACCGCGGTCAAGCTCGGAAATCCGATAGACCGTCGCCTTATGGGTCATCGACAATTTACTTTTAACTTGCTCTTTATACCTTTAAACTTTGTCATTTTAACTTTCCCGTTTTAATGTGTATATAAAAATAGGGAAATATTTTTTTTTAAACTGAACTTGAAAAGCATACTATTGCAAAACATTTACTATAGTAAGCATTACATAATTTAAACTTTATTACTTCATAAACATTTCGTTTCAACATTCTTTTCAATACTCTTTTAAACAGCTCAGCGGAAGACTCGTAACAGTACCATAGCCCTTACCCAGTCTCTTGGCACATGCAGATCTCATTCGTTACCCATCATTTGTCTTATCGTCGTGCAGGTTACTTACCTGTAACATGAATAAATTTGTTAGTGATAGGCTCAGTAAGTTCAAACATACAGACATGATATATAAGAATTCATACCTTTTTGGACACAGCATATCTCATACCAATTGTGGCATCAGAACTTTAACATAACATATATCATACATTACTTTAAACTTCATGCTTAACATTCTAACATCGAGAACAAACTTTTATACTTAATGTACTTTAACATAATATAATTTAAACATAGCATACTTAATGTATGCTTAAACATCGAAAATCTAACGTACTTTAAACATAGCATACTTAATGTATGCTTGAACATCGAAAACATAACATACTTTAAACATAGCATACTTGAGAACGTATGCTTAAACATCATAAACATACTTACGTATAACATAGAATATACTTAAAATCGTATGACTGACTTATGCATAACAACTTATGCATAACATAACATATGCATACATGTTAGTTGCATTATACTTGTTTACTTTTCATTCTTTCGTTTTCATTGTATTCTTTTCTTTTCTCGTTTTATTTTCATTTTCATTGTTCGTTCTTTTTTTGGTATCATATCATTCTGTTCTTTTCTTTTCTTTTAGTTGACTTTACTTTGCTTTGCTTTACTTTACTTTACTTTCACTTGTGAGCCCATTGTTGGACGTACCTAATGTGCGCGGACCGGTGGAAGGAAGGAGGAGTGACCCACCAACCTACCCCACAGTCGTTCTTTAACTTTTAGCCATTAACCTCACCTATGGGAGGAAGCATTCCACTGTAGTGGAAATCATAACATAAAACCTCACCTACGGGGGGTCGGTATGCCAACACTTAAACTCTCAGTCTTATTATCTTACTTATCTTTCTCTTTTTTTACTTTATCTTTTCGTTCATTCACTTGATTCCACCCAGGTGACATTCCCATTGCCCCTTGGTCCGGAACCCTTTTACATTACTTTCTTTCTTTCTTTCGTTCTTTCTTTCTTTTTTTCATTTCTTTTCTTTTCTTTCTTTCCATTTCTTTTCTTTCTTTCATTCATTTCTTTTCTTTCTTTCTTTCATTCATTTCTTTTCTTTTCTATTTTTTGTTTATTTCTTTTCTTTTATAAGCATTTCATAAATCATTTCTTTCTTAACATAACTTTTATATAACTTTTATATAACACAAGCATAGACATAACATGTTAGTTCATGTTACAGTCAACTAAATGCTTGAACTTACAACATATAACACTTAGACCTATCAGTCAATTCATGTTGTAAATAGAAAAATATTTGAACTTACCAATACTTCTGCTTGTATCTCCTTTCCTGCTTTCTTGGTCCGTAGACGTCCCTTCATCGCGTCTAGAGCAGATCCTTATAATTGAAATAATAACGGTTATTTTCATCACTTAAGTCATATATAAAGTTTAATAAAACGTAAAAATTCTACGTTTCATTTGCCGATCATAAACTTAGGGTTCTAATATTTCATTTATAACTTTTCTACTAACTTTTGACAAAATTACATTTTACCTCTAACGGGATTTTTTGTCATAACCTTACTTTTCTTCGATTTACAACTTCGTTTTGACCCTTAGAATCTTAATTAAGCTATTCTAAGTCCATTAGGACCCTTTCCAATCATTCCTGAAATTTTCAGTCAAAATGACCATTTTGCCCCTAACGGGTGTTTGGGAAGTATCATTTTCATTTTAAATGCTTAGACTAGATTTCTAAGTCTAAAAAAATCATAAAATAATTTTTCTTAGGCTTTATCGAGCTTTTACAACATTAATTGCTGAAATTCTCGATTTACTATTCGTCAAAATGTCCATTCTTCTTTCCCAAGCCTAGGTCATCGAAGGGGCTCGGGTTTCCATCCCGACCATATTTTTTTCCCTCTCGTTTCCTAAAATACCCTTAATGCCGTTTTAGAAATTACGGCAGCATTTTCGCTTAATTTTTTGGTTCCCGGCGTTTAGGAAACGCCTCAAAATCATCTACCCAATTCTAATTTGTCATGTACTAAACCAGAGACCAAATTTGTACATAAAAACTCAAACTTTTTACGTAAAAATATTCACATTTCCACACATTTTCTTTTTCGATATTTCATCTATTTTTCTTTTAATTTCTCAGGCTAATAATCCATAATTAACACATTATCATTCCAATAATAAAATGAGGAATGAACGGATCAAAATCATTACCAAAATCGTTCCCATCAGCGATCAAAAGAGTCTTTCGGTCTCGACCGCACAATATTTGAATCATCGTTCTTCACTTTTGAAATTTCGGTTGGCAAATCCGATGCTGCAGACGTGTCCAGAACGTCGAAAATAGGCTAGAGAGCCATTTTTTCAAATTTTGGGGTTCGGCTCGCTGTTGACCGGTGTTGACCGGCGGTGGCATAGGCCTAAGTGGACACCATTTCGTAGATCTCGACGAGAGGAATCCATTTTCGGTGTCAATTCCTCGATTCAAGGCTCGAACCCTCCCACGACGGACGGCGACAGCGAGCTCCAATCTCCGCCGTGCCGGCGTCATTTCGTGAACTTGACTTGGGGCTTTTGTTCCCCGTGCCATTATGAGCATTTTGGGACCAGCGGTGTTGCTCACCTTCGTCGAAATCGGCGAGTTCCACGGTGGTGATGGCACGACTTTGGGCGGCGCGATCCGATGGCCATTGAGGTGAAATGAGGCCTGGGTTTTATTCTACTCTTCACACCGAGTCTTTTGGGATCGGAATCTTGTCGATCGGATGTCAAACAACGGCGTTATGACGGAGGGAAAATCCACACCTCCGTGGCTTTGGGTAGCGCGTGCGGCTTCCTCCGACAGTAGTTCTGTTGCATCGACCCACCGTTGAACTCAACTTGTCAAGAGCTTTTCAATGGTACTGGCGGTGTAAAAAACGGACGCTGTTTCCAGTTCATGGTTATTGTTCATTTTCGGTGGTGGGGGGAGAAAAAGAGAGATGAAGAAAAATATGAGGGGCCTTTTTACAAAAATCTAAACTTTCCACCCTTTTATACTTTGTTTTTTTTGAAAATTTTAACATAGGCTGTACTGACTAATTTGGGCGTGCTGAACCTAAATATATTAGTTTTATTTTCATCAGAGATTATCTCGACCAGTTTTCCGAAAATTACTTTTTGTACTCAATTGACTAATTTGAGCATGCTGAGTCTAAATATATCAGTTTTATTTCAAGAAAATGTCATCTTGACCAATTTCTTGATACAATATATCTGTGGGTCAAAATTTACATTTTATGTTCAATTGGCTAATTTGAGCATACTGATTCTAAATATATCAGTTTTATATTAAGAAAATGTCATCTTGACCAATTTCTTGATACTGTATATTCCCTGGTCAAAAGTTACATTTTATGCTCAATTGACTAATTTGAGCATACTGATTCTAAATATATTAGTTTTGTTTCAAGAAAAGGTCATCTTGACCAATTTCTTGATACTGTGCATGACACACATGCGTACACACATAAGATCACTACATTTCATATTTTAAACATGGAATTCATCATGTACATTCCATGTATTGATTTTCCAATAATGATGAAATTTCTCGGTTGTCACAGTATATACAAATATGTTTGTGTACGTATGTCTGTATAACAAATCAACAACAACAACAACAACAGCAGATGAAAGACAACAATAAAAATGAAAATAATAATAAAAATAATTAATTTTAAAGTATATGTTTTAAAATGGATTTGGATTTGAAATCATACTGTTATGGGATTTGGTTGTTTTTCTTCAGGTTAGCATTTTAGGGTTTTTGAATAGTTAATATTATAAGGTAATTCACGCCAAAATTTTTAAAAATATACAAGAATTAAAAGTAAGATGTTGTTTTAAAATTACCAGTATTAAAATAAAATATTGTTTTAAAATATTAAATCAATGGCACACTAGTTATTGGAATTTATCATAATTATGATTACGGGATTTTTGGATAGATAATTAAATTATTTGTGATTTTTGTTTTAGGTATTCGTTGATCAAAATTGGAGAAATGACTATTTCAGAATACGTGCTAGAAGTTATCAGAAGATATATTGCTAACAGGTAGGATATATTATCCTTTCTTTGTAGCCTATTTTGTTTTGTTTTGTTTTTTTTTTTTTTTTGTGATTTGGCCAAAATAATTTAAAGTAGATGAATTTATAAAGTTTTATAAATTCTGTGATTTTAGAAAATATCACGATTTTGAAAATTAAAGGAAAAATATGCGGTCACGGATTTTTGAAAAATAATACTGTATATTTTATTATGTAAATCTTATTTTCAAATGAAATTTTAAAAATAGAATTTGGTGTTAAAGTATACCGAGAGCAGCATACACGTGCAAAGAGTGCAGATATCAATCGATAACAACCCATCATGGAATGTTGTTGTGGGAGACTCATACGGACTGTACACGAACTAGATGTATTTAGGGACATAATTTGCATATTCTTGATTACATGTTTAAGATTTAAACTGTATTTATATAATATTATTATCCTATTTCAAAATAAAATGTTTGAAAAATGATTTAAAAATATCCTATTAGACATTTCGCTCATTGTTTAAAACTGGTAATTAGCTAATTAGTAAATACAAGTTGGTTTAATTTAGAGCTTGAAGGCTCAGGATGAGAAGTCTGTTTATTTTATATTTATAATCATGTACATAAACTTGAATGTTCCGAGACTGTAAATTTTAAGTTTATTTTATTATTTGTAATTTATTTTATTTTATCCAAGTATGCATCTGTAGGAAATGGGAAATCGGTCATGACATTTTAATAAAAATGTTTAGTAAATTCTCTCGAGCATAATCGGGAAAAAAAAATTAAATAGGTGATAAATGGTTTTAAGATAAAACCAGTGAACCTAAGGAATCAGGATCTACCGTTCCTTGATCCGATTTATTAATTTCATCCCTAAAATGTCACGCACAGAGTTTTGGGACGTGATAATAACTAAAAAAAATATTATATTAAAATAACTCATTTAAAAAAAAAGTGATAGATGTCATTTTATAAAATACTGTCATGAGAAAATTTATATATATATATATATAAAAACTGATAAGTGAAACATCAAATCAATACGTTTTCATCAGTTCCCTGGTGGGCCACGCATCAGAGTGTTATAATCCATGTGTTTTTCTTATCTTTTTACCCTCCACGATGGTTCTCATCCTCAAGTTCTTTCTTAATAAAAGGAAGACTGAAGCAAGCAGATGTCAACAAAACTTTTTTGTTAGATATAATGGAAGTAGACCAAATTCCTCACACGAACGGTGGTCTTGGAAAAACTAGTTACGCAAAAAATTCATCCCTTCAAGTATGTATATTCTCTTGTGTGTATAATCAATAATTAAAACTAAAACTATTTTATTGTTCTCACATGCACGAACATACTTAAAACTATAGATAAAAAAGACAGTGAGGAACGGAATGGTATAAATTATCTCTTTTTTTATTTCATTGCAAATTAGTAATTTCCGCTGCATACTTTAATCTTTTATTTATATTGTTTTTAAAGCAAAAGAACATAACTCTTACTTTTTTTTTTTTTCTTGTATTTACAGAAAGCTATGATATCTAAAGCGAAGCCAACGCGACAAAAATGTATCATAGATGTTCGTCGTTCAGTCTTCCCGGAGTGCTTGAGAATAGCAGACTTGGGTTGCTCCGCTGGACCAAACACACTCGGTGTCACGACCGAAATTCTCGACACCATCGACGCAACATGCCGGAGCTTGGACAAGAAGCCACCGGCTTTTCAAGTGTTTCTCAATGATCTCCCTGGAAATAATTTCAATACCATCTTCCCGTCACTTCCGAGCTTCTACGAAAGCTGGAGAAAGAAAAGGGCGCCACATTCGGGCCGTGTTTTGTCTATGGAATGCCTGGGAGTTTCTATGGAAGGCTTTTCCCGACCAATTTCGTGCACATCGTTCATTCTTCTTCCAGTTTACACTGGCTGTCTCAGGTCTCAATCATATATTACTCAACTAGAAGTTCTTAGCTAGTTTTTTTATTGCTAAAATGCTTTAATCTAGTAGTAATTGACATTTTTAATCAATAATTGTTTTGCTCTTTTTTTCCCCCCCTTTTCTAGCATGTGTCAGAACATAAAAAAGTTAACAAATTAAACACAATCTATATGATGTCGGAAGAATTAATGGTCTCTAAAGAAAATAAATCAATATAATTGGATCACCTTACCCAAAGGTGTCCACAACATTGATATAATTAAGAGGTTGGTCCATTACTTCACATGACTTTTCCCAACCAATTCCTTGCGCACATCTGTCCTTTTTCTTTGTACGTCTGCATTGGCATTCTCAGGTCCGAGCACTCTATGTGACTTATCACTGGTAAGAAATTCTTAGGCCCCGTTTGGAACCTCCAATTCAGTTAGAGCCTTCCAAATGTTTTTTTTTTTCTTTTCTCTAAAAGTAAACCAATTTTATTATTCGCATCTCCAAATCCCTCTCTTTTATTTTCAAAAAAATCAAAGTTCATAACTTTTTATTTTAAGTTGCAATAAGATTTTTTTAATTAAATTGCATAAAATGATAAGATAAACAAAATAATATCTATATATCGTTATAAGCTTTTCAACTATCACGAATCATTTTCAACCAAATATACATTTCCAAACTTTCACTTATTTTCAATCAAAACATTTCTAAAACTCCAACTTCAGCTGGTGTTTCCACCTTACTCTTTAATATCAAGATTTTTTTTAAAGGACCAATACTTTAATCTAGCTTGTAAATGACATATATAAACTGGAGGCTCTTCATCTGAATAGTTCTGCTTTTTCTTTTTTTTTTTTTTTTTTTGTCTTCAACATTGAAAAAAATATAGTCCAGCCATTTTTTAAAAACAATAATTTTATGTAAAAAAAATACTTTAGTCCGGACACGTTTAAGTCACAACATCCACTTTTAGTCACCACCTTATGATTAGTATGCATTTTCTCACAAATTTTTGTTGTGACAAAATTTAACCACGAGCTTTTTATTCAAGGAAAAAATTTTACTCACACCATGACTAACAATCGTGTGGCTAAAAATTTTAGTCATAACGAACATACGGGAGTAAATGCCTATTAGTTTCAAGGACGTCATGATTCAAATTAACATTTAATCACAAAAAAAATAGTGATTTAAAGTTTTTTTCTTTAGTGCTTCTAACCCTTTTTGGAGTTGCATTGACAAGTTTAGTTACATGTGTACGCCTACATATACAGGCTCCAAAAGGCTTTGTCAGTAAAACAGGAGAACCACTGAACAAAGGGACTATTTACCTTTCGGAGAAAAGCCCTCCTATGGTTTTCAAAGCATATCTCGACCAATTTGAAGAGGACTTCACATTATTCTTAAGATCACGCTCAGAGGAAATAGTTCCTGGTGGTAGTATGATACTAACATTCGTCGGAAGAGCCGACCAATATAATCCTAAGAGTATTTTTGAAGTATTGGGAAGGGCATTGAATGACATGGTCTTAGAGGTACAAGAACACCTTTGCTTTTTGTTTTTGATCCTCTACTCCCTTACAGTTTCCAAATTGGGACATAGAAACTGCCAATTTTCATAATTACAGATAGGAGCTGCAGTTATTTAATTGTTGGTTTAACTTTTAATGATCATCCGATTACACATTTAAAAATTCGAAACATGTGACAAAAACTGCTCTATTAATAGAGTATACCATTATAACGTAACTAAACCAGTAGCTCCTACCGATAATGAAAAAAAATGACATTACTACTATAGAATTTTATTTTATTTTTTTAAATTTTCAGGGTTTAATTGAAGAGACAAAACTTGACCATTTCAACTTACCATACTACACACCACATGCTACGGAAGTAAAGAAGGTGATTGAAGAAGAAGGATCTTTCTCTCTGCAGAAGCTGGATACTTTTGAAATCAGTTGGGATGCAGGGTTCTACGAACCATCTAATAAAATGTCTGACATTCCTGCTTGTAAAAATTATTCTGAGCATGAGAGAGCACAATACATTTCCAATTACATGAGAGCGGTTGTGGAGCCTATGCTTGTGAAACAGTTTGGTCAAGCAATTATGGATGATCTCTATCAGAAGTACTTGAGAAACAAGGTTACTGAATCCTTGGAGAAGGAAAAATGGCAGTTTGTGAACTTGGTTATGTCCTTGACAAAGAGTAAATTGGCTTAATCATGAAGGAATATTGAAGCTTATAATTATGTTAAACCATATTGGGAAAGTAGTTTATGATGAGGTGAGGTTCAGATGCCAGAGCCGCTTCTATCATTTTACATGTGCACAATAATTTAAGTGTGGCAATCTATGTAAGATATTACGAATAAATCAATATATGGTACTATAAATATTAGGCCTGCACATAATTTCTTGAAATTTATTTTTAGCTTTTTATATCCAAAAACTGCATAAGAGAAATAAATGCTATGACTTTTTAGTACCTATTTATAAATCATATTTTAGAAAGAATTTATGAAATCAAAATGATTTAAAATTTTTTTAATAAATAACAAAAATGAAAAAAAAATGAAATTTATAATCTCTAATTTAACTCACACACAAGTTTTACAAGTCTATTTGTAAGAGTTTTTGGAAAGCCATATTATATTTGAGTTTAATATAAAGTTTATTTAAATATTGAAAACTCTTCTAACAAATTATATATATATATTTAAACACTTTTAAAAATTACTTTCAAATCCATAAAAGTTAAAAATAGCTCCTCAAAAGACCTGCTTTCTAATAAAAATGCCACAAAATGTAGCTTTAAAAAAGCTATTTTTGGCAGACTTGAAGCTGGAATCAGAATTTGTATTAGAAATTTTATTAATAGGAAAAAAAAAAAAACAAAAAGGTCTTACAAAGCTATTGAAAATCTTTGAAAAATAGAGATACACTCGATAGGGAAAACATACATTTTGATGTAGATGAGAAGCGTGGAACATCCATAGCCAAGTAATTTATATGATATATAAAAACAAATGAATCACTGGTTCTACCTACTCCATCCCATCAAATTGCCAACCCATGCAACCTATCAATTTAACAAGCGCACGCTCACTCTTCATCTTCTCTTTCTGATTTTCCTTCCCATACAGGGTATAGGATCCAACGGCAACAAAGTTTAAAAATTTGAAATACAATTTTTCAGTTATTGCATGTTAAGTTTTTTTTTTTTCCCCTTTTTTGAATAAGAAAAATATTATTTAAAATAAAAGAAAAAGATCTTTACAAACTTTAAAAAAAAAAAAACAAAACAAAACAAAATTAGAAAAACAAACAAATCAAACAAGAAAGGAAAAATTAATTGCAGAGAAATCGTAAGTTGACAGCCTTGCATTTTTTTTCCCTGCCTCTAGTTCCTTTAATTAGATCTATTTTCTTTGAATTTTATCCCATTATCTGTCAATGAAAGCGCTATTCAAACAACCTTAGTTTTGAATTGAAATCTTTTTCGGTTTGAATTGAAATCCTTTTAAGAACAACTTTTCCGAATTACTTTTCAAACATAAGTTTCTGAGTATTCTTTCCTTTTATTAGTTTTTAATTCATTAATAAGTTGCGGGAATAGACTAATTCTGTAGAATATGTAGTAGGAGCTTTGGCTGAGTGAATCACGTTTTAGAAACTTGGTGAGGCTCTTTAATTAAGGTAACATTTTTGTAATAAAAATGTAATCAAATACCCTCTTGATATTCATTTTGCATAAATAATCAAGAAGAAGAAAAAAAATATGGACGCATAAAACAATGCGTGAATGTATATATTGAAAGATAGTATTTCTTGAGTTAAATTTTTCTTTATATTAAAAAATCTCTAAGGTAAAATAATAATATCTATCCATAATGGGAAAAAAAAACCGTTTTTACCATAAATTTTTCTTTGAAAAACAAAACTATTTTTATTGCACGAAAAGAAAAATATATTTTCGTCCTTTCGTTTTAGGTTAATTTTCTTTGGAAGTTGAGAGGTCTCCATCAGAGAAAAAGACCAAAAAGAAAAATAAAGAAATTATTTTGAAATTTATTCTCACACTATAAAACACCTCCTCCACTTGTTCTTTAACTCTCAGCAATCCCATGCAAACGTATGCCACCATGAAGCTTAAAGAGCACAAAAAATTGGACCAACATGTATCGTGCAGGGTACTAATTTGTTGCCACAAATTTGAAAGTAATCAGTATATCCCCTAGTTGGATATATATAAATATATAATTTTTTATTTTTATTTTCCTTTATGGTTGAGATCAGATTTTATATCTCATCTTTTACCTTACATATGGCAATCCAAAATCTACCAACGAATCATGACAATCCCTCAATTGGTTAGATCGACTGCTCAAGTAATTGATCCATGAGTTGACTCCACAAGCAATAAACAACCTTCCTTATTTGATAAATTAACAATCAGATTGTCAAGATTGGGAAAGGTATCAATGTTATCAACTCAAAGAATACAACTTGGGAATATTCCTCAGACAATTCAATCAAAAGGACTATGCCTGAGAAGGAAAGTTGACTATCGATTTTATATGGAAGATATTTCAATGATAAATCAAGTAGGCTTAATATTGACTCTGAATTAGCAAACAAATCAAGATTATCATAATGGAAAATTCAATACATCAAAAAAAAGAAAGTATCTCAATGATGGAAGTCCAAATCCATACTTGATCGAAAAACAAGCAAAGCTCCATCAACTACAAATACATGGCCCTTTACATGCAAAGGGAGACATGCAGGTATAAAAACACACATCTAGGCATTCATGAACACATAAGCATACACAGAGATATACATGCACACATAGTCATCTTTAAGCATACATATTCCTTTTGTCTTTGCATTTCATATTTCCTTTCTCTCTCTACTTCTCATTCACGATCTTTTGGTAGCACATTCTTCAAATATAATGGACGGTCCCCGAAGACCCCTATAGAGGAGTAACTCTCATTAACAAGTGAACCACTATAAATATCGTGTCTCTTTTATTTACTTATGTTACAGCGCTTTATCATTGTTGTTCTCATATAACACTGATCGATGAAATCGACCTGTCGATCGATCGACCCATCAAGCAACTCCTAAACTCAGTCATTGGCCCTTCGATTAATTAATCACAAAATTCACCTTCTACAGTTTGGCACCCATCGTAGGGACCTTTAGCAGATATCATAGACGTCAACGACCACATCTATTGCAACAAACGAGAACAACACCAACGTTCCCACCCCCTAGAACGACTCTTCATATGGAGTCTAATCAACAATTTGACAATCAAACACTAACAATACTATTACAGCATTGTACAATTGGCGACAAAGAACAAAGAATGGCAAAGGTGAGCCATCGTGCATTCGACTCTTAATACACCTTTTTGGCATAGTGGTGCAATCCGTGCAACCCCTAACGACGTTTTGACTTATCAATCGGTCGATTCAGCTAACTATGGCCTTTAAATATATAGTTCACTCCACCCCACATCATCACTTCCTTCAATGATGCCTCAACTAATCCCTTGGAACAATGTCCTTCAAATTGACTCTTCATAGTTGACTTCTCACAAGTTGACACCCCATAGTCAATTCCTCATAGGAGTCCCATCAATGGTAACTTGCAATTTTCCACAGTGACACAACACCTCTCTTGGGTATACTATAGCTAACTATGGCCCACACACCATTTAGCCTACTAAATTTGATATCATCACTCCTTACAATGATGATTCCAATTAGATTGACTTCTCTATGATCCATTTTACATGGATTAACTCCTCACAGAATTGTCCCAGTGTCCCACTGCTCTAATTATGGTGACTAGTGTACAAGCAACAATTCTTCAGTCGATTATCTACCTTTTCGATGTGTTCTGCTCTACACTTAAAGATCAACCCGATGATGAGACCTATCATAGGTCTTTTACCTATAGTTTGCAGAAAATGAGGTCTCAAAATCCATATCGAGGTAGATTGACTCCTCGACCAATCGATCAACCTACAAGTTGTTAACTCTTCTAATAATTGATCTGCTATAGAAGTTATAGGGATGTTCTAACATGTCCCTTGCATCCAACCTATCACGTATAGGGGTTCTTTGCAACCTACCATGGAAGACATGATGACTCTCCTCAAGTCGATTATCTAATAATTGATTCCCTAGTCAATGACGTTTTATATGGACTAAGTCACCTTCGCTACATAGAATGTGTTTTTCATTCCTTTTTCATCTGATGCCTTAAGATTCTTTGTTGAATAGTAATTTTCTTTCACGTATCTTAACTTGCAACAAGAAACTTCTCGAATGCTCTCAACACCATGACATCCCACATGAAGATTACTATTGCATTCAAGCCGCCTTAAGAAAAAGCTCTTACTATCATTGCAAAATGACTCTTCATGCTTTGGCTATTACAAGGATCAATTCACCAAACAATTGATTCCTCCATGATCGAGTTGATTTAAATCGATTCCTACCGTGTCAACTCCTTGATAATTAACATGACTGATGAATTGACTGTGGTCAAATAGACAATTGCAGCAGTACTACATGTTGTGATATTGCAGCCATCTAAAGGTCTTTTACACCCAAAAGATATGAGACTCACCTATCACAAACATGTCTCAAATCAACTATTTCAGAAGAAGTAATCATCAGACTATCACGATAAATATGACTTAATTAGGCAAACAATTGATGATCAACCCTTGGAACGAGTGGACAGCATGTAATTAGTCAATACGACTTAACGGGTAAACGATCAATGATCAAACCATGAAACAAGTCAACCCATGGCATATTTTGGATCAATACAACTCCATGACCAAACAATCAATTAATTGATCTGTGAAACGAGTCAATCTGTCATGAGTCAAAACTCTAAACTCTTACGAATAGATGAATAACCTAATAACAAGAGAGGCCTTCATTTATAGGAACAAATTGATTAAACAAGCCGAGTAGTATCAATCATTGATTCCTAAAATCTGCTGTAGGGAAAAGCATTTCATCAGTTGTCCTCCTCACTTATGAAATCGTCCTATAACAAATGTTGCAAATTATGCGAGGAATGATCAATCCCATAGGTATGGTGACTAGACAAGTATCACACTCATGACCTTACCCTTTGTTGCTCAAGTGTTCTAGCGCAGTAGTATCTAATGGTCAATCAAACCATATAGAACACCTATCACAACTTGTATAGTTAAACGATGTAAAGTCCTAATACAAGCAAAGGACCTTTATGTTAGGCAGCACTTTATTCCAATCCATGGATCACTGCTGATGACAAGTTGATGTCGATTCTATACCAAAGTCAACCTCAAGGTTAAAGGTAATTCTTCTGGTCAATCTATCTATCTTAAGCAATCAGTAGGCGACTTTAACCACTTAAGTCTTACCTGACTTGCAAATGTAGGACATGACTTAGGACAAGAAGAGAATACAAGATCTCTAACATCCTAAATAATTTCTATACATTGATGAACATTCCAAAGTTATACAAAATAATTATAACAATTCATCCCACAAGTTGACATACGACTCTTTTAATGAGTCTACAAATGACTCATCAAATCATACCAAATGATTCGACCACCACTTTATCATACTTCATAAACAAGTATAGATAAAACGAAAGCCTACTATTAACTACAAACACAATAGCCCGATTCTCTAAGTCCCTCCCAATTTGCAATTGTATAATGGGAGCCTAAAGAAGAAGGAAACAGTTGAATCAATGACCATAAATAATGCCTTCAATCTAGACAATGACTTGGCAAACTTATACAGTCAATTTGAATGCCTACAATTAACTATAAACAAAATCATGTGCCCATACAATTGGTTTTGATTGACTTAGAGTGAATTCACAAACAAATATGTACAGTTGACTCAATACAATATAAGCTATACAAAAAAAAAAAAAAACAACGAGTCACTTATCAATTGACTCCTACGGTCAGCCCATCAACGTTCAAATTTTCATTATTAACAATTCTTCTCACGAGTTGACACGCTATCATCATGAGCAGCCTACTAGTCGTTCTTATGACTCATCTTATGAATCAATTCATGAGCAGACCACACGAGTCAATTCCATAGGCTAATACGGATTGCTACACTAATCGCTAAATCAATTAAGAAGTGGGGGGTTTATTGTTGAGGTCAGATTTTATATTTTATCCCTCACCTTACACATGGCAATCAAAAACCAGCCAATGAGTCATGATGACCCCTCAACAAGTTAGATCAATTGTTTAAGCAATCAATCTCATGAGTTGACTCCATAAGCAATAAACGACCTTCTTTTATGGGTCAACGAAGAATATTATGGGTTCTCTTTTATTTAATGAAAGTAATCAAATCTGTTGTTGTTACGAAATTATAAATAAATAAAACAATATTTGTAAAAACAAAATTATATGCCACAATTTAAACTAACATTTGAATCTTTTATATTCATAGAGTCAAATTTACTGTGAAAGTAACAATATTTTGATTTAAAATATAGCAAGGTTGGTACTACAATTCTTACCACCAGTGCTACAGACAAGTTAAAGAAGCAGGAAGTGGATGGTGGTGTGACACTTACAAGCATTTAACTTTAATCCCAACTTCATGGTGTCAAATATAATTAAATACTTTACATTAATATCTTTTCAATTAATTTACTAAAAAAAATATGATACCTCCTTAACCACTACTTAAATATTTTTTTTCAACAAGTACAAACTAAATGCAAGAATTCGATATGAAACTGGCTACACAATTGTAACAATATTTGGAAAAATGGCTCAAGTACTACACTGGCAATAGAAAAATGTTATACAGATCTAACAATTGTAATTAAAAAAGATGTGCTACACTAGCAATAGAAAAAGGTTATACAGATTTAACAATATTATCACCTGTAATCGAACAACTACAAGAGCAAACATATCCAAGTCAACTTCAAGATTAGAGGAGCACTCATTAATACAGTTGTGTCAAAAATATTAGATGATGATGAATCTGCTCTTCTGCTACTTCCACCACCAACAACTTTTCCCAAATCAGAAGCACTACCAACTACATCATTAGATCCAAAAAAGATTATTACAAGGTAACATAATATTACCAAAACATATTCTATTTAATAAAATATAAAAATACTAACACCGATTTAAATAATAATATATTTTTTGATTTCAGCTGTGAAACATGACTAGTAGAATCATCAAGAAAACTAAAGCTAACCAGGTAAATTACTTACTTATAATCAAAAATAAATATTTCTACATTATCAATAAAAAATTATAATTTTTTCCACTTAGCCAAAATAAAATTACTTTTTTGTCTTTTCTAGATTGATTGTCATTTTTATTGCAGTGACAAGGAACAACAACAAAAAGGCAAATAGAAGCTATAATACAAGGCTGAAACCTCTGTTATTATGTTAATATTTTATAATATTTCACATAGATGTCATCTTATTTAGATGTCATCTTATTGTAAAAAGTTATAATAAATATATATAATATAACTGATATTTTATATTGTATTTACCATATAAGAATTAGGCCACCAGAAAATTTTTACTAAAAGCAAAAAAAAGGAGAAACGTGTATGACAAAAAGACAAGACAAAACAAAACAAAACAATTAAACTATATAAAAAACATAATTAAATTTTTTTTTATTTCTTTTGATTAATTTCACTATATAAAATATAGAATTGTTCACAGAAAAAATGAGGAAAAAGAAGATAAATTTTATTTTCCAAATATATTATACCTTATATAATAAATTAACATTTTAGGTTTTGAAGTAATTCCAAAATACCATTGATTAAAAACATATAAAAAAATTTAACCTCTATCTAAGTGCCTATTCAAATGCTTTATTTGAGTATTTGCTTTATATATTAAACATTTAAACATTATTTAATTAATAATTTAAACATTATATTTAAATATTTCTGTTTAAACAATTCTACACCAAATGTCGACTAAACATGATAATTTTGCTTCTAATTTCTCTCATAACTACTCTCTTTCTTCATGCATCGTAAATAACAACCTTGTTTCACAAAAAAAAAAAAAAAAAACTGCGCCTTTTTAACCTCCCAAAAAAATAAATAAGAAAAAAAAAAGCAAGAATCAAAGCTGATTTGTTTCCCATCTATTAAAAAATCTGCAAAACCATTAAGTACCAAAGAAAAATCTAAAAGTCATTAAACTTTTGATAGAAAAATTGTATCCTTTTTTAGTTTAAGGAAAAACACTCATGAATAACGGTGAAAGAGGGAAAGCTTATATATTCGTTAAGGAATTTTATCTTTTATCTATTGGATAAGAAAAATATAATTTTTATTCAGATATAAAAATATTACATTCAAATACTAATTACATCATAATTTAATCTAATACAGTTACTATATATCATTTCGTTTTTAAAAAAAAAAAGAAATAAAATAATAATAAAGTTTTCAAACAGAAAAGAAGGTAGAGAAGGAAAAAAATAGCGAAAAAGCAGGGGCAGGGAAAAAAAAAACAAAGCTTTCAAAAAAAGGGAAAAAGAGAAAGAAAAACATGGAAAAAAAAAAAACGAATCGGCCATGAAAGGTATCATATATCATAACAATTTATTATGTACCACAACAACACTACATGCATATGCTTTATTTGAATATTTTATTTCTATATTAAACATTTAAACATTATTTAAATAATTATTTAAATATTTATATTTAAATATTTCTACATCCAATGTCTTTTAAACATGATAATTTTGCTTTTGATTTATCTCATAAACACTCTCTTTCTTTAACCAATGTAGGTAACAACCTTCTTTCACTAGATAATCGCGCCTTTATAGTGCCAAGATGTCGACGACCTAGCTCGCCCAGGTCGTCGACCGCTTTCTTTTCTTCTTACTCTTACATGTCATAATCTCATTTTATAAAATACGAAAACATATTTATAAACTCATTTTTTTAAATTAATAATTTGTTTAGAAAAACTGCAGACATTTATATATATATATTTTCAAAAATATATTTGTTCTTGGTCCATAAAATACTTTGTACATATATTTACATTCATACTGTGCTATCTCTTTACAACGCATGAAATCTTTTGGCAGTCGGACACCTAACGGGTCCACTTCCCTATCCATGACATCTCAGGAATCTACCCACCAGCCCATCATGTATTTTCTTTTCATCTTGACTGCTGCTTACCTTTATCACTAACACCACAAACAAACTAATGAGCTAGAGTTCAGTAAGTACAAACATACATGCAATTTAGTTTAGGCGTATAATGACTAGGATTAGTCTCATAATGTTTCATTCTTTCTTGAATCATTTTTTGTTGTTCTATAGAACATATCTTATTCTACTGTGCTATTTCCTTCATTTCTTTCATTTCTTTATTCTTGTCTTTTCTTTTCTTTTCTTTCTCTTTCACTTGTGGAACCTGTGTCAGACGTACCTAATACGCACAGACCAGTGGGAGGAAAAGGGAGTGACACACCAACCTACCTCATGGTCGATCTTTAACTTTTAGTCATTAACCTCACCTACGACAGGTAGCATTCCACTGTAAGCCATTAACCTCACCTACGGGAGGTAGCATTTCACTATAGTGGAAATCATAACATAAAACCTCACCTACGGGAGGTTGGTACGGCAACACTTAAGTTTTTAGTCTTATTATCTTTCTTTCTTTTATTTCTTGTTCTTAACTCATTTTATGAACATTTCCTTCTTCCTTTTTGTGATCATCTAAAATACTTAACACACAATACTTCAAAAATTCAGTCAATCACACAAGTTAGTTTGTGGGTAGACAATTAAATGTCTGTACTTATAATAACTGTGCTAAACTCAACCTCTTTGGTTCCTCTATCATTCATTTATTGCTTCCTGATTGGCTTCCTACAAACCAAATATTGTCCATTAATTAAGTAATAAATTTTTCTCTTAATAAATTTATTTTTAAACACGGTCTGGTACACGGCCGTGTCCATGACCGTGTACCTCTCTGACCACTAAACCCTTCATTATATGGTCGTGTGACCTGTTCATTCTAATATACGGTCTGGTACACGGTCGTGTCTATGACCGTGTACCTCTCTGACCTCTAAATTTATCCCTTCATGGCCATGTAACATGGCTGTGTGACCTATACATGCATGTGCATGTACACGACCTAATATACGGCCATGTTCCTGGCTGTATAACTCTCGGGTGGTTTGTATTTTCACCACATGTTTGTGTCCTTAGCCGTGTAGCTTGCCCGTGTAGCTTGTAGGAATAAAATCAGTAAAAACGCATAAGAGTAGCATAGCGGAATTATAAAATTTTTTTTAGATCGTTAAATATCTCATGATACCATATACAATAAACTAACAACAATGTAAACTCATACCTCAAAGAACGCTAAATTGCAGGAGGAGAATGACTGGAGGGCTTCAACTAACTAGCCTTCTCTATTATTCTCCAATTCCTAGATGGCAGAATGTATGGGCACTCGGTTCCTTGACCGGTGTGCTAGCACTACTAGTCTTTTTCCGACCACCCGATCTCTAAAGAACTTATTGTCACGGTGAATTGTGCAACAATAAGCTAGCTCACCTGGGAGTCTGTGGTCTAAGAGAACTGAAGTGGCAAAACTCCTATTTATAGACTTGCATGAGATGATCTTTTGAATTTGAATTGGATTAGGATAATATTTTCTCCCTTATCCACTAACAAAATCCGAAAACCCCATAGGCCACAATCAGGGGAAGATTCGGCCAACCCTGGGATTTTTCAATTCAAAATTCAAATAGGATTTTATCTTGAATTTTATCTCCTCATTTATCCAATAAAACTGAATTTCCCAAGGCCATAAACAAGGCTAGATTCGACCACTTTAATGTGAGGAGAATCAAAATTCAAATAAGATTTTCTTACTTGAATTTTATCTCACCCTTATCCATTAAAAACTGAAAATCTCCCTTGGATTATCCATAAATTTTTTGCCACAATGTGAGGGAAAGAATCAAAATTCAAATAGGATTTTCTTGCTTGAAGTTTCACTCATCGTTATGCCATAAAATCTGAATTCTACTAGTAGTTATCCACCCTAACAAATTCGGTTTTTCTAGATAGATTTAGGACTCAAAAATTTAAGTAGAATTTAAACAAGATCTTCCTCTCTTTTATTCAAATCAAAACCGAATTTCATCTTGTGGATTATCCACAAAAAATTCGAATCCTACATGGACTGTGATTCAAAATTTGAATTTAAATTTCAAAGTTCAAATTTCAAAATTCAAACTTCAAATTCAAATTTCAAATTTAAATTTCGAATTCAAATTTCAAATTTCAAATTTCAAATTTAAATTTCAAATTCAAATTTCAAATTCGAATTTCAAATTTAAATATCAAACTCAAATTTTAAATTTCAAATTTCAAATTTCAAAATCCACAAAAAGTTGTATTTCAAATTTTGTCCTCATGGATAATTTTCTACAACTCTAATTGAATCTCAAATAAAATCATGGCTACTTTATTTAGAGTTCGAATAATTGTGTACTTTGTTATCCAAAACAAAATCCAAATCTAACCGGAGAGAATCTTGTCTTCCATCCTGATCCTATATCAACACCATTCATGCATAATTAATTAGCCAATAAGCATACCCAGATCAATTTGCCATTTGTTAAGGAATTATGTGGAGCTAGTATAGAGACTAATTAGACATATATAATCGGGCTCCCTTGAATCCATATGATCATCATTCTATACCGAACAAATCAATCATATAATCACTAATTTCAGAGTCACACCACTATAAACCTAAAACTGAACTCCCAATTATATACGTATTACGTAAGCCTGTGACTAGCTACTGTCGAATGACTTTGTCATGTATGCAAACTCTCATATGATATCCATGATCAATCTTAGGTCAAAGTTCGTTCAATCCTACTTATCAGGCCATCTTAAAGTTCCATTACACTACCGAATAAGAAAATGATTATCATCATATGTGAATAAGAAGTCATCCGCTCAGCAGATGACCCAAGGCCTTGTCTATTTTTACATCCAGTATAATGCCTTTAAGAGGATACCCTTAACTCCTTAGAGTTATGATTCTGATATTTGTAAACAGACCCTCCATCGCATACAAGTCATGCACCCAACGAACCAGTCTATAAGCTTACTACCTCTGAGGCGCTTTAGCCATTGGAACATCAAAGTACACAAGTCATATACATGAAGTAGTTCATTTACTCAAGATTAAGGTTATTGCATAATGAACGTCAAAAGCAGATTGATCTACTCATAGCGGACTACGTAGATCAATCATGCTTTAATCCCGGTCCAATATGTCACCTACAAGCAACATATCTATGTCTCTACTTGGGAGTCTATGCTCCGGATAGTCAAGACTAACTGTCCTCATCATGGCTTTAGACAACATAATAGTCTTAACATGAGTTAGATGCTCGTCTAATCCCATAGACTACAGACCATAATTTAGACCGCTTATTTTAGAACATTGTCTTCTCGCATACAAAATTCCATTGTATGCAATGTTCTAATAGTTTTAACACAAATAGCCAGTAAGCCATATTTGCTTATATTTACTTTAACATATAAATAAAACGAGGACAAATTATGCATATCATAACATATGCATACATGTTAGTCTCATTATACTTATCTATTTTTCATTCATTCATTTTCATTATTCTTTTGATCTTTCTTTCTTTCATTTCATTCTTTTCTTTTCTTTTCTCGCTTAACTTTCATTTTCATTGTTCATTTTTTCTTTCATATCATGTCATTCTGTTCTTTTCTTTTCTTATCTTTTCTTTTCTTAGCTTTTCTTAACTTTTCTTTGCTTTACTTTCTTTTCTTTTCTTTTCTTTCACTGATCTTTATTTGTCTTTTCTTTCATTTTCCTTCTTTCATATCATTCTATTATTTTCTTTTCTTTACTTTATTTTAGTTTTACTTGCAGGCCCCATTCGATGGTCGGACCTGATGTGCGCAGACTGATGAGGGGAGGGGGAGCTACTCACCAACCAACCTCACGGCCGAACTTTAACGTTAAACTTCTGTATCTTCAGGGTAATATCCCATCGGATTGGATAGCCATTCTTTGAACCTCATTTTATAAGAGGTCGATATGCCAACATTTAACTTTTCAGTCTGATTATCTTGCTTATCTTTCTCTTTCTTACTTTATCTTTTCGTTCATTCATTCATTCTTTCTTTCTTTCATTTCATTTCTTTTTCTTTCTTTCATTCATTCATTCTCTTTTATAAGCATGTCATAAATCCTTTCTTTCTTAACATCGTTTTTATAGTGTGTGTTGTGTTAATCACACTTTAGTGCATTGTGCACTAACATACATAACTTTTATATAACACTTAAACATAAACTTAACATAATATGTCAGTTCAAGTTACAGACAAATAAATGCTTGAACTTACAACTTATAAAACTTAGACCTATCAGTCAATTCATGTTGTAGACAGGAAAATATTAGAACTTACAAATACTTTACTAGCATCTTCCTTTTAACTTTCTGGATCCGCCAATGTTTCTTCGTCGCGTTTGGTTCGGATTCCTATAGCCGAAATAATCATGGTTATTTTCAATAATTATTGGATACATAAAGCTTAGTAAAACATAAAAATTCTACGTTTCATTTTTCAATCATAAACTTAGGGGTCTAATATCCCATTCATAACTTTTCTACTAACTTTTGACAAAATTACCATTTTGCCCCTAACGGAAATTTTCATCATAACATTACTTTTATTTGATTTACAACTTGGATTTTGGCCCTTAGAATCTTAATCAAACCATTCTAAGTCCATTAGAGCCTTTTTCTATCATTCTTGAAATTTTCGATCAAAATGACCGTTTTGGCCCTAACGGGTCTTTAGGTCGTATCATTTTTATTTTATTGCTTAGACTGAATTTTCTAAGCTCAAAAATCATAAAATAATTTTTCTTAGGCTTTATTGAGCTTTTACAGCGTTAATTGCTGAAATTCTCGATTTACTATTCCTCAAAACGTTTATTCTTCTTTCTCGGGCCTAGGTCACCGAGGAGGCTCGAGTTTCCATCCCAACCACATTTTCACCACTCGTTTCCTAAAATACCACTTTGTGCCATTTTAAAAAATTCGGCACAATTTTCGCTTAATTTTTAGGTTCTTGGCATTTAGAAAACGTCTCGAAACCATCTAACCTATTCTAATTTACCACGTACTGTACCAGAGGCCTATATTTTTACGTAAAACTCAACTTTTATGTAAAAATCTTCACATTTCCACATATTTTCTTTTTTGATATTTCATCCATTTTTCTTACAATTCACATACCAAAATACATAATTAATATATAATCACTCCAAAACATAAATTAAGGAATGAAAGGACCGAAATCACTACTGAAATTGTCCCAACTGCGATCGAACGAATCGTTCGGTCTCGAGCGCACAAACTTTATTCACCATTCTTCACTTTTCAAGTTTCAGTTTGCAAATCCGATGCCATGGATGTGTCCGGAACGTCAAAAATAGGCCAACGGGCCATTCTTTAAATTTTGGTCGTCGGGTCGCCGTTGACCGGCGTTGACTATCATTGACCGGCGGCGGCGTGGGCAACGGTGGACACCATCTCGTAGATCTTGACGTGAGGAAACCATTGTTGGTGTCAATTTCACCAATCGAGGCTTCTATGGTCGGAAATCGAGCCTCGAAAGGGCGATGACGGTGACGATGTCCGTTCTCCGTCTTCCCGCGTTGTTGCCCAAAATGGACTTAGGGCTTTTGCTCTACGCACGATTCTGAGCATTTTGGTACACACCACGTCACTCAACTCCGTCGGAATCAACGGATTCCACGGCGGCGACGGGCAAACTTAGGTGGGGCGATCCGGCAGCCGTTGAGCTGAAATGAGGCCTGGGTTTTGTTCTATTCTTCACCACGAATCCATTGGGACCAGAATCATGGTATTTGGACATCGGATGGCAGAGATATGGCTACGGGAAGTTTTCGGCCATTAACGGCTTCGGGGGGCACATGTGACTTCCTCCGGCGACGGTTTCGTCGCCTCGACCCACCGTTGGACTCAGCTCGGCAAGAGCTTTCCAATAGTATCGGCGGTGTCGAAAACGGACGCCGTTTCCAGTTCGTCGGTACTGTTCATTATTGGTTTAGGGGGAGAAAAAGAGAGAGATAAGAAACTATAGGGGTTTTTTCACAAAAATTTGAAATTCCATCCTTTTATACCCTACCCACCCCCCCCACCCCTCTGTTTTTTTTTTTTTGAAAATTTTAACATAGGCTATACTGACTAATTTGGGTGTGCTGAACCCAAATATATCAATTTTATTTTCATCCGAGGTCATCTCGATCAGTTTTCTGGTACTGCATTTTTTTGGGTCAAAAATTACATTTTATGCCCAATTAGCTAATTTGAGTATTCTGATTCCAAATATATCAGTTTTATTTTAAGAAAAGGTCATCTTGACCAATTTCTTGAGTCTATATGTTTCCTGATCAAAATTTATATTTTATGCTCAATTGACTAATTTGAGCACACTGATTCTAAATATATCAATTTTATATCAAGAAAATGTCATCTTGACAAATTTCTTGATACTGTGAGTGATACACATGTGTACACACATAAAATCACTACATTTCACATTTTTAAACCTAAAAATCATAATGTACATTCAATGTACCTATTTTCTGATAATGATGAAATTTTCCGGTTGTCGCACCCTTAGCTCCTTTTTCATGCATTTTCGGAAATTTTCTTGGTTTATCGTATTTTGTTACTCGAGGGGCACTATTTTAAAAAAAAAATCATTTAGTCATTAATTCTCTTTTTCTCACATTTCGAATTCCCAAATGGACGTTTCATTAATTTTTAAAACATCCGTATTCCTATTCTCCATCTTAAATTACTAAGGTCTCGGGTTTTAACCTCAACCTTAGTCTACTCTTCATTTTCCAAAATGCCTATTGGTATTATCCTTAAAATTTCTGCAGTATTTCTGCTAATTTTCTAGGTTCCCGGCGTTTGGGAAACTCTTTAAAACCATCTATCCTAATTAATCTATCACGTACTATACCAAAGGCTTAATTTTACGTAAAACGTTCTAAACATTTTACATAAAATGCCCATATAAACAACATTGTCCAAACCAACATTTCCATCACAAACTTATGTCATCACATTTTATTCACATAATTGTTCTCAAATTTCTCTTACATGAATCTTTCTAATAATTTCACATGCCAAATCCTTTTTCTTAAACCATTAACCAACAACAAATCAATTCATCATACTATACATGCAACCCTTTATTTTGCTTAAAAAAAACATGCCTTAAAGTTTTTACTTTAGAACACCAAGCACACTAATTTTCACAACCAACTTTTCTCACTAATTTATCAACCAATTCCACCAAGTTTCAAATCAAATTTTCATCATCCATCTTACACTTAGGGCCACGCATTTCAACTCCTAAAATTCACTAGAAAATGGAGAGATTTTTGGTTATCTTGTCACCAAAGATGTCTTCTTGCTCCTTGAAGGTTGTGGTTGAAGTTTAGTGTGAAATTTTTGGAGAAAAAGCTTGGTTAAAGGGAGGGACACTCACTGTTTCTCTTGGCTACTCAAGGGACGAATGGGTTACTTCAATAGCTTAATGTTTTGGGGTCTTTCTTGCCAATTTTCAATCCATCCTTATCACTAAGAAAAACCAATTAATTCATTTTCCATCCAATGAAATTTGGACATCTATCACCCTTAATTCTTTCCAATTTTCCAAAAATTCAAATAAGGAAATTTTTGGCTTAATCCTAGCCTTTAAATCTAGATAAGCTCAAATCTTAGCCTTAGGATTCAACTATTACTTTCTCTTACTTTTTGAAAAATACTAATTATGATATCATATTTGTGATATAATTAAATTTAATCACATATTATATTTGGTTGATTACTATTCATATTAATTCGGATCACTTTTTGACTAAAAAGTCGAACCGCGGAAACTTCACCAGAATTGCCCCAGCAGGTTCCTGAGGCCTCCGGTGTAGTCGGTTTGTCTTATTTTTCTTTTATTTGGCGAGAAATCCCGATCAAACATTTTCATCTTTTAGTGCGATTTTTGCATCTCCTAGGGTTTTCGGTGCTAATTTGGCACCGTTCCTCACAATTTGGTTCGATAAAATTTTCTATCTCAGAATTCCTAACTTTTAGCACTGTTAGAACATTTTGTTACATTCTAAACAGTATTAAATCATTCATTTTATATTTTTTTTAAATATAAAAATTATCATATTATATACAATGTACATTTATCTGAGAATGGTGAATTTTCTCGGTTATTACATTCACCCTTCCTTATAAAATTTTCGTCCTCAAAAATTTAGAACAAATGGGGGTATTTAGCCTTCATTTCCTCCTCACATTCTCACGTAGCTTCTTCTATATTATGGTTTCTCCATAAAACCTTGACTAGTAGGATAATTCTGTTTCTTAACATCTTCTCTTCTTGAGCAAGTGTCTAAACTAGTTGCTCTTCATAGGACAAGTCTTCCTGAACTTGGATTGGCTGATACTAGAGGATATGTGAAGGATCCGATATGTACTTCCTCAGCATCGATACATGGAAAATATTATGCACTGAGGACAATTCAGGGGGTAGCGCTAACTTATAGGCTACTTTTCCTACTCGACTGATGATCTTAAAAGGTCCAATATATCTTGGACTCAACTTCCCTTTCTTTCTGAAGCACATAGCACCTTTCATCAGTGCAACCTTTAGAAATATGAAATCTCCCTCCTCAAATTCTAGGGGTGTTCGTCGCTTGTCTGCATAACTCTTTTGTCAACTTTGTGCCGTTTTCATCCTTTGCTGTATCTTCTTAACTGGATCTATTGTCTCTTGGATGAACTCAATCTTATGCAGCTCTTTTTCCCTTAGATCATATTAATGAATGGGAGATCTGCACTTTCGTCCATATAACGCTTCATATGGAACTATTCCAATAAAAGTTTAGAAGTTGTTATTATAGGAAAACTCTATCAGTGGTAGCTTTTTATTCCATACTCCCTTAAAATCTAATGCACATGCATGAAGCTTATCTTCCAATATTTAAATGGTGCGCTCCGATTGTCCATCAGTCTGAGGATGAAACGTTGTGCTAAACCTCAGTTCTGAGCCCATAGCTTCCTGTACACTACTCCAAAAATTTGATGTGAACCGACTATCACGATCAGACACTATCGTTGTCAACATTCCATACAACCTCACAATGTTAGAGATGTACAGCTCTGCTAGCTTTTCCAGCACGTATATCATCTTTACAAGTATAAAATAGGCTGATTTTGTCAGTCTATCCACCACTACCTATATCGCATCAAATCCTTCATTAGTTTTAGGTAATCTAACCACAAAGTCCATGGTCACTTTTTCCCATTTCCATTCTAGGATTACTGCAACTCGCCTGCTGACCTTTGATGCTCAGCCTTAACCCTTTGACACGTCAAATAATGACTGACACATTTGATTATGTCATTTTTCATGTTTCTCCACCAGAATTGTTGTTTCAGATATTGATACTTCTTGGTGCTACTAGGATGTACTGAATAAGGGATATCATGAGCCTCTATCAGGATTCTTCTCTGCAATTCCACATTGTCAGGTACACAGATTCTTCCTTGGAATAGTAATACCCTATCTTCAGTGAGGTGGAACTCAGACTTTTCATTTCAAGAAACTTTATCCTTAAGTTTCCCAAGAATTACATCTCGCTCCTTGGCCTCCTTAATTTCCTCAAAAAGCGTTGGCTTAATTTGTATAGCAGTCAATTTTCCTGAGATCAATTCCGTTCCTAGTGAGAAAATCTCGTATTGAAGCGGTTTAGGCAGTTTATCAATGGCTACCTACTCCGGCATTGTAGACTTTCGACTTAATGCATCTGCCACTCTATTTGCTTTACCGGGACGATACAAGATTTTATAGTCATAATCTTTAACTAACTCGAGCCATCTCCTTTGTCTCATGTTAAGTTCCTTCTGAGTGAAGAAACACTTTAAACTCTGATGGTCTGTGAAGATTCTGCACCGAACTCCATAAAAATAGTGTAATAACCGAGAAAATTCACCATTCTCGGATAAATATACATTGTATATAATACGATAATTTTTATGTTTAAAATGTAAAATGAATGATTTGATACTGTTTAGAATGTAACAAAATGTTCTAA
This sequence comes from Antiaris toxicaria, assembly GCA_035233585.1. Classification (NCBI taxonomy): domain Eukaryota; kingdom Viridiplantae; phylum Streptophyta; class Magnoliopsida; order Rosales; family Moraceae; genus Antiaris; species Antiaris toxicaria. Next base: position 43,083,631 of record CP141158.1, on the reverse strand, counting down.
CAGTATTAAAAGTTAGGAATTCTGAGATAGAAAAATTTACTAAACCAAATTGTGAAAAACGGTGCCAAATTGGCATCGAAAACCCTAGGAAGTGCAAAAATCGTCCTAAAAGATGAAAACATTTGACTAAGATTTTTGGCCAAATAGAAGAAAAAAAAGGCGAACAGACTGCACCGGAGGTCTCAGGAACCCGCCGGGGCGATTTCGGTGAAGTTTTTTCGGTTTGACTTTTTGGTCAAAAAGTGGATAAAATTAATGTGAATAGTAATCACAAATAAAACATGTGATTAAATTTAATAATATCATGATTATGACATCATAATTTGTATTTCTCAAAAAGCAAGAGAAAGTATTAAAAAGATCCTAAGGTTAAGATTTGATCTTATCTTAATCCAAGGGCTAGAATTAAGCCAAAATTGTCTTATTTTTATTTTTGAGAAAATTGGAAAGAATTAAGGTTTTAGGTGTCAAAATCTCATTAGAGGAAAGGTGGATTAATTGGTTTTCTTTAGTAGATAAGGATGGATCGGAATTTTTGGCAAGAAAGAACCCAAAACACTTAGCCTTTTTGTTGCAAAATTTCGTCCCTGTGCAGCCAAGAAGAAACCATGAGTGTCCCTTCCACTAACCAAGTTTTTCTTCAAAATCTTAACACCAAACTTCGACCACAACCTTCAATGAACAAGAAGACATCTTTGGTGATAAGGTAACCAAAAAAAAAAAAATCTCTCCATTTTCTAGTGAATTTTGGGAGTTAAAATTCGTGTCCCTAAGTGTAAGGTAGATGACAAAAATTTGATTTGAAACTTGGTGGATTTGGTTGATAAATTAGTGAGAAAATTTAGTTGTGAAAATTAGTGTGTTTGGTATTCTAAAGTAAAAACTTTAAGGCATGTTTTTTTAAGCAAAATAAGAGGCTGCATGTACAGTATGATGAATTGTTTTGTTGTTGGTTAAGGTTTAAGAAAAAGGATTTGGCATGTGAAATTATTAGAAAAATTCATGTAAAAGAAATTTGAGGACAATTATGTGAATAAAATGTGATGACATAAGTTTTGTGATGGAAATGTTAGTTGGACAATGTTATTTATATGAGCATTTTATATAAAATGTTTAGAATGTTTTAAGTAAAATTAAGCCTCTGATATAGTACGTGGCAGATGAATTAGGATAGATGGTTTTGAGGCGTTTACTAAACGCCGGGAACCTAGAAAATTAGCAGAAATGCTGTTAAAAATTTTAAGAATAATACCAACAGGTATTTTGGAAAATGAAAACTAAGGTTGGGGTTAAAACCTGAGCTCTTAGTAATTTAAGATGGAGAATACGAATATGGACGTTTTAAAGATTAGTGAAACGTCTATTTAGGACTTCGAAATGTGAGAAAAAGAGAATTAATAACAGAATGATTGCTAAAATAGTACCCCTCGAGTAACAGGATAGGGTAAAACAAGAAAATTTTTGAAAATGCATGGAAAGGGGCTAATGGTATCATATAAAAGTTTAAATAAATTTTCAAGAGCTAAAACTAAGGTTTTTTAAGCTAAAAATTAAATTTTGTACAATACACGGGCGTGTATTGGAGTACACGAACGTGTAGTAAGGAAAAATTTTGAACACATCTAGGTTACACGGCCATGTAGTGAGAAAACCAACCACCTGAGAGTTACACGGTCAAGAACACGACTGTGTATCAGGCCGTGTACAAATGCAGGCTATATCGACAAACTACACTACTAGGGACACGACCATGTAGTGGAAAATACCAACCACCTGAGAGTTACACGGCCATGTATCAGGCCGTATACATGCACAGACATGTATAGGTCACACAGCCATGTAGGAAAAAAATAAAAAATAAAAAAATTCAGAGGTCAGAGAGGTACACGGTCATGGACACGGCCGTGCACCAGACCATGTAAAAAAAATTATTAAGAGAAAAATTTATTACTTAATTAATGGACAATATTTGGTTTGTAAGAAGCCAATCGGGAAGTAATAAAGGAACGACAGAAGAATCAAAGAGGTTAAATTTAGCACAGTTATTGTAAGTACAAGCATTTAATTGTCTGCCTACAAACTAACTTGTATAATTGAATGACTTTTTGAAGTATTGTATGTTAAGTATTTTAGATGATCACAAAAAGGAAGAAGGAAATGTTCATTAAATGAGTTAAGAAATAAGAAATAAAAGAAAGAAAGATAATAAGACTGAAAACTTAAATGTTGGTGTACTGGCCTCCTGTAGGTGAGGTTTTATGTTATGATTTCCACTACAATAGAATGCTACCTCCCATAGGTGAGGTTAATCACTTATGGTGGAATGCTACCTCCCGTAGATGAGGTTATTGGCTAAAAATTAAAGATCGACTATGAGGTAGGTTGGTGAGTTGCTCCCTCTTCCTCCCACTGGTCTGCACACATTAGGTATGTCCAACACAGGGCCTACCAGTGAAAGTAAATAGAAAAGAAAAGAAAAGAAGCAATTAAGGAAAGGAAAGGAAAGGAAAGGAAAGAAATAGAACGGCATGATAAGATATGATCTATGGAACAACGAAGACGACTCTAGGAAGATTAAGAAGCATAATGAGACTAACCCTAGTTACCTTACACCTAAGTGGAATTACATGCATGTTTGTACTTACTAAGTTCTAGCTCACTAGTTTGTTTGTGGTGTAGCTGATAAGGGTAAGCAGCAGTTAAGATGAAAAGAGAGTACATGATGGACTGGCTGGCCGATTCCCGAGATGTCATGGATAAGGAAGTGGACTCGTTATGTTTCTGATTGCCAGAAGATATATGATTTGTAAAGAAACTGAATAGTATAAATGTAAATGTATGTACAAAGTATTTCATGGATTAAGTATAGATATATTTTTGAAAATATATATAAAAAAAAATCTGTAGTTTTTCTACAGCTGATGCTCTTTTAGAGCACTTAACACAATCTGAAGATGCTCCTCGTGCTCCTCTCGGTCTTTCGAGTAAATAAGGATGTCATCGATAAATACAATGACAAATTTGTCCAAATATTCATTAAATACTCAATTCATGAGATCTATAAAAGCAGTTGGTGCATTCATCAATCCAAAGGGCATGACTAAGAACTCATAATTTCCATATCACGTTCGAAATGCAGTCTTTAGAACGTCCCCTTCTTTAATCTTTAACTAATAGTAACCTGATCGAAGGTTTATCTTGGAGAAGATTGCGGCTCCCTTGAGTTGGTCAAATAAATCATCGATTCTCGGCAGCAGATACTTATTCTTAATCGTAAGTTTATTGAGCTCCCGACAGTCGATGCATATTCAAAGTGTTCCATCTTTCTTTTTCACAAAGAGAATTGGAGCTCCCCATGGTAAAAAGCTAGGCCGAATAAATCCTTTCTCTAGTAATTCTTTTAGTTAGACTGTAACTCTTCAAGCTCTGCGGGGGCCATCCTATTCGGAGATTTCGATATCAAAGATATACCAGGCAGTAGGTCGATCTCAAAAGTAATCTCTCGATCAAGAGGAAGTCTTGGTAATTCTTCTGAGAACACTTCTAGGAATTCATTAACCACAAGTACGTCATTTGGTCGCTGCTCCAACTCTAAATTCATATTCGTGATATAAGCTAAATATCCAGTGCATCCACTAGATATCAGCTTCCTCACCCTCATGGAACTTATCATCATGTTGGACAGCCTTGGAGTATGATCCACATACTCAAACTGATCCTCACCTTCAAACTAGAACACTATTTTTCGTCGCTAGCAATCAATCATTGCACGATACTTTCCAAGGAAGTCCATTTTAAGGATAACATCGTAATCAATGAGCTCTAATATGACCAAATCAATATACAACTCTTGGTCGGCAATAATTACTGGTATATTACGTAGCCAGTAATCGGACAACAATACTTCACCAGATGACAAAATGGTTTTAAACACTTAACTGATTTTATCTTATGTATGGCTAATTCTTTTTGCAAAAGTATGTGAGGCAAATGAATGTGATGCACCCGAATCAAATAGCACATATGCTAAGCTTTTGGCAACAAGAAGCTGACCTGTCACCACGTTTGAGGTGCCTGCTTCGACATCCTCCTTAGTGTAAGCTAAAAGATAAGCGTTGGTCCTAGGTGTATCCTTTAGCCGCCCTGTCTAAATCTGGGGTCCTTCTAACTTGGACTGCATAGTATGGACTTGACTGGTCGCTTGTTTGGGTTTAAAAGATTCGGGCTGGTATTGGCCGTTAGATGGACAATTTTGGGCAAAGTGGCCTTCCTTGCCACATGTATAGCAAACATTCATGCCAACCCTACACTCTCCCCGATGCATCCTCCCATATTTGGGGCATGGCAGTTGACTTTGGCCAGTATTTTGATCCTGTCTTTGTTAGACATTCCGGATGTTCTGGTTCCAGTTTTCATTTGGGTTCCCCTTCTGCTTATTCGAGCTTGACTAGTTTTAATTACCACTCTAACCAGAATTAAGACCCTGATTAGGCTTATTACTTTGGCTTGCCTGACTGTTTTTCTGAGTCTGCTTAGCCAGCTCTCTTTCCTTTTTCCTATCCTCCCAAGCCTTAGTTCGCTCTTCTTTTGCTTTGGCCAATCGATGTTCGGCTCGCATCGCTCGGCTCACACAATCTGCTACTGTGTTGGGTAGGTTATCACCACTCTCTACTAATGTGGCGATATCAAGTCAGAACATATCTATCATTCTCGGCACCCGTTTTCTCTCTGTCAGCACTAGGTGTGGGCATAATCGAGCCAATCGATCAAATTTGTGATAGGCTTCAGCTACTATCATTTCTCCTTGCCTCAAATTATCGAACTCTCTCTGTTGTGCTCGTAAGGTGTCCAGATTGAAGTACTTTTGTTTGAATTCTTCCAGAAAGTTATTCCACATCATCCTCTTAACCTCTCTCAGCATCCTTACTGTTTCCCACCAATACCGTGCGTCCTTCTTCAACATATAGGAAGCACAAAGAACTATTTCTTGGTCCGAGAGGTTCATAAATTCAAAAATCATCTGAATTGAGGCAAACTATTCTTTGACTTCTAGTGGGTCTATTGAACCCTCGAACTCCTGCGGTTTCATTCTTTTAAACCGCTCATATAATGGCTCCTGATTAATCATTGGTTGGACTTGAGTACCTACAAACATTTCAGATGTAGCCAGTATCGATGGTGTAATTGGTTCAACAGACGGTCAGGGTTCAGGTGTTGGTGTTTAGGGTGGAGGCGTGTGAAGCAGAAGAGTTCCACCTCTAGAAGTCTGTCCTGTATTCCTTTGTTCCAACAATTCTCGTAATCTCTAATTCTCATGTTCTTAGGCGTCCAGTCGAGCTTGTATACTGGCTAGCTAAGTAGCAAGCTCGATTTCCTAAACTGATCTAACATTTGTAGCTCGTGTTCTAACCATGTTACTATGTATAACCTATTACAAATAATAGCGATATGATTTAGTGCTCATAAAAAGAGATAATATCTAATTTAAATACTATCTTACTTGGACTGTGTAGGAGCAGATGCTTGAAATGTCATTGAAGGTCGATGGAAGAACCGCCTTGCACTCTGATACCAACTCTTGTCGACGACCCAGCTCGCCTAGGCCGTCGACCACTTTCTTTTCTTCTTACTCTTACGTGTCATAATCTCATTTTATAAAATACGAAAACATATTTATAAACTCATTTTTTTAAATTAATAATTTGTTTAGAAAAACTGCAGACATTTATATATATATTTTTTCAAAAATATATTTATTCTTAGTCCATAAAATACTTTGTACATACATTTACATTTATTCTATGCTATCTCTTTACAACTCATTAAATATTTTGGCAGTTGGAAACCTAGTGGGTCTACTTCCTATCTATGACATCTCGGGAATCTGCCCCCTAGCCAATCATGTATTTTCGTTTCATCTTGACTGCTGCTTACCTTTATCACCTACACTACTTACTGAGCCAGAGCTCAGTAAGTACAAACATACATGTAATTTAGTTTAGGCATATAATGACTAGGGTTAGTCTCATAATGTTTCATTCTTTCTGGAATCATTTTTTGTTATTCTATAGATCATATCTTATTCTGCTGTGCTATTTCCTTCATTTCTTTCCTTTCTTTATTCTTGTCTTTTCTTTTCTTTCTCTTTCTCTTTCACTTGTGGGCCCTGTGTCAGACGTACCTAATGCGTGCAGACCAGTGGGAGGAAAGGGGAGTGACCTACCTCACAGTCGATCTTTAACTTTTAGCCATTAACCTCACTTACGGGAGGTAGCATTCCACTATAAGCCATTAACCTTACCTACGGGAGGTAGCCTTTCACTGTAATGGAAATCATAACATAAAACCTTACCTACAGGAGGTCGGTATGCCAACACTTAAATTTTCAGTCTTATTATCTTTCTTTCTTTTATTTTTTATTTCTTAACTCATTTTATGAACATTTCCTTCTTCCTTTTTGTGATCATCTAAAATACTTAACACACAATACTTCAAAAAGTCAATCAATCACATAAGTTAGTTTGTGGGTAGACAATTAAATGTCTGTACTTACAATAACCGTGCTAAACTCAACCTTTTTGGTTCCTCTGTCGTTCCTTTATTGCTTCCCGATTGGCTTCCTACAAACCAAATATTGTCCATTAATTTAAGTAATAAATTTTTCTCTTAATAAAAATTTTTTTTAACACGGTCTGATACATGGCCATGTTCATGACCGTGTACCTCTCTGACCACTAAACCCTTCCCTACATGACCGTGTAACATGGCCATGTGACCTGTTCATGTAGGAAAATAAATCGGTAAAAACGTATCAGAGTTGCGCAGCGGAACAATAAAAATTTTTAGATCGTTAAATATCTCATGATGCCATATACAATAAACCAACAACAATTAAAACTCATACCTCAAGGACGCTAATGTGCAGGAGGAGAATGACCGGAGGCTTCAACCAACTAGCCTTCTCTACTATTCTCCAATTCCCGAATGGCTGAGTGTGTGGGCACTCTGAACCTCGATCGGTATGCTAGCACTGCTAGTCTTCTTCCGACCACCCAGATCTCTAAAGAACTTTATTGTCACAATGAGCTGTGCAACAATAAGCCTGCTCACCTGAGAGTCTGTGGTCTGAGAGAACTGGAGTGGCAGGACCTCTATTTATAGACCTGCATGAGGTGATTCTCTGAATTTGAATTGGATTAGGAAAAGATATTTTCCCTTATCCAAACCCATAAAATCCGAATTTTTCCAAGGGAGAATCTCCACTAAAAATTCGGTTTTCTTTGGATAAATCCAATCCAAATCCAAACAAGATTTTAACTAGAATTTTATCTCCTTTTTTCAACCAAAAAATCCGAATTTCTCTTGGAGAAAATCTCAACAAAAGTTTCAGCCATTATGGATAAGGGAGAATCAAAAATTCCACTAGGATTTTCAAGCTTGAATCTCATCTCAGCCTTATCCAAAATAACCGAATTTCCTAGGAGATTTTCTCCCTAATTTCGGCCACTTTTCAGCGAAGGAGAGAATCCAAATTCAACTAGGATTGAAGCTTGAATTTTCCCTTGAACCTTATCCACAAAATCTGAATTTTTTCATGAGGATTATCCTCAAAAAATTCGTCCACTTTTGTAGGGATTTAGATTCAAAATTCAAGTAGGATTCTAACAAGATTATCCTCTCCAAATCCAACTCAAATTCGAATTTCAAACCTTGTGGATTTTCCACAACAAATTCGAATCCTACTTGGACTATGATTCAAAATTTGAATTTCAAATTTCAAATTCAAATTTCAAATTCAAATTTCAAATTCAAATTTCAAATTTCAAATTTCAAATTTAAATTTCAAATTCAAATTTCAAATTCGAATTTCAAATTCAAATTTCAAATTAAAATTTCAAATTCAAAATTCAAATTTCAAATTTCAAAATTCAAATTTCAAATTTCAAAATTCAAATTTCAAATTCCACAAAACGGTTGTGTTTCATATTCTTGTTCTCATGGATAATTTTCTACAACTCCAATCCAATCTCAAATAAAATCATGGCAACTTTATTTGGAGTTCGAATAATTGTGTACTCTATTATCCAAAACAAAATCTGAATCCAACCGGAGAGAATCTTGTCTACCATCCTAATCCTGTGTCATCACCATCCATGCATAATAAACTAGCCAATAGCATACACAAATCAATTTGCCAAACGTTAAGGAATTATGTGGAGCTAGTAGAGGGACTGATTGGACATATATAATCGGGCTCCCGTGATTCCATATGATCATCATTCTGTACCGAACAACTCAATCATATGATCACTAATTTCAGAGTCACACCACTATAAACCTGAAACTGAACTCCCAATTATATACTGTATTACGTAAGCCTGTGACGAGCTACTATCCAATGACCTTGTCATATATGCAAAACCCTCATATGATATCCATGATCAGCCTTAGGTCAAAGTCCGTTTAATCCTACTGATCAGGCTATCTTAAAGTTCCATTATACTACCGAATCAAGAAAATGATTATTCACCATATGTGAATAAGAAGTCATCCGCCCAACAGACGACCCAAGGCCTTGTCCATTTTCACATTCAGTATAATGCCTTTAAGAGGATACCTTTAACTCCTCAGAGCTATGATTCCGATATCTGCAAACAAACCCTTCATCGTATACAAGTCATGCACCCAACGAACCGGTCTAGAAGCTTACTACCTCTGAGACGCTTTAGCCATTGGAACATCAAAGTACACAAGTCATATGCATGAAGAAGTTCATTTGCTCAGGATTAAGGTTATTGCACAATGAACGTCAAAAGCAGATTGATCCACTCATAGCGGACTACGTAGATCAATCACGCTTTAGTCCCGGTCTAATATGTCACCACCAAGCAACATATCCATGTCTCTACTTGGGAGTCCAGCTCCAGACAGTCAAGACAAACCGTCCCCTCTAAGGCTTTAGACAACATAATAGTCTTTACATGAGTTAGATGCTCGGTCTAACCTCATAGACTACAGACCATAGTTTAGACTGCTAACTTTAGAACATTGTCTTCTCGCATACAAAAGTCCATTGCATGCAACGTTCTAACAGTTTTAACACAAGCAGTCAGTGAGCCATATTTGCTTACATTTACTTTAATATTTAAATAAGACGAGGACAGATAGCAATGTAATGAATAACCTCTATGTATAATTTTATTATCCAGTTCAAAATAAATACATCAAAATGTCTCTAATACTTAGGGCATTTCCTAACAGTTCACTCTAATACATGGTCTGGTACACGACCGTGTCTATAACTATGTACCTCTCTGACATCTGAATTTATCCCTACATGACCGTGGCTGTGTGACCTATACATGCCTGTGCATGTACACAGCCTAATACACGGCCGCGTTCCTGGCCGTGTAACTCTCAGGTGGTTTGTATTTTCGCTACATGGCCATGTCCTTAGCCGTGTAGCTTGCTTGCGTAACTTGCACATGTACACGGCCTGATACATGGCCGTGTTCCTGGCCATGTAACTCTCGGGTAGTTGGTTTTCTCACAACATGGCCGTGTAACCTGGGCATATTCAAAAGTTTTCCTTATTACACGCCAGTGTATTCCAGTACACGCCCGTGTACTGTACAAAATTTAATTTTTAGCACTTGAAAATTTATTTAAACTTTTCTATGACACCCCTAACCCTTTTCCATGCATTTTCAGAAATTTTCTTGATTTACCCTATCCTGTTACTCGAGGGGCACTATTTTTAAAAAAATCATTCAGTCATTAATTCTTTTTTTCTCACATTTCAAATTCCCAAATAGACGTTTCACTAATCTTTAAGACGTCTGTTTGCAAAACTGTTATATATGCAAATCAACGCAAGTATACGTATCGCATCCAAGTAATATATGATGAGAAAGAGTGTCGTACCCACGAAGAAAGTGCTTTTGCATTAAGATGTAGTCATTTTTACAAGAAAATCAACTTAACTAGACAAGTAACTAAATGAATTTCAATTATGGAAAAATGATAAAATGGTAAACAGAATTTAACAAGAATTAAATGAAAATTCCGAGTACAAGATTCAGGGTTTATATCTGCACAATCAATTGGGAAAAAAAAATAAGTTGCAAGTCACTTTCCTTTCACAGCTCTGAAATCGTGCTACAGCTTTGCTATAGCATCATTCTTTCTAGTCAGGATATAAAAAAAAATTACGTATAGATCTCAGATTCTAAGTCTGCATATTCCTATGTAGATTCAAATTTGAGAAAATCAATTAAGAACATTATCCTTAAAGACCATGTGATGGATGACTATTCCTAGCTTACCCACTTATTTGATTAATTTTAACTCTGAAAACTAACCAAACACATGCTATTCAATCTCAGTCAATTCACTGAACGTTTTCCAACATTCATGAATCAGTTGCTAGTATTAGATTCCCTTCCAAGATCTAATACAAGATCAAATAAAATGAGCACAGATTGAACAATAAAAAGAATTATACTAAGCAAAACTGTACAGATCTCAAATTCTGTTCAAGTACTCATAACTCACAACTTAGCTGAATTAAGCTTCCATGAGTTTGGCAAAAATCATATACTGACTTTGATTTAACATCAAAATACTGTTATGCAAGTAGAAAGACCGAAATCAATACGAAGTAATATAAAGCAGTAATGATCTCCCCTTTTCCAAGGTTTGATTCAAGCTGGTACAGCTTCAGTGCTTTCTACGGTCCGTGATGAATGGATCCAGAAGAATTCCTTCTTGAGGTGTTGACATCCTCACGTCCAGGCAGAAGTTGCTCTTGATTCCACTTTATATTTTTCTTTCGATCTTCCTTTTTGCTCTGTTTTTCTCTCTTCTGATTCTGTTATTTTTCCCTCTTTTTCTTTCTGTTATCCCTGCCTCCGTATATATTCTGTCTTCTTCCCTTAGCTCAGCTTTTATACGACAAAAAGGAAATATTTGAACCCTACTTGTGACATGTGGATGATCCTCTGGCTGGCCGTGGACATTGTGGTAGTGTTGGGCAAAGATGCTGACACTTGGAGGAATGATTGACATCATCAAATTTGGCCAGCGTGGATTAAAATGTATGCACATTCAGCAGACCACGTCAGCCAACGCCTGCTTCAGCTTTGCTGTGGCATTGCTGCGGCAACGTCTAATTTTCAACATTCTTTACGTTGCAAGGTCCTGCCATTCACCAAAAACAAAAACCAACCTCCAAAAACATATCACATGTTAAAAGATTTCAAAAATGCTCTAACAATGATCGATTCCCAAGTGCTGCTAAGAATGGACTTTTATCAATGACCACTAAAGTTAGAAATTGATAATTCTCATTTATAGTACCAAAAACAATGACTTTTGTGACTTTAACTTCCTAAAATGGGCTATCTAAGCATGAAAATGTGACTCTATAACTCGAGAAATTCGAGTTATCACACCCCCAAACTTAAAAGTGCTGCTCGTCCTCGAGCAGTGGCAGAATTATAAGACCAACACACAAGACAAAACGATTTATTATTATTAATATATATATACCTTTTTTTTTTAATAAGCAGATAGCAATAATTACATGTCAATCCAATCCTCAATATCATCCTGAACATTGTATGAAGATTAACTGCATATATCACAGATTACTCTCAAAGCACTTCCTTTCTAAACATGAGGAGGGGGGGTTCTGGACTCATTTTAGGTACCCTTAGCTTTGAAGTCATGAACTTGACCAGTTTAAGGGCTTTTCAAGTTGATCCCACAAACTCCTATAACTCTATACGAAGGAGCCCTACCCTTAGTAACAATAGAAACTTTTCTCTTTTTTTTTTTATATTTTTTTTATTATCATTATTTATATTTTTTTTTAGACACTAAGTTGTCTTTTTCTGCCTTTTTACGCGAATGCCAACATGGGGCTCATGAAAACACCCGGTTACTCAACAGAAAACACAAACCAAAGTGGGCTTTTACATTCATATTCTAAATTGCTGTTTGACGCGACTGTCAACATGGGGCTCATGAAGACAACCGGTTACTAGGCAATTTTAAAACAATGGAATGCTCTCTTCTTATTTTATTTTATTTATTATTATTATTATTTTTTTATACAATGCCACAACTATGCAGTAGCATTGCTGTTGCAACCGGACACTCATGTTCTGACTACTGTTTGATGCGAATGCCAACATGGGCCTCATGAAGACACCCGGTTACTAAGTGGTCTAAACAGTGGAGTATCCTTTTTTTAACTTGAGGGCTTTTCTAAACATTTAATTCACCATTGTTACTGGGGATTTACAGGCTCCTAAACATAGCATTATTGAAGGATCCACAAGATCAACCCTAAACTCCTCAAACTAGCAGCAAGACTTTTCCACTTAGGTTATCCAAAAGAAATTCCAAAACAACCATCTTTGTGACCAAACTTTTAAATCAGCTTCCAAGAGTAATCAATGACATAATAAGATCACACTTTAACAATGCTAGAGACTTAATTGGAATTAACATTTAATTACCACTGATCTGCTTCTTGACTTAATGCACACAACTCTTTTTTCTTTTTTATATATATATATCATAACTAAGACACTTACTAAAAAAAAATAAAATCAGACAAACATCAACAAAACAAACATTTACTAGCTAAGAAAAGTGGTGAATTGAAAAGTGGGCTTACTGATGGGTCAGACATGGTTGGACCTCAGCCTAGTTACTGCCTCCACTTGGTCCTTCATCTTGGCTGCGGTATAGGTGCTTAGGAAATGCAGGAAATGAACAGAATTTCTTACTGTTCATGTGCAAATTTTTCTGCAAAGCTTGATCTCTTGCATGCATGTAACGCCACATCTCCTTCTGACCTCTCTTCATCTCCTGCAAGCTCTCCATGATATCATATTGAACACATTCCACCTGGCTTACCCTCATTTCCAATTGGGCAAGTGAAAAACTTGCGGTGGGACTTGGTTCAGATGAAGGAGCTTCTTCTTCTGCTTGCCCTTGCTCGACTCCTTCACTGCCTTGATCCTGCATTAGCCTGTTAATTGTTCTTAAGAGAATTGGCCCCTTGTTAGGAATCCATTCATCAAACTCCTGAATCTGCACATTAGCACTTTTACAACGCCGAGTTATCAAACAAGGGAAAATCAATGCACTTCTATCTCTTTGGGTGCAAGCTAAAATCTCGTCCCTAATTATACTGCCCACATCAATTTTTCTACCCACTATAATTGAATGCAAAAGAACCATTCTCTCCCAACTTACTGTCTACCCATGGGTAGTTGGTTTGAGGGAAAACTTAAGGAAATGATACCACACTTTAGCTTTGGGATTTAATCTGCAATGAAGAACTGTCAGAGACCCCTGTGGTGACCTTGTCCATTCAGTTCCAGTTGTTGTCAGGTCGGCCAACACAGTGTTCAAAGCTTCTTTATCTGCATCTGCTAAAAACTCAAAATGCTTGTCCTCAGAGCCTGATAGTCCCAAGAAACCATTGATTGCATCCCTTGTAATATCCACCGGTTTCCCCCTAACATGGACTATGTTCTGGAATTATCCTGTCAAGCTCGCATAGAACTCACCCACTAAAGGCATGATAGCCTCATTCGTATGTTCACAAAAGACTTTCCACTTATGGACCCTTATCACCGAACTCACAAACTCAGGCATTTCTGCTGTTTTCAAATGGAAGCCTTTTTCTAGACATAACAACCTATGTGTAAAACTCTTATTAAATCTTTTCTCTATTTCCTCATTTTCAAATCTCTTAAACTCTTTTTCTCTCTCAACAACTTTCTTCCCCTTTCTTGCCTTCAAAACATTAAAAGTGACTTGTTCATCATTCATCCTCATAGTCAATTCACCATTTTGCACATCTATTAGAGCTCGTTCTGTGGCCAAAAATGGACTGATAAAATCTGCTGGAAAGATGAATTTATCGATTTTAACAAGAACATCCTCAATCTTCCCTTCAGGATGAGTCAACGATCTATCTGCTAACTGTAGTGTGACTGTAGTTAGCCTTGCTTTACCCACTCCCAACTTTTTGAACACCGACATTGGCATCAAATTTATGCTCGCTCCAAGGTCGCAAAGAGCCTTGCCAAAATAGTTGTTGCCAATCGTGCATGGAATTGTAAAACTACCTGGATCCTTCAACTTTGGTGGCAGTCTGTTCTGGAAGAAGGCACTACTTTCTTCAGTGAGAGCAACTGTCTCAAACTCCCCCAATCGTCTCTTCTTAGCTAAGATGTCCTTCATAAACTTTGCATAACTGGACATTTGTTCTAGAGCTTCCACAAGTGGTATGTTGATATGAAGTTGCTTCAAAACATCTAGAAACTTCTTAAATTGCTTGTCCTGCTATTGCTTGTGGAATCGTTGAGGAAAAGGTGGTGGCGGTTTTCTCATTTCTTGCTGGATGATTCCTTGCTGTGGCATTGCTGTAGCAACGTTCTGATCGGCCTGAACCTGGGTTGGGAGTGTTTCAGTGATTTCTCCTTGTGGTTTATCATTTTGGATCAAAGTGAGCTCCCCCTTTTTAGCTGTCCCAGTGTTGGGTTCTTCAAGCGTCTTTCCACTCCTCAAAGCAATGGCTTTGTATTGTTCCTTGCCTTCTCTTTTTGGGTTCTCGGTATCACTTGGCAGTGTCCCTTGTGGTCTACTGCTAAGAGCACTTGCTAACTGTCCCATTTGATTCTCCAAGCTCCTCAATGAGGCTGTGTGACTTTGCAACAATACTGAGTGGTCCTGAATACGGGTATCTGTCTTCGCCATGTTTTCCCTCAACAAACTCTCAATTGTTGATAGAATTGTCTGTGGTGGTTCTTGAACTTGCTGCCTCATGGGTTGCTGAAATCCAAGAGGGAATGGAGGTCTGCTTGGCATCGAAACTGATGATGTGCTTACACCTTGACCATAATAATTTGAAGTCGAGCCTGCATGCTGCTTGTGTCCCTGATTGTAATTATTGGGATAAGAGTTGTTGTAACGCTGATAATTCCCAACAAAATAAGCTGATTTAGGGTTAGACGGGCACTGTTCAAAAACATGTCCTTCTCCACAATATACACATGAGACAGCTGCCAGTTGTGGCGGTTTTACTCCTTGTGTCGTGCTCATAGACTTCACCATGTTTGTGAGTGTGGACAGCTAGGCTGAAAGAGCTATAATCGAGTCTACTTCATATACACCACCTCCCCTTCTTGTAGTATTGGCTCTGTCAGTAGGCCATTGGTAATTATTCTGAGCCATCCTCTCTAGAATTTCATAAGCTTCGTTGTATGACTTAGTAAGAATTGCTCTATTTGCTGATGCATCTACAATTGTTCTAGTTTGCCCATCCAAGTCATTATAAAACGTTTCCATCTGTATCCAGTAAGGAATCCCATGATGTGGGCATTTCCGGATAAGCTCCTTAAACCTCTCCCAAGCTTCATATAATGATTCACCTGTGAGCTGCTGGAAGCTAGTGATATCATTTCTTAGCTTCGCACTTTTAGTAGGTGGGAAATACTTCATCAAGAACTTCTCGGTTAGATCATCCCAGGTGAGGATTGAGTTTGGTGTCAGTGCATTCAACCAGGCTCGAGCTCGATCCCTCAATGAGTATGGGAATAGCCTGAGTCTCAAAGCATCATCATCCACACCTGGCAGTTTAAAAGAATCACAGACTTCAATGAATAGCCTCAAATGCAGGTGTGGGTCTTATGTTGGCATTCCCGCGAACTGCCCTGCTGATTGGAGCATCTGGAACATAACAGGTTTGAGCTCAAATTGAGGGGCTTGTATTTCTGGGCGTGCGATACCAGGATTAAGCCCTTCTAACATTGGGACCGCATAATCTCTGATAGCTCGATCTCTGTTTTCTACTCGAAGTAGTGCATTTCGAGCATTGTTGCCCTGGTTCACGGCTGGAATTGCTTGCTGGTCGGCCATTTCAGCACCTGCAGCTAAGTTACGTTGCTCCATTCTTCTTGCACGGAAGGTTCTCTCTATTTCAGGGTCAAAAGCTTCGAATCCACCACCTCCTCGCCTATTCATAAACCAGTGTACCTTTCACCTGCGCTCACAGTGTTCAAAAATCTGTTAAGCAAATTCCTTGTAGAAAATCACAAATTAAAACAAAATCACTTTCCCCGGCAATGGCGCCAAAAACTTGTTTGCAAAACTGTTATATATGCAAATCAACGCAAGTATACGTATCGCATCCAAGTAATATATGATGAGAAAGAATATCGTACCCACGAAGAAAGTGCTTTTGCATTAAGATGTAGTCATTTTTACAAGAAAATCAACTTAACTAGACAAGTAACTAAATGAATTTCAATTATGGAAAAATGATAAAATGGTAAACAGAATTTAACAAGAATTAAATGAAAATTCCGAGTACAAGATTCAGGGTTTATATCTGCATAATCAATTGGGAAAAAAAAAAGTTGCAAGTCACTTTCCTTTCACAGCTCTGAAATCGTGCTACAGCTTTGCTATAGCATCATTCTTTCTAGTCAGGATATAAAAAAAATTACGTATAGATCTCAGATTCTAAGTCTGCATATTCCTATGTAGATTCAAATTTGAGAAAATCGATTAAGAACATTATCCTTAAAGACCATGTGATGGATGACTATTCCTAGCTTACCCACATATTTGATTAATTTTAACTCTGAAAACTAACCAAACACATGCTATTCAATCTCAGTCAATTCACTGAACGTTTTCCAACATTCATGAATCAGTTGCTAGTATTAGATTCCCTTCCAATATCTAATACAAGATCAAATAAAATGAGCACAGATTGAACAATAAAAAGAATTATACTAAGCAAAACTGTACAGATCTCAAATTCTGTTCAAGTACTCATGACTCACAACTTAGCTGAATTAAGCTTCCATGAGTTTGGCAAAAATCATATACCGACTTTGATTTAACATCAAAATACTGTTATGCAAGTAGAAAGACCGAAATCAATACAAAGTAATATAAAGCAGTAATGATCTCCCCTTTTCCAAGGTTTGATTCAAGCTGGTACAGCTTCAGTGCCTTCTACGGTCCGTGATGAATGGATCCAGAAGAATTCCTTCTTGAGGTGTTGACATCCTTACGTCCAGGCAGAAGTTGCTCTTGATTCCACTTTATATTTTTCTTCCGATCTTCCTTTTTGCTCTGTTTTTCTCTCTTCTGATTCTGTTATTTTTCCCTCTTTTTCTTTCTGTTATCCCTGCCTCCGTATATATTCTGTCTTCTTCCCTTAGCTCAGCTTTTATACGACAAAAAGGAAATATTTGAACCTTACTTGTGACATGTGGATGATCCTCTGGCTGGCCGTGGACATTGTGGTAGTGCTGGGCAAAGATGCTGACACTTGGAGGAATGATTGACATCATCAAATTTGGCCAGCGTGGATTAAAATGTGTGCACATTCAGCAGACCACGTCAGCCAACGCCTGCTTCAGCTTTGCTGTGGCATTGCTGCGGCAACGTCTAATTTTCAGCATTCTTTACGCTGCAAGGTCCTGCCATTCACCAAAAACAAAAACCAACCTCCAAAAACATATCACATGTTAAAAGATTTCAAAAATACTCTAACAATGATCGATTCCCAAGTGCTACTAAGAATGGACTTTTATCAATGGCCACTAAAGTCAGAAATTGATAATTCTCATTTATAGTACCAAAAACAATGACTTTTGTGACTTTAACTTCCTAAAATGGGCTATCTAAGCATGAAAATGTGACTCCATAACTCGAGAAATTCAAGTTATCAACGTCCGTATTCCTATTCTCCATCTTAAATTACTAAGGGCTTGGGTTTTAATCTCAACCTTAGTCTACTCCTCATTTTCCAAAATACCTATTGGTATTATCCTTAAAATTTTCGGTGGTATTTCCGCTAATTTTCTAGGTTCCCGATGTTTGGAAAACACCTTAAAACCATCTATCCTAATTCAGCTATCACGTACTATATCAAAGGCTTAATTTTATGTAAAACGTTCTAAAATTTTTACGTAAAATACTCATATAAACAACATTGTCCAAACCAACATTTTCATCACAAACTTATGTCATCACATTTTATTCATATAATTATTCTCAAATTTCTCTTGTATGAATCTTTCTAATAATTTCACATGCTAAATCCTTTTTCTTAAACCATTAACCAACAACAAATCAATTCATCATGCTATACATGCATTTATTTTGCTTAAAAAAAACATGCCTTAAAGTTTTTACTTTAGAACACCAAGCACACTAATTTTCACAACCAACTTTTCTCACTAATTTATCAACCAATTCCAACAAGGTTCAAGTCAAATTTTCATCATCCATCTTACACTTAGGGCCACGAATTTCAACTTCCAAAATTCACTAGAAAATGGAGAGATTTTTGGTTACCTTATCACCAAAGATGTCTTCTTGCTCCTTGAAGGTTGTGGTTGAAGTTTGGTGTGAAATTTTTGAAGAAAAAGCTTGGTTAAAGGGAGGGACACTCACTGTTTTCTCTTGGCTGCTCAAGGGATGAATGGGCTGCTTCAATGGTTTAATGTTTTGGGGTCTTTCTTGCCAATTTCCAATCCATCCTTATCACTAAGAAAAACCAATTAATTCATCTTCCATCCAATGAAATTTGGATACCTATCACCCCTAATTCTTTCCAATTTTCCAAAAATGCAAATAAGGAAATTTTTGGCTTAATCCTAGCCTTTAAATCTAGATAAGATCAAATCTTAGCCTTAAGATTCATCTAACACTTTCTCTTACTTTTTGAAAAATACTAATTATGATGTCATATTTGTGATATAATTAAATTTAATCACATGTTATATTTGGTTGATTCTATTCATATTAATTTGGGTCACTTTTTGACCAAAAAGTCGAACTAAAGAAACTTCACCAAAATCGCCCCGGCAGGTTCCTGAGGCTTCCGGTGCAGTCAGTTTGCCTTATTTTTTTCTGTTTGGCCAGAAATCCTAGTTAAACATTTTCATCTTTTAGTGTGATTTTTGCACCTCCTAGGGTTTTCGATGCTGATTTGGCACCGTTTCTTACAATTTGGTTTGATAAAATTTTCTACCTTAGAATTCTTAACTTTTAATACTATTAGAACATTTTGTTACATTCTAAATAGTATCAAATCATTCATTTTACATTTTTTTTTAATATAAAAATTATCGTGTCATATACAATGTACATTTCTCTGAGAATAGTGAATTTTCTCGGTTATTACACAAGAAAAAATTAATAAATGAAGAAAAAATCAAAAATCAAAACTGATTAGTTCCCCATCCATTAAAAAATCTGCAGCATCATCAAACACCAAAGAAAAATTCTGCGAGTCAACGAGCTTTTGGCAGGAAATTTGTGTCCTTTTTAGTTCAAGGAAAAACACTCGTAAGTAAATGTAGAGGAGAAAGCTCATGTATTTATGAAAAGACTATGTTTTTTATCCAATTTTCATCCTAAGATAAAAATATTACATTCAAATACTAATCTAACCACATTTTAAATTCAATACTTTTACTATCAACCATTTTGCTTTTTCTAAAAAAGAAAAAAAAACAGATACAATTTTGGAATAGAAAGAAGTGGAAAAATGAACAATATAGAGAAAAATGAAAAAAGGATCCAGAGCTTTAGAAGAAAAGGGGAAAAAAAAAAAGAACAAACATTAAAAAAAAAAAAGTATCGTATATCAAAACAATTTACTATTTATCGCAACAATACTGCAGGCATTTTGGCTTGTATATCACTGAAGTATCATTTCTGCTTGTGCTTGTAGGGTATGACATCAGCTTCTGCTTGTTGATCCGTTCCAATTAGATATATAGGATTTTCAGTTTTTCAGTTCTTGGAACTTTTCTCGTTTCCTTCCCTTCCTGGTTGTGCTCTGTTTTCTTTGTAATTTCTTGATAGTTCCTCTTTTTTTTTTTTTTTTTAATGAAATAAGCGACGTGCTTATAAATGTGGGAGAGGATTTCTAGCAAGTGTTAACTTATTAAGAAATGCTAGTTGTCTCTTATTCTATTTGTTTACTCTCTCCTTTTATATAGATAAGCAATATCTCAAGTTTGGCAATCAAATAAATATAATCCGAGAATTATAATATTCTATTAAAATCTTATAACTATTAGTTAACTTGTACGTAACTTTCTATTTAGACACTTTTAACATGATTGCATGTATACTATTTAGAATTATTAGTTTAAAGGATAAATATAACTGAAAAATGTTATATTAAAATCAACTTGGAAAAATAACACATTAAAAAAGTCATAAATGCCATTTTAGAAAGGTGATATATGTATAAAAACTGATATAGTGAAACATCAAATTAATACATGTTCATCAGTTCACTGGTATGACCACTCGTCAAAGTATTATAATCCATGTGTTTTTCTTCTCTTTCTTGCTTAATTTAGGCTGGTGTGTCAAGCTGTCGTGTACAAATCATTCCTTAATTAGGCAATCTTCTGTCTTATCTTTCTACCCTCCACGATGGTTCTCATCCTCAAGTTCTTTCTTTATAAAAGGAAGACTGAAGCAAGCAGATGTCTACAAACCCTTTTGTCAGATACAAGGGAAGTATACGAAATCCCTCACATGAACGGTGATCTTGTAAAAACTAGTTACACAAAACATTC
Source organism: Antiaris toxicaria (assembly GCA_035233585.1). Classification (NCBI taxonomy): domain Eukaryota; kingdom Viridiplantae; phylum Streptophyta; class Magnoliopsida; order Rosales; family Moraceae; genus Antiaris; species Antiaris toxicaria. The sequence continues at coordinate 43,062,986 of CP141158.1, read as the reverse complement.
ATCCCTTCAAGTATGTATATTCTCTTGTGTGTGTAATCAATTATTAAAACAAAAACTATTTTATTGTACTCATATGCACGAACATTATTAGAATCTCATTCCTTCTTCTCCTCTCTCGTGAATTTTTACTATAGATATAAAAGATAGTGAGGAACGGGATGGTATAAATGATCCCTTTTTCATTTCATTGCAAATCAGTAATATTCGCCGCATATTTCTATTTTTTATATATATTTTTTAAAAAGCAAATGAACACAACTCTTACTTTTATTTTTCCTTGTATTTACAGAAAGCGGTGATTTCTAAAGTGAAGCTAACGCTACAAAAATACTTCATAGATGTTTATCGTTCAGGCTTCCCAGTGCTTGAGAATAGCAGACTTCGGTTGCTCCTCTGGATCCAACACACTCACTGTCACAACCGAAATTCTCGACACCATCGACGCAACATGCCGGCACTTGGACAAGGAGCCGCCCGCTTTCCAGGTGTTTCTCAATGATCTCCCTGGAAAATGATTTCAATACCATCTTCCAGTCACTTCCGAGCTTCTATGAAAGACTGGAGAAAGAAAAAGGAGCCACATCCGTCCCGTGTTTTGTTTATGGATTGCCTAGGAGTTTCTACGGAAGGCTTTTCCCGACCAATTTCGTGCACATCACTCATTCTTCTTACAGTTGAAACCGGCTGTCTCAGATCTCAATCATATAATACTCAACTAGAAGATCTTAGCTAGTTTTTTTATACTAGGATGCTTTAACATCGTAGCAAATGACAATTTTAAACAACATTTGTTTTGTTTTGTTTTTTTATTGTTCTCTCCTTTTCTAGCATGTGTCAGAACATCACAAAGTTAACAAATCAAACACACTATATGATGTCGGAATAATTAACGGTCTCAAAAGAAAATATTTCAATAAAATTGGATCACCTTACCCAAAGGTATCCTCAACATTAATATAATTGAGAGATTGGTCAGAAGTCCCATTACTTCACATGACTTTTCCAACCAATTCCTTGCACATATCTGTCATTCTTCTTTAAAAGTCTGCATGGGCTATCTCGGAGGTCTGAGCTTTATGTGACTTATCACTGGTAAGAAATTACATAAGATATCGAGAGGAAGCAAAAAAGATTTATATTACTATTTTTTTAACACATTTTAAGTTTTTATTGTTTTTAACTACTAAGTTTTTAACCAAACGCATGCATCCAAACATTCACTCTTTTTTTTTAAAAACTAAAATTCCAAACATTTACTTATTTTCAATCAAATCATTTTAAAACTCCAACTCCAATTGGTGTTTAATTGCTGGAATTAAAAACAAAAAAGAATACTTTCATCTAGTAATTGATATTTATAAACTAGTGAATCTTTATTTGAATACTACTGTTTTTCCTTTTTTTCGATTTTACTTTAAGGTTTTAAGGATCATGCTCAATTAATGATAATGATCTGGCGTAGGAATAATAGCAAGTGTGCTTGAGCTAGTGTACTGCCCTTCACCATTAAAAAAAAAATTTAGTCCCAGACATGTTTTTATATAAAATACATTTAGTCACGACATTCACTTTTTGTAACAGCCGGAAAAATTTTATTGTTTTCGGGAAATGTGTATATCGTATGTACAGTATCGAGAAAAGGGTCAAGACGACATTTTCTCGACCTGAAACTGATATATTTGGAATCAGGATGCTCAAATTAGTCAATTGAGCACAAAACAGAAATTTCGACCGGGAATGCGAAAAATACGCAGTACCGGAAAACTGATCGAGATGATCTCGGATTAAGATAAAACTGATAAATTTGGATTCAGCACGTCCAAATTAGTCAGGATAGCCCAAGTTAAAAATTTTGGGGAAAAGAGTATAAATAGGAAATCTTGGGGGTTAAATTCATAAATCCCTCATAAAATTCGAAAAATCTGAAATTCTACCCCCAAATTCTCTCAAATGTGAACAGTGACCAACTTTCACATACGACCTCCGTTCACGACACCGCCGGCACCGTTGGAAAGCTCTTGCCGAGCTGAGTCCAATGGTGGGTCGACGCGACGGAGCAGCTGCCGGAGCAAGCCGCACGTGCCGCCCGAAGCTCGCCGGAGCCGTGAAATTCAAACGGCCGTATCTCCGCCGTCCGGCCACCGTTTGCCACGAAACCGGTCCCAAAAGGTTCGTGGTGAAGAGTACTACAAAACCCATGTGGTGGTTCACTGCAACAACCGCCGTATCGTGCCGATCGAGCTTCGAGAAATCCGCCGTCGTCGCCGTGGGATCCACGGTCGATTTTCACCGATTCCAGCCAAATTGAGGAGAGCCACCGGTGCAGAAATGGTCCTGGGGTTGTAGGGAGCAAAAGCCCTCAACCAATTTCGGGGAAAAAGTCCGGCACGGTGGAGTTCCACTGTCGCCGCCGTGACCGTGGCTTTCGGGGGGATTTTCCTGCGATAGGGGCCTCCAAACATGAAATTGAGGTCACCAATAGATTCCTCTCGTCGAGCTCTTCAAGATGGGCTACTCACTTGCCACCGTCGCCGCCGTCAACTGCCGGTCAACGGCAACCGTTGACCAAATTTTGAAGATTGGCCCGTTGGCCTATTTTCGATGTTCCGGACGCATCCGTGGAGTCGGATTTGCAAAACGGAACTCCAGATGCAAAGAATGAAAGAATAAAGTTTGTGCGATCGAGACCGAACGGCATTTTCGATATAATCTCGACCACTCTTGTTCGTCAATTTATTAATTGAGATGAATGTATGTTAATGTGATATATTGATATGAGAAATTGTAAAAGAAAGAAAGAAAAATGGATGAAATAGCAGATATGAAAAAGGTATGAAAATGTGTAAATTTTACGTAAAAAGTATGTAACTTTTACGTAAAATTAGGCCTCTGGTATAGTACGTGATAAATTAGACGAGGTTAGATGGTTTTGAGGCGTTTCCTAAACGCCGGGAGCCTAAAAATTAAGAGGAAATACTGCCGAAATTTTTAAAATGGCTTAAAGAGCATTTCTGGAAATAAGGGTTTAAAAATGTGATCGGGCAAGTAAACCCAATCCCCTTATGAATTTAAAATGAAAAATGGAACATGGATGTTTTAAGAATTTATAAAACGATCTTTGAGGCCTGAAATGTAAGAAAAGCAAGAAACCGACTTTTATGTCGGAATAGAACTTCCCGAGGGCCAGGAATAGTAAAAATTGTGAAAAATATAGAAATTAATCTGGAAAAGGTCCAGTAAGTTTTTAAAAGTCAAATGGATGATTTTTGAGCTTGGAAAATTCAGTCTAAGCATTAAAACGAGAAGGTTAAGATTCAAAGACCCAACAGGGGCAAAACGGTCATTTGGACCAAAAATTTCAGAAAGTTAGAAAAATAGTCGTTAAAGCCTAGAACATAATCCTAAGGCTTTAATTAAAGTTTTAAAGGCCAAAATTAAGAGTTAAGCATGAAAAAAATGAGAAAAGTTCCGATTGGGGCAAAATAATAATTTTGCCAAAAGTTTACAGAAAAGTTAAAAATGAAATGTTAAACTCCTAAGTTCTTTATTAAGAAATAAAACGTAGTATTTTTACGTTTTATAAAGTTTTATATATGAAATAAAGATTTTAAATAACCGTTAATTTTTCGGTTATAGGAGTTCAACGGGACAGTGATGATGGACTGTCGAGGAACCACAGAAAGCTGATGTTAGCAGCATTGAGGTAAGTTCAGACATTTAATTGTCTGTGCATGAACAAATTGATATGGTTATGTTTAGGTGGAAAAATATATTTTCCCCTAAACTATATAATTGTTTGATTTGTGATTGATGACGGGTACACAACTATTGGTATAGTTGTGTACTAGACTGTATGGTTTATGGTATGACTATGTAATTTATACTATTGTTACAATTGTTTCAGATTCACGGGAATCTGATTCTTTATATTGTTATGACTGCATTGAGTATTTGTATGTCTTATATTTAATGAGGCAACCTCCCAAGAGTTTGAGGTATCGTTTTAATCTGTCATGATTGCATTGAGTATTTGCATGCCTTATAATTAATGAGGCAATCTCCCAAGAGTGTGAGGTATCGTTTTAAAGAAACGATGAAAATAATGAGAATAAATAAATTAAGTATAATTATATACTGTTCTGTTTATGTTACAGGTTTAGGCGAGAGGTTCCAAACTTACTGGATTCCATTTTTATGATTCCAGTTATTACGTTATGATCGTAGAGCAGTACTAATATTTGATAAATCACAGTATTAATATGTGATGTTTACGGTCTTTATGACTGCACAGTAAAAATGTTATTATATGTACACTTGAACATTAAACAACAAGGTAATGAAAACCTAATGTTTTGGCGTACCGGCCTCTCGCGAGGGGAGGTTATTTCATTGTTAAAGTAGAAGACATAGCACAGATGAGGGAGAGCCAGGGTAGCTCCCAGGCCCCTTTACAGCGCGCTTTTCGGTACGACCAAAACGGGCCCATACAGAGTTAAAGTACAGATAAGATAATAAATGAACAGAATAAATCAGAAAACTGAGCATAAAACACTTAAGACATAATTGTTGTGTTTGATTGCAATGTGTTGCGCTAACTTATATGTTATGTGCATTTGTATATATATGTTTATAAATTACATGTGCTAATTATTAAAGATATCGCACTACGGGCACGAGGCCCATACAGTTTTACGGGCACAAGGCCCATCCAGTTTAACGGGCGCGAGGCCCATGATATATAGGGCGCGAGGCCTATACAGTTTAACGGGCGCGAGACCCATGATATATAGGGTGCGAGGCCCATATAGTGTGACGGGCGTGAGGCCCAGGGCGCAAGGCCCATAAACTAAAAGCAATGAATGATGTAATGAAAGAAAGAATGAGAAATATGAAGAAAAGAATAATTGGGTATAATATGAGCACTACCACATGATGTGATGTTTGTGCTAAACCTATATGTGATGTTATATTAGTATATTAGAGTAAAGTTTAAAGAGATGTCATGGGTGACATCAGAGGATACCACTGTTATTACAGTTGGTATATTTACAGTTATTCTAATTTTATAGAATACTTATAGTTATCACAATTTATGTGATTATTTGTCATTACATCAGAGTAAAGTTTAAAGAGATGACATGAGTTACATCAGAGCATACCACTGTTATTATAGTTGGTATATTTATAGTTATTCTAATTTTAAAAGAATACTACTAGTATAACAAATTATGTGATTATTTGTGTTAATACACGATATGTTTTTAGTAGTTATATACTACAGATAGTGTATATGTTTATATGACAGAATATAACAGTATAATATACTGTTTTATGATTTATGTTTTTATGTTTGAACTTACTGGGCGTTTAGCTCACCAGTTTGTTCGTGTGCAGGTCACAAAGTTAAACAACCTGCCATTTGAGTTTATTGAGATACGGGATTGGTGGAATGGGTTGCGAATGTCATGTCAAAGGTTATGGACCTGCTATGCTTAATCCGTCAGATAGAAAGAGAGAAAGAGAGTAAGTGTAAGTATATATATAAAAAAAAAAAAAATTTCCGCATCTTTTTATATCAATATGAAAAGAACAAATAGTAGAAGTAAGAATAGATGTCAAGTGACAGGCCCGCGCGAGGCGGGGTGTTACACTTTTTGTCCAAATCTTGTGATTAATATGCATTTTTTTTAATAAATTTTTGTTGTGACTAAATTTAGTTATGAGTTTTTAATGCGAATCAAAGTACAACTTTAAAAGAATCAATTCAAGTTCCCATTGATTCAGTTATAAGGACACGAGCAAAGAAGTACTAAGATGCACTTAATGGGTTAATTCAAGAAATTTTGACTTAAGCAAATTTAGGCTCAATCTAAGCCAGCAATTGACGTGTTTTTTTGGCATGTTTTGGTTTGATTGAGTTGCTTGCAAGCCAAGTTGATTACTTTCCCCTTTTTTTTTCTTTGGATTGGCTTGCATTCCAAGCTTTTGACTTGTCATGGGCATTTATGGCTGATTGCAAAGCCATTCAAAACAGTCAACTTTCCTTTTTTTCTTCTTTAGGCATGTGATCAGCCATATTAAAAGGTTGATTGATTCTTTTTTTTTTTTCTTTTTAGGTAAGTAGAGCTTTTATTACTAGATTTTAGCCTTAATTAAGATGGTTATTTTAGGGACATTATTTTGTAAAAGCTGCCTATTAATAGGCATCCTTTGTAGCAATGAAAAACAGATCAGTTTTATTCAGCAAATTGAGATAGTGCTTTTTCTTTGGTTTTTTGACGAACTATTCGAACTTATCAGAATTTTTCCGTGGTGTTCACCATCGACTTATCAAACGGATAACAAAATCCGTCAAGATTAGGAACCCAAGAACATTCTAAAAGCAAATTTTTGGATGAAAGACCTCGACTCGTTGCTTCAGCAAAAATAAGAACTTCAGTATAATTGATCTCAATCCGTTGTTTTATGCGAAACAAGAACTTTGGTATAAGGAAGACACCACAAATGGTAGTGGAAATCCATTTGATAAGTCAATGGTAAACTCCATGGAAAAATTTTGATAATTTCGAATAGTTCGTCAAAGAACTAAAGAGAAAACACTTTCTCAATTTGCTGAATAAAACTTGATGTGAACCTCACCAAGAATAACGAGACCCGTTAAGATTAGAAACCTAAGAACGTTTTACAATCAGATTTGGATGGGACATCTCGACCCATTGTTTCAACAAAAACAAGAACATCGGTATAATTGACCTCAACCCGTTGTTTTATGCGAAACAAGAACCTCAGTATAAGGAAGATGTCACAAACGGTGGTGTAAATCTGTTTGATAAATCGATAGTGAACTCCACGAAAGAATTCCAATAAGTTTGAATAGTTTGTCAAAGAACCAAAGAGAAAACACTCTCTCAATTTGCTGAATAAAACTGATTTGCTTTTCATTGCTACAAAAGACGCCTATTAATAGGCAGCTTTTACAAAATAATGTCCCCAAAATAACTATCTTAATTAAGGCTAAAATCTGGTAATAAACACTCTACTTGCCTAAAAAGAAAAAAAAAAAAGAATCAATCAACCTCTTAATATGACTGATCACATGCCTAAAGAAGAAAAAAAGGAAAGTTAACTGTTTTGAGTGGCTTTGCAATTAGTCATAAACACCCATGACAAGTCAAAAGCTTGGCATGGAAGCCAATATAAAGAGAGGAAAAAAAAAAGAAAGTAATCAACTTGGCTTGCAAGCAACTCAATCAAACCAAAATATGCCAAAAAACACGCCAATTGCTTGCTGAGATTGAGCCTAAATTTGCTTGAGTCTAAATTTCTTGAATCGACCCGTTAAGTGTATCTTGGTACTTCTTTGCTTGTGTCTTCGTAACCGAATCAATGGGAACTTGAATTGATTCCTTTGAAGTCGTACTTTGATGTGCATCAGTTTTATTATTCAAGGAAAATGTTTTATTCCCACCGTGACTAACAATCTTATGGTTGAAAATTTTAGTCATAACAAACATTTGTGTCTAAATGCCTGCAAGTCACAAGGTTGTGATTCAAATAATACTTAACGACCCAAAAATAGTGACTAAAAGTGTTTTTTATTTTTATTTTTTCCTTTTTTTTAAGCGAATCTAACTCGTTTTGGAGTTTAATTGACAACATTAGTTACATGTACAACTATATATGCAGGCTCCAAAAGGCTTAGTGGGCAAAAGAGGAGAACCACTGAACAAAGGGACTATTTACCTTTCGGAGACAAGCCCTCATATGTTTTCAATGCATATCTCGCACAATTTGAAGAGGACTTCACATTATTCTAAAGCGAAGTGTGAGACGATGTTTCTAGCATGTTTCCTTATGCTACTTCTAGTCCATATATATATATATATGAATAATGTTAGATGACATCAATTCTAATCTTGATTTTTTAATACCAACTTACATGGTATATGGTGATTGTCATTTTTTTATATTTTAGATGTTTAAAAGATTAATTAGCACATCAGTTAAAATATTGACTAATAAAAGTACGATAACTCACTATTACATAGTTGATTCTCAAAAATTGTTATTCCTATTGGACTACTCATCATTTGTGAAAAATACCAACCACAGAAAACAAGTACATGAAATTCATTATTTAAAACGTGCTTTAATTAGGCAATCTTCATGAGTCAATATCTTACTATAAATAACCCTTGGCCTCGGCTCTGTTTATATCCAAAAAAAAAACCCCTTTTGCTAGCTACAATGGAAGTAGAGCAAGTTCCCCACATGAACGGTGGTCTTGGAGAAACAAGTTACGCAAATAATTCCTCCCTTCAAGTATGTATATATTTCTTGTATGATCAAATATTACCGCTAACTTTTTAGCTCTCACATGCATGAGCATCTTCAAAATACTTAGGATTCGTCCTTCTCTTTACTATACGTGTCAATATTTCAAAATTCCATATTAATTTCTTTGTCTAGTCAATGGATTATGCAGCTTTGGACTTGTAATGGAAGGTGGAATGGAATCTATCTATTAAGTATAATAGGGGTCAGGTCAATTCGACTGCATTGACGGCTCCTAAATTTTTATGTACTATAGATGAAAAGGATATGTGACGGGATGGTGTCAATGACCCTCTTTTTATTTCAATGAAAAATAGTGCTTTTCACGGCATAGTTCTATATTTTTTTTTTTTCACTTTTATTTTTCTAAAAGCGAAAGAAGACAACGAGTCTCACTTTGTTAGGTGTGTTAACAGAAAGCTGTGATTTCTTAAGTGAAGCCAACACTGCAAAAAAGCGTAATAGACGTTTATTGCACGGTCTTCGCGGAGTGTTTGAGAATAGCAGACTTGGGTTGCTCCTCTGGACCCAACACACTCACCGTTGTGACCGAAATTCTCGACACCATCGATGCAACTGGCCGGTGCTTGAACAAGAAGCCGCCGGTTTTCCAAGTGTTTCTTAATTATCTCCCTGGAAATGATTTCAATACCATTTTCCAGTTACTTCCGAGCTTCTATGAGACTCTGGAGAGAGAAAAGGGAGCCAAGTTTGGGCCGTGTTTCATTACCGGAATGCCGGGGAGTTTCTATGGAAGGCTTTTCCTTACCATTTTCATGCACATCATTCATGCTTCTTACAGTTTTAACCGGCTATCTCAAGTTTCAACCATATAGTATCACTTCATTTAACTAGAGTATCTTAACTAGTTAGAGATAGCTTGAAAAGAAAATTTTTTTTTTTTTATTTTATGTTTTATTTGGATCTCCGTTTTGAACCCATTTTTCAAACTAAAAAAATTCAAATTTTTGTGAGAGAGAAACATACGTTTTGAACCTTTTTTTTTTTTTTTTGCTTTTCTAGCACGAGTCCAGTACAAAATTAAGTAACCAAATCCTACCCATAGAATGTCGGAAGCAAAAAAATAAACTTGGACCACCTTACCCAAAGTCAGTTCCATGCACATCTGCCATGCATGACTTTTCCCAGTCAATTCCATGCACATCTGCCATGCATTCTTATTTTAACTTCGCATGTGATCAATTAACCCGTAAGAAACTCTTTGCTAGAATGAAAATATATATATATGTATATATGTATATTTTAATCTGGTAAATGATATTTTTGAACTAGTGGCTTTTTATTTGAATGGTTTTTCAATTGGGTTTTACTTCAAATGATTTGTGAATAACATTGACAAGGTTAATTACATGTGTATAACTATGCAAGCTCCAAAAGGCTTAGTGAGTAAAACAAGAGAACCCCTAAACAAAGGGACTATTTACCTTTCGGGGACAAGCCTTCCTATGGTTTTCAAGGCATAGCTCGACCAATTTGAAGAGGACCTCACATTGTTCTTAAAATCACGTTCGGAGGAAATATTCCCAGGAGGTAGTATGATACTAACAATCGACGGAAGAGCTGACCGATATAATCCTAAGAGTATTTTTGAAGTATTGGGAAGGGCATTAAATGACATGGTCTTAGGGATACAAGTGTGCCTTTATTTTTTTTGTTTGCGATCCTCTTTTCCCTTATACATTCCCAAATTGTGAGATAGAAACTGTCCATTTTCATAATTATCAATAGGAACCGCAGTTATTTAATTGTTGGATTAACTTTCAACGATCATCTGATTAAACGTTTAAAAATTTTAAGTATGACAGAAAATATTCCGATTAATTGATCGAACCATTGTAAACGAGCTAAACTAGTAGCTCCTACTAATAATGAAAAAAAAAAAAAAAGACATTACTACTATAGAATTTTTTATTCTTTATTTTTTAATTTTCAGGGTTTAATTGAAGAGACAAAACTTGACCATTTCAACTTACCATACTACACACCACATGCAAGGGAAGTAAAGAAGGTGATTGAAGAAGAAGGATCTTTCTCTCTACAGAAGCTGGATACTTATGAAATCGGTTCTGACGTAGGGATCAGCGAACCGGTTAATAAAAAGTCTAACATTCCTGCTTGTAAAAATTATTCTGAGCATGAGAGAGCACAATACATTTCCAATTATGTGAGAGCGATTCTGGAGTCTATGCTCGTGAAACAGTTTGGTCAAAAAATTACGGATGATCTCTTTGAGAAGTACTTCAGAAACAAAGTAACTGAATCTTTGGAGGAGGAAAAATGGCAGTCCGTGAACTTGGTTATTTCCTTGACAAAAAGAAAGCTGGTTTAAATGTGAAGGATTGAGAAGCTTATAAGCTATAATTAAGTAAACTATATTGGGAAATTAAGTAGTTTTTCAGGTAAGCTTCAGATGCCAGAGCCATTTCTATCATTTTGCGTTCGTACAATAATGTAAGTGTGGCAACCTATGTAAGATATTACAAATAAATCAATGTATTGTATGGAAATATTGGGCATGTACATAATTTGTTGGAAGCTACTTTTGGTTTCTTGTTCCAAAAACTCTCTGTGTAAGTGTTTGCTTAAAGAGGTGAGAACAATCCTTGTTTTACCAACAACGAACTTTTAATTGAAAATTTCAAATCATTCTTCTTGAGCCAATAAACTTAATATCTAGAACTTTTCCCTCAAAAAAAAAATTCTAGACGAATATAAATGGCAAGGGCTACAAGAAATTCTGGTGATTTAAAGCACAGAGATGGAATTTAAGCGTGTGAATATTAAAAGCATGAAGCTTCAAGAATGGAAGAGCTTAATTGGAGACTGAAGATAAAACGCACAAAACTATCTCTCTTATAGGTTAGTTTTTCTGTCTAGTTGTACGTATATTTGAGTTCTGCATGATCTTAATTCAAGTACTTGGCTCAAAAAGGTTTTTATAAAGTAGGGTTTTCAAAAAATAATATCCATTGAATTTTTACTAACCTTAGACTTTGAGCTTTGCAAAAGTTGTCTTATATTTTCGGCCAAGCCTCCTAAAACTCTTTTAAATTATTACAATAATAATCCCAAAATGAATTATTCTTTGATTGATTATAATTTGAAAAAATTTCTGGATCAAAACTGAAAATAGCTTTAGATTCACTCGATGTGTACGTATATCAAAATTTTAAATCTTGATAAACTAATTTGACTTGTCTATGGACTTCTAAATGTCAGTTAAATCTCATGACAATAAGATATCCAAGTCTTCTAGCTTCGCAACGCATCTATATCATCAAGCTAGGGATTATGCGATTCCAACGTTGGACAACTAATTTTATGGGGCGTTTATTAAACATATTGTGTTTCCATTGCGTTTGAATACAATGCATTAAATACATTATATAGTTAGATAAAAAGTATTTGTTTTATATTTGAATACAATGTGTATTTGAATGAAAAGTATTTGAATTATATTTTAGAGTTGAAAGTTTCATATAATTGGTAAAAATAGATAAGAAAAGTAAGATAGAGAGAACATATGATGTGAATGAAAAAAAAATTATTTTCAAAATATTTTGAAATGATAAATGTATTTGAAATAATGTTGAAAAACATTGTATTTGAACGGAAAACTTTTGTGTTTGGATGAAAATTATATTGTGTTTAAACACAATGTGAATGCAAAATTATAAACAAATGTTTCATTAATTCCTACAAACAATCAAAAAACGACAAATAATCAATACTTAGTTTCAATAAAGCAATCTTTTTATGTTGGCTGAAAGTATAGTCATCCGAAAATTGTCGTAGATATTGCTAGAAGCATTGAAGTTCCACTCAAGATAGATCGCATGACTTTGGAGAGTGATTATGGACACTTTGCCCGCGTCTTGATTGATTTTGATTTATCCTTTGAGTTTCCTGACACATTAATGATTGAAAATATTGATCATTACTCATGCTTCTTTTATTTTAATAAATTAAAGAAAAGTTACACTCGTTTTTGTTATGATTGCAAAATCAATTGGCCATTTGGTGACAAATTGTTATAGGATTTCTATTCCAATCAACTTGAGCAACCCACGAAAGAAAATGATTTACCAAATAAAAAAAATCATTGTAAATCCTTACGAACAATTTACATTTATTAACACGGATGCATATCAAAATTGAGAAGTAATTTGTTCACGCAAAATAATTTAATTGCAACCGTGAACACAAAACAAAACAATCGCATGTATAACTAATTATACATATAAAGAGATAACATCTGGTGTAATAATTTAACGTGACCAAAAATCTAACTCGAGGGGGAAAAAAAGTGTTAAGCAAACCAACTTAAAGGTTAGATTTCATTAAAATTTTAAATTACAATTATGCAGGCAAATAAAATTATGAGTACCAATAAGCGCTCCATCACTCCTAGAATCCATGAGAGTCTCCTCCTATCAACAAACCCGTAACTTTTGGCTCACCTTTAGTCCAATTGACCTACTCCGAGCTAACGATGTTGGTTATTATGGTTATAGAAATAACTACAATGGAATCAATTATAAACAGTTGTAATCGAACAACCAAATTTCACATATTTCTTGCATAAAATAATTAATGAGCTATTAATTACTTATTGATAAATTAATAATCGAAAGAGTCCTTTATTCTTTCTCACTTCGAGCAATTCTCATATCGTGAGAGTCTCTCCAAGGCTTCTCAACCTTCGGCCTTTCAACTATTCTCCTCTCTTTAGAATAATAGCTTTTTCCTTCCAACCTGAATGGCTGTGGCTTTCTTTTTGCTAAAATGGAGAGAGCGGAAAACTTATATGGAGACCAAAAAAAAACTGGCCTAGCAGACACCTTTAAGGTTTACTAATTTCACTAGTTCAAAGTGTGGCAAGGGAAAAAATTATCCCCCTGCTTCTAATGAAGTATGCCCACCCCGCCTGCATCTCCTCCCCCAGGGAGGAACGCGTTGTGCTGTTCTCAAATACTTGCTTGTATTTTTAACACTCTATATTTATATAATTAGAGGTAAGAAAAAAAATGAAGTCATTATACCTAGGGTAATAATTGATGAGTGAGTATTTTACTCACAAATTGATTTCTTTTGAGCCTAAATAATTGCAAGTTCTTAAGCATTTTTTGTTGGTTAAATGTGTTTGTGTGTGTGTGTGTGTGTGTTTTTTTTTTTTTTTTTTTTAGGAATCTAGAAATAAATGAGGACTTTGGACGAAAATTTGGCAAAAAATGAGAATTTTGGAAGCACTTGAAAGAGCCTTAAACAAAAGGAAGCAACGACAAAAGAGAGAGAGAGAGAGAGAGAGAGAGAGAAGCCACACGCCTAGGCAAAGGGCTTGGCACGACTGTGCCTATTAGGAATGTCCAAAGTGTGAAAGAAATTTTTAGATGTATTTCATTTATTTTGAACTGATTAATAATATATTTGAAATTTTCATTACATTTTTGCTATATTATCTTCATTGTTATATAAATGTTAAAGTAAATATAAGTAAATGTAACTCATTGACAATTTGATGTTTAAATTGTTAGAATATTGCATACAATAGATTTTGTATATAATAAGACAACACTCTAAAATAAGTAGTCTAAATCTTTAGTCTATTGTTTATGGGGTTAAGGTAAGCATCAAACTCATATGAAGACTATTATATTATTCAAATCTACTTAAGAAGATGGTTTGTTTTGATCGTCTGAAATGAGCCGACTCCTAAGTAAAGATATAGATATATTGCCTAATGGTGATGATATATTAGACTTGAATCAAAGTGTTATTAATTTGTGACTCTGGTTGATTGGATTAATCTATTTTTAACATTCATTATGTAATCATTTTAAATTTAAGTAAATGACTTGTGTATTTTACTGTTCCAAAAGCTAAAGTATCTGAAGTAATAAGTTGTAACGGACCCAAAAGCCCCTACTATGTAACCTAAGTCTAAGTTAGAGTTACATGTATATTTCTTGTAAATAAGAATATAAGAAAACACTGTGATTGTAAATAGATTAAATTTTGGTGTTTATAATGAAAGATATGAATGTTTGGAAGATTTAAAATCTCCAAGGAATGACTAAAGAATGATGTTTTTTCAGAACTTAAAACCTTTAGATAGTTACAATAGAATGTAACCGATCGTACGAACGGCCCCAAAAATCCGTCCCCGCAATTTTAGTGAACCCCCGTTCAGTTTGACTTTTTGGTCAAACTTTGACCTTTTTATTTATTAAGTAAGAAAGTGAATTAATGTTGATTAATTAACCCATAGGTTGAATTAATTGTTGAATTAATTGGCAAAAAGGTTATGAGGTCAAAAAGAAAAGAAATTTAAGGATCCAATGGATAGAAATTTAAGTTGGAAGATCAAGGGCCATGATTGAAGCAAGGTGGCATTTAATAAACTAAAGGGAGGATTGGATTATTAGGATGGAGTTTCTAGAAGATTGGTATGGGTGGGTGTGCACGTGTGTGTGTGTGGTGTATGAGGCAAAATATTAAGCCTAAAGTTGGCTTTTATCCCCAAAGGCAACAAACCCTTTCTTTTTCTCTTTCTTCTTCTTTTTCTTCTTCATCGGTGACAGCAGGAAATCCCAGCCAAGGCCAGATTTTTTTTCAAGTTTTGGGTGGCCAAACTTCAATCAAACTTCAACCCAAGCCTCAAGAGGAAGATATAGTGTAGTAAGTATTCCAATCTCTAAGTTTCCTTGCTTGTTTTGGGTTATTGGAAATGTGAATGTGTGTGAAAAGGGTGAATGGAAATGTATAAGTTTCAATCCTCTTGACTTTTGTTTTAAAAACCAGATTTTTTTGAGTTTGGTGAAGAGATGAGTTAAAGATTTATACCGTGATGTTGGTGCGTGTTTACATTCAAGAAAAAAAATACCAAGAGTTATAAATATGTGAGGAAATGAAAAGATTTGAGCTTTGATGATGATGATGATGGATTTAGAAATGTTAGGTTGATATATGTGGTGATTGAGAAAGAATCTAAGAGACTTGAGTTATTTTGAGATTGTAATCATTTGAAAATGTTTAAGGAATGAAAAGGAGAGTGAGAATGTCAAGAAGTTTGAGTTTATGGGTTGTAAACTTAGGTAGTTGGGGTAGAATGGCGTTTAGGCCATTTTTCTATGTAAAGTCGCAGGATAATGCAGTACACGGCCATGTTCAAGGGCTACACGGGCGTGTCGAAGGCCAGCTGCACTACCCGAGCGTCACACGGCCTTGAACACGGGCGTGTTCCAGGCCGTGTATCGAGCCACAATTTTTGCTACAGTGACCAGGTAACACGGGCGTGAAAGAGAAAGGGGCACGGGTGTGTAGAAAAAAAAGGGCATGTAACCCAAGGGTTACACAGCCTGGAACACGGGCGTGTTCCTGGCCGCGTAACATACAAAGACAAGAAAAAAAGAGTTAAAACTTATGTGTTTTAACTATACATTATAATATGACATAATCCAAGGAATAACCCTTAGTTATTCTTAATGATAGGGGATTCAACCAGAAGCGAGACCAGATGCGTTGGAAATCCGAAGAAGCTTACATTAAGCCAAATACTGTAAGTACAGACATTTAGTTGTCTGCATTGTGAACAGTCTTGTTCTAGAAGTATAGGACGATGTGTTTTAAGTATGGCATAAGTCTATAGGAAAGAGATGTCTTGTTCTATGATTAGGTTTTACATGCATTGCATTCATGTTGTGTATCATGGCATGAGTATTAACATGTCCATAAGTTTAGGAAAGAAAAGATTAGCTAAGAAAAGAAGTAAGAATCGAGAAAGATAATAAGACTGAAAACATAACGGTTAGCGTACCGGCCTCTCCCAAGCATGAGGTTTAAAGTTTATGGCCTCCACCCCAAAAGAGTGGTGCTCCTCTAGTGAGGTAGTTTAAAGGCCTGTCTCCACTTTATGTGGTGCTACCCAAAAGAGCGGTAGTTCATGGCATGGGGTGTTATCACAACAAGTGGTGCATCCCAAGTTCGACCTTGGAGTTGACTAGTGGGTCGCTCCCCTTCCCCCATTGGTCTGCGCACATCAGGTACGTCTAACCACGGGCCCACAAGTGAAAGAATAGAAAAAGAAAGAAAAGAAGAGAAAGTTCAGAAAAGAAAAGAAAGCTAAGAAAGAAAGAGGAAGAATAAGATCTGATCCAGAATGTACTACAGAATAGTATAAGTCTGAGGCTTAGAAATGGTTAATATAGAATACATACATGTTGCATATGTTGTTTTTATGTTTGTACTTACTGAGTATATCTCACAAGTATGTTCATGATGTAGGTAACAAGGGTAAGTTACCCACATTGTGAAAATGGAAAGTGCAGGGCTAGCAGGCAGACTCCCTCAGTGTCATGGATGGGTTGTGGATTCACTTCGCATTGTCCGCTGCACGGAGAAAGAAAAGATGTAAATGTTTTGATGTGAAAAAAAAAAAAGCACGAAAGTGATATGTTTTGTAATTGAATAGGTTTTAAGACATGTTTTCTTCTGTAGTAAAGATGTATATATATTGTAGGGTTTGTTGGTGTTAGTAAGTTTTTATGAAATGAAAGTTAGAAATATTTTTGGAGAAACAAAATGATATGGTAAGTATATGTATGAAAATGTTTTTGGAAGTTAAAATAGTTATAGGTATTGAAAAAAAATATATATCCCCAAATTCTTCAAGTATATATATATAGATATAGATATATGTATCCTTTGAGTAGCAAAGAGAAGAGTAAGGAAACAAGAAGAAATGTAAGGTCGGGTCACGACCGTCAGTCCAAGCGAGTCGGGTCGGTGGCGGCGGTCCCTACATAAGCTTAAGCTATTAGACCAGTTCGTTTGGTATATAACTTATTGGATTAGTCTTTGAATTCAACCAGTCTTGAAACTTGTTCAGAACCATTTCACGGGATCAAAAATAGGCGATTTTATCCAAATTTACTCTCACGACGTTGGAACATGCGTACTTTGCAATTTGCTAGACTATGTTCAATCAGTTTCCATAGTTCTGTTTTTCATTTTTCAATGCTCTGTTTGTAGCTTTTATATCATTGGTATGTTAAGAGTACTCTTAACTTTGAGCCGCATATTTTTGCATCGGAACATGGCACATGATGTATCGTGCAGCACAAATCTAATACTAAATGACGGAAAGAAACAGTCTCAATCATTAAAAAAAAAAAAAAGAGCTAGTTTTTTTTTTTTTTTTTTTCAATCATCCAATGGCTAAAATTAGGCTATACGATGTCTCTCAAAAACAACGAAATGTGTTGTAACTTCAATCCATATTTTATGCAAGTCTTGGTGAAAAATACAGACTCCTGAGGGACTTGTGAGTAAAATCAGGCAATCCACTAAACAAAGGAAATATTCACATAGCGAGAGCAAGCCCTAGTAGCATGTCCGCAGCGTATCTACAACTTTTCGAGAGGGATTTCACTTTGTTTCTAAGATCCCGTTCGCAAGAGACAAGTCACGGCCATCAAATGGTCCTTACCATGATTGGCAGCTAGAAAAAATGCTTATTCTACTGAAAATAACAGCTGTGGCGTCTGGGAATTACTAGGAATCACACTAAATAACATGGTCCAAAAGGTACATTAACACATTCAAGAATTTACCCTAATCTAATTACGGTTATACTATGATTTGTTTGGGTTAAATTTTTGTTTTTTGAATTTAGTGGTTGATAGAGGATAAAAAAACTGGACTCTTTCAACCTGCCTTGTTATGCTGCAACTCCCGAAGAAGTCATGCATGTAATTGAAAACGAAGGGTCTTTTGACATCCGTAGATTTGAAATTTTTAATGTGGATCGGGAGGTTAATATGGATAAAAGCAAGAAAAATTAGATTAGATGATCTATTTTGATCATTCAATCTAATAGATAGTCAAACTTTTTTTTATTTAGTAAAATAATCATTTGTCTTTTTTTTTTTTTTAAGTTTAGTAAATCAATAATTGATTATTGATCAATCAGTGATTGACTAAAAGAATCGATAATTTATATCATGATCAATCAATGATTGATTGCTGTTAATTTTTTCAAATGCACGAATTAAACAAGTAACAACGTGATGAGTAAAATATCATTCTCATGAGGGTAGTGTTATTAAGTATCGAAATTAGTTAATTTTAATTTTATTTAAGTGATCAAAAAATATATTATAAGTGAAAAATTAAATAAATAAAATAAATTACAAAAATAAATGAACATAAATTGATAATATACAATCGAACACACAGATGTTAAGAATTATAGTGAAACTATAATTAATTAAATTTAATTTAATTTAAGTATTTTATTATGATGTTGTATTCATATTTGTTAATGGTTAACTCCTATTTTTATTATATGTACTCTTTCTCAAATTATACATAAATTTTATATTTTTATAATTAAATTTATTTAAAGGATTAGCAAATTAAAATTCATGTTGAAAAGTACCGTATATGTAAACAATGCCTTATTGGTTAACTATACCATATATATGAACAAAACTGTATATGTAAACAGTAAAAATATGAATCTGAATTCAATTATAAAAAGTGTTCATTAAGAAATCTGTGATAATTGATAATATAATCATACAAAAATAAATAGATATATCTCTATTATATTATAGATTTTATGGTATTTATTCTAGAGTCATGTTACAAAAATCTCCTCTCAGTTTCATTTTGTTCTTAAAATCATTTAAAAGTTAGTTAGAAGTTTGAAAGTATTAAGTTTGAAAATAAATACGCTAATAAATATGACAATCAAAATAACATGTTTAATTTAATTAAATCATCATAATAGGGTTACATCATAGCTCATAGCAAAATTTTTATTTAATTCATAATGAAAAATAAAATAACACAACAAAACAAATTAAATATAAAAATAAAACAAAAATAAAGGACATAAATCTAGAATGGATACTTGATATTTGCATTAGCAGAATCTCTAGAAATTTCTTCTTTTAAAATAGAACTAAACAAAAGAAAAGAAATTTTTTTTTAGCGTCTTAGGAAGCTTTATTTTTACACTCTAACTCTCCCTCTATCTCTATCTCTTCTCCATCTTTGTTGTGTTTTCAAGCCTCCCCCAAATACCTTTTTATAAGGCATAATTTTGCATTATTCCACCTAATTTTCATACAAAATTTTCAAACTTGTTACAGTAATTAGTGCACATACAATGCAAAATTTTCAAACTTACAACAGTAGTTGTATACATACAGTACAACATTTTCAAACTTGTTACAATAATTGGTGCATAGTTTTCAAACTATGTTATAGTAACTATAGTGTTAGTGCATATGATTAAGAAGAATCTAGTGTAGTAAGATACATGATAAGCTTAATTTTAATTTGTTGAAACCTATAGAAAGCCATGTGTCACATTCTTAATGGTTTCTTTCTAGCCTCCATCATGTATCACGTCATTATTGGATTGAAAAAAGTGAGCTCATATGATATTAGGTGCACTGTCTCCTCACTGATCCAATCTTGAAAATTGTTATAACTTCTTTATACGAGCTCCGATTGGAGTGATTCTTTTTTTTTTTTAAATTGCTTATGTCGATGAGAAGATCAAATAAGATCAGTTAAGCTCATAATTTCTTGACATGAATAATAACATCCGATGGACTTACTCTTAACACATGAATTTTTCATCACAATTTGACACTATAAACAAACAAAGTGCTAAAATTAGATATTTTCAAAATAAAATGTTATAGATAAATTCATTGGAAATATTTAATTTTAAACTTAGGGGTTGTTTGGATTACGTTCTCCAGACATCCAAAACCAACTTTTTTTCAAAACTTCACCATTTTTCACTATTTACATCTCCAAAACATTAGAATAAACTCCAAACTTTAAAAGTTCATAACTTCGTGTATACAAGTCCAAATGAGATAATTTTTTTATATTGCATAAAATTTCGAGAGGAACGAAACAATATCCAGATTGATATTTTTTTTCTAAAAAAATTTTTAAAATTTTTTATTTTTTCACTCCAAACTGTTTTTTCTCCCAAACATATTTTCCAAAACAACTTTTTTCCAACCCAAAAATAATATCTCCAACCTCCTCCCCTAAACACCCTCTTATTTAATATACTATTACTAAAAGAAAAAATAAGAAAAAATAAAGTAAAATTAAATAAAATTATCACTAAATTTATAAAAAAATCTAAATCAAATTAAACAAGACAAAATAAATCAAAACAAATTAAAAATAAATAAAATTCTCAATGATAAGTTAACTTTTATACATGAAAAAGTAATAAAATAACTCTATTTTATAGAGGTACCACTGATTATTTAAGAAAATTGATTAATTATTTAAAAAAATGACCTTTCAATTAATTTTTAAAAACTTCGGTCATTTGTTAAAAAAAAAAAAAGAATATTTAACTATAAATCCCTAAAATTAACAAAAGCTTAAGGTCCGGGAAACATGGTGGAGGTAACTACATTGCAATAAGCATAAAAGTGGTTGTTCAGTCTACACTGGCGAGTCATTTTGGAGAATAAATTATGGATAACTTATTCGACAAGCATGCGATTAAGGTAGAGGAATGCTTGGAGCTTGAGGCGAGTATACAAATTTGGTCATTGCCATGAAAAAGAAATAACTTGCTAATGTCTTTCAAACATCAGATTTTGCTGGTCTCTTGGTGCACCCTAAATCCACTGCTCCCACACTACTCGAGTCAAAGTATAAGCTAATGATACTTTCAACTACTAGAGTCTCTCCAAATAGGGTATAACATTTAACCGTTTCGCCAAATAGTATAACATGCATATGCTCTCCCACAACTTGTCTCTGTGATTTCAACTCAATTGTCTTTAAA
The DNA here is from genome assembly GCA_035233585.1 of Antiaris toxicaria. Lineage (NCBI taxonomy): Eukaryota > Viridiplantae > Streptophyta > Magnoliopsida > Rosales > Moraceae > Antiaris > Antiaris toxicaria. Next base: position 43,041,793 of record CP141158.1, on the reverse strand, counting down.
ATTTGCTATTTCAAATGTTGGATTGAAAGGTTTCTTGGGATGGATAATAAAAAATTGAAAAAAAAAAAAAAAAGAAATCCCTGCAAAGTTGATTCCTTTCATCGGCTCCCTTTTCCTGTTACCAAGACCCGATTTTGCTGAGTACGAAAAGAGTAGCTTCCATGGTAGCTTCTTTAAGGGGGGTTTTTTTTTTTTCTGTTAATTTTTATGGCAAGATATACCATTTACCTCATTCAAAGCTCGCATTTCAACTAGTTTCCCTGCATTCACGTTTAATCTTTTTTTTTTTTTAAATTCAGCTTCAGTTATAGTAGGTGTAACCTCCTATTCCATAGTTTATCCAAAATTCATTACTCAAATGTTTTCTTTTTTTTTTTTTATTTTAAGTTGGTCGTAGTTTGGTCTCCGAATTTTTTTTTTCTTTACCAATTGCACAATAAAGTTAATTTTTTGTTTTTAATCCCAAGCTTAAAATTGGCAATGGATTTCTTCTTGTTACATAAAAAAAAAAATGAAACCAAAAAAGTAATGAAGTCACTTATTGTCCAAAATGCTCGTCTATGCCCTCCAAAATTCTTAAAAAATTAGAACATTATGTGTCATGCAAATATTTATGTAAAATTTTGAGTTATTACAGGATAAGAATATAATTATTTTCATTTATTTTTAGGACTTATATGTCTTCAATTTGAAGGCTAGGATCAAAATCATACTATATATATGTATATATATATAAATATATTAAGTTTAAGGAGTGACCAACGAAAAATTAGAGACTAAATTATCATTTTTGGAAAGTCATAGACGAATAGCAAAGAAAACCTTAAAAAAAAAAATTTCCAAGGACAATGTTTGGTATTTGTTTTTGTTTTTCAATAAGTGCAAATGAAAATTTTTGTCCCCATGATTGTTACAGTGTAATCTCACTTCCCATATCTGTTATCTATATTGCAAATTTTGAGTGTATGTGTCCAATGTCACATAGCATGTTGACCAGAAGGCAAAGCCTCTATATGAGGCTGCTGGATATGAATGTCAAACTTACGGACATCCTTAAAAAAAAAAAGATGCAAACATATGAGTGAGAGAAAATGTGAATGCAAGAAACGAAGTTGGCTTTCCTTAAAGTGGTAAATTAAGTGACTATTTGCCAATTAAGACGCACGTTTGGCTCTCTATTTTAGTTTGGTTTGGATTAAAATAAACATTTGGAGCTATTTTTATTTTAGCTTAAACCAAACTTTTTTTAAACTTATTTCATTATTTCAACATAATTTCCAATACAAGTTTATTATATTTTCATTGTTTTTAATATAATTTTAAACTAAATTTTCATGTTAAACTAAAACACAAAATGCCCAACTTTAACTTGGATTTACCTTATCTTAGGTTAAATTTATATCAAATGAATTATTAATATATTTAATTAAAAATAAAGATAAAAGATAATTTAACTATTTTTGTAATTCAAATAAAGTTTTCCTCTTAAAATCTATCCACTTTTATAGAGATACAAACAATAGGATACATGGCCACTTCCCTCTTCTTTCCCTTTTTCTTTTCAATCAAATAACCAAATAATTCATTTTCTCGTCAATTACCCCATTTAACTCTTTTATTTCTTTACATTTTTCACCTTTACCCAACGTAACAAAAGAGTTTTCATCCTTTTTTGGTTGCTTTTAGGCTCTGTTTGATAAATACATTGTATTTAAATAAAATGTATTGAATGTAATATATGTTTAGATGAAAAATATTTAAATTATATTTTAATGATAAATATGTGATGTGATGGGTAAAAATAGGGAGAAAAAAGGGAGAGAGAAAGAGAATATATGATATGATTAATAAAAGTAATAGAAAAAGTGAAATAATAAATAGTGATTGTATTGAATTTAAAATATGATGTGATTGATATTTGAATATAATATTTTTATATTTAAATGTAATATTTTTATATTTGAATGAAAATTACATTATATTTAAATACAATACGAATATAATGATGCCAACAAACGAGAGCTTAGGTGGTGTTTGACAAAAAAATTACATTTTAATTTTACACCAAACACAAATTTTACACCAAACGTAAATTTTACATTCAAATACAATTTTTTTCAACAGTGCTACGAAAACAATTATTATTCAAAAGTTTTTTAAAACAATCACATCAACTTTTTAACTTCACTATTTACTTCTACTTTTACCAATCACATCAACTTTTCAACTCTAAAATATTTTTCATCCAAACACACATTTCATTCAAATACAAAACAAATACTTTTCAACCAAATACAACATTTAAAAAACAAATTTCATTCAAAAACAATCAAAATGTAATGCGTTTACCAAACGCCCTCTTAGATTTTTATTAAGTAGTTATACATTTAAAACATTTTTATTATGCTCCCTTGACATTTTATTTTAAGCTTTAAAAAATTTTATATATTAGTTTCTTTTATACATGTGGCGGCCCGCCCTGCTGTAGAGGCTCTACAGTACTATTACTGTCAACTCTGTAATTAACCGCAATAGTCTGCAGGCCTCTAGGGTCACCGGCAATCATGCTGAGCTGAAAACTTTCTTGCTAATTTGCGGAATAAATTTTTTTTTCTTTAAATCATAAACTGTTTGAGAATGTGATAAGGAAATCATGTTAACAAAATAACATGCACATGATCATAATTCCCCTATCACATACTCTTAGCTTGAAAACTTGTTTTTGATACTACATGGTTTAAATATTCAAAATATGTACAGCGGAAGATTAAATGGTGACCAATATCCCTCGCCCAATCCTCCCCGGCATGCATCTACCCTGTTCGTCGTCCACCGTAAACTACTGGTGAACAGGTCTCTTACCTGCACATGTGAACAAACTGATGAGCTATGAGCTCAGTAAGTTCAAACATAAAAACATGAAACTGACATGCTGTACTACTGTGCTCATGCATGATACTGGACTCTGTGAACATGCTCGTGGCTGAAGTTTAGTCTTAGGATATTATCTGTTATTAAGTTCTGGTTTTGGGCCCCTGATTGATCGTACCGACATGTTAGCGCAACTGGGAACGGTACTTTGGTGCTGACCTCCTCAGTCTTAACTGATGCTAAATATTATAACCTCCCCGTGGGTCGAGAGGCTGATACGCCCATACTGGTTTAATTACCATCTTGCTAGTGTTCCAACTGGGTAGCATACTGCTTGCCCCCACAGTCGGAACCTGTTAATCAAATTACTGGAGTGTGAATTATATTAACACACTAGAGTGCCTTGTGCACCTACCTGTTTTCGTGTTCTGGTACTGTCTGACATGTGTACTGGGACATGCAACTCTACATGCATGACATGAACTGACCTGTGCTGACATGAGACTGACATGAACTGACATAGATATCATGATGCAGACAGTCAATGTCTGACATACACGTCATACAATATTCATAACATCATAAAATAACAAGCTTGTTCACGTTGCAGTCAGGACAATGCTTAAACTTACAGATAATCCTCTAGCGTGAGCCTCTGTTGCTCCGGGACTGCTGATTCAGGGTCTCTGGCTTGAACTCCTATAAAAGGAATAATCACTGATTATTTCCCATATTTATCTTATACTGGAAATATGGCAAAACATGAAAATTTTCATTTTCAGACTCTTTTTTTTTTACTCTCTGGCTTCGAACACGCCCTCCTACACGGGCGTGTTTCTGCCTGTGTACCCCTCTGGACTTTTAAGTCTGGCCGTGTAATTCGTGGAACATGGCTGTGTATGCTTACACGGGTGGATACACGCCGTGTTACTGGCCGTGTACTCCTTTGTACTCTTACACGGTTGCTTATACGGCCGTGTTTATGGTCGTGTTCTCTTACTGTCTAACATGGTCTGCTACACGCCTTCCCCTTGACCGTGTGCCCCTTGACACGGCCGTGTTCTTGGCCGTGTACCTCTCAGGTCTAATTTTTCTTGCAACACGATCGTGCATATGGGCATGTTCGGGCTGTGTACTGAACACGCCCTTGTACACGCCCGTGTTCATACCAGAATCAAGATTCTGGGTCTGAACTGCTCTGCTCTGATTTTCTAAGGCTTTTATGGCCTTTGTTCTACTTCTTACACTTGAAATCGATCTCCATAAGATCGTTTCAAGGTATCTACTACATTTCTACTATCACAAATCCATGATTTCATAAGCAAAATTTCCACATTTCGCTTATTTACACCTCTTGACTCCTCTTTTGAAAAATCTGAATTTTTGTGAAAAATATTCACTAAACTCGATTTTCTAAACCATCAACTCATGGATTCGTGTTTGGAAACATCTAGACTCGAATCATGTTTCGATTTTAACCGAAAACCTCACATGATTCACTCACATTCTCTGTTTCCTCTCAAAACCCGAGATTTTTCCCCCAAAGAAAAAACGTGAGAAACTAGGGTTTACCTTACTTTAATCGTGAGCTTTTCTTGCTGCTAATCCTTGACCGAAACTCGATCAACCTGCTGCTTGAACAAGAAAATCTGAATTTTCTTTGGATTTCCTTTTCTTCTCTCTCTTTTTTCGGTTTCTCCCTTTCTCTCTTTCCATTTCTTTCTTTCTTTTCTTCTTTCTTTCTTTTCTCTTTCTTTCTTCTCTCTTTCTGCAGGCTGCTGTGCAGCTAAGAGAATTAATTCCCTCCCCTTTAGCTCACGTGCCACTCACTCTCTCCCTTACTTTCATTTTTTTTTTTAAAGGCTAGGGCTTGTTTGGCAATTCTTTTGTCCATTGATCAATGTGGCTCACTTGTGTGCCATTGATCTCTTAGTATGTATTTTCCACATACTTTTCTATTAATTTTAAAACATCATAAATTGAATTAATGTTTAGCTTTTAAACTATATTCATTAATTCATCATCAGATTTTGATTAAAACTCAATTAATCAAAATTTTCCTCTACTCTGTATTCTGTAACATGTCTCACTATAAATGTACATTTATTTACATATTTGTACAAATATTTCCGAGAACGTAGATTTCTCGGTTATCACAATACAAGTTTAAATTTATTATTTAAATTGTGAGTTTTTTTAATTTAAGGTAAGAGGATTTAATTTTTATATTTTATAATAAAATAAGACATAAAATTATTATTAGATTATATATATAATTATTAAAGTTATAAGTTTTAAATTATGATCCGATAGTTGATATATAACGTATAACATATAATTTAATTCTAAGAAAATCTTTGATAAAAAATATAATTAGAAAAAAGATAATATACTGAAAATTGAAAAAAAAAAATTCCAAGATTAATTAAAGTGTTAAAATATTTAGATATTTTTTGAAAATACTAACACATTGGAAAAAAAAAAAAAAAAAAAACCACAATCGGTTAAGGAGAGTGGGCTCACCGGCGAGTGAAGGAGTCGCCGTCGCCGTCTAGTTCGGAGAGAAACAAGAAGATCCAAAGAAACACAATCGGTAAGATCTTCCAATTCCTCCGAATTTTTTCAACAACTTCTCAATCTCGTTTCGTTTGCAAAGCTCCTCTCCAATGGAGTTTCCAAATCGCCAACCTTTCATTTGCTGAATTTCGCCTGAAATCTCTCACACAAACGCAGCTTTTTGAGGCGGTGGTGACTGCAAATTTTCCGAGCAGGATGATGGTGGAGGATCTCGGCGTGGAAGCCAAGGAGGCGGCGGTGAGCGAGGTCGCCAAGCTCCTGCCGCTGCCGGAGCTCCTGCAATCCATTTCCGCTATCAATGCTGATTACATCACTCGCCAGCAGGTTTATTGCCACTGTCAAATTCAGTACTCTTAAATTTTTTTTTTGAAATCTTCATTTTCATTCAGTTTGCTTCCTTTTTCGCAACGTTCGAGTTTTTCGACTTTCGATTTCGGTTCGTTCGTGTTAGTAATTCGTAACGTGATAAGTTCGGTTTTGAAAGTTTGTCATTGTTATTGTTCTCAGGCAAATGATGCACAACTTAGTACAATGGTGGCAGAGCAGGTGCATGTTCCGATTTAAAAGCTAGTGTATACATATATATATGTATATATTTGTATGAACGTATGTGTGTGGTTTGTATTCATGGACATCTTATACTAACAAAGGAGTAAACTTTTTGAATGCCATTGTCAAAACGATGGCGGACTGTAGCCTTTGCCAAATGTATGTGTATGTATTGGTGATCTCACATCTTTAATTGTTTAATCGGTATGCAATTGCTTATTGACTACAGGTCGAACAGGCACAGGCTGGGCTTGAGTCATTATCTTTATCTGAAAAGACGATAAACCATCTTTGTGATAACTTTCTTTCCATTGAAAAGTATGTTTTCATGAAACGTAAAATTTCAGGAAATATTTTTGTTTTCTATTGCTAAGAAATTATATTTTATTCGGAGATTATTTTTCTTTGTTGTAAGTTATGCCTTGATGCAATAATTACATGCGCATTCCATTTGGTTAACTGGGTTGCTACCTGTGTCAGGTTATGTCAAGAATGTCAAAATCTAATTGATAACCACGATCAGATAAAGCTGCTTAGCAATGCAAGGAATAACTTAAACACTACACTAAAAGTAGGTTTGCTCTACCTTGTATTAGTATGTTCACTGTGAAATGTGAGGTTTGCATCTGCATTGTATGTAATCTAGATAAGGTTACATTTTCTGTTTCATGCTCATTTTCTTTCTACATCAAATATTCTGTAAAATTCCACATGGTGACCACGATGTAATGAATCCTGACCTTATCATCTGTTAAGGCGGGAAATTTTTTGCATATCAAGTTTATGGTAGGAAATGTGATACTATTGACCAGAGGCTTACTGGTTGATACGTGGTAATTTTGTAGGATTGGCTAGTAAAAGGTATAATCTAAATATGTGAAGGTTAACTGACCTTTCTGCTTCTTGTCTCTACGGCTGTTCTGTTCTTCAACTAAGTTCTTTATCTGTAATAGGATGTTGAGGGTATGATGTCCATTTCTGTTGAGGCAGCTGAGGCACGGGACTCACTAAGCGATGACAAAGAACTTGTTAACACTTATGAGGTAAACTAGTTTTACTTTAAGTTGTAACTAATTTACATATATGCTAGTTTTCTTTGGGCCATAATTTATGTTCTCTCTCTCTCTCTTTATCTCTCTGTTGGTTGTCATCAAAATTTACTTCCTGATCAATAATTCAGTTGATAATTTACATCCATCTCATTGTCTATATGTAGAGTCTGATCTTTCTTACCATCATTTATTTTCCAGAGGTTAACTGCTCTTGATGGAAAGCGGAGATTTGCTTTAGCAGCTGCATCATCGCACGAGGAAGAAATTGGCAGGCTAAAGTATAATTTCCTTCAATTTCATGGTGGCATTTATGTTCTTAATTCAACTCTCCAAAAGAATGAAATGATTTGATAGCAGCAATAAAATTTTGTTCGAAGTGTCTAGATAGTAATTTATCGATTTGCTCCGTTTGTTTGACCACTCCAAATTTGAAAAATGAAAAATTTTTCATTCTAAGAAAATGGGCCTTCCTAAATTTCCGCATCTGAACATCTAAAATTTTTTATTTTTGGAAAATGAAAAAAGAATTCTCTAGAAAAAATTTTTTTTACCCACCCAAACAACTTTTTACTTTTAAAAAAAATTCCAAACAACTTTTTATTTTTCATATCTAAAAATTTTCTATTTTCCAAAAACAAATCTCTCATTCAAACGGAATGTAAACATAAAAGGATTTTAGGATTTCTTCCAGATTACAAGTGGAGTAAGGAAAAGAAACAGATAAAGAGAATTCATGGCCTTTTACATAAAATCTCCAAAATGTACTGAAAAGAGTAAAGCTGACTTTTATATCTGGATGAGTCTGACATAATTAGTGATGAAAGTCAAGCTATTTTATTGAATTTCATTAACAGTTGTAGTTTGACACTAAACAGCTCATTCCATTTTTTTTTTTTCTAATCTGAAATATCTCTTAGAGAATATTTTGAAGACATTGATCAGACGTGGGAAACATTTGAGAAGACATTGTGGGGCCATATTTCCAACTTCTATAAACTTTCTAAAGAAAGGTAAAATCTTAATTACCTGAGAAATTGTAAGTAGTATTGTACCTCTTGATTACTAATTTAAAAACTTTTTACAATAATGCGGTAAGGTGCTACTTTTACTCTCAGTCTCCTTCTCTCAAAGTTATTTATTTCACTTATTTGACCTGTTGTCATGATTTTCTGCCCTTGACCATTATTCTAGTTTTTAACTCTCTTGGATTTTGATACTCGTACCTATGCTCTAACATTCCACTTTTGATATTTCATACTAAAAGAGGGGGAAATAAAAAGCCTTGTCTGTTCTTTACATAAATTGTGCTGTAATTCAATGTAGTACAAAACGTTATTATTGTACAACAATATATGGCTTTCATCAGACATTCCTTATGGTTCTGTTTTAGAAGGAAATGACAGTTTAAGAGTTGCTTATTGATTCTCATTCTTATGCCTTGTTTGTTTATCGCATTGTATTCATATTGCGTTTGAACACAATAAAATTTTCATCCAAACTCAAAAGTATTGCATTCAAATACCAATCACATTACCTTTTAAATCCAATGGAATCACTATTCATCATTTCACTTTTTTTACTGCTTTGATCAATCACATCGCATATTCTCTTTCTTTCTCCTTTTTTTCACTCTGCTTTTATCAATTACATAACATACAATATAATTCAAATACTTTTTATCCAAACAAACATTGCATCTAAATGCAATGCAAATACTTTTCATCCAAACACATATTGCATTCAATGTATTGCATTCAAATGCAATACAAATGTAATGCGTTATCCAAACGCCCCATTAGTCATTTCATGTATTTTTATGGAGTTAGAACTACTTCCACATACCCAAGAAGGGATAAACAAGTAAAAACCCTTGCTTTAAGGAAGTTCCTATTTCCTCTTATTCTTTTAGATTGGGAATCATTATGTTATTTTTCTTTGTTTCTCTCTTTCTTGGTCGAGGACTTGCCTTTCTCTTCTTTTTCTTGTATTCTTTCTCATAATTAATGTGTTATTCTGTTTAGTATATGTACATATATATTATATGTATGCTTGTGATGCCTTAGATGCCTTATGTATGTTCCAATCATTTCAGTGCTCATCTTGTGTTGTGTAATACCTGTCTCTATTTTGTTTTGCAGCCCACAAACTCTAGTTCGTGCTTTGAGGTAAGAACTGAAAACGTTTCTTGCTTTTGAGTTAATGTCATATATGCTGTTATCGTTACACCATTCTTTGATAATAGCCTTTCCTTTCCTTGTTCTAATATGCATAAAAACTTGTTCAATTATATCTTCAAAGCTTAATCATATATACATTTTCCTATCTATTTGCCTATCTTCCAAGTTAATTTACATTTTGAATGATTAGGAAATATTCCAAGTGCTTGCTTTGTTTTTTCTTCATGTTCATGTTTGGCTGCTTATTTCATAGATCGTTAATAAAAAGAATTTCATTTGGAATAATGGAAGTGAATCCCAATTTGTAGAGAATTTTTCATATGTACAATTAAGTAAAGATACTTTACTGAACTAGGGTGCCCTTCATCGTTCTGCTACACATTTTAATGTAAAGGTCATTTGTTATCTGGAGGGATTATGGATAGGGCCAAACCTTATCTTGTGCGCATAAAACAAGTTTCATTTGGAAATTCTTTGAAATTGCATTAATGATGCTACGAAATATATTTTTTGTAGTTCTTGGTTCAATCCGCTCTTGTTGTGGTGTGACAATTGGTAAATGTTGTTGTTGTTTTTCCCCCGTTCTCTTCTAGGGTTGTTGAAATGCAAGAAATTCTTGATCAACAACTTGCTGAGGAAGCAGCTGAGGCAGAGGGAGGTGGTGCTATGGCAGCAATTGCAAATCCTCGTATAACCGCCAAGTAACTATTGAAGTGATTTTCAATTTTATATCTTAGCTATGTCCTTGGTGTTTGTGTCACAATTGTTTTTCTCTCTCTCTTTTCATTCTTTTCTCCACCACACAGAAAGTCTGCCAATGCAGTGGCTTCTTCAAGAAATCTAACCCAGCAGAAGCTAAAGGTTCAGGGCAAAGGCTATAAAGACAAATGCTATGAGCAAATCAGAAAGACAGTTGAAGGCCGATTTAACAGGCTTCTTACAGAGGTATTTTATTGTTTAGTGGTCAGAGATGAAACACAGATATTTTTAACCTCTGAAATAATATATCTTATTTCAACTTTGATGCATGGATCAGCTTGTTTTGGAGGACCTTAAAGCAGCATTAGAGGAAGCACGAACGGTATTAACATTTGATCCTCATTCTTCTAAATCTTTGTCTTTAGTTATATTTGTTACTTTTGGAAAATTGGCATCTTTTTGTCAGAGTTGAAGTTTTCCTTTTTATCATTTGGAATTAAATTCCAAGTATTAACATTTTTCGATATTTGTTTCTAAACTTAAATGGAAATAAGACCATCAATATCCCCCTTATTTTTTCAGTAGTGTTCTCTTACCCAAGCCCACAAGTTAAATTTATATATATGTATATATTGTAGAATGGAAATCAAAGGAAAAATGTCAAAGTCATGTTCATGAGTACGGTTATGATGGTACACTGAAATATAGGGGAAAAAAAATGGTAAGGAGGTTATTTTTTTCTACAAACTCGATGCAAAAGTTAGATAAATGACACATTACCGGAAGAAAAATTTTGCATATGGTTCTGTATTTTGCTAATAGTGGTTGCTAGATGGTTGGAACTGGTTTAAGGTGGTTGAATTCACTCACTTTAGATGAAGGACGTTCGTCATCTTTGGAAGATAGTTGATTTCTGAATCTTAGTTTAGATCATCAAAATTCAAATTAATTGACTGCTTGTCGTTTGTTTTTCTTTATCCTCATGTTTCTTTTATTTCAATAAAGTTTTGTTTCTTATTAAAAAAAAAAAAAAGGTGAAATTACTGTGTAGATACCAAAGATAATGCTCTAGATTTTATTTATTTATTTATTTATTTTTTGCTTTTTCGGATCTTGGCTTGTTTCATTAATATGTTGGAGTGCTTTTTTCCCACTAACACGCACTGCAGTGTTCCAATAATGTCATTAATTCGCATATTTATGAGAGGAAGATTTTCCTCTTCTTTAATTTTGATGTAGTTTATTCTGTTCTCGTATCTGTAATTGGATCATTTGTTCTGTAATTTAAAGTTAGAACATTTAGTTTCTTTAATAATTTTACTCTTTGATTTTTAGATTGGAGAAGAGCTTGGAGACATTTATGACTATGTGGCCCCTTGTTTCCCCCCAAGGTTTGCACATTACATTTTGATGGCTTTTTCCCCCCCTTTTTTGTGCTTTGAGCCATTTGTGCTTTGAGCCAATGCTTTTCTTTTTGCTTGCTTTGAAATATCAAGCTGCTAGGCCATCTGATTGAGATTATATACCTGTGCACGTAGTTACTGCACTATGTGGGCGTGGCAATAGTTATTTAGTGGTTGATAAATCAGCGTGTCCAACACAGTATTGGTTAAGAGTTAGCATTAGAAATGTCATTGTTGTGTGTTTGTCCTCTAGTTGGGAAAAAATGTACGTAGAGACCCCAATTACCTATTTTCTTCCTACATTTTAGATCCCAAACCGTGGTTCCCAAAAGAGTTGTTACTATTACTTTGTGGCTATAATGTGCTTGTGTGAGCCGGTGGTTAACTATACCGCTTTTTATCGCATGAGTGTGATTGTTACAAGGCAGCCCATTACAGGCTGTTGTGAATTTAGTGGATCTGACTTTCTTTCCGTTCTTAATTGCTTCTTTGGATTTCTCTTGCCTGTCACTTTAATGACCTGTTGATCCTGATACGAAAAATACAATGGTTCTTTTCCATATAAATCCTCTTTTCTTTATTTTTATTTTTATTATTTAACTTTTAAATTTCTTGATCTTTATTTGTCTTTCATTAGATGAGACCTAATTCGTTCATCTCACTCGATTGGTTTCAGAGGTTAAGTGGTGATTTTTTTTTTTTGATTTATTTTTTTATTTATTCATGTTTTGCGATATTCATTGAGGCACTATATTATTTTTAAGTAGTAAGCTCGGATTCTCTTCCACTTTAGTCTTTGTTCGGCTCCTGTTTTTTTTTTTTTCAAGAGAGAATAAATGTAATTTTAATATTTGTCTTGACATTTTTTACATCCTTTATTGCTTTCTTAGGGAAATCTGTTCTTCAATATTTCTATCTTTTACTGCAAATTCTTTGGTAATGTTTATTGTCTAATTTATAGTTTGGCCAGATTGAAGCATCCTTCTTTTAACTCCTTTGGTGAATCTTTAGTTTAGGCTTTCAAAGATTTATATTCTCCTAATGTTTCCACTGCTGCAGATATGAGATATTCCAACTTATGGTGAATCTATATACAGAACGGTTTATTCAAATGCTTAGGTTACTCAGTGACAGGGCAAATGGGCTATCGAACATAGAGATATTGAAGGTATTTTCCTTATGTTTCATGCTTTCCAAACATGTTTTTCTCATAGTCACGTCAAAATTTGTATTATGCTTTGTAAGATAAACCTAGCATGACTTGGAGGACAGTGTTTTGTGTTTCAGATTTTAGTAAACCCATTTCAGACTCCAATTCTGTTTTGCCTTTCTTCTGGCTATATGTCATTTTCAAAATACATTTATGCAAAGAATAGAGATTTACTAGAAATTGGAATACACATGGTAGATGTTTACTACTTTTGTCATTCACTTTTATGTATCGTAGTTTCCATGGTTAATGTTGCATCTCTATTGTTTTGAACTAGGTAACCGGTTGGGTAGTAGAATACCAAGATAATCTTATTGGACTTGGAGTTGATGAGTCTCTGGCTCAAGTTTGCTCTGAGAGTGGTGCAATGGATCCCCTTATGAATTCTTACGTTGAGAGAATGCAAGCTACAACAAGGGTAACGCTATTATTTATAAATTTTCTGCTTTAATTTGTAAGTTTTATCGTCTAACAATTAAATTGCTTGCCTTATTTCTAGAAATGGTACTTGAATATCCTAGAGGCTGATAAGTTACATCCTCCAAAGAAACATGAAGACGGAAAGCTTTATACTCCAGCTGCTGTTGATTTATTCAGGATCCTCGGAGAGCAAGTGCAAATTGTTCGTGATAATAGTACTGATCTCATGCTTTATAGAATTTCTTTAGCAATAATTCAGGTATGTAACTACTATTACAAGAACAAATGACTCACTTTGATTATTCTGAGATGCACTTTTGATCTTAGGAAAATAGAAATACTATCCAGTGCAGCTAGTTGCTCATTTATAAATTTTCGACAAGCAAGCGTTCCACAAAATGTGGTACAGTCTAATGGCAGAATGACTTTGTGCTCACATGACATGTTACTGACAGTTCTGCATAACATTGCTTAATTAGAGTGCTTAGATATAGCAAGATCAAATGACTCTTTTAGCTCTACATGTATGTGTCATTGTTTTGGTAGACCTGCTGTGCGTTTTACTTTTGTGAGGAGGAACATGGGAATGCGGTAGGAGAGGTTATTGTATTTTGGTGATCTTTTTACACCTTGTGGTCTGTAAGGTGTGTTATGACTTGGAGTTGGTTAAAGTGCAGTTAGTTGGCCTCTCTAAGATATGTTGGCTAGAAGTGGAGTATAAATAAGGGAAAATCAGATAATTTTGAGAGGTTGGGTAGTTTTTAGTTAGGTAAAGTCTTGTGGAGCCGAGCGAAGGGAGAGTGAGCAGTCTCTCGAAGCACTCCTGTTCTAGGGTTTCTGTACTTGCCCTAGGGCTACTGTTCATTAAAAAAAAAAAAAAGATTCATATTCTTTACCATCTTGTGTTGATTGTGTGTGAATTGTGTGAAACTTCAATGGTTCCTATCATCTTTCTCCAGTATGCCTCTTTTGTTTGTTCATGTAAGATTTTCTATAAGTTTTGCAAGAAGTCCTGATCTAAAGAGATCATTCTTCTTTCATTCTATTTGTCGCTAATGCTTGGCTTTCGTTATATGTGATCCTTCAGGTGATGATTGACTTTCAAGCAGCTGAAAGGAGGAGATTTGAAGAACCTGCTTCTGAAATTGGTTTGGAACCTTTGTGCGCTATGGTCTGTATTTATTTACCCGCTAGTACTTGACCATAATTTTGGTGCTGTGTGAAACTTACATATTTTCCTTTTTACTGCTGTTTTCAGATTAACAATAATCTTCGCTGCTATGATCTGGCAATGGAGCTTAGTAATAGCATTGTAGAAGCTCTTCCACAGAACTATGTTGAGCAGGTTATGCCCTACAAGTCTGAATTTTTAATTCCATTCTTGTTTCTTATTTTCCTGTGTTAAAAGTTCTGACGAAGTACAATTGGTTGTCTTTTCCTTTTATCTTTCAATTGACTGCCTGATCTCTTCCGTGCCTCATGGATTCAAAATTTTCCATTTTAAGGCTTTCCTATGACGTTAGCGTTTAATGTATACCTTGCTGCGTTAATTTGTGATGCATGTTAAATCTGATAATTCTTAAAAACACCTTTACTGTAGTCAGAGATATGAGCTAAGATTATAGAAGTTCACATGCACCCACTTTCTCACACAAAAACACTCTTGCACGCACATGTGCACGTACACTCCAGCGCAAGCAATATTCTCAGTGAAACAGGTAAGTTTTCATATTGTTTTGACGTTAGATGAAGTAATTGAGTGCAATGCACAGTAACACTGTTCATTTGATTCATTTCCGCTGCTCTGGACTTTGGAGTTCACAATTGGCAATTGATGTCTATATCGTCTGCCTTGATTTTAGAAGGGCATTGGGTTGTTTGGCCTTTTCTTTTGATTAAAATTATCTTATTCCTTTCTACAGGTCAATTTTGAGGATACTTGCAAAGGTTTTCTGGAGGTTGCAAAGGTGTGTCATATATTTTTTTTTTTTTTGGGGTCTATCTACTTATATAATCGTGTTTGATGCACGTATATCATGTCTTCTGTTTTAGATAACCTATAAACGATATTCATCAACATACATCCTTTAATTCTGTTTCATTTTGTAGAAGTGAAATTGGGATTATGTTTGTCTGTCTTTTTGCTCCTTATTTTTATATCAGACAATATGATATTTTTGGTTTACCCGTATAAACCAGGAAACCTTTATTCTGGTGTCTTAGGGTCCATTTGAAAATTGAAACAATGGTTGGAGTTGGAGTTTTGTAGGTTGGAATGGAAATGTGTGTTTGGTTGAAGTGTGAATTGGACTTGAAATAAGAAAGTTATGAACTTTTGAAGTTTCAATTTCATGAAAATTTAAGAGAGTGAGAGAGAGAGAGGGTGGGATGTAGATTTGGGAGTTTTGGAATTTAATAAGGAATTTCATAGGCAAAATTCCGTCTCCAATGTTTGTTCCAATATGAGTCTGCAATGTGATGATCTCCGCTACGCGGTATTTCAGTTATTTGTTGGGAAACAACAAAAACTAAAATTGAATTTTCTGAGGTCAATATTATATTTTTGTACACATTATTAGGTACATACACCTCTAGGGAAAAAAAAATCCATTGATGTGAAACAAAAAGAAGTTAAATTTATGGACGTGGTGTTTGTTTTGAATTGTTACTATTTTTTAATCTTCACTGACTGGTTAATAGGTGGTGTGTTATAGGATATGCGTCTTGCTTTGCTATATGCTATTGTGTTTAAGAACTCACTAGATTTTTAATTGATTGTAGGAGGCGGTGCACCTTACTGTTAGTGTTATATTCGAAGATCCAGGAGTACAGGAGTTACTTGTTAAACTTTACCATAAAGGTAAAATATTTTTGCATTTTTTATGGTACTCTCAATCACTTTCTTCCATCTTTTAGTCTCTTGGTCGTATTCTATGATGGACTATTATTTGACTAGTCAAAATTAAGTTTCCTTGTTTGTGTATCTTCTCTGAATATTCCAGAGTGGTGCGAAGGGCAGGTTACTGAGTATCTAGTTGCAACTTTTCGTGACTATTTCACAGAGTTGAAGCTGTAAGTTGTGTTTCCCCACGAACTGTTAACCTTATTCACTGGTTCTCTGTGGTCTGATATTTCAGAATCTTATGTCTGAATTTACACACACAATTCTATAGTAGAATAAAGTTTATGATTGTGAAAAGGAGGATGGTAAAAGCAGAAAGCGACTCTATGCAAAAAGCATCCTCAATTTGCAATAATTTACACATTTATTCATAATGCTTTTGCTATCAGTTACATTTGTGTTTGTCTAAATTTTGATCTGCTACTCCCTCTCAATCTCTGTCCCCCCTCACCTCTCTTTGTTTTTCCTTGTACGGCTCATAAGGTTTTCATTTCTTTTGTTGCAGAAACATATTGTTTTTTAATTTCTTTTTTCACCTGGTTCTTGGAAACTGTGTTTGCGCTGTAATTCAAATGATGCAGAGTTGTTGGACTAAAAATATTTTTCTTTTCTTTCAATTGTATGCTTACTACTACTAATTAATGTTCCTATTTTTTCTTCAAGGGGTTTGGTTGAGTGACGAGTTTAGTGATGAAAAGATCAAAGATCCATTCATTCATGGCACTAACATTCTAGTTTTTGCTGGGTTTCTCGGTCATTTAAAAATATTACCCACTTAACCAGCGTAAAGAGTAATGCCCTAGATATCTTTATCTCCTTTATGATATGTGCTATGTGATAGTAGTCCTAAGATAGGGTTGGCCGTTTATTCTCTCGTTGTAAGGTGTCATTTTCTCATTTATGCATGTGTTTTCAAGGGCTGCTCAATGAGGG
Organism: Antiaris toxicaria; assembly: GCA_035233585.1. Taxonomy (NCBI): domain Eukaryota; kingdom Viridiplantae; phylum Streptophyta; class Magnoliopsida; order Rosales; family Moraceae; genus Antiaris; species Antiaris toxicaria. Next base: position 43,025,000 of record CP141158.1, on the reverse strand, counting down.
AGCGTTTCATTGCAATAGAATCAATTTTTGCATTTCCTTGTTGGTCTTTTCATTGAAATTAGGGACATTCCTTAATCTTGTCAGCTGGCTGAAAAATGAAAACTTTGTTTTTTGTTTCTGTTGTTCGTTAGACTTCCATCAGGTTCTTTGAGCCCTGAGGACTGCTTGCCCCTCTGCTAATACACTCTTAGACCAAAATACAAATATTGGCAAAGGAGATATTTTAATCTTATAGTACTTTTTATGAGGATACATTGAGCCTTGTATGTTCTAGTGAATTGATGTTTCATCTTACCTTGAAACGTTGAATGTCTGATTAAACAAGACTTTTTTTATATGCTCAGACTTGTTTTTGGTTTTGTTAATTTGGTGTGCATAATGCCTCTCCAATCGGATTTAATGTTTGTTAGGTGCATTGAAGATAGATCATTTAGAAGATTTGTTGAGGCTTGCCTGGAGGAAACAGTGGTTGTATATGTCGACCATCTTCTAACACAGGTATTTTTAATCTTGTTTTTCATTCTTATTGGGAAAGACATTCTGCGTATACTAACTCAAAATTATTTTGTTTCTTTTACTTGATTGTCTGTACGTCTTTAGAGGAAGTACATTAAGGAAGAGACCATTGAACGGATGAGATTAGACGAAGAGGTTCTCATGGACTTTTTCAGGGAGTACATAAGTGTTACTGTAGGTCCCAGGCCTTTTCTTTTGCTTATAGAGTCACTATTACTTCATATTAATTCCCTATGACTTGCTTGCGCATTTGTATTTGTGTCATGTGATACTTGTGTCGATTGCTTCTAACTTCACCAAATCCATTCCCAATTTTCTCGAACGTGGCTACAGAAGGTTGAAAACAGAGTCAGAACACTGAGTGATTTAAGAGAGCTTGCTTCAGCTGAGAGCTTGGACACCTTCACGCTTATATACACAAATATTCTTGAACATCAACCTGACTGTCCGGTAACTATTGAAGAACAGCCTTTGCTAACATCTTTTCTTCTTTAAAACGCTTCTTTTTGGACTTACTACTGTCTGGTGACCTCTATTGCAGCCTGAGGTTGTCGAGAAACTTGTTGGGCTCAGAGAAGGAATACCACGGAAAGATGCCAAAGAGGTACGCAATTGTATTGCTTTGGTTAAAGACTCCCATTATTAAACCTAAGGCAAAAACTACAAAAAAAACTGGCAAACATTAAGCACAAACCTGAGTTTTTAGTTGCGTGGATTTTACTTAAAAGTGTGCATGGTATCATGAGGTTCACTTTAGTTTCATGCGCTATCCGGTTTTGCAAACTTAGTAGAAGCAACTTAGAAAGAGCTGAATTGCCATGAAATGATTTCTCATCTTATTTGTTAAAAGCCCACTCAAGATTCTCGATGCTTAATCTACTGATTTAGAGGAGTTATAAATTCGGTCTGAACCGTCTGATGTTTAGGAGCAAGGGGCTGGATTTCAAACTTAAACAAAATTTGTTGTCGTTTTGTCCTTATAAAACAGGTTGTACAAGAGTGCAAAGAGATTTATGAGAATTCTCTAGTTGATAAAAACCCACCAAAGGCTGGTTTTGTTTTTCCTAGAGTGAAATGCTTATCAGCTTCCAAGGGATCCTTGTGGCGAAAGCTAGCTTAGTTGAAGTACCACATAGGGGTTCTCCGATAGAAATACTGCCGATTATGCGTTTGTAATCTTAGTTCATTGAGGTTCATATTCATTTTACCTTTTTCTGTAAAATTTATTAATTGTATTTTTTTTCCCTGCTTTGACGGGCTAATTCCTTGGTTTTTACATTAAATTCAACATGAGAGTGACATCCTTGCCTATTTTGTAAATTAGATGGAATTTATGAGGGAGGAAAAAGAACTCTAGGATTTCTTTTACCCAAGAATCAAATCATCTGTGTTGCCTGTTTTGAGAATGCCTGTACTAATTAATTTTTGTTGCGACGTTCGTATCCTAATTTTATCTCATTCACAACCTCGATTTCCGCCTCCACTGCCGTCAGCGCCAAAGTCAGAAGATCATGATGATCATCACCTCTTTTTTACACTGAATTTTGTGAGTGGTAATGAAGATGGCGAGTCCTTGGTGTAGGGTTTTTTCTTTTTCTAATTACTGGAAATTGTATTACAAAACATTAAATGCATTATAATTAGGGATAGCAATGGAACGAGATGGGGTGAATACGCTTCCTCCACTTTCATACCAGTCTCCTTTTTTACACTCTATACTCGTATAATTTAATACAAGTGCGGGAGCGGGTAATGAGTGCTATACCCGTCTCTCACCTATTTACCTATGAAGAATTAAAAAATAAATTAAAAAAACTCAATAAATTCTATTAAAATTTTCATAAAATTTGATAATATAATCACAAATATAATTGAAATTTTAAAAACAAATCAAAACTCTAGAAATTTATGGCCCATAAAACAAATTAAAAATAATGAAAACCACAAGTTGTAAATGACACCAAAGACAATGAGACTCCTCAACACTGGCAGAAGAAAAACATAGAAAATATAAGCAATTGATAAACACATATCTCTTATAGTGACAAAGGCCTGGCTTACCTATTCTCATAGACTGAAACTTTATAGGATAGGTCGAGAAGATGATCAATACGTTAAAAAATGCATCACCACTAATAGTAATCCAACTCCATTAACAACTTCGATTTAGTACCCCTTCCCCTCCATGTATGATACAAACCTAACTCGTTAAACCTTCCCCTCCATATACGATACAAACCCAACTCCTAAGATCAAAATCTAACAGTGGCCTTGTAGAGAAATTTAGGTTTGTATCGAGGGTGAATCCCCTATGGATTATAACAATGTTTTTTTTAATATTTTTTTCCTCTAATTTTTATTATAATTCTCTTCGTTCTCTTAAATAAAGGTTCCAGTCCTCTTCTCGTATTAGCTCTTGAAGTCCAAAGGTCTAACAGTGCACCGAACATCCGGTTAAGAACACTTATTTCTCTCATATTTTCTTTTCTAGGGCTAGCTCCTTGTTGATTGTTATTTCCATCCTTAAATTTTCTAGCAATTTTAGTGATCATAATCCAAAATTTGATTGCTAAAATTAGTGACACGCACAATGAAAGCTGTTTCTTCCTTTTTTTTAATTAAAAAAAAAATTATATTCTTATCTAAATCTGTGGATTTAAATTGCAATGATTTCTGTCAACCATATATTTGGTATCCACAGAATTTAGACGCTCACCTTCCTACATACTAGAGTTTGGATGAAATTTCGTCATTTCTAATCTTCAAAAAACTTAATGCTTCATCCTTAAAAGTTTGTAGGAAAGTTTAAGGGCAAAAATTTGAAAAACAAAAACAAACAAAAGCTTTATATGTAGGGATTTATAGCCAAACAGCTATTTTTTAACAAGTTTATTTAACAGATAACCCAAGTTTTTTAAAATTCATTAAAAGGTTTTTTTAATTATTAATCAATTTTCTTTAATAGTCAACTATTGATTATTTATAATATAAATTATCAATTTGCTTAGTTAATCATATTGACCAATAGTCAATTAGATTACCCAATAATCAATCAGTAATTAACTAAACTTAAAAAAATGACTAGTAATTATTTTGCTAAATAAAAAATATTTGGCTATCTAATTTTTAATAAAAAATTAAAAAGAAAAAGAAAAGAGAAAATTCCTCTGAGAAAAAGCTTTCAAGCCAATTACAGAATATAAAAGCAGACAAAAAATCTTTAGAAGAAAGCATTTGACTGTGAGGGTTTGGTTCACAGACTAGAAACCAAACTCCGTTATGCTTCTTTATATAGTCTTTTGTTACATATATTATTGCGCCATGCATGCATAAGTTTCTTCTCCATGAAGAAGAAGTATACATCATTTTCAGGTGCAACAAGATTGAAGGCTAAACCGCCAGAGGTGACTCGGGAGATTCAATCAGATCTGGACCACTCGGTACTAATCGTTTCACATACCATCTTGACCAATTTTTTGGAGCAGAAATCTTCTTTTCCGATGGAATAGGTGGTCCTGGTACTGGACTTTCTTCTTGACTTGGACCACTCGGAACTAGCCTTTTTATCTCATATGTTGACCCAAAATTTCCCACAGCAAGCTTTGGCAAATGTTGAATATCATTTTGGTTGGCTCTTCCAAAGGATTGCATTATCAAAAGAGTGAAACCTATTGCTATCGAAGAAATGTTGAAGAACCCCATTGTTTTTTTTTTTTTTTGTTTTACTTGGGACTTATGATTCTAAATTTCCAATGTGTGTATATGTATGCTTGTGCGAACATGTATATATAGGGTAAGAGATGAGTTTAAGGATCCGTTTGAATCACAAGTTCAAATTCATAATCCAAATAGTAAATTGAAATTTTCATATGTGAAAATACAGTATAAAATATGATACCAAATGAGGTGTTAAATGTAATAAATATTAGTTTTCTCTCTCTCTCTCTTTTTTTTTTAATAATTTGAGGGTGAGAGTATTCAAACTCTACATTTTAAATAGAGTCAAGTGTGATAACTATGCTTATAATTACATTTTCTCCTAATTTCTAGACTATAATGAAAGATAATCTTACAGATGAAATAGAGGCAATTAAACTAATTCCATTTATTTCCTTCCATTGCAATTTTAATATGTGGGCTAATATGCTGGAAAATTTATTTAAGATTCCATGGAAATAAATACTAATTAATGTGGATAACATATCACACAATCAAAGATTTGAGTTATCACAATTAATCCACTTGAGGAAAAAAAAAAAGAAACAAATACTACAACAATTAATCCACTTTTCCCTTAGATAATAATCTCTCTTTTTCTTTTTTTCCTAAAGACATATAATTAATCACCTGGATTGATATAACTAAATTTAAAAGGAAAAAAAGAAGACAAATATGGATTCAAACGGCTGTTTTTTTTTTAATGATTTAAACAGCTGTTAATAAAGGTGGTTTAGGGTTAATATTAATTTAAGGCCACAACACTTAAAAAAAAAAAGAAAAGAAAAGAAAAGAAAAGAATACCCATCGATATTGTCCCATTTTGGCCATTAAATATTTAAAAGAAAAAAAAAGAAATTTTTAAGGAAATAAAATTAAATTTCTGGATATATTAGTGACCCTTATTAGTCAGTTAATTGGAATGTCTATTATCCTGTCCCGAAAATCGTCCTGCTGACTCATTGTAGGAGAAGAAGTTTCAACACAAATCCATTTTACATTTATATTTGCCAATTAATGAAATATTTTGAAAGTAAATCGTTATTCAAACTTATAAACGTATAAATATGTCCCACAAAACGTACTTGAAGAAATAAACGAAATTAACTAGCATAAGAAATAATAAAACGTAAACCATAGACAAAAAAATAATAAAAGGAACACTTCGTTTAGGCCCCTAGAAATTTACGAATCCCTTTCCAAAAAAAAAAAAAAAAAAGAATTTGCTAATCCATAATTTTTTTTAAAAGAAAATAGTCATATATTATTTTTTTTTTTTGGTAATTACACTGCTTATTCTTTTTTAAGTAAGGCAAACAAAATGTAAAAGATATGTGTGTTAGACTTTGGAGTTACTTGGGCAGTGATTTCCCAAACAATCCATAGCAATTATGCTCCATTATCACATTTTAATAAGTTTTAATATTTGAGATTTATTTCTATGTAACCTACATTGTATTTAAGGTTTATATTAATCTCAATTTATGTTGACTTTTTTTTTTAGAATTTATGGTGAGAATTAATTCCACTAATTTAGCTTTTCCATCCTCTCAAAAAAAAAAAAATAATTGCAAATATAATTTACTGGTAATACTGCATTTGACTTTATGTAAAATGTAGAATTAAAATAAAAAAATAAATTATTCAGTTTATTCATATTTAATTTAATTGTAGACAATTATTAATAGAAGCTTATCTACTCATATATATATATATATATATCTTTTTTTTCATAGGAAGAAGATTTTAGAGATGAATTGTTGAGATCACTAGCCACATGGTTAACTCGGAGACCTACAATTGTTGCCATTTTCACTTTTCGTGTAGTTTGCAGACTTAGGTAGAGTCAATTCTGATTTCGTCATGCTTATTGGCTGATTCATGTTTAATGAGCTTATCATTAAGCTCTTCAAACGAGATTTGTATTATCTCAAGCATGAACGACAATAGCAATCTCTATAAAATGAGTGCCAAGATGATTGAGACAAGAAATAATCAAATCACCAACTACCAATGAAGCATTATTCAAGTTTAAAAAATCAATCATACACGTTATATTTTATAATCCTAGTCATATTTAGAATTACCAGTCTTAAACTAATTGAATTGTATAAAATTATTCATTTGGTTTCGATCAAAACATTATGAGTGTTGGTGGAGTTAATTTTCTAATTCAATAATGATGTAAACTTATTTTATATTATTTATCTTCTTGTATATAAAATCTCAGAGGAACTGGTAAAGTTTTAAATAAGGACCTACACGAAATCATTGATTATAAGTCTGAGAAAAATAAAAATAAAAATAAAAATAAAAAAAATCTTCAAATTTTAAAACTATTTCAATCGAAAAAGAAAATGTCAATTATACTGCAGACCACACTCATTTACTCATTTACACTTAGCCTTTGCCACTGACCAGTTTAGGCAAATTTAAAGGCATCCAAATAATCAAATAATAAAATAAATTTTTATCCTGTGGACTCTATTTTCACATGGTTTTCTAACCATTTTAATAACTTTCCGGTTAACTTTTTCCTGCATGTTTTTTTGTGAGTTAAGTCCATTTCTTTGTATTTTCTACCCTTGGTGGCTAAAAAAAAAAAAAAAAAATCCATTTTTATCGTAGCCTCAATCTACCACTCTATTGGCGATTTAAAAATAAAAAATAAAAAGGGTTCAATTAGTCAGTTGTAGTCCCTAGTCATCTTTTGGGTCTCAAGAAAGACTTCAAGAAGTCGTTTGAGAAATTATTCATTACAAAACAAATCTCTTCTCCAATCTTTTCTTTTTTTCTTTACCATCTTCAACCAGTCCCAACGATACTTCTGTACAGAGCTATAATTGGATTGGTCATTTAGTTCCCTACAGACCCGGCAAAGGCAAATTCTGAGATTTCAAAGTCAATATATATGTATATATTTTCCATCTGTTGACCGGACTCACTGAAAACCTGAAAAAAAAAAATGAAAAATGAAAAAGAAACAAACAAACCCAAAATTTAGAAACCTGTAAAACAAAGGGTGTTTTAGTTAGGTATATAACCTTAAAGGGGTGCTTTAGGTCTGTAACCTTAAAAGTTAGAATTTTTACTACATAACCTTAGCTTTAATGAAATTTATTGTATGTCCAAAAATACCCTTTGTCTTAACGGTAGAAACTTTCTACCTTTCGGTAGATGCAGTAGAGGCTATAAAAAATTTTAACACAATCTAATAAAAAATTTCAATTGCAATATATTCAATTTTTTACGCTATTTTAAACTAATTTAACTATTTGAAATAAAAAAATCAAATCATAACTAATTTGATGTATTATTCTGATGATAGACACATTTTACCCTTTAACAGACCCAATAATTGTTATTATTCTACTTGCAATATAATGTCTCAACTGAGCAATAGGGGTCTTTTAAAGTTTAAATCAATTTAAGAAAAAATCCATCTATGTTAAATGGCTATGCAAAATAAAACGTTAAGTCAACATAGTTTGTATAAATAAAGTTTAGGAAGTCGAATAAAAAATATTCATAACAACTTAAGTGCTATTACATTAATGATAAACTTTACACTATTAATTTAACTAGTCTTTGTAAATCAAGAGAATACCTTTATTACAAGTGCTTTCATGATATTTGAAATTAATTTAGCTTGTTTAAAATAAAAAGAATTAAATCATAACGAGTTTTATTCATTCTACTGGTGGTAAAAACTTTCTACTTATTAGTAGACTCAGTAATTGTATGATTCTACCCCTAGTTGAATGTCTTGATCGAATGGTATAGGTCATAAAAAATTTTAACTAAATATAATAAAAAAATTAAATTGTAATATATTTAATTTTTATGGTTTTTTAAACTAATTTAACTGTTTAAAATAAACAAAATCCAATCATAACTAGTTTTATTCATTCTACTAATGGTAGAAATTTTCTACCCCTCGGTAGACCTAGTAATTGTATGATTTTTACCTCCAGTTGAATGTTTCGACCAAACAGTAGAGGTCTTTCAAATTTTAAATTAATCTAAAAAAAAAATCCATTTATGTTAAATAGTTATGCAAAATAAAATGTTAAGCTATAAGTAATGTTAACACATAATTTGTAAAAATAAAGTTTATGAAGTCAAATAAAAAATATTCGTAATATCTTAAGTGCTATTATATTGATGATAAACTTTATACTATCAATTTATGGTAAATCAAGAGAATGCCTTTAATACAAGTGCTTTCATGATATTTGAAACTAATTTACTTGTTTAGAATAAAAAGAATTAAATCATAATAAGTTTTATTTATTTAACTAATGGTCGAAACTTTCTAATCCTTAGTAGACCCAATAATTATATGATTCTACTCCTACTCGGATGTTTCGACTGAACTGTAGAGGTTATAAAATATTTTAACTAAATCTAATAAAAAAAGTTTATGGTTTTTTAAACTAATTCAATCGTTTAAAATAAAATAAAAAATCCAATCATAATGAGTTTTATTCATTCAACTGATGATAGAAACTTTCTACACCTCAGTAAACCCAGTAATTGTATGATTCTACCCTAGTCAAATGTCTCAAACGAACGGTAGAGGTCGTAAAAAATTTTAACTAAACAAATAAAAAAATTCAATTGTAATATATTTAATTTTTTATGGGTTTTTAACCATTTAAAATTAAAAAAAATCCAATCATAACGAGTTTATTTATTCTACTGATGGTAGAAACTTTTTACACTTTGATAGACCCAATAATTATATGATTCTACCTAGTTGAATATGTCGATCGAACGGTGGAGGTCGTAAAAAATTTTAACTAAATAATAAAAAATTCAATTGCAATATATTTAATTTTTTATGGTTTTTTAAAACTAATTTAGCCGTTTAAAATAAAAATTCCAATCATAACAAGTTTTATTCATTCTAGTGACAGTAGAAACTTTCTACATCTCGTTAGACCTAGTAATTGTATGATTCTACTCCAATTGAATGTCTTGACCGAAAGTAGAGGTTGTAAAAAATTTTAACTAAATGAATAAAAAATTCAATTGCAATATATTTAATTATTTTATTATTTTTAAAACTAATTTAGTCATTTAAAATAAAAAAAATCAATTATTATTAGTTTTATTCATTCTACTGATGGTAGAAATTTTCTACCCCTCAGTAGAACCGTTAGAGACAAAGAAAAGAGGTAAAGAAAAGAGAGAGGGACGTAAGGGAGGGTTTTTTTTTTATAACTTTTTTAATTTTTTTAGTGAAGAAGAAGGACTAAACTTGAGGTAAAGAAGAGAAGGGAATTTCAACAAAGATAAATATGTAATTTAGTTCTTATATCATCATTTAAAAAAAGGAACCATATATTGAGGAACACATGGATTTCTTGAGGGATCACTATAAAGGTAAAAAAAACCAACTCAAAAATGGCTTCAAGATGCCCACAATTGCACATTTTTGCTATGGCTTCAAGAACACATAAGTAAGAAATTGCAAGAGCTTGATCATGATATTTCAGACACCTTGAATATGATAGCACATGGACCACTCCATCAAGTACTGAAGTACCACTCTTTTGTCATAAATGGTTGTTGTTATCACACTCACGAATGTGATAAGATGCGTTTGTCAAGAATAGTGGTTTCAGTTTGGTGGCTTCAACTATGTTGATTTCGAGTGCTAAGGACAAGAATCTTGAGGTTGTAGATGTTGTATTCTACGGTGGTATACAAGAAATTTGGGAGCTAAACTATGTAGATTTTCGAATTCCTGTCTTCAAGTGTGATTGGGTTGACAATAATAAAGGTGTCATTACAGATGATCTTGGTGCCACATTGGTAGACTTGAAGAGAATTGGCCATAAATCAGATTGTTTCATTTTAGCTTCTCAAACAAAGTAAGTATTTTATGTTTCTGATCCTGCAAATAAAAATTGGTTAGTTGCATTAGATACAAAGAAAAGGCATTTTGACTTAAATAATCGTGAGGATGAGAATGAGTTAAGTGACGGATCAGTTGATCTTCCTCCATATACAAAAGAATTACCTATTGTAGAGGTCACAGATGATCACTCCTTTGACTATGTGCGACCTGATATTGAGGGGATACAGATCAATAACAATCCAAAAAGGAAACATAAATGTATGCATAAACAATTTATTTCTACTAAATATTTATTTGTTTATGCATTTCTTGTGTTTATATCTAACTTTCTTAAACTTAATCATGCTGGATATGGATGCAACTGACAGTCCACCAAGTGACAGCCCTCCTACAGATGTAGATGATGCTTTAAATGATACACAAATGCCAACAAACAAACGGAAAAGAGGGCAAAGAAAGGAAACCACAATGGTTATGTTGGCCAATACTCAAAGTATTGAAACAAAGTTGACAATATTTTTCAACTCCAAAGGGCAATCAATTGGAAAAAATGCTATTTACTTCCAAAGTTATTTAGGGGTTTTAGCATGATCGAAGGTCCTGATTAACATACAAAATTGGAAGGTTGTTAGAGATGAGATTAAGAATCGTATATGGAAAAATGTACAGGTATGATCTAAAAGTATATAATAGGTTTACGTCCATTTATTTTTGTTCTTGTTAGTATTAACTTTGATGTTTTATACACGTCTTGTTGGCCACATTTATAATTGGTGATCAGTATTGTCATATTGTAGTTGGATCCGTTTGTGACAAGTGGAGAGCGTTCAAGACTTATTTGACAAGGAATTATATTGACAAGAATTTAGACAATCCCGATGTGTTGAAGAACAAACCTAAGCGATATCGTTCTATAGAACAAAAACATTGGGATGAGTTTGTCTAAAGTTAACTTGGCCCTGAGTTTAGGGTAAGATCTCACATAATTAATACAAATATATGTGTATTTCAATTTTAAGTAATTTATTTTTTAATTCTCTAATTAACAATGTAGCAATTACAAGAGGAACAACGAGCTCGTAAAAAAAAAAAAATACAATTATCCCCACCGAATGGCCCGGAAGGGATATGCTAAACTTAAGGCTGAGATTGTAAGTTGCCTCATTATTTTTTTAAAAAGTATCTTAAATAAATTATTTGCCATATTTCTTGCTCTGTTTTTCTTTACTTTTTATAAAAAAACAAAGCTCTCATATCACTTTAGTGTTGAACAGCAAGAGAGAAACAAATCAAAAGACAAAGTTGATCATTCTGTTTTGTGGAAGGAGGCTAGACAGGATAGGAATCACAGATACCTTAACGATGCTACTTGTGATGTTGCTGATAAAATAGTATATTCTAATATTTTTAGCAATCTTAAGTGTCCATTAATGGCTCAAGTTTGTATTATACTAACTGTTTTTATTATAGGATGAGTATACAAAAGCATGTACTCAAGGGAAGATCACCACCATTGGCAAGAATGATGTATTGACCATGGCTTTAGGTACACGGGAACATTCCGGACGGACAAGAAGGTAGGGTAGTAGAGTTGGTAATAAGATGTACTTTGAAAACTCTTAAAGGGATAACACCAATGACTTGGTGAATGAACTTAAGAAAGACTGGGAAGAGGAGTGTAACGAACTGAAAAAAAAAAAAAAAAAAAAAAACTAGCAACCACTCCATGATTTGGTAATGGAACTCAGTAACCAATTGAAAGCCTATAAAAATGGTGCACCACAACCATCTAGCAATCATCAAGAAAGTGGAGTAGGAAGTTGCACACACCACAACGAAGCAACTGATGGTACTCAACAAAATAAATCAACTTATGCTTCTATACACAAAGAACTAGTTGAAAATCCTCAAAAAAAGGTACAATCTACATGACATAATGTCAATTTGGTTTTTTAGATTTTTTCAAACTTACTGACCGTAATGTCATATATGCGTAAAAGCAGGAAGTCAAGTTAGCTATTGGGAACATTAAGAATGTTGTTGCCATTGAAAACACTATCGACTTGGGTGGGCCTGAATCTTTAGTTCATGGAGTTCCACCGGGATTAGATAATCTGCAAGTACAAGTTACTATTCCAATTAGTGAAGATGCTCGACTACCTATTCCAGTTCATGACAATTTAGTGTTTATTCAAGATGCTATCAGGTCTAATGTTGCATGGCCAAAAGCTCTTATCATACCAATAGATTAGGTTAAAACTAAATAAGCTTATACTTTCAATATGCATTTGAGATATTACTCCGTAACTAACTTTTTCATTTACATGTGTACCTAGTCTACTCCAAATGGATGAATTTGAGATTATTACTCCGTAACTAACTTTTTCATTTACATGTGTACCTAGTCTACTCCAAATGGAAAAAAAAACAGGACTTATCACATCAAATGCCAAAATGAAGTCTTAAGCACCAAAGTACAAGTTTGTAGACAACCCAAGATCTCACTTGATAGTACAACCCAAGGGCTTAAAAAGAAAAGAGATTATGACTAGTCATGAGATGCCTAAACCCTTGAAAGTTATAGTCAAGTATGCTACCAATTGCATGACAATGAAAGATACTTTGGTGGTTCCAATATTTGTCGATATCCTAGGACATGATCACAATCAAATTATTCTTAAGAGGATATTATTCAGTTTGGTGCTATGGGAGAAATTTTCGCTACTTGCATGGCAGTTTACATGAAGTAAGTTTTCTTAATTTGTTTAGTTAAGTTTCATTTGCATGAATTGGTGTTATCTCTATATGAGTTAAGTAACTTTAATACTTACTTGGTTGTTAGATATCTTGACGAATATGTGAGTAAGCTTAACTTGTGTAAAAAGTTCAAGTTTTTGTATCCATCTTGTATGGCTGTGCAACGTGGGCTAAGCAAGACTACTCGTTTACATTTTTTGAAAGATGTATTGGAAGGTTACCAACAAGGGCAACTCTTTTTTGTTCCATTCAACTCTAAGTAAGTTATATTTTAGATAACAAATATACTGCAACAGACATTAATTTCTTGGTAAACCGATAACTTATTTTCATGATTTTTAGGCCATATTGAATGTTAGTTGTTATTGATGCTCACGAGGAAGTTGTGTACTTCTTTGATCCTCTTGGGAAGTAGCCAACAAATGAAATCAAAGAAGTTATTAATACGTAAGTTGATAGTCTCTAATCTATATACAATTTATATTATATGATATTTAGTTTTATTAACATGTTACTTTGCTTATTTTGAATAGTGGGCACATGATGCTTGGTCTTAAAAAAAGAAAACAACCACAATGGCTTGAAATAAATGTAAGTTAACAAATGAACTCAATTTTATGTTATTATTATTTAAATTGTTCTTGTTTTATTTACTCTTGCATATTTATAGTAATTATGGTTCAAGTTATAGTGTCCTAGACAATCAACTCAAGTAGAATGTGGTTTCTATATAACGAGATATATGAAGGAGATAATAATGTTAAATATGACCACAATTTCTACTAAGGTACATATAATCTAGATATGGAACTGTTACTTTCTCTTTTAGAGATCTATATTTATTCTTGTTACTACTATTAATGCATGCTCTCATTTTTTTGAACTTGCAGTTTAATGGAAAAGATGAGTACACAATAGAACAAATTGATGAAGTTTGTGCGGAATGGGGAGAATTTCTTCATTTTACATTTTTTAATGCTTTGTTGGATTTTATAATTGATGTATTTGTGTATTTTGTTACTTGGATTTGTAGACTTCAAGTAAAGTGCTTACTATATATGTTGGTTGATGATTGCACCTATATTTTCTTAGTTGGATTTGAAGACCTAAGTAAATTGCTTACTATTTAAGTGCATGTCCTATTTAATTGCATGTACAATTTGTATTTTGGTAGCTATAATATAAATTTGAAAATGCCATTAACATTACAACAATTAAGTCATTAATAGCAGGTGGTTAATTATAGCAACAATTCAAACAGGTATCAAGGGCTACTTCGTTTAATATTTTTAACATTAGTTGCAAACCGTCTTGTTAAAGAATTTTTTATATCGGTCGTAACTGGCTTCTCAAATATTTTTTAACATTGGTTCAAAACTGACTTCTTAATTCTTTTTGGCATCAGTTATAAACTGACTTCTTAAATTTTTTTTTAACATCATTATAACTGACTTTTAAAATTATTTTTAACATCATTTTTGACTACATCAGTTTATCTCCAGGTAGCTTTTTGAAAACAGCTTACTATAATATATGACAATGGTTAAAACCATTGTTAAAAATGTCCATTTTTAGTCACGGTCTTTGCAACGTTAGTATTAAAATCATTGTTAAAAATTTTTTAATAATGGTTTTTGACTGACATTAATTAACTATTGTGCAGTAGTGTGTTTCACTACTTGTACACTTTCTTTTGACTTATGGTTAAGATTCTTTTTAAAATATTTTGAAACATCACAGATGCTGATCTGGTTGTGTTGGCAAGTTCAAATAAAAAATTTGCTTAGCACTTGTGCAAGGGCATTTATGTCCCTTTTCCTTATTTTACTCTGATAGAGTATTATCCATATTATGACGGAATATGTTTTGGTACAATGTTGAGTATTTGGATTTTGATAGAATATTGTCCAGATTTTAAAAGAATATTGGGAAAATAACAGAAATGCCACCATTTTGAAAATTTTGGACAAATATGATCGGTGACTATAGCAATTTTAAACAATTTGGACAATCGAGACCGCGACTAGTAGAGAGTATTTTTGAAGAATATGTTTTGTACTCTACCAGAAACAGGGTGGCAATTTTGGAAACTAAAAAAGAAGTTGGTGAAATTTGAAACAGGTGTCCAAAAAGGTGGCATTTATGTTCTTGTTTCTTTTTTAATTAAGTGTGACGATTTTGGAAACTAAAGAATGTGGCGAAATTGGAAATAGGTGTCCAAAAAGGTGTCATTTCTATCCTTTTTCCATTTTTTCAGTTCTAGTAAAATATTATTCAGATTCTGAAAGAAAAAATCTTAGCTAGAGGTGTACTACTCATCATCTTGGCTCATATAGCAAAGGAGGTTTGTAGTCATTAATGTATAGCTTTTGTTGAGCAAGTATTGAAAATTATGCTTGTGGAGAATGGCTAACGGTAAGGTTTGATGCTGGTTTACCGTAGGAGTCTACCTTTATGATCCAACAGCCCTTCTTGCAGCCATGAATACGTCAATATTGACTTGCACAGAAGGTGTTATAAGAGTACTGATTCTAGATTTGTTCTTGAACATTTAATTGAACTGAATTGTTAGTAGGAAAAAATCTACCATTTGGTGGAGAAAAATTATTGAAGGTTTGTTTAGTTGAAAATTATACATACTGTTTATTTACTTCTTTAAGTTTTTTTGATTTAGAGTCAAAAATGTCTAGCTTGATATATCATAAATAATGAATATTCTAGTAGATTATATAAAATATTATTGTAGAATAGATAAAATATTCTATAAGAATATATTTCAGTTATCAGAGTTAAAGAAATATGATTACACTTATTGAAAACAAAAAATATTCTAATAAAAAATTCAAAATATTCTAGTAGACCAAAATATTCTATTAGAATATTCAAAATAATTCTAATGGAATATGAAATATCTATTATTAGAGTATTTCGACGCCTACAGCCTGAGCTATATTTTGGAATTTTAAAAACATATTGTATTAACAGAGATGTTTTCTAAATGGGATTAAGTCACATAGCAGAAAAATATTTCAAAAGAAAACATTTAGGATATTAGTAGAATATTTCTTTAAGATCTGAACATAATATCAAGTTTTTGAATATTATTAAGCTTGTCTGATACAATCTTAATAATTTTTTTTTTAAGACACTATATTGATGGAACTTCCCATTATAGCCCCTTTTTTTTTTTTTTTTTGGGATAAAAAGGAATTCGTTAACAATCAAAGTTGGCAACTAAACACAAATCAACATCAAGCAAAAAACTGAACGGCAAACAACAAAGGAGAAACACAATAGACCCGACTGAGACAAAAACAACAAAAAGCAAATGACAAAAGACCTAGGTCAGAGAAATAGCCCTCTCATCACAAAGAGGAGACCACTTGTGGCGGCCCGCCCTTACTGTAGAGGTTCTACAGTACTATTACAATCAACTCTGTAGTTAACCGCAATAGTATGTAGGCCTCCAGGGTCACCGGTATCATACTTAACTTGAAAACTACTTGTAAATTTTGTGGAATAAATTTCTTTTTCTTAATATAATAACTTGTAAACATATACATATATCTTATTCGAAAATGTGATGAGGAAATCATGTTAACAAAATAACATATATATGGATCATGATTTCCTTATCACATAGTCTTGACTTAAAATCATGTTCTTTAAAATTACATACTTCATTTTCAAAACTGCACGACGAAAGACTCATGGTAAGACCATCATCCCTTGTCCAGTCCCCCTGACATGTACATACCTTGTCCGTTGTCCACTGTATACTACTGGTGAACAGATCTCTTACCTGCAACATGTGAACAATCTATTGAGCTATGAGCTCAGTAAGTTCAAACATAAAAACATGAAATCATAACATGCAATACTATACTTATGAATGAAACTTGACTCTAAAAAAACATGTTCATGGCTGAGTTAATTCTTAGGACATTATCTGAAATTAGGTTCTGGTTTTGGGCCCTTGATTGATCATACCGTAATGCGCGTATGACTGGGATCGGTACTTTAATATTGACCTCCACAGCCTTAACTGAGACTGAATATGAAAACCTCCTTGTGGGTCGAGAGGCTGGTACACCAATAACTGGTTTAATTACCATCTTTTTAGAAGTTCCAACTGGGTAGCATATTGATTGCCCCACAGTAGGAACCTATTACATGTTTTACTTGGGGTGTGAGTTTTATTAATCCCACCATAGTGCCTTGTGCACCTACATGTTTTCGTGTGCTTGATACTTGTTTATCATGTGTACCTGAATTATCTACTTGAAACATGAATTTCTACATGCATGACATGAACTTGACATGTATATGTTGATGCAGACGGTCAACGTCTGACATACACGCCAAACAACAAACATAACATTATAAAATATAACATGATTGTCCATGTTGCAGCCAGAAAAACGCTTGAACTTACTAAAAGTCTGCTAACGTGAGCCTCTGCTGATCTGGGACTACTGTCTCGAGGTGTCTAGCTTGAACTTCTATAAAAGAAATAATCTTTGATTATTTCCAACATTTATCTTATACTTGAAACATGGAAAAATATGAAAAATCATATTTCCAGGCTCTTTTTCTTTTTTTTTTTTGTTTTTTTGTTTTTAGGCTTTGAACACGTCCTCCTACACAGGCGTGTTCGTGGCTGTGTAATCCTCTAGACTTACATGTATGGCCGTGTAATTCTTGCAAAGTGGCTGTGTAACTCATGCATGCGTACATGGGTGCCTACACGGCCGTGTTTCTAGCCGTGTTCCATTCTGTCGAACATGGTCTGTTACACACCCTTCCTCGACAGTGTGCCATTTTACACGGCCTGATACACGGCCGTATAACGCTCGTGTCTCAAACTCTCTCAAAACACGATCGCGTATGTGGGCATGTTCGAGGCTGTGTTCTCAACATACCCTTATACACGCCCGTGTTCGTCACAAAATACTTATTCTGAATCTGAAATCCTTACCTCTATTTTTCTAAGGCTTTCATGGCCTTTGTTCTACTTCTTGCACTCAAAATCGATCTCTATAAGACCATTTCAAGGTATAAACTACATTTCTACCATCATCAATCCATGGTTTCATAAGCAAAATTTCACATTTTGCTTCCACCAAAATCTTGACTCAACATTTTAAAAGTCAAAACTTTCTTGAAGAGAACTCACTAAAACTTGGTTTTCTAAACCATCAACTCACGAATTCATGTTTAACAACCATTAAACTTGAACCATGTTTTGATTTAATCGAAAATCTCAATATTCAAAACTAACATTCTCTTTTTCCACTCAAAACAACCCAGATTTTCCCTGAAAACGTGAGAGAAAGAGTAGTTACCTTGCTTGAAACTTGAGAACGTCTTGCTGTGGAATCTTGGACTGAAAACTTGAATGATCTGCTTGCTTGAGAGAGAATCCAAAATTGTTGAAAGGAAACACAGAGGATGCTTGAAGAGAAAAATTTCCTCTTCTGCTCTCTCTCTCTCGTTCACTTCTTTGCAGCTAAAAGAAGTGAACTAATTCACTTGGGCTGCTGCCCCTCATGTGCCCTCTCTTCTTTCTCACTCTTTTCTTTAATTTCTTTTAAAGAAATTTATAATTTCTTGGCTAATCTTGGCCATTGATCAAGGTAGTTTACATGTGAGCCATTGATCTCTTAATAAGTATTTCTCTACATACTTTTCTAATAAATTTAAAATATCATAATTTGAATTAATGTTTAGCTTTTACACTATGTTCATTAATTCATTATTTGACTAAAATCCAGCTAATCAAAATTTTTATCTGCTTTATATTCTGTAACATGTCTCATCATAAATATACATTTACATATCTTGTACAAAATTTTTCCGAGAACGATAAATTTCTCTGTTATCACATTCACCCCTTCTTATAAGATTTTCTTCCTCGAAAATTTAAAACAAGTAAGGGTATGAAAGTCTCATCTCATCTTCTCTTTCCTACATAGCTTCTTCAATGTTGTGATTCTTCCACAATACCTTGACTAGTGGGATGGTCTTGTTTCTCAGCACTTTTTCTTCTCTAGCCGATATTTGAATAGGCTGTTCTTCATAGGTCAGATCTTCTTGGACTTGGACTGGTTCATGTTGTAACACATGAGATGGATCTGACATGTACTTTCTTAGCATTGAGACGTGAAATACACTGTGCACTGCTGACAGCTTAAGAGGTAGTGCCAACTTGTAGGCAACCTTCCCAATGCGTTTGATAATCTCATAAAGTCCAATATACCTTGGACTCAGTTTTTCCTTCTTACCAAAACGCATAACCCTTCATGGGCGACACTTTTAGAAATACAAAGTCCCCTTCCTTAAATTCTAGGGATCTCCGTCTTTTATCTGCATAGCTCTTCTGTCGCTCTAAGCACTCTTCATCTTTTGCTGGATCTTGGCAACTGCATCAGAAGTTTCCTGCATGAAATCTGTTTTATACAGTTGTTTTTCTTTTAGATCATACCAGTGAATGGGTGATCTACACTTTCATCCATACAGGGCCTCATACGGTGCCATCCTAATGGAAGCTTGATAACTGTTGTTATATGAGAATTCTACTAGTGGTAGCTTCTCATTCCAAGCTCCTGGAAAATCCATTACACATGCTCGGAGCATATCCTCTAAAGTCTGGATAGTCAGTTCTGATTGTCCGTCTGTCTGAGGATGAAAGGTTGTACTGAGCTTTAGTTCTGTGCCCATGGTTCCTTGCACACACTTCCAGAAGTTTGAAGTGAACCATGCATCTCTGTTAGATACGATAGACTTTAGAACTCCATGTAACCTGATAACTTAAGCTACATAAAAGTTTGCCAACTTCTCCAATGAGTAAGTGGTCTTCACTGCTATGAACCTGGCTATCTTCGTTAACCTGTCCATGATTACCCAGATAGTATCGTATCCTTCTCTTGTTTTGGGTAGCCCTACCACAAAATCCATGGTAATATGCACACATTTCCATTCTAGAATCTCCAGAGGTTCTAACTTTTCTCCACGATGCTGATGCTCAGCCTTGACTTTCTGGTAAGTTAGGCACTTACTCACGAACTTTGCAATATCTCCTTTCATCCCTTTCCACCAAAACTGCAGTTTTAAGTCTCAGTACATCTTGGTGGCTCCAGGATGAACTGAGTATGGCGTTTCATGAGCTTCTGACATGATTCACCTTCGAAGTTCTTTATCTGTTAGAACGTGAATTCTCCCTTGATACATGATTAATCCATCTTTGAAAATCTCTTCCTGAGAGTCTGTTAGACTAGAATCTTGCTTCTGAGCTTCCTTGATATCATTAAACAATGATGATTTCAGCTGCAGTGCTGACAATTTTCCTGATATCAACTCTAGTTCAAACGAATGAATTTCCTGCTGTAATGGTCTTGATAATCTATCAATGGGCAACTGTTGCGGAACTATAGCTTTTCTACTTAACGCATCTGCCACATGGTTGGCTTTTCCTGGATGGTAGAGGATCTCACAGTCATAGTCCTTCACCAACTCCAACCATCTTCTTTGCCTCATGTTTAACTCTTTCTGTGTGAAGAAGTATTTTAGGCTCTGATGATTGATGTAAATCTAGTACTATGCCCTATATAGATAGTGTCACCAAATCTTAAGTGCGAACACTACTACAGCAAGTTCTAGGTCATGGGTGGGATAATTCTTCTCGTGCTCTTACAATTGGCGCGAAGCATAGGCAATCACTCTGTCATCTTGCATCAATACTGGTCCCAAACCCACTCTTGAAGCATCACTGTAGATTTCATACTTCTCCCCTTCAGTAGGGAGTGTGAGGATCGGCACGCTTGTGAGCCGTCCCTTCAACTCTTGGAAGCTTCTTTCACATTCTTTTGTCCATACATACTTCCTCTCCTTGCACGTAAGGGTTGTGAGAGGTGCTGTTAATCGTGCAAACCCTTTCACAAATCTCCTGTAATAGCCAGCTAACCCTAAGAAACTGCGTATCTCTGTCATGGTCTTAGGCGCAGGCCATTTGTTTATCGCTTCCACCTTAATTGGATCCACTGCAATTCCTTCTTTAGACACTACATGTCTGAGAAAATGTACTCTATCTACTCAAAACTCACATTTTGAGAATTTGGCATAGAGTTGATGCTCTCTCAGATTTTAAAAAACAATTCTTAACTGTGCTTCATGCTCTGCGTGAGTCTTTGAATATACAAGAATGTCATCGATGAATACAATGACAAACTTGTCAAGATACTCCTTGAAGACTCTGTTCATCAGGTCCATGAAAGTTGCTGGAGCGTTTGTTAACCCAAACGGTATTACTAGGAATTCATAATGCCCATAACGGGTTCTGAAAGCTGTATTGGAAACATCACCTTCCTTGATTCTCAGCTGTTGGTATCCTTCCTTGATTCTCAGCTGTTGGTATCCTGATCTCAAATTAATCTTCGAGAACACTGCTGCACCCTTGAGTTGATCAAACAGGTCATCAATCCTAGATAATGAATACCTATTCTTGACTGTAACCTTATTAAACTCTCGATAATCTATGCACATGCGGAACGTCCCATCTTTCTTTTTTACGAACAGTATGGGAGCGCCCCATGGGGAATAACTTGGTCTGATGAATCTCTTGTCGAGTAGATCTTTCAACTGCACTTGTAGTTCTTTTAACTCCACTGGTTCCATACGATACGGCACCTTAGAGATTGATGTTGTTCCAGGTAGAAGCTCTATCTCAAATGGGATTTCCCATTCTGGAGGTACTCCTAGTAGTTCCTCGGGAAAGACTTCAAGAAATTCTCTGATAATAGGAACACCTTCCGGTTGTAACTTCTTCTCTTCTGTTATATCTGTCACATAAGCTAAATATCTAGTATAACAACTGGCTATTAGCTTCTTGGCTTCCAATGAACTGATCATCATCTTGCTTGACCTTCTGAGGGATTGACATATTCAAAACTTTCTTTATCTTCTGGTTTGAACACTATTCTTCTGTTTCTGTAATCGATCGTGACTTGGTATTTTCCTAAGAAATCCATTCTCAGGATTACATCATAGTCTACTATCTTCATCATGATCAATTCTACATAAAGCTTCCTATTTGCCACGTTTACTGGCATATGAGGTAACCAGTACTCGGACATCATGATTTCTCCTGAAGGGAGAGCAATTCTAAAAGTTCTTCTCATGTGCTCTCTAGGATATTCTAACTTATCAGCAAATGCATATGATATGAAAGAATGAGTGGCTCCAGAATCAAAAAGAACAGATGCCAAGTAGTTAGCGACAGAAATTTGACCTGTCACTACGTTGGACGTCCCTACCTCTGCCTCTTCTCTGGTGTAGGCCATTACTCTAGCATCTGTCTAATGAGCTCTTTCCTATCTTTCTTGCACTGCTGGAGGCACTTCTGAAGGGCTTTCGTAACTTAATCTAAGTGCATGAACCTGTGACTGCTGTGGACGTGAAAAATTTGATCCTGACACAGACTGGCGGTTCATGGGGTAATTCTTGATGAAATGGCCTTTTCTTTTCCGCACTGAAAACATGCAGTTATACCAGCTCTGTACTTACCCACATGTTTCTTCCCACAAGTAGGACATGTGGGGTTACTTGGTACTGTAGTGGGGTTAGTCCTACGTGACTGACTTCTATTGTCTTGACTTTGAGTTCCCTGGAAATTGCCCTTTCTCTTCTGTTGGGACTAAGAGCCTGGATTACTGGACTGATCTAGTCTTGTACTCTGATTACCTTTACTGGGTTGTCCAGGTTAAGAGGCCTTGGCTAAGATCTTTTCTTTCTTCCTGGATTCCCAGACCTTTTCCCTCTCTTCTTTCTGTCGGGCAAGATGGTACTCTACCCTCAAAGCACGACTAATACAGTCGGCTACTGAGGTTGGCGGGATTGGGCCAATGTCAACTAAGGTAGAAATCTCGGGCTTGAACATTCTTATCATCTTCTGTATCTTCTCCATTTCCATTGGCACTACATACGGGCACAGGCGGGAGAGCTGATCAAATCTCTTGCAAACCTCACTGACGGACATGTCACCCTATTTTAACTCTGAAAACTCTTTCTGTTGTGGTCGGAGTGATGCGGGATCATAGTATTTCTGATTGAACTCCTCTAAAAACTCTGCCCATGACATCGTGGTCACGTCCTTCCTTATACGGACCGTGTCCCACCAGAAACTTACGTCATTCCTAAGAACAAAGGATGCACACAAGACTTTCTCTTCTTCAGTTAGTTTCATGAAATCCAGAATCATCTGGATAGAAGAAAGCTAATCTTCTACTTCTAGGGGATCAGTTGAACCCTCAAATTCCGGAGGCCTCATTTTTTGGAATCTCTCATATAATAGCTCTTGGTTCACCCTAACTGGTGGTTTCTGAACCACTTTTGGTGCAGCTGGTGGCACTACTTGTTCTGCCTCAGCTGCTTGTTGTGCAGGAGTCCCCATTGATCCCTACCCCTGTTCTATCTGCTGTCTTAATTTTACATTTTCTTTTATCTGATTTTCTAGAAGAGCCTATAACTCTTCTATTCTCTGAGACAAAGTTAGGCGTCCCCTTTTCCATCTTTGGCCTTGGCCTTGGTTTTCCATCGTGCTACTTTATATCCTAAAATCACATGATGAATTTATATTAGATCCTCCATAAGAGGATTCACATCATTTCTTATATTAATATATCATCATATACTTACTACAAAAGTATGGGTCTCTACAGACCTTTACTTTCATGCATAACTAGCTACTTATCTTAACATAAGCTTAACTTACTTGAATCAACGAACAGGACATACACGAAGCCAAGAGGGATATGGTCTACCAACTGCTCTAATACCAACTGTGACAACAGTTGGTACTCTAAACTAGACCCATCATAAAACTTGCTCTAATACCAACTGTGGCGACCCGCCCTTATTGTAGAGGTTCTACAGTACTATTACAGTCAACTTTGTAGTTAACCGCAATAGTATGTAGGCCTCCGGGTCGCCGGCATCATACTTAACTTGAAAACTACTTGTAGATTTTGTGGAATAAATTTTTTTTTCTTAATATAATAACTTGTAAACATATACATATATCTTGTTCGAAAATGTGATGAAGAAATCATGTTAACAAAATAACATATACATGGATCATGATTTCCTTATCACATAGTCTTGACTTAAAATCATGTTCTTTAAAATTACATGCTTCATTTTTCAAAACTGCACAACGGAAGACTCATGGTAGAACCATCATCCCTCGCCCAGTCCTCCTGACATGTACATACCCTGTCCGTCGTCCACCATATACTAGTGGTGAACAGGTCTCTTACCTGCAACATGTGAACAATCTAGTGAGCTATGAGCTCAGCAAGTTCAAAAATAAAAACATGAAATCATAACATGCAATACTGTACTTATGAATGAAACGTGACTCTAAAAAAACATGTTCATGGTTGAGTTAAGTCTTAGGACATTATCTGAAATTAGGTTCTGGTTTTGAGCTCTTGATTGATCTTACCGTAATACGTGCATGACTAGGAGCGGTACTTTAGTGCTGACCTCCACAACCTTAACTGAGACTGAACATGAAAACCTCTACATGGGTCGAGAGGCCGGTATGCCAATAAGTGGTTTAATTACCATCTTTTTAGAAGTTCTAACTGGGTAGCATATTGATTGCCCCACAGTAGGAACCTATTACATGTTTTACTTGGGGTGTGAGTTTTATTAATCCCACCATAATGCCTTGTGCACCTACATGTTTTCATGTGCTTGATATTTGTTTATCATGTGTACCTGAATTATCTACTTGAAACATGAATTTCTACATGCATGACACGAACTTGACATGTGTATCATGATGCAGACGGTTAACGTCTGACATACATACCAAATAACAAACATAACATCATAAAACATAACATGATTGTCCATGTTGTAGCCAGAACAATGCTTGAACTTACTGAAAGTCTGCTAACGTGAGCCTCTGCTGATTTGGGACTGCTGTCTCGGGGTGTCTAGCTTGAACTCCTATAAAAGAAATAATTGTTGATTATTTCCAACATTTATCTTATACTTGAAACATGGAAAAATATGAAAAATCATATTTCCAGACTCTTTCTCTTTTTTTTTCTTTTAGGCTTCGAACACGTCCTCTTACATGGGCGTGTTCGTGGTCGTGTAATCCTCTGGACTTACGTGCATGGCCGCTAATTCTTGCAAAGTGGCCATGTAACTCATGCATGCATACATACACGGGTGCCTACACGGCCATGTTTCTGGCCGTGTTCCATGCTATCGAACATGGTCTGTTACACACCCTTCCTCGACCGTGTGCCATTTTACACGGCCTGATACACGGCCGTGTAATACTCGGGTCTCAAACTCTCTCGAAACACGATCATGTATGTGGGCATGTTCGGGGCCGTGTTCTCAACACGTCCTTCTACACGCCCGTGTTCATTCCAGAATCCTTATTCTAAGTCTGAAATCCTCACCTCTGTTTTTCTAAGGCTTTCATGGCCTTTGTTCTACTTCTTGCACTCAAAATCGATCTCTATAAGACCATTTCAAGGTATAAACTACATTTCTACCATCATCAATCCATGGTTTCATAAGCAAAATTTCACATTTTGCTTCCACCAAAATCTTGACTCAACATTTTAAAAATCAAAACTTTCTTGAAGAGAACTCACTGAAACTTGGTTTTCTAAACCATTAACTCATGAATTCGTGTTTAACAACCATTAAACTTGAACCATGTTTCGATTTAATCGAAAATCTCAACATTCAAAACTAACATTCTCTTTTTCCACTCAAAACAACCCAGATTTTCCCTGAAAACGTGAGAGAAAGAGTAGTTACCTTGCTTGAAACTTGAGAACATCTTGCTATGGAATCTTGGGTTGAAAACTTGAATGATCTGCTTGCTTAAGAGAGAATCCGAAATTGTTGAAAGGAAACACAGAGGATGCTTGAATAGAGAAATTTCCTCTTCTGCTCTCTCTCTCTCTCTCTCTCTCTCTCTCTCTCTCGTCCACTTCTTTGCAGCTAAAAGAAGTGAATTAATGCACTTGGGCTGCTGCCCCTCACGTGCCCTCTCTTCTCTCTCACTCTTTTCTTTAATTTCTTTTAAATAAATTTATAATTGCTTGGCTAATCTTGGTCATTGATCAAGGTAGTTTACATGTGAGCTATTGATCTCTTAATAAGTATTTTTCCACATACTTTTCTAATAAATTTAAAACATCATAATTTGAATTAATGTTTAGCTTTTACACTATGTTCATTAATTCATATTCAAATTTTGACTAAAATCCAGCTAATCAAAATTTTCATTTGCTCTATATTTTGTAACATGTCTCATCGTGAATATACATTTACATATCTTGTACAGAATTTTTCTGAGAACAATAAATTTTTCGGTTATCACACCACTCTCGACCATTCACCAAAATATTTAACAGCACATATCTCTGACATTTTGCAACCGCCAACAGGGCAAGAGGCAGATCTTTCACCGAGGGTATTGACGACTAAGGCATCATCACTCTGACATATGATCGGAACTGAAGAAAGTGATCGAGCTTGAATCAATCCAAGCCTGGTTGCCAAGGCTTCGGCCATCTAACAGAATATATATATATTGTGTTGTGAATGATATACAAAGAACTAGAGTTTAATTATGGTAAATAGAAGACAAACCATCAAGCCCAGTACATTAAAAAAAAGGCTTATTTACAGAAGTTGAAAAAAAAAAAAAAAAAAGAGCACAAATCAAAGTCTAACTTCGGCATTCGAAGCTTCTTGTGGCGGCGGAGATGGATACCGGACTTGCCGACTGGTTTTAACCACACACACACACTAACGCACACAAAGACAAACGCCAATAGACCCACACACACGCACACACACATTTTTCCCTTTTATTATAAATTTTCTTTCCTATTTCAACGAGAATTTTTCTAAGCCTTAAAAGTTGACTACATTAGTGTGCTCTTCATGCGTCACTCATTCAAGCACTGTAAAAGATATTAAACCTGAAGATGTAGCATTGCCTTCCCACTACTCGATGTCTTCCATACAAAATCTTTCAACTGCTCTTTGGTGGCTAACCACCCATAGAAAATACCAGGGCTCGTTAGCAACAATGTCAGAGTGGCTAAAAATATTTGCAGCGGCATTTCTCTTGCTCGTTGGAATAGGTTCTCCAGTTGGGGTGTAAGTATCACATATGACCTAGTAAAACCATACCACCAAAACACAACAGATTAGCGAAAATGACATGCTACAAACAATAAATCCAACGCAAGAAATTACACATCCACAGCGCGCACACCACACAAAGCAAGAAATCACACACACACACACACACACACACTCACTCACACAAACTTCCACAGCAACAAATTAAACACACAGACAACAAAGCAAGAAAATTACACTTCCACACTAGCAAATTAAACACACACATACACACACAAAGCATGTAATCAAAAACACACACACACACACACACAAAGCATGAAATCAAACACACACACCGTAATTTTGTTCGCTCAATATTTTTCTTTTAATTTTGATGGAGTGTGCATAAATGTACATCGTGTCAGGAAAAGAAAGTGACACTACACCGTGTTGGAAATGTCCAACCGGGACATTCACCATGTCATTTGCGTCTTTCTCTCCTTTTCATATTTCAAAACTACTTTAGTTTAACAAAAGAAAAGCCCATTATCAGATGATGGAGACTCTGATGAAGAGCAAATTAATATTGACAAACGGAAAATTTTATAATAGAAAGTGTTAATATTATGAGTTTATATCAATATATTATATTATAAATTACGAGTTTTGGTTTAATTAAAAAAAATCCAAATTTTAAATGCGTTTGAATCGGTAAAACTCTTTAAAGATCCTTGAATTCTAGTGTTAAAATCTAGTGGAATTTTAAATAGTGTAATAGTGTTTTTAATTTGGTTAATTTGCGTAATAATTTTTGTGATGTGCTCATTTTTGTACAATTTTAATTTTATGATCGGTGTTTTTTGTTCCAAAAAAAAAATTGATAATTATGAATAATATTCTACTAAAACATTCTAGCGATAGAAGTTGGAGATATCCAATCATTCATATTAAAAATTAAAAAAATATTCTGATATATTATTAAAAACATTATGCTATAATACTAAGATGACTGGAATCGGAAACATCTGGTAATTTATGTTAAAATAATTGTATAATAGAAACATAAAGTATTTTTTCAAAATACTCTAAACCAGAGCTAAAAGACATCTAATCATTCTTAATTGAAAATAATAAATGTTTTAGAATATCAAAAATATTCTATCATAATACTCTAGTGAAAGGAGCTGACAAGGGTTAACACAATATCTAATCATGTAATTCATCTTATCAAACCCATCCAATTTATTAAAAAAGAAAGATATTCAAATACCATTAGGTTATATTTAAATAGTATTTTGGTTCATTTAATTGGATTGAATTGGTTGTTGGATGTGAAGTCTGAAAATCAAATAAAACCAATTCCATCTAGTATATTTTTTACGTAAAAATTATTTATATATTCTATTACATTTTATTTTTTAACATGCACTTGTTGATCATCCTTTCATATATGAAATATCAACTTCCAAAACATCACTTACAGTTTTCTCGTAAAAAAAAACCCACGTGTCATTGCTCTAATCATCTTCTCTTCTCTTCTCTTTTTGCCATCTCATCGTCAAGCCCATTGTTACATTGTTGAATCCCATCTCCCTTGCTTTGAAAGATTGGGCTTTCTCAATTGTCATGTAGCATGTTGGTTACTGTTTTATATTATATAATAAATGGACGACAGAGTACTAATAAAATTGACAAAATAAAAAAATAATTTGTCATTTTGAACAGGTTTCGTAAAAGTTAACTCTAACACAATTATCCAATCCAATAGATTTTGAACTTAATTAGACTAACTGATAGTTTTAATTCAATACCCATCCTTAAGAGCCGGCGATCAATACCATCATTTATCCATGGTAGAATTAATTTGGTATTCTTGTAGATTACATTTTTAACGGACTGGGACAGTTTAAGTAAAGCATATCACGTTAGCTTCTGAGGTGAAAAAAGAAGTCAAGTCTCAAAGACAGTAGCAAGAAAGTAAATTTGGTGCCTTCTAACCGCCATCCTCGTAAATCAATTTTTTTTTTATTACTGTTATTTTCCTCTTTATTTTTCTTTCATTGGGTATTTAAAGCTCATTCGGTGAACCCCTCGTCTTTTTTTTCTCCTTTACTTTTTATTTTATTTTATTTTATTTTTTTTGGGAAAAGCTTGACAAGAGAAAGGCCAGAGTGGGCGTAATTCACATTCTGCGATAGGGCAATATTCATTATTTGACATGAATAGATGTCTTTTTGCAACATTTTGTTGTAGAAATCCTTCCAAGACATTCGAAATTATAGTTGTGTTTGACAAATGTTTTGAGATTGTTTTTATGATTCTCTGATTGAAAATTTTCAAAACAATTTTGAAATTTATACCCATTTTTAAAAATGAAAAATAAAAATAGAAAAATAATTTTAACTTTTTTTTTTTTTTACACATAGCAGAGAAAACACCCAAAACTTGTTTTGGCTTTTCGAGGGCGTTTTGTTTTGTTTTTTAGAATGATTTTTCATTTTCAAAAACATAAAAAATAAAAACGATGCCAAAATAGTGTTTATTTATTCAATGTTTTTAAAACCATTTCGAAAACACCATTTTTAATTATGTTGTTTTTTTAGGTTTTTTGAAAATGAAAAAAAGTTGTTTTCACTTTTTATTTTTATTTTCTTCCTTCTTCTCCTCTCTTTCTCTCTACATGTGCAGCGTTGATGATGACGACCATATCCGACGATGGCCTCCATCTCCTGCAAAGAGTAATGACCATGGACTAGTAATGACAATGATAACCTCCTCACGACGATGACCACCGACTTGAGATGATGACCATAAACTCGCGACCTAAATTTCGCTATCGCCGTCACCTAGGACTCATACCACCAATATCTTCTACCCTTACCTCTCATTGCAAAACCCACCACCAAAGGTTTTTTTTTTTTTAATTATGACAAATAAATTATTTTTTGTTATTTTTTTTAAAAATTAAACATAAATATGTTTTCATAAAATACTCACTTATGAAATGGGTTTTCAAAAATATAACCAAATAAAGTTTCATTTTTATGTTTCTTAAAATATACACTCAGAATACATAACTAAACACAGTTTTAGAAATGGTCTTAACACAGTTTTCAAAATATTTTCATTTTTAGTTTTTTTGAAAACCAAAAACATTTCCAAAATAATACCAAATGCTACCTTCATTTTCCATTCCAACCCTATAGACCACCCTCTTTATCTCTCTTATCTTTCTCTCTGTCAATGCCATTAAACTCTTTCTTTCTCCTCCCATCTGCTCGATTTTGTCGTGGTCTTTCTCTTCTCCTGTACTTAACTCCATCGTAGACATTGATGACGATAAAGCACCCATTTCTCTCTCATGTTTTTCTCCGCCATCACCCTCAAACTCGCTCTCTTTCCTCCCCTATGCTTGACTCTGTCACAAACTCTGACGATGAAGAAGGCCACCCAAACTCTGGCAATGTCGAATACTCTTTATCGAACACACGAGTCGTAATAGTGTCAACAGCAGCCCAATAGAGGAGAGATTGGGACTGGGTATTAGACGAGTGCCATGGGAGTGAAATTAGATTGGAAAAATGCTTTGTGATGGTGAGAAAATGAGAGAAAGAGGTCGGATTGAAGTGAAATTAGGGTCCGGGAAGGGATTTTTCATTGGTTGATGACGCGAGAGAGAGAGAGGGGGGGGGTGGATTTTTTTTTTAAATATGACTAATCATTTGATATTAAAGAAGGCTAATTTGGGTTTAGATTTTTTTTTTTTAATTATGACTAATCATTTCTGTTTTTTTTTTAAACAATACTAAACACAATTTTAAAAAATAATCCTAGCATAATCCTCAAACATTTTTAGTTCCAGTCTTTGAGGAAAAAAATTCTAAAATAATATCAAACGCAACCTATATGTTTGTTCATTTTGGCATTTAAGAATAAAAAGCAATTTTGAAACTAGACTCATTTCAGAAGCTATAAATCCCTTCAATTTACTTATTTTAGACCTGTTATGCATGTGAATTGTTCATTTAGTCTCTAAATTTTTTAATATGTGCAAATTTGATCATTGATCTTTTTATTGAAGGAATGCTCCAAAACTATTAAAATGTTGCTATAACAGTCATTTTTGTTAAGTTTATAAACAAAATTTGTTAGTAATTTGATCAAAAAGATATGCTAACTAACAGTTTCTGTTTTAAAAAAAATGAAAAAGACTACTGTAACTATGTTTTTTTATATAATTTATGGTCATTCTAGCTGCAAACAAAAAAGAGCAAGAACCAAAGTTGCACAAACTTAAAAGTTTAGAGACCAATATATGATTTTATTATATTGTCGTATCTGGAAAATTTTTATTTTCTCTTATATACTACTACAAATATGGTCTTTAGCGACGGTGTTATTAGCGACAACAACAGCCATCACTAATAATATATAATTTGCAATAACAAGTCGTTGCAAAAAATTTTTGTTTGTAAACATCACTTATGTTGTCGCAATAAATATATATGATGATATGTCATCATATGACATTAACTATTTGTGACAACATGTCATCATAAATAATGATTAATTTGACCGTACATATTTGGAATGATATGTCGTCAAAAATATTGGTTTGCCATCACAAGGAACATGGCTCGAACCAAGTTCACGCCAGTTGACAATCATTTTGGACGATAATGTCATCGCAAATGTAGGCTGATCCCAACTAACATTGACGAGTCCAACTAATTTAGTTTTGGGAGTATATGCGATGACTTATTGTTGTAAATACTTGCAAAATTTAATTTTTCCTGAAAAAAAAAGTGGTGGAATATTTAACAGTTTTCCAAAAAATGATTTGCAATGACTTTTTTTTAAATGTAGTCGCAAAAGGCTGTTCAAGAACCTTATGACAGTCTTTTTCCTTAATTTTTAATATTTTGGTTGAAATTGTCGTCACTAAAAAAAGTTCTCGACTATTCTTTGAATATCCCCATAATAATAATATTAAGGTGGGATCAAATGACGTTATTTT
The DNA here is from genome assembly GCA_035233585.1 of Antiaris toxicaria. Taxonomy (NCBI): domain Eukaryota; kingdom Viridiplantae; phylum Streptophyta; class Magnoliopsida; order Rosales; family Moraceae; genus Antiaris; species Antiaris toxicaria. The sequence goes on along the minus strand of CP141158.1, from coordinate 42,992,958 downwards.
GGAAGTATTTGTGACGAATTTTGTATTTCAACATTTGTTGTAGCAAAAAAAAAAGGGGTATAAACTAGAATACTGAGCCTTCAACACAAGGTAAATTCTCCACCACCACTGCCAGTTGTCCTTCTATCATCATTCACCATTCTCTCCCTCAACACAAGGTAAAATTTCCTCTCTCCCTCTCTTTCTCTCCACGAAATCACCGTGTCACCATTCACTACCGTTCTTGTATCGATTGCCATCCTTCGTTGCCGCCAATCGTCTCTTCTACTTGTTGCCATTGCCTTTGGCTGTTGATTTCGGACCACTGTTATTAGTAGGCTTGGTTATTATAAGTAATTTTGTTTTTTTTTTAGTTAATTTAATTGTGCTTTTTATATGGTTTTGATTATGCTAATATATAGTTATGATTATGTTGATGGTGATGATTATGTTGTAATTTTTGGTTGAAAATTTGTTTTGGCTTGTTTTTTATTGTTAAATTTGTTGATTGGAAATTTTGTTTATGAAAATTGATTATCGAATTTGGTTATTGGAAAATTTGTGTATGGAAATTGATTATCAAATTTAGTCAGATGGAAGTTTAATAATTAGTAAATTTTTTCTCAAAAAAATAATTACTAAATTTAAAAATTATGTAAAGTGTAATAATTTGTAAATTAAAATCATAATATTATTAAAATGATTAATAACTGTAAAAATTTTTGAAATTATAAATGAATTTATAAATTTATTTGCATGGAAAGTTTAATCATTAGTTTAAAAAAGATTGATTTATTTAGCCAATTATAATATTATTTAAAAAATCAAAAAATAAAAATATGAAGATTTAGAAATAAATTAAAAATTTGTAATAAATTAAAAAAATAAGTATATGATATTATCAAATAAATATTTTAACAAAAATAAAAATATGCATAATTAGAATTATAAAAAAAAGTGATAATAAATTAAAAAAATCATTATGTGCTAGTAATTAAAGGAATATATTAAAAGCAAAAAGTATAAAAACTAATAATTTATATAGAAGTATAATAATTTTGATAAAACTTCGTAAATTTATGTAAAATATACCGTATAGTTTTTTGATTACTATGTTGTGATATGTGATTGGATAGTCACAAAGAAAAAAGAAACGTACATGAGTACGACTTTTTGATTTACATTTTGCACGTGCATACATGAATTTACCTTAGACTCGTTTGAGGGTCGTTTCGTGGTAACTGATGCTTGAATTGTCACGTTTGGATAGTTTCGTATTTTACTTTACGTGTTTGTCATTCAATTTCACTCGCATTTTTGGTAAAGGTTTCACCACCAAACAACATATCTATATCTCTACTAGGAAGTCAAAACTCCGGATAGTCAAGATAAACCGTTCTCCAATTTAGCTTTAGACAGCATAATAATTTTAACATGAGTTAGATGCTCATTCTAACCACATAAACTACAGACCATAGATTTAGACCACTTACTTTAGAATATTGTCTTCTTGCATGCAAAAGATCATTGTTTGTGTAACATTTTAGTAGTTTAATACAAGCAGTCAATGAACCATATTTGTTTATATTTACTTTAACATGTAAATAGGCTAAGGACCTGTAATAATATAATGAATAACTTTTAAAATATTTTATTGATCGATTCAAAAAAACAAATAAAATATATTAAAATATCTTACTTAGGGCACACCTAACATAAATCACGTTATTGCTGGATTTGCCCACTGTTTAGTCTCCCGCAGCAACCGGGAGCTCCACCATTGTGCACAGGCCTTAAATCCATTGTGAGCTCCAATCTACTCACTGTTGCAGTTTTGCGACAAGCAGTGACACTGATTTCCTTTGATGCTAAATCTTCCATTCGGATACCATATTGCTTGAGCTTTGATGATTATGACTGGGTCTTCCTCGTGGACCTTGCGATCTCTACTGGGAAGTCGCTAGTTTCTAGCAAATAGAGAGAGAGAGAGAGTGAAAGGAAGGAGTAAGAAAAAATTTAAAAAATAATAATTTTATAATTAAACGGTAAATGAATCGTTTACAACTGGTAAATAAATCATTTACCAAAAAAAAAAGGTAAATGAATGTTTTTTATTTGTAAATGAATCATTCACCATTAACATTATTTGCAAGAGTTTTTTCTTCTATAGTAAAAATCAATCTGAGACATGATTTTGTGGCATTTTTCTAAAATTCCTTTTGTTTTCACGCTTTTTGCATTCTGTGGAAAAGTATGACAATGAAAGGGGTGAAAATGCTAAACACGGTGGGCGTTATTCACGTTTGATATTGATCTTTCATGAAGGTCGTATCTTTTGGTATCGGAAATCCTTACTATAAACACATTGTATCTTTCTTCGCATCAAATTTGACACTGAAAGGGATGAAAATGCAAAACACGGTGGGCGTTATTCACGTTTGATATTGATCTTTCATGAATGTCGTGTCTTTTGGTATCGGAAATCCTTACTATATATAGATAGTATCTTTCTTCGCGTCAAATTTGTGGCTCGAATTCGGGTAAAATACTTCACACTTCTGGTTCCTGTGTATGTCGTAAGATACATCAGTTTTCTCTTTGTCTTTGTCTTCTTGTTTGTGTGTGTGTGTGTTTTTTTTTTTTTAACTATTAATCAACGTCAGGAAACAAAGATGTGGATATACATAATAAATTTAAATAAGAATATAGTTAGAAGTAAAGAGAGATGAGAGACAAGAGAACACAGATTTTTGTAAACTCGGGTAAGTTGTCTAAACTACAGATCATCTAAATCAGGTGACGTAGTGGCATACGTAATCTTCATCCATTTGCCATTATAAATATGATCACTTGGCCAAAGCCGTTCTACACATCGATCGTAAGTTTCTTCAGTTCCACAAGCAAGCAAATAATAGCAACCTCGTGTTATCATAAAAGCCCTTTTGCCAGAGACGATGGAAGTAGAACAAGTTCTTCACATGAACGGCGGCCTCGGAGACACTAGCTATGCAAGCAATTCCTCTCTTCAAGTATGAGCATAGATAGTTTAGCTTGTTAGTTTGTGTGTATACATATATATATTTATGTATTGGTAAGTGGTCCTATATATATCCACTTTACTAATAACGTGTAACCTTAGATCGTAAACCTCCTTTCCAGCTGCTGAACTAGTCCCAACTAGTGGTCGATTTTGGTGAAGCCGAGTAGGGGCTGTAGCCCTCACTCAAACTTTTTAATATTTAAGTTCTACCACAAAAGTTATATGATTTTTCTCTTTTGTCCTATTGAATATTTAAAATTCTCAAATATACTAAAACTAATTCTATCTTAAAAATTTTATGGTTTTTCTATTTTGTCCTTACTATAAAATAAAAAATTTTCATGTAGTCCAACTGAAATTTTACATTTTAGTTTTTTCTACTTTGATGTTATTCACTTGAAAAAATTTGGTGTACATTTGAAATATATGTCTAACTCCACCCTGTCGCCAACAAGCTACGATATTGTCACTAAATAAAATATTACATCTCTATACATATATAATCTGTTTTTCAGTTAATTTCCTTTTTTTTTCATCCACGTTCTAAAGTGGAAAAATAACAAAACTTTTTATTAATTATTTTGATCTTTATGCAGAGAGCTGTGATTTCTAAAGTGAAGCCAATGCTACAAGAAAGTGTCATAGAAGTTTATTGTGCGGAATTCCCAGAGTGTTTGAGAATAGCAGACTTGGGTTGCTCCTCTGGACCCAACACACTCATTGTCACAACCGAAATTCTCGATACCATCGACGCAACTTGCCGGTGCATGAACAAGAAGCCGCCGGTTTTCCAAGTGTTTCTCAATGATCTCCCTAGAAATGATTTCAACACCATCTTCCAGTCACTTCCGAGCTTCTATGAAAGGCTAGAGAAAGAAAAGGGAGCCAATTTCGGGCCATGTTTAATCGCCGGGATGCCGGGGAGTTTCTACGGAAGGCTTTTCCCTACCAATTCCATGCACATCATTCACTCTTCTTACAGTTTGCACTGGCTATCTCAGGTCTCAACCGTATGAGACACTATACAAAATTTTAAAAAACTGAAAGATTAATTTTACGAATTCTCTCCAAACTATTTACCCTAATTCAACTTACCCCGCAATTGTAAAACCATCCATCCTGCCCCCTTTCTATCTATAAATCTAATGGATTTATTGATGTAGCAAGTCATTAAGGATTAAAAAATATTTTCAAATATAAATCTTGGTTTAAAAATAAAATTAAAAAATAATACTCTTCCCAACACTCTCTCTCTCTTCTTCTCGTCTCCCTCAAACTCTTGAACTTCACATGCGATGGAGAGAGCTCCGATTGGACTTGCTGTAGGTCCAATCTAGAACGAGCTTGGAAGATATTACGGCTCAAAATCTCCGGCGATCGCAGTGGCAACATCTGGTGTAATCGCCAGTGATTCGCGACTAGTGGCTCTGCGAGTTGAGTTGATTCAAGGAGAACCGTTGTAGATTTCTGATCTCTCTAACAGCTGAGGACGAATGCGCCTCCATCATTGTCCAATCTCGCTCTCATCTCCATTTTGTCCTTCCACCAGCAGGGTGGTCTTGTAGAATCAAAATCGGAAGAAATTGAAGATCGGATAAAAACGAACTAGAGGTCTCGTATGGGGCAAGACTGGGCAAGCAATGAGTTGAGGCCACGAATGGCCTTGGACCAGTCCCAAGACCTACAGAACTTGGTGAGCTCCATTCTCTCAGACATAGTCGGTGCCATGGCAGAGAGAGAGTGTGTGTGTCACCAAAGCGAGTCAACTCGGAAGCATGAGCATTTTTGGTAATTTATTTTTAATTAAAAATAATATTTTTTGAAAACTAAGATTTATATTTGAAAATATTTTTTAATCTTTAATGACTTATCATGTTAGTAAATCCATTAGATTTTTAAATAAATGGGCTATTTTGAACGGTTTTATATACACAAGGGGCACAATGAATGATTTTGTAATTACAAAGACAAAGTGAATTAAGATACATAGTCTAAGAGGAATTCGTATAATTAATGTAACACTAAAATAAAAACTTGGCCAGTTCCTATCCTTTTACCTATAATTTGAATGCTGTTTTATTTCTATTTGTACTAGTTCTTTCTTTTTTTTTATTGAATATAAATAGTACTGAAGAAGTATAATAATTTAGTTTTCGAATGCAAAAACTGTATAAAACAAAAGGTTCCAAGGCAGTTGGTGAGCGAAATTGGAGAAGCACTTAATAAAGGAAGTATTTACCTTACGAATGCAAGCCCACCTGTGGTTTTCAAGGCATATCTGGACCAATTTTATGAAGATTTCACATTGTTCTTAGCATCACGTTCGGAGGAAGTAGTCCCTGGTGGTAGTATGGTTTTCACGATCACGGGAAGAACTGAAAATCCTAATAGTATTTACGAAGTATTGGGAAGGGCATTAAACGACATGGTCTTAGAGGTATTAACTTCTAATTTTCTTTCTCATCATTTTTCTTCCTGACTCTATAATTGAAGAATTTGGAAAAATATAAAGTATAGCGTAATAGTAAATTCATGTCGTACCTCAAATATTGAGGTCTCATTATACCAAAAAAAAAATGATTAAATTTTGTAATAGAACATATATTTCTAGTATGTAGTTAAGAAATCTATGGTGGCGTTAGGTATTATTTTTGAAATATTTTCTGTTTTCAATTTTCAAAAAAACTAAAAATGAGAATGTTTTGAAAACTGTATTAAGACCATTTCTGAAACTGTGTTTCGTTATATTTTATGAGTATATATTCTGGTAGACATAAAAATGAAAATTTGTTTGATTATATTTTTTAAAAACCCATTTTATAAGTGAGTATTTTATGAAAACATATTTATATTTAATTTTAAAAAATAACAAAAAATAATTTATTAATCGTAATTAAAAAAAATTCTTTAGTGGTTGGTTTTACAATGAGGGATAAGGATGGAAAACATTAGTAGTCTGAGCCTTAGGTGGTGGCTACAGCGAGATTTGGGTCACGAGTCGATAGTCATCACCACAAGTCAGTGGCCGTCATAGCAAGGGGGCCGTTGCCATCGTTGCCCTTTGCTGAAGATGGAGGCCATCGTCGGATATGGTCATCGTCACTAATGCTGCACAAGCACAAAGAGAAAGAGAGAGAGAGAGAGAGAGAGAGAAGAGAAAATGAAAACAAAAAAATGAAAACAACTTTTTTTAGTTTTCAAAAGACCCAAAAAAATAATATAGTTGAAAATAGTATTTTTAAAATGGTTTTGAAAATGTTGGATAAACAAATATTATTTTGAGACCGTTTTCATTTTTTATATTTTTAAAAATACAAAATCATTCTCAAGAATAAAAATAAACGCCCCTTATATTTCTTAATCTCAATTTTTAATTGCAGGGTATAATTGACAAGACAAAACTGGACTATTTCAACTTACCATACTATGCACCAAAGGCAAGGGAAGTAGAAAAGGTGATTGAAGAAGAAGGATCTTTCACTCTACAGAAGCTCGATATATTTGAAATCGGTTGGGACGCTGGTTTCAACGAATTATTACCGGAAGAAGGCAATAATCTTCATGCTTACCATGAAAAAACCAAAAGAGGAAAGTACGTTTCAGATTACATGAGATCAGTTGTGGAGCCTATTCTAGTAAAACAGTTTGGTCAGACAATTATGGATGATTTGTTTAAGCGGTTCACAAACAAGGTCGTTGAATCTATGGAGAAGGAAAAGTGGCAGTTTGTGAATTTGGTTGTTTCCTTGACAAAGAAGAAGCTCACTTAATAAAGAATTGGGTATTTTAAAAAATAAAAGTCATACATTTCGTATTAAAGATGGTCAAATTAGTAATATGGCCGTGAATATTTCACCTTTTTTTTTTAAATAATATTTGATTGAAGGAGCGGGTGAAAGTAGTTTCTCTAGTAAGGATGTTTGGTGCAAAGGTTTGAACTAAAAAATTTATGGTTCGTTTAGTATCATAATGAATTCGTATTGCGTTTAAACGCAATACAATTTTCACCTAAACGTAAAAGTTTTATGTTCAAATACAATCCTTTTTAACAGCGCTACAAAAACAATTACTATTCGTTTGTTTGTTAAAAATAATTATTTATTAGTTTTTCAATTTTTTTATTCATATTATACTCTTTCTCTCTCTAATTTTTTTTATTTACTTTTACCAATCATATCAACTTTTCAACTCTGAAATACAATTCAAATACTTTTCATCCAAATACACATTTCATTCAAATACATAACAAAAACTTTTCAACCAAATGCAACACTCAACAAATGAATTGCATTCAAATCCAATTAAAACGCAATGCGTTTACCAAATGACCCATTAGGTTTGTATTATGATTAGATTTGAGTTATGTGTTTGGAGTACGTTTGAACTACTAGAGCCAAAAAAATAAAAATAAAAATTTGAAATGTGTTCAGGAAAAAATATTAATATGAATCTAATTTTGTTTTTCTTGAAATTCTTTGTAATTTAAAAAATATCATCTCATTTTGATTTGTATATGTAAAATTATGGATTTTTAAAATTTACGTCTTTAAGTTATAATCTTAATTACTAAATAGTGAAATTTATTGACTTTTAATAAAAAAATAAAAACTAAATTGTAATTCTTGGGCATGAAACCGTCCCACCAAACATGTGTACATGTTAAATGTGTATCTATCATTGTAAATGGCATAGTGTGAAAATTAAAGCTTGAATATTATGCCAGTGAATTAATTGGATGCATGAGAAAGAAACCTACGTCGAAATTTTACCATGATTATGTAATAAAAATGCTTAATTATAATCTATGTGATGTTTATAAGTTACCATATTTTTTTTTTACTTGCATTTGATTCATCAATTGGAACTAAAATTTTTTAGATTAAAATTATTTAATTTTTTAAAAGTTAATTATAATTTTTTTAACTTAAAAAAAAGATAAAAATAAATTAGAAAAATTTAGTCTTGGTCGATATAAAAAAGTCCTTTGTAACTCGTATGCCATGCATAACTCATCATTTTTCCAGTACTTTTTCCTTTACCATGGTCACATCTCCAATTGAGCCCCACAAGTTGATACTCTTTTCATAGAGAGAAAAAGACGGGGTACCATGGTAGTGCATCATCTTTCTTTTTGTTGCCATAACTTTGGTTACATCTTTCTTTCTTTTTTTTTTTTTTTTTTTTTTGACGTAGTAATAGTTAAAATTTGAGTTTTCAACGTTTTATTTAGTTCCAATTTTGACACTGAATGAGGTTTTCCTTTCTTCCTCTCTCTCTCCAACTTTCTCTCTCTTCTACTACCGGAATCATTTTGTGATTCTTCTCTCTCTCTCTCTCTCCCCTCTGCTCTCTTTCTTTTTCCCTCTCTTCTCTCGATCGTCTCACTCCTGATGAAGGGTAGGCTCCGACAAGGTGGATGAGATTCTGGCAGGCAGATCTGTGTCCAGCATTAGCGTTGCCATCGCCCGTTGTCCTCAAGACGGAGAGAAGCATAGCAAGTGCTGGATCTCTGGCTATTTTAGAAACTAACAAAGAAGGTGGTGAAATTGAAAACAGGTGTCCAAAAAAAGTGGCATTTATGTTCTTTTTCCTTTTTTATTTAAGCGTGGCGATTTTGGAAACTAACAAAGAATGTGGTGAAATTGAAAATAGGAGTCCAAAAAGGTAGTCCTTTTGTCCTTTTTTCTTTATTTAATTCTAATAAAATATTATCCATATTCGAACAGAAAATAAGTCCTAGATGTGTACTTCTCATATCAGCTTGGCTCATGTAGCACAGGAGGTTTGTAGTCATTAATGTAAAGCTTTTGTTGAACAAGTATTGTGTGACAATCGGGAAATTTTGCTGTTCTCGAGAAATATATATATTGTATATATAGTATCGAGAAAAGGGTCAATATAATATTTTCTCGACCTGAAACTAATATATTTGGAATCAGGATGCTCAAATTAGTCAATTGAGCACAAAACAGAAATTTCAACTGGATATGCGAAAAATACGCAATATCGAAAACTAGTCGAGATGACCTCGGATTAAGATAAAACTGATAAATTTGGATTCAGCATGTCCAAATTAGTCAGGATAGCCCAAGTTAAAAATTTTGGGGAGGAGAGTATAAATAGGAAATCTTGGGGTTTAAATTCAAAAGTTCCCCATAAATTCCAAAAATTTGAAATTCTTCCCCAAAATTCTCTCAAATGTAAATAGTGACCAACTTTCACATACGACCTCCGTTCACGACACCACCGGCATCGTCGGAAAGCTCTCGCCGAGTTGAGTCCAACGGTGGGTCGATGCGACGGAGCAGCCGCCGGAGCAAGTCGCACGCGCCGCCCGAAGCTCGCCGGAGCTGTGAGTTTCAAACGGCCGATTCTCAGCCGTTCGGCCACCGTTTGCCACGAAACCAGTCCCAAAAGGTTCGTGGTGAAGAGTACTACAAAACCCATGTGGTGGTTCATGGCAACAACCACCGTATCGTGCCGACCAAGTTTCAAGAAATCCGCCGTCGATGCCGTGGGAGCCACCGTCGATTTTCACCGATTCCAGCCAAATTGAAGAGAGCCACCGGCGCAGAAATGGTCGTGGGGTTGTAGGGAGCAAAAGCCCTCAACCAATTTCGGGGAAAAAGTTCGGCACGGCGAAGTTCCACCGTCGCCGCCATGGCCGTGGCTTTCGAGGGGATTTTCTGACGATAGGGGCCTCCAAACATGAAATTGAGGCCATCAATGGATTCCTCTCGTCAAGCCCTTCAAGATGGGCTACTCACTTGCCACCGTTGCCGCCGTTAATCACCGGTCAACGGTGAGTCAACGCCGGTCAACGGCGACCATTGAGCAGATTTTGAAGATTGGCCCGTTGGCCAATTTTCGATGTTCCAGACGTATCCGCGGAGTCGGATTTGCAAAACGGAACTCCAGATGCAAAGAATGAAAGAATAAAGTTTGTGCGATCGAGACCGAACGGCATTTTCGGTATAATCTCGACCACTCTTATTCCTCAATTTATTAATTGAGATAAATGTATGTTAATGTGATGTATTGATATGAGAAATTGTAAAAGAAAGAAAGAAAAATGAATGAAATAGCAGATATGAAAAAGTATGAAAATGTGTAAATTTTAAGTAAAAAGTGTGTATGTGGCGGCCCGCCCTGCTGTAGAGGCTCTACAGTGCTATTATGATCAACTCTGTAGTTAACCGCAATAGTCTGCAGGCCTCTAGGGTTGCCGGCAATCATGCTGAATTGAAAACTTGCTTGTTAATTTTGCAGAATAAATTTTTTTTTCTTTATAATCATAAACTGTTCGAGAATGTGATAAGGAAATCATGTTAACAAAATAACATGCACCTGAATCATGATTCCCCTATCACATAAATTTAACTTGAAAACTTGTTCTTGAAACTACATGGTTTAAATTTCAAAATCTGTACAGCGGAAAACTTAAGGGTGACCAAATCCCTCGCCCAATCCTCCCCGGCATGCATCTTCCCTGTTCGTCGTCCACTGTATACTACTGGTGAACGGGTCTCTTACCTGCAACATGTGAACAAACTAATAAGCTGTGGGCTCAGTAAGTTCAAACATAAAAACATGAAACATGGCATGTTGTACTGCTGTGCTCATGCATGAAACTAGACTCTATAAACATACTCGTGGCTGAAGGATTAGTCTTAGGATATTATCTGTTATTAAGTTCTGGTTTTGGGCCCCTGATTGGTCGTACCGACATGTTAGCGCAACTGGAAGCGGTACTTTAGTGCTGACCTCCTCAGTCTTAACTGATGCTAAACATAAAAACCTCCCCGTGGGTCGAGAGACTGATACGCCAATAATTGGTTTAATTACCATCTTGCTGGTGTTCCAACTGGGTAGCATACTGATTGCCCCCACAGTCGGAACCTGTTACATGAATTACTGGGGTGTGAGTTTTATTAACACACTAGGGTGCCTTGTGCACCTACCTGTTTTTGTGTTTAGGTACCTGTCTGACATGTGTATTGAAACATGCAACTCTACATGCATGACATGAACTGACATGAATTGACATAGATATCGTGATGCAGACAATCAATGTCTAACATACACGTTATACAACATACATAACATCATAATATAACAAGCTTGTCCATGTTGCAGTCAGGACAATACTTGAACTTACAGAAAATCCGCTAGCGTGAGCCTCTGCTGCTCTGGGACTTCTGTATCGAGGTCTCTGGCTCGAACTCCTATAAAAGGAAACCACTGATTATTTCTAATATTCATCTTATACTGGAAATATGGCAAAACATAAAAATTTCTATTTTCAAACTCTTTTTTTTTTTTTTTTTACTCTTTGGCTTCGGACATGCCCTCCTACACGGCCGTGTCTCTGGCCGTGTACCTCTCTGGACTTACATGCCTGGCCGTGTACTTCGTGCAACATGGCCATGTATACTTACACTGGTGGATACACGGCCATGTACTCCTCTGGACTCTTACACGGTTACTTACACGGCCGTGTTTCTGACTGTGTTTTCCTGCTGTCTAACATGGTCTGCTACACGCCCTTCCCATGACCGTGTGCCCCTTGACACGGCCTGATACACAGCCGTGTTCTTGGCCGTGTACCTCTCGGGTCTGAATTTTCTTGCAACACGGTCGTGCATATGGGAATGTTCGGGGCCGTGTACTGAGCACGCCCTTGTACACGCCCGTGTTCATACTAAAATCAAGATTCTGGGTCTGAACTGCTCTTCTCTGATTTTCTAAGGCTTTTATGGCCTTTGTTCTTTCTTACACTTGAAATCGATCTTCATAAGATCGTTTCAAGGTATCTACTACATTTCTACTATCACAAATCTATGATTTCATAAGCAAAAATTTCACATTTTGCTCATTTACAACTCTTGACTCAACTTTTGAAAAATCTGCACTTTTATGAAGAAATTTCACTAAACTTGGTTTTCTAAACCATCCACTCATGGATTCGTGTTTGAAAACATCTAGACTCGAACCATGTTTCGATTTTAACCGAAAACCTCAACATGATTCACTCACGTTCTATTTTTTTCACTTAAAACCCTAGATTCCCCCCCCCCCAAAAAAAAAAAACAAGAGAAAAACGAGGGTTTACCTTGCTTGAATCTTGTGATTTTCTTGCTGCTGATCCTTGACTGAATCTCGATCGATCTGCTACTTGAACTAGAAATCCGAACTTATTTGGATTTCCTTTTTCTTCTCTCCTCCTTTCTCGGTTTCTCTTTCTCTCTTTCTTTCTTTCTTTCTTTCTTTCTCTTTCTTTCTTTCTTTCTGCCGGCTGCTTCTCTTTGTAGCTAAGGGGATTCATTTGCCCCCTTTAACTCATGTGCCTCTCCCTCTCTCACTTGCTTTCTTTTATTATTATTTTTTTTGAAATGTGCAAGGGCTTGTTTGGCACTTCTTTTGGCCATTGATCAATGTGGCTCACTTGTGTGCCATTGATCTCTTAATATGTATTTTTCCACATACTTTTCTATTAATTTTAAAACATCTTAAATTGAATTAATGCTTAGCTTTTAACTATTTTCATTAATTCATTGTCAAATTTTGATTAAAACTCAATTAATCAAAATTTTCCTCTGCTCTGTATTCTGTAACATGTCTCACTATAAATGTACATTTATTTACATATTTTGTACAAATATTTCCGAGAACGTAGATTTCTCGGTTATCACAATGTAACTTTTACGTAAAATTAGGCCTCTGGTATAGTACGTGATAGATTAGACGATGTTAGATGGTTTTGAGGCGTTTCCTAAACGCCGGGAGCCTAAAAATTAATAGGAAATGCTACGAATTTTTTAAAATGGCATAAAGGGCATTTCTGAAAATAAATGTTAAAAATGTGATCGGACAGGTAAAACCGAGCCCCTTATGAATTTAAGATAAGAAATGGAAAATGGATATTTTAAGAATTTATAAAACGACCTTTGAGGCCTGAAATGTAAGAAAAGCAAGAAATCGACTTTTATGTCGGAATAGAACTTCTCGAGGGCCGAGAATAGTAAAAATTGTGAAAAATATAGAAATTAATCTAGAAAAGGTCCAGTAAGTTTTTTTAAAAGTCAAATTGATGATTTTTAAATTTATAAAATTCAGTCTAAGCATTTAAAACAAGAAGGTTAAGATTCAAAGACCCGTCAGGGGCAAAATGGTCATTTGGACAAAAAATTTCAAAAAGTTAGAAAAAGAGTTGTCAAAGCCTAGAACATAATCCTAAGGCTTTAATTAAAGTTTTAAAGGCCAAAGTCAAGAGTTAAGCATGAAAAATAAGAAAAGTTCCGATAGGGGCAAAATGGTAATTTTGCCAAAAGTTTACAGAAAAGTTAAAAATGAAACATTGAGCTCCTAAATTCCTTATTAATGAATAAAACGTAGAATATTTACGCTATCATGAATTTTAAGTATAAAAAAATAACCGTTGACTTTCCGGTTATAGGAATTCGATAAGACAGTAACGAAGGAGCATCGATGGATTACAAGAGACAGACTTTAGCAGTATTGAGGTAAGTTCAGACATTTAATTATCTGTGCACGAACAAATTGATATGGTTATGTTTAGGTGGAAAAATATATTTTCCTCTAAACTATATAATTGTTTGATTTGTGATTGATGACGGGTGCACAACTATTGGTATAGTTATGTACTAGACTGCATGGTTTATAGTATGACTGTGTAATTTATACTATTGTTACAATTGTTTCAGATTCACGGGAATCTGATTCTTTATATTGTTATGACTGCATTGAGTATTTGCATGCCTTATAATTGATGAGGCAACCTCCCAAGAGTGTGAGGTATCGTTTTAAAGAAATGATGAAAATAATGAGAATAAATAAATTAAGTATAATTTATATACTGTTCTGTTTATGTGACAGGTTTGGACGAGAGGTTCCAAACTTACTAGATTCCATTTTTATTATTCAAGTTACTACATTATGATCATAGAGCAGTATTAATGCTTGATTAATTACAGCATTAAATATATGATGTTTACAGTCTTTATGACTGCGCAGGTCTAAGTACAGCTACTGTACTAGACTACGAAAAGTTAATATACTGCACAATAAAGATGTTATTGTATGTACACTTAAACATTAAACAACAAGGTAATAAAAATCTAATAGTTTTGGCGTACCGGCCTCCCGCTAGGTGGAGGTTATTTCATGTCGAAGCAGAAGACATAGCACAGATGAGGGAGAGCCAGGGTAGCTCCTGGGCCACTCTACAGCGCATTTTTCAGTACGACCAAAATGGACCCATACAGAGTTAAAATACAGATAAGATAATAAATGAACGGAATAAATCGAAAAACTGAGCATAAAACACTTAAGACATAATTGTTGTGTTTGATTGCAATGTTTTGCGCTAACTTATATGTTATGTGCATTTATATATATATGTTTATAAATTACATGTTATGTTAATTATTAAAGATATAGCACTACGGGCACGAGGCCCATACAATTTAACGGGCGTGAAACCCATGATATATAGGGCGCAAGGCCCATACAGTTTAACTGGTGCGAGGCCCATGATATATAGGGCGCGAGACCCACACAGTATGACGGGCGCGAGGCCCACGGTGCAAGGCCTATAAACTGAAAGCAATGAATGATGTAATGAAAGAAATAATGAGAAACATGAAGAAAAGAATAAATGAATATTGTATGAGCACTACCACATGATGTGATGTTTGTGCTAATCCTATATGTGATGTTATGTTAGTATATCAGAGTAAAGTTTTAAGAGATGTCATGGGTGACATCAGAGGATACCACTGTTATTACAGTTGGTATATTTATAGTTATTCTAATTTTATAGAATACTAATAGTTATCACAAATTATGTGATTATTTGCGTTAATGCACGATATATTTTTAGTAGATATATACTACAGATAGTATATATATTTATATGACAGAATATAACAATATAATATACTGTTTTATGATTTATGTTTTTATGTTTAAACTTACTGGGCGTTTAGCTCACCAGTTTGATCGTGTGCAGGTAACAAAGTTAAACAACCTGCCATTTGAGTTTATTGAGATACGAGACTGGTGGAATGGGTTGCGAATGTCATGTCAAAGGTTATGGACCCGCTATGCTTAATCCGTCAGATAGAAAGAGAGTAAGTGTAAGTATGTATATATAAAAATAAAAAAAAAATTTCCGCACCTTTTTATTTCAATATGAAAAGAACAAATAGTAGAAGTAAGAATAGATGTCAAGTGACGGGCCCACGCTAGGCGGGGTGTCACAGGTGGTATCAGAGCAGTTCGGTTCACCATAAACTATCATGACATTGTCTGCATCCTCTTCCGCGCAGTCCAAGTGAGTTAGTTTTATTTTATATTGTTAATTGTTTATTTATTGAAAATAAACAATATTATAGAAGATGAAATGATGAATCTACTGTATGATCGTGGGTAAAATGATATGAGTACAATGTTAGATGATTGCTTTGGGAACTCCTCTATTACTCAGAGTACGAATGAGGATTTATGCCCGAGCTGCACAGATTTTAAAACCAGTTGTCCACCATGTTTCGAGGACACATGGTACTATAACACTCTATGGAAGTACAGTACCGGTTTCATATCATTGAGATGACTCTTCGACTGTGTGCCATTGATTAGGATAATTGGGTTCTGTCAGCTGTTGACATGCATGCACCTTTCAGAGAAGATGCTCTTATGTGTATTGGGATTCTTGAGACCAGGATGAGCTCTAACTGGACCAAGTTTCGCCTTGCCATGATTGAGTGACTCTCTCAGAGGAGTCCAGCATCAGCCCCCAATTTCCTCATGGACATAGGAGAAGTCACACCGTCTGTGTTCCCTAGAGTTGTGGATATATGGGAATTGGTTCATCGGACTGAGAGATTATAATCGACGTCCGGTAACACAATTCTAATGTATGCTATATGTTATTAGAAACTGAGGAGGACTTATACAACATAAAGTGGAAAGGTAGCCTACAGACTGACATTGCCATCAGATTTGTCCATGGTACATGTCATATTCCATGTTTTCAGGTTATGGAAGTATGTACTGGATTTTTATCATATTTTTAAAATATGAGCTAATACAGGTTTTTGACCCTAGAATGTTTTAATTATCCTCTGGGGTAAATATGATCACACTTGCTGAAAACAAAAAATATTTTAATAAAAAATCTAAAATATTCTAGTTGAATATCCAAAATATTTTTTTAGAAATTTAAAATATTCTAATAAAACATGAAATATCTACTAGAGTATTTCGGTGCCTACGGCCTTAGCTATTTTATGGAATTTTTAAAAAAAATTTATTAACAGAGGTGTTTTTAAAAATGGGATTAAGTCACATAGCAGAAAAATATTTCAAAAGAATACATTGAGGATATAAGTAGAATATTTCATTAAGATATGTACATAATATCAAGTTTTTGAATATTATTAAGGTTGTTTGATACAACCTTAATATATATTTTTTTAAGACATTGTATTGATGGAACTTCCCATTGTAGCCTTTTTTTTTTTTTTTGGGATTAAAAAGAATTAGTTAACAGTCAAAGTTGGCAAATAAACCCAAATCAACACCAAGCAAAAAACTGAACGGCGAGCAACAAAGGAGAGAACACAATCAACCCGACAGAGAGAAAAACAACAAAAAGAAAATGACAAAAGACCTAGGTCTGAGAAATAGTCCTCTCATCACAAAGAGGAGACCACTCTCGATCATTCATCAAAATATTTAACAGTGCATATCTTTGACATTTTGCAACCGCCAATAAGGCAAGAGGTAGATCTTTCACTGAGGGTATTGACGACTGAGGCATCGTTACTCTGACATATGATGGGAACTGAAGAAAGAGATCCAGCTTCAGTCAATCCAAGTCTGGTTGCCAAGGCTTCAGCCATCTAACAGAATATATATATATATATATATGTATATTGTGTTGTGAATGATATACAAAGAACTAGAATTTAATTATGGTAAAGAGAAGACAACCATCAAGCCCAGTACATTAAAAATAGGCTTATTTACAGAAGTTGGAAAAAAAAAAAAAGAGCACAAATCAAAGTCTAACTTCAGCATTCGAAGCTTCATGTGGCGGCGAAAATGGTTATCGGACTTGCCGACTAGTTTTAACCACACACACACAAATACAAACACCAATAGACCCACACACACACATATATTTTTCCCTTTTATTATAAATTTTCTTTCTTATTTCAACAAGAATTTTTCTAAGCCTTGAAGTTGACTACATGAGTGTGCTCTTCATGTGTCACTCATTCAAGCACTGTAAAGATATTAAACCTGAAGATGTAACATTACCTTCCCACTACTCAATATCTTCCATACAAAATCTTTCAACTGCTCTTTGGTGGCTAATCACCCATAGAAAATGCCAGGGCTCGTTAGCAACGACGTCAGGGTGGCCAAAAATATTTGCAGTAGCATTTCTCTTGTTTGTTGGAATAGGTTCTCCAGTTGGGGTGTAAGTATCACATATGCGTAAGCAAACTATAATGATCTAAATATGCCAAACAAATCCAAATATAACATATAGATCAAATGCAGAAAAATTATTTCAGGACCAAAATATATTACCTCCGTCCATTGTTTACTCTCCAGTGAACCTGTAAAACTCAGAACCGAATGTTAAAAAAAAAAAACACACCAAAGGCTTGGGCTTCGAAGCTCTTAATTCTCACGAATGATGGTGTAAAACGAAAACAAAAATTTTTGGAGAATCGAGCTCCGGGACTAAGATCCAACGTCCTCCTTTATATTCGTTTCCATTAAGAGAATTTCATAATGTAAATGGAGGAATAATGGTGGAATTCATGGACTATAATCATGAACGGTTACAACCATTTAATTTCAAAAAATTGAATGAAACCATTCGGTTACCAAGAGTAACCAACATGCTCCCACTTGGTCCATAAATTCCAACATTTATCAAGTAAGAAACAAAGTACATGAATCATGGCGACAAGTCCTCTTAAGCACAAGTATTATCTTCCATGTATTACAATGCAATTTGTCCCCTTTAATAGCTCATATAACTTAATGAGTAAACCTTATGTTTATTCTCGGTCCAAATATAAAGATATTTCCTCAAGACTAACATATGTATACACGAGATGGCCAAAATGAGAAAACATCACAAAAGAAATTTCATTATAATAAGATCATTCTTATAACGAAATTACATAGAGAAACTAAGTCCCATTCTAACTACATGATCCTTGAATTTATGTGGTAGCATGCCTTTAAGTAAAGGTTCAGCAATCATTAATTCAGTGCTAATATGTTCAATAACCACTGATTTGCCTTTAACACGTTCTTTTATGGCTAGATACTTGATGTCGATATGCTGACTTTGACTACTGTTTTTATTATCCTTAACCATAAAAACAGCAACTAAATTGTCACAGTATATCTTCAATGGCCTAGATATTGAATCCACAAGTGTAAACCCAGAAATGAAATTCTTTATCCATACACCATGTGAAGTAGCCTCAAAACAGGACACGAACTGAGCTTCCATAGTAGAAGTAGCAGTCAAGGTTTGCTTTGCACTTCTCCAATAAACAACTCCACTAGCTACCATAAAGATGTATCTCAAAGTTGACTTCTTAGAATCAATATAGCCAGCGTAGTCTGAATCGAAGTAGCCAGTTACTTCCAAAACATCAGTCCGTCTAAACATAAGCATGTAATTCTTGGTACCTTAAAGATACCTGAGCACCTTCTTTGCAGTTTTCCAGTGGTCTATACCTGGATTACTCTGATATCTTCCTAACATCCTGACTGCAAAAGCTATATCAGGCCTTGTGCAGACCTGAGCATACATAAGGCTTCCCACAACTGAAGCATAAGGAATATTCTTCATTTGTTCTCTTTCAAGATCATTCTTTGGACATTGATTTAAGCTGAGTTTGTCACCCTTCACAATAGGAGCTATACTCCGTAAATAATCCTTCATCCGAAATCTCTCTAAAACGTTGTTGATATAGGTTTCTTGAGACATACCCAGAATACCACGTATTCTATCTCTATATATCTTAATCCTAATGACATAAGATGTATCACCCATATGCTTCATATCAATGTTTTTAGAGAGAAATTGTTTCACCTCATGTAGCATGCTCTTATCATTGGTCGCAAGTAAAATATCATCCACATACAGAATAAGAAAACAAATCTTGCTCTCACTGACTTTCTGTTATATAGATTGATCCATAATGTTCTCTACAAATCCAAATGAAGAGATGACATCATGAAATTTTAAATACCACTGACAGGAAGCCTATTTTAGTCCATATATAGATTTCTTGAGCTTACAAACTAAATGTTCATTGCCACTGGGGAAAATCCTTCTGGTTGTTCATGTAAACCTTTTCCTCTAGATCTCCATTGAGAAAAGCCGTTTTCACATCCATCTATTGCAACTCTAAGACAAAATGCACAAATAATGCCATGATAATGCGAAGAAAATCTTTCTGAGATACAAGAGAAAAGATCTCCATGTAATTGATTCCTTCCTTCTGAGTGAATCTTTTTGCAATGAGTCTAGTATTGTATCTCTCAATGTTACCCAGTAAGTCTTTCTTTGTCTTAAAGACCCACTTGCATCTAATGGCTTTTGCACCATCAGGCAACTCAACAAGGTCCCAAACACTGTTAGATGACATAGAATTCATCTCATCTTTCATAACACCATGCCATAAATTAGATTCCTTACAACTCATGACTTGTGAAAACGTTTCAGGATCAATTTCGACTCCAATGTTGTAATCTAACTCTTGTAGATAAGCGATATAATCACTAGGTACTGCTAATCTTCTTAATCTAGTGGATCTTCTTAAAGTTATTTCAACGTTCTCTTGAAGATCGTGTTGATCAACTGGTTGTTCAACTATTTCTAGTACTTCTTGAATAACTTGATCTATGGGTTAATTATTAGCAGTTTGTGGAACCTCAACAACTAGTTGTTGAACACCCATTGGAACTTAAGGGGCATTAACAATGACAATCATCTTATCACTTGATGTGGAAGGTTGAGCATCAATATGATCTTTTTCAGGAACAATGTCTTGAAATCAATCTCACCAACTAATCATGTCATTCTCAAGAAATTTCGCATTTCTAGATTCCACAATCCTAGTGCTGTGAGATTAATAATAGAATCTGTATCCTTTAGACTTTTCAGAATATCTAATGAAGTACCTACTAATAGTCCTTGGATCTAGCTTCTTTTCTTATGGTTTGTAAACTCTAATTTCAGGCGGGCATCCCTAAATGCGTATATGACACAAACTCAGTTTCCAACCTTTCCATAACTCAAATGGCATTTTTGGGACAGCCTTGGTTGGAACTCGATTTAATATATACGCTGTCATTTTAAGAGCTTCAGTCCATAATGATATCGAAAGTTTGGCATTACTGCACATACTCCTAACCATCTCCATTAAAGTTCGGTTTCTTCTTTCTACAACACCATTCTCACTCGGAAAACCAGGATTGATGTATTGAGCAACTATTTCATGCTCTTCAAGAAACTTAGCAAATGGACCAGGAGCTTGTCCATCCTCAGTGTATCTACCATAATACTCTCCTCCTCTATCAGTTCTCATGATCTTAATTTGTTTTTCACATTGTTTCTCTACTTCAGCCTTAAAAACCTTAAAGGCATCTAATGCTTCATTTTTATTCTAAAGCAAGTAGATATACATGTAATGTGAGAAGTCATTAATAAAGGAGATAAATTATTTCGGACCACTTTGTATGTCCATATCTAGACAACAGATATTTGAATGGATGATCTCAAGTAATTCGAAACTTCTATGTACACCCTTCTTAGATATTTTGGTCTGCTTCCCCTTAATGCAGTCTACACAAATATCGAAATCAACAAAATCTAAAGTACTTAGTACTCCATTATTTACCAATTTCTTAATCCTATCTTTGAAGATATTGTGGCAGCCCGCCCTGCTGTCGAGATTCTACAGTGCTATTACAGTCAACTCTGTAGTTAACCACAATAGTATATAAGCCTCTAAGGTCGCCGGCATCATGCTTATCTTGAAAACTACTTGAAAATTTTGCTGAATAAATTTGATTTTTCTTAATATAATAACTTGTTCGAGAATGTGATAAGGAAATCATGTTAACAAAATAACATGTACATGGATCATGATTCCCTTATCACATAATCTTGACTTGAAATCATGTTCTTGACATTACATATTTAAATTTTTAAAACTGTACAACGGAAGACTCGTGGTGACCATAATCCCTCGCCCAGTCCCCCGGGCGTGCACATACCCTGTCCGTCATCCACCGTGTACTACTGGTGAATAGGTCTCTTACCTGTAACATGTGAACAAACTAGTGAGCATGAGCTCAGTAAGTTTAAATATAAAAACATGAATCATAACATGAAATGCTGTGCTCATGCATGAAACTTGACTCTGAATAAACATGCTCATGGCTGAAAGTTAAGTCTTAGGACATTATTTGATATTAAGTTCTGGTTTTACGCCCCTGATTGGTCGTACCGAAATGTTAGCATGACTGGGAGCGGTACTTTAGTGCTGACCTCTTCAGCCTTAACTGAAGTTGAACATGAAAACCTTCACGTGGGTCGAGAGGCGGTACGCCAATAACTGGTTTAATTACCATCTTTGCTGGAGTTCCAACTGGGTAGCATACTGATTGCCCCATAGTAGGAACCTGTTACATGTTTTACTTGGGGTGTGAGTTTTATATATCTCACTAAGGTGCCTTATGCACCTACATATTTTCGTGTACTTGTAACTTGACTATCATGTGTACCTGAAACATCTACTGAAACATGAAATTCTACGTGCATGACATGAACTTAACATGAGTATCGTGATACAGACAATCAATGTCTAACATACACGTCATACAACATACATAACATCATAAACATAACATGATTGTCTACATTGCAGTCAGGACAATGCTTGAACTTACTGAAAGTCTGCTAGTGTGAGCCTCTGCTGGTCTGAAACTACTGCCTCGGGGTGTCTGGCTTGAACTCCTATAAAAGAAATAATCATTGATTATTTCTAATATTCATCTTATACTTGAAACATGGTAAAATATGAAAAATCATATTTCCAGACTCTTTTTTTTTTTTTTTTAACTTCGAACACGCCCTCCTACACGAGCATGTTTATGGCCGTGTAATCCTTTGGACTTACGTGCGTGACCGTATAATTCATGCAACATGGCCGTGTAACTTATGCATGCTTACACGGGTGGCTACACGGCCGTGTTTTTGGCCGTGTTTTCCTGCTGTCGAACATGGTCTGTTACACGCCTTTCCCATGATCGTGTGCCCTTTGACACAGCCTGATACATGGCCGTGTTCTTGGCCATGTACCTCTCGGGTCTCAACTCTCTCAAAACACGGCCGTGCATGTGGGCATGTTTGGGGCTGTGTTCTGAACAAGCCCTTGTACATGCCCGTGTACACGCAAGTGTTCATCCCAGAATCCTGATTTTGGGTCCGAAATTCTCTGCTCTGATTTTCTAAGGCTTTTATAGCCGTTGTTCTACTTCTTGCACTCAAAATCGATCTCAATAAGATCATTTCAAGGTACCTACTGCATTTTTACAATCATGAATCCATGATTTCATAAGCAAAATTTCATATTTGCTTATACACATCTCTTGACTCAACATTTAAAAAAAAATCAGAACTTTCTTGAAGAAACTCATTGAAACGTGGTTTTCTTAACCATCAACTCACAAGTTCGTGTTTAAAAACAACTAAACTTGAACCATGTTTCGATTTAACCGAAAATCTCAACATGCTAAAATCATCTTTTCTTTTTCTTCCTCAAAACCCTAGATTTTTCACCCAAGAAAACGTGAGAAAAACGAAGATTTACCTTGCTTGAAGCTTGAGAACTTCTTGCTATGAAATCTTGGGCTGAAACTTGAACGATCTGCTGCTTGAAGAGATAAATCCGACACTATTGAAAGGAATTGCAGAGGAGGGTTTTCTTTTTCCTCTTCTTCTCTTTCTCTCTCTTTCTTTCTCTTTCTTTCTTTCTCTCTCGGCTGCTTCTTTGCAGTTCAAATGAAGTGAAATAATTTCACTTGGGCTGCTTAAGTTTGAGGCCCCTCACGTGCCTCTCCTCCTCTCTCACCATTTTCTTTAATTTATTTTAAGGAAATTGGCTATTTTCTTGACTTATCTTGACCATTGTTCAATGTAACTTACATGTGAGCCCTTGATTTCTTAATATATATTTTCCACATACTTTTTTTTATTTTAAAATATCATAAATTGAATTAATGTTTAGCTTTTACATTATGTTCATTAATTCATTGTTAAATTTTGACTAAAATCCAATAAATCAAAATTTTCATCTGTTCTATATTCTGTAACATATCTTATCATGAAAATACATTTATTTACATATCTTGTACAAATTTTCTGAGAGTGATAAGTTTCTCGGTTATCACAGATATGTCCCAATCTCCATTGCCCCAACATAGAAGAATCCTCATTTATAACACATAGTTTTAAACCAGTGTAAACATGCATAGCATTATTAGTGACATCATTTTGTAAATTAATAGAAACAAGACTATTAGACAAAATACCATTTCCAACAACATCAGATTTATAAGATAAACTAAAAGATGTCTTTAAAAAGTTAAAAGAAAAACCCAATGGTACAAGCCTTGAAACAGAAATCAAGTTTCTAGAAAAACTTGGAACATAAACAGTATTTTCTAAATCCAAAATATAGCCACTACTTAAAATTAAACTGCATGTTCCAATGGCCTCCACATGCGAGCCCATCTTATTTCCTGAAAAGATGCATTGCTCACTTCTCACTAGTTTCCGTAGATTTTGCATACGCTGTAAGGTATTTGAAATATGGATTGTAGACCTAGAATCAATCCACCATGTGTTATGACCAACATCAACCATATTCGATTCATAACAAACAAATGAGATTGGTTTATCTTTCTTCTCAAGCCATTTCTGGAATTGGTGCAATCCTTCTTCATGTGTCCCTTCTTCTTACAGAAGGAATACTTGGATTATTTCTTAATTCCACCTTGCAGAGGTATTTTACCTTTCCCTTTCTTCTTGGCTTGCTTGTCATCCTTCTTGTCTATTGCCATCATGACACTCTCACCTTATTCCATTGTCAGCCAGCCCTCTTCTTGAACACACATGGTCATGAGTTTATTAATTGACCACTTTTCTTTATGTGTGTTGTAGGAAATTTAGAGGGCTCATACTGTTGTGGAAGAATGTTCAATATGTAATGGACAAGAAATGTCTCAGACATTGTAACCTCAAGTGTTTTCAATTGAGTCGCAATATCTCTCATCTTCATGATGTGCTTTCACGCACGTTTCACTATAGTAAGCCTCATCGATGAAAACTTTATTATTAAGGTGGTAGTAAGCGCCTTATCAAAAGTTTCAAACTGTTCATCTATGGCCTTCAGTAAATCTCGGATCTTTTCATAGCCTTCGACGGAACTACGAATACCAGCAGAGATGTTAGTCTTTATAAACATGACACTTAGGCGATTAGATCGCTCCTATTTTTCATAAAGAACAACATCAGCTTGAGTGCTAATTTCAGTTATGGTAGATGGTTCGTCTTTTCTAATGACATAATCAATATCCATCCAGCCCAAATGAAGAAGAATTCTCTCCTTCCAGACCTTGCAATTATTGCCTTTTAATTCGGGAATGTCACACTTAAAATCAGAAAAATTCACAGGTCGTATAGCTGTACAAATTAAATATACATGCTTAATTCACAATTTTTAAGGCTAAAACTTAAGTTATGCTTTACCAATGCAAAACATAAATATGAATTTAGTGCATAAAACTTGCCTGTGGGTTAAAGTTTTACTCAATTAGGTCCATTTCAAATAAATGATAAAACTATCAAATTATGTTCCCTTTTCTTAATTCCTGCAGGTAGATTAAGAAATGTAATTTGATATTTCATCCTAATTAATTATACAAATACAACTTAATTTCTTGTGGGATAAATTTATTGTGTTATATATAATTAATCACAACTAATATTATAATATGATCCTAAAAATTCTTAATATATAATTTGCATAATTTAAAGATGTTGTGGATAATCTAAAAATAAAATAAATTATATGGATCATACAACAGTTAATTAACAAGATAATCATATATATTGCATAATATCATAAGCAATATCAACAAAAATTAATGTACTCCATTAATTAATTCAATGTTACATGTATAATAAAAAAACAAATTTATACACACAAACCCAAATAAATTAACTAAGCGCATTAAAATAAAACAATAATAATAATAAATTTTTTTTTGGAAGAAAAACGACACAATCTGGAAGAAAACGACAATAAAATTCGTTTGAAGAAAAACAACACAATCTACAAGAAAACGACAAAATTGGGCTTCTAGAAACGACATGTCGTTTTGCCATCAGACTGTCGTTTCCCAGTCGTCAAAATAATGTGCCGTTTTTTTTCTGATGAAGAAAAACGGTGTCGTTTTTCCCTGATGACAGCAGCCCTTCACCTTATAAAACGACACATCATTTTCTCAGCCAAATATAAAAACGACATGTCGTTTTTTTTCGTCGTCTTCAACCTCTAGCCGGGTCTGTAAAACCCGTTCGACCCAGTTTCCACCCAAAATGAAACCTGACAGTTTCTTAGCCTTCCGGACACCAAAATTCATGTTTCAAAAGCCAAAATTGATAGAAATCGAATTTCCTAATGATTTCTAATCTTATTTTTCAAACAAAAATGTCTAAAATTCAAGCCCAAAATTAAAAACCATGAACGTAAGTTTTGAAAAAAAATTTTGCAGGTTCTCCAAACCAACAAGACAGAGGCATAAAAGTTGCTCTGATACCAAATATAAGCAAACCATAATGATCTAAACATGCCAAACAAATCCAAATATAGCATATAGATCAAATGCAGAAAAATTATTTCGGAACCGAAAAATATTACCTCTGGTCATTGTTTACTCTCTAGTGAACCTACAAAACTCAAAACCAAATATATATAAAAAAAAAAAAAAAAACACACCGAAGGCTTGGGCTTCACAACTCTCAATTCTCACGAATAATGGTGGAAAACGAAAACAAAAATTTTTGGAGAATCAAGCTCCGGGACCAAGAGCCAACGTCCTCTTTTATATTCTCTTCCATCAAGAGAATTTCATAACATAAATGGAGGAATATGGTGGAATTCATGGACCATAATCACGAACGGTTATAACCATTTAATTTCAATAAATTGAATGAAACCATTCGGTTACCAAGAATAACCAATGATATGACCTAGTGAAACCATACTACCAAAACACAACAGATTAGCGATGATGACATGCTATAAACAATGAATCCAACGCAAGAAATTACACTTCCACATTGTACACCACACAAAGCAAGAAATCACACACACACACATACACACACACACACACAAAAACTTCCACAGCAACAGATTAAACACACAGACAACAAAGCAAGAAAATTACACTTCCACAGTAGTAAATTAAACACACACGCACGCACACACACAAAGCATGAAATCAAACACACACACATAGAGCAGTAAATTAATCACACATACACATTGGTCTTCTTACCACATAAACACACACCCTGGTCTCTATTTTATAACCCTTCCAAAGCAACATACACACATAGAGACAAAACTCTTTAAAGATCCTTGAATTCAAGTGTTAAAATCTAGTGGAATTTTAAATAGTGTAATAGTGTTTTTAATTTGGTTAATTTTCGTAATAATTTTTGTGATGTGCTCATTTTTGGACAATTTTAATTTTACAATTGGTCTTTTTTGTTCCAAAAATAAATTGATAATTATGAATAATATTCTACTAAAACACTCCAATGACGGAAGTTGGAGACATCTGGTCATTTATATTAAAAATTAAAAAATATTCTGATATTATATAAAAAATATTATGCTATAATACTAGGACGACTGGAGTTGGAGACATTTAGTAATCTATGTTAAAAAAAATTTTCAATAGAAACATAAATTATTTTTTCAAAATACTCTAAACCGAAGGTAAAAGACATCTAACCATTCATAATTGAAAATAATAGATGTTTTAGTATATTACCAAAAATATTCTATCATAATAGTCTAGTGAAGGGAGCTGGTAAGGGTGAACACAAGATCTGGTCATGTAATTTATCTTTCCAAATCAATCCAATTTATTTAAAAAAAAAAAAAGATATCCAAATACTATTTGACTATAATTAAATAGTATTTTTGTTCATTGGATTTAATTTTTTGTTGGATATGAATTCTAAAAATCCAATAAAACCAATTCCATGTAGTATATTTTTTTAGGTAAAAATTATTTATATATTCTATTACATTTTTTTTTAACATGCACTTATTGATCATTCTTTCATATATAAAATATCAATTTCTAAAACAACACTTCGGTTTTCTCGTCAAAAAACCCACATGTCATTGCTCTTTGTCTAGCACACATCCCAATCATCTTCTCTTCTGTTTGTACCATCTCGTCGTCAAGCCCATTGTTACACTGTTGAATCCCTAATATCTCCCTTGCTTTGAAAGATTGGGCTTGCAAGATTTATTTTTCTCAATTATCATGTAGTATGTTGGGTGATATTACTGTGTTATATTATATAATAAATGGACGACAGAGTACTAATCAAATTGACATCATGAAAAAATAGTCTGTCATTTTGAACAGGTTTCTTAAAAGCTAACTCAAACACAATTATCCAATCCATTTTGAACTTAATTGGACTAAATGATTGTTTTAATTCAATACCCATCCTTAGGAGCCGGCGATCAATACCATCACTTATCTATGGTAGAATTAATTTGGTATTCTTGTAGATTACTTTTTTAACGGATTGGTACGGTTAAAGTAAAGCATATTACGTTAGCTTCTGAGGTGAAAAAAGAAGTCAAGTCTCAAAGACAGTAGCAAGAAAAAAAATTGGGTTCCTTTTAACCGCCATCCTCTTAAATCTTTTTTTTTTTTTTTTTGTTACTGTTATTTTCCTCTTTATTTTCATTGGATATTTAAAGCACTTTCGGTGAGCCCCTCGTCTTTTTGTTCTCCTTTACTTTTTGTTGAAAGACCATGGCGGGCGTAATTCACATTTTGCGTTGGGGCAATATTCATCATTTGACATAAATAGATGTCTTTTTGCATCATTTTGTTGTAGAAATCCTTCCAAGGCATTCGAAATTATGGTTGTGTTTGGTAAAGGTTTTGAGATGATTTTCATGATTCTCTAGTTGAAAATTTTCCAAACGATTTTGAAATCCTGTATAGTTATTGTTAGAAAAATATATAAAACATAGAAAACAAACAAATTTAATATAAACAAATAAAATATTACAAAGAGTTGAAAATAAATACAACAACTGTAATTCAACCTTAACGCGAATTAGAACAATTTGATGGATGTCGAGGTATGTGAAATTCACGCTTTTTTGAAAACAGATTCGTCCCCTCCGGTAAGTGCTTGAAGATTCAACAGACGTTTGTCTCCTAAGATACAACGACAACGGTAGTATTTTAAGCACGATCAAATACCACTTCTCTTTATTATCAAAACACCTAGAAATACTCTAGAACACACCTATTATACAATGAAAACAAGAAGAAAGAAGACTTGGAAATTTTTGTGTGTGTAATATGAGGTAAAAGCCTCCTTATATAAGCTTCTAATAGGAGGTGTTACGAACTTAAAATAATGAGGATTAATTATGGTTTAATGAGAATTATTTCTTTGGTGTTACAACAATTCATAATCAAGTTCAACAAGCTCAACATATTGTCTATATACATGCATTAAGGGTGAGCGAAACTATTCATCTTCATCATTTACCACCCACTAATGCCCAATAATCACATGCATATTAATACTCATTAACATGCACTAAAATATCAATAGATAGATGATTGATATTCTAAAAAAAAATCAGATTAATATATTGGAAAAATAAAAAAAACTGCAATTTTTCCGACAAAACCATATTTCCAATGGGTAAATTTTGGACATTAATTTCTCATTCACTCGATTTCCATTTTGAATGTATAAATATACAATTTCGATCTCCTTGTGATGAAGAACGCAAATCCATTAAGACCCATCACTTTGGTAAATTTGGTCCTATTCAAGTGTGGGTTTCAAAATAGCTCCTCAACATGGTTTACAATCTATTTTTCCAACAATCCCCCACATAAATGAAATTGATTGATGACGAGGGAAAAACAAAAGACACAACACAATGATAGAGTTCTTCGATCAATACCTGTATAGGATAGGTAGGCGTTACCACTTGAACCTTCCCTTGTGAAAGTATGTTTACTTTACTAGCTGACTAGTAGACGCGATATCTTTGAACTGTTCTGTGATTTATGTAAACGATAACATACCTCACACAGATATTTTCCTAACACAGTTTCAATTCTCATGGTTATGTTCATTTTGGTCATGAACATTATCCTGGTTCTGCGAGAGTTTCTAAAGAATTATGCTCTAAAAATTCTCCTTTGAAGTGACCCCACTTCTCTCTCATGTATGTAATTTCTTACTTGAGAGTAAATCGCATTACTCTGCTCGGATTCCCAATGTATCCAACGCATGAGAATCATTAAAAGCAAATCGTTTAACCTTTCACTACGAGTATCACTATTTTCATCATAAGAATGGTCTGGGGTAACCCCAACAGTGATCCTACTTGGTCTATTCAGTTTAGTTGTCCCATTGAACCTAAATCTTGGGATCTCCAGTCAACTAGGTTAGGTTTCCACTAGTTCGACCTATTCTTTCATGAGCTTGAGATCCATTCCCCTTGATGTTTTCTCAACTTGATCTCCATTCAAACCTTTAGTTAACGGATCCGCAATATTCTCTTTTGACCTTACATGGTCAATTATTATAACTCCAATTGGGATCAGTTGTCTAACAGTATTATGTCAACAACGTATGTGTCTTAACTTACCGTTATACATCACATTCTGTCTCTGCCAATACTAGATTGATTATCATAGTGTATGCATATTGCAGGCACAGGTTTTGGCCATTCAAGAATATCCTCTAAGAAATGTCGTAGCCATTCAGCCTCTTCACCACTTTAATCCAAGGCTACAAATTCAGACTCCATCGTAGATCTGGTTATTATTGTTTGTTTAGAGGATTTCTAGGAAACTAATACACCTCCTAAAGTGAATACATATCTACTAGTAGTTTTGGAATCCTGAATGTCAAATATCCAACTAGCATCAGAATATCCTTCAAGAACAGCAGGAAATCTAGTATAGTGCAGTCATAATCACGAGTATACCGTAAATATCTAAGTACTCTAACAATCGCTTTCCAGTGTTCATCTCCTGGATTACTCGTTAACCTGCTTAGAGTACTTACAGCATAGGCAATTTCTGGTCTTGTACAACTTATTAAGTATATTAAACTACCTATCACTCTAGCATATTCCACCTAAGATATGCTTTCATCTCTATTCTTAGACAGATGTTGACTTGTATCAATCGGAGTTCTTGCCATACCAAAATCATTTTTATTAAATTTATCAAGTATCTTGTCCATATAATGTAACTAACTTAATATGAGACCATCAGATGACCTTTTATTTTGATTCCGAAAATTACATCAGCCACTCCTGTGTCTTTCATGTCAAATCTTGAATTCAACATATTTTTGGTAGATTTGATCATTCGATCATTACTACCCACAATTAGAATGTCATCTACATATAGACAAATAATGACATATCCATCTTTTGTATTCTTGACATAAACACACTTGTCATACTCATTGATTTTAAAACCACTTGCCATCATGACACTATCAAATTTCTCGTGCCATTATTTTGGTGCTTGTTTAAGTCCATACAAGGACTTTACCAGTTTGCAGACTTTCTTTTCTTGTCCTGGAGCAATACAACCCTGAAGTTATTCCATATAGATTTCTTCCTCAATATCTCCATTAAGGAAAGCCGCCTTTACATCCATCTGTTGGACTTCAAGATTTTGCAACATAGCAATCGCCAATACCATTCTTATAGACGCTATTCTCGCTACAAGAGAAAAAGTATCAAAGTAATCATGGCCTTCTCATTGCCTATACCCTTTTATTAAAAGTCTGGCCTTATCCTTATTAATCATTCCATCTGCTTTCATTTCCCATTTGAAAATCCACTTAGGACCTAATGGTTTACATCCTGGAAAAAGGTCTACTAACTCCCAAGTATGATTCTGCATGATGGAATCAATCTCACTCTTTATGGTCTCTTTCCATAAAGGACCCTCAGAGGAGCTCATAGCTTCCTTGTAAGTTTGTGGTTCAGCCTCTAGTATGTAAGTCAAAAATTTAGGTCCAAATGATTTTTCTATCCTTGCCCTTTTGCTTCGTCTAGGATTTTCCACTACTTCTTCATTTTCATTGTCTTGTTGATGGTCCTGACTATTTTCTTTAATAATCTCAAATATTCATGTAATAACCAAGAAATTTCATTGTTCTCGAGAAATATGTACAATGTACGTATACAATAATTTTTATGTTTAAAATGTAAAATGTATAATTTAATGTTGTTTAGAATGCAATAAAATATTCTAATAATGTTAAAGGAAAGAAATTCGGTGATAGAAAATTTTACATAATCAAAATAGGAGGCGCGGTGCCAATTCATTATCGAAAAACCTAGAAGGTGATCTATGGTAAACCAAGGGTAGGAAAAAGATGAAATACCTATGGAAAAGATTTTTGGCCAAACGAAAGTGATTTAAGGTAAACCGATTACACAGACAGCATCAGAAACCCGCCTACACGATTTCAGTGAAATTTCATTCGATTTAACTTTTGGTCAAACTTTGATCGAAAAGCAATGCATGATGTCATTCCATGATGTCAAAAGATGATGCCATAAATGAAAGTGAAATTAGTGGTAAAGAATTAACAAATCCAAGGGCTAGGATTTAAAGTAATCTTGATCCAAGGGCTAAAAGGTTGCCAAAATTGCATAAAAAATTTTGGAAAAAAATTTGGGAAAATGGGGAAGATGGAGTCGGTTGATGAAGGGAAAAATCAGGAAAAAAAAATGTTGTTAATTGCAAATTAACCCCAAAAAAGTTGAAAAAAATCCCTAAAAGTTTACTAAATGGTCCCTAAAAATTTTGCCAACAAGTCCTTCCTTTTTTTGCTGCCATTAAGCCACGGTTCAAGCTAAAAAACAAAGGAAAACAGCAGCAAAAACTCAGTCCCTTTGCTGGCTTGCTACCGTGCCTTCTACCCCACTACCAAGCCAAAATTTCTTCAAGTTTTTCACACCAAACTTGAGCAAAACCCTTCCCAAGCACCAAGTGATCTTCAGGTAAGCTCTAATTTTCAAGCTTTTCCTTGAATTTTATTGAAGCAAAACTGTGGGATAATATGGATACGGTTAGTGGAATTTTAAGCTTGAACTTTGTTAGTTTAATGATTCAAAGGGTGGTTTAGCATGCATGTTAGCTAGGGAATGATGTTTAATGGAAGATAGCAAGATTAAAAAGCTTGAACATCAATTTTTATGAGTTTTGTTTCAAAGAAAACCATGGGTTATAGAGATGTGATGGAATGAAATTTTGTGAGGAGAAATATGTGTTTGACTTGTGAATAAAAACTGAGGGTGAGAGGAGAAAAAAAAATGGATCGAAATGTCGTTAGAAACGATTAGGTTTTATGGAAATTTTTAAGTAAGAAGTTTGTATTATTACGTAAAAATTAGGCCTCTGATTTAGTACGTGGTAGGTACAATGGTTTTGAGGTGTTACCTAAATGTTAAGAATATAAAATCTAAGTCGAAATACTGACGAAATTTTTAGAACGGCATGAAGGGTATTTTGGGAAATGAGGGGTAAAAATGTTGTCGAGGTGAAAACTCGAACCCCCTTGGTGACTTAGGCCAGAGAAAGGATGATGGACGTTTTTAATATTAGTAAAACGTCTATTCAGAGCCCCGAAATATAAGAAAAAGAGGACAAACGACCTAAGATCGGAATAGTGCCACCCGAGGGTTAGGTGAAAAATAGATAGAAAATTTGCAATAATTAGTACTGTAAAAACATGGTAAGGTCTAGGAAAATTATTTTATGATTTTTAGTCTTAGAAAATGCCATTAAAATGTTAAAGTGAAAATAATACGGTCCAAAGACCCGTTAGGAGAAAAATGATCATTTTGATTAAAAATTTCAGAAATGTTAGAAAAGGACCGTTAAGGCCTTAGAATAGCTTAATTACGATTCTAAAGGCTAAAATTAAGTTTTAAGTCAAAAGAAAAGTTATTTAAGAAGAGGAATCATGCTAGGGACAAAACGGTCATTTTGTCAAAAATTGGGGACGAAATGGTCATTTTGCCAAAAGTTAGAAAAAGAGCTGTTAAGGCTTAAAATGGTAACCTAAGGCCTTAATTAAGATTTTAAATTCCAAAATCAAGATTTAAGGTGAAGAAAAGTAAGAAAAATCCCGTTAAGGACAAATTGGTCATTTTGGCCAAAAATTTAGGAAATAGTCAAAACGAACCGTTAGGGTTTTAAACGTGATTTAAAGGCTCTAATTAGGATTTTTAAAGGCTAGAAGCAAGGTTTAAGTGGAAAAATCCCGCTAAGAGCAAAATAGTAATTTTGCTAAAAGTTCAGGACACACAGGTCATTTTTTCAAAAGTTAGCAGAAAAGTAAAAAATAGGGTTAATTAAGATTTTAACGGCCAAAATCAAGATTTAAATAAAAGAGAAGGATGTTTACAACGAAAAATCCTATTAGGGACAGAATGGTCATTTTGCTAAAAGTTCAGGACAAAATGATCATTTTGCAAAAAGTTAGCAGAAACCCCCTAAGTTCATAATTAGGAAGTTAAACGTAGAATTTTTACGTTTTATTAAATTTTACGTATGAAAGAAGTATAAAAAATAACTGTGGTTATTTCGGTTATAAGATTCTGATCTAAACAAGACAAAGGAATGTCTGTAGACCCAGAAAGCGAAAAGGGAGATACTAGTGAAGTATCTATAAATTCAGACATTTCCTTGTCTGCAACATGAACTAACTGCCGTATGTCTGTTTAATAATAAGATGCCATGATATGAATGTTATGAAAGCTATGTTATGAAAGAACTGTTTTATGAAACGCTATTGAAAGAAATGTTTCATGAAATAACAAGAAAAGTTTCTGGCTTTGTACGTTATGGAAATTGTGCAATTGTGACATGACGTTTTAGCATGTTCACAAAGTCAGAAAGAATGACAAGTTAAAGTAAGGAAAGATAAAAATAAGCAAGATAATAAGACTAAAGCTTTAAACATTGGCCTACCAGCCTCCAAAGGTGAAGTTTCATGTTTATGACTTCCAATCCGACGGGATGCTACTCGGGTGTGAACGTTTAAAGTTCAAGTTTGGCCGTGAGGTGGGTTGGTAGGTCGCTCCCCTTCTCCTCATTGGTCTGTATGTATTAAGGTACGACCATCAATTGGGTCCACAAGTGAAACTAAAGTAAAGTAAAGAAGAGAATGATATGAATGAAAGAAAAAACAATGAAATGAAAGAACAAAAAATAAATAAGAATAATGTGACTAACATAAGTTGACATGCATAAGCAATATATGTTATATGTTATGTTAATGCTCTGTGCTATATAGTACGAGTACTTATAAGTCATGTATGTATGTTTGAACTTATTGAGCTATTAGCTCATGAGTTTGTTCATGTTGCAGGTAAGCAACCTGCACGCCAACAAACGAGTTGATGGATGATGGGCGGGATCTATATGTGCCAAGGGACTGGGTGAGGGTTATGGTCCTGCTACAAGTCTTTCGTTGAGCAGTTTAAAAAGAGTATTAAAATAATGATTTATGTATTTAAAAAGAGTATTGAAAAGAGTATTGAATAAATTTTAAAACGATGTATTTATGATGTAAATTAAGTTACAAAAATGTAAGATGTTTACTGTAGTAAATGTTTTATGATGGTAAAATTTTGAAGTTTAAAATTTAAAAAAAAAATTGTATACGTTAAAATGAGAAAGTTAAAATGATAAAATTTAAAGTACGTTAAAGTTAAAATAAGTACGTTAATGCAAGAAAGTATGTTAAAAGTAAGTTGCCAGCGACCCATGAGGTGGCAGGCTATTACAATTGGCTTCAGAGCTCGACCGTAATAGTGTTGTTTAGCCTCCACGTAGGGCGGACCGCCACAGTTCATTTAGACAAACTTGGACCATCTTCCTTAGATTTACCAAGAAATACATGTTCAAATAACGATACATTCCTAGACTCCATTATTGTGTTTTTGTGAATGTCAGGGTTTTTAGACTCATGCACAAGGAGCCGATATGCATTATTGTTGTGGACATAGCCAATAAAGATGTAATCAACTGTTTGAGGACCTATTCTCATCTTCTTTGGCATGGGTACCATAACTTTGGCAAGACACCTCCACACTCTTAAGTATTTATAGGAAGGCTTTATTCCTTTTCACAATTCATAAGGAGTTTTGTTCTCTTTCTTCTGGGGAACCTTATTCAAAAGATAATTAGTCGACAAAATGGCTTTCCCCCCACATGTTCTATGGTAATCTGGAACCTATCAACATCGCATTCATCATATCTTTTAAGGTACGATTTTTGCATTTAGCCACACTGTTTGACTGAGGCAAATAAGGTGGTGTGATCTCGTGAATAATACTATGTTATGCACAAAATTCACTAAATGGTTCCACATATTCACCACCACATTCACTTTTTACCATTTTAATCTTTTTATTAAGTTTGTTTTCTACTTCTTGCTTATAAAGAGTAAATTTCTCAATAACTTCATCTTTGCTTTTAAGCAAAAATACATAGCAATATTTTGTGCTATCATCATTGAAAGTAACAAAATAATTATTATCACCTCTAGTTTGAACAAACTTTAAGTCACAAACATCGCTATGAATTAAATCAAGTAGTTCAATATTCTTTTCAATTGTTTGAAATGATGATCTTGTTAGTTTTGCCTCTACACAAGTTTCACACTTGTGTTTGGAATCAATATTAAATGTGGGTATGTGATTCAAGTTAATTAATCTATGCAGTGTATCATAATTAACATGTCCTAGTCTACCATGCCATAAGTTAGAAGACTCGAGCATATAAGTAGAAGACTTTTTATTATTATTGATGGATTTGGGCTTTACAGCAATTACATTCATTTTCCACATCTCATCTTTCACAAACCCTTTTCCCACCTACATTCCATATTTAAACAAAACAATTTTCTAGGCCTCAAAAGCCATCTTGAAGCCATGTATGCTTATCATTGTTCCAGAGATTAGGTTCTTCTGGATATCAGGCACATACAACACGTTGTGCAACTTCACTTCCTTGCCTGATGTCATCTTTAGTAATACCGTTCCTTGACCTTTGATCTCAGATGTTGCAGATGTCACGGCCCAAAATTTAGACACGTGACACGGCAGCCAAATCATAATATCAACCCGAGATTTAAGGAAAACATTTATTACAAAAACAACGGGTCAACATTATAATTTAGCTAAGCCTAATTATAAAGTAGCATCATAACCACAAAATAAATAAAGG
The DNA here is from genome assembly GCA_035233585.1 of Antiaris toxicaria. Lineage (NCBI taxonomy): Eukaryota > Viridiplantae > Streptophyta > Magnoliopsida > Rosales > Moraceae > Antiaris > Antiaris toxicaria. The sequence continues at coordinate 42,956,234 of CP141158.1, read as the reverse complement.
AGAAAATAAATGCTTTTTAATGCGGAAGTCAAACACAAAATCGGTTTTCAAAAGAAATTACCAACCATAAAATATTCCCAAGCATGAAATTTGAATAACGTGAAATAAAGTACAAACTTAAAGTCTCATTACATCAGAACGAGAAACAGAAAGAAGAAGATGGAGAAAACGGATAGCATCATCTTCGGTAGTAATGGATATCTCAACGAATTTCGGAACTGCTACCTCCCGTACCTGGAAGTAGTCATTTCGAAATCACAAAGAAAAGGGACGTGAGCGCTGGCTCAGTAGGACAGAAACAAAAGTAGGTTAACAGATAACATTTAAAAATATGGCATAATATTCGTTTCCAAAAATAATCAACAATTTAAAAAAAATGCATGGCACAATAATCATTTAAAACAAATAATCAACAATTTCGTGAAAACATTTTTAATATAAGTTTTATTCTGCTGAGGACTTAGCGTAGCTGCAATATACGTGCCCCAATATTAAAATAATAAATCATTAAAACAAACCATCATATTATGAGTGAGGACTTGTCGTAGCTATAATATACGTGTCTTGAATTTGAATTATCCTAGATCATCTCGTTACGGTCTAAACAGGCCGAACGGCCCTGCGCAGGTTTAGGGACCTTCCCCCATGGCGTCAACTCTGGGATGCACGCATCATTTATAATGATCGTGAACTAGAGCTCAATTATGTTCACCGGATTATTCAAAAGATGGTATTTACCAAGTTATATTATGCCATAAATCAAAACACGTTTTAAAATACACATTTAATACAAAACACTTTGCATGCGTTTATTTCATCAAAAATAGTATAATAATTTCATAAACTGAAAAACAGCATGCCATCGATAAAACAGGGAAATTTAAAACACTTGACTACTCCCAGAAAAGGCTAGAACGTCCTACCTCGATTATCGCACAAGCGTTACGATAACGTGATCCACCAATCAAGCAAGAACGTCAAATAATTCCTATAATCACAACATATGATTAGTCTAGGTCTAGACATAATATCCAATCATTTTAGTGTGCCACAAAAGATTTTAAAATGTTTAATAAACATTTGGGATTTAAAATTTGTGAAAAACTCTAAGTTAGGATATTACTGGACATGGGCAGACTGACCTAGGCTGAATGTAAAATCCATATTAATTTATTTTTCATCCCAAAAATTCTAAATTTTTAATATGTTAAACTAGACATCCGTAGCTTTAATCCCATATAATTTTTATAATTTTGGGACATCATTTGGTCATTCAACTAGGCCAAAAACCGAGGGTTTTTTTCAGGCATAAAAATCTGGGTTTCAGTTTCGGTTCAAAACCTGGCAGTTCTGTCCGCCTATCTTAGAAAAATATTTTGACTAGGCAAATGGAGAATTTTGGTTCTGAAATTTTGCAGGAATTTAGGGGACATCTTGAATTTAATTTTAGGCTCAAGAATCACTCAAAAATCGTTTTTAAAACTCAAGTTATGGCTGACACAAATTTACTGTTCATATGGTAATTTTCCAGATTTCCGTTTTTCTGTGTCTGAATTTCGATTAGCCTCAAACCAATTCAATTTTCATCCAAAAATCACGAAATTTTGTGGAAAACCTTATTTATATGTCATTAACACAACCCAAGAATCAAATTGACAAAATCATAAAATCTTACGCATATGATACTAGGGTTTTTGAAAAGGGGATCAATGAGGTAAAATTTTAGGGTTTGAGAGAAAAATCACACCTTGTTTGTGCTGCCCTATTTTTGATGCTTGGTCTCCCTTTTGGCTGAATTTGTGTGAGTATTGGAGTCTTCAAAACAGTATGGAAATAGTGGAGAAAACCATATAAATTTCGGATTTAAAATCAAAAGGAGAAGGAAGGAAAAAGTTTGATTTCTCACCTTGTTTTTGTCTCAAAAGTTGTTGAATCTTTGAGCTGCCTTTTGGTAGGTTTTGTTTGCTGTTTTGGGTGTGTTTTGGGAGAGAAAATTCAGAGAGGGGAGAGGGGAAAGCTGGCCGAAATTTTGAGGGTGAAAGGAGGGGTGAATGAGAGTTAAAAGGGGGTTTTTATACTAGGTTTTTTTCTTTCCCTTTCTCTTCCTTGTTTGGCTGAAAATTTTAAGGGGCAAAAGGGAAAGTTTTTGTGCTGTTTTGAGGCTAGGGTTTTCTCTCTTATTTCCCCTTAAGTGGCCGAAAATTATCCCTTAGTTTTTAAGGAAAAATAATTTGAATTTTAATTGAGTTTTAACCTAGCTTTTAATTCAAATAAAATCTCCTTTATTTCCTACACTTTATGACCGAATTTCTTCTTTATATCTAAGGAATGAAATTTGAATTTGAATCTTTCTTGGATTTGTGGAATTTAAATTTTAATTTAAAATCCCAAGTGATGGCCGAATGTTTTAGGGTTTCTTTTTGAAGTTCAAATTGTTGACTTTTTGAGCAGAATTTGACTAGGAAACCAACCTAGGGTTTCCAAAAGATTTTTAAATTAATTTTTGGCACACTAATTTTATTTAAATTATATATTGACCCTTAAATAAAATTTAAGGCGTCACAGCAGAGTTACCCATATATAGCTTTTCTCCAGTTTTCAAAGGTACGAGATTAGTAAAAGCAGCTCTATCACAGCAGACATGGCGTGTGGCCCCTGTGTCTAGCCACCACTCCTTTAGGTTGGAGTCCACCATGTTGACTTCAGAAACCACAGCAAAAAGACTGATGTCAAACACCTCTTGTGTGATGGCATCTACAACATTGGCTTCTTTCTTCTTGTTCCTTTTTGGTAGCCTACAGTCCACCAACTTGTGACCCACCTTATCACAGTTGAAACATTTTCTTTGGAAATTTTGTTTCTTAGAAACTCCACCCTAGGTCCCAGCTTAGATCCCGACTTATGGTTCTTTTTATTCTTGGAGCTTTTGTTATGCTCCACCATATTAGCCTTAGTAGAATTGGCAACAGAATTGTTGGAGTTCTTTTTCTCCGAGCCTCTATTGTCTTCTTCTATGCGAAGTCTAATAATGAGGTCTTCAACGCTCATTTCCTTTCTCTTGTGCTTTAGATAGTTCTTGAATTCTTTTCACGCAGGGGGCAGCTTTTCTATAATTGCAGCTACCTGAAAAGACTCACTAATAATCATTCCTTCAGTATGAATTTCGTGAACGATTATTTGAAGTTTTTGAACTTGACTGATCACAATCTTGGAATCCACCATCATATAGTTCATGTACTGTCCCATCATGAACTTTTTAGCACCAGCATCTTTTGACTTGTACTTGTGGTCCAAGGACTCCAATAGTTCCTTAGCCGATTTCTTCGTGCTATACACGTTGTAAAGTGCATTAGTCAGGCCGTTCAGAACATAGTTTCGACACAAGAAGTCAGAGTGCTTCCAACCTTCTACAAAATGTAATATTTGAGCATCCATTTCATCCTCTCTAACAGTAGGAGGATTCTCTTTTAAGAATCTCGCAAGATTCAATGTCGTCAAATAGAATAGCATCTTCTACTGCCAAGTCTTGAAATTCAATCCACTGAATTTCTCATGTTTCTCATTATGGTTCACTAGAACCAAAACCGACAATGGTTGTGTTGAGGTCGAGGCTTGAACCCGAGGTGATGGCTCCAGTGTCACAGAATTGCTTCTAATTGGAACATTTACAGTTGAAACAACATTCATGTTTTCAGCCATATCTGAAAATCCAACTAAATATTATTTTTTTTAAATTAATTTAAAAAAAAAACTATAATCGTTTCTTACCAAGAAAAAAAAAACCCCAAACGTTAACAATATTAAAACGTGCAATATTGAGGAAACAAATACCAAACTATATATATACACCAAAGGGCAATATTGAAACAGTTGCAATACTGAAACGTTAGCAATGTTAGCAAAATATATAAATATATATATACCAACGTTAGCAGAGTTGAAAAGTTAGCAATGTTCCAAATTAATATATATATATATAAAGTAGTCTGTAAACAAAAAAGGCAAGCATGCAGTTTTCATGCTGTTTTCATGCCTGTAAATAAAAGTAGCCTGTAAACATATATTGCAATTTTCATGTACATATAAAAAGTAGCCAGTAAACAAAGAGCAAGGATGTAGCTTTCAAAACCGACATATAATATCAATATATATATATCAAATTAAAACAAAAGTTAGCAAACATTAGAAGTTAGCAATATTGAAAACGTTTGCAAAAAGTTCCTTGAATCTGACCACCTGCTCATATTCTATGTAGGGAATTTGTTTTAAGATTGTTAGAAAAATATATAGAATATAGAAAACAAATAAGTTTAATATAAACAAATGAAATATTACAAAGAATTGAAAATAAAAACAACAACTGTAATTCAACTTTAACCCAAATTGGAACAATTTGATGGATGTCAGGGTATGTGAAACTCACGCTTTCCTTAAAATAGATTCGTCCCCTCTAGTAAGTACTTGAGGATTCAACGAATGTCTATCTCTTAGGATATAACGACAATAGTAGTATTCTAAGCACGATCAAATACCACTTCTGACGAACTCGAAACTGAGCCTTCTCTCTATTACCAAAACACCTAAAAATACTCTAGAACACACCTAGAACACACCTAAAATACAATGAAAACAAGAAGAAAGAAGACTTGGAAATTTTTGTGTGTGTAACATGTGGCGAAAGCCTCCTTATATAGGCTTCTAATGGGGGGTGTTACAAGCTTGAAATAATAAGGTTTAATCATTATTTAATGAGAATTATTTCCTTGGTATTATAACCATTCATATTTAAGTTAAACAAACTTAACATATTGTCCATATACATGCAATAAGGGTGAGCAAAACTATTCATCTTCGCCATTTACCACCCACTAATGCCCAATAATCACATGCATATTAATACTCATTAACATGCACTAAAATATCAATAGATGGATGATTGATATTCCAAAAAAAAATTCAGATTAATATATTGGAAAAATAAAAAAAAATTGTAATTTTTCTAACAAAACCATATTTCCAATGGGCAAATTTTGGATATCAATTTCTCATTCATCCGATTACTATTTTAAATGTATAAATATACGATTTCTATCTCCTTGTGATGAAGAACGCAAATCCGTCAAGACCCGTCACTTTCACAAATTTGGTCCTACTCAAATTTAGATATCAAAATGGCTCTTCAACATGGTATACAAACCATTTTTCCAACAGTTATAATCGTTCTTAAAAATGAAAAATGAAAATGAGAAAATTATTTTCACTTTTTTTTTTTTACACAGAGTAGAGAAAACAGCAAAAACTTGTTTTGCTTTTCATTTTCCATTCCAACCCTATAGAACCCCTCCACCCCCCCTCTTATCTTTCTCTCTATCAATGCCCTCAAACTCTTTTTCTCTCTCTTTCTCTCTCTATCTCCTCCCTTGTGCTTGATTCCATTGTAGTCTCTCTCCTCTCCTGCACTCAACTCCATCACAGACTTTGGCAATGATAAAGGACTCCTTTCTTTTTCATCTTTTTCTCCGCCATCACCCTCAAACTCACTCTCTTTCCTCCCTTGCGCTTGACTCCATCACAAACTTCAACGATGAAGAAGCTAAATTGAAACTAGAATTATTTTAGAAATTTTGAAACTAGACTCATTTCATAAATTATAAACCCCTTCAATTTTACTTATTTTAGACGTGGTATATAGGTAAATTGTTCATTTAGTCTCTAAATTTTTAAATATGTGCATATTTGATTGCTGATCTTTTTTCATAGCAGCAATGCTCCAAAACTATTAAAATGTTGCTACAATAGTCATTTTTGTTAATTTTTTGAACAAACTTTGTTAGTAATTTGATCAAAAAGCTATGCTAACTAATAGTTTCTATCTAAAAAATAACGGAAAAGACTACTGTAACTATGTTTTTTTTTATAATTTATGGTCTTCTAGCTACAAAAAAAAAAAACCCAACTTTGTACAAAATTAAAAGTTTAGAGATCAACCCAGTAATTTGTCATATTTTCTTACCTGAAAGTTTTATTTTCTTTTATATACTACTACAAATATAATCTTTAGCGACAATATTATTAACGACGACAATAGTTGTTGCTAATAATATGTTATTTGAGATGACAAGTTGTTGCAAAAAATTTTCATTTGTAAACATCAAATATGTTGTCACAATAAATATGTGTAATAACATGTCATCATATGAAATTGATTATTTATGATGACATGTCCTTGCAAATCACGATTATTTGGCCGTACATATATGCAACGATATGTTGTCAAAAATATTGTTTTGCTACCATAAGGAACATGGCTCGAACCAAGTTCGCACCAATTAACAGTCATTTGTGATGATAGTATCATCGCAAATGTAGGTTAATCACAGTTAACATTGACGAGTCCAACTAATTTATTTTTAGGGGTAAATGTGACGAATTCTCATCGTAAATAACTGCAAAATTTAATTTTTCATGAAAAAAAAGTGGTGGAATAATTAGTAGTTTCCCGAAAATGATTTGCGATGACCTTTTTTTAAATGTCATCATAAAATGTTGTTCAAGAACCTTATGACGGTATTTTTTTTCTCAATTTTAAATATTTTGGTTGAAATTGTTATCGCTAAAAATAGTTCTCGACTATTCTTTGAATATTCCTAGATTAATATTAATAAGTTAGGATCAAAAGACATCGTTTTGTAAGTAACAATGACTTTTGTATCATAACATTTGTTTTCACAAAAAAAGATGGGTATGAACCAGGATACCGAGCCTTCAACACAAGGTAAAATCTCCACTGCCACTACTAGTTGTCCTTTTATCACTGTTCATCGTTCTCTCCCTCAACACAAGGTAAAATCTTCTCTCTCCCTCTTTTCTTTCCATGAAATCATTGTGTCACCATTCACCGTTATTTTTGTAGTTCGATTGCCACCCTTCATCGCCATCGGTCGTCTTCTGTACTTGTCGCCATTGCCTTTTGCCGCTGATTTCCTACCACCATTATTAGTACCTAGTTCAGTTATTATGAATAGGAGCCAAGGTCTTCTGTTTTGGGTAGATCATAGAGTTTAAAGTAAGAGAGCTTGTTATTATACTCTTATTAATAATAACAAATTCTAAGAGCTCTAGGTGGTTTGAAGGAGAAAAGCAGTGCATCGAATACTATCGAAAGACTAAGTGCTCACACATTCTATCATTTAGGAATTAGAGTATGGCAAAGAGGCCTAGTTCGTTAAAGCTTTCTTATTGACCTTCTCTAGCATTCCTGTTGATAATTTTTTTTAAGATATGAAGATTGTAGAATAATTTTTTGTATATGGCAACTCAAGTTAGTATAATTCGAATAAATTTTTTTTATATAAATTTCACTATTTTTTAGACAACTAGGGTAACATGCATTATCATGAGGATAATTGGGTTAACTCCTAAGCTGAGCAGAATTTTGTAAGTAATTTTATTTTTTTTAATACTATATTTCCTTATTTAAATTAATCTGTTTATTTATAACATGTGTTTGCTTTTTTTTTTTTTTTTGTAGCATGCAATAGAGGGGGAAAAAAGAAACCTAGAGGATATAATCTACTTCTAGTTCATCTGCACAACCTTGGGCAAAAAGGAGGGAATTATGGAGTAGGTCCTAGGTACATGTAAAAGACACAGGATTGGAATAGGCTCTACATTCCGGTAGAGAATTCTCTTTAGTGCATTTTCATCCTCTAGTTCCATCAAGCTGACATGATATTGATTTTTTGATGAGATAACAAATCCAAAATATGTCACTGGAAAATCTTGTTATCATGTTATCAACTATATACATATTTACGACAACATTATTTGAATTTGTCGTTGCAAAAAATCATTGCCATGTCAGCTTGATAGGACCCTTGAAGATATAATTATAATGACTCTTTGATGACGACTTTTGTTGCTATTATAATTGTGATAATGGATTGTCATCATAAAAAACTTATTTATGACTGGTTATTAACGACGATGCATTTGCGACGATATGTGACCACAAAAAAAATATTTGCAATGAAATTTGGTAAAAGTCGTCGCAAAAAACCATATTTGTTGTAGTGATTATATGTTTTAAAATTTCATAACTTATTCATTTCATTTCTATCAGGATGGTTCATTTTCTAATATGTTCGTAACGAGAAGAGAAACAAATCTCTATTTATATACTCTTTCAATAGATTGTATGCACATTAATGTATTCTCAGATTTATTAAAATTTTCAATTCAAAATTTTCAAACTTGTTACAGTAGTTGGTATACACACAATACAAAATTTTCAAACCTACAATAGTAGTTATACACACACAACACAAAATTTTTAAACTTGCTACAGTAGTTAGTACATAGTTTTCAAACTTAGCTATAGTAGCTACAGTATCAGTGCATGTGATTGAAAAGAATCTAGTATGATAAGATACATGATAAGCTTGATTTTAATTTGCTGAAACCTATAGAAAGCCATGTGTCACATTCTTAATGGTTTCTTTCTGGCCTCCATCATATGTCACGTTATTATTAGACTGAAAAAAGTGAGCTCATGTGGTATTAGGTGCACTGTCTCCTTACTGATCCAATTTTGAAAATTGTTATAACTTTTTTACACAGGCTCTGATTGGAGTGATTCTTTTTTTTTTTTAACTGTTCGTATCGATGAGAGGATCAAATAAGATTAGTTAAGCTCATAGTTTCTTGACATGAATAATATCATCTGATGGGAACCACTTCCAACACATGAATTTTTCATCACAATTTGACACTATAAACAAGCAAAGTGCTAAAATTAGATATTTTCAAAATAAAATGCTATAGATAAATTCATTAGAAATATTTAATTTTAAACTTATTTAATATACTATTACTAAAAGAAAAAATAAAGTAAAATTAAATAAAAATATCATGGAATTCATAAAAAATCTAAATTAAAATAAACAAGATAAAATAAATCAAAACGAATTAAAAATACATAAAATTCTCAATGATAAGTCAACTTTTATACATGAAAAAGTAGTAAAATAACTCTATTTTATATAGGTATCACTGATTATTTAAGAAAATTGATTAATCATTTTAAGAAAAACGACCTTTCAACTAATTTTTAAAAAATTAGGTCATTTGTTAAAAAAAAAAAAGAGTATTTAACTACAAATCCCTAAAATTAACAAAAGCTTAAGGTCCGGGAAATATGGGGGAGGTAACTACATTGCAATAAGCATAAAAGTGGTTGTTCAGTCCACATTGCCGAGTCATTTTGGAGAATAAATTATGGATAACTTGTTCGACAAGCATGCGATGAAGGTAGAGGAATACTTGGAGCTTGAGAAAGGTGAGTATACAAATTTGGTCATTGCCAAACTTGCTAGCGTGTTTCAAATATTAGATTTTGCTGGTCTCTTGGTGCACCCCAAATCCACATCTCCCACACTACTCGAGTCAAAGTATAAGCTAGAGATACTTTCAACTACTAGAGTCTCTCCAAATAGGGTATAACATTCAACCGTTTCGCCTAATAGTATGACATGCATATGCTCTCCCACAACTTGTCTCTATGATTTCAACTCAACCGTCTTTAGAGTTTGCTAGTTCAAATGTTGGATTGAAAGGTTTCTTGGGATGGATAAAAAAAATTAAATTAAAAAAAAAAAAGGAAATCCCTACAACGTTGACTCCTTTCATCGGCTCAATTTTCCTGTTACCAAGACCCAATTTTGCAAGTACGAAAAGAGTAGCTTCCATGGTAGCTTCTTTGAGGGTTTTTTTTTTTTTTGCTAAAACTCTTTGAAGTTGTTTCTTATTTCACTAGGGAAATAAGATATCTGATAATTTCTAGGGCAAGATATACCATTTACCTCATTCAAAGCTCTCGTTTAAACTAGTTTCCTCGCATTCACGTTTAATCTTTTTTTTTTTTTTAATTCAGCTTCAGTTATAGTAGGTTTAACCTCCTATCCCATAGTTTATCCAAAATTCATTATTCAAATGTTTTTTTTTTTAATTTTATGTTGGTCGTAGTTTGGTCTCCGGATTTTTTTTTCTTTACCAATTACACAATAAACTTAATTTTTTGTTTTTAATCCCAAGCTTAAAATTGGCAATGGATTTCTTCTTATTACATCAAAAAAAATGAAACCAAAAAAGTAATGAAGTCACTTGTTGTCAAAAATGCTCGAGCCTATGCCCTTGAGAATTCTTAAAAAATTAGAATATTATGTGTCATGCAAATATTTATGTAAAATTTTGAGTTATTACAGGATAAGAATATAATTATTTTCATTTATTTTTAGGACTTATATGTCTTCAATTTGAAGGCTAGGCTCAAAATCATACTATATATATGTATATATATATATATTAAGTTTAAGCAGTGATCAACAAAAAATTAGAGACTAAATTATCATTTTTGAAAAGTCATAGACCAATAGCACCGAAAACCTTTAAAAAAAATTTTTTTCCAAGGACAATGTTTGGTATTTGTTTTTGTTTTTCAATAAGTGCAAATGAAAAATTTTGTCCCCATAATTGTTACAGTGTAATCTCACTTCCCATATCTGTCATCTATATTGTAAATTTTGAGAGTGTGTGTCCAATGTCACATAGCATGTTGACCAGAAGGCAAAGCCTCTATATGAGGCTGCTGGATATGAATGTCAAACTTACGGACATCCTTAAAAAAAAAAAGATGCAAACATATGAGTGAGAGAAAATGTGAATGCAAGAAACGAAGTTGGCTTTCCTTAAAGTGGTAAATTAAGTGACTATTTGCCAATTAAGACGCACGTTTGGCTCTCTATTTTAGTTTGGTTTGGATTAAAATAAACATTTGGAGCTATTTTTATTTTAGCTTAAACCAAACTTTTTTTAAACTTATTTCATTATTTCAACATAATTTCCAATACAAGTTTATTCTATTTTCATTATTTTCAATATAATTTTAAACTAAATTTTCATACTAAATTAAAACATAAAATATTCAACTTTAACTTGAATTTATCTTAACTCAAATTAAATTTATACCAAATGAATTATTAATATATTTAATTAAAAATAAAGATAAAAGATAATTTAACTATTTATGTAATTGAAATAAAGTTTTCCTCTTAAAATCTCTCCACTTTTATATAAATACAAATAATAGGATATATGGCCACTTCTCTCTTCCTTCCCTTTTTCTTTTCAATCAAATAACCAAATAATTCATTTTCTCGTCAATTACCCCATTTAACTCTTTCATTTCTTTACATTTTTCACCTTTATCCGACGTAACAAAAGAGTTTTCATCCTTTTTTAGTTGCTTTTAGGCTCTGTTTGATAAATATATTGTATTTGAATGTAATGTATTGAATTTAATATATGTTTAAATGAAAAATATTTAAATTGTATTTTAATGATGAATATGTGATGTGATGGGTAAAAATAAAGAGAAAAAAAGAAGAGCGAAAAAGAATATGTGATGTGATTAGTAAAAGTAACGGAAAAAGTGAAATAATAAATAGTGATTGTATTGAAATTAAAATATAATGTGATTAATATTTAAATGTGATATTTTTATATTTGAATAAAAATTACATTATATTTAAATATAATACGAGTATAATGATCCAATAATCGAGAGCTTAGATTTTTATTAAGTAGTTAAACACTTAAAACATTTTTATAATGCTCCCGTTTAACATTTTATTTTAAGTTTTAAAAAATTTTATACATTAGTTTTCTTTATAAAAGTTTAGATTTATTATTTAAATTGTGAGTTTTTTAAATTTAGGATAAAAGAATTTAATTTTTACATGTTATAATAAAATAAGATATAAAATTATTATTAGATTATATATAATTATTAAAGTTCTAAGTTTTAAATTATGATCCAATAGCTGATATGTAAAGTATAACATATAATTTCATTCTGAGAAAATCTTTGATAAAAAATATAATTGGAAAAAAAGATAGTATACTGAAAATTGAAAAAAAAAATCCAACATTAATTAAAGTGATAAAATGTTTATAGATTTTTTGAAAATACTAACACATTGGAAAAAAAAGAAAAAAAAAAAAAAACACATTTGGACAAAGAAAGAAAAGAAAAGAACAGAAAAGTCACTCAATTTTGTTGTAACAGAGAAGCGTGGAGAGGGGGCTCACCGCCGAGTGAAGGAGTCGCCGTCGCCGTTGAGTTCGGCGAGAAACAAGAAGATCCAAAGAAACACAATCGGTAAGATCTTGCAATCCCTCTGAATTTTCTCAACAACTTCTCAATCTCGTTTCGTTTGCAAAGCTCCTCTCCAATGGAGTTTCCAAATCGCCAACCTTTCATTTGCTGAATTTCGCCTGAAATCTCTCACACAAACGCAGCTTTTTGAGGCGGTGGTGACTGCAAATTTTCCGAGCAAGATGATGGTGGAGGATCTCGGCGTGGAAGCCAAGGAGGCGGCGGTGCGCGAGGTCGCCAAGCTCCTGCCGCTGCCGGAGCTTCTGCAATCCATTTCCGCCATCAAGGCTGATTACATCACTCGCCAGCAGGTCTATTGCCACTGTCAAATTCAGTACTCTTAATTTTTTTTTTTTTGAAATCTTCATTTTCCTTCAGTTTGCTTCATTTTTCGCAACGTTCGAGTTTTTGGACTTTCGATTTCGGTTCCTTCGTGTTAGTAATTCGTAACGTGATAAGTTCGGTTTTGAAAGTTTGTCATTGTTATTGTTCTCAGGCAAATGATGCACAACTTAGTACAATGGTGGCAGAGCAGGTGCATGTTCCGATTTAAAAGCTAGTGTATACATATATATATATGTATATATTTGTATGAATGTATGTTTGTATGTGTGTGGTTTGTATTCATGGACATCTTGTACTAACAAAGGTGTAAACTTTTTGAATGCCATTGTCAAAACGATGGCGGACTGTAGCCTTTGCCAAACGTATGTGTATGTATTGGTGATCTCACATCTTTAATTGTTTAATCGGTATGCAATTGCTTATTGACTACAGGTTGAACAGGCACAAGCTGGGCTTGAGTCATTATCTTTATCTGAAAAGACGATAAACCATCTTCGTGATAACTTTCTTTCCATTGAAAAGTATGTTTTCATGAAACGTAAAATTTCAGGAGATATTTTTGTTTTCTATTGCTAAGAAATTATATTTTATTTGGAGATTATTTTTCTTTGTTGTAAGTTATGCCCTGATACAATAATTACATGTGTATTCCATTTGGTTAACTGGGTTGCTACGTGTATCAGGTTATGTCAAGAATGTCAAAATTTAATTGATAACCACGATCAGATAAAGCTGCTTAGCAATGCAAGGAATAACTTAAACACTACACTAAAAGTAGGTTTGCTCTACCTTGTATTAGTATGTTCACTGTGAAATGTGAGGTTTGCATCTGCATTGTATGTAATCTAGATAAGGTTACGTTTTCTGTTTCATACTCATTTTCTTTCTACATCAAATATTCTGTAAAATTCCACATGGTGACCACAATGGCTGAATCCTGACCTTATCATCTGTTAAGGCGGGAAATTTTTTGCATATCAAGTTTATGGTAGGAAATGTGATACTATTGACCAGAAGCTTACTGGTTGATACGCGGTAATTTTGTAGGATTGGCTAGTAAAAGGTATAATCTAAATATGTGAAGGTTAACTGACTTTTCTGCTTCTTGTCTCTATGGCTGTTCTGTTCTTCAACCAAGTTCTTTATCTGTAATAGGATGTTGAGGGTATGATGTCCATTTCTGTTGAGGCAGCTGAGGCACGGGACTCACTAAGTGATGACAAAGAACTTGTTAACACTTATGAGGTAAACTAGTTTCACTTTTAAGTTGTAACTAATTTACATATATCCTAGTTTTCTTTGGGCCATTATTTATGTTCTCTCTCTCTCTCTCTCTCTCTTTATCTCTTTGTTGGTTGTCATCAAAATTTACTTGTTGATCAATAATTGAGTTGATAATTTACATCCATCTCATTGTCTATATGTAGAGTCTGATCTTTCTTACCATCATTTATTTTCCAGAGGTTAACTGCTCTTGATGGAAAGCGGAGATTTGCTTTAGCAGCTGCATCATCACATGAGGAAGAAATTGGCAGGCTAAAGTATAATTTCCTTTAATTTCATGGTGGCATTTATGTTCTTAATTCAACTCTCCCAAAGAATGAAATGATTTGATAATAGCAATAAAATTTTGTTCAAAGTGTCTAGATAGTGGTTTATTGATTTAAACATAAAAGGATTTTAGGATTTCTTCCAGATTACAAGTGGAGTAAGGAAAAGAAACCGATAAAGAGAATTCATGACCTTTTACATAAAATCTCCAAAATGTACTGAAAAGAGTAAAGCTGATTTTTATTTCTGGATGAGTCTGAAATAATTAGTGATGAAAGTCACGCTATTTTATTGAATTTCATTAACAGTTGTAGTTTGACACTAAACAGCTCATTCCATTTTTTTTTTTTCCCTAATCTGAAATATCTCTTAGAGAATATTTTGAAGACGTTGATCAGACGTGGGAAACATTTGAGAAGACATTGTGGGGCCATATTTCCAACTTCTATAAACTTTCTAAAGAAAGGTAAAATCTTAATTACCTGAGAAATTGTAAATAGTATTGTACCTCTTGAATACTAATTTAAAATCTTGTTACAATAATGCAGTAAGGTGTTACTTTCACTCTCAGTCTCCTTCTCTCAAAGTTATTCATTTCACTTATTTGACCTGTTGTCATGATTTTCTGCCCTTGACCATTATTCTAGTTTTTCCTCTCTTGGATTTTGATACTCGTGCCTATGCTCTAACATTCCACTTTTGATATTTCATACTAAAAGAGGGGGAAATAAAAAGCCTCGTCTGTTCATTACATAAATTGTGCTGTAATTCAATGTAGTACAAAACATTATTATTGTACAACAATATATGGCTTTCATCGGACATTCCTTATTGTTCTGTTTTAGAAGGAAATGACAGTTTAAGAGTCGCTTATTGATTCTCATTCTTATGCCTTGTTTGTTTACCGTATTGTATTCATATTGCATTTGAACGTAATGAAATTTTCATTCAAACGCAAAAGTATTGCATTTAAATACCAATCCCATTACATTTTAAATCCAATAGAATCACTATGTACCATTTCACTTTTTTACTACGTTGATCAATCACATCACATATTCTCTTTTTCCCTCCTTTTTTTCTCTCTACTTTTATCAATTACATCACATACAATATAATTCAAATAATTTTCATCCAAACAAACATTGCATCTGAAGAAAATGCAAATACTTTTCATCCAACCACATATTGCATTCAAATGCAATACAAACATAATGCATTATCCAAACGCTCCATTAGTCATTTCACGTATTTTTATGGAGTTAGAACTACTTCCACATACCCAAGAAAGGATAAATAAGTAAAAACCCTTGCTTTAAGGAAGTTCCTATTTCCTCTTATTCTTTTAGATTGGGAATCATTATGTTATTTTTCTTTGTTTCTCTCTTTCTTGGGCGAGGACTTGCCTGTCTCTTCTTTTTCTTGTATTCTTTCTCATAATTAATGCGTTAGTCTGTTTAGTAAATGTACATATATATTATATGTATGCTTTTGATGCCTTATGTATGTTCCAATCATTTCAGTGCTCATCTAGTGTTGTGTAATACCTGTCTCTATTTTGTTTTGCAGCCCACAAACTCTAGTTCGTGCTTTGAGGTAAGAACTGAAAACGTTTCTTGCTTTTGAGTTAATGTCATATACGCTGTTATTGTTGCACCATTCTTTGATAATAGCCCTTCCTTTCCTTGTTCTAATATACATAAAAACTTGTTCAATCTTATGTTCAAAGCTTAATCATATATACATTTTCCTATCTATTTGCCTATCTTCCAAGTTAATTTACATTTTGAAAGATTGGGAAATATTCCAAGTGCTTGCTTTGTTTTTTCTTCATGTTCATGTTTGGCTGCTTATTTCATAGATCGTTAATAAAAAGAATTTCATATGGAATAACGGAAGTGAATCCCAATTTGTAGAGAATTTTTCATATGTACAATTAAGTAAAGAAACTTTACTGAACTAGGGTGCCCTTCATCGTTCTGGTACACATTTTAATGTAAAGGTCATTTGTTATCTGGAGGGATTATGGATAGGGCCAAACCTTATCTTGTGCGCATAAAGCAAGTTTCATTTGGAAATTCTTTGAAATTGCATTAATGATGCTACGAAATATATTTTTTGTAGTTCTTGGTTCAATCCGCTCTTGTTGTGGTGTGATAATTAGTAAACGTTGTTGTTGTTTTTCCCCCGTTCTCTTCTAGGGTTGTTGAAATGCAAGAAATTCTTGATCAACAACTTGCTGAGGAAGCAGCTGAGGCAGAGGGAGGTGGTGCTATGGCATCAATTGCAAATCCTCGTAGAACTGCCAAGTAACTATTGAAGGGGTTTTCAATTTTATATCTCTGCTACGTCCTTGGTGTTTGTGTCACAATTGTTTCTCTCTCTCTCTCTTTTTTCATTCTTTTCTCCACCACACAGAAAGTCTGCCAATGCAGTGGCTTCTTCAAGAAATCTAACCCAGCAGAAGCTAAAGGTTCAGGGCAAAGGCTATAAAGACAAATGCTATGAGCAAATCAGAAAAACAGTTGAAGGCCGATTTAATAGGCTTCTTACAGAGGTATTTTATTGTTTAGTGGTCACAGATGA
The DNA here is from genome assembly GCA_035233585.1 of Antiaris toxicaria. Classification (NCBI taxonomy): domain Eukaryota; kingdom Viridiplantae; phylum Streptophyta; class Magnoliopsida; order Rosales; family Moraceae; genus Antiaris; species Antiaris toxicaria. The sequence continues at coordinate 42,939,538 of CP141158.1, read as the reverse complement.
AACACAGATAATTTTAACCTCTGAAATAATATATCTTATTTCAACTTTGATGTATGGATCAGCTTGTTTTGGAGGACCTTAAAGCAGCATTAGAGGAAGCACGAACGGTATTAACATTTGATCCTCATTCTTCTAAATCTTTGTCTTCAATTATATTTGTTACTTTTGGAAAATTAGCATCTTTTTGTCAGAGTTGAAGTTTTCCTTGTTATCATTTGGAATTAAGTTCCAAGTATTAACATTTTTTGATATTTGTTTCTAAACTTAAAAGGCAATAAGACCATCAATATCCCCCTTATTTTTTCAGTAGTGTTCTCTTACCCCAGCCCACAAGTTAAATTTATATATATGTATATATTGTAGAATGGAAATCAAAGGAAAAATGTCAAAGTCATATTCATGAGTACGGTTATGATGGTACACTGAAATATAGGGGAAAAAAATGGTAAGGAGGTTATTTTTCCTACAAACTTGATGCAAAAAGTAGATAAATGACACATTACGGGAAGAAAAATTTTGCATATGGTTCTGTATTTTGCTAATAGTGGTTGCTAAATGTTTGGAGCTGGTTTAAGGTGGTTGCATTCGCTCACTTTAGATGAAGGACGTTCATCATCTTTGGGAGATAGTTGATTTCTGAATCTTAGTTTAAATCATAGCTTTCAAATTTTAAATTAATTGACTGCATGTCGTTTGTTTTTCTTTATCCTCATGTTTCTTTTATTTCAACAAAGTTTTGTTTCTTATTAAAAAAAAAAAAAAAAGATTACTATGTAGATACCAAAGATAATGCTCTAAGAAATTTTTATTTTATTTTATTTTATTTTTTTGGATCTTGGCTTGTTTCATTAATGTGTCGGAGTGCTTTTTTCCCACTAACACGCACTGCAGTGTTCCAATAATATCATTAATTCGCATATTTATGAGAGGAAGATTTTCCTCTTTAATTTTGATGTAGTTTATTCTGTTCGTGTATCTGTATTTGGATCATTTGTTCTGTAATTTAAAGTTAGAACATTTAGTTTCTTTAATAATTTTACTCGTTTTGATTTTTAGATTGGAGAAGAGCTTGGAGACATTTATGACTATGTGGCCCCTTGTTTCCCCCCAAGGTTTGCACATTACATTTTGATGGTTTTTTCCCCCCTTTTTTGTGCTTTGACCAATGCTTTTCCTTTTGCTTGCTTTGAAATATCAAGCTGCCAGGCCATTTGATTGAGATTATATACCTGTGCACGTAGTTACTGCACTATGTGGGCGTGGCAATAGTTATTTAGTGGTTGAAAAATCAGCGTGTCCAATACTGATCTAAAAATTAGTATTGGTTAAGGGTTGGCATTAGAAATGTCATTGTTGTGTGTTTGTCCTCTAGTTGGTAAAAAATGAACGTAGAGACCTCAATTACCTATTTTCTTCCTACATTTTAGATCCCAAACCGTGGTTCCCAAAAGAGTTGTTACTATTACTTTGTGGCTATAATGTGCTTGTGTGAGAGGGTGGTTAACTATACTGCTTTTTGTCACGTGAGTGTGATTGTTACAAGGCAGCTCATTGCAGGCTGTTGTGAATTTAGTGGACCTGACTTTCTTTCCGTTCTTAATTGCTTCTTTGTATTTCTCTTGCCTGTCACTTTAATGACCTGTTGATCCTGATACGAAAAATACAATGGTTCTTTTCCATATAAATCCTCTTTTATTTATTTTTATTTTTATTTTTTATTTTTTAAATTTCTTGATCTTTATTTGTCTTTCATTAGATGAGACTTAATTCGTTCATCTCACTCTATTGGTTTCAGAGGTTAAGTGGTGATTTTTTCTTTTTGTTGATTTATTTTTTTATTTATACATGTTTTGCGATATTCATTGTGGCACTATATTGTTTTTAAGTAGTAAGCTCAGATTCTCTTCCACTTTAGTCTTTGTTCGGCTCCTTTTTTTTTTTTTTTTTTTTTTCAAGAGAGAATAAATGTAATTTTAATATTTGTCTTGACATTTTTTACATCCTTTATTGCTTTCTTAGGGAAATCTGTTCTTCAATATTTCTATCTTTTACTGCAAATTCTTTGGTACTGTTTATTGTCTAATTTATAGTTTGGCCAGATTGAAGCATCCTTCTTTTAACTCCTTTGGTGAATCTTTAGTTTACGCTTTCATAAGATTTATATTCTCCTAATGTTTCCACTGCTGCAGATATGAGATATTCCAACTTATGGTGAATCTATATACAGAACGGTTTATTCAAATGCTTAGGTTACTCAGTGACAGGGCAAATGGGCTATCGAACATAGAGATATTGAAGGTATTTTCCTTATGTTTCGTGCTTTCCAAACATGTTTTTCTCAGTCACCATCAAAATTTGTATTATGCCTTGTAAGATAAACCTAGCATGACTTGTAGGATAGGGTTTTGTGTTTCAGATTTTAGTAAACCCATTCCAAAATCAAATTCTGTTTTGCCTTTCTTCTGGCTATATGTCATTTTCAAAATACATTTATGCAAAGAGTAGAGATTTACTAGAAATTGGAATACACATGTTAGATGTTTACTACTTTTGTCATTCACTTTTATGTATCGTAGTTTCCATGGTTAATGTTGCATCTCTATTGTTTTGAACTAGGTAACCGGTTGGGTAGTAGAATACCAAGATAATCTTATTGGACTTGGAGTTGATGAGTCTCTGGCTCAAGTTTGCTCTGAGAGTGGTGCAATGGATCCCCTTATGAATTCTTACGTCGAGAGAATGCAAGCTACAACAAGGGTAACACTATTATTTATAAATTTTCTGCTTTAATTTGTAAGTTTTATCGTCTAACAATTAAATTGCTTGCCTTATTTGTAGAAATGGTACTTGAATATCCTAGAGGCTGATAAGGTACATCCTCCAAAGAAACATGAAGACGGAAAGCTTTATACTCCAGCTGCTGTTGATTTATTCAGGATCCTCGGAGAGCAAGTGCAAATTGTTCGTGATAATAGTACTGATCTCATGCTTTATAGAATTTCTTTAGCAATAATTCAGGTATGTAACTACTATTACAAGAACAAATGACTCACTTTGATTATTCTGAGATGCACTTTTGATCTTAGGAAAATAGAAATACTATCCACTGCAGCTAGTTGCTCATTTATAAATTTTCGACAAGCAATCGTTCCACAAAATGTGGTACAGTCTGATGGCAGAATGACTTTGTGCTCACATGACATGTTATTGACAGTTCTGCATAACATTGCTTAATTAGAGTGCTTAGATATAGCAAGATCAAATGACTTTTTTAGCTCTACATGTATGTGTCATTGTTTTGGTAGACCTGCTGTGCGTTTTACTTTTGTGAGGAGGAACATGGGAAGGCGGTAGGAGAGGTTATTGTATTTTGGTGATCATTTTATACCTTGTGGCCTGTAAGGTGTGTTATGACTTGGAGTTGGTTAAAGTGCAGTTAGTTGGCCTCTATAAGATATGTTGGCTAGAAGTGGAGTATAAATAAGGGAAAATCAGATAATTTTGAGAGGTTAGGTAGTTTTTAGTTGGGTAAAGTCTTGGTGAGCCGAGCAAAGGGAGGGTGAGTAGTCTCTCGAAGCGCTCCTGTTCTGGGGTTTCTGTACTTGCCCTAGGGCTACTGTTCATTAAAAAAAAAAAAAGATTCATATTCTTAACCATCTTGTGTTGATTGTGTGTGAATTGTGTGAAACTTTTATGGTTCCTATCATCTTTTTCCTGTATGCCTCTTTTGTTTGTTCATGTAAGATTTTCTATAAGTGTTGCAAGAAGTCCTGATCTAAAGAGATCGTTCTTCTTTCATTCTATTTGTTGCTGATGCTTGGCTTTCGTTATATGTGATCCTTCAGGTGATGATTGACTTTCAAGCAGCTGAAAGGAGGAGATTTGAAGAACCTGCTTCTGAAATTGGTTTGGAACCTTTGTGCGCTATGGTCTGTATTTATTTACCCGCTAGTACTTGACCATAATTTTGGTGCTGTGTGAAACTTACATATTTTCCTTTTTACTGCTGTTTTCAGATTAACAATAATCTTCGCTGCTATGATCTGGCAATGGAGCTTAGTAATAGCATTGTAGAAGCTCTTCCACAGAACTATGTTGAGCAGGTTATGCCCTACAAGTCTGAATTTTTTATTCCGTTCTTGTTTCTTATTTTCCTGTGTTAAAAGTTCTGACGAAGTACAATTGGTTATCTTTTCCTTTTAGCTTTCAATTGACTGCCTGATCTCTTCCGTGCTTCATGGATTCAAAATTTTCCATTTTAAGGCTTTTCCTATGAAGTTAGCGTTTAATGTATACCTTGCTGCATTAATTTGTAATGCATGTTAAATCTGATAATTCTTAAAAACACCTTTACTGTAGTCAAAGATGTAAGCTAAGATTATAGAAGTTCACATGCACCCACTTTCTCACACAAAAACACTCTTGCACGCACATGTACACGTACACTCCAGCGCAAGCAATATTCTCAGTGAAACAGGTAAGTTTTCATATTGTTTTGACGTTAGATGAAGTGATTGAGTGCAATGCACAGTAACATTGTTCATTTGATTCATTTCCGCTGCTCTGGACATTGGAGTTCACAATTGGCAATTGATGTCTATATTGTCTGCCTTGTTTTTAGAAGGGCATTGGGTTGTTTGGCCTTTTCTTTTGATTAAAATTATCTTATTCCTTTCTACAGGTCAATTTTGAGGACACTTGCAAAGGTTTTCTGGAGGTTGCAAAGGTGTGTCAATTTTTTTCTTTTTTTTTTTTTTTTTTGGGTCTATCTACTTATATAATCATGTTTGATGCACGTATCATGTCCTGTTCTGTTTTAGATAACCTATGAACAATATTCATCAACATACATCCTTTAATTCTGTTTCATTTTGTAGAAGTGAAATTGAAATTATGGTTCTGTCTTTTTGCTCCTTATTTTGATATTAGACAATATGATATTTTTGGTTTGTGTATAAACCTGGAAACCTTTATTCTGGTGTCTTAGGGCCCATTTGAAAATTGAAACAATGGTTGGAGTTGGAGTTTTGTAGGTTGGAATGGAAATGTGTGTTTGGTTGAAGTGTGAATTGGACTTGAAATAAGAAAGTTATGAACTTTCTAAGTTTCAATTTCATGAAAATTTAAGAGAGAGAGAGAGAGAGGGTGGAACGTAGATTTGGGAGTTTTGGAATTTAGTAAGGAATTTCATAGGCAAAATTCTGTCTCCAATGGTTGTTCCAATATGAGTCTGCAATGTGATCATCTCCAACTTTTATGTACGCAGTATTTCAGTTATTTGTTGGGAAAAAACAAAAACTAAAATTGAATTTTCTGAGGTCAATATTATATTTTTGTGCACATTATTAGGTACATACACCTCTAGGGAAAAAAAAATCCATTGATGTGAAACAAAAAGCAGGTAGATTTATGGACGTGGTGTTTGTTTTGAATTGTTACTATTTTTTAATCTTCACTGACTGGTTAATAGGTGGTGTGTTATAGGATATGCATCTTACTTTGCTATATCCTATTGTGTTTAAGAACTCACTAGATTTTTAATTGATTGTAGGAGGCTGTGCACCTTACTGTTAGTGTTATATTCGAAGATCCAGGAGTACAGGAGTTACTTGTTAAACTTTACCATAAAGGTAAAATATTTTTGCAGTTTTTATGGTACTCTCAATCACTTTCTTCCATCTTTTAGTCTCTCGGTCATATTCTATGATAGACTATTATTTGACTAGTCAAAATTAAGTTTCCTTGTTTGTGTATCTTCTTTCTCTGAATATTCCAGAGTGGTGCGAAGGGCAGGTTACTGAGTATCTAGTTGCAACTTTTGGTGATTATTTCACAGATGTGAAGCTGTAAGTTATGTTTCCCCACGAACTGGTAACCTTATTCACTGGTTCTCTGTGGTCTGATATTTCAGAATCTTATGTCTGGATTTACACACACAATTCTATAGTAGAATAAAGTTTATAATTGTGAAGATGAGGATGGTAAAAGCAGAAAGCGACTCTATGCAAAAAGCATCCTCAATTTGCAATAATTTACACATTTATTCATAATGCTTTTGCTATCAGTTACATTTGTGTTTGTCTAAATTTTGATCTTCTACCCCCTCTCAATCTCCGTCCCCCCTCACCTCTCTTTGTTTTTCGTTGGACGGCTCATAAGATTTTCATTTCTTTTGTTGCAGAAACATATTGTTTTTTAATTTCTTTTTTCACCTGGTTCTTGGAAACTGTGTTTGCGCTGTAATTCAAATGATGCAGAGTTGTTGGACTAAAATATTTTTCTTTTCTTTCAATTGTATGCTTACTACTACTAATCTTACTACTACTAATCAATGTTGCTATTTTTTCTTCAAGGGGTTTGATTGAGTGAGGAGTTTAGTGATGAAAAGATCAAAGATCCATTCATTTATGGCACTAACACTCTAGTTTTTGCTGGGTTTCTCGGTTATTTAAAAATATTACCCACTTAACCAGCGTAAAGAGTAATGCCCTAGATATCTTTTCAGCTGGCTGAAAAATGAATACTTTTTTTTTGTTTCCGTTGTTCGTTAGACTTCCATCAGGTTCTTTGAGCCTTGAGGACTGCTTGCCTCTCTACTAATACACTCTTAGACCAAAATACAAATATTGGCTAGGGAGATGCTATAATCTTATAGTACTTTTTATGAGGATACATTGAGCCTTGTATGTTCTAGTGATTTGATGTTTCATCTTACCTTAAAACATTGAATGTCTGATCAAACAAGACTTTTTTATATGGTCAGACTTGTTTTTGGTTTTGTTAATTTTGTGTGCATAATGTCTCTCCAATCGGATTTAATGTTTGTTAGGTACATTGAAGATAGATCATTTAGAAGATTTGTTGAGGCCTGCCTGGAGGAAACAGTGGTTGTATATGTCGACCATCTTCTAACACAGGTATTTTTAATCTTGTTTTTCATTCTCGTTGGGAAAGACATTCTGCGTATACTAACTCAACATTATTTTGTTACGTCTTTAGAGGAACTACATTAAGGAAGAGACCATTGAACGGATGAGATTAGACGAAGAGGTTCTCATGGACTTTTTCAGGGAGTACATAAGTGTTACTGTAAGTGCCACGCCTTTTCTTTTGCTTATAGTGTCACTATTACTTCATATAAATTCCCTATGACTTGCTTGCGTATTTGTATTTGTGTCATGTGATACTTGTGTTGGTTGCTTCTAACTTCACCAAATCCATTCCCAATTTTCTCGAACGTGGCTACAGAAAGTTGAAAACAGAGTCCGAACACTGAGTGATTTAAGAGAGCTTGCTTCAGCTGAGAGCTTGGACACCTTCACGCTTATATACACAAATATTCTTGAACATCAACCTGACTGTCCGGTAACTATTGAAGAACAGCCTTTGCTAACATCTTTTCTTCTTTAAAACGCTTCTTTTTGGACTTACTACTGTCTGGTGACCTCTATTGCAGCCTGAGGTTGTCGAGAAACTTGTTGGGCTCAGAGAAGGAATACCACGGAAAGATGCCAAAGAGGTACGCAATTGTATTGCTTTGGTTAAAGACTCCCATAATTAAACCCAAGGCAAAAACTACAAAAAAACTGGCAAAAATTAAGCACAAACCTGAGTTTTTAGTTGCGTGGATTTTACTTGAAAGTGTACATGGTATCATGGGGTTCACTTTAGTTTCATGTGCTACCCGGTTTTGCAAACTTAGTAGAAGCAACTTAGAAGGAGCTGAATTGCCATGAAATGATTTTCTCATCTTATTTGTCAAAAGCCCACTCAAGATTCTCGATGCTTAATCTACTGATTTAGAGGAGTTATAAATTCGGTGCGAACCGTCTGATGTTTAGGAGTAAGTGGCTGGATTTCAAACTTAAGCAAAATTTTATATCGTTTTGTCCTTATGAAACAGGTTGTACAAGAGTGCAAAGATATTTATGAGAATTCTCTAGTTGATAAAAACCCACCGAAGGCTGGTTTTGTTTTTCCTAGAGTGAAATGCTTATCAGCTTCGAAGGGATCCTTATGGCGAAAGCTAACTTAGTTGAAGTACCACATAGGGGTTCTCCGATAGAAAGACTGCCAATTATGCGTTTGTAATCCTAGTTCATTGAGGTTCATATTCATTTTACCTTTTTTTGTAAAATTTATTAATTGTATTTTTTTTTTCCCTGCTTTGACGGGCTAATTCCTTGGTTTGTACATGAAATTCAACATGAGAGTGACACCCTTACCTATTTTGTAAATTAGATGGAATTTATGAGGGAGGAAAAAGAACTCAAGGATCTCTTTTACCCAAGAATCAAATCATCTGTGTTGCCTGTTTTGAGAATGCTTGTACTAATTTTTGCTACGATATTCGTTTGTTAATTTTGTCTCATTCACAACCGCAATTTCCACCTCCACTGCCGTCAGCACCAAAGTCAGAAGATCATGATGATCATCACCTCTTTTTTACATTGAATGTTGTGAGTCGGAAGGGTAATGAAGATGGCGAGTCCTGTAACAACCGAGATTTTCTAACCGTTTTCGGGATCATTGTATAGTGAAATTTATATATATTAGTGTGACAAAAATATATAAATTTTACTCTAATGATGATTTATTAGAGTTGATAAATGCTTTATGGCTATAGATGTAACGATTTTCGAATCGAAACGCCTCAAATAGTGCATTTTCGGTATCGAAAAACAGAATTCTACTGAGATTTAAAATGTGGCAAACATAGACCCCAGATGAAAAATAATGAGATATCTAGTTTATGGAGTGTTTTAAATGATATAAATGAATCGAAAGACTCTAATAGCATTTCGAAAGGTAAACTGTGAAATTTGGTCAGTATAGCTTTTCGGTCAAAATTTCGACAGATGAAAATTATACTGTAATTAAAGAAAAACCTATACTGTATAAACAAATAATATTTTCTTATTAATATAAGAATTAATGGATGAGATCAAATCATCATTTTTGATCCAAAGGTTATCAAAAATAAGGAAATTTTAGAATTTCTTTCAAAATCCAATTAAGAAAGAAATTTTGCATTAAATGCAATGCTTAGCTGCTTATGCACGTGGAAGAGAGGGGGAGAAATAACTGTATTTCAGCTGAAAATGTTCTAAAAATTTTACAAAAATGCCCCCAAGAAATTTTCATTCTGATCCTAAAATTTTCAAAAATTACAAAAAGGCCCCTAAGGATTTGTGTAAACTTTTTCCTCTGATTTCTCACGTCCCCCACAGCAGAAAATCACCATTTCCCCTGTTCTTCTTCTTCTCCGACGTTCCCACACTCACAAAAAACTTCCAAAATTTCAAAACTTGCAAATTTTGAAGAAAAAGTGTAAGAAAACTTTAACTTGAGGAATCTTCACCTTAAAGCTCAAGTAAGTTCTTCAAAATTCTGTTTTAATGCTTGTTTTTAAGTGTTTTTGTGTTTATGGGAATAGTGGAACAAAATGGGTTTAGAATGGTTTGGAGTGTTTTGATGAAATTCATGTGGAAAAACATGTTTTGAGCTTGTTTTTGAAGTATTTGTGGGGTTAGTTTTTGAAAACAAATGTGTTGCATGGGGAAGGGAAATTTGACGTGAAAAAGAGGGTGAAAGCCCTTATGAAATAGTGATGAACATGTATTGTGAATTAGAAAGGGAAATGATGTCGTATAAGAGTGTTGAAAGGAAGAAAGACAAAGAGGAAATTTAGGGTTGTGAGTAAAACCCTAATTTTGGAAATATTGCTATGCCTTGTATATGATAATTGTTATGTACTGGAATTTTGAGCAGGTTTATAATGAAAACTGTGTTCAATAACGCGATTTAAGCTGTTTTGGCATAGTGGGAAAATAAGAATTTAAGCGGTTATAATGCCGAAATTTTCAGACTTATAACCAAGGCTAAGGGTTTAAGGATGACAATGTATAGAAGAAATATTTAAATGTTCTAGTGTTGACCTATAAACATTTCACTGAATGTTGAACTGTTTCATTATAGGGCAACGACTGGAAACCAAGGAAAGGAAACATTAGCAGATTTCTGGTAAGTTTTAGCATTTAAATGTCTGGATATGAACAACTAGAACCCTATGTTATTTTTGAATTTCAATTTATGTATAGCCTAATTTCTTTGGCTAGAAAAATTATATGTTGTTATGAACTCATTAAAACGCCTAAATTGGCAAGTATACGAGTGTGCATTGATGTGTTATGTGTATATGATTATGTTTTATGGATTTTGACCCTAGAATACTTTAATCATGTTTTAGGGTTGATTATATGTGTGAGAAATAGCTTTGGTGTCAAAATGTGTTTAAAAACCTATTTTAGCCGAAGCCAAATGCTAAGCGCTGGCCAAAGAGCACCCCGGCGCTGAGCTCTCGGCCAAAATTTGGTATTAAAAACTCAGTAGGAGCGCCAGGTGCTAGGGTACGAGCGCCAAGCACTAGTGTAAAAATTGATGGAAGCGCCAGGCTCTAGGGTATGAGCACCAGGCGTTAGGGTAAAGATCCAGTAGGAGTGCCAGGCTCTAGGGTATGAGTGCCAGGCACTAGTGTAAAAATCAGCAGGAGCGCTAGGCGCTAGGGTATGAGCGCCAGGCGCTAGTGTAAAGTTGTCTGAAGTGCCAGGCGCTAAGGTATGAGCGCCAGGCGCTTGCATCGGATTTTCAAAAGTGCCAAGCATTGAAGTCTCTATCCAAAGTTTTGCAGAAAAATAAGATGAAGGGCCAGGCGCTCGGGGATGAGTGCCAAGCGCTCCAACTGTTCCAAAAATGTATAATTAAAGTTTTGTGCCTAATTTCCAGTTCCAATCATGCCCCAATATTTAAGTGCGTGGATGATGAGTTTTAAACAGTATTTTTGGACTGAATAGGCATAACATCGAGTACATTAATTATGAATATGTACATTGGAACAGTTAAGATAGCATAGTAAGTAACATCGCACAGTAAACAACGGGGTAATGAAAAAACCTAATGTTTTGGCGTACTGGCCTCTCGCGAGGGGAGGTTACCTTATGTCGAAGCAAAAGACATACCATAGATGAGGGAGAGTCAGGGTCACTCCCAGGCCTCTCTTACAGCGCGCACAAGGTACGACCAAAACGGGCCCATAGACATAGTAAATGAACAATGCAAATGTAAATTGAGCATAATGAACTCCATGCATATTTGTTGAGTTGCATTGTGATGTTTTATTGTATTAAATGTTATGTCTGAACTTACTGGGTATGTAGCCCACCAGTTTGTTCTTGTTCAGGTAATCGAGATAAACAACCTGTAACCTGAACCACAGTGTATGGATTAGACTGCAGGAATGAAGTGCCAGTGTCATGATAAAGGTTATGGACCTGCCAGGCTAATTCCGTAAGAAGAGAGAAAAAGGAAAAAGAAAAGTACAATTGTATGATATTATATAAAGTACACTGCTATGTTTGACTTTAACTATTTTTAATATAGTATGATATTATTATATGCAAGTAATACGAAATAGTTTCCAACTATAATAATTTAGTTTTGGGAAGTTGTAATACTACGTATATCGATGGTTTTAAAAAAAAATTTCCGCAATCCATTATGTTATGATTTGCAAAAGAAGAAGTAAAGTAACAAAGAGTTTTCAAGTGAGATCTCCTGCACGAGGCGGGGGGTGTCACAGATGGTATCAGAGCGGACGGTTCTCCATAACCTGTTATGACATTGCGAGCATTTCCTCCTGAGCAGTTCAAGTAAGTCAATGTTTCATTGTTTTCTTACTCTAAATTTCATACGTGATGTATGAATAATAGGATTTGAAAATGAGTAACGGACCAGATTCCTGAACAACTGGGACAGGACCTGTTATTCGACTCCGAATGATAAGAACGTTGGAAATGACTCCTTCCACTACAGACGTACCATCGTCATCATCACCACCTATGGCTCCAACGTTTACAGAGGGTCGAAATTTTGTTTTGAAAGCAGAGAATTTTAGGATGCATCTGTCAGATACAGTAGTATCCTATGCAGCTCGTTTTCGGGATGAGATTATTTTGAGTAGTCCCTGGCCAGCTCTGACCAAAGAGGAGCAGTGTGCAATGTTCTGGAGAGGGTTAACTCACGAATTGAAGCTTCGAACGGTCCCTACACTTGACAACACATTGGAGCAATATATTATTTCAGTGAGAGAGGTAGAAAGAAAAATGTTAATAGAAAAATATGATCGGATAATGAGAGATCATGATCCCCGCAGTGACGTATCCTCCAGACTTGATGAACCACTACCGGTGAGGGAGAATGATGATGTGAGGTCATCAGGTGAATCATGTATTGCAGGTCCCATCCATGTAATTAGTGACTCGACCAATGAAAATGAGGATGACAGTGAAGAAGATCCAGAGGAATTTCCTTTGGACAGTGATGAAAATAGAAGTAATACCCCATAAGTTGTTGATATTAACTTATGTGTACGTAAATACAGGTTTTGTATATCAATGTAAAAAAAGTCTAATTTTGGGAAACTGACTGGAATATGTATAAGTACTAGATGTGAATTATTTATATGTGAATACAAGAATATGTTTATAATATGATCGCATATTTATGACCAACTTATTGCATATTCTGTTATGATTTCATTAGTGAATGAAATTACTTATAAATGATAATAAATGAAAAGAGAGAATTAATGATATTTCTCTCAATATCGATACTGAATCGTTTGATTTTTGTTGATAGATCCAAAAGAACGAAATGGCACGAAGGGGAGTCCAACCCCCTAGACGTGGTAGACCTCCCACCCTGACTGAAAGGGTGACTAAATTGGAAGCCTTATTGGCAACCCAAATACAAGAGAATCAAGCACTAAAAGATAAACTAAATCAGATACATCGCGAACGCGCTGAAAGGGAAGCTTCACCACCACCCCTGGCACCAGAAGCTCCTATAGCTCCGGAAGTTGAACCTAATTCCCCGGCAGCCTCAGTTTCGAGGGAAAGAATTCTGGAACCACAAGTTATCGTTCCACAAGAACCTTTATATGAAAGGTTTCGACGTATGAGACCACCAAAGTTTGATGGATCTTTAGATCCGTTAAAGGCGGAAAAGTGGCTATTATCCTTTCAGAGAATCATAAACTTTATGAATTTGACCGATAAGGAAAAACTCCTCTGTGCTTCATACGTACTGAACAGAGATGCATGGTACTGGTGGGAAATGGTTTGTTTGAGAAGAGATGAGAGTCAAATGACATGGAATGATTTTGTGGAGGAATTTAATCAAAAATACTACGATCCTGCTGCTCTCGGACCACAAGAGAGAGAGTTCGAGAATTTGAAGCAAGGAAACATGACAGTGATGGAAGTATGCCGCAAGTTCAATCGGCTGTCGAGATTATGTCCATATATGATCCCTACTGAAGAGGATCGCATTCAAAAGATGATTGGGACATTTTGACCAGAAATTGCCATAATGGTTGATAGTGCAGCATCTCCACCAACATCAGTGGCTGAATGTGTCTTCAGAGCTTTGAAAGCTGAATTTCACCTGACAAGAGCCAAAGAAGAACGGGCTCAAGTATGGGAAGCCCGGAAAAAGGAGAGACAACAATCGAGACAAGGTCAAGGTGGAAATCAAGTGCCACAGGGAAATCGCTCCAACCAGTCTCCAAAGCCTGGACAAGGAGGTAGACAGAGGCCTCAGAATTCCAATAAAAGAAAAGGGAATTTCAGGGGTAACAGGAACCAACAATAGAAGAACACAGCAAATGCTGGTCCCAGTGCACCAGGCCCTGTGAGCACACCCAATTGTCCTACATGCGGAAAGAAGCACTTGGGAGAATGCAGATTAGGCTGAAACGTTTGTTACTACTGTGGCAAAGAAGCCATTATGCAAGAAGTTGCCCGAGTAACCGGTAGAATCAAGCTGGCACGGTTCCTCAACGTCTGCCAAATCCTCAGATGCACGCTATTGTAGCAAAGGCAGAAACGCCATCACGACAACAGGAGCAAATTTAAAAGGCACCTCTAATTAACGCACAAGTGATGGCCTACACAAGAGAGGATACAGAAGCGGGCACATCCACCGTTGTTACAAGTCAAATTTCTATCGCTCAACACTCGGCATATGCTTTATTTGATTCGGGTGCTTTACATTCATTTGCATCACAAGAATTTACCGCCAGGTTAGAGCATGCTAAGGATAGAATTGGAATGACCTTTAGGACTATTTTGCCTTCGGGTGAAGTGTTGTTGTCAGATTACTGGCTACGACATGTGCCAGTAATTGTGGCAGATAGAGAGCTTTTTCTTGACCTAATTGTGATAAAGATAGCGGATTACGATGTAATCCTAGGAATGGATTTCCTGGGAAAATATCAGGCTACGATCGACTGCCGCCATTGAAGAGTAATCTTTCGACCAAATGGAGAAGAAAGTTTTGAATACGTTGCTTCACCTCCAAAGCCATCGAAGATCATGATTAATTCAATGAAGGCTCACAAGCTGATAGCTAAAGGATGTATGGGATATCTAGCTTTTGTGACTAATGTGACAAAAGAATAAAAGTTACAACCAAAGAATATTCCCATAGTCAATGAATTTGTTGATGTATTTCCAGATGAATTACCTGGGTTTCCACCGGAACGGGAGATTTCTTTTGAGATCGCACTAGTACCGGGAACAGCGCCGATATCCAAGGCCCCTTATCGGATGGCTCCAGCCAAACTGAAGGAGTTACAGACGCAATTAAAAGAGTTGTTGGATAAAGGTTTCATTCGACCAAGCTATTCGCCCTGGGGAACTCCAATTCTATTCGTGAAAAAGAAGGATGGAACTCTACGAATGTGCGTAGACTACAAGGAGCTGAATAAAGCCACAGTCAAGAATAAGTACCCACTACCCAGGATCAACGATTTATTTGATCAACTGAAGGGAGCCTCAGTCTTTTTGAAGATTAATCTACGTTCTGGGTATCATCAGCTGAGGATTAAAGATAGCGATGTAACAAAGACGGCGTTAAGAACGAGATACGGACACTATGAATTTCTGGTGTTGCCATTTGGATTGACGAATGCCCCAGCTATTTTCATAAATTTGATGAACCGAGTCTTTAAGAAGTTTTTAGATAAGTTTATCATCGTATTTATTGATGACATCCTTATTTATTCGAAGACCCGGGAAGACCATGAAGAACATTTGCGATGGGTACTACAAATACTCAGAGATCACCAACTGTATGCCAAATTTTCAAAGTGTGAATTTGGTTAGATCAAGTTCATTTCCTAGGACATAAGGTGTCTAAGGATGGAATTTCTGTTGACTCCGCAAAAATTGAAGCTGTTAGCAAGTGGCCTATCCCGAAAAACGTTACTGAAATTCGTAGTTTTCTGGGATTAGTCGAATACTACAGGCATTTTGTGGAGGGATTCGCTAGGCTTGCTGAACCTCTTACGACGTTAACTAGAAAAGAAAAAAACTACGAGTGGACAACATCATGTGAAGAAAGCTTCCAAGAATTAAAGAGGAGATTAACAAGCGCACCTATCATTGCCATTCCTACTGACGGGGAAAGATTCGACATCTACAGCGATGCTTTGAAAGAAGGATTAGGAGCGGTATTGATGCAAAACGGGAGAGTTATAGCTTATGCTTCACGACAACTAAAGAATCATGAGAAGAATTATCCAACTCATGATTTGGAACTAGCTGCGGTCGTGTTTGCATTAAAGATTTGGAGGCATTATCTTTATGGGGTTCAGTGTCAAATTTTCACAGATCACAAGAGCCTGAAATATTTCTTCACTCAAAAGGAGTTGAACATGAGACAGCGGCGATGACTAGAACTCGTAAAAGATTACGACTGTGAGATCTTATATCATCCAGGTAAGGCGAATCGAGTTGCTAACGCACTGAGTCGCAAATCAACATCGGTATAGCAATTACCTGTCGATGGATTGTCTAAGCCGCTACAAAGGGAGATTAATTCGTTAGAAATAGAATTAATTTCCGGAAGCTTACCTATGCTACAATTGAAACCAACACTGTATGATAGGATTAAGGAGGCTTAAAGACAAGATGTGTACCTAAAAGAGATGAGAGACCGAGTCAATAAAGGAGAAGAAATTGACTTTAGCATCGAGACAGATGGAATGCTGTTGATGAAAAGAAGAATTTGCATACCTGCTAATAAAGAATTAAAGGAGTAAATTATGAAAGAAGCCCATCAGACACCCTATTCTATTCATCCAGGAGCCACCAAAATGTATCATGATTTAAGATTATAATTTTGGTGGAAGAGAATGAAGAATGACCTTGCCGTGTTTGTTAGTCGATGTTTAACATGCCAGAGAGTTAAAGCAGAGCACAAGCACCCAGGCGGGAAATTAGAACCTCTAGATATTCCAGAGTGGAAATGGGAGTATATTACCATGGATTTAGTGGTAGGGCTACCCAAGACAAGAGGAGGTTATGATGCCATATGGGTGATAGTAGATCGACTGACGAAAACAGCTCGATTCATAGCGGTAAAAATGACATTCACATTGGAGAAATTCGCAAGTTTAGACGTTGCTAATGTGATTAGATTACATGGAGTTCCAAGATCCATTGTATCTAATCGAGATGGCCATTTTACCTCCAAATTCTAGAAGTGTGTACAACAAGAGATGGGCACAGAATTGAAGTTTAGCACGGCTTTTCATCCTCAAACTGAAGGACAATCTGAGCGAACCATTCAGACTTTAGAGGATATGTTACGAGCTTGTGTCATGGATTTCAAAGAAGCATGGAATGAGAAACTGTCGTTGATTGAGTTCTCCTACAACAACAGTTATCAAGTTTCGATCGAAATAGCACCCTATGAAGCTCTTTATGGCAGGAAGTGCAGGTCCCCAATCCATTGGTACGATTTAAAAGAAAAGCAACTACATAAAACTGATTTTGTTCAAGAGACTTCAGAAGCAGTTGAAAAGATACAAAAACGAATGCAAACAGCCCAAAGTCGATAGAAGAGTTATGCCGACAAACGACGCAGACTTCTTGAATTTCAAGAAGGTGACTTTGTATTTCTTAAAGTTGCGCCTATGAAAGGGGTTATGCGTTTTGAAAAGAAGAGCAAACTCAGTCCAAGATACATCGGACCATTCGAAGTTATCAAACGGATTGGGAAGGTGGCTTACAGATTAGCATTACCACCTGATTTATCCAAGGTACATGATGTTTTTCATGTCTCTATGTTGCGTAAATATGTACCTGATCCATTGCACATTTTGAGATATGAGCCGATACAAGTACAGAGTGACCTGTCTTATGAGGAAAAGCCTGTTCAAATACTCGCACGAGAAGACAAGGTACTCAGGAACAAGACAATCCCTTTAGTCAAAGTGTTGTGGCGTAATCACTAAATAGAAGAGGCTACATGGGAAAGAGAAGATGAAATGAGAGCCCTATATCCCCACTTGTTTTAAATTCTCGAGGACGAGAATTCTTTAAGGGAGGAGGGTTGTAACAACCGAGATTTTCTAACTGTTCTCGGGATCATTGTATAGTGAAAATTTATATATATTAGTGTGACGAAAATATATAAATTTTACTCTAATGATGATTTATTAGAGTTGATAAATGCTTTATGACTATAGATGTAACGATTTTCGAATCGAAACACCTCAAATAGTGCATTTTCGGTATCGAAAAACAGAATTCTACTAAGACTTAAAATGTGGAAAACATAGACCCCAGATGGAAAATAATGAGATATCTAGGGTTTATGGAGTATTTTAAATGATATAAATGCATCAAAAGGCTCTAATAGCATTTCGAGAGGTAAACTGCGAAATTTGGCCAGTATAGCTTTTCGGTCAAGATTTCGACAGATGAAAATTATACTGTAATTAAAGAAAAACCTATACTGTATAAAAAAATAATATTTTCTTATTAATATAAGAATCAATGGATGAGATCAAATCATCATTTTTGATCCAAAGGTTATCAAAAATAAGGAAAATTTAAAATTTCTTTCAAAATCTAATTAAGAAAGAAATTTTGCATTAAATGCAATGCTTAGCTGCTTATGCACGTGGAAGAGAGGGGGAGAAACAGCTGTATTTCAGCTGAAAAGGTTCCAAAAATTTTGTAAAAATGCCCCCAAGAAATTTTCATTTTGATCCTAAAATTTTCAAAAATTGCAAAAAGGCCCCTAAGGATTTGTATAAACTTTTTCCTCTGATTTCTCACGTCCCCCACAACAGAAAATCACCATTTCCCTTGTTCTTCTTCTTCTCCGACATTCCCACACTCACAAAAAACTTCCAAAATTTCAAAACTTGCAAATTTTAAAGAAAAAGTGTGAGAAAACTTTAACTTGAGGAATCTTCACCTTAAAGCTCAAGTAAGTTCTTCAAAATTCTATTTTAATGCTTGTTTTTAAGTTTTTTTGTGTTTATGGGAATAGTAGAACAAAATGGGTTTAGAATGATTTGGAGTGTTTTGATGAAATTCATGTGAAAAAACATGTTTTGAGCTTATTTTTGAAGTATTTGTGGGGTTAGTTTTTGAAAACAAATGTGTTGCATGGGGAAGGGAAATTTGACGTGAAAAAGAGGGTGAAAGCCCTTATGAAATAGTGATAAACATGTATTGTGAATTAGAAAGGGAAATGATGTCGTATAAGAGTGTTGAAAGGAAGAAAGACAAAGAGGAAATTTAGGGTTGTGAGTAAAACCCTAATTTTGAAAATATTGCTATGCCTTGTATATGATAATTGTTATGTACTGGGATTTTGAGCAGGTTTATAATGAAAACTGTGTTCACTAACGCGATTTAAGCTGTTTTGGCACAGTGGGAAAATAAGAATTTAAGCGGTTATAATGCCGAAATTTTCGGACTTATAACCAAGGCTAAGGGTTTAAGGATGACAATGTATAGAAGAAATATTTAAATGTTCTAGTGTTGACCTATAAACATTTCACTAAATGTTGTACTGTTTCATTATAGGGCAACGACTGGAAACTAAGGAAAGGAAACATTAGCAGATTTCTAGTAAGTTCTGGCATTTAAATGTCTGGATATGAACAACTAGAACCCTATGTTATTTTTGAATTTCAATTTATGTATAGCCTAATTTCTTTGGCTAGAAAAATTATATGTTGTTGTGAACTCGTTAAAACGCCTAAATTGACAAGTATACGAGTGTGCATTGATGTGTTATGTGTATATGATTATGTTTTATGGATTTTGACCCTAGAATGCTTTAATCATGTTTTAGGGTTGATTGTATGTGTGAGAAATGGCTTTGGTGTCAAAATGTATTTAAAAACCTATTTTAGCCGGAGCCAAACGCTAAGCGCTGGCCAAAGAGCACCCCGGCGCTGAGCTCTCGGCCAAAATTTGGTGTTAAAAACTCAGTAGGAGCGCCAGGCGCTATGGTATGAGCGCCAGGCGCTAGTGTAAAAATTAGCGAAAGCGCCAGGCACTAGGGTATGAGCGCTAGGCGCTAGTGTAAAAATTAATAGAAGCGCCAGGCTCTAGGGTATGAGCGCTAGGCGCTAGGGTAAAGATCCAGTAGGAGTGCCAGGCTCTAGGGTATGAGTGTCAGGCACTAGCATAAAAATCAGCAGGAGTGCTAGGCGCTTGCATCGGATTTTCAAAAGCGCCAAGCGCTGAAGTCTCTGTCCAAAGTTTTGCAGAAAAATAAGATGAAGGGCCAGGCGCGCGGGGATGAGTGCCAAGTGCTCCAACTGTTCCAAAAATGTATAATTAAAGTTTTGTGCCTAATTTCCAGTTCCAATCACGCCCTAATATTTAAGTGCGTGGATGATGAGTTTTAAACAGTATTTTTGGATTGAATAGGCATAACATCGAGTACATTAATTATGAATATGTACACTGGAACAGTTAAGACAGCATAGTAAGTAACATCGCACAGTAAACAACAGGGTAATGAAAAAACCTAATGTTTTGGCGTACTGGCCTCTCGCGAGGGGAGGTTACCTTATGTCGAAGCAAAAGACATACCATAGATGAGGGAGAGTCAGGGTCGCTCCCAGGCCTCTCTTACAGCGCGCACAAGGTACGACCAAAACGGACCCATAGACATAGTAAATGAACAATGCAAATGTAAATTGAGCATAATGAACTCCATGCATATTTGTTGAGTTGCATTGTGATGTTTTATTGTATTAAATGTTATGTCTGAACTTACTGGGCATGTAGCTCACCAGTTTGTTCGTGTTCAGGTAATCGAGGTAAACAACCTGTAACCTGAACCACAGTATATGGATTGGACTGCAGGAATGAAGTGCCAGTATCATGATAAAGGTTATGAACCTGCCAGGCTAATTCCGCAAGAAGAGAGAAAAAGGAAAAAGAAAAGTACAATTATATGATATTGTATAAAGTACACTGCTATATTTAACTTTAACTATTTCTAATATAGTATGATATTATTATATGCAAGTAATACGAAATAGTTTCCAACTATAATAATTTAGTTTTGGGAAGTTGTAATACTACGGATATCGATGGTTTTAAAAAAAAAAATTTTCCCCAATCCATTATGTTATGATTTGAAAAAAAAGAAGTAAAGTAACAAAGAGTTTTCAAGTGATGTCTCCCGCACGAGGCGGGGGGTGTCACAAGTCCCTGGTCATTTCTTCCATCTTAAAGAGTAGGGTTTTTTCTTTTTTCTTTTTTTAATGACTGGAAATTATATTACAAAACATGAAATGCGTTATAATTAAGGATGGTAATAGAACAAGATAGGGTGAGTATGCTTCCTCCACTTTCATACCAATCTCCTTTTTTACTCCCCATACTTGTATAATTTAATGCAAGTGTAGGAGCGGGTAATGAGTACTATGCCTGTCTCCCACCTATTTACCTATTAAGAATTAAAAAAATAAATAAAAAAACTTAATAAATTCTATTAAAATTTTCATAAAATTTAGTAATATAATCACAAATGTAATTGAAATCTTAAAAATAAATTAAAACTCTAGAAATTTATGGTTCATAAAGCAAACTAAAAATAATGAAAACCACAAGTCGGAAATAACATCAAAGACAATGAGATTTCTCAACACTGGTAGAAGAAAAATGTAGAAAATGTAAGTAATTAATAAACACATATCTCTTACAATGACCAAAGCCTGACTCACTTCTTCTCATTGACTAAAACTTTGTAAGGTAGGCCGAGAAGATGATCAACATGCTAAAAAATGCATCACCACTAATGGTAACCTAACTCCATTAACAACTTGGATTTGGTAGCCCTTCCCCTCCGTATACGATACAAACCCAACTCCTAAGATCAAAATCTAACAGCAAGCTTGTAGAGAAATTTGGGTTTATATCGAGGGTGGATCCCCCATGGATTGTAACAGTATTTTTTTTTTTTTAAGTTTTTTCCTCTAATTTTTACTACTTCAATCCTCTCCATTCTCTCAAATAAAGGTTTCAGTCTTCTCCTTGTACTAGCTCTTGAAGTCCAAAAGTCTAACAGTGCACTGAACATCCGATTAAGAATACTTATTTCTCTCGTACCATTTTTTTTTCTAGAGCCAGCTTCTTGCTGATTGTTATTTCCGTCCTTAAATTTTCCATCAATTTTAGTGATCACAATCCAAAATTTGCTTGCTAAAATTAGTGACACACAAAATGAAAGCTGTTTCTTCCTTTTTTTTTTAATTAAAAAAATATTATCTTCTTATCTAAACCTGTGGATTTAAATTGCAATGATTTCTGTCAACCATATATTTGGTATCCACGGAATTTAGACGCTCACCTTCCTACATATTAGAGTTTGGATGAAATTTCGTCATTTCTAATCTTCAAAAAAATTAATGCTTCATCCTTAAAAGTTTGCACGAAAGTTTAAGGGCAAAAATTTGAAAAAGCAAAAACAAACAAAAGCTTTATATGTATGGATTTATAGCTAAACAACTATTTTTTAATAAGTTTTTTTAACAAATAACCTAAGTTTTTTAAAATTAATTAAAAGATTCTTTTAATTATTAATCAATTTTTTTAAATACTTAATCATTGATTGTTTATAATATAAATTATCAATTTGCTTAGTCAATTATATTGACCAATAGTCAATTAGATTAATCACTAATCAATCAATAATTGACTAAACCTAAAAAAAAATGACTAGCAGTTATTTTGCTAAATAAAAAATGTTTGGCCATCTAATTTTTAATAAAAAACTAAAAAGAAAAAGAAAAGAGATAAAAATTCCTCTAAGAAAAAGCTTTCAAGCCAATTATAGAATATAAAAGCAGATAAAAAATCTTTAGAAGAAAACATTTGATTGTAAGGTTTTGGTTCACAGACTAGAAACCAAACTCCGTTATTCTTATTTATATAGTCTTTTGTGACATATATTATTGTATCTTGCATAGATAAGTTTCTTCTTAGATAAGTTTCTTCTCCACGAAGAAGAAGTATACATCATTTTCTGGTGCAACAAGATTGAAGGCTAAACCGCCAGAGGTGATTTGGGAGATTCAATTGGATCTGGACCGCTCGGTATTAATCGTTTTGCACTCCATCTTGACCAATTCTTCGACGCAGAAATCTTCTTTTCCGATGGAATAGGTGGTCCTGGTACTGGACTTTCTTCTTGACTTGGACCACTCGGAACTCGCCTTTTTATCTCATATGTTGACCCAAAATTTCCCACAGCAAGCTTTGGCAAACGTTGAATATCATTTTGGTTGGCTCTTACAAAGGATAACATTATCAAAAGAGTGAAACCTATTGCTATCGAAGAAATGTTGAAGAACCCCATTGTTTCTGGGGATTTTTTTTTTTTTTTACTTAGGACTTATGATTCTAAATTTCTAATGTGTGTATGTATGCTTGTGCGAAGCTGTATATATAGGGTAAGAGAGGAGTTTAAGGATCCGTTTAGATCACAAGTTCAAATTCATAATCTAAATAGTAAATTGAAATTTTTATATGTGAAAATACAGTATAAAAAATTTTGAAAAATTGATTTAAAATACGATACCAAATGAGGTGTTAAATATAATAAATATTAGTTTTCTGTCTTTTTTTTTTTTAAATTTGAGGGTGAGAGTATTCAAACTCTACATTTTAAATAGAGTCGAGTGTGATATTATAATTAGATTATATTTATAATTACATTTTCTCCTAATTTCTAGACTATAACGAAAGATAATCTTTCGGATGAAATAGAAGCAATTAAACTAATTCCATTTATTTCCTTCCATTGCAATTCTAATCTGTGGGCTAATATGCTGGAAAATTTATTTAAGATTCCATGGAAATAAATACTAATTAATGTGGATAACATATCACACAATCAAAGATTTGAGTAATCACAATTAATCCACTTGAGGAAAAAAAAAAAAAAAGAAACAAATACTACAACAATTAATCCACTTTTTCCCTTAGATAATAATCTCTCTTTTTCTTTTTTTCTTTTTTCTTTTTTTCCTAAAGACATATAATTAATCACCTGGATTGATATAACTAAATTTAAAAGGAAAAAAAGAAGACAAATATGGATTCAAACAGCTGTTTTTTTTTTTAATGATTTAAACAGCTTTTAATAAAGGTGGTTTAGGGTTAATATTAATTTAAGGCCACAACACTTAAAAAAGAAAAAAGAAAAGAAAAGAATACCCATCGATATTGTCCCATTTTGGCCATTAAATATTTAAAAGAAAAAAATAGAAATTTTTAAGGAAATAAAATTAAATTTCTGGGTATAGTAGTGACCCTTATTAGTCAGTTAATTGGAATGTTTATTATCCTGTCCCGAAAATCATCCTGCTAACTCATTGTAGGAGAAGAAGTTTCAACACAAATCCATTTTACATTTCTATTTGCCAATTAATGAAATATTTTGAAAGTAAATCGTTATTCAAACTTATAAACGTATAAATATGTCCCACAAAAAGTACTTGAAGAAATAAACGAAATTAACTAGCATAAGAAATAATAAAACGTAAACCATAGACAAAAATAATAATAAAAGGAATACTTAGTTTAGGCCCCTAGAATTTTACGAATCCCTTTCCAAAAAAAAAAAAAAAAAAAGAATTTGCTAATCCATAGTTTTTTTTAAAAGAAAATAGTCATATATTAAATTTTTTTTTTTTTTCGTAATTACACTGCATATTCTTTTTTAAGTAAGGCAAACAAAATGTAAAAGATATATGTGTTAGACTTTGAAGTTACTTGGGTAGTGATTTCCCAAACAACCCATAGCAATTATGCTCCATTATCACATTTTAATAAGTTTTAATATTTGAGATTTATTTCTATGTAACCTACATTGTATTTAAGGTTTATATTGATATCAATTTATGTTGACTTTTTTTTTTTTTTTTTTAAGAATTTATGGTGAGAATTAATTCCACTAATTTAGCTTTTCCATCCTCTCAAAAAAAAAATTGTAGTTACAAATACAATTTACTGGTAATACTACATTCCACTTTATCTAAATACAAAGAATTCAAATCAAAAAAAAATTTGAATTATTCAGTTTTTTCATATTTAATTGTAGACAATTATTAATAGAAGCTTATCTACTCATATATATATATATATATCTTTTTTTTCATAGGAAGAAGATTTTAGAGATGAATTATTGAGATCACTAGTCACATGGTTAACTTTTACCTACAATTGTTGCCATTTTCACTTTTCGAGTAGTTAGCAGATTTAGCCAAAGGCTCAATTCTGATTTCGTCATGCTTATTGGCTGATTCATGTTTAATGAGCTTATCATTAAGCTCTTCAAAGGAGATTTGTATTATCTCAAGCATGAACGACAATAGCAATCTCTATAAAATGAGTGCCAAGATGAATGAGACAAGAAATAATCAAATCACCAACTACAAATGAAGCATTATTCAAGTTTAAAAAATCAATCATACACGTTATATTTTATAATCCTAGTCATATTTAGAATTACCATTCTTAAACTAATTGAATTGTATAAAATTATTCATTTGGTTTGGACCAAATCATTATGAGTGTTGGTGGAGTTAATTTTCTAATTCAATAATGATGTAAACTTATTTTATATTATTTATCTTCTTGTATATAAAATCTCAGAGGAACTGATAAAGTTTAAAATAAGGACCTACATGAAATCATTGATTACAAGTGCGAGAAAAATAAAAATAAAAATAAAAATAAAAAATCTTCAAATTTTAAAACTATTTCAATAGAAAAAGAAAATGTCAATTATACTGCAGACCACACTCATTTACTCATTTACACTCGGCCTTTGCCACTGACCAGTTTAGGCAAATTTAAAGGCATCCAAAGAATCAAATAATAAAATAAATTTATATCCTGTGGACTCTACTTTCACATGGTTTTCTAACCATTTTAGTAACTTTCCGGTTAACTTTTTCCTGCGTGTGTTTTTGTGAGTTAAGTCCATTTCTTTGTATCTTCTACCCTTAGTGGCTAAAAAAAAAAAAAAATCCATTTTTATCGTAGCTTCAATCTACCACTCTATTGGCGATTTAAAAATAAAAAATAAAAAGGGTTCAATTAGTCAGTTGTAGTCCCTAGTCATCTTTTGGGTCTCAAGAAAGACTTCACGAAGTCGTTTGAGAAATTATTTAGGAAGGTGATATCACATCCCATTACAAAACCAATCTCTTCTCCAATCTTCTCTTTTTTTCTTTACCATCTTCAACCAGTCCCCACAATACTTCTGTACAGACCTATAATTGGATTCGTCATTTAGTTCCCTACAGACCACGGCAAAGGCAAATTCTGAGATTTCAAAGTCAATATATATGTATATATTTTCCATCTGTTGACCGGACTCACTGAAAACCTGAAAAAAAAAAAATGAAAAATGAAAAAGAAACAAACAAACCCAAAATTTAGAAACCTGTAAAACAATGACTCCAGCGCTTCAGGGAAAATCCAACGATCTAGAACAAACCCAGATAATTTCTCATAAAATTCTCCAAAACCCATCTCAGAAATCCCCTCAAAACCCCATATCAAGAATCTTCCTTAAACCCTCCTGAAACCCCAACAACAACGACCAAAAAAAACATAAAAAGGCAATCCCAGGGGGACAAAAATGTTCCTCCAAACCCCGTCCGCAAAAACGGTGATCTACACTGCCGCCTCTGTCGCCACCACCGCCATGCTCATCCGATCGATCTTCCACGAATATGTCCCTGACGAGATACAACATTTTGTCCTCACAAGCCTCAACACCTTCCTCAAATCCTTCTCTTCTCAACTCACATTAGTCCTCGACGAATTCGACAATGATTTCAAACACAATGCGCTCTTTAAAGCCGCCAAGATCTATCTCCAGCCCATGTCCGGAGACACCGCGAGGCTCAGAGTCTCACAACCCAAAAAACAGAACCACATTTTGATCACCATAGATGGGAATGAAGAGATCAGTGATATCTTCGACGGTATCAAACTGAAATGGAAATTAGTCCGTTTCGTCAAGTGCCAGCCCTGCCGCTTCGAATTGAGCTTCCACAAGAAGCACAAAGACGTGATCTTGAACTCGTACCTGCCATATGTATTGGAAAAGTCTAAAGAAATGAAGGAAGAAATCAAGACTCTGAAGCTCTCAACATCGAAAGGTTTTCGAGGTTTTAGGTCAAAGGGGGGAATGGATGTGGGGCAATCTGTGAATCTCGACCACCCTTCGACGTTCGAGACTTTGGCTATGGATTTCGAGGTCAAGAAGGCGATAATGGAGGATCTTGAGAGGTTTGTGAAGAGGAGAGAGTATTATAGGAAGGTTGGGAGGGCTTGGAAAAGAGGGTACTTGTTGTTCGGGCCTCCGGGGACGGGGAAGTCTAGCTTGGTGGCTGCCATGGCCAATTATTTGAAGTTCGATGTGTATGACTTGGAGTTGACGAAAGTTCAGAGTAATAGTGAGCTTAAGAGGCTAGTGACTTCGATGGCAAACCGCTCAATTCTTCTTGTCGATGACGTTGATCGGTCCATTGACCTGCAAAATAGGCGCGGCAATGCCATGGCTAAGAGGAATTACCGCTCATCTAATCGAAAGAACCATAAGGTAAGTGAGATAGCTGGTTTTGTACATTTTTTGCACAGAGATGAAGTTTCTTAGCCATGAAAAGAGTTGTGAAATCCCTCGATACTTACAGTATGTTCAGTATATCGGTTTGAAAAGAAAATTTTAAACGGATTTCAATTCAAATTGAAAATCTTTATAGATCGGTGTATGTGAACGAAAATATTACTGCAGTATTGATTTTGAAAAACGGAAAAATTTTAATTCAAATTGGAATCTTTTTGAATTGGATGCTTTAAACGTATGTGCTACATTATTTATTTGGAAGCTTCAGCTTTAAGAAACTAGTAATCATTATTTTATACAGCATTATCTTCATTCCCTATTTTCAGGTGACTTTGTCAGGATTTCTCAACTTCATAGACGGGCTATGGTCAAGCTGCGGCGACGGGCGGATCATAGTGTTCACAACTAACCACAAGGACCGTCTAGATCCCGCTCTGCTCCGCCCTGGTCGAATCGATGTGCACGTCCACTTGTCATTTTGCACCATGTGCGGATTCAGAACACTTGCCCACAACTATCTTGGGATCGCCGAGCACCGGTTTTTTGCAAACATAGAACGGTTACTAGAGACAACAAAAGTGACTCCGGCCGAAGTAGCAGGGCAGTTGCTGAAGATTGAGGAGCCTGAAGCTTCGCTTATAGGCCTAATCGAGTTCCTCGAAAGGAAGATAGGAAAAGAAACTCAAAGCTCTGGAGTTAGCAAGCCAGAGATGGGAAAATCATTGGGACCGGAAATTGGAGAAGAGCAGGAGGGAAAACAGAGCCAGGGAGGCGTGGAAATAATGGTCGAGACTCAAGATTGTGTTCTATTTCCCAAGTAAATAATGCATTTTTCTTCTTGTGATTTTTCTTTCTTTATTTGGAAAATGTGGACTTGCTACGATTAAAGGATGCCCAAAAAAAAAAAAAGCTTATAAATTCGAATAAAATGTTATACTAGCCCGTGAAAAATGAAAACTTGATATGGTAGGCTCTTAATTACTCATTATTTAATTTTTAGCCCCTTAAAAAAATTATGGCTTTGTCAATGGATTGGTACCATGTAATGAAGAAAGTGGATATGAATTTTCGAGTCGTGTATGAGTTGCTAATATTATTAGTATTATAGGCATAGCCCACCTGGCTAAGAACTAGTAATCAGCCAAGATTTGAAAATGAAGAACACTTTTACTCCAGCAATTAAGGGGACCAATATCTTACAAAAGAAAGAATAAAGGCACTTTATAACATTAAAATATTACTCCAAAATGACTTTTTTAATGCTGCTTTAGAGAAAACGTAAAATCATTAAAATATTACTCCAAAATGACTTTTTTAATGCTGCTTTAGAGAAAACGTAAAACAAGAGGTGTCTGTTTTGAAACTGTCATTTATTTAGTCTCTTAATAAACAGAGAGAAATAAGAAAGGGTACTCGGCTCCTTAACCCCGGTGCTAAAATGCAGTTTTCAAGAATCCTTTTTTCGCATTTTCAAAATCTACATTATACTCATTTTTATCTCAAACACTCGTTCATTTTGGATTCCGAATTCAAAAAGTGTTTCTTTTTTATTTTTTTTTTTATTTTTCATTTCAAAACAGTTTGCCAGACAGCACTTTACTTCGTATCAGACTTGTTTGGATCCACTAGGAACCAAGCTCCCAGTGCAGGAAAATGGCCACAGTAACTACACCCTTTTAACGAATATAGCTCAACTGGACAAAGCTTGAAATTTCAGATTTTCATGAAAAATAGTAAGACGCTCTCTTTTTCTTAACTTGCTTCTTTTTCAAGGAAGAAAGTCACCGGTCACCAGTTATCAAGTCACAAAAACACTCAGATAATTCAGCAGAATTCGCGTAAGTTCAAAACAAATAAATAAATAAATAAGCAGTAGAGCCTTGAGATAAGTACCAAAGGTTTTACCACTCAAAAAAGAGGTTCGTGAACACGATTACATTTTCTTGTGACATATTATAGTAGTACATCAAAAGTGCTTGCAGTGCGGTAAGTAATAAAATGAGGGCTCTCCATGTCAAAAACCAAAAAAGACACACAGAAAGCTTAAAAAAGCACGGCAATACTAAATCACCTCAGAACCACCAAGCCCAACTTTGTGGAACTGAAGGATTCTCACTACATCTTTGCAAAAAGCTTCAAGTATATTCCAGCTAGCTGCTCCTTATTTCTGTCAACACTATAATAAAACTTCCACTTGCCGTTCCTGAAACATCATCGATAAACAAATCCTTGGTTTTAAGACGGATTTTGCTAAAAGAATGAAAGCAAATATCCAATACGAAAAGAATGAAAGAAAATATCTCATACAAAATATGGATAATGTCACTCTTCAAGTCTGGCAAACTTTCCACATGCAGGCTTTGATATACAATTTCTTCCCCCCCTTTTTTTTTTTTTTTTCAAAGACCCTTTGTACCTCTTTGCTTGTCCATTAGCAAGGTTTAATCAAGACGAGAATGAATCTTAAAAAATGGAAATAGAAGAAAAAATAGTCAAAAGTATGTACTCGCCTCAAAACTAACAGCAAGTGTCGTCTGAATATATAAACTAGAGTCTCTACGTTCTCCTTAATAAATGCTTGAGAGCGTGCTATACAGCCATTTTCATTTCTATTTTCTGGTGTGGATCATAGCCGATGAGCTTGAAATCATCGGCCACAAAAGAATCTATATCCTTTTTCTCGGAATTGATCTTTAAAATCTGCATTGGTATAAGATAAACAAAAGTTAAAGAACATTGCAAGTACAAGTTTAAAGGATTTCAAATTTAAAGAGCAGTTTTTATAACCAGGAAAGGGCAATTATAGCTTTTCTAAACATTATCGTGCTTACAGGAAAAGGCTTTGGTAGTTTCTGAAGCTGCTCCTGCAGAGGCCTGACATGGTTGCGGTAAACATGAGTATCCCCAATAACATGGATGAAATCACCCGGAGCTAAACCTGAACAAGATCAAAGGCCATAATTAAATACTGCCTCCAAAGATGAACAAAGCCAAAGCTTTAAAATTTCCATCACTGGAAAAGGAAATCCACCACTACAGTTGATATTGTCGGAAAGTCTACTTTCCAACACTTTCCCTAAACATTTGCCGAAAGCCTATGGTAGGTAATACTGTTTCAGCAAATTCATACGCCAAAAAAACAAAAACTGATTGTCAGAGAATAACATACCACAAACATGAGCTATCATGCATGTCAGAAGTGCATATGAAGCAATGTTAAATGGCACACCCAGTCCCATGTCAGCAGATCGCTGATACATCTGACATGATAACTCCCCATTGGCTACGTAAAACTGCAGAAACAAGTCAAAGGGTGTGCTCATTACGAAGAGAAAATGGAGATGAAAACAAAAAGAGTACTGCTTCAACACTGACCTGAGCAAACATATGGCAAGGTGGGAGTGCCATCAATTTGAGATCAGAAGGATTCCACGCTGAAAGTATTATACGACGATCATCTGGATTATTTTTTATCTTGTCAATAACATCCAACAACTGATCAAACCCTTGGCCAGTGTAGTCAGCATGCATGTCAGTATATCTGTGCAAATATAAGAAGAGAGCTTGAAATTTGAAGCCAGACTTCACTGTGATGAGAAAGTATGTATCAACCTGTAAACTCAAATAAAGTAGAATCTACTTACCTAGCACCAAAGTGTCTCCATTGAAACCCATAAACTGGTCCCAAGTCACCCTCTGCTCTGTCTGTCAAACCAATGCTGAAATAGCGGATATAAACAATTTTCAGACCCCAGAAGTCCATAAATGCATCATATATTAATTGCAGACCAATGCTTACCCATCCAAGTAGTCTCTGGACGCATTTCCGTCCCATATATGAATCCCTTTCTCCTGAAGGACCTGATAAAAAGGGGAGTTAGTGTGTTAGATCGGTTTATTATGAAACAGAAACATAATAAAAAAAAAATGAACAACGGGGAAGATGAAAATACAAAAGCAACAAACCTTTAACGCTTAGCACAACGTACAACTAAAAGAATTTTATCTTCTAAAGTAGTTTAAGGATTCATTTGCAAAAGTACAAGCACTATGGTTCGAATTACTGCAAAGGTTATTTTCAATTTTTAATGTGGTATCATTACCTTTGCACTTGTAGAACCACTTATGAACCACAGAAGTTCTTCAACCACCCCTCGCCAGAATACTTTCTGATTAACAAAAAGATAAGAACAGAAGTCAACCTCTATTTTAAAACAAGTAAAAAGATACGTATGTTATTTTAAGATATCAACAAAGAGAGAAAGGGATGTACGCACGGATGAATTAAATTCAATTGCAAAGTGCAGCAAAACACAAATCTCAAAAGGGAAATGTTCATGCCTTAGTTGTAAGAAGCGGGAAAGTCTTACGCAGATTGAACCGCATCTAGAGGGATACATAGGACAACGGAAATTAGATTAGTGCGTTCAATCAGTTTGTAACAAAACGGAAACACTAGAAAGACATAATAAACTACGAGATTACATTAACATTACCTGACAACCAAATTTTGACAAAGTACCAGTCCCTGTCCTGTCATCCTTGGAATTTCCATCCGAGATGATATCTTGAACAAGTCTTAAATATAGGTACTCCTCATGCTTGTCAAAAATCATCTTGGGCAGGAAAGAGAACTTCTTTACCTCGAATTTACTGAAACCCGAGTTATCGTCAACCGCTGGATCACTGTTCTCATTTGGGGATTCAACAGCAGGACCTCTCACGCGGACATACGTAGTGAAGGAAAAACGTATTTTGTTCTCGACCATAGGGAACGATGAATACCATGGCTGAAATGCAGAAGTATCAATGGCAGGGATGAAAGTGTCACATTCAACGGCGGTCTCGATTTCAGTAATGTGGATTGCATCACAGCTAGATGCATTGAGAGCTTCCCTGCACAGCGGGGTAACACGAATCAGAACAAAAGCAACAAGGATATTAAAAATGAATGAAAAGCAAAACCGCAACCAATATCAAAGTCAAACCTAAGAATTTGACCACCCCCGATGACGAACACTTTCTCGATGGACAAACAGTACGGGGAAGCAGCTAGCAACTCCAAAGCAGAAGTCATGCTGCCACATATCACAACATTCTCAGCGGTAGCAATATCGAAACTCCCGGAACGAGTCAAAACGACATTGAGGCGACCAGGCAGAGGTCGGTGCTCTAGAGGAATGCTCTCCCATGTTTTCCTACCCATCAAAACAGCATTCTTTTTCCCCGGATCCGAAGCGGCCATGGTGATTTCCTTGAAGAACTTGAGATCAGAAGGCAATCTCCAGGGCAGTTTTCCATCCTTACCAATACCCATTTCCCGGGTTGCAGCCACGACAACTTGGTAAGTCCTCTGAGGATTATTTTGCACATTTCCATTTCCATTGCCATTTGCACTAACTAAGTTTTCACCAGCCATCGTGGAAACCCAATGCCCAAAGAAATTTAAACCCAGCAGATTAAACCAACGACGGCACAGCCGCTTTTCACGGAAGTGCGATAGAACCTAAATCGTTCATAGAAAACTAATCTTAAAAAAAAATGAAAAAAAAGATACCCACTTGAAAAAACAACGAAACAATCTTCAATGCTGTCCGACATGAAAAAGTTCCGACAGAAACTCGCACTTTTTTAAGGGGAAACAAAAGGGGGGAAGGGGTTCAGAAAAATATACGCATTCACGCCTAAAATGTTATCGAGAATAACGAGAACACGCCAATCTGAGCATTCTCACTAGGGAAGTTCTCAAATTTCAACAAATTCTTAGCCTACAGAAAATTTAAAAAAAAAACCCAGGAATTGAAAATTGTCTATTTCTTCATTTACAGTAAAAACATACCCAATTTTGCATGCAGAAATCTGTAGCTAAACTAAAGGGTAAAAACCCAGAATAAAATGAGAGAAAGTACATGCAAACTGAAAATAATTCACACAAACTACAAAAAATAAGAACAAGAAAATGGATAGAGAGAAAAACTGTAAAATGCTGAAGAGTTGTTACCGACCGATCTCCACCGGAGCCGCAAGATATCTGAAGAAGTCGGAAGCCCAGATTTTCCGGCAATGCGAGAGGGAATTAGGGAGTTTAACCGTGATGCTGAGAGATACTACAGAGCTCAAAGTCAGAATGAGGGAAAAATACAAAAGTACATTGAAATCAGAAATTGAAATAAAAAAATTTAAAACTAATTTAAATAAGGCGATTCAATACCTGAGAAATGCGAGACCGAGGAAAAGAGGAGAGAGAAAAGAAAAGCGATTCCGGAGAAGAAACTGAGGGGAGAGAAAGAGAGATATTCCCTGACAAACCGAAAAAGAAATATCCAAAAGCACCGTTGACGCGGAGAGAGAGAGTGAGAGAGAGAGAGAGAGAGAGAGTACTCCTAATGGTGGTTTGTATGGAGAAATCGCTTAGAATTTTCCCTCTATATATTGGCAAAACCCAAAAATTGTACGCGTCGGCCAAGGTAAAACAATTTTTGTTCAACTTACGAAATTGCCCCTCTTTGTATCCATATTTACCAACGTGCCACTAGATATTGCAATTTTACCCCCCGTAAACTCATTTATCTACAATGACCCCGTCTTAAACAAGATATAAAAACATGATTTATAAATTTTTTCGTGATTATACTATTTATATGATGCATAAGAGGCCACCGCCGTGAGCAGTCGTCCGATGTTGTCTGTCGATCAAACTAAACGGGGGATATGTGAATGTTTAGTTGGCGATTTTGATGGTATGGAACTAAATCCCTAATCGGAACCGACCAAAAAAAAAATATTCTTCTTCTTGGTTCCAACAACTTTTCCTTCTTCCCTTCCTTTATTCTCATTATCCGACGTTCTTGTCTCACCTAACTCCGGCAATTGCACCGTCCCTCTCCATCTACTCTTGTTATCATTATCCCCTGTTTTGTTGAAGTGTCCGTTTCCGAAAATAAAAACTTTTTAATTTTAAATTAAAAGGTCCTTTTATTGTTTTAAAAATGAGATGACGTTTGAATAGGTAAAAAAAATTTTTTCTTGAAAATAAAAAATTGATTAGAATTAAAAAAATAGTATTTATAGTATGTTTGAATGAGAGGTTTATTTTTAAAAAATAAAAAATTTTTAAATTTGAAAAATAAAAAATTATTTAAATTTTTTTAAAATGTGAAAAATTATTTAGATGGGTAAAAAATTTTATTTATCTAAAAATATTTTTTTTATTTTTAAAAATAAAAAATTTTATATGTTCAAATACGAAAATTTAAAAATATCTATTTTTTTTAAATAAAAAATTTTTCGTTTAAAAAAAATGAAACTTCCAAATAACCATAGTATAGAAAAGTGTATTGCAAGATAATTGAAAAAAAATATTTTTTTTTTCTTAAAATGGAATTATACAAGATATCTTTTAAAATGGGATTTTTTTTCTTTTTTTTTAGGATAACAAAAATAGTGAAAATAAAAATCAAATTAAACACTTTTTTTTCAAATTTTTTTCCTTTCCGTCCAAAAAATTCCATAAGCACAAATCCGTATTTCTTCTTCCTTTTGTTTTTTGTTTTTTTATTTTTTATTTATTTTTACACATATTACGGAACTACACCATTCCACTAAAACCCTTTAATCAAACATCACCTTCTCCTCCTCCTTTGTCTTCTTCTTTCTGGCCATTGACGATCTGAACTTCTCTGGCCATTGTGCCGCTGCCGCCGCCAGTCTGATTTTTTTCTTCTTTCTTTCTTTCTTTCTTCTACGTGAAACCGAGCAATGTCGACCAACAAAAATCGTTTAATCGGTGAAACCTCCCATTTCGGTTAATGGAGGTTTCCTACACTTGAGAAATTGACGGAGTTGGCCAATTCCCAAACCGATCAATTTTTATACTGACCGAGTGAGTTAAAATCTTGTATGAGATAATATATTTTAAGAAATATGTGAGAGATTAAATATTTTGTCTTTGTAGATCAAGATTACTATTCTTTTGATTATTTAAGGGGTGTTTGGAGGTGCTCTTCATCTCTTAAAAATCAATTTTTTTTCAAAATTTTAACATTTTTTTACTATTTACGTCTTCAAAACGTTATAATAAACTCCAAATTTTAAAAGTTCATAATTTTGTGTATACAAGTTCAAATGAGATTTTTTTTTTTAAATTACATAGAATTTCAAGAGGAATGAAACAATATATATTGATATTTTTTTTATAAAAAAATTTTAAAATTTTTTTTTTCATCTCAAACAGTTTTTTTTTTTCAAAATACATTTTCTAAAACAACTTTTTTCTAATCTAAAAATAATGTCTCCAGCCTCTTTCCCCAAATACCTCCTTATTTATAACATGAAAAAACTAAAAATAATTAATTGGGTAAGTGCTCATAAGTATCCGAAATTTGTGACAAGAAAACTGGCCTCATCCGTCGTTTTAAATGGGTTAATAGAATAAGGATGAATATTATTTTTTTTCACAAGGTGGACTCTCTATTTCAAGAATCTTGTTCTCAACATTCCATCGCTATTACAATAATCCCTAGATGATCTTTCTTATTATCATCAGCAGCATGAAGCTCAATGAGGAGAAAAGATACATATACCTATGAAAAAAGTACGTATCTAGGTGGGTTACAATCTCATCATAGCCTTTGAAATGATATTCAAAACCTCAATTAATATTATTACAGCATATTTGCTTATCAGGATTAGGGAATGAGAACAAAAAATCAGAATCAATTTCTTATTTACTTGCACATTTTTTTCTTTTAATAATGGAATAGGAGTAGGAAGAGTAGGCCTTACATTAATTTAGAATTGAATAATGAGATTTTGACAATCTCATACCCTTCTTTAGATTGTGACTCTCAATCATGATATTAATATTACATTACTATCTTACCCATACCCCAAAAAAAAAAGTTATTTCATTTTTTTTTATATTAGATAATTATCCTTATTATTATTTACATTGTTAAACTAATTAAAGAATTTATTTTCATTAGAATAAAACAACATATATTCATTTTTTTTACACTTAATTTCAATTTTACTTATTTTAATTCAAATCATTACACTTTTTTTTAAATTTTTCAAACATAACAATTTACACAACCTTAGTAATTATTTTAGTATAATAATGATTGTTTTAACTTTGATTAAAATATGATAATAAACAAACAAATTGACATTTTTTTTTTAAGTTTTGGTAACACAATCATAAAGGGGTTATAAGTAAATTCTAAAAATGGGTTTAAGTAAACATGAATGAGATCGGTAATGACTCTAATTCTAGATCCTATGTACTCTTAATTCAACTTATTCCATTTCATGCCAACCGGTGATAATGAGTAAGTAAACAAATCATTAATATCTAAACTAACGTGATG
The DNA here is from genome assembly GCA_035233585.1 of Antiaris toxicaria. Taxonomy (NCBI): domain Eukaryota; kingdom Viridiplantae; phylum Streptophyta; class Magnoliopsida; order Rosales; family Moraceae; genus Antiaris; species Antiaris toxicaria. The sequence goes on along the minus strand of CP141158.1, from coordinate 42,903,140 downwards.
GATCACAAGCTCGTTATGACTAATATCACAGCCGCGCTAAGTCAACTTATGCCAGGTATTAGATGGTTAGTGAAGTATACGAAAAAGCGAAAGGTGGAAGAAAAAATATATAAACCAGAAGACTGTGCATTCATTAAAAGGGTTAAAAGTAGGAGAGATGTTGTGATAAATGATGTGGTTGTTCATCCTTATTTCTTGTCCAAGCTTATATTGATCAACCGTCTCCTTCTCGTTTTAATGTCCCATCACCACCTTGTTTTTATCCTTCCAAATCCTTTGACATTACCGCTCAAGCCATTTCTTTACATTGAAGGTTCCTCCAGAGTTTGTGTTGGAAATTTACCTATTAAGTTGCTTGATGAAATTCCGAAATCTGTTCTTGCTTCTTTTTTGATATAATGTATATTGTAGGCAGTGAAATCTACATTCAAATAAAATAAAGGTCAATAACCAAAACAGAACGATTGGCGAGTAGTCAAACAGTCATTGACAGGTTATTAGTGAGTCACACGTAATATAGTAAATTACAAAAAAATAAATAAAGAAGTAGACAATCGATATTATAGAGGTTTGTTTATAATCTCTAGGTTACGTCCTTTGTAGTACTTATGAGAACTTTCACTGTATATGAATCAATGCTACAATGGAAATCTTCAATAAGAACAAAATAAATGATAGATGGAGATTGGTGTAATATAGAGAATTTGTGGAACATAGTGGGTATTACAAAAAAATTATGGAAAGAAAGTGATGCTTAAGGTGAAAGAGGGATCTTCCCGAGGCTTACGCCTCAACTTACAAGGGCTAATTCTCTAACTTTATTGCGTGATTCAAACAAAATATGCCTTCAATGCTAACTGGGAGTTGCCCTCTCTTGCTGTGGTTGGCATTCCAATTTGAGAATGACTAGAAGTGATTAGACAACTTTTCTTTTCAAGGTCTATGCTTGCTGACTAGTTTTTTTACTGGATATGCTTGATTTTGTTTCTTTTTTGTTGATCTTGAGAACAACTTTTCATATTTGACCTCATGTGACTGTCATTCGCCAACCAGTCATTCTGAAGTCATCTAAAAGTCATTTACAGGTCCAATAATCTGTTCATATATGAGTCATCTTGTGCTCTTCAATGATATGTCCGAGGATATGTGTATGGTGAAAGGTGATCTACAAAATTTGACGTCAACATATATGTATTTGAATTTTCCAATCTTATGACTATGGGATTGGTTCTCAATGAGATAGAATTGTAAGCTTATCACGTTGTTACAAAATCTGGAATGTTTTTTGTGTTTTCTATGTAGCGATGATATTGTTATAATCAATTATCAAATACATACGGTTTCATCTTGAATGAAATGTTGAAAACGAAGAATTTTTTACATTTTTAGATCATTGTTTCATGATTCTTTTGAATTTTAAATCATCATTAAATCAAAGAAAAATAACAGGGAATGAGACAGATAAAATTTAGGCATAGAGCCACTTTAGGAAATAGAGTTATTTAATAATGACCTGTTTATAAGGGCATATCCAACCAAGCTGTAAATTGGTGCAAAATGCCAATTTGACGTCAAATTTTCAATCCAACCCAATGCCGAAAATGGTGCTATTTTGGCATGGACGAACAGTGTCACGCTAGGAATAGTGCGGCAATGATTGCGCTAGCCCTTTATTTTTATTTTTTTTTTTGTTTGAATTTTTTTAATGATAAAAATAGCCTCAAATATTTTTTTTTATTTTGTTTTTAATCTTTTTGCTGCATTTTATTTAAAACGTACCTAAAACATTTTATAAATCCTATTTTTACCCTAAATATATGTTATTTGACAAATTTTCTTTATTTTTTACAATTTTTTTATTAAAAGTATGTTTAAGGACTAATAGGTTATAAAAATAACATAAGAAAATAATCGGTGGAACATGTTAATTGTTTAGAATCAAAAAATATATATATATAGAGAATATTTCTTTTAAAGTAACTTTTGAAATTAATATATTGGAGAACAACTATAAAATAGAGTTAGAGTTGCAATATTTTATTTTTAAGGTAATTATAACATAAAGTAATAGATTGGAGATGACCTAAGTAATTAAGATTTATTTAAGATTGATTATTATTAAGAGTTTAATAATTATTACAATTTATTTATGTCTATAAATAGAACAACTATTTGTATTTTTCGCTACAAACATAAATGGTTATTATTGAATACATATAATAATGTTTCGTTTAATAACGATTATTATTTCTTCTGTATTATTCCTTTAAATTCTTTTTTTTTTTCTCTTAATTCTTTTCTTGTTGTATATCCTTTTCATTCGGCATAAGGATTATTTTACTATGAGTAGAAATGCATCTCATTTCTTTTTGTTTTTAACTTCAAAGGTTGGAATTTAAAATCTATACCTTATACTAATCATAATACATCAGACATCTCAATCTTTCTTTACTATTTGAACTCATTAATTTGTTGATTAAATGAATGAATTAATTAACCTCTTGCTAAAAGAAACGAATACGTAATGACAAAGTGTAGTGATAATACCAACGCTATAATTGTTAATCATAAGTTCGGTAATATTTAAAACTTGCAAACTTAAAATTAATAATTCTTGAGAAATACTAATGTACTAAATACTTAGTTATATCAAATATTGATGATATAATTTTCTGAATCTTAGGGTTTACACCTTCCAAATGAGTTCTAAAATGTTGGGGTAACAAGTTCTCTCTCTCTCTCTCTCTCTAACTTCTCAAATGTCAAGGTTTCTCTTTGCATAGGACTCCCACCACTGCCGTCGACAAGGATTCAGCCAAAACATGCTAATGCGACATTCCCAGATGTCCTAATCTGATGATGTTGTATCTATCAAGGGTGATCAGCAATTCGATGACTAATACTTTGAGATCCTATAAAACATCGGTGATTCAATAGTTAGTATGGCAATCTCTTATTTTCAATCGAGTCTAATTGATACCCTCTGAGTTGTGGCACATGGCAAAATGGTTGTTCTATGTGTGCAAGAATTTTACAGTCCATTTTGTTTTCTATTCATGTTTTGTATTTGTGTTTTTGTTCTAGTTTTGTAATAAAGAAGATAGTTGTCACACCTCTAGCTTATATTTATGTTTGTATTCCACTTGAATTGTTCTCCAGCAGTATCAGTCTGTTAATTCCGTTAATAATAAAGCTAAGTGGAGTTTGTTGCAACCTATATGCTACAAGTGACTATCTCTCGATTGATCGAAATATTTTATCAATTGTAAATATATTTTTTAATAAACGCTTTGTACATGCTCAATTAAAGGGTTGTCAAGGTATTCAATGAATTTTCTCATTATCGATTATTGGCTTATGTTCTCTTTACTGAGTTTCATCAGATTTTACTAATGGAATTAATCTTAATCAAGGTGTGATACCCGTAATTCTCACATACAAGTTTAACCAATAATAACACATTTGCATTACATTTTCACGATATTTAACAATTATTGATTCAAAATTTTTGCTTGATGTCATAATTTTATTGAATATATTTTGAGTTATTGATGTAGTGTGAAGGTTTAATGTTCTTGTGGAAGAAGCTCCATGTGCTTAGAAATTAACTTGGTTATTATTATTTTTAATTCATTTGTTTAAATAGTTGAAGAATTATTTGAAGTGTATTTTATCTACTATTCTCATCGGAATTTAGAATTATTGTTTTATTTTGTTTTATTTTTTTATTCCTGGTGTAATGTGACATTGGTGGATTTGTATATAATAAGTTGTTGTTTTATATAGAAAAACATATAATAAGTTGTTGTATACAGTAGTTGTCGTCAAAATTTCAAATAGAAATATTTTGATTTGGACCCTGGGTTTTTAGTGTTTTCTGACTTAAAATATATACATATATAAGCTCATATATATATAATTGTATAAAACTTATATATATATATATATGAATGAGTTTATTCTTTATTCTAAAACTGAAAGCGAATAAGGCATGGACTTTAATTATTATCGTAGTATGCTGGCTCATAATTACCATAACTTTATATGTATATAGCTCTTGTTTCTCAATTGTTAATAATTCTATTTAATGAATAAATATTTAAAAAAATTTTAGTTTTGTTTCTAATTAGATATACTATATATGAAGATACAAATGAGTTTCTTGAATCTTTATGCTTAAGTGTCAAATATGTGTTATAATCAGTAATGATTATATTAGGATCATTAGCACATTTGGCTCAATGAAGATATTGAAGCTTTCCACTTCTCTTTGTTATTCTGAAAACGAGGTAAGTAAAAATTCATTTCAACTGCATCTCAAGATAAACAATGAAATATGTTTTGCTAGAGCATTTACAAGTATAATATTATGGCATTTGCATATTTTTGTAAAGTAATCGTCGTATAATACAAGAAAGAGATTGTTTGTATGTACGCCATGTAGTTTGCTTGTAAGTGGCCTTTATAAGTTCTTTGGGTTAGATGGGAATTTAATTTGGTCTCATGGGTTAGATTGGGATCATTTCAGACCTTATTGTAGTTCAAAGTATTGGGGAACTATAGTGTCTCATGGGTTAGATTGGGGCACTTTATATTGTTAACTAAGGTTTGATAGTATACATGCATGTAAATTTTTAGGCCTGAGTGAACAGCTCATGGTGTACATTCTATTCCATGTAAATACTTTTATGGAATAGAAAGTATGATCAAAATTTGATGAACTTATATATTATGCCATATTCATTTAATTGCACAATTTCTACTTATTGGGCATTAGCTTATATAATATTTGTGATGTAGGTGAGGGTACGTCCCAATAAATGTCGATACTAAGAGGTCAGCTAACACGCTCTCCGTGCTTGTGATTTAGTTCTGTGAACATTACTGACCTTATATGGGTACACTTTTGTTTTGCTTTGTATGTTTTTGTACTTAAATCAATTAACTATGGGGATTGTTATATATATATTTGATCAATGTTTTATGTTGAGATGTAATTTATTGTATATATATCACATTGGCCTAAGTTTGGCTAATAAACCCCCATAATTATATGCAAATTATAAAAGTTTACACACTATTTTGTATAGTAAGTTAAGTAATATTAACTTAAATTGGATGTCGTCTTACCATTATTGTACATTAGCGATATGGTTAGATTAGGTAGGCATCATACAAAGATTGTGTCTCTACTACCACATATTTGTTTCATCTTTGGTATTAGGATTTGTATCCTTTGTAATTTAAATGATCACTCCCCTTTCAAAAAAAAAAAAGGATGTTAGGGTTTACTTCAATAAAAATCATCTATAATTGTATTTTATAATTTATAGTTATTATTCTTTAAAAAAAATGTTATTATACTTCAATGCAATACTATATCTAATAAAGAGAGTATAGATGATTATAAGTATAACTTAACGATAATTTCATACCTCCTTACTTTAAGTTTAAAAAATAAAATAAAAATAATAATGAGAGCATAAGGATTGCAATTTTATAATAGTAAAACAAGATTAAAAATTTAAAAAGGTTATCAAGTATGCAATGTGCAAATATAATTATGGATTATTTACTATTTTATACTTATATTTTATTTTAGAACATATAAATTTTTAGACCATTAAACTACATTTAAAACAATAAAATTTTATAACTTTTCTAGGTAAACATTTAATTTTGACTTAAAAAATACTATTAATTAAAAGTACCTGGATATTTAACTTTTTAATCCTGCATTTGCTTATATTGAATATATACCTTGAATATTGAATAAGATTACGTTTAATACACAAACTAACTTTCTTTCTTCGTCATGCATGATATTGACCTCAATATGCCTAAAATACCTTTAAATAGAAAAAATAAAAAAAAACTTTCAAAAAATAGAAAAATTAAGAAAACTAGAAAATAAAGGGGTTTTATTGTACAAATACTTATTTAAAATTTTAATAGATTTTTAAAGTTATTTTTTAATAATAAAAATTATAGTTCAAATTAATTAAACTAATATCACATAAGTAATAAATGAATATAATATGACAAATAGTTTATAGTTTGAATAATATAAGTGCTAGTTTTTAAAGTTTAAAGTATAGGTTACAAAAATACTAAAGTTCAAATGGTAAAAAAGATAATTTTTTTTCAAATTCTTAAGTGGATGAAATATAAGAAAATAAGTGTTTTTACTAAATTATTAATGTTTGATAGTTTTTTTTTAACTATTTAAGATTTAATTAGTGTTTATATCAAATTTTCGAAATTTAAAAGGTAAATTTCTATTGCTAATAACAATAAACATGATTCCATTCATATCCGACAAAAGAGGGAAAAAAAAAGTATTAAATGAAAAAAAGGTTATTTTGCAATTAAAAAGCAATATCGGAGGGTAATCACGGTACTAAAATAATTTAAATTTAAATAAATAAAAGGACATATTATCCATAAAAAAACGAGATGGCCCAACCTTTTCTAAAATATAATAAAAGTCCCTATCTAGATAAAAGAAAAAAAAAATCCAAAAAAGTATTGATTTATTATGAAATTCTCAAAGTTGTGTTCTAAATAAATTGGGAAATTGGCAACAAGCCCACTTCAAAACACATCAACTTTTTGACCTCTCATTACATTTAATCTCTGACGTCCACGTGGCGTTGATATGAGTTATAAATTATGCCTTTTGGTTGGTGTTACTTGGCCGTCTTAATTTCCCCAATAGAAATGAACAATTAAAGCTAAAACTAATAGATTTTGATCTTAGCCGGCCACGTCATTTTCAACCAATGAGACAGTTCCATGTCATGGTAAATTTTATTTTATTTTCTACATGTCTTTTTCTCTTTTTTTTTTTTTTGGGTTAACTTATACATTTTTAAATTATTATCTCAATTATATTTGTTTCAATTTTTTCTACCTCAAAATGATGAGGGTGAGAGTTAAAAATTTACGCAAGAGATTAAAAAAAACATAAATCTACTGTTTGAAAGATTGTTTTCTTAATTTTCTATTTATTTAACAACTGGCAGATATCCTTTCCTGTCACAGTAAATTTTACTGGTAATTCAAAGGAATGCCAGTAGGCCCTTTTGTGAATAATAATAATAATAATAAAAGTAAAAGAGGCATCTATTACATACATAAAAGGGCAATAAAGGGCCGTTTAAATTAAAAAAAAAAACTTTTTTTTACCTCATTATTACCTTTTATTATTTATATTTTTAAAATATTACAATATATTTTAAATTTTAAAAATTTATAATTTTACATATATAAACTTAAATGGTATGATTTTTTAAAATTACATAAAATTTAAAAAAAATAAAATAATATTTATATTGATAATTTTTTTAAAAAATTTTTAAAATTTTTTTTTTCAAATACATTTTGTAGAACAAAATCTTCAAACCAACAGTCAAAGGGGTCCTAAGTTTTTTTTACTGGGTTTCGAAACGTTTTGTATGTTTCTTTGAGGGCGGTTTCTAAAAGCTTTTTTTTATTTTTTCCCCCGCGATTTTTGGGGTCTAAAAGCTCTGTAACAGAGGAGAGAAAGAGAGACGGGGAAGGGAAAAAGTGAGAGTTGGGTTGGGGGGGGGGGGGGGGGGGGGGGGGGGGGGGGGGTGGGTGTGTTGGGGTGGTGTTGGGGTGGTGGTGGTGGTTTCGCATGAGAAAGAGTGAAAGAATGATAAAACCTTCTTTATTATTATTATTATTATTTTATTTTATTTTTTTTGAGAAAGAGGGGTTTTGCATGGGAAAAGAGAGAAGAGAATGGGATCCACACATCTTTTTTTTTTTAATATTACTTTTTTTTGTTCTCTCTCTTTTTAATATATCATATATCATACAAAATATTATCTAAAATTTTATAGTATATAGTTTAATTATATCTTTTTTTAAAATTACATTTTAATCATATTTTAATACATTTATTTTTTTAAATTTAAACACAATATTTTTAGCTAAAAAAACCCACGCACACAATTTTTATGTTTTACATTTTTTTAATATTCGCCTTTTCTAGTAATACAAAATTTTAATTTATATTATTTTTAAAAATTTGTTTAATGTTATGTAAATTTTTATTGATTATTTTTACACATTTTTTAAATAATAACTTATAATTTTTTTAAAAAAATTTTCGTAAAATGTTAAAATATTATCTTAAAATAAATATAAAATATCAATAGTCAAATATATATAAACTAATTTATATTTTTTTTTTCCTTATATGATTTTTCACATGCGAAATGCATAGGTTCAACTATTCTTTAAATATGGATGAGCTTTGTACGACCGGAAAAATAAAAATGAAGATACGTTTGACTAGTAGTAGGTCATGTCACTAATTTGGAAAAGAAAATGGTTGGTATTGTGGGGAAAAAAGTTCATCATTTAACTTTATATGTCATGTAAATTTCATTCTACTTGTTTTTTTTTTTTAAATACTCCTTTTGGTGCATAAAGCTATTTTAAATGCAATATCTACTTTAAGTAAGTTAATCGTGGGGAATACAAACCCATGCAGAACAAAGCTTTGACCACTTGATTTGCATATAATGGTTGTTAACGTTGGCCCTAAACTTACAATAGTATTAAAAAAAAAGTTTATTTACATTTTTGTTCTTTGATTTTTTTCTTATAAATTTTATCTAGAAAATCTACCTACCATTTTAAGTTGAGTATTTGATTTTTAATACAAATATCTTAGATACATTCCTTAACCATGAAAAAGTGCTTATTAATAAACACCCTTTTTTAAACACACACTCCATTTGATTTAAAATGATTAAATTTACTTTTTTTTATAAGTGATTAAATTTACTTATTGTACACCATTATATATTCCAAAATTAGCTCTAATGTTTTCATAAAATATTTTAATGTTTTAAAATAAAGGTACTCTACCACTTTAAATTTCTTTCACACCCACTTTTTATTTTTTTTTCAAATGAAAAGGAAAACAACGTAAGAAACACACAAACGCACATATGTATATATATATATATATTTATCCCAAAAATATGAATAGCCAAACGATTATAAAAGGTGACTTTATTATTGGAGAGGAAAAAAAAAATCCCCTATTACAGAAGCCAACAAGAATATCGGTTTTAAAAATAGAAGCCAAGGAAAAGTTACGAACAACAAAACGAAAAAATAAATTACAATACAACGTATCCGTTTTCGTAGGCTTTATTTTTTTAAAACCTTTATTCTTGTAATTTTTTTTTCTATATTTTTAACCCCCCGTTTTTATTTCAAATACCATGTTTTCCCACTCTTGCTAAGGACATGCCTTAAGTATCCATTTTGTTCTTTCAAAATGTCACTACTAGAAAAATTCCACCGTTATATAAATTAAACTCTTATGTCTTATTTGTCTATCATATTATATTTATTTTACATTCAAATACAATATAATTTTATTTTAAATACAAAAGTATTGTATTTAAATATCAATTACATTATATTGTAAATCCAATACAATCATAATTCATTATTTCACCTTTTCAATTATTTTTACTAATTACATCACATACTATCTCTCTCTCCTTTTTTTCTCTCTACTTTTACTAATCACATTACATATTCATTATTTAAATACAATTCAAATATTTTCATACAAACACACAGTTCATTCAAATGCAATACAAATGGTTTTTATTTAAATGCAAATTATATTCAATGTATTGATGCAAACGTAATGTGTTTATCAAACATCCCGTTAAAGAATGTCAGATAGCTGACGTTAGATGTGCCAATAACAACGCTCCAAACCAATAGCAACAAGCTTTGCCCCACCTTGGATTTGCCCTAACAGAGGCTTCGCATGATACACCACCTCCATCACAAGAAAGCCCATTTTGTGGCGAGGTTGGAGACCAAATTTCAAAACCAGAAGCTCAATGACATGCCTTGAAGCAGTCTCGCCATCCCACTCCCTTCAACCCTTTATCTTTCTCTCTTTTTTATTTTTTCACTCTATTGCCGGATGCTACTCTGTAAAGAAAATTTTAACCATTGAAATGAGTTTGGATTAATTATATCTGCCGTACCTTGTCTTTTTTCAGGATCAAATTGATAGTTTAAGACGTGAGATTTGCACGTTACCTAGTTTTGCTTTTCATATGCGAATCTCGTGTCCTAAACTATGAATTAGCTATTAGCCATTTGATTTTGAATTGTAGGTTGCAATTTTCCAAACTGAAAGTTTGGGGGTATATTACGCCAAAAAAAATTAAAAAAAAGGCAAAAGTACAATTTACTCTTTTTCGAGAAACATTTTGAATAGGACATGCTCCCTCATTGAATCTTCTATCCACACAGACCAAAAGCTATCACTTTTTAAAAAGGCATATTCATATTTCTGAACTGAACCAAAACAAAACAAAAAAAAAAAAATGAAAAAGAAAAAGAAAAAGAAACCATGTTTTTTAAATGAGAGACAAATAAGGATCACATGAAATGAAAAGCTAGCAGTAATGGCCTATTTTGGTTCCGTGGGGAACCATCCAATTGGAAAATGTGTCGGAGCTTACTCGGCACAGATATATAAATATACATATTTTGTGCACATATTTCACGTTGAAGAAGCTCTCCTATTTTAGTCATTTATTGCGGCAGTGATGCGTTTGGTGCGATGCATGAAAGGATATTGATAAGGACAAACTGTTCTTACCTACATTTTTGTTTGTTAACTCTTTAAATCCTATCAAGATATGACCCCTTTTTTATCACACTTTTTCGAGAAGTTAAGTGAGGAGTACTGAAAGTGTCACATGACGATATTAGAGGTTAAGAAGAATGACACCTTGCTCTTTTAAGATAAAGCAAATAATAAGAATTAGAAGAAAGAACATAAGATATGACCTTTTTCTTATCACTTGTTTTGCTTTTCCTCCCATCAATGTGTTTGGTTAGTAAATTAAGAATAATGAAATGTGAGAGGTTTTTATTTTTTCCACTCACTACGATAAATTACATGATTAAGAATTTTTAATCCTCTTAGGTAAGCGTAAGATTGAATTAGATGCTCGATTAGATACCTAGAAACCACTCATTTTTAATTACTATCCATTATGGATTGGTAAACACGTCCTAAAAACTACATTAATATCGCTACAAATCTTGTTCGGGACGGGATAGATCTTTGCTAACTTGTGCGTAGGAGAGAAAAATGAGTGAACAAGGGCAAATTATGGGTTGGAAACAAAACAAAAAAAAAAAAAAAGATGGGGTGAATGTGGGGCAAATGCCTCTTATTTTAGTCCTAATTAAAAAAAAAAAAAAAGTTCTCCAAACGATGAGTAAACTTGACATCTCCAGACACAACATGCAGTGCGAATGAATGGAAACCATGCATCAAATGAAAGTTACAAAATCAGGTATCACAGACCCTCGAAAAAACGAACATGATCCTCGAAGGTCTCCCCATGTCGGATTTTGTCCAGTGAACCGTCTTCTTTAACCTATGAGCGTCATATGAATTTCATGAAATTAGTAAATCTGAACTGCAACCGTAAACGAATAATTTTAACGCGGTAATTTTTTAAGAAAAAAATTTTGATTTACACCAATTATAATGCTTCTTCTAAATTGAGGTCCAAAACTTTCGGCAATAAACATTTTCCCAGTCCGAGAAAAACAATGTACCGACAGGAATGTTTGAATTTGTAAGAGCACTCAGTCAGTCCCAACAATCACCAAAACTACTTCCTGGGTTTTGGGAGAACTATCACAAAAGTTCGAGTTTTTTTTTTTTTTTTTTTTTTCATTTTTAAAAAGGACAGTATGCAGCGTAAATGAAGTGATTTTGAGGTAAGAGTCCTATACCCAGTACTCTGGAGGACGCATTTTGAGATTATAAGTCGATGCCATGCTCATGCAGTAAGCACCCGCATCATGAACTGCCAGACCAGCCCCCTGCAAAAGCAAAACCCTATATCGGAACTCGGAAGCTAAATCAGAGATTTAAAACTTTAGAAAACTAATCATCATCTGTTCTTCTGATCATCATGGTGTGAAACAAATTTTGTCTGCAGAAGTCAGAACAGAAGTTGTAAGCCAAGTAGAGTCAACGGCTTTGTTACCTTGGCTGGAGTTGGAAGTTCTCTTTCCTTCCCCAAAAAATCAGCTGACTCACAGACAGGGCCAACAACGTCAAAAGTTGAGATCTCAGCATTAGGTGGTGGAGGAGCAACCAGCTCAATATGCTGCGAAAAAATGCCACCAAAGTCAAAGGTGATTAAAGCCACTAGGGGTTTGGGAGAGAGCAATGCGTCATATGTAAATTATATAGTAACTGCCTCTTATAAATGTGATGCACAAACATAAAACCATGATTGGAACCTTACCTGATAAGCATCATAAAGGCTAGGACGAATTAGTTCAGACATGCTGCCATCAATGACAATAAAGTTTTTGGTTCCGTTTGTTTTAACACCTGTTACCCGATTAACGAAGCAGCCAGTATTTGCCATAAGTGATCTCCCAGGTTCAATAATGAGATTAAGATCTCTTGAAAGAACCAGCTCCCGAACCTAAAACAAATATCAAATGTTAAAACTGAACAGGTAAAAAACAACAAACCTCAAGGGAAAACGTACTTAATTCTTTTCAATACAATCCCCTCCAAGCCACAAAGTCAATACACTACCATGACTCAAGCAGCAAAAGAAAAAGATTTTGAATTCTTTCAATTATGTTTAAGATTACCAAATCAGCCATGATGCGTAAATTATGTACTCAGATTAACTGTAAGAATCATTCAAAAACAATCCTTACCGTATTAATGAGATCTCTTGGTGTCGGAAGGACGGCACCTGAATGATAATAATCTATCCCAAGTCCACCTCCTATATTCAAGTAGTGTACTTCAAAACCTTGAGCCCGAATTTCGTCAATATAGTTCACCATAAGAATTGCGGCATCTCTGAATATGTTCACCTGAAAATATTAAATGAAAGCTCATGATGAAAGCAGAGCGCTTTGTACGTTCTTTCTAATAAAAAACAAGAGAGGGAAATATCTCCAGAACAACCAGCTAAATCAACATCGAAACCTAGTAAGAATATCTTTTTTTTTTTTTTTCTTTTTTTTGTTTCTTTGGCATGAACCTGGTCATTAAATTGAGAAATGAAAATTATCAAAATTTACAAGGATTGAACTTGTGAAACAATCTCATTTCATTGAAGACCTCTGCGGGAATGTTAATATACCTTGGTTATGGTGGACCCAAGATGGCAATGGGCTCCCACAAGTTTCAACTCTTCAGGGTGTGCCTTAACCTCGTCAAGAAACCATTGCAGCTTTTCATTTCTAATCCCAAATTTGGAGTTCTTATTCCCGGTGGCAACATATGGATGGACCTGAGAAGAGTTCACGGATAATCACATTCACTGGTACTAATATAGAGATGGCTCGGCATTGGTGCCAACTCTAGGCACAGCATCATGCAATGAGGAGCTGGAGTTGCATGTAACGGTATGCTTAATCGTCACAACATTATCATGGTGGTGGCATGTGGTGCAAAAAGTGGCACTTGCAACTTGCAACAAGGCTACACTTTTATTGGCACTCAAGTAAAGATACCAACGACATAAATTTTTGCTTAATTAAGCATGAAACTGAAAAAGCGATGGTATCACCTAGCCAATAAAAGAAGAAGGTGGAAATGAAGAAGCAATGGCATTCAACCGTATAGTACAATGAAGCTAATCTACAACAACTTCATTCATCGCTTGTCTCTGTGAAACCGTTTGGTTCCAAGGTTCGGACCAACAAATTTCATTCCAGTTTTTGTCTTTGTCTAAAAAGTCAACAAAAATTATAATTCGTTTTTAAAAAGTCAACCAACTCTAACCTAAAAATTTCATTTCAAACCTATGCACCAAACGCACGAGGTCAAACCAGGGGCAATATTTGAAGTTGATATAGGCCAACATGTTATACGTACATATCAAAGCCCTCACAACTAAAGATATCTATCAAGAATCTGCCTTTCATGGGAGTAACAGCTCAAGCATCACAATAGCCAGATAAGGACTGAAAGTGTTAATGTTCTTCTTAGATTTAACATCAAATAATAACTACTCTAATGTGCACAAGATATGAAAGATATGATAGCATGGGGATTGCATACCTGTGGGTCCACATCCGGGTTGATCCGAAGTAGGACATTAACCTTCTTCCCAGCAATTCTTGCAGCAGCTACAATATTTTCCAAGTCGAATTCACTATCAACATTGACAAAAACACCTTCTTGCGCAGCTAGAACCAATTCCTCTAACAACTTGCCATTCCCGTTAAAGATACATCTGCCCAATCCATTAAAAAAACACAACATCAAAATCAAGCTTAAAGTAAGAACATTGTTAACGTGCATATCAAAGCAAAGCCAACTCTTTCATATTCCAAAATATCCGGCCAGCATCATTCATAACAAATGATTAAAAAAGAGCTATTTCACTCAAAAGCAGTAAAAGCTATGCTTTTCGGTTAGTATTAGATACACATTTTAAAAGTTTTCTAACAAGCAACAGAAATATTATAATAAAATCTATAAAATCTCGTTCAAGCTTCCATTTTAATGTATTCTTGAAATAACTTTTTTTGATTGTGGCTTTACTGAAAGCTCTTCAATCAAACACTCAGAAAAAAAAATTTTTTAGACGTCAAAGCACCAAATCACAAAAAAAAAAAAAAAAAGGACAAGAAGCATCTCTATTTGGGCATAACACAAACACGTGGCGTGCAAACGTTACCTGGTGGGATCAACCCCCAGCTCGAGAACACACACACACACAAATTCAACTTTTAGTAGTAAACTTAGGGCCGTTTGCTAAACGCATTGCATTTTGATTGTATTTGAATGAAATTTGTTTTTTGAATATTGTATTTGGTTGAAAAGTATTTGTTTTATATTTGAATGAAATGTGTGTTTGGATGAAAAGTTGATGTGATTGGTAAAAGTAAAGATAAATAGTGGAATTGAAAAATTGATATGATTGTTTTAAAAATATTTTGAATAGTAATTGTTTTCGTAGCCTGTTATAAAATTTGTGTTTGATGTAAAATTGTATTGTATTTGAATAAAATTAAAATTGAATATTTTCTCCAAATGATAACAGCGTCAAGAAAAAGAATGCAAAACCCAAAAAAATTCAAAAATTATATTTAAAAAAAAAAAAACGACAAGAAACATCTCTGCAGGGCTTAAACACAAACACATGGTGTGCAACTGTAAAAAATACCTGGTGGGATCAAACCCAGCTTTAAGAGCCAACCTCAGCTCATTTCCACTAACAAGCACAGCGCCACAACCAAGCTCCCTCAAATGCTCCAAAATCTTCAGATTGTTGTTGGCCTTAACGGCGTACCCAATGACGGAGCTCAAGCCTTCCAAGGCCTCCTTGTAGGCCTCGACATTCCTGGTGATCTGAGGCTTGCTGTAGAGATAGAAAGGCCGTCTCTCAACGGTCTCCATGACGTCCTGGACCTTCACGCCTTCACAGTAGAGAAACCCATCTGAAAATTTGGTGAAGCAGTGCTTGAACGGCGTCGTTTCGGCCGCCGCGGTGGTGGGTTTGGCCGAGTTTTGGGAGAGGACGACTCGGAGAGAGAGGGGCTTGAAGGAGGACCTTAGGGAGAGAAATGGGGCGTGGGAAAATGGGTTTTGGTTGAGCGGGGGAGATAAGGTTTTTGGAAGGAATTGGGAGTGGGAGACGTGGGGTTTTGTAGCCGCCATTGATAAGCAGAAGAGCGAGCTTAGAAGAACTCTTAAAAGACAAGATTATGCGAAGATCATTACAAGTCTAGTTGACCATAAAAGGGTTCACAGATACACAATGGGGAGGTGAAAAAAATAATTAATTATTGTTAATTAATGATAAACGAATAAAGAAAGTACCAAATGAATTTATATTAGCTACTGCGGGGCTCATTTTTTAAGTCATTCTGATGTAATTATATGACTAAAATATTGCAGGTAGACGGTAATTATGATCCACACTAATTCATAATATTAGAAACTAAAAAATTGAAAAATTAAAAATCTACTTCACGAACATCATTGGCCTGCCACCGCTGTCAAACCCCTGAAATCGCCCTTAAAAAAAAAAATGAAAATAAGCCCCTTTTTTTTTTTTTTTTTTTGCTTTGGAGCTGGAGTCCGAGATGCGATGGTGGCAGATTGGAGAACTAGAGGAGGATTCGAATGGCCGCCGGTGTGGGGACCAAAGACGACAAGGAGAGGGTGGGGGAGAGAAATGGGAGGTAGTGGGTTTGTGCCACCCATGGGTATTCAGAGAGAATTGCAAGCTAAGGCAGCAAAAGAGAATGCTTGGCAATGGCGGAGTTCGAGATGTAGTGGTGGAGAGAAAGGGTCAGAGACGTGGTGGCGGAGTTTGAGACATCGCTGTAGCAGAGAAAGAGATAGAGAGTCTTCAATTGCCATTTTTTCTAGCGTTCGAAGGCAGCTGATGAGAAGATGAGAGAGACCAAGAGGGAGAGAGGGGGAGGAGCAATTCTATAGGGGGGATCTCGCCGATGGAAGTGGGAGGCCTACGTGATAATTACGGCGACGTCGACCGGAATGGCGGGTGGAAGGTTGGCAGAGAGGGTTGCCAGTGGAAGGTGCCGGGGGACGGGAAAAAGGTTGGCGTTTTTATTTTTGCTTGAATTTTTTTTAATTTATTAAAACTATGAACTAACTTGCATTATAATTATTATACATAAATAAATTTTAATCATATAATTAAATCAACTGAATAAAAATGATTTCTATCGTAAATTACAGGGTATATAAAAGAATTTTATATCTATTTTTCTCCATAATATGTGTGACCACTTGCTGGTTAAGAAACGACATGTAGTTTCCTAGGCTTGCAACATTTTGTTTGACAAAAAGACATGAAGTTGAAAAGTTCAATCTATTTTTTTTTATAGAATCTTCGTACGGCCACTCTTTAAAATTTTTGAATTTGGCAATTTAATTAGTATGTAAACTTTTTTATTCTTTTGATAATTAGGTTTTTTTACTCAAATTTATTAAAATTTAGACTTTTTTTTTTATAATAACTTGCATATTATATTTTGACGGTTTTTTTAGAACAACTTGCATATTATATATTATAGTCTAATAAAGATATTCATAATCATTGTTGCTTAATTTTGGCACAAATTTGGTTAAAAATTTGTACTTAATTCAATTGCAACTTAAACTGGAACTTAATCTTTAGAAGAAATTTGTATCGAAATTAAGTAAAAATAATGAATAACACCTTTCTTGAACTATAATTTGCAAGCTACGTGGAAAAAAAAAAAACCATACAGATTTTAAATTGTTTGATTGCTTGGAAAAAATTTTGAGATTAAATTATTAAATTCAAAAATTTCAGGGAAATATGTACAAAATAGCCCGCCGCCTCCATCGAATATGGGCAATGGGTATAAGTTTTTTCTGTAGTTTATGTGTAGAAACGACATGTCTTCTTTCCATCTTGCTTTTAAATTTTCAGAAGAAATGTCGTGTCGTTTTACTTAATCAATTTTTTTTTTAAATATTTTTGTCCAAAAATGTTCACTTCTATTTTATTTTCAAAATGACATGTCGTTTGTGTCCACATTTGGTCTAATTTTCATGTTATCAAATGACATATCGTTTATGTTCCACAATTTTGCAGCGCATTGTAACGTTAACAATGTGAAAAATGTATTTTGAATAAAGCAAAAAATTCATTTCGTCCAAAAGGAAAAATGTATTTTCTATAGATTTATTAAGGAAGCATACTACCGATCCTGGAGTAAATCAATTATACATACAAGCATTTAAGTTTGTATTGGCCAACGGGGATGACAAATGTTTGTGAATATAAAAAAAAAAAGATTAATTAAAATTGTATCGTCTGAACTTTAAGGTTGTTATTACTTTATCATCTGAAATTTAAAATTTCAAAGGGTGCTATTTTAAATTTGATTTCGTTTCATTAACATCTTATGTTTCATTTTTTGTAAAGAAAAAGAAAATTATACATAGTAGACTAAATATTTATTCCAAAATAGTATAATTTAAAAACATTAAAAATAAATAATATAATTAAATTTATAAACTAATGATGTATCATTTTTACCCCCTCTTTCACACATCTCCAACCCCACACACACTTTCTCTCTTTGTCTCTCTCCCCTTCCTCTTTCCTTACTGCCCTCATCCCTTACCACACACTCTCTCTTCCCTTTCTCTTCACTCGACAGCACCATTCTCTCTCTCTTCTTCCCCAGAAATAGCTATCATCGATGGCCAATTAGAGCAGAGCTTCATGAAGATCGTCAATCGTCGTTGTCTTCTCTAACAATTGTGTCCTTTGATTTCTAGCCACCGTTGTCGTAATCATGAGATCGCAAGGTCGAGATCAAGCCATCGTCCATCATGAGGCGAGATCACAGTGATGGGAATTCCAAGACTATTGAAATTGCAGTCAAAATCATCCACTTGTGATCTCATGGAGTTTCTCTAGATCTGTTCTCACAGAACTGTAGTGAGATCATGAGATTGTGAGATCAAGCCATTGTCCATCATGAAGCGAGATCACGGTGATGGGAATTCGAAGACTGTTGAAATCACAGTCAAAGTCATCCACTTGTGATCTCATGGAGTTTCTCTAGATTTGTTCTCATAGAATTGTAGTGAGTATGGCTGATATCATTTTCAAATTGCGTCTTCTTTCTGACAGAACGGAGATCGCGAGGCCTGATTAAAGTAGATTGCGAGATCTCCCTCACAATGGTGACTTCTCTAGTAGATGGTGACCAGATTTGAACTCAATCATGCTAGAGAGATCGATGACAACGAACAACGATGCCGAAAGTGACAATCTCTAACAAAGACAACAGTGATAGCAATGGTGATGTGGTAGTGATAGCCTATGGACGACATTCATCAGCCGTAAGGTTGACTGTCGTCCACTGAGTGTAAATATTATATTTTACATAATAAATTTATTATAAATGTTACATTTACAGTGTAAATTTCATATTTACACTATAAATTAAAAAATATATTTTTGAGATACAGTATAAATTCAAATTTACACTTGAATATAGTATTTACTACCAAAGTAAAACTTTTGATATATTTATTTTTATTCCCTCAAACTTTTGAACCTATTTTTCTCATTCTCCAAAAAAAAAAAAAAAAAAAAAGGACTAACTTCGCTCACTTGGAAGTTATTATATTAGGGTCCGAATCAATATGGATATCGAAACATAATTTATGGAAACCATGGATTCGGAGAAGATGGCCTGCAATAAGTCAAAATCTTATATTAGCAACTCTAATTTGAAGAAATTTGCCTTCACATTCACATGCAATTTTGTTTCATCCAATCAACCAACCTAGGTTTTCATAGGGGAATCCCACAACACCCCTTTTACCTAGTTGGGTAACCGCTATAGCTTGGTCTTGGTGAGATATTGAGAGATTTGGGAATTTTTTTTCTTATTTTGTTTCTTTAATTTTTGGATTTTCTTTAATTCTTCAATTTATGTAATTTTTTTTAAGCTCCGGAAAGGATTTTCATTAAGATATACTAGTCACGTAGACAATTACAAACTTTGAGATACAACTTAGATATTCTTCAAATAAAAAACAAACTTTAGATAACGTAAAAGCTACCTCAAATCAAACCCAAAAAAAAAAAAACTTAAAAACTTCAGAAAATTACATCAAATCAAAAACAATCTTCAGATAAATAGATAACTACCTCAAATTAAAAAAAAATAAAACCTTCAGATAAAGTACAAGCTAACTAAACTAATACACGTGGACAGCCACATTGTGCTGACAAGAAAGAAATTTAGCCACAAAAACCACTACAAATCATTATTGAGTGAAGCAGATATAATTTTAATTATTTTTAATTATACATCATTTCAACGACAATTTATTTACAAAATCATCTTCTGGTACACTTACCTTAATACGACTCTCAGTTAATGATTTTGTGAATTTGTTAAAGAATTTTCAAATTAATTTTTGTAAAGTAAGAATTTTTATTTATATTTTAAACAAACTATCTAAAATATATTTTTATTTGTTATACATATAAATAAAATGGATAAATTAGAAATTATGCTTCATTATTAAGAAAATTTTATGCTTCATTTGTTTATCATATTGCATTTACATTCTGTTTACACGTAATATAATTTTTATTTAAACGCAAAAATATTGTATTCAAATACCAATCATAGTATATTTTAAATTTAATACAATAACTATTTACTATTTAACTTTTTCTACTATTTTAAGCAATCACATCATATATTTTCTTTTTCTCTTTATTTTTATTAATCACATCATATATAATATAATTTAAATATTTTTCATTTAAACAAACATTATATTTGAATGCAATATAAATATTTTTCATCAAAACATATATTATCTTTAATATATTGCATTCAAATACAATACGATCATAATACGTTACATAAACGCTTCATTATTAAATTTACACATAGAAATCCAAACACTCCTACTTGTCATAGATTCTTTAAAAGGGATTTTCCAAAAATAATGCCAAACGTAGTGTACTATTTATACTATTAATGTAGTGAGGATTTTATTTGTATTATTAGGGGTGAACAAGAAACTTAACAACCCGAATAACCTGACAAACACACCAAATCTAACTCATTATAACTTGAATCTGACCAACCCGATCAAAAGATCAACCCAATCCACCCAGCCCAACTATTAATTGGGTGGGTTTAAGTTGTGTTTTTCTAAACCCAACCTAACCCGAATCTACCTAATCTATTAATATATAAAAATAAATATTTTTCATACCTTATATAATATATAGTATTTGTCTTATATTTTACATGAATTACTTTATAATATGTTATATTTCATATTATATTAGTTTTTATTATTATTTATTTGTTAGTTTATAACTTTTATATTTATACTTATTTTATATATATTTTATTTCTATGCCAGTTTAATAAGTTATGAGATAATCTTAGAGTTTTATAATACTATTATTATACAGAAAGTTAGTTTTCTTTTCATATATTTCTTATTTTAGGTTGAATGATTAGTTATATTTATTTTTTTATTTCTTAATTAATTTCAACGTAACCAACCCACCCAAAATTTAATTGAGTGGGTTGATTTTAAATTTTAAGTTAATTAGATAGGTTAAATTTGAAATTAACTTATCCAAACTTGATTGAGTGGGTCAAAAATTCTCAAAAACCCATTTAACCCATCTAATGTTCACCCCTATATATTATTAATACAAACACAATACGTTATCCAAACTTGATTGAGTGGGTCAAAAATTCTCAACATCGCATTATTAAATTTACACGTAGACAATCCAAACACTCCTACTTGTCATAGATTCTTTAAAAGGGATTTTCCAACAATAATGCCAAACGTAGTGTACTATTTGTACCATTAATGCGGTGAGGAGTCCA
Source organism: Antiaris toxicaria (assembly GCA_035233585.1). Lineage (NCBI taxonomy): Eukaryota > Viridiplantae > Streptophyta > Magnoliopsida > Rosales > Moraceae > Antiaris > Antiaris toxicaria. The sequence goes on along the minus strand of CP141158.1, from coordinate 42,881,657 downwards.
TTTGTACTATTTTTCTTTGTAATGCCTCTTCCTTTCTCTTTCTCTCTTAGAGAGAAATCCATTGCTCTTTTTTTTCCTTCAAAAATCTCTCCACCTGGTTTTTTTTTCCTCACATTTCGTCTCCACCAAATGTAGTGTAAATGTTTATTTGAAATGGCTCTTATAAGGTTGATTTAGCCGTCTAATTACTATTTTTAAAATATAAATGTGTGAATCTCACATAAAATCTACATTGATATATGCCAATTAATGTTGGAAAATGAGCGGTCGTGTTTGTCACTAACAATTATTCCTACCGGTCCAATTTACTTCCCTAATTATCTGTGCGAGAATTCTTGTCCCATAAAGTTGACCAAAAAAAGGAAATCTCTTGAAGTTATTTATAAAATTACATATGTATATATATATATATATTCATGATGGCAGTATTTATTATAAATATACGAAAAACATGATCACTGAATGACGTACTCTTTCAATTATTTATGCAGCAACACTCATTAGTGGAGCACCACTCTCACATGCAATTTAGTATTCATCATCTTAAACCAGAAAAATCAAAATAAAATATAGAAAAAAAATTGACTAATTAAAAACCAGCAAATTGACTCTCTCTCTCTCTCTCTCTATTTAAATCACTTTTTCGAGAAATTACATAATATGATCACTGGTCAAAACCAACCTTTAAAAACATTTTTCTTTATTAGTAAGTTGATGAAACTTTTTAGTATCACCATGACTTTGATAATGATCAAACAAAAATGAAAGATTTTACAACCACATTAACATATTTAGCTTACCATAAGAATTATGATACGACTGGTCATTTTTTAATTATAATAATGATAGATAAATTAATATGGATTCAATAACAAATAAATTTCAAACAATCTAAATACTGCATGGTATGATCAAATGGTTCCCTAAGGACTCTAAATATACTTGTCAACCATATATAGGATAACTTATTCTTTTTTTGAAGAGGTGGTGCCAAGTAAAAGGAAGTTGGTTAGATTAGATGTTTCCAAAGAAAGCAGGTAAAATGGTTGGATAAGTTGATCAGATTTGCTAAGAAAAAGAAAAAAGGAAAAAAAATAACAACAATAATTTGGAATTTTGGAGGGAGTGGCTTGCATTTCGCATTAGGTGCCAATACAAAATTGTTAACTGATTCTTAACCCTGTGGACCTTGTCAAAATGACAAGGAAACAAAATCATCTCTGATTTTGTTGTTCTATACATACATATATAAATATATATATATTTTAGCTTTTAGTTTCATCTGACTAAAATTAGTCATGCCATCCTCGTTGTCCCAAGGCAGGCCAACATAGTTGAGAGATTAAAACGGCTAAAAATATATAATGCTTGCCTCTTTCTCTCTTCACCTTTCCTTGCATTCTTGTCAAAAGGTTTTATTTCTCTCCCCCATGCCTCAAATCTTCTTTTTTTGATATTTTTCCCATTTTGCTTCTGAATCTTCAATTCTTGACTAGTTTTAGCTTCTGGGTTGTGTAGACTTTGTTGTATTATGGTACATTTCTTTGTTCATGGTCCTGTTTTTTTCTGACTTTTTTTGGTTTGCTGTCTGGTTTTAAGGTGTACAAGGCGTAATCTTATCCCCATTGAGGGGTTCTTGATTCGAGTTTGATCAAACTCTTGAGGAAATTAATCATGTGTGACACAATGTCTGGACCTCTTGACCGACCCGCTAAGCCAGGTTTGTTTGTCATTCCTAAATCCTGAACCTTGGTTAAATACAGTTCATATGTGGTATGATTTTTTATGATTGTGCGATGTAAATTTTTGTAAAATAATGTAGTTGGTGGTATGATTGTCAAGAAAAAATTGTCTTAAAAGTTTTGAAACGTTTGATTTTGATATATATATATATTTTTTTTCTTTTTAATTTTCTGATAATCTTATATTTATTTAGCTTTCCTCCTTTTCTTGTTTCTTGAAGGGAATGTAGAGATCTCATCAGTAGTTTCACTCCACAATCTTTATGGAAATCCTTTCTATCATTTTGTTAACTATATAGTTATTTTGATGAATATGCATAGTTCTCGAAGAACACTCCGAGGATGAAAGGAAAACTAGGCTTGGATCTCTGAAGAAGAAGGCGATCAATGCCTCCACCAAGTTTAGGAACTCGTTGACGAAGAGAGGGCGGAGGAACAGCCGGGTTATGTCCGTCTCTTTTGAGGACGACATCGATGCTGAGGAGTTACAAGCTGTGGATGCATTCCGCCAAGCACTTATCTTGGAAGAGCTACTGCCTGCAAAACATGATGATCATATGATGATGCTAAGGTTATCTTTTTTTTTTTTTCCCTCATAATTCTTAAAGGAATTTCAATAGATCAAATTAAATGATTGGATGATCACCATAATAGGAGGGCTAATGTCATACTTTTTTTCATAATTCATGGGGAATCTTCGATATATTAAATTGAAATGATTGGCTGATGATCATCACAAAATGCTAATATAATTCTTGTAGGAATTTCAATAGATTAAATGAAATGATTGGCTCGCATGATTCTAAGTTCATAGATATACATACATACATACATACATACATACATACATACATACATATATATATATTTTCTCAGATAAATAAAAGGTCATATTTTTTCTCGTACTTCACGTATGATTTTCAATGTAACCGAAATGATTGGTTGGTGATTGTGGTGTGACGCTTAGACCGCATTATTCTCAAACTTCAAATGGTATTTTTCTTTGAAACGCAGTGATTATCTCATGATCATCATATGTCGTTGAGGTTATATGTCTCACATTTCACATGGAAATTTCAAGAGCTATGAAATGATTGGTTATCCATCGAATTAGTACGAATCGGGATTGACGTGAATCTTGATGATGCAGATTTTTAAGGGCCAGGAAATTCGACATTGAGAAGACAAAGCAAATGTGGGCTGACATGCTGCAGTGGAGGAAGGAATTTGGTGCCGACACTATCATGGAGGTATATATGCTATAGTTGTCCAATTCAATCAAAACGCGCCATTTTGTCTATGTGTCTGACAAATTTTCCGTCTTCAAATGTTCTTAAGGACTTTGAATTCAAGGAAATTGATGAAGTCCTGAAATACTATCCACAAGGACACCATGGAGTTGACAAGGATGGCCGACCTGTGTACATCGAAAAGCTTGGTCAGGTAGATTCTAACAAGCTCATGCAAGTTACAACAATGGACCGCTACGTGAAGTACCACGTTCGAGAATTCGAGCGAACCTTTGTTGTCAAGTTCCCTGCCTGCTCCATAGCAGCAAAGAAGCACATTGATCAAAGCACTACTATTTTGGATGTGCAAGGAGTGGTACGTGAGGACATTTTCATTTCAGATTGCTATTTAAAATAGAAGTAAAATTAAAATCTTTTCTAGTTGTTTACTGACAGTTTTCTTTTATGCTTGTATAGGGGCTTAGGAATTTCAACAAAGCCGCAAGGGATCTGATCCAGCGCCTCCAAAAGATCGACGGTGACAATTATCCCGAGGTACTCTTTTTTGTTCTATTAACTCAAATTTAAATCCAAATTGGATTTCTTCCCAGTTTTTTTTTTTTTTCCTTCTTTTTTCCCATATTTCTCATGAGTGATCTCTTGTTTATAACAGACCTTGAACCGCATGTTCATCATCAATGCTGGTTCGGGATTTAGGCTCTTATGGAACACAGTTAAATCATTCCTTGACCCCAAGACCACTTCAAAAATCCATGTAAGTAATTTTTATTTTTATTTTTTATCTGTTCACTTTAAACTAATGGTGGCATTTTGATATGGTTATTATGGTGCTAAACAAGTTGATGTCTTATGCATCAGGTTCTTGGTAACAAATACCAGAGCAAATTGCTTGAAATTATCGATGCTAGGTAAGTTCTCTATTCGTTTTCTCGACGTCGCTTTCTCATCTCCCTTTAGATTTCCTACTCTTTCATGCTCATGTCAAGCTTTTCTTCACATTTCCTACTGATGAGGTTGGTCTAACATAAATGTAACATTGATTCGAATTTCATCGTAACATGTATATTGCTGTGTTGTTCTACAACAATTGTACCAGTGAACTGCCGGAGTTTTTGGGTGGTACTTGCACTTGTGCAGACAAGGGCGGGTGCATGCGCTCTGACAAGGGTCCATGGAACGATCCCGACATACTTAAGGTGATTTGCGACTAATTATTTTATGTCAAATTATGATTCTTCATCGCTTATACTGGACAAGTATGGCTCTAAAATGAGCTGAAAAACTATAAGTACTCTTTTGTAATTTTCAGTTTATTTTTATTTTGATGAGACAAACGGGAGATGTTGGCACCTACTACCAGCGACCTCATCATGTACTAAAAAACATGAATAGAAGGTCATGAATTTCTTAATTTTGATGATCCAGATGGTCCAAAATGGCGAGGGCAAGTGGTCGGGGAGAACATTATCGGGCATTGAGGAGAAGACCATCTCTGAGGATGAGAAGGCATGCCCAGATGTACATACTCCGTAGCATAATTTTTTGTTTTATGTTTTTAATTCTCGTTTGGTAGTATGAATTCTTTTGAACTTTCTTTTATCCACTAGCGTTAAAACTCATCGTTTTTCACTTTTGTTTGGGAAAAACGTAAAGCGATGCAATTCTTTCAACTCAGAAGAAAGTGCAGATGCTTCAGATATGAAATGTCTCTCTTCAAGATTTCCGAGGGAGTATGTAGATAATCCGAAGCTCTCTCCTGTACCTGAAGTAAGTTCTCCATACTTCCCGCCAAGTGTTAGAACATGTTACTAGTTTATTGATATAATCTTTCAGTCTCCTCACTGCCTTTAACATTGAGAACATGGATTTTTCTCTTCTTTGTTATCGTCACTCATCGGTATAATCTTTACAGGCCTCACCGGTAGCGAAGATTTACAAGTACGACAGCTTTGCTCCCATGGTTGACAAGGTTGTGGATGCAGCTTGGCATAATGCAGCACTACAAAATGATAAATACACCATCACTAAAGGTAAAATGACCTTTCACCAATACACTCTCTTACCTTGGAACTTCAATTACAGAAACAATACTTATTTGCTCATCGGAATCCCCAGATGTTTTCTCCGTTAACAATGCCTGCAAGACCCCAGAAGGTGCAAGCAACCAGCTGTTTTCCGGGATTGTGACCTTTGTGATGGGAATCATCACCATGATCCGCTTGACACGGAACATGCCGAGGAAGATAACCGAAGCAGCAGTGTATGGCAGCCCCGTTTACTACAATGACATGACGATGAAAAGCCACAGGCAGTTGCCTGCACCTGCTATGATCTCCCACGCCGAGTACGTGTCCATGATGAAGCGCATGGCTGAACTTGAAGAGAAAGTCACTATTCTCAGCATGAAACAAGCAGTCATGCCACCTGAGAAAGAGGAAATGCTCAACGCTGCTATCAGCCGGGTCAGTGCCATAGAACAAGAGCTCTCATCAACCAAGAAGGTAAATGCCTAATTCTGACTTACGGGCTTCAAAGTGAACTATATAAAAAAGCACCCCCCACCATTTCTTTTCTTTCTTTTTTTGGTAACGTGTTTAGAGGGACAAACCCAAAAGAGAATATATAGGAAGATATTTTAATTTTGTCTGTCTTTTTATTGGCTCTGTCTAGGCACTTGAAGATTCTCTTGCAAGACAAGAGGAGCTTGTGGCCTACCTTGAGAAGAAAAAGAAGAAGAAGAAGAAGGTATGTTGCTACATAAGTTCTATATATTGTCACTGTTGCCAATTCTAATTGTGTCAATTCCAGAGTCTTACAGACTGTTGTTTACCATGTAGTTTTTTGGCATTATGTGATTGCGGAAACCATTCTGCCAGTGAGTGATAGGCGTTGGAAGCTATCGAACCAAATCACGAAAGAACACGAGTGCTTCAATGTTCATTGAAGTTGGTGGCGATGTTGAATTTCAGCCCCACAAATGGCTTTTTTTCTTTTCTCTCTCTCTCTTTTTTTTTTTTTTTTAAATAAATGCTTAAGTCTCTCTTTGCCTTTGTTTGATACTCAAGTCAAGAGCTTCTGTACATTAATACTATTGTTAGTGTGTTATTACTTCACAAGAGTGTATATTTAGAGTTATATTAAGCACCGCTCATTAAGTTTAAATAAAGATTCCAATGGAACATGACATCGGATTTGATGGAGATATCAATGCTTCAAATTTACAAATGTTGAAAAAATAAAAATAAAAATAAAAACTTCTATTTTCCTAATATTTTATGCATGTCACAATTTTTCAGGTATGTAATACTTAAATTTTGGAAGCTATATATGAATGCAGAAAAAGGAGTGAATTCTGAACCAAAAGAACTCAGGACGGCGAGAAGTGGATCATGGCTTATATATATATTCTTAGTAGACATGAAAGCTTCTGGTTTTGATGTCCTCATGTTCACTCTTTCAAAACAACAAAGGTCAATGAAATATCTTACAAATCAAACTGCACAATCGTTTGAGTTCAAGAAGAAAGGAAGGAACCCGATACATTTCACCGCAAAGGTCGGGAATCCTTCTAATTGGCTAAGTTCACATCATTTAGAGGATTGTGTATCAGATGTAAGATCAAGGCCGGGTTTGTCAAACACTCACTAAAATGGAAATTAAGAAAAACGCAGAGATACATCTGTTGGCATCTCCTCCGTCGGTAAACCACTTTACCAGCAAGACTTCTTTTTCTGAAAGCAAAAACAAGCAGGCATAATCTGAGATAAAATTTCATTTATCAAACAAAAAAAAAAAAGAACCATTTTAATGTACACAAGTTACCTACTTGCACACACACACACACACACACACACACACAAGAGAATCTATCTACTACTCACCCGGAGCCTAGCTTCTTCTTGTCTGTCTATGTATGCAAGCAGTTCTTCTTGCCTCATTAAAGCTTCATAAAGAGCCTGCACAGAAGCACGTAAAACAATAGTGAGACAGAAAAGAAGACATGTAACTAAATTATGCCTAGCTTAAAGCAGACACCACATATTGCCTTAAAAAAAAAAAAAAAGGGACTGCATTAGGCTTTGATTTTTGACAGAGTTACATAAAGCAAAGAGGCTTATGTTTAAAAGTTTATTGCAAAACAACATAATCTGAACTAAGCATTTCCAATTTTTCTATGCTCTCACAAGATACACACACAAAAGAAGAGCATCGTACCTTTTTGGTAGCAATTAGCTCTGCTTCCAAGGCATCAACGCGACAAACAGCGGCATTAAGCAATTCCTCTTTCTCAAAAGGCATCTGAGATGGCTTTGATTGAAGTGTAACAACCTTCTCCTCAAGCTCCCCTAGCCTTTTCACTACAGCGGAGAGTACATCTGCTTCCGTAAATGCTGGAGTTGGTGAAGGGGGACGATAATCTTCCTTGTTTGTATCAACAGTACACTCGGTAGTATTTTGGTTAGGCAATGCGTCTGGAAACTTTCTAGTTATGTGACATTTAACTGAACGTAAGAAGGTAATAAAAGTCATGAAGAAGGCTGTAAGCAGAATAAAAGCCCGAGCACGTAATCCTTCTGGAGTTTTTGGAGCATCAGGCACCAAAAGTGTTCCTGAAATTGGGAAATATATTTTGTTTTGAGTTTAGATCCATGAGCCATGTAAAAGAAAAGATGCATTTTAGAAGCATTTCCATCAAATCAATTATAGATATTCCCTGGTCCAATGTTGAGTGGGTAGAGTCAAAGTTATCAACTCAAAATGTCATATTTTGGTTATTAAACAAAAATCCATTGACATCGAAATTTCTATGTTATCCATATATTGAACCACAACTATTTTCACCATCACATTTAATCCTTGGTTTTTTTTTTTTTACGTTTTGCTTCCTGCTTTTGTGTACAACATCAGCACTAATCTGTAGATGAAAGTTTACTTAAAACAAAAGAAAGTTCAATATCTGGCTTAAAATAAGAAAAAACATTGTGAGAATCTGACTTGTTATTATGAGATATCAAGAAGGCCCAATAGAAAAACTAATATAAATAAATAAAAATAGTAAAACAGATAAAATAAATATAACGAAAATGAAAGAAGTGAGGAACATGATGAATTTAAAATTCAAATAATGCAACCTTTGGAAGAATGTGATCGTTGTAGGGACACGTGCTTCTTCCATTCTGCATCAACGGCTTTGTCTACCATGGGTACATATTCATCATAACCAGAAAAGTTAACAGCATAGCTTGATTTTCCAACTACCTTAGCCTGCAAAACCAGTGTCATTGAAGAACATCAAAGAGAACAAAAAAACACCAGAACAGTGAACAACTTCTATAAGTCCAAGAAGAAATTTTCCCAGTTGGCCTTTTTAAAGTATATAATTATGGTTCTCTGAATATTTAAAGTATAGTAGGCAAGACCACCCACAAAAACATTATATCATAATAAGCATATAACTATAACTATAAAATCTGCAACAAAGATACAGAAACGCATGTTATTTCCGGAATATTTTCAACTATCATCGTACAAATTTTCTCAAAATACAAGAAAGAAGTTCCCACGATATACTCATGCCAAAAAAGGATGAAAGGGGGGATAAGGGAAAAAATCACAGTTCTTAGTGATGTAAATCAACATACAAATAGTAATAAACAAAAATCACAAAAAAAAAAAAAAAAGAAAAAAAGAAAACCTACTTCTTCGCGAACAGGAGTCAACCGTAGATGTGAATAACTCTTTATTGCTTTAGGGGAGGCAATATCTTCAGCTTCAGAGCCTGACTCAGCAGTAGATGTATCACTACCTTTTACCTGCTTGAAACATAGAAAAATTACAGACGCAACCATTTAAGAAAAAACTGAAACGACTTAAGATTTGCTCCATTTTGAACGAGCTGATAATGATTTATGAATTTTACCATTGGGTAAGGTGGTTTAGCATAGGCAATAACCTTCCCCTCGCTGTTCAAAACTTTGACAATCTGCCTGGCACGCCGTGCCTCTCCACTAAGAACCATCTGTACCAAAGCACATAAGAAAGTATTGATTTTAACAAACAAAAAGAAAAAGTACAAATGGTCTAACAAGCTCACAAGAAAACGACAAAACCAAAAAGATACTATAAACCCAGTGTAACCTTCAATATGTCTGGGTTCTTCCATGGACCCTTGTCAGATCGAAGGCAGCCTCCCTGATCTGCACAGGTACAGTTGCCACCTAGAAATTCTGGCAACTCACTGCAAAATTTGCAAAATTTTGATACCATTTAACACAACCATTGCAAATTCATATGACAAATGAGAACCGAAATAACATATATCAAGTAAGAAATGTAAAATTAAGCAGCAATTGAACTAAAATAAATAGAAGAACTACATCTTAAATTAGTGTCCCTATTACCTGGCATCGATAATTTCAAGCAACTTGTTCTGGTATTTATTTCCAAGAACCTGAAAAGTTTCCAAACAAAAAAGAGGGGGGGCGGGCGCAGGGCGGGGAGGGGAGAAGAAAAATGGTAATATGAGATGCAAGTTAGCAGAGAGAAATTAATTAACTTTTCCAAGACAAACAAAAAGAAGAAAGTATGCATACATGAATCTTGGAGGTCGTTCTTGGATCCAGAAAAGTCTTTACAGTGTTCCACAGCAGTCTAAATCCAGGGCCAGCATTGATTATAAACATTTGGAATAGAGTCTGCATCAATTAAAACAAGGTTCACAGTGATAGTGAAAAATAATATGCAGTGCCCATGATTAATATAGACTAGAGAAAATAACATCATGGAGATTGCATACCTCAGGGTAATTATCACCATCAATCTTCTGCAGACGCATAATCAGTTCCCGTGCAGACTTCGTGAAGTTCTTTAAGCCCTAGTAGTAACAGAAGGTTGGAAGAATGAATAAAATGAAATTTGTGCTTATAGTGGAAGCAAATATGTTTGACAATAACTAGGAAATATGATTACAGGAAACATACCACGCCTTGAACATCTAAGATTGTAGTGCTTGAATCTATGTGTCTCTTTGTAGCAATGGTGCAAGCCGGAAACTTTATGGCAAAGCTTTTCTCAAATTCTCTAACATGATATTTTACATATCGGTCCATAGTTGTAACTTGCATTAGTTTATTGGGCTCCACTTTTCCCAATCTTTCAATATAAACAGGTCTTCCTTCCTTATCCACACCATGATGTCCATGAGGGTAATAACTCAGAACATCACTCAACTCTTTAAACTCAAAATCCTAAATGAAACAAAGCAATGAGTGAGCCAATTTACAATACAAAATCAAAGCATGGAAAGTTCAGAAAATGTTTTCAGCAGCGATCACCTCCATAATAAAGTCAGCACCAAAATCCTTCCTCCATTGAAGCATATCCGACCACATATGCTTTGCTTTCTCAATATCGAACTTCCTTGCCTTTAGAAACCTGGACATAATATAATCCTTAAGTACATTACCATTCAAATTATAGCAACTAAACTTCTTTTCTTGTTTGTACCAATACAATAAACATACTGGAAGAATTTGAACAAATGAACATATGAAAAAAAAAAAAAAAAAAAAGAAAGATTAAAAATTGAGAACCTCAACATCATATGATAGTCATCATGTTTTTCAGGCAGTAATTCATCCAACATTAGGGCTTGTCGAAATGCATCAACAGCCTGTAGTTCTTCAGCATCCCGAACATCCTCAATGGAAACAGAGCTGACTCGGCCATCGCTTTTTCGTCTACCGCTTTTTTTCTTGAGAGAATGCTTAAACTTGGTAGATGCATTTATTGCTTTCTTTTTCAGAGATCCGATTCTAGTTCTTCTCTCATCCTCAGAGTTTTCAAAGTCAGACTTCCTTTCTCTTCTCTCATCACCACCAGAGAACCCTTCAAAACCTGCAACATAACAATATTGTTAATAATTACATATGCATAATATGATACATAAATCATGCAAAGTCGTGTCAAGGAGCAATAGAAGCATCAAAACTTGCCAAGAATTAAGCTTCCAGAGTATACATGTGTAAAAATAATGTACTTGTAGTCTTTAAATCCAAAGACTATCCAATGACTTATCATCTTGGTTACCACGTCAAAATGAATGAAATTATGGGAGGCATTTTTCATTCCTGTAAACAAACAGTTGACTCTGATTCTATAAAGTCCAAAAGAATATAGTCTTATATGTGGAGTTATTCGCGAAATTAACGAACTTCAGAATAAAAAAGCTGCAAAACAAGGAATTAACTTCATAGAACTATGTATATAATCAAAACCCGAAAGAAAAGTTTAACTAAGTTTCAATATGAATCATTTGATAGCATAATTAACACAAAGATTTATGGGAAATTCGTGTCAGAATATACAAAATATTTGTCCGATCAACGGAACAAAATTCTCTGACCACGGAGGAGCTTCTAGGGGGAATTCTAGAGTTTATAAATAGTTTCTAGAACAATAATAAACACGATCTTCAGACCAATACATCATATTAAAAAGATATTTAAATCGTTATAACTTCCGCTTAAAATTAAATCGTTATAACTTAGTAAATAAAAAAAATTGGTCAAATTATCACTTTGAATAACTAATAATTTGATGTTTCAGCAAATAATAACAATAATAATTTAATCAAATATATCGATCCGTCACCAAAGATCCAAGAAAAATACACTAACCTAAAACCAAAGAACAATACACTAACCTAAAGCCAAAGAACAATACTTTACAAAGGAACGAATTCAACACTCTCTTTTATTTTTTCCTTTTCTTCAGCTCAGTTTTCTTGGCAACCAAACAGAAACCCTAGAACCAGAAAACTACCAAAAAAAACCCCGCAGCCAAAACTGCTGCACCAAATACCACAAGAGAATAGATGAAGAAGAACATAGAAGACACTCACATGGCCTCGCGAACCGGTCCAACGGGCCCGACATTCTCGTCCGAAGCGCAGAAACCGAGGAAACCTCTCCGATCAGGAGCAATCACCAAGCATCAAACAATGCACCTACCGAAACCACCCGCATTCCGATCAGAAACATCAGAAATCCCGAAATCGAACCACGAAACTCCAAAAAAAAAAAAAAAAAACTTGATACATAAAAATATATATATGTATATGTATATATACCTTCGGCGTAGATGGTGCGAATCACGAAGAAGATCGGAATCACATTAATGGCGAAAGACCCGATCCGCAGAGCTCTATCCTGTGACGGATCAACGGAATCAACAGAAGAGCATTTAAGGTGGAAAAATAAATAAATAAAAGAGGAATAAATTACGCCGATTTTGCGACGGCGAGAGTCTAGAGAGAGAGAACAGAGAGAGAGAGAGAGAGAGGATATAGTAGGGGGGTGGGGGAAGCTGTTAGGGAATTGAGGAGGTGGGACCCAGGGGGTGTTAGGGGGCACGTGGCGGGAGAAGAGGGCGTGGATGCAGTGAACGAGGAAATTGCCTGCGGTGATTGAAGTAAAACCGTAACGGTGGAGGGAATTTTCTGTAATCGAGTTGGTAATGATTTGGTTCACTGCGGTAAGGAGTACGTGTTTTACGGTAACTCCCAGCTCTCTCTCTCTCTCTCTCACTCCATTTACGCAAGGTGAGTTTTGACTTTTTCTGTTGCTACTTGGACAGTAAATGCGAAGGAAAGCAAAGCAAATAAATATTGTAACGTGACGGGCGTTGGATAGTCACGTGACGTCTGCGAGGGAGAATAAAAGCATAATAAAAACGATTTGGTTGATGTCTTTTTATTTATATTCCCATTTTTGTTTTTTCAACTATACCATTACACGTATTGAGTTAAACATGATTTTTTTAATTAACATAATATAATATTATAATTAAATGGAATTGAAAATTAAATACTATTTTTAACAAGTTTTTTAATAAATTTTTAAATTAATTAAAATGACCTTTTTTTAAATAAATAATTAATTTTCTTAAATGATCAATTAGTGATTAAATAAATTATTATCAATTATTGATTAATTATAATGTAAATTATCGATTTTTTTAGTCAATCACTAATTGACCAATAATCAATTATTGATTGATTAAATTTAAAAAAATAATAAATGATTATTTTGTTAAATAAAAAAAAGTAGATTATGTGATCAAAACAGACCTTCAACCTAATTTTTTGAATGAAAGATATATTTTTAATTAATATGTTATGATATTATTAGAGGAATATGAAAGAATCAAGAATAAGAAGATAGAGGAGTTGAATATTACTAAAACTTGTCTTTCATGCTTTTTTTTTTTTTTAATATCTATATATATATGCATAATAGATTGCTCCAGTAAGGGTATTATATCATTAATGCATATTCAAACTCTATAACTTATAGTAAAGTGAAATATAAAATTATCACAAGACTTATGTTTGATTAAAAATAAAATATTATATTCATCTATATTGTTTAAACTTTAGGATTATTGTCATTTATTTTTTTAATTTTAAAAACTCTCATTTTATCTTATGAATGAAAATTTTGGAGTTAAATGTGATTATGTGGTCTTTTTTGTTTCTTTTTTAACAAAAGTTGCAACTAAAGGTTTAGTGAGACAAAATCACTTGTTTTTTTAGTTTTTTTTAACCCAAATTCTTATAAAAAAAAGTTAAACGAGATTAATTCAAATTTACAAAATAATGGGAGTTTAAAAGTTTAAGACAACAAACTCCCAAATTTAAGAACCAGATGAAGTTGATTATAAAATAATACACAAATAAAGTAGAATTCTTGTTTTTATGTGATTACAAATATAATTTAACAGTAATATTATATTTTATTTTATTTAAAAAAGTGAAGTGGCTTGATTTAAAAATATTTTCTAGTTTTGTTTTTTATTTTATGATTCATTTTTATATAAAAAGGATTTTGGAGTCATTTTAGTGTCAGTTATTATATATATATATATACTAGTAATTTTAGGTTTTTAGTGTTGATGTTGTTGGTTTTTTTTTTTTTTTCAATGGAGTAGGATGAATAATAACTTCTGCGTTTGGTTGGAACTTGGTAGCGGATAAATGTGCCAATTTTTGTCGTTTTGCGTGGTTGAACATGTAAGTTGGAAGGACAGTAGATGTGGCAACTTTATTAACAAATAATAATAATAATAATAAAACTTTGTACATAATACGATATACAAGAAGATTTGTTGCATGAACCTTATGTACTCTCCCAAGTGTTAATGATGGATGGGGAGTGGGATTAGAATAAATTGTCTTATTTATTTTATTCTTTTTAGTTTGGTGTCTTGCTTTGATTTGTATTGACTAACACGAAATTATCATATGAAGGTAACCGTTGTTTTAAACTTCTAATGATCCTAAGATTTATATTCATGTAACTTTATAAAATTATATCAAATTGTAATAATTGAAAATAGGAAAGATAGATATGCGAATTCACCATCTAACACGTTTTAACACGATTTACCTTTTATATAAAAGAAATTTATTTTTTGTTTTTTGACCAGGTAATTGTATTCTAAATAAAAAAAAATACAAATATCAATATTGATCGAATGACCATGTAACCAAGGTAATTTAATCTTAATTATAGATTGGTTCTTTCAATAAATTTTAATAAAGTACACAAAGGGATAAAATATACACTAAATTCCAACAATAGGAAATCGAAAAGATATATCAATTATTCAGCACACATATGAATCTTTCTACAATACCATAAAAAACTCCGATTGATTGAGACTAAAAGACTTTTAGCAAAAAAAGGTCACTACCACCAACACTATAAAGAAATAACTCAAGCAAATTGGACAAAAATCCAGTATGAGAGCGTGTGGATACCACCTCTTTTATTACAAAATAAAAATAAAAATATAACTAAAATAGGAGAAAAAGCTCTAACTACATAGATAATACTTCGGTTGATAAGCCAAATAGGATGATCTAAGAGATCAAAATGCGTCCCCTCTGACCCCGAAGCTATCTCACCACCAAAACCATCATCATGGAGTCCAAAATCATCTTATTAATGACCAGGAGCAAATGGTCAACCAAAAGGCAACATCAGACTTCAACCCTAAAAGAGAAATACGAAGAGCACAAATCCTAGTAGTAGAAAGGAAAGGGGAGGATTAAAGATATTTTGTTCTTATTTTTGACAAAAATAATAAAAACAAAAAAAAAACAATCTTATGCATCAATTACAACAATAATTGCATATAACATAATAACAGGTCAAATCTAATAAATCGTATATAAAAGTCTATTATAATCATGCGTGTTAAATACAAACAAATGCAAATACAGGATTTTCTTTGTTCTATTTCGAAAGTTTTGACATTTTGAATCGGGGCCACAATTCCAAATACTTTATTATTATTTTTTGAAGTACCAAATACTTTGTTTTCATTTGTCGAAGCTTTAAACAATTTTCTCTACTTTAAAAGAAATTTTATATCTTCATTGCTGAGCTATCACTCATATGAAAAGAATATGAATTTGAAAATTTCAGTTTGCTTCAAGTCTTAAACATAGATTTCTTGTCTTGAACGACCTCCCATTTGCAATTTCTTCCATTGACTTTTTTTATTTTTAATCTTTATTCCCCACTTTTGGGAATTTCAGTAGTTGAAAAAAAAAAACACCATTAATTAGTATTCCTTAAATAAGCAACATGTGTATCTATTTTCATTAACATTATAAGCTAAGGTATCGTTTGTTTCTAGTATTACATTCGCATTACATTCAAATATAATGTAATTTTCACTCAAATATAAAAATATTGCATTCAAATATCATTCACATCATATTTTAATTTTAATATAATCACTATTTATTATTTTACTTTTTCTACCTTATTTTTCTCTCTATTTTTACTCATCACATCACATATTCATTTAAAATTCAAATACTTTTCATCCAAACACACATTACATTCAAATATAACGCAAATACTTTACTCTCAAATGCAAATGTATTCAAAGTATTGTATTTAAATATAATACAAACATAATACGTTTATCAAATAAAATCTTACGAATAATCCACAAATGTATTGCGCGTTTTATACTTATAACTCAAAATAATGTTGGCAAGTAGCGTAGCTGCTTTCCATATATATATATATAATTTGTTGCAAAGTAGAGGAAAAAATATCTTAAATTTTTTTTTTTTTCATTTTTTTCCCCTTGTTATTAGATTTTTTATTTTATTTTATGGAATATTAGATTTTTTTTTTTTTTCCGTTTGCAGCTAACGTTCAAAAAAGGCTACATAAATTTCGATTCTTACGAGATTACGTCAAATCCAACAAAAGAGGCCAAACTTAATTGTGCCGGAACGGACGGACCAAAATGACCCAACAACAATTATGGCCTTTTGCCTTTGGTTCTCTTTATATGACCTCCCTGGAGTCCCTACGCTACCTTTGCTTTTTCTTTTTAATGTTCCAAGTTGAAATTCACGCTTTTCGATTTTCTATTTTATTGACTATTTTCTCAAGATTCCCTCATTTAATCTCATTTAGATTTAAGCTAGTTTAATCACTTTTGGATGAATAAGAGTTCTCTTCCTCTTTTTCAATCAAAAGAACCTTAATCAACTGGTTAAGCTATGGAGAATCGATTCATCGCCCAATAGAAAGAGCCTTAATTAAGTCAATTTATTTGAGAATTTAGAGCTTAAATGCAAAATTTAAAAAAAAAAAACCAAAATGAAAAAATATATATTGTCGTAAAAAAATATACATAGGTTAATTTTAAAAACTAAGTACATAATAGAGGATTTAAATTTTTTATTAAAAAAATTAGTGTTTGAGATAATATCTAATTAATAATATTCTGTCACATTATTTTAAAAAATTTAAAATATTTAATAACTAATTTTTTATATTTTAATATCTAATTTCTTTCATTAATGTGTTATAATATGATTAATCAAACATAATCTAAAATATTAAAATTAGATAAAGCATTTTTCATAATAACACATACAATTTTACAAGTAATCAAAAATTATATTGTAGAGACTAGTAAAATATTTTGTACCCTATGAAGAATTCTCTACATTGGTTTAATTATAATTTTAATTTTAATTTTGATTATGTCCGAAACACTATTTTCTTTCAAACACCACTTTGTTGATTGGTTCTTCCCTTCTTCGTTTTTTTGAGCCCAGCCTATACATGCTCCAACACAGAAAATAAAAATAAAAATAAACAAACAAAAGATTTTTTTATTACTTAAAAAAAAAAAAAAAACTCTTTTCCTCTTTTGTTCTTTATTTTTTTAGTTTTTTCTTCAGGGCTACCAACTTACCAGCTAAGAGCAACAGACAGTTTGTACTTTATTCATCACACTTATGCTTAATTATACGCGTTCTACAATGATAGCCAAAAAGTCAACGTTGTTATTACAATTAGAAACATTGCTATTGGAGTGTCAAAACTTCTATCACGCTTTGTCTTGACCCTTGGAATTTCCAACACGAAGCAAAAATAGAAATCAAGAATTTGACTTCTTTTTTGGATTTATAATTAAATTATTTTTTTTAATAAATTTTTTAACAAAATGATTTAAGTTTTTAAAAATTAGTTAAATGATGATTTTTCTTTAAATAGTTAATTAATTTTTTTAAATAGTCAATTAGTGATTGACTAAGTTACAATTAAAAATTGATTGATCATAATATAAATTATTGATTTTCTTAATCAATTACTAATTTACTAATAATAAATGATTGATCAAATCTGAAAAAATAACAAATGACCATGTTATTGAATTAAAAAAAGTTAGGTTATCTATTAGATTAGGTAATTAAAACTCTAATTTTCTTTTTTTTATTATCATTTTATTTTATTTTTGGTAAGAACAAACATTTTGAGTAATTTATTCTATCACAGTTACATCCATGGTTTCAAAAATTATGAAATATTTTGTTTTAGTGTTGTTTGGATCATAAAATTTAAATTGTAGAATTTGGATTTAGAATGAGAATATAAATTGAACATGTATCGACACGGATTTCTAAAAATAAAAAATAAGATTTGGATTTGAGTTATATTGAAAATTTTTTGATCTAAAATAGCAAATCATAAACACGCTTTAGTTGATTTTCTAAGACGGCCAAAGGCTAAAGGAATGGTTATGGCCAACCCCAAAAGAAAGCATCAGATTCTCCATTTGGCAAAACAATTCAATTATTGATTCCTCCAAAGAAATGGTCAAAAAGGGTTACCTATTTGTTAGCTGGCCAAACTGCAACTTACACTTTAAATTTTTTCTTTTTTTTGAAAAAAAAAAAAAAAAGGCACTCTACAGCACAGAAGGAAACATGATTTTTTGGGTAAGAATTGTTGAGAAATAGTTAACTATCATAAATATATGTTTGGTATAGTAGCTGAACAATAAGACAAGCAACAATAGTAGATAATTCCATTAAGCATTTTCGTGTATTTGTATCCAAAGAATTAAAAAACACTAATTCCCAATACAAAGGTGTAAAATACATAAAAGAGACTTTAAGAGGTCTTTTTTTTTTTTTTTTTAATCCAAAATGAATATATTTACAATTTTCTTATTTTCTAACCACGGAAAGAACAAAAGAAATATCTTGTTCTTTTTTTAATAATTTACGATCTATATTAGTTCTCTAAATAAGAATCATCGGTTATAGAAAAAAAAAAAAAAAAAAAAAAAAGAACTAAGGAAGGCGCAAAAAATTGTGGTGGACAGATTAAAAATTTTCTAGTTTTTGGTCCCTCATAAATATACTGGCTCCATCTATCCGGGTCATCATCAATTTCATCAAACTTCATAGGACTACCATGAACTTCAGCAACATCTGCTTCTTGATTTGTAACGTCCTCATTGTCCCACTCAGATCTCGTTGTTCCATCCTGCGAGCATGTAGACAGGCGGGTCGGCAATATGTTAAGATTTGGACAGACACAAATGCCATATTTCTACAGAATTTTGTTTTAATTTTTTTGGGGAATGGCGGGATTATCTGTTCAGTACCACGCTTGGGTTTATTAGCAATTAAACACAGATATCATGACCCTTTCATGCTTGTACGGCCCTGTCATCCACCTTTCAAAAGGTCTTATAATATTTTATGATGCAAAACTCATGCGGAGCAACTTGTATTTGTGTTTATATATCCACATACTTACATATATGAATCTATATCTATATATATATATATATAAATATGTGCACACACATACACACACATATATAATATGATGTGCGAGCACTTTTAACCAGTGGTGCTTCTAGGTCCATAACTAGTGACATTAAGAAACATAATATTCTCCATAAGAGTATAGCATTTCAGGTCAGCACACAAGCAATTCAGCATCTTAGCTGAGGAGAACAGTAAAGATCAAGAACCATACATTAGTGTCATAAGCTTGTTCTGCCATATCTTCCTCCCTGGTGACAGCAACCGACTCCTTTCCATCAGACTCCTGTTTTGCCTTAGCAGCAGCTTGTTGCAGCCGTTCGATCACGGACTCGAAATGTGAATTGATGAACAAGAATGCCATACATGTCAAGCATGAAACAAGGATTGAACAAACTTTTTCCTATGCTTTATCTAACACGGGTGATACAAATTAGAAGCTCCAGCTTTCTGGAGATGGACTAAAGAAAGAACATGTACTTAGCCACTTTTCAGTGGCTGAAAGCATCAAGATTGATGCATAAGATGGACTCCAACACCCATTCATTCACACACAAAAACATAACACAAACAAAGAATTTTGATCCGCAAAGTTTGGAAATGAATGAGCATTTGTTAACCATATTCTAAAACTTTGCAGGTACCGCATGAAGCAGGATAAAAATTACGAGAACAGGTCACGGTGCCAACTACATGAAATAGGAGTACGTAATCTAAAGGACGAAACAATAAACTTCAGTGGCATAACCTAATATTTACACAGTTATTTTTGCAGCATAGTACCAGAAATATTCTTCTGCTTTCCAATGCAGAGCTAACCGAAACTACCAGAATTTCTGAAAGTTGAAGTTAGGTTTCATGTGCCTATCTACAATACTCGTATTTTGATTATCTAAAGGAGGATTATGAAGACGATGATGATTTTGGCAATGTTTGGAAGTCTTGCAACCGCCATGAAGCCAACGGGGATTTTCACATACAAGATGGCTTTCCCACATTCTTCTCTTCTTGAGCATTTAGTTCAGGAATTGCGTAGCGGTGGCCCTTGTGGGCATATGGGAAGAGATAAGACGATTTCTTTAGTAGAAGAGCGGTTTTATTGGCCTCAATTCAAGCGTGATGTTGGATTCTATGTTTAGCGTTGTCCTATGTGTCAAAAAGCAAAAGGACGAGCTCAAAATATAGGCTTGTATGCTCCTTTACCTATTCCTAAAGGAATTTGGGAAGATTTGGCCATGGATTTTGTCGTTGGCTTACCACGAGCACAACGAGGGGCTGATTCAGTGTATGTAGTTTTTGATCACTTTTAAAGATGGCACCTTTCATACGTTTCAAGAAGACGTCTGATGCTTCGCATGTTGCTCACTTGTTCTTTCGGTAGATCGTTCATAGAGTTCCAAAATCCATAACTTCTGCTAGGGACGTCCAGTTCTTGAGTCACTTTTGGAGGATCCTATGGAAGAAATTTGACACTTCTTTGAAATATACTACCACTCATCATCCTCGTACAGATGGCCAAACTGAGGTGATGAATCGAACTTTTGGCAGCATAATGCGGTGCATCTGTAGAGACAAACCGAAGCAATCGGATGCGGCTTTACCACAAATTGAGTTTGCTTTTAATAGTATGCCAAATCGGTCCACTGCCAAGACTCCTTTCGAGATTGTCTGTACTCAAACTCCCAAGTATACTATTGATTTAATTAAGCTACATGATCTACCTGGCAACCATCCTGCTGCAGAGGAATTTGCTAATCGCATCCATCACGTACGTCTTGAGGTCCGACAATGCTTAGAAGTTGCCAATATGAAGTACAAGGCTGCAACTGACATGCATCGTGGTGTGAGAGTCTTTGAAGAAGGTGAGTGATGATTCATTTGAGGAATTGACGCTTCCCAATAGGTACTTACAGCAAGCTAAAGGACAAGAAGATTAGCATTTTGCGTTTCAAAGTGAATTAACAACAATGCTTATGTGATTGATCTTCCTAAGGATATGGGTATTTCAACTACCTTCAACGTGGCACACATTTTTGAGTACTTTCCTCCTAATGAGTTTCTCTTCAACCAACCAACCAACTTGAGGGCGAGTTTTCATTAAAAAAGGGATAACTGATGTAGGACCATAGTATTATGGGGCGTTTGTTTATAGTTTTGTGTCCGCATTATGTTTAAATGCGATGTAATTTTCATCCAAACGAAAAAGTTTTACATTCAAATATAATACTTTTCAACGTTATCTCAAATACATTTATTATTCTAAAATATTTTGAAAATAAATTTTTTTTCTCATTCACATCATATTCTCTCTCCATTTCACTTTTTCTATCTACTTTTATCAATCTCATTAACTTTTCAACTCTAAAATACAATTTAAATACTTTTCAATCAAACACATATTGCATTCAAATGCAAAGTAAACACTTTTCATCTAAATACAAAATGCATTCAATACATTGCGTTCAAATGCGATACGTTTAGTTTTTTGTGATTTATTTTCAATTTCCGAATTTCCTTTATATTTTAGTTTCCTTTTTTCTCCTTAATTTTTGAGTTTCCTATTCTAGTCAATCTCTATATATATAGAACTCAATTTCTACATTATATTTAGTTTTGTCAAGTTTTATTATAAATATTTCAGAAGTTTATCAAAGCTTTTCCTAGTTTTCTTCTTATTTCGCCAAGAATTTATTTCTGCTGCACCATGGGCTTACATGTAACTGCACTTCTTTTCTAATAGTTGAACTTGGACTTAATTAGCAGAGGCAAATAAGTTGCAAAGTTTTACACATGGACCTGTCCCCGCAAGAAATATTACGACCTCTAGCCAATAACTATACCAACATATGAATTTTGCAAATGCATATCTCCCTTTAAGATTATCCCCATACAAAAAGCACCTTTACTTCAAGGGGTAAAGGTAAGGTTCTAAGAGTAAAATGGTGTAGAGCGGCCAAACTATAAGTTACACTTAAGGTTTTAAAACATTACTTTGTTTAATAATATTGTAATAAATTTGTATAAATTGTAATAAATCTCTCTGTTGTAGTAGCTGAACAATAAGACCAGAAACAATGGTAGATAACCCCATAAGGCATTTTCATTGAATTGGATTCCAAGAGTCCAATACATTCTTACTGAAAAAAAAAAAAAAAAAAGAGAGAGAGAGGGGGAAATACATGATAAGAGAGTGAGGTTTTTTCCCTTCCCTTCTGGGCTTGAAACGTCAGAGTAACTGATTAAGAAACAAAGAATAGGTGTGGTTAGAAAATAAATATTCTCTAGTTCTTTATCCCTAGTAGTTATAATGGCTCCATCTATCCGGGTCATCATCAATTTCATCAAGCTTCAATGGACTGTTATGAACTTCAGCATCAACTGCTTCTTGATCTTTAGCGGCTTCATTCTCCCGCTCAGATTTCGCCGCTTCTTCCTGAAAGCACAGATACATACGGGTCATGAATATGCTGAGATTTGGACAGACACAGACACCACGTTTCTTGCTTGGTTTGTCCAAAGGACTAAAACATAAAATAAAAAAGATCAGATCATTTTGGAACCAATATGAAGTTTTATCATTTGTCTACATATGATGTGAACACCTTTAAAGAGTGATGATTATGCTACACCTCACTATCATAGGTCTATAATGCTAGGGACCACAACTTTTTAATACCAACTGACGGGCTGCGAGTTATCATTCTTTTATTAATAGATGCTTGAAAATTAGCCACTCAATTAATATTACAAGATTACATCTATTAGTAAAAAGATGACAGCTCACAGCCATATGAGTAGGTAGCAAAGAGTTGGAATTAAAGTTGGGATCCCATACATTAGCAGAAAAAGAACCATACATTAGTGTCATCAGCTGGCTTCTCCACCTCTTCCTCCCCCATGACAGCAATCGATTCATTTCCATCAGCTTCCTGTTTTGCCTGAGAAGCAACTTGTTGCAGCCGTTCAATCACAGATTCAAAATGCGAATGATCTGAAAGCAAAACTTATATTGAGGAACAAAATGCCACAAGTATCTAGCATTGGTTTTCTATGTTTAGCTTCCGTGGCAGTTAGCAAGGAAAATGGCCTTTTATAAAAGGTTTGCTTCAATAAACGTCTCAAGTTTTGTTAAATTAGTAAATAACCGTTTTCTTAAAAATGGTCAAATAGATTAACTTGGCAATGAGCATTGGCGCTTAACCAATGTCAACAAATGATTTACCCGTCGATCATTAATCGACTTGGTGGTAAATCACTGTTGACCATCGCATCAACCATTTTAATAGCCATCAACCATTTTCCTTTTAAAAACGAAAGAAGAAAAAGTAAAGAGGTGGCCAAAACCGGCCACTTCACCCAAGTTTAGTCGTCAATGATTCAATATTTCAGAAAAAATCAAAGCAACTTGTGATTTTAAAACATTAGAGACTGAAAAAAAAAAAAAAAAAAAGAGTTATCTAATAGACACTACATCTACCTAAAAATGCTGATGAACACACAAAATCACATAAATATTTGAGTTGTTTTCATAAATAGCCCTCGATTCCAGTCCTACCCTGACTTTTGGTTTTAAACACTATACCCCAAACACATATGTTGTTATGCAAATGGACCATATGTCAATAATCCATTAAAAAATTAGATGAAAAGCATCACATGAGGGTGACTTTGAAATCATTCTTTATTTTAGAGTCATTAAAAAAAATAATTATGAAACCTCTCATTCCCCAGCCCTCTCTACCAGTTCATCACCACTGCTAAGTGCTGTTGCTAATGGTATGCCATTGAAAATGGGGGTTGTTTTCAAAATTATTTTATTTTATTTTTTAAGAAATGCATTTTTATCTTAAAAATGGTCCTAAAACAAAGAATGATTTCAAAGACATCCTCACATGACATTTTTCAGTCCAATTTTTTACGCATTATTGACAGAGGGACCATTTGCGTAACACCTAAAATGTTTGGGGTAGTCTGAAGTCAGGTGACAACACGGGATTAAGCATATAATTCAGAGGCCATATGAAAATAGCCATATTCATTAATATACCACACGCACAAACATACCTAGAAGTTATTAAACTAAGCAGGAAAGGGAGAAGAGAGAGTTGGGAAAGGAAACATATCAATAAACAATCAAATTTCACCTTTTGCACGGTTTGTTACAGCTTCAGAGAGCTGCAAGGGATGTTGACGCTCTTCCTTCTTAAATTTCAACTTCACTTGATTACGGGTTCGGCCGGGAAAAAGTTGTTGTATCAAGGAAAAATCTGTACCAAACTGCCGAACAGCCTAAACCGCATGTAAAGGAAGATATTAATCATAAGCGTATGTTATCGAAGCCAGTAAAAGCTATTCACTAACATACTAAACTACTGAACAAATTTACACAAATTTTGCCAGTAGGAAAAAAAAAAAAAAAACTCTCATTTTCATCAACTGAATAATTGATGCACTGGACTTCCTATGGAAATCGACAATTTTTAACGAATTTACTGTCAGAGTACCTCATAGAAAAGTTCAGTGTCTTGTTTTGACCATCTTGTACTGGGTGTTTTCTCCATAAATGACTGATAATTGACGTATGAGGTACTTGGCTGAACCTTGTAGCTTGCTTGATGCTCATCATCAGAACATTGGCCTTGTTCTGAAACAAACGTCTCCTCATTGTAAGAGGCATCATCACGAAATGAATCCTTGGGACTGTAAGGAAAGAACCCAATGAGGAAAGTTCATCTGTTTTTTATTTCATTTCAATAATAAGGAGTGTCATGTAGACAATTTTGGCTCCTGTTTGAAACGAGCAAGTCTGGTCAAATTTGACACTCCAAATTTCTTTAATACCACAATTCAATATATTAATTCTTGCATACCCCTAAATAATATCAAGTCCCCAGAAGACCCAAAAAAAAAAAAAATCCCAACAAAAAAAAGAAGAAGAACATTATCGTATCGCAGGATAATAGCACGCAACTCAATTATATAAGGGAGCAAGTAGAAACAGAGATTCAACAAAAGAATTTAGGCACCTTTGATTGGTCTGTGACGTTTTCAGTTTTGCTGCATCTTTAATCTGCTAAAATGAATTGGAGACAGCAACAAATAGACATAATTAAACTTGCAACACGGACAAAAATAGAAGTGCTGTGAAGGAAATAAAATGGTCATGTCCTCCCATTTAGATAATAACTTTAAAAAATATAAAAGAACACATACTGCTATCCGCTCTCTATGCTCTGCAAGAAGAATTAGATCCTTGATGGGTAGTCTCTGAGGATCAATTTCATCTTCCGGGGTGTCAAGTAAAGTCTTGTCCACTACAAAGAGAGTAAATCAACAACATACGTATGAAATATCATGATTCAAATTCTTGGGCATTCCGAAACAAGTAATTACCACGCCTTTTGCTCCGACGAGTTGAGTGGGAGAACTTTTTGGGAGGTTTTTTGGTTGACACATTAGCTGCTTCCTTTGCGTTCTTTCGCTTCCGACTAGGTTTCTCATTTCCAAGTACAGGTTCCTTTACCTTTCTCGGAGCCTTTTTCTTCCCAGATGTACTATCCACTTTATATTCGTCATCATTATCCTCTTCTTCATCTGTATTAGAAGTACTGGGAAGTTCGTATGTGGAGTCGTTTGCATTGTCGGCTTCATCCACTGGCTCATCGACAAACCGTCTTAACCGCTTCCTCAGTTGCATTGATGATTTCTGACCTTCAAACCCCTCACTAACTTTGCAAGTTTTTTTGTTCTTTCTGTGATGATTTGGTTCAGTAGAAGCTTCTTCAATTCTACTCTTGCCATCCTGAACAAACAAATGATATGAACAAAGGTTGCCCAAGGTTATACTTAATTACCTATAAAGCCAAATAGCAAATATATGGTCAAACTATTTCATTGCCTATTACCTTTCCCTGAACTCCTGGATCATCTTCTGAATGCAAGTCACCAAAAGTGGTACCATCTGATTGGGTCGCTTCTGTAAGGTTTGTTGGTTCTGTATTCCCTTGAATTCCCGGGGTTGGACCTAAAGTAGTAGAATCACTAAATCTTGCAGACGAGTGGTCAAGAACATCTTCGTGTGGGAATTCAGAAATAGAGCCCTCCTGCAAGTGTCCATTGTCCAAAGGAACAAAATGCACAGCTTCTGAAGGTAGAGCAGACGTAACTTCAGCTTGAGGACTGTTTGCACCAGGTTTCGCTTTTCCTTTTCCAAATATGGGCCTGGGCTGAAACTTTCCAGCACGTTTCCCTAAGAATGCCAACATTTAATTTCCAAAAAAAGATAAAGAAAAATATATAAGTATGGAGAAACAAAGATCTGTGCATACCAGAAGAAACGGTGGCTTCACACGTTTCAAAATCAAACAAAGTCCCAGGTACCTGAAATTCAATCACAACACTGATTGGTCTCCTAAAAAACAACAATTTTGAAAAAGTATATGCTCATATAGACAACTCTTTACCTTTGTTTCTGACCTCTCGTTGTTAATCTGAACTTTCTCGTGTTTGTCAGAAACAGCACAAGAGGTCGCTGGATCCTGCATTGAGTGATGATCAGAACGTGTCTGAGAAGGTGCAACTTCACATACCGTGAACGTTGAAGCCTCAAAGGAGCCATGTGCTGGAGCACTAAAATTTTCCACCGGACGAGTTTCCATTTCTGAAAGTGAAATAGAACCTCAAAAGTCATCATTAACAGAATATGACATCAAGAACTTGTCCCCATACTGGCAATCCACATAAACCTTACATTGTGACTTGCACGGTACAGAATACACTTAGGGCCACAAGATTATAAAAGAATGACGAACTGTTTGAGAAATGATTCGAAATTTCACAATATGCACCTGTACCAGTTGTGGTTTGACTGATAAAAGGATCTAGATATTCCAGCCCGGAAAATATGTCCACATTCTGAAC
The DNA here is from genome assembly GCA_035233585.1 of Antiaris toxicaria. NCBI lineage: Eukaryota > Viridiplantae > Streptophyta > Magnoliopsida > Rosales > Moraceae > Antiaris > Antiaris toxicaria. The sequence continues at coordinate 42,854,583 of CP141158.1, read as the reverse complement.
ATAACAAAAATCAGCACATGAAAAAATTTTCGGAAAATTATTCAAAATGAAAAGAATTCATTTTCACCTCTCCTAAAGATCTCCCAAAGCTAGAATGCCAGTCCCCAGTTTCATCAGGAACAAAAACCTCAGACTGCAAAGCATCTGTAGCATGTGATGCAGAAGGGTTATCTACTTCTGAGCTTCTAATGTTACCGTTTGTCGAAACATTTGAATCTGGAAACCCATCATTTTTGGGTGGCTCTTTAGTCACAAGGATATCTGACATAGCTAAAGATGAATCAATGCATTTGGTGAGTGTACTGTTTCTAGTATCAACAGATTGAACAGACTGCACAGAGTCAACAGCAGGCAATGTGACTGGTTGTTCGATCATATTCGGAAGAGCTGAAGCAACTCCTCCAATTGCTTCCTTTCGTGGCTGGGGCTTCATCTTGGGTCGAAACTTAAGACCAGCCCGAGCTGCTAAAAATTAACACTATGTCATTCTGGCCCTTTAAGAAAGATGAGATTTCATAAATCACAAGTTAGCCATGGATCTGGTCTTTGACTTACTGTTGCTTGCAGCAGACGCTGAAAGAATATTATCAAAGGGATCCACATCAAACTGCATTGAATTTACCTAGAGAAAACGAAGTTCAAAATGACCAAAATCAATTATCACCTCTTTGCAAAATATTGTTGTCGGATTCAAGAATCAATAATTCAAGATCTTCACCTTAGTTGCCGTTTTCTCAACACCATCAGGTTGAACAGACGCTTCAACATCCAACCCATTATTGGGAAGTCTAACCACCTTTTCCTGTTCACTACTAACCCTAGCTGCCATACAATTCGTTAGGCCCTAACAATGAAAAAAAAAAATTTCATATAATGAAGACAGCTATGCAATGCATCACTTACCACTACTCAACACAGGCTTTGCGACAGAATCAACGAGATGACCCACGTCAAACCCAACCAACCCAACCTGAAACGAGTACATGAAAAGACAATAAAATTTAGGTATCCTATTGGAGAAAATTACAAATGCAATGAAAGAAATAGATAAATTTTTACTTCACTTTCTGGTGCTCTAGATACAGAACGTCCATCAACAGCCTCTGGTACTGCTTCAATCGTTTCTACTCCACCAACCTGATGAAAAACATCTACAGAACCATGGTCCTCTTTGGCGCCACCAACTTCAGATGAGGGTTTTTCACTTATTACACCCTCCAGTACTCCTGAAAATGAATCTTCACAGTTTTTCAAAGACTGCTCAACCCCGTTTACTCCCAAGGAAGACACGCCTAAAGAATTTTTAATATTTGACCTATCATCTATCGATCTGTCATCTGGTACAGCAGCAGACAAGTCCAATTGCCCTGCATCTGAACTCAGGGAGGAAAGTCCACTAGTCTTTTCCTTTGTATCGTTTGGGACCACTGAAGGAGCTGATGCTAATGTTTGTTTTTTGGGTCGGTGTTTAACCTTGGGTTGAAATTTCCCAACAGCTCTTGCTGTGAAATTGGTGAAAAAATCATATTACCGCATGACATATATAACAACCCTACAACATTTCAAGGGAATTACTCTTACCATGGGTGGCAGCAGGTGCAAAAAGGTCATCAAAGGGGTCCATCTTTAACGTCCAAGTACATTACTTGAGCTAGACTTCAATGAATCAGTTAAAACGAAAAGACTGACAAGTATCAGTTTCAGTTTGAAATTATAAATGCCGAGAGATTAAGGCTCTTCTGGAACCCAGATTTTCAAGTAGGAAAAAAAAAATACAAAAGAGAAAGCAAAGCTTTTAAAGGAGAGAAGAAAAGAAAAATTTTATCTTGTGTTTGGAACATAAGAAAAGCTAGGAAGGAAAAAAAAAATTTCCTCAGTATACGTAGATTAAAAACCCAAATTCAAAAACCCAATGCAAAATGATCAGTTTCAATCTAGACAATGGGTGCATTCGGAGAACAAAGAACTGGACCCTTAACTAATGTACATTTCCAACTCCAAGCAATTGCAAGTTCTGGACCTTACGAAAAATTTGCTTGTAAATAAGATCTTACACTATCAGTTAGGACTCAACTACAACTATATTGACCTTCCAATAGCAATATCGAAAATCGGGAATTCGACAGAGAGTTAATAACAACACCAGTAACGACTGAATAAAAAAAAAAATTTCATTTTCTATCTTCTATAATAGAACATGTTATGATCTCACACAATCAAAAACCTGGTATTTGACATCAAAACGATGGCAAACCAATTGAACTGACAGTATAAACACTCGAACATCAATAGATTCTCGATACCAGCATAATTTTGTCCATCAGTTTTTCCAATATTCCTACGTTTCTTCTCAGAGGCGTTAACACAAACATCTAGCGAGCACGGAATACCAAGAACTTCGACAACAGAAAACCACAATCGACATTTAGCAATTCACTCAATGAAAATATAGAACGATTAAGCCTTAAACAATTTATAACCTTACAGCTGATGAAAAAAGGGAATTTCAGCAAAGAAATCAACCAAGAAGACAAAGTTCGCAGAGTCATTACCAAGAACACAAGCTTTACACCGAACCCCAACCGTAATGGGGAATAGTGGAAAGTGAAAAACAAAAATTGGAAGAGAAAGTGAAGATGAACTGGAAAACGGCGGGGCTTTGACGTACACCGGGAAGGGGTGAGGGAGAGTGGGCGTGTTGCTTCGACAAGGTGAGGGTGGGGATTCGATGGAGGTTTCTTTTTGTCTTTTATTTTCGAGCTAATTATACTGGGACCCCTTTGCTTTCTCAAAATTACAGGGACGTAGAGGCTGAACAAAAAATTCTAATGGTCAACAAATCCACTTAATTTATCCAACTTAATTTTAATTGGATGGGTTAATTTGTTATATTTAGTTGATTAGATAGTTAAAAAAAATTTAACCTACCAAATTTTTATTAAGTGGATACCTTATCTTAATTGGATGGATTAATTTACTATATTTAATTGATTAGGTGGATAAAAAAAAATTTTCAACCCACCAAATTTTTATTAAGTAGGTTAAAAAAATTTCAAAAATCCTCTCACCCTATCCAATATTCATCTATATATTTTTTTTTATTTTTTGTTAAATGATATTCATATTTAAGTGTTATTTAAATTATTTGAATATATAGAATGCATTACTTGATATTCAATATAGATGTAATTTTTGATAATTTTATGAAAAATTTCATTAATTACTTTAATATCCTTATATTTTGAGTGATATTTATAACTTATATTTATTTTATATTCGACTATTAATGATATTATATTAGAATTTTTTGTGTAGAGTTTATGATAGATTTTATTTAAAAATTGTTATAAGTTTAATTCTTTTTTTTTCCTTTCAATTTCAATTGTAGTTAAATTTTTAATATCATTTATTATTTTTTTAATAAAATACACAACTCGCCGAACTCGCCCAACCCAACTCGATTTTAATTAGGTGGGTTAATTTTTTACATTGGGTTGATTGGGTAAGTAAAAATTGAAAAATCATAAAAACTCACCCAACCCACTCAATATTTAGCCTTAAAGGATATTATTTTGATCAAAACAAATAATGTTAATACCCTTGACAACTCTATAACTTTTTAATGCAAAATAACAAAAAAAAAGGTTAAATGATGTATTTTGATCATCTAATTTAATAATTAACCATATGTTTTTTTTATTTTACAAAATAATCGTTTACCCTTTTTTTTATATTTAATTTATCAAGAAAATTAAGTAATCTTGACCTTTAGATTTATAACCCTAATAAATATCATTGATATTAGAAGAAAAAAATTTTCTCCAAAATGACTCCCTGTCGGTAGAGCCACCGTCATTCCTCTGGCAAGCCTATGGCAACTACTTATCCCAGCGAATAATAGGGATTTTTTTTTTTTTAACTTATTTGTATGATATGCCTTAAACGTTTTCAAATTTGATAAATTGATTCCTCATTTTCTTTTATAATCAATCTCTGAACTTGTTATTTTGACAATTTAATTTTTTTTATTTAAATTAATTAAAATTATGAAAATTTTTTATATAAAACTTACATTTTATAGTCCGAGAGAGATATTATTAATTATTTTTCCTTAATTTGAAAACAAATTTTATTTTAAAGTTTCTGTTTAAATTTGAATATAATTTAATTAAATTAAAGATTTCAAAAGAAATTATATTAGAAATAAGCAAAAATGAATGACAATGTTTTTTTTGGACTATAATGATTTTAAGAGTTGATTACTAAGAAGAAAGTTTAGGGACTAAATTGTTAAATTTAAAAAATTTAGAATGCATTCATATAAATAAGTCTTTTTTTAGGACAAATTTCATTTTTGCTCTTGTACTTTGATGCTCTTATAACTTTATTACTTGAACTTTGAAAATACTACTTAAACTATATAAATATTATCATATTTACTCATTCTATCATTTAAATAGATGCAATATTATCTTTTTGCCCTCTAAATTTTAATATTTTTGTTACTTTGTTCCTTAACTTTAAAAACTGGTGTTTATACTCATTAAACTTTAAAATAATAATAAAAATGTCCTTAAAACTCAAAACAATTAGCAAAATAACATATTCTTTAATATTTTAATCATATAAGACTTGAAAAAACTTCATTTTTACTCCCTGAAACTTTAATATATTCAAAAATTAACTCTCAAAACCTAAAAATGATTAATGTGCTTATTAAATTTACTTTTAAATTTGAAATTATAACAAGAAAAACATATAAAAATATCTATTATTTTATATTTTGGTCATATAAGACTTGGGAAATGTTATTTTTGTCTCTAAATTTTAGTACATTTGTAATTTTATTTTCAAATATTGAAAACTAGTGCTTATATCTTTTTACCTTTAAATTGTTGGTAAAATCACTTATAATTTGTTAACTTAAAACATATATTGCACTCGTATGATAAAAAGTTAATTTAAATTAATATCTTTATAATTACAAAAATAACCTTAAAAAACTATTAAGGGATCTAAATGTATAAAGTTTTTTTTTGGTAATAGCTTCAATTTTTAAAACAGATCTTATGAAAGCATAATCATTTTTAGGTTTTGAGAGTTAAACTTTATGTGTACTAAAGTTTATGAACAAAAATAAAATTTTTTCAAGTGTTATATGGCAAATAAAAAAAATAGAAGAAAGAATGCATGTTTTTCTTAACGTTTCAAAGTTTGAATATTGTTCTTACTATCATTTTAAGGTTTGAGGAGTAGAAATACTAGTTTTCAAAATTTGAGAGCAAAATTACAACGAATTTTAAAGTTCAGAGAAATATTCCACCAATTTAATTGATGAAAGTAGTAAATATGATAACATTTTGTAGTTTAGAGAGTATTTTTATTAGTTTTCATAATTCTAATAGCATTTCTACTAGTTTTTAAAATTTAGAAAGCAAAGTAATAAGAACACCAAAATTTAGGAAGCAAAAATGAAATTTGTCCATTCTAATACTGGTTTCTAGGGATTTGTTAATGATATATTTTTTAAAAGAAGTACTTTAGATAATTGTTTTAAAAAAAGTAATATCAATAATTATTTAAATTTGGTGATGTTTACCGAAAAAATTAAAATTGGTGTTTAGGAAAAACAAATTTTTAATTAAATAAATAAATAAAATTTTGAAATAATCTATATCTATATCTCCTATAACTATACAAGAAATGAGAGTTTTTACTATTCACCATTTTACAATTAACTATTCAAACTTTTAGTCAAGTTGTTTCATCTTGTAATGAGTATTATTTTAATAGTCATATATCTTTTATTGTAATGAAATATACGCCGTTGATTTCCAAATTTATCACAAATTTACAAGCAAACCTCATTTCAATATTTTCAAAATTAACCCATATACTGAAAAATTTACAACCAGGACACACTCTTTATTATTATTATTATTATTATTAGTTAAAATTACAATATCATTTAGTTAAAAGTATGTATATCATGTATCTATGTTATTTATCATGAATCTATAATACTAAGGGGGTGTTTGGAGGAGATGTTCGGAGACATTATTTTTAGATTGGAAAAAAGTTGTTTTAGAAAATATGTTTTGGAGAAAAAACAGTTTGGGGTGAAAAAATAAAAAATTTGAAAAATTTTTTTAGAAAAAAAAATCAATATGGATATTATTTCGTTCCTCTCGAAATTCTATGCAATTTAAAAAAAATTATCTCATTTGGACTCGTATACACAAAGTTATGAACTTTTAAAATTTGGAGTTTACTGTAACATTTTGGAGATATAAATAATTAAAAATAGTGAAATTTTGGAAAAAAAATTGGTTTTAGATATCTTCAAAACAGGTTTTAAACACCCCTTAATAAAACTACCATAAAGTACCTACACGTGCAAACACGTGTTTTCAACTGATTTAAATAATAAGTAGTCTAGACAAGGGAAAATAAACACGACTTTTTTAATTATTAGATTGCAACCAATGATTATGATTCAATTATTATATTGCTATCAATGATTATGAAAGGGTAATATCACTTTCTTTTTTTTTCTTTTTTTTTTTTTAGAGTGTGAAGTATTGTTTGTAAATGTAAAAAGCTCAATTAAGCTGATTTTTTGTTTTGGTGTTAATAAGGGTAATCATCATTTTCTTTACTTCATATAAGTTGAAAACATTTTCTAATAAATAGAGGGCAATTTTTACATTAAAAATAATTAACAATCAAACTTACCATTTTTATCATAAGTAACTAACAAATGTTGTAATTCTGTAATTTTTTAAAAAATTCAAGGGTGTTGACGTGATTTGTTTCAGTGAAGAGAGTCTTTATGTAATTTTAGAAAAAATATAGGGGTCTCAGTGTTATTAATCCTTTCTTTTCGAAGAGTTTATATTTAATAGATTAGACTTGGATTTTGATAAAAATAAAAAAAAATTTATATTATTCACCTTTTATATTATGAATTTTTTTTGAGTATGCATTATATTTTAAAATTCTAAATTTTATACCGTTAAGTTGTATTTAATACATAAATATATATTGATCTAAAACATAAATAAATACATATTACTTAATCTTAAATTTAGGTTGATTTTGAAGAATGTCTTATAAATAGCACACCTCTAAAACATTACCTAATCTGTCATGGCTTCAAAATTTTCGTCCTTTTTCAAGAAAAGGCATAAGTCAATCTAATATATCTTTTTAATAACTTCTCCTAATCATCGAGAAAGGTATTTATTGAATTTCATTCATTTTAGGATTGCACACATGGCAAACATTTGTTAGCGAACATCAGATGATTTGAGATAAAGCTGACGAGTCGTTGGATCATTTATACGGAGATCGAGTGTTAAGCACTAAGTACCTACAAGTAATGTTCATTAATTTGTCTTTTCAATGATCAAGTGCCCGAGTGTCCGTTGCCTCTTCAGGCATAGATTTTGCCTCTAACCATCATTTGACGATCGTTTGGTCATGAAGAACTTAGCTCTAGCTGGATGCAATCTCCATACCACATACAGTGTTTGATATCTAATGGTATCTGGCAGTTCTGATGGTATATGTTCTTGGGAATTCAACATTTATCTTATATTATGAATACATGGAGTCCACGATCTCGACAACATGAGTAGTGGGTTCATGGCCCACCAAGACTCGAGATTGGAGGGGTCATTAGTTACTACTCTCCCTATATAAATAGATAAAAAAAAACCACTCAAATGGGAGGATATGAGAATACATAATTACTCTACCAAAATCAATATAGACTAGATATTGTATTTTTTACGAGATATAGTGAAGAACTCTCAGAGGACGTAACACATTCTGGTGAACCTCTCTAATTTCTAGTATCCTTTATTTTTGTGCTTTTTTACTTACTGATTTAATATTCATATGATTTATTTCTTCTCAATTATAATGTCCAAGGGCCCAACTGATTTTAATTCATTAAATTTACTAATTTTGATTTTAGTTTTTATTTCATTGTAGATTTCCAGCATATATAGTTTGCCGCCCACCGTGAGACATTTTGTCACTTTACACTGAGAATTAGTAAATCAAACATGTCATTTTCATAGCAATAACTGTGACACCCCCCGCCTCGTGCGGGAGACATCACTTGAAAACTCTGATACTTTACTTCTTCTTTTTCAAAATATATCATAATAGATTGCGGAAATTTTTTTTTAAACCATCGATATACGTAGTACTACAACTTCCCAAACTAAATTATTATAGTTGGAAACTATTTCGTATTACTTGCATATAATAATATCATACTATATTAGAAATAGTTAAAGTCAAACATAGCAGTGTACTTTATACAATATCATACAATTGTACTTTTCTTTTTCCTTTTCTTTCTTCTTTGCGGAATTAGCCTGGCAGGTCCATAACCTTTTATCATGACACTGGCACTTCATTCCTGCAGTCCAATCCATACACTGTGGCTCAGGTTACAGGTTGTTTACCTCGATTACCTGAACACGAACAAACTGGTGAGCTACATGCCCAGTAAGTTCAGACATAACATTTAATACAATAAAACATCACAATGCAACTTAACAAATATGCATGGAGTTCATTATGCTCAATTTACATTTGCATTGTTCATTTACTATACCTATGGGCCCGTTTTGGTCGTACCTTGTGCGCGCTGTAAGAGAGGCCTGGGAGCGACCCTGACTCTCGCTCATCTATGGTATGTCTTTTGCTTCGACATAAGGTAACCTCCCCTCGCGAGAGGCCGGTACGCCAAAACATTAGGTTTTTCATTACCCTGTTATTTACTGTGCGATGTTACTTACTATGATGTCTTAACTGTTCCAGTGTACATATTCATAATTAATGTGATAACCGAGAAATCTACGTTCTCGGAAATATTTGGACAAATATATAAATAAATATACATTTACAGTAAGACATGTTATAGAATGAAAAGCAGAGGAAAATTTTGATTAACTGAGTTTTAATCAAAATTTGACAATGAATTAATGAATATAGTTTAAAAGCTAAACATTAATTCAATTTATGATGTTTTAAAATTAATAGAAAAGTATGTGGAAAATACATACTAAGAGATCAATGGCACATAAGCGAGCCACATTGGTCAATGGACGAAAGAACTTGCCAAACAATCCCTAGCCTTTTTCAAAAAAAAAAAAGAAAAAGAATGAAAGTAAGAGAGAGAGTGTGAGGCACGTGAGCATAAGAGGGGAGGGAATTAATTCCCTTAGCTGCACAGCAGCCGGCAGAAAGAGAAAAGAAAGAAAGAAAAAGGAAAGAAAGAAGAAAAGAAAGAAAGAAAAGAAAGAGAGAAAGGAAATCCAAGGAAAATTCGGATTTTCTAGTTCAAGCAGCAGATCAATCGAGATTCGGTCACGAATCAGCAGCAAGAAAAGCTCAAGATCAAAGTAAGGTAAACCCTAGTTTCTCACGTTTTCTTTGGAGGAAAAATCTGGGGTTTTGAGAGGAAAAAGGAAATGTGAGTGAATCACGTTTAGGTTTTCGGTTAAAATCGAAACATGATTCGAGTCTAGATGTTTTCAAACACGAATCCATGAACAGATGGTTTAGAAAACCAAGTTTAGTGAATGTTCTTTACAAAAATACAGATTTTTCAAAAGTTAAGTCAAGAGAGGTTCATAAGCAAAATGTGAAATTTGCTTATGAAATCATAGATTTGTGATAGTAAAAATGTAATAGACACCTTGAAACGATCTTATGGAGATCGATTTCAAGTGTAAGAAGTAGAACAAAGGCCATAAAAGCCTTAGAAAATCAGAGCAGAGCAGTTCGGACCCAGAATCTTGATTCTGGTATGAACATGGGCGTGTACAAGGGCGTGTTTAGTGCACGGCCCCGAACATACCCATACGCACGACCGTGTTGCAAGAAAAATCAGACCCGAGAGGTACACGGCCAAGAACACGGCCGTGTATCGGGCCATGTCAAGGGACACACGGTCAAGAGGAAGGCGTGTAGCAGGCCATGTTAGGCAGTAAGAAAACACGACCAGTAACACGGCCGTGTAAGTAATCGTGTAAGAGTACAAAGGAGTACACGGCCAGTAACACGGCCGTGTACCCACCCGTGTAAGCATACACGGCCATGTTCCACGAATTACACGGCCAGGCTTAAAACTCCAGAGAGGTACACGGGCAGAGACACGCCCGTGTAGGAGGGCGTGTTCGAAGCCAGAGAGTAAAAAAAAAAAAGAGTCTGGAAAGGAAAATTTTCATATTTTGCTATATTTACAGTATAAGAAAAATATGGTAAATAATCAGTGATTTTTCCTTTTATAGGAGTTCAAGCCAGAGACCCCAAATCAGCAGTCCCAGAGCAGCAGAAACTTACACTAGAGGATTTTCTGTAAGTTCAAGCATTGTCCTGACTGCAACGTGGACAAGCTTGTTAGTTATGATGTTATGTATGTTGTATGACGTGTATGTCAGACATTGATTGTCTGCATCACGATGTTTATGTCAGCACAGGTCAGTCCATGTCATGCATATAGAGTTGCATGTTTCAGTACACAGACTAGACAGTACCAGAACAAGAAAACAATTAGGTGCACAAGGCACCCTAGTGTGTTAATTAATTCACACCCCAGTAATTTGATTAACAGGTTCCGACTGTGGGGGCAAGCAGTATGCTACCCAGTTGGAACACCAGCAAGATGGTAAATAAACCAGATATTGGCGTATCGGCCTCTCGACCCACGGGGAGGTTTGCATGTTTAGCATCGGTTAAGACTGAGGAGGTCAGCACTAAAGTACCGCTTCCGGTTGCGCTAACATGTCGGTACGACCAATCAGGGGCCCAAAACCAGAACTAAAATATTAGATAATGTCCTAAGACTAAACCTCTCAGCCAGAAGCATGTTCATAGAGTCCAGTTTCATGCATGAGCACAGCAGTATAGCATGTTAGTTTCATGTTTTTATGTTTGAACTTACTGAGCTCATAGCTCATCAGTTTGTTCACATATTGCAGGTAAGAGACCTGTTCACCAGTAGTATATGGTGGACGACGAATAGGGAAGTTGCATGCCGGGCAGGATTGGGTGAGGGATTTGGTCACCGATAGTCTTCCGCTGTATAGATTTTGAATGTAATTTCGAAAAAGACAAGTTTCAAGTCAAGGGTATGTGATAGAGGAATCATGATCATTTTGTTAACATGATTTCCTTATCACATTCTCAAACAGTTTATGAATTTAAAGAAAAAAAAATTGTTCCGCAAAATTAGCAAGTAGTTTACAGTTCAACATGATTGCCGGTGACCCTAGAGGCCTGCAGACTATTGCAATTAACTATAGAGTTGACTGTAATAGTACTGTAGAGCCTCTACAGCAGGGCGGGCCGCCACAGGTGGTATCAGAGCGAAGGTTTTACGACGAGTCTAGTTTAGGATACCAACCGTAGACACAGTTGGTATCAGAGCCCAAGTTTTAAAATGGGTTTAATTTAGAATACTTACTGTAGTCATAGTGGGTATTATCAGAAAAGTTGGTTGACCATATCTCGCCTGACTCCGTACATGTCCTGTTCGCCGATCCAAGTAAGTTAAGTTTATGTTAATATAAGCAGCTAGTTATGCATGAAAGTAAAGGTCTGTAGAGACCTATACTTTGTAGTAAGTATATGATGTTATGATAATGCAAGAAATCATGTGGATCCTTTTTATACAGGATCTAACACAAGTTCATCGTGTGATTATAGGATAAAAAGTAGCACGATGGAAAACCAGGGCCAAGGCCAAGGCCAAAGAAGGAGAAGGGGACGCCCATCTCTAACTCAACGACTAGAAGAGATGCAAGCTCTTCTAGAAAATCAAATGAAAGAAAACGCAGAGTTGAGACAAAGGCTAGAACAGTTAGAACAGGGGCAGGGATCAGTAGGGACTCCTGCACAACCAACAGCAGGGGCAGAACAGGTAGTGCCACCAGCGGCGCCAGAAGTGGTTCAGCAACCACCAGTTAGGGTGAATCCAGAGCCATTATATGAAAGATTTCAGAAGATGAGGCCTCCGAAATTTGAGGGTTCAACAAATCCTCTAGAGGCAGAAGATTGGCTTTCTTCCATACAGATGATTATGGAGTTCATGAGACTCACAGATGAAGAGAAAGTCATGTGCGCATCCTTTGTTCTAAGGAAGGATGCAAGATTTTGGTGGGACACAGTCCGCATGAGGAGGGACGTGACCATAATGTCCTGGGCGGAGTTCTTGGAGGAGTTCAACCAGAAATATTATGATCCTGCATCACTCCGACCTCGACAGAAAGAATTTGCAGAGTTACAGCAGGGGGACATGTCAGTCAGTGAGGTTTGCAGGAAATTTGATCAGCTCTCCCGCTTATGTTCGTATATAGTGCCTACGGAGAGGGAGGAGATACAGAAGATGATAGGCATGTTCAGGCCTGAGATTTCTACTCTGATTGACGTCGGTCCATTTCCGCCAGTTTCAGTAGCCGACTGTGTTAGTCGTGCGTTGAGGGCAGAGTACCATCTAGCCCGATAGAAAGAAGCGAGAGAAAAGGTCTGGGAAGTCAGGAAGCAAGAAAAGATCCTGGCTAAGGCTTCTCAACCTGGACAGCACAGCAAGGGCAGTCAGGGTACAAGACCAGAGCAGTCCAGTCATCCAAGCCCTCAGTCCCAACAGAAAAGAAAAGGGAATTTTCAGGGAACTCAGAGTCAGGACAACAGAAGTCAGTCAAGGAGGACTCACACCACTACAGTTCCAGGTAACCCCACTTGTCCAAATTGTGGGAGGAAACATGTGGGTCAGTGCAAAGCTGGCACGACTGCCTGTTTTCAGTGTGGAAGAGAGGGCCAATTCATCAAGAATTGCCCCATGAACCGCCAGTCAGTATCAGCATCAGGAGCAAACTCTTCACGTCCACACCAGTCCCAAGTACATGCACTCAGGTTGAGTTATGAAAGCCCAACAAAAGTGTATCCAGCAGTGCAGGAAAGACAGGAAAGAGCTCCTCAGGCAGATGCTAGGGTGATGGCCTACACCAGAGAGGAAGCAGAGGCAGGGACGTCCAACGTGGTGACAGGTCAGATTTCTGTTGCTAACCACTTGGCATCGGTTCTATTTGACTCTGGGGCCACCCATTCTTTCATATCATATGCATTTGGTGATAAGTTAGAATACCCTAGAAATCACATGGGAAGGACTTTTAGAACTGCTCTCCCATGAGGAGAAATCATGTTGTCAGAGTACTGGTTACCTCATGTACCAGTAATCGTGGCAAATAGAGAGCTGTATGCAGAGTTGATCATGATGAAGATCGTAGACTATGATGTAATCTTGGGAATGGATTTCCTAGGAAAATATCAAGCTATGATAGATTGTAGAAACAGAAGAATAATATTCAAGCCAGAAGATGAAGAAAGTTTCGAATATGTCGATTCTCCGAGAAGATGCAGCAAGATGATGATCAGTTCAATAAAGGCCAAGAAGCTAATAGCCAGTGGTTGTACTGGATAATTAGCTTATGTGACAGATACAGCAGAAGAGAAGAAGTTACAGCCAGAAGAGGTTCCAGTTGTCAGAGAATTTCTCGAGGTCTTTCCCGAGGAACTACCAGGATTACCTCCAGAGCGGGAAATCTCATTTGAGATAGAGCTCCTACCTGGAACAGCACCGATCTCCAAGGCGCCGTACCGCATGGCACCAGTGGAGTTGAAGGAGTTACAAGTACAGCTAAAGGATCTGCTTGACAAGGGATTCATCAGACTGAGCTATGCCCCATGGGGAGCTCCCGTACTGTTTGTCAAGAAAAAAGACGGGACGTCCCGCATTTGCATAGATTACAGAGAATTGAACAAGGTCACCGTCAAGAATAGGTACCCATTACCTAGGATTGATGACCTGTTCGATCAGCTTAAGGGTGCTGCAGTGTTCTCAAAGATTGATTTGAGATCAGGATATCATCAGCTGAGAATCAAGGAAGATGACGTTCCCAAGACAGCTTTCAGAACCCGTTATGGGCATTATGAGTTCCTAGTAATGCCGTTTGGGTTAACGAACGCGCCAGCCGCTTTCATGGAGCTGATGAACAGAGTCTTCAAGGAGTATCTAGACAGGTTTGTCATTGTGTTAATCGATGACATCCTTGTATATTCAAAGACTCACGCAGAGCATGAAGCCCAGTTAAGGGTTGTTTTTAAGAAGCTGAGAGAGTATCAACTCTATGCCAAATTCTTAAAATGTGAGTTCTGGCTAGACAGAGTGCATTTTCTCGGTCATGTAGTGTCCAAGGAGGGAATTGCAGTAGATCCAGTCAAGGTGGAAGCAATCAATCAATTGCCTGCACCTAAGCGCGTAACAGAGATACGTAGTTTCTTAGGGTTAGCTGGCTATTACAGGAGGTTCGTGGAGGGATTTGTAAGACTGGCAGCACCTCTCACCACCCTCACACGCAAGGAAAAGAAGTATATATGGACAGTTGAGTGTGAAAGAAGCTTCCAAGAGCTGAAAAGACGACTGACAAGCGCGTCGATCCTCACACTCCCTACTGAAGGGGAGAAGTATGAGATCTACAGTGATGCTTCCAAAGTGGGTTTGGGAGCAGTATTGATGTAAGAAGGTAAAGTGATTGCCTATGCTTCACGTCAACTGAAAGAGCACGAGAAGAATTATCCCACCCATGACCTAGAACTTGCTGCAGTAGTGTTCACACTCAAGATTTGGCGACACTATCTGTATGGAGCACAGTGCCAGATTTACACAGATCATCAGAGCCTAAAATACTTCTTCACACAGAAGGAGTTGAACATGAGGCAAAGAAGATGGTTGGAATTGGTGAAGGATTATGACTGTGAGATCCTTTATCACCCAGGAAAAGCCAACCGAGTAGCAGACGCTTTGAGCAGAAAAGCTATAGTTCCACAGCAGTTGCCTATTGACAGGTTGCCAAAAACCTTGCAGCAAGAGGTGCATTCGCTCGAGTTAGAGCTGATATCAGGAAAATTATCAGCACTGCAGTTGAAGTCATCATTGTTTGATGATATCAAGGAAGCTCAGAAGCAAGATTCAAGTCTGACCCCAAGAAGAGATGTCCATAGATGGATTAATCAGGCATAAGGGGAGAATTCATGTGCCAGCAGATGAAGAGTTACGAAGGCGAATCATGTCAGAAACTCATGAGACGCCATATTTAGTCCATCTTGGAGCCACCAAGATGTACCAAGACTTGAAACTACAGTTTTGGTGGAAATGGATGAAAGGAGACATTGCAAGATTTGTCAGTAAGTGCCTTACTTGTCAGAGAGTAAAGGCTGAGCATCAGCATCCTAGAGGAAAGTTAGAACCTCTGGAGATTCCAGAATGGAAATGGGAAAACGTTATCATGGATTTTGTGGTAGGGCTACCCAAAACAAGAGGAGGACACGATGCCATCTGGGTAATCATGGACAGATTGACAAAGACAGCCAGATTCATACCAATAAAGATCACTTACTCATTGGAGAAGCTGGCACAGCTGTATGTAGATCATGTTGTCAGGTTACATGGAGTGCCAAAATCTATAGTATCTGATAGAGATGCACGATTCACTTCAAATTTTTAGGAGTGTGTGCAAAGAGCCATGGGCACAGAACTAAGGTTCAGTACAGCCTTCCATCCTCAGACAGACGGACAATCAGAACGGACTATCCAGATCTTGGAGGATATGCTCCGAGCATGTGTCATGGATTTTCCAGGAGCTTAGAATGAGAAGCTACCACTAGTGGAATTCTCATATAACAACAGTGATCAAGCTTCCATCAAGATGGCACCTTATGAGGCTCTGTATGGACGAAAGTGCAGATCACCCATTCACTGGTATGATCTGAAGGAAAAACAACTGCATAAGACAGATTTCATGCAGGAAACTTGAGATGCAGTTGTCAAGATCCAGCAAAGAATGAAGAGTGCTCAGAGCAGACAGAAGAGTTATGCAGACAGAAGGCGGAGATCCCTAGAATTCAGGGAAGGGGACTTCGTTTTTCTGAAGGTGTCACCCATGAAGGGGATCATGCGTTTTGGTAAGAAGGGAAAACTGAGTCCAAGATATATTGGACCTTATGAGATTATCAAACGCATTGGGAAGGTTGCCTACAAGTTGGCATTACCTCCTGAGCTATCAGCAGTACACAACGTGTTCCATGTCTCTATGCTCAGAAAGTACATGTCAGATCCATCTCATGTGCTGCAACATGAACCAGTCCAAGTCCAAGAGGATTTGAACTATGAAGAACAGCCAGTTCAGATACTGGCTAGGGAAGAAAAGGAGCTGAGAAACAAGACCATCCCACTAGTCAAAGTATTGTGGAGAAATCACAACGTTGAGGAGGCTACGTGGGAGAGAGAAGATGAGATGAGACGTTCATACCCTCACTTGTTCTAAATTTTCGAGGACGAAAATCTTATAAGGAAGGGTGAATGTGATAACCGAGAAATCTACGTTCTCGGAAATATTTGTACAAATATGTAAATAAATGTACATTTATAGTGAGACATGTTACAGAATGAAAAGCAGATGAAAATTTTGATTAACTGAGTTTTAATCAAAATTTGACAATGAATTAATGAATATAGTTTAAAAGCTAAACATTAATTCAATTTATGATGTTTTAAAATTAATAGAAAAGTATGTGGAAAATACATACTAAGAGATCAATGGCACATAAGCGAGCCACATTGATCAATGGACGAAAGAACTTGCCAAACAAGCCCTAGCCTTTTTCAAAAAAAAAAAAAAAAGAAAAAGAATGAAAGTAAGGGAGAGAGTGTGAGGCACGTGAGCATAAGAGGGGAGGGAATTAATTCCCTTAGCTGCACAGCAGCCGGCAGAAAGAGAAAAGAAAGAAAGAGAAAGGAAAGAAAGAAGAAAAGAAAGAAAGAAAAGAAAGAGAGAAAGGAAATCCAAGGAAAGTTCGGATTTTCTAGTTCAAGCAGCAGATCAATCGAGATTCGGTCACGAATCAGCAGCAAGAAAAGCTCAAGATCAAAGTAAGGTAAACCCTAGTTTCTCACGTTGTCTTTGGAGGAAAAATCAGGGGTTTTGAGAGGAAAAAGGGAATGTGAGTGAATCACGTTTAGGTTTTCGGTTAAAATCGAAACATGATTCGAGTCTAGATGTTTTCAAACACAAATCCATGAACAGATGGTTTAGAAAACCAAGTTTAGTGAATGTTCTTTACAAAAATACAGATTTTTCAAAAGTTAAGTCAAGAGAGGTTCATAAGCAAAATGTGAAATTTTTGCTTATGAAATCATGGATTTGTGATAGTAGAAATGTAATAGACACCTTGAAACGATCTTATGGAGATCGATTTCAAGTGTAAGAAGTAGAACAAAGGCCATAAAAGCCTTAGAAAATCAGAGCAGAGCAGTTCAGACCCAGAATCTTGATTCTGGTATGAACACGGGTGTGTACAAGGGCGTGTTCAGTGCACGGCCCCGAACATGCCCATACGCATGAACGTGTTGCAAGAAAAATCAGACCCGAGAGGTACACGGCCAAGAACACAGCCGTGTATCGGGCCGTGTCAAGGGGCGCACGGTCAAGAGGAAGGCGTGTAGCAAGCCATGTTAGGCAGTAAGAAAACACGGCCAGTAACACGGCCGTGTAAGTAACCGTGTAAGAGTACAGAGGAGTACACGGCCAGTAACACAGCCGTGTACCCACCCGTGTAAGCATACACAGCCATATTCCACGAATTACACGGCCAGGCTTAAAAGTCCAGAGAGGTACATGGGCAGAGACACGCCCGTATAGGAGGGCGTGTTCGAAGCCAGAGAGTAAAAAAAAAAAAGAGTCTGGAAAGGAAAATTTTCATGTTTTGCTATATTTACAGTATAAGAAAAATATGGTAAATAATCAGTGATTTTTCCTTTTATAGGAGTTCAAGCCAGAGACCCCAAATCAGCAGTCCCAGAGTAGCAGAAGCTTACACTAGAGGATTTTCTGTAAGTTCAAGCATTGTCCTGACTGCAACGTGGACAAGCTTGTTAGTTATGATGTTATGTATGTTGTATGACGTGTATGTCAGACATTGATTGTCTGCATCACGATGTTTATGTCAGCACAGGTCAGTTCATGTCATGCATATAGAGTTGCATGTTTCAGTACACAGACCAGACAGTACCAGAACAAGAAAACAGTTAGGTGCACAAGGCACCCTAGTGTGTTAATTAATTCACACCCCAGTAATTTGATTAACAGGTTCCGACTGTGGGGGCAAGCAGTATGCTACCCAGTTGGAACACCAGCAAGATGGTAAATAAACCAGATATTGGCGTATCGGCCTCTCGACCCACGGGGAGGTTTGCATGTTTAGCATCAGTTAAGACTGAGGAGGTCAGCACTAAAGTACCGCTTCCGGTTGCGCTAACATGTCGGTACGACCAATCAGGGGCCCAAAACCAGAACTAAAATATCAGATAATGTCCTAAGACTAAACCTCTCAGCCAGAAGCATGTTCACAGAGTCCAGTTTCATGCATGAGCACAGCAGTATAGCATGTTAGTTTCATGTTTTTATGTTTGAACTTACTGAGCCCATAGCTCATCAGTTTGTTCACATGTTGCAGGTAAGAGACCTGTTCACCAGTAGTATATTTTGGACGACGAACACGGAAGTTGCATGCCGGGCAGGATTGGGCGAGGGATTTGATCACCGATAGTCTTCCGCTGTATAGATTTTGAATGTAATTTCGAAAAAGACAAGTTTCAAGTCAAGAGTATGTGATAGAGGAATCATGATCATTTTGTTAACATGATTTCCTTATCACATTCTCAAACAGTTTATGAATTTAAAGAAAAAAAAAATTTGTTCCGCAAAATTAGCAAGTAGTTTACAGTTCAGCATGATTGCCGGCGACCCTAGAGGCCTGCAGACTATTGCAATTAACTATAGAGTTGACTGTAATAGTACTGTAGAGCCTCTACAGCAGGGCGGGCTGCCACAATTAATGTACTCAATGTTATGCCTATTCAGTCCAAAATACTGTTTAAAACTCATCATCCACGCATTTAAACATTGGGGCGTGATTGGAACTGAAAATGAAGTATAAAACTTTAATTATACATTTTTAGAACAGTTGGAGCGCTTGGCACTCATCCCCGAGCGCCTGGCCCTTCATCTTATTTTTCTGCAAAACTTTGGACAGAGACTTCAGCGCTTCGGCGCTCTTCTTGCAGCGCTTGGCGCTTTTGAAAATCCGGTGCAAGCGCCTGGCGCTCATACCCTAGCGCCTGGCACTTCAAACAACTTTACACTAGCGCCTGGCGCTCATACCCTAGTGCCTGGCTCTCCTGCTGATTTTTACACTAGTGCCTGGCACTCATGTCCTAGAGCCTGGCACTCCTACTGGATCTTTACCCTAGTGCCTGACGCTCATACCCTAGAGCCTAGCGCTTCCATCAATTTTTACACTAGCGCCTGGCGTTCATACCTTGGAACCTGGTGCTTTCACCAATTTTTACACTAGCGCCTGGACTCATACCCTAGTACTTGGCGCTCCTACTGAGTTTTTTAACACCAAATTTTGGCCGAGAGCTCAGCGCCGGGGCGCTCTTTGGCCAGCGCTTAGCGCTTAGCTTCGGCTAAAATAGGTTTTTAAACACATTTTGAAACCAAAGCCATTTCTCACACATACAATCAACCCTAAAACATGATTAAAGCATTCTAGGGTCAAAATCCATAAAACATAATCATATGCACATAACACATCAATGTACACTCGTATACTCGTCAATTTAGGCGTTTTAACGAGTTCACAACAATATATAACTTTTCTAGCCAAAAATTTAGGCTATACATTAATTGAAATTCAACAATAACGTAGGGTTCCAGTTGTTCATGTCCAGACATTTAAATGCCAGAACTTGCCAGAAATCTACTAATGTTTCCTTTCCTTGGTTTCCAGTCGTTGCCCTATAATGAAATAGTTCAACATTCAGTGAAATGTTTATAGGTCAACACTAGAACATTTAAATATTTCTTCTATACATTGTCATCCTTAAACCCTTAGCCTTGGTTATAAGTTCGAAAATTTCAGAATTATAACGGCTTAAATTTTTATTTTCCCACTGTGCCAAAACAGCTTAAATCGCGTTATTGAACATAGTTTTCATTATAAACCTGCTCAAAATCCCAGTACATAACAATTCTCATATACAAGGCATAGCAATATTTCCAAAATTAGGGTTTTACTCACAACCCTAAATTTCCACTTTGTCTTTCTTCCTTTCAACACTCATATACCACATCAATTCCTTTTCCAATTCATAATACATAATCATCACTATTCCATAAGGATTTTCACCCTCTTTTTCACGTCAAATTTCCCTTCCCCATGCAACACATTTGTTTTCAAAAACTAACCCCACAAATACTTCAAAAACAAGCTCAAAACATGTTTTTCCACATAAATTTCATCAAAACACTCCAAACCATTCTAAACCCATTTTGTTCCACTATTCCCATAAACACAAAAACACTTAAAAATAAGCATTAAACCAGAATTTTGAAGAACTTACTTGAGCTTTAAGGTGAAGACTCCTCAAGTTGAAGTTTTCTCACACTTTTTCTTCAAAATTTGCAACTTTTGAAATTTTGGAAGTTTTTGTGAGTGTGGGAACGTGGGAGAAGAAGAATAACAGGGGAAATTGTGATTTTCTGCTGTGGGGGACGTGAGAAATCAGAGGAAAAAGTTTATACAAATCCTTAGGGGCCTTTTTGTAATTTTTGAAAATTTTAGGGTCAAAATAAAAATTTCTTGGGGGCATTTTTGTAAAATTTTTGGAACCTTTTCAGCTGAAATACAGCTGTTTCTCCCCCTCTCTTCCATATGCATGAGCAGCTAAGACTTGCATTAAATGCAAAATTTCTTTCTTTAGTGAATTTTGGAAGAAATTCTAAAAATTCCTTATTTTTGATAACCTTTGGATCAAAAATGATGATGTGGTCTCATCCATTGATTCTTATATTAATAAGAAAATATTATTTGTTTATACAGTATAGGTTTTTCTTTAATTACAGTATAATTTTCATCTGTCGAAATTTTGACCGAAAAGCTATACTGGCCAAATTTCACACTTTACCTCTTGAAATGCTATTAGAGCCTTTCGATGCATTTATATAATTTAAAACACTCCATAAACCCTAGATATTTCATTATTTTACATCTGGGGTCTATGTTTGCCACATTTTAAGTCTCAGTAGAATTCTGTTTTTCGATACCGAAAATGCACTATTTGAGGCGTTTCGATTCGAAAATCATTACATCTATAGCCATAAAGCATTTATCAACTCTACTAAATCATCATTACAGTAAAATTTATATATTTTCATCACATTAATATATATAAATTTTCACTATACAATGATCCCGAGAACGGTTAGAAAATCTCAGTTGTTACAATAACCGTCTCTTTCACAGTAGAGCTTGAGAACTGATCATCAGGTTGCACCGTCATAGCAAAAGAGCAAATGATCGCTCGTCCCCATTAACACCGAGCTTACGAATCTAAAGTGCCTAGTCGAACAACTGACTACCGAGCATGAGACTCAATAGCAACTAATTTAGAGCATCATCATAGAGAACCAAGCCCTCTGTGGGTAACTCTCCGTCGTAAGCATACAGCAAGCTTATGGTTCATACTTGTGACGCCTTAAATTTTATTTAAGGGTCAATATATAATTTAAATAAAATTAGTGTGCCAAAAATTAATTAAAAATCTTTTGGAAACCCTAGGTTGGTTTCCTAGTCAAATTCCACTTAAGAAGTTAACAATTTTGACTTCAAAAACCCTAAAATATTCGGCCATTACTTGAGATTTTTAATTAAAATTTAAATCCCACAAATCCAAGGAGGATTCAAACTCAAATTTCATCCCTTAAATATAAAGAAGAAATTCGGCCATAAAGTGTAGGAAATAAAGGAGATTTGATTTGAATTAAAAGCTAGGTCAAAACTCAATCAAAATTCAAATTATTTTTCCTTAAAAACTAATGGATAATTTCGGTTACTTAAGAAAAAATAAGGAGAGAAAAACCCTAGCCTCAAAACAGTACAAAATTTTCTCTTTTGCCCCTCAAAATATTCGGCCAAGCAAGGAAACAAAAAGGAAAGAAAAAAAAAACCTAGTATAAAAACCCTTTTTTAACTCTCATTCACCTTTACTTTCGCTCTCAAAATTCGACCAGCCTCACCTTATTTCCTCTCTGAATTTTTCTCTCTCAAAACACACCAAAACAGCAAGCAAAACCTACCTAAAGGCAGCTCAAAGATTCAACAATTTTTGAGACAAAAATAAGGTAAGAAATCAACTTTTTCCTTCCTTCTCCTTTTGATTTAAACCCCGAAATTTATATGGTTTTTCTCCACTGTTTTCCCTACTGTTTTTAAGACTCCAACACTCACACAAATTCATCCAAAAAGGAGACCAAGCATCAAAAATAGTGCAGCACAAACAAGGTGTGAATTTCTCTCTCTATAACCCTAAAAATTTTGCCTCATTGATCCCCTTTCAAAAACCCTATTATCACATGTGTAAACTTTTATGATTTTTGCCAATTTGATTCTTGGGTTGTGTTAATGACATATAAATAAGGTTCTCCACATAATTTCATGATCATTGGATGAAAATTGAATTGGTTTGAGGCTAATTGAAATTCGGACAGAAAAACGGAAATCTGGAAAATTACCATATGAACAGTAAATTTGTGTCAGCCATAACTTGAGTTTTAAAAATGATTTTTGAGTGAATCTTGAGCCTAAAATTAAGTTCAAGATGTCCCCTTAATGCTTGCAAAATTTCAGAGCCAAACTCATCCGTTGGCCCAGTCAAAATATTTTTCTAAGATAGGTGGACAGAACTGCCAGTTTTTGAACTGAAACTGAAACCCTAATTTTATGCCTGAAAACAACCCCTCGGGTTTTGGCCTAATTGAATAACTAAACGATGTCTAAAAATTATATGGAATTAAAGCTACGGATGTCTAGTTTAACATATTAAAAATTTAGAATTTTTGGGATTAAAAATGAATTAATATTGATTTTACAGTCAGCCTAGGTCAGTCTACCTATGTCCAGTAATATCCTAACTTAGGGTTTTTCACAAATTTTAAATCCCAAATGTTTATTAAACATTTTAAAACTCCTTTTGTGGCACACTAAAATGATTGGATGATTATGTCTAGACCTAGACTGATCATATGTTGTGATTATAGGATTTATTTGACGTTCTTACTTGATTTGTGGATCACATTATCGCAACGCTTGTGCGATAATCAAGGTAGGACTTTCAAGCCTTTTCTGGGAGTAGTCAAGTGTTTTAAATTTCCCTGTTTTATCGATGGCATGCTGTTTTCAGTTTATGAAATTATTATACTGTTTTTGATGAAATAAACGCATGCAAAGTGTTTTGTAATAAATGTGTATTTTAAAACATGTTTTGATTAATGGCATAATATAACTTAGTAAATACCATCTTTTGAATAATCCGGTGAACATAATTGAGCTCTAGTTCACAATCATTATAAATGATGCGTGCGTCCCAAAGTTGACGCCATGGGGGAAGGTCCCTAAACCTGCGCAGGGCTGTTCGGCCTATTTAGACTGTAACGAGATGATCTAGGATAATTCAATTCGAGGCACGTATATTATAGCTACGACAAGTCCTCACTCAAAATATGATGGTTTATTTTAATGATTTATTATTTTTAATATTGGGGCACATATATTGCAGCTACGCTAAGTCCTCAGCAGAATAAAACTTGTATTAAAAATGTTTTCACAAAATTATTGATTATTTTTTTGAAATGATTATTATGCTATGTATTCTTAAATTGTTGATTATTTTTAGAAATGAATATTATGTCATACTTTTAAATGTTACCTGTTTAATCCGCCTTTATTTCTGTCCTACTGAGCCAGCGCTCACGTCCCTTTTCTTTGTGATTTCGAAATGACTACTTCCAGGTGCGGGAGATAGCAGTTTCGAAAATCGTTGAGCTATCCGTTTCTACCGAAGATGATGCTATCCATTTTCTCCATCTTCTTCTTTCTGTTTCTCGTTCTGATGTAATGAGATTTTAAGTTTGGACTTTATTTTACGTTATTTAAATTTCATGCTTGGAAATATTTTATGGTTAGTAATTTCTTTTGAAGACCGATTTTGTGTTTGGTTTCCGCATTAAAAAGTATTTATTTTCTACTTTATTTTATAATGTGGTTATGATGCTACTTTATAAATAATTAGGCTTAGCTAAATCATGATGTTGCCCTGCTTTTCGTAATAAATGTTTTTCCTTAAATCTCGGGTTGATATTATGATTTGGCTGCCGTGTCATGTGTCTAAATTTTGGGCCGTGACAATACTATTAAAACACTTATGCTAGGTATTCAATGGTCATTACTGTTGAGGGTTGGCAATAGGCGATGCCAAATACCTTGCAAGGCCCGAGGGCTAACTACAGCCCTATTGCCCTTATGTAACTGTTATTGACACCAGATTTATGCTTGAATGGAGCCACCAGTGTATAAACAAAGTACAATGGACAACGACGAGAAGTAGTCACACGGAACAACGATTAAATATCGGAATTACCTTCACCTCCTTTTAGCTCAATACCTCATGGAACGACGAATATAAAAGATGAAATGAGAGGGCTCGTGATTAAGAGGCTGACCCAAATGGAGTGGAGATTTACTTCATAATTGCACAAGGCTACTAGCTCTACTTCAGGAATTGATGATCTTGTAAGGGGCTTACAAAGAAACCATTGATAAGAAGAATTAAAAGCGTTTACAACCTTAAGTTTGGAAACGTTGTTTTTACACGATTCGATGGGCTTTCTGATCCACGTGATCACATTATGTAATACAAGCACATTGTCCAATCAATGATGATCTCATTCGAGATGCTCGATGATATGATGTGCAAGTTATTTGCTCAAAATTTGAAAGAGTTGGAGTCGGCCCTCTGGTGGTTCTATAACCTACCTTCGGAATCATTAATTCCTTTAAAGAGTTAACGAAGGAGTTTACGTGTAACTATTCGATTCATATTCAGTCTGGCAAGACTACAAAAGACATGTGGAGTGTCGTACAAGCCCTAATGAAATATTGTAATATTATATCAAGTGATTCAACAAGGTGATATCTGAGATAAATGGGTTAGATAATAGAACTATTCCTGAGCATTAAAGAGGGGACTACTTCACAAGTCCATGTTCAAGAATGAGATTTTTTCCAAATATCCTATGAATATCTAGGATGCTTTGCACAAAGCCAAGGGGTTCATTAACCTTAAAGAAGAGGATGAGTGAGTAGAAAGGAAACTTGCTGGAATGAAAAATGAAATAGAAGCTACAAAGGTCAAATCATATGCATCAGTAAGGGATCAAACGAGGACTCCTGGCGGTCAAAACGATAAGAAAATCGACCATCAAAAAGGGAGTCACATAGGCCTCTTTCCCTTTCTAAGTATGCACTCAACATTAGTACATCAAAGCTCGTCCCTCATTTGAAGGGAAATGACTACATCAACTGGTTGAAAAAACTCCCAGAGCACGCTGCGCGGGATATGACAAAGTATTGTGAGTTTTATAAAGACCACGACCATCATATAGTCAACTATTAAGCTCTTTGAGTGGTAATTATATAACTATCAAAGAATGGACACCTCAAACAATTTCTCAAAGAAAAGGGGAGAAAGACTTATGGTTTAAGGACCAATTGGCGAGGAAGACGATTAGGGTCATGTACGGAGGTTCTGTATACAATGGGGAGACCATGTCCTTGTTCAAGGCTCATTGTAGGAAAGCTGTGAAACCTGTGCCTATAGTCCTGATTTGAAGACCCCTTAGAGCATTTGACTACCTTTTATAATTCCACAGCTTAAAAGCTATACAGGCCCTATGACGGTGCACTTGTGTTGACTTTTAATGTGTCAAACTACGAGGTGAAGAGAATATTTGTCGACAATGGAAGCTTAGTTGATGTGCTCTTTTTGTCGATGTTACGAGAAATAGGGATTGATGAAAAGGAGATTGAGAAGGTGAGTATGATGTTCGTTGGTTTTAATGGAGAATCCAAAACCTTCATTAGAAAGATCAAGATTCCTGTGTTCATAGCAGGTTAGAACAAGTTAACCAACTTTTTGGTCATAGACTGCCCATTTACTTATAACATAATCCCAAGGAGGCTGTGGATCCACGCGATGAAGGCAAGACCCTTGACATATCATCAGTGTATTCAATTCTCAACTAAACGCGGGATTTATGAAATTCAAGGTAATTAGGAGGCTTCCTAAACTTGTTATCTGCATCTAATGAAGATGAAAAATGAAGCTCGGTCATAGTAATTACAGACCTTAAAAGTGTCGGTCAATCAATTAGTGCTTGAAGTAAAGTTACTTAATGAGGTTCAAATCGACCTGGAAGACCCTAAAAAACAAGTCAATATCGGTTTGATGCTTGATTTTTTATTCGAAGGGACCTCACAAATTTCCTTGTCGACAACAGAGATTGTTTTGCCTAGTTACATGAAGACATGCCTAAGATTAACCCCAGCATTATGACTCATTGATTGAACTTTGATTCTAATTATAAACTGGTGAAGCAAAAGAGAAGAAAGCTGGCATCAAGCATAACAAGATCATAAGCGATGAAGTTTGCAAGCTAATACAAGCAAGATTCAATTGTGAAATGCAGTACCTGGATTGGTTAACCAATGTTGTCTTGTAAAGAAGAAAAACGACAAATGACGGGTTTTATTGACTATACATAACTCAACAAGGCTTGCCTAAAAGACAATTTTCCTCTACCACACATCGATCGTCTCATTAATGCAACTATGGGACATGAACTCTTATATTCCATGGACACTTTTTCAGGTTACAACTAGATTCTTATACATCCTGATGATCAAGAGAAGACCTTTTTTATTATTGAGAGAGGCATTTATTGTTACAAGGTTATGCCTTTCAGTTTGAATAACTTCGGAGCAACATACCAACGGTTAGTAACGTAATGTTTGCTGACAAGTTAGGTTGAACAATGGAAGTTTATATTGATGACATGCTTGTTAAATTCCTACATGCAAAAGCTACATCTCAAAACTCGTAGAGTGCTTCTCCGTGCTTTAACAATACAACATGTGCTTAAATCCATTGAAGTGCTTTTTCAAGGTTTCATCAAGGAAGTCCCTCGGTTACTTAGTGACTCAAAGAGGGATTGAGGCTAATCTTGACCAAATCAGAGCATAATCAAACATGCCCTTACCAAGGAGGAAACATGACGTTCAGAAGCTTACAAAGAGAGTCGCGACCCTCAATTGGTTTATATCTAGATCCACCGATTGATGTATGCCTTTCTTCTAATTACTTAAGGGAAATAGGAAGTTCAAGTAGTTAGATGAATGCAAAAAGGCTTTCCATGACCTTAAGTAATACTTGTCTTGTCCCCTAGTCCTGTCAAAGGCTATTGAAGGTGAGACTTTATACTTGTATCTTTCGGTAATTGATGCTGCGGTCAGTGTAGTGTTAATTTGAGAAAATGTGAGTGAACAACGACCAATTTATTATGTCAATGGATCACTAAATGATGCTAAAACAAGCTATTATATCATTAAAAGGTTGGCATGGGCTCTAGTGACAACTACAAGGAAGTTGAGGCCTTACTTTCGGTCACACACTATTGTGGTAATGTTGACATATCCACTACTAGCAAATCATTATAGTCCCAGTTTCTCTGGAAAACTTACAAAGTGGGCCATCGACCTTAATGAATTTAACATTGAATATTGAACAAGAATGTGCCTTAAATCTTTGGTACTTGTTAATTTTTTTGCTAAACTAACACCAGGCATCCCGTAGGAAAAGAGTGAACTAAGAACGGAATGGACATTCATGGTCAGTGGTTCATCGAATGCAAAGGGTTCAGGTATTGGTGTGCATTTGACTTCCCCTACGAACGAGATCATCAAGGAATCTTTTTGGTTAGGATTCAAGGGTTCAAACAGTGAAGCCGAGTATGAAGCCTTGATAGCTGGACTAATCTTCCAAAAGCAATCGGGGTATGAAGTTTAAAAGTTCAAAGTGATTCTAAGTTGAACGTAAACTTGGTGAATGGTAAGTATTCGACCAAAGATACTCGAATAAAAGCATACCAGGGTGTTGTCAAGTCCCTCAAATCCCAATTCGACGAGTGCAGAAATAGGTTTCTAGTAGTTTGAATGGAAGCATAGACACACTTGCCAGTATTGATTCTGCGTCAGACTCTACTTTTAAACATATAATTCCACTTGAGTTCATAGAATCACCCAGCATCACTTTTGGTTCGACAAATGTTATTGAAGAACTTGACAATTGGTGGTCACTCATCTGGAAGCATCTGCAGAATGGTGACCTTCCAAAGGATAAATCTAAAGCTTGAAAACTTAAATGCTTAGCAGCACATTTCTCGGTTACTGACAGAAAGCTCTATCATCAATCCTTTTCTAGCTTTTACATTAAGTGCATTGGAAAAGAGAAGGTAGACTATTGTTGAGAGAGATCCACGAAGGTGAACGTGGAAACCACTCTGGCGACCGATCATTAATAAATAAAGCCAATCGATAAGGATACTATTGGCTGGCCATGTTCACCAATAATGATACATTTATGAAGAAATGCGACGCCTATCAGCATCATGTATTGACAATCCATCAACCAACAGAACGATTGTCAAGTGTAGGGTTACCTTATCCATTCATGAAGTATTCAATGGGCATTGTTAGTCCACTTCAGGTTGCTTTGGGACAACACAGGTATTTGCTAGTCTTGATGGATTATTTTATGAAGTAGATTAAGGCTGAGGCTTATGTTGATATTAAGGATGTGGATGTCAGAGCTTTTGTTTGGAAGAATATTATGTGCAAATTCAGTGTTCCTCAAGAAATCATGACCAATAATGGCTTTTAATTTATCACTAGATGGTTCAAAGATTTTTGTACTTATTAGAAGATCGAGTTGAGTTTTTCTACTCCTTAATATCCATAGGGAAATGGTCAGGCTGAAGCCAGAAACAAAAAAAATCGTTCAGAACTTGAAAAATAACCTAAAGTCTCACAAAGATGAATGGGACGATGAGCTCTAAGGAATACTTTGGGCTAACCGAACCACCCCTTGGCGTGCTATTGGTGAGTTTCTGTTTTCACTTGTGTTCAGTTATAAGGCAGTCATCCTAGCAAAAGTTGGTGTTCCCAACCTTCGACAAGATTATGCCTTTGACAGTGAGGGGTCGAATCAAGATATGCTTTTAGATGAGTTAGATGCACTAAATAAGCATAGGTCTAAAGCACTATCTTGAATAGCAATGTGCAAGCAATCAGCCATTCGTTACTACAACAATGTAGTTCATGTGAGAAATTTCCACAAAGAAGACCTCATCCTTCGATAAGTATTTTAGAACATTGTAGAGTCTAACATTGGTAAGCTGGGAGTAAATTTGAATGGTTCCTATTGAGTTTTAAAGATTATTCATCTTGGAGTTTACAGGCTTAAGATGCTCGATGGAGTTGAAGTCATTTGCAATAGGAATGCACATCACCTTAGGAAGTAATACATGTAATTCAATGTACTCTTCACCTTTTGGAATATCATATAATTTGTTAATTCATCCTAAACTACATTTTTCTATGGGTCGATCGTTTATGTACGATGTTCGTTTCCATGAGGTTGAAGGTCGATGCCATAGCATTGTAACAATTGAACTACGTTCAGGCTTGATCCTTAAACATGGGTACATAGGCAACTCATGATACTATGAATGAGTCCAGATCCTTCAAAATAAATTTAAAAAACATGTTTGCTCGAACAGTAATGGGAACACTTTCTTAATTGCGCAATCATTGTTTTCGCTCAACAATTGAAGATTGCAAATACATTGCTATTATAGTATCATTTTTCAGTGTTAGCTTCGTGATTTTGCCCAAACATGTACAAAAATAAGCAATTAATTATAACACAACTAGGATAATCAATCCTATGAAGAGGTGATAAAAATAAATAACAGAGAATAGCAGAATAAAAGCATTAGAGAAATAAGCAATCAAACAAAGAAAAGAAAAAAGTGTTTTTGGGATTTTAGAGTAATTTAATTAAAAGACAATGCAATTTAAAATGGAGAAAATTTAATAATTCAAAGTGGTAAGACATTGAGAATCCTCTATATGCTTCGTTCACTTGTTTGGATTTTGATTTATAAATTGACTCAATTGAAAGTTTCATATCCTAAACAATTAATCAGAAAATAATATTTGAAAAACTTGTAAATTAAAATGTATTCGAGTAAATAAAATTCTTATATTAAGAACTAAGAAAATTTATCTTATAAAAAATCTAAAAATGAAATCATAACTCGTGATGATATTGCAGTAAAAGACTATTTATAAAATCATGCTTACCAATATACTGTATCATGAGACAATCATATAAAAAAATCTTGACTAAATTTATATAAAAATTAATAACAAAATATATTGATATTAGGAAGAAATATGGTGAAAGAAAATTATTTATGTGAATATATAAAATTTATAAACCGTTAGAGAATCAATATCTAAATAAGCTCACTATATATATAGGATCATCTTAAGCTTCACTAAGAACTCTGACCTATCTTGCAAAGCATTTCACAAAATTCTAGAGAAAAAATATAAGAATAATAGCAAGACAAAAATTGAAAGAAAAGGTATGTAAACTTAGGCTAACAATCAATCCAAACCTAATGACAAAACCCACTGTTTATATAGTTTATTAAGTATTGAAGGAAAGCTAAAAACGTTTTGCTACAACTAAAAATAAAAGAAAATGAATTCCAATTAAATGGAATTTACAAGGCTTAAAGTGAAGCATAAAAATGAGATAAAATAGAGGAATAGCAACAACAAAAAAAGGTAGGTTTCAACAAAGAGAATCCTATACAAATGGGACAAGTGTCGCTCACAGAATGGCAGAAGGGAAGAAGTGGTTGACATCTAGGCTCATTCAGACACATGGCACATGCTGAGAGGAGGGCTACTACATGGTGGGGCCCACGTGAAAGGTAAAAGAAGACTGAATAACGTATGTGTAAAGGAGACTCGCCTAGGGGGAAGGGTTGTGTATGCCAAGCATTTGTGTGTTAAAGGACAGTTAAGTCCCACGTCTGGCATGGCGCGGCTTGACTTGGCTCGACTGTTGGTTGAGATGGCTCAGGCTTGCTGATGGGCTTCTCTTTATAGGGCCTTTCATTTGATATTGCCTACAATTTTGGCCTAAATGTCTTATTTCCCTAAAAACAAATTAAATTAAATTAAAACTAAATATTTCCATGCCAAAATATTTTTGATTAATTTCATGAAAATATTTAATTAAAACTTAATTTATTTGACAATTATGTACACTAAAAAGTGCATTGTTGTACACTTATCATAACCCCCAGCAAGCTTATTGCTAGTTCTTAGCAATTCAAGCCGAAGAAAAATTATGTCAAGCTGAAAATTCAAATCAAACCAAGCAAAGTCACCTAAGCAATCAAACAAAATGTTTGTAAATGATCAGAAAATGCTATCGAAACTGCTTCAATCATAACTCCAGAGTTGTGTGTACATGCACCAAACCATATCCCTTTTACCATGAATAGCATCGAGAAATTCACCAAGCAAAAGTCTCAACTTCATTTACCTCATGGGTGTTGGAAATATTATAATGCAAGGGGTGTGATGGACCGCCTTCTTATAGGCCAATCGGCACTATCACCGTCGGCTACCATAGCCGATTGTGACGGACCGTTGCCTCATGGGTCGTCAGCAACATACTTAAACTGGAATTTCTAACTTGCTTTGATACCACCTGTGATGGCTGGTATCTTAGTTCTATCATACTTTATACACAATACATAATTCAAATATTTTTGCAATACATGTCTTAGGTGCAGGCCATTCGTTAATTCATTAATTACGTTATGTTTACAAACAAAAAAAAGTATTTAAGAAAAAAAATGATTCCAAATTTCACAAAGGGTTTAAAGGAAAGAAAAGAATTTAGGTGACCCGACGAAGTTCACAAGCTATTTCAGTCGGCTAAGGAGCTTGATTGTAATAGTTTCAATGGGTCGAGGTCGGGGGCGTCACAAAAGGTTTCACTCATGGAGTTGAAAATCAATCAATCAACACTCAAGTGAGAGAAAGCAATTTAAGTACAAGCTAATAAACAAACATTGATCAAATGATAGGTAAATCAAATATCTAGAACATTCCATCACGTAAACCATAAACAAGTATTCAGAATTTCACTCACGTCAAAAAGAAATCTCATAAACAGACAAAGAGCTGAAAAATACAAATAATATACACACACTTTTTTTAAGGCAAGAGACAACATACATTTGACGAAGCTAATGTAGTAAGGCATTCTTTTGAGTGAGTTCTATATATCATAAGATGTGAGTTCAACCAAACTACGTAAACATTGATGATAAAATGTTACTCTTGATTTTTTTTTTTTTTTTTTTTTTCTTCTTTTCTTTTGTTTTCTTCCTTTTTTTTCTTTTTCTTTTCTTTTTTATGAGAAATAATACAAAAGAGAAATGATAAATATTTATAACACATGACTCAATTACAAAAGATTATTTCTATCTAACCCAAAACCATTTCTCAAGCAAGTGTCACAAATCAAGTAATGTTGTTGCAACAATGATTTTACCAACTCAAAAGGTCAATGAAAGTTCAAAAAGTTGTTTTCTCAACTCTCACAACTCACTAAAGATGAAAACATATACTCAAGAATTTTTCTCATTAACAACCATCTTACTACAATGTTTAGCATGTGTACAAAAATAACTTTAGAAATCATTTCTTCATAATCAAGATAGCAAAAACTAATTCAAACCAAATATTTTGAAATTATACTTAAATAACTTGAAAAAATTTTTGACCCAAATAGCATCAAGACAAAAAATTAATCTTGCACATAAATACACCCACCACCCCTAACCCATAATCTAATTATGTTCTCAATGTCTAAAAATATATGCTATGTGAAGAAGACAAGGAAAGAGGACACCTAGATGATGATCATGGGAACATAGTTGAGGCTCCTGAAATGATTCTCCAAAACACACAAACAAACATAAAAACACACAAAGGCAAATTGAAAATAAAAACACACAAAACATACATAAGTGAAAAAAAAAAAGCAAAACAAATAAACAAAAATATGATACAAAAATGCTAGAAGAAAACTACTCAAGGTTGGTAAACCGAAGCCTCGAAAATGATTTCTTTAGCCTGGCTCACTCAATTAATGTATTGCTTCAATCTCTAGCCATTGACTCTGAATACTCTCCTATCACTAGGGTTCTCAACCTTGACAGTACTGTTGGGAAAGACTTGTTTCACCACAAATGGACTAGCCAATTGTGACCTTAACTTACCTAGATGAAGATGCAAATAGAGTCATAAAGATGTACTTGCTAATTCGGTTAGCAGTTCTTTCACAGGATCTGTTTGTCATGAGTTGCCTTCATTCTGGCCTTGTAAATCTTGGAGTTATCATATGCATTATTTCTCAACTCCTCAATTTCTAACAACTGGAGCTTGCGATAAATACCCGTAGCACTGATATCAAAGGTTAAGGCTTTGACAAACCAATAAGCCTTATGTTCAAGCTCTATGGGTGAATATTAGGCTTTCTCAAAGACAACCCTCTAGGGAGACACCCCAAAGAGGACTTGTAAGTAGTACGGCATGCGCAAAGAATGTCAAGAAGACGTGAAGACTAATCTTTACGGTCAGGATTTACCATTTTTTCTATAATCTGTTTGATCTCCCTATTTCCAAACTTAGCTTGACCATTATTTTGTGGATGGTAGGCAGTGGCAACCTTGTTAATGACACTATACTTGTGCAGAAAAGCCTCAAAAGAATGGTTAAAGAAATGAGTGCCTTAATTACTAATGATAGCACGCAGCCTAGATCACATATTCTTTTTCAAGAACTTCACAACTGTTGCATAATCATTGATTTGATACGGCACGGCTTCTACCCATTTGGAAACGTAATTAACAACAAGGATAATGTAAAGGTACCCAGAGGAAGGTGGAAATGGTCCCATAAAATCTATCCTCGAACAATCGGATAACTTTATCATAAGAATTAGGTTCAAGGGCATCATATGGCGACGGGATAGAGCACCTAACTTTTGGCACCTCATACTTGAACAACGAAACTCATTAGTGTCCTTAAACAAAGTAGGCCAATAAAGACCATACTGCAAGATTTTTGTGGTAGTCTTTTTTATAGAGAAGTGACCACTACATGCATCGTTGTGGTAAAAATTCAGAACACTAATGACCTCATCGTCAAGAATGCATTACCTTATGATTAGGTTGGGTTAGTACTTGAATAGGTACAGATCATTCCAAAAGAAATTACACACCTTTACTAGAAACTTGCACTTATCTTGAGCACTTTAATTAGAAGAAAGTTCACCGGTCACTAAGTAATTAATGATG
This sequence comes from Antiaris toxicaria, assembly GCA_035233585.1. Taxonomy (NCBI): domain Eukaryota; kingdom Viridiplantae; phylum Streptophyta; class Magnoliopsida; order Rosales; family Moraceae; genus Antiaris; species Antiaris toxicaria. The sequence goes on along the minus strand of CP141158.1, from coordinate 42,820,033 downwards.
TGTGGATGTCAAGGCAACCTAATGAAAGTAAAAAGATGCTCGTTAGGGAAGTCATCTTGGATGGTAGGGGCATCGATAGCATCTTTAAAGTATAAATGAGACAAGTGATTTGCCACCGTATTCTCAACACTCTTATTGTCCTTAATGGTCAAGTCAAATTCCTACAATAAAAGGATCCACCTAATTAATTGCACTGTATCATCCTTTTTAGAAAGGAAATGCTTAACGGTGGAATAATACATGAAGATAATGATAGGTGAACTGATCAGATATGCATGAAATTTGTCATGTGTGAAAACTACAGTGAGCAACTCTTTCTCAGTTGTTGAATAATTCATTTGAGTGCTATTCAAAGTTTGACTCACATAGGACACAACAAAGGGCTTGCCCTCTCTTCATTGACTTAGGACAACTCTAACAGCATGGTTGCTTGCACCACACAAGATTTATAATCATAAGCTCCAATCTGATGATTGAATGATAAGGCTGTAGGAAAAAATCGGTAAAAATATATCAGAGTGACGTAGCGAAATTACAAAAATTTTTCAAGATCATTAAATATCTCGTGATGTCATATACAATAAATCAATAACAATAACTTTATACCTTCGGAGAACACCAAAGCTGCAGGAGGAGAATGACCTAAGGGCTTCAACTAACTAGCCTTCTTTACTATTCTCTAATTCCTGGATGGCAGAGTGTGTGGGCACTTGGATCCTCGATCGATATACTAGCACTGCTAGTCTTCTTTCGACCACTCAGATCTCTAAAGAACTTATTGTCAAGGTGAGTTGTGCAATAATAAGCTTGCTCACCTGAGAGTCTGTGGTTTGAGAGAACTGGAGTGGTAGGACTCCTATTTATAGACTTGCATGAGGTGATCCCTTGAATTTGAATTGGATCAAGAGAAAATTTTCTCCTTTCCTTCTACACAAAATCTAAATTCTCCATAGGCCAAAATCAAGGGAAGATTTGGCCACCTTAGGGGATTTTGCATTCAAAATTCAAACAAGATTTTAACTTTAATTTTATTTCCTCATTTATCCACTAAAATCAATTCTCTCTTGTGCCAAGAGGCATGTCTAGATTCAGCCATCTAAGTGTGAGGAGAATCAAAATTCAAATAGGATTTTCTAACTTGAATTTCATCTCATCCTTATCCATAAAAAATCCGAACTCCTTAGGCTTATCCACAAAGATTTTCGGCCACTTAATGTGAGGGAGAGAATCAAAATTCAAATAGGACTGAAACTTGAATTTTTCACTCATCCTTATCCAAAAAATATCCAAACTTATCAAGGGGAGAATCTCTTCAATAAATTTGACCATTTTGATAGGGAAGTAGGATTCAAACAAGATCTTCCTCTACCTCCATAAAAATCTGAATTTTATCATGTAGAATTATCCACAACAAATTCAGTTACACCATGGATTTGTGATTCAAAATTTGAATTCAAATTTCAAAGTTCAAATTTCAAAATTCAAATTTCAAATTCAAATTTCAAATTTAAATTTCGAATTCAAATTTTAAAATTCAAAATTCAAAATTCAAATTTAAATTTGAATTTCAAATGTCAAATTCAAAATTCAAATTTAAATTTCAAATTCAAAATTTAAATTTCAAATTTCAAATTTCACAAAAAAGTTGTATTTCAAATTTTGTTCTCATGGATAATTTTCCACAACTCCAATCCAAACTCAAATATAATCATGACAACTTTATTTGGAATTCGAATAATTATGTTATCTCTTATCCAAAACAAAATTCGAATTCAACTGGAGAGAACCTTATCTTCTATTCTTATCCTATATGTACAACATCGATATCCATGCAAAGACAACTAGCCAATAAGTATACCCTGATAAATTTGCCATCCATTAAGGAATTATGTAGAGCTAGTAGAGGGACCAATTGGACATATATATTCAGGCTCGCGTGAATCCATATCATCATCATTCTGTACCGAACAACTCAATCGCATGATCACTAATTTCAGAGTTACACCACTATAAACCTGAAACTGAACTCCCAACTATATACCGTATCATGAAAGCCTGTGACAAGCTATTGTCCAATGACCTTGTCATGTATGCAAAACCCTTATATGATATCTACGATCAGCCTTAGGTCAAAGTCCATTCAACCTACTGATCAAGCTATCTTAAAGTTCCATTATACTACTAAATAAGAAAATGATTATTCACCATATGTGAATAAGAAGTCATCTGCCTAACAGACGATTCAAGGCCTTATCCATTTTCACATCCAGTATAATGCTTTTAAGAGGATACCCTTAACTCCTTAATGAGCTATGATTCCAATATCTGTAAACAAACTCTCCATCGTATATAAGTCGTATACCCAACAAACTGGTCTATAAGCTTACTACCTCCGAGACGCTTTAGCCATTAAAACATCAAAGTACACGAGTCATAACATGAAGTAGTTCATCTACTCAGGATGAAGGTTATTGCATAATGAACATCAAAAGCAGATTGATCCACTCATAGCGGACTACGCAAATCAATCACACTTTAATCTCGGTCCAACATGTCACCACCAAGCAACATATCTTTATCTCTACTCGGGAGTCTATGCTTCATACAGTCAAGACAAACCGTCCTTACTATGGCTTTCGATAACGTAATAGTCTTAACATGAGTTAGATGCTCAGTCTAACCCCATAGACTATGGACCATAATTTAAACTGCTTATTTTAGAATATTATCTTCTCGCATACAAAAGTCCATTGCATACAATATTCTAACAGTTTAACACAGGCAGTTAGTGAGCCGTATTTGCTTACATTTACTTTAACATGTAAATAAAATAAGGACAAACAACAATATAATGAATAACCTCTGCATACAATTTTATTATCTAGTTCAAAATAAATGAAATACATCAAAATGTCTTTTATACTTAGGGCATTTCCTAACAAAAGATGGAAGTCAGCTTCGCCATGAGTGTTCAGAAGGAATCCTCACACTTAGGCGTCTACTTAAAAATGACATCTTTGACTAGGAGGTTTCATAATGTATGTGAAATCACTGAAAAGTTCTGTATGAACCATCTATAGAAACTAGCATGCGCCAGAAATTACTAAACTTCTTTGACAGTCTTCGAGATAGGCAAATTAGAGATGAGTTCAATCTTAGATTAATCAATGTTAATCCCTTTTTCAGAAACAATATGCCCCAAGGCTATGCCAAATGGTACCATGAAATGACACTTTTCCCAGTTAAGCATAAGACATTATGCTTTACATTTTGTCAAAGCAGCTTCTAAGTTAATAAGGCACGAGTTGAAGAAGTCGTCGAAGAAGGTCAAATCATCCATAAACACTTTCATACATTTTTTGACCATATCACTGAAAATGCTTATCATGCACCTCTAGAAGGCAGCTAGTCATCGCTCAGCACAAATGGCATAGGTTGAAAAGCATAAGTACCAAAAAGATAGTAAATATGGTCTTATCTCCTCCAATACGATCTCAATCTGATAATTGCCTAAGTAGCCATTAAGAAAGCAATAGTAAGGATGACTAGCCACTCATTCTAGGATTTGGTTAATGAATAGAAGTGGGAAATGATCCTTGTGGGTGGCGGTGTTAACTTTCAGTAGAAAATGCATAGAATTGTAGGAAAAATCGGTTAAAATTACACAGCAGAATTACAAAAATTTTTTAAGATCGTTAAATATCTCATGATGTTATGTACAATAAATTAACAACAATTAATTTATACCTTTGGAGAAGACGTCAGGAATGCAGGAGAAAAGTGATCGAAGGGCTTCAACCAACTAGCTTTCTCTACTATTCTCTAATTCTTGGACGACAGAGTATGTAGGCATCTGGATCCTCGATCAGTATACTAGCACTATTTATCTCCATCCGACCACCCAGATCTCTTTAAGAACTTATTGCTACGGTGATTTGTGTAACAATAAGCCTACTCACCTGAGATTCTGTAGTCTAAAGAAAACTGGAGTGGTAAGACCCCTATTTATAATCTTGGATGAGGTGATCTCTTGAATTTTGAATTGGACCAAGAGAAGATTTTCTCTCCCAATTTTCACACAAAAATCCGAATTCTCTATATGCCAAAAGCAAGAGAAGATTCGGCCACTCTTAGGAGAATTAGGATTCAAAATTCAAACAGGATTTAAACTTGAATTTTGTCTCCTCCATACAGCCAAAAACCGACTCCTCTCTAGGCCATAATCATGACTACATTTGGCCACTCCAAGGGGAAGGAAGATTCAAAATTTAAATAGGATTTTAACTTGAATTTCCTCTCATTCTTATCCATAAAAATTGATTTTATCAAGGGTGGGATTCCCTTCAACAAATTCAGCCACTTTGAGTAGGATTAGGATTCAAAATTCAAGTAGGATTTAAACAAAATTTTCTTCTCCCTTATCTATAAGAGAACCAAATTTTGCTATGTGGATTTATCCACAACTAAATTTGATTTCCATTAGGTTTGTGATTCAAAATTTGAATTCAAATTTCAAAATTTAAATTTAAAATTCAAATTTCAAATTTTAATTTTAATTTTAATTTTAAATTTAAATTCAAATTTAAATTTAAATTCAAATTTAAAATTCAAATTTAAATTTCAAACTCCACAAAAATTTGAATTTCAAATTTTATCCTCATAGATAATTTTCCACAACTCCAATTCAAATTCAAATAAAATCATGACAACTTTACCTAAAATTTGAATAATTGCGTAATCACTTATCCAAAAAAAAATTCAAATTCAAATAGGAGAGAATCTTGTCTTCCACCCTTATCCAATGTGGACGTCACTTATATCCATGCAAGGGTAAGATTTTGTTTAATTCAAATTCAAACAGGATTCAAATTTCAAATATCTATCGTAAGACATGACTTTCAAAATTTAAATCAATCACATATTTGAATTTCAAATTTGAATTTCAAATCTTATCATCTAAAAATAAATATTATTTATCCTATTTATTAAATAATACAAAATTACAATTTTACCCCTCTAGCACCTGAGAAAAATGCCTACACCCTATGGGAAGGTGATCCATATTTTCTCTTCACCAAATGCAAGACAACAAGCCAACAAGTATACCCTAATTAATTTGCCATCCGTTAAGGAATTATGTGAAGCTAGTAGAGGGACTACTTGGACATAATAATCAGACTCCCGTGAATCCATGTGATCATCATTTGGTACCGAACAACTCAATCACATGACCACTAATTTCAGAGTCACACCACTACAAACTTGAAATTGAACTCCCAATTATATACCGTATCATGAAAGCCTGTGACAAGCTATTGTCCAATGACCTTGTCATGTATGCAAAATCTTCATATGATATCTATGATCAGCCTTAGATGAAAGTCCATTCAACCTATTGATCAAGCTATCTTAAAGTTCTATTATATTACCAAATAAGAAAATGATTATTCACCATGTGTAAATAAGAAGTCATTCGCCTAACAAACAACCCAAGGCCTTGTCCATTTTCACATCCAGTATAATGCATTTAAGAGGATTCCCTTAACTTCTTATTAGAGCTATGATTTCGTTATCTATAAACAAACTCTCCATCATATACAAATCATGTACCTAACGAACCGGTCTATAAGCTTACTAACTCTAAGGCGCTTTAGCCATTGGAACATCAAAGTATACAAATCATATACATGAATGTTTCATCTACTCAAGATTAAGGTTATTACATAATGAACATAAAAAATGACATGATCCGCTGAAGAGGACTATGCAAATCGATTACACTTTAGTCCTGGTTCAATATGTCACCATCAAGTAATACATCTATGTCTCTACTCGGGAGTCAAAGCTGTGGACAGTCAAGACAAACCGTCTCCCAAATAGCTTTAGACAACATAATAGTCTTAACATAAGTTAGATGCTCAGTCTAACCCCATAGACTACAGGTCATAGTTTAGACTGCTTACTTTAAAATGTTGTCTTCTCGCATACAAAAGTCCATTACATACAACATTCTAACAGTTTAACATAAGCAGTTAATGAGCCATATTTGCTTACATTTACTTTAACATGTAAATAGTATGAGGATATATAGCAATATAATAAATAACCTCTAAATATAATTTTATTATCCAGTTCAAAATAAATGAAATACATTAAAATATCTTCTCTGCTTAGGATATTCCTAACATAGGTGACAACTCATCACAGTTTTTGTGGGTATAAAAGCCCTTTTTTAGTTCTCTGCTACTATTACCCTCTATTTCTTGGGCACTACTTGAGTTGGATTGACTCATTTGCTATCGGCAATCGGATAAATGATTCTTGCATCTAAAAGCATTAAGACTTCATTTTTCACAACTTCTTTTTTTGTTGGGTTTGATACCCTTTGGGGATCCCTTCGTGGAATAGCCTCATCTTCCAAGTTGATGTGATGGGAACAAATTAAAGGGCTAATACCCTTAATGTCAATAATTGTCTAACCCAATGCTTATTTGTGCTCATGCAACATATCAACTAATCACTTCTCTTGGAATGCATCAAGTTTAGACGAAATGATAATAGGAAAGGTATCACTAGCTCATAGGAAGACATGTTTCAAATCCTCAAGCAGTTGAACCAACTTGAGTGTTGGGGTTTTGTCGGTGGATAATTTTGGCTTTTCTTTCTCTAAGAAGCTCATTAAAGCATGGTTGCCAAAACTTGGTTCTTCTATCTTATGATTCTTTGAAAATGGCAACATTGTTGGCCAACTTAAAAGGATTGGAGCTCTCAGATTCTAAAATGTGAAAGAGATCATTAAAAACATTGCAATTGCTATGTAGCTGCTTCCTTTGAGACGAGTGTGTCAATTAGAAATGTTTGGTGACACTCGTTATCATCATGTGGTTGCTTTGCAATGTGAAAAACATTCACTTCCAAAGTCATGTTCCCAAAAAATATATTTATGAGACCATTCCTATAGTTAATGAAAGCATTGGCTGTAGTAAAGAAGATCTATCGAGAATAATAAGAATCTTAGACTCTATGCTCACCATTGATTAGGTATTTAGGATAAGGAAATCAATATGATAATAGAACTTCTTGACTTGAACTAGAACATTCTCAATTGTATCTTGAGGCTTCTTGATTGATCGATTAACCAGCTAAAACACCATTAATGTGGGCTTGATCTCTCCATGACTAAGTTGTGAGTAAACAAAATTGGGCATGAGGTTGACACTCGTTCTAAGATCGAGCAGAGCTTAGTTGAATTCATGAGTCGCAATATGACCCAGAATGGTTAAACAAGTAAGATCTTTGTAATTAGGTGGTGCCTTTTGCTTGATCACCACACTCACTTGTTTCATCAAGAATGCAATCTTCTTAGCACGGTGCTTTCTTTTCATGGTGCACAAATCCTTGATAACTTTGGCCTAAGCCAGCACTTGCTTGATCACATGAAGCAAAGGAAGATTAATCTTCACTTGAGTCAAGTGCTTTAAGATCTCACCTTGATTCTCCAGCATTTTGCCAGTAGGTTGCAGAGCTTAGGGATAAGGCATCTTAACTGGAAGTTTGGTTAGTTCATCTTTCTTGGGAGTGACTTCTTGACCAATTGAAGTAGCGGTAATTGTTGATGGATCATCCAAAATCTTGTTACTATGAGTAATGATAGCATTGATCTCTTTGACATTTTGATCTTCAGAGTTGAAGATTTGTGCCATGTTTTGCCCTTTGGGGTTAGATTGAGCTTGGGAGGGAAACTTGCGTCATTCTTGAACAGAAATAGCTAAAGCTCTTGTCAACTTTGAGATTTGACCTTTTATATCTTTACTCTCTTCCACCATTTGCATGAAAAGTGATTCAAATTTTTTGTTCATCTTATTCTGCATCTTTACAAAAGCTTGCAAGGCCTCCTTAAAAGAAATCCTCGACAATTGTACATTGTATTGAGGTCCAAAATACACCTTTGGTGGTTGCGGCCATTGCTCAGTTCTCCATTGTCCTCCTGATGGTTGTGTTTGATTGGAATCTCTCTAACTGAAGCTCGGATGGTTTCTTTAGCCAGGATTATATGTGTTAAAGAAAGGCTTGTTGTATGCCCTAAGGTATTGCATTGTTCCTTATAAACTATTCTTATTCTACTATAAGCAAGGCAATCCTTATCTAAATGTTCCATCCCTCCACAAACAAAACATGGCTCTTGTGATTCTACCCTTGTGACCACGTGGATTCCTCTACTTATTTTTGGTCTTAAAGGCCTAAATTTGTCATTTCAAGACTTGATTTATGCCTTAAGGTTGTCCTCTTTCCTTAGTTGGAAGATTCCAATATGTCGGGACCAATTAGTACTATTAAAGCACTTGGTCCAGTCTATGTGTGCACTTTCTCAGCTAGCTCATTCAGATACTTAAAAGCCTTTTGGGTCTTTCTGGAGTAACTCTTCATTGCACATCATCTCCATAAACTGGTGCTTTCAGATTATGAGTCATTTGTAAAAATAACTAAAGAGGCGCCAACTCTCGTAGTTATGGTAGGGACACTAATTTAATAGATCCTTGAACCGTTCCTAAACTTGGTAGAGAGTGTCATTGTCCTTTTGGGTAAAGGTCGAGATTTGCTAACTTAAACCGTTGGTCTTATAGTATGGGAAATACTTGTTGAAAAATGTTGTTGTCATCTTTTCCCATGTTCTAATCGACCTAGGTCGTAGAGAATACAACTAGCTTTTGGCCTTTTCCTTAAAAAAGAAGGGGAAAAACTTTAATTACATAGAGTCCGTGACTTCAACTTGGTTGTGAAAAATGGCCACTACTTCTTCAAATTCCCATATATGCATGTATAGATTCTCACTCTCTAACCTGTGAAAGGTTGGCACAAGTTAAATCATGCTCAACTTGAAATCCAAATTTGGCATATTGGGATGAAACATTATGCATGATGGTATGGCCATACTCGTAGGGTGAAGATAATTATTCAATGTCTTCAGCTAGATTTCCTTGTTTTGAGTCATTGTGAATGGATGTTTAACCGCTAACAAAATTAGGGATGGTGGAGGGCTACACACATTAGAAGAAGCTTCAATAGGGTTTTTAGGTCTTCTTACAAATCTCCCTAATTCGTCTTTATAACGATTCATTCATCTTAAATTTTTTTTAATTCTGTTTTTTTTTTTTGTTTTAAAGAAACTTTTTACAAAAACAACAATTGTGTAGAACCGCAAATCGCAACCCCTAAGAGTGCCCAAGACTGGTGGCATAGAGAAACATTCCTAGGAAATATTAGTGGCGTGGAACGCTAACGGAACCCAACCTTCTAGAGAGAACTCCTTTTGTTTGTACTTTTCAACGTTTTCACACAATTGCTTAAATATTTCATTAAATTTTATGACGTATATTACGAAATATTAAATGTTAGATATGAGTACCCTAAGTTAATACTATTATAAAAACTAAGGTTACATAAATTAAGAGACCTAATTAAAATTGGAAACCAAAAAACTAACCTAAAAAATAAAACTAGTAATGAAATAAAAATTTAATGCAAATTAACAACAAAAGAAACAATAAAAATTAAAGCTATCCAATTGCTTAAAAATAAATAAATGAATAAAAATGAACGTTATTTTTTAAAAGAAAAGGAACAGACACAGACCAAAATATTTAAATATACATAGAAACCTTTTTTAAATTCAGAAAATAAATGCTAAATGGTAACTAAAGAGAACTATATAGCTAAACAGTGATCAAAATATAGCTCGTTTTAATTCCTAGTATTAATTTTAAGTTTTAAAACGAGCGATGAAATGAAAATAAAATGAAGATTAACAAAAGCAATAACAATGAAAATGAAAACTAGCATACTGATAAAATGGAAACTAAGAGAATAAAAATAAAATGAAAACTAAATAGACACAATTATTCTATAAAGAAAGCGGAAGAAAACAAAAAGAAAATGAACAAAGTAGATGTTATATAAACAAAACCTAAAAAACTGACAAAACTAATAAAAGAAAAGAAACGAAAAGTCAGGTCACTTTTTTTTTTTTTAATATTTTCTTCACAATAGCAATAACAACAAAAATGATAACTAATGAAAACACTAAACCTTTTTTTTTAATAAAAGAACTAATGGAAAGTAGAAACAAATTTCACAAATTCAACTAATAGGCCAAATAACAAAAACTACTAATTAGACAAAACAAAATGAAAACAATAATTAACAAAAAGAAACTGACTACTAAAATGACAAAACCCAAAGAAAGGAAAAAAAAAAAAACAGAATATACAAATCACACTAACAAAAATGTAGAGACAAAAGTTGACTAATCAATCTGTAAACAAAAACACAGGACTAAAAACTAAAGAAAAATTAAAATAAATTAAAAACAAAAATGTACTTATTTGTTTTAGCTAAATATCTACTGATCAGTTTTATTGGAAGCACCTCCTTAGCAATAGAGTCAAAATTTGGTTACGTCCAAATGTGTACAAAAACAATAAGTCAATTGTAGCCTGATTAGGATAGTTAATCTCATGAGAAAGTAATAAAAACAAACAAAAGAGATGAGCAGAACAAAAGCTTTAGAAAAATAAGCAATCAAACAAATAAAAGAAAGAAGTGTTTTTGTAATCATAGAACAATTTAATTAAAAAACAGTGCAATTTAAAATGGATAAAATTCCATAATTAAAAGTGATAAGGCATCTAGAATTCTCTATATGCTTCGTTCACCTATTTAGATTTTGATTCATAAATTGACTCAATTGAAAGTTTTACATCCCAATCAATCAATTAGAAAATAAGATTTAAAGAACTTATATATTAAAATATACTTGAGTAAATAAAATTTTTACGTTAAGAATTAAGAAAAGTTATTTTATAAGAAATCTAAAAGTAACAACATATCTCAGAGTAACGTTGCAGTAAAAGACTACTCATAAAACAATACCTACCAATATATTATATCATGCAATAATCATACAAAAAGAGCTTAACTAAATTTATATAAAAGTTGACAATAAAATATATTGATATAATGAAGAAATATGATGAAAGAAAATTAATTACTCAAAAGCTAACAACAATCATATATGCTTTATTCATTTATTTAGATTTTGATTTATAAATTGACTTAATTGAAAGCTTTATATCCTAATTAATCAATAGGAAAATAAGATTTAAAGAACTTATATATTAAAATATTTTTAAGTAAATAAAATTCTTACGTTAAGAACTAAGAAAAATTATTTTATAAGAAATCTAAAAGTGACAATATATCTCAGAACGACATTGTAATAAAAGGCTACTCATAAAATAATGCCTACCAATATATTATATCATGCAACAATCATATAAAAAGAGCTTAACTAAATTTATATAAAAGTTGACAATAAAATATATTGATATGATGAAAAAATATAATGAAAGAAAATTATTTACTCAAATGTATAAAACTTATAAACCATTAGATAATTAAAACCTAAACAAGCTCACTATATATATAGGATTATCTCTAGCCATACCCTAGAATTATGCCCTAGATTGCAAAGCATTTTTACAAAACTTGAGAAAATATGAAAATAATAGCAAGACAAAAATTGAAAGAAAAGGTGTATAAACTTAGGCTAAAGATCAATCCAAACTCAATGACAAAACCCACTATTTATAGAGTTTATGAGGTAGTCAAGGAAAGCTAAAAACGTTTTGCTACAACCAAAAATAAAAGAAAATGAATTCCAATTAAATAAAATTCACAAGGCTTAAAGTAAAGCATAAAAATAATATAAAATTGAGGAATAGCAACAGCTAGAAACGTTAGCCTTTAGCAAAGAGAATCCTATATAAATAAGACAAGAATTGCATGCGGAATAGCTAACGGGGAAGAAGTGGTCAAAATTTGGGCCCGTCTAGACATGTGGTGCAAGCTGAAAAAAGGGCTATTGCACGGTGAGGCCTACATGAAAGGTAAAAAGAGACTGGATGACAGGCTTGTGGAGGAGACTCACCTAGGGGGAAGGGCTATGCACACCAGGCAGGCGTCTGCGAGGGGACAATTGGGTATTTCGTCTGGTGTAGTGTGCTGGACTTTGACACATGCCATGGAGGAGCTACACGACTCAACTCGGCTTGGCGGTTGGCTGAGATGGCTCAGGCTTGCTAATGGGCTTCTCTTTTTGGGGCTTTTCATTTGAATTTGCTTGCAATTTTGGTCCAAATGTCTTATTTTCCTACAAAACAAATTAAATTAAATTAAAATTAAATATTTTCATACCAAAGTATTTTTGATAAATTTTATGAAAATATTTGATTGAAATTAATTTATTTGACAATTATGTATACCAAAAACTGCATTTTTGTACAATTATCACTTTAATAATGAATTTTTCTCTACCTACTGATATGTACTTGGCTATTGATGAAGTAGGTTAGCAAACTTTGCTTTGAACACTACAATGTAGGACAACACTGCCGTTTGTAGTACATTCAAAGTCATCCTAAGTTAAAACAACTCATGGATCGACAACCCTTTCATAAATACTCCCTAGATGTTTATTAGCAACGATGGGAACCAAATACAATTCGTTTGACTATGATTTTTCAACAATTGACATATAAACAAATGCAATATGCAATTCCTTGCATTTGTTTCCTTCAAAAACTAGCTATCAACTATGTTGCTAAGCTATCAACGTAGTTTTTGAACCATGCTTCACAAATTGATTAGTTGTCGTCATTTAACGAAGTCATTTGTCCCTAGCTCAAGCGATGGATTCGACATGAATATTGGCTTCTATAAGCTAAATGTTTGCAAAACAAATTTTTTAAAACATCAAAGAACAATGCCCTTGCGGGTGGTGTTTGAGTTAATTACAAATTAAGGTCTTATGACCACTAATCGAATAGTCTTAGGATGTAAGCTAGAAAAAAATGTGCAATATAATAAAAATTTAACACAAGTCTCCTAAGGCTTAGTTTTGGGGGCTTCCTCATCAACCTTAGTTGCAGGTTGATCTATTGTAGGTTGGCTTTCCAGGGCTCGGTCATTGACAAGTTGGACCTCGGCATTCACCATGGAGGCATCTTTTATAAGTTCTTCATATGTCTCAATCTCCCCATCTACATTCCATTGGGTGAGCAGACCAGCTTTATATTCCTTGTATAACTCGTACCAAGCCCTAAGCATTAACTCCTCATGTTGGTTGATGACACGAGCAACCATCTCTTCCATCTCGATATCTTTGTGGGTGATCAACTTTTTTAGATTAGCATTTGCCCCATCGAGGGTAGTTTTAGATGATTCAAGTTCATCAATCCACTTCTTAGATGTCTCATCATTCTCTTTAAACTTGTTCTTCGTCTTTTCAAGCTCCTCGTTAATAAAATGCACATTATCATTTGCCTTTTAAAGTGAAATAACGAGCTATACATTGATTTGCTTCTGAGACTCCAGCCTTTCAGATACATTTTGCCCTTTATCATCTAACCTATAGAAAATAGAGGCTCCTTTAACCATACTCTACAAAGTTACACACTAGGTTAGACAAGGTTGAATTAAAATAAGGACACTAGTTAGTAGTTCGATGCATACCTGAAGCTCTTCCTAAGCCTATTCTTCGAAATACTCCCTTACTGAGCCTTGCCTGATCACCGCTCGATCACTTTCTGGAACCAATTTATACAAGAGCTTGGCAGTCAAAGCCCTAACCTTAAAAATACTTACTCTTTCTGACAAGCTAATAAGAGGCTGCTTGCTTTCAAAAGTTGGTTTAATCATTCGGTCGACTGGTGTACTCGACTGCGAAGCTACGGCTTTGGCTGCGGCCTTCTTTGCGTGTTTCTTTACTATAATATCCTTCGTAAAAGAGAGGTTGATTTTCATTGTGTCTAGAACTCAATCTATGACCAAGACCTCTTTGTCAAATAAGAGATCGATGAACAACAACGTATTGAATAGCCACAACAATGTTGCTGTTATCACAAAAGTCCAATCGACCCAATTTGACAATCTTTTTATAATACCTGAAGGGAAGTCGGTGAATTCTTTCTAAACACTTGATCGTCAAAAGCGTTCGACTGTGAAGTTGTTCCATTACCATCTCGGTATTGCTTTTAAGGCTTACAGCTTTGCTAAGAAGTTCAATCCAGGGGAAGGAGCTTTCTTAAGATCCTTGCTTATTCAAAAGAATAAAACAAACTTGGTAAGGAATAGGACTTCAAAATTAAAAAGTGCGTTCAATAATTAAACTTTTTCCCGTACTTACGAAGTCTACCCTACAACAAATCTGCCAATGGGCCAACAGACTTTACATTTATTAGCATGAAGAAATAGCGGTCTTGCCAGTACCAATCTGCATTCTTCATTTTAACTATAATCTGCTTGTTTGATTGCAATACCATTGAATATCAACCGTGATCGAACTGATTAAGCTTTAGCTAGTAGAGGTTGAGAAACTCTTTAATGGTTAGTTCAATGTCTACCTCTTTTGCTACAACGGTAAGGCATAAGAAGACCCGTATACCATTTGACATCAGTTGAGGGATCACTAACGAATAGTAGGACATGCATTAGACAATGGGTAGGTGAATTGGCAATCACAGGACATATTTGAAATAGATCCGGTACATGCAAATCCATCCCTTGGAGACTATGTCTAGTAGCTCATCTAGAAAGGGTAATCGAAGCTGAACTTCATTTAGAAAGCTGAACTTACACTTATCTCCATCAGGTTGTCCTCTGCAGAACTGACTAGGGGATCTTGGTAGTCAAAAAGCATTCATTGCTCAATCCTCAAGGAGGTATCAATAGATGAGTGATTATAAGGATGCTTAGTATCCCTTCTCTATCTACTTGTACTGATTGATCTTCCCTAATGGGACCAGCTCTAGATCTGGAGTACTTTTGTCTTTCATCCTACGTATTCACAGATCTAGAGTATAGTATCTCTCTTATCTCCTAATCATCTAGTTCTTTGTCATCATACTCTGTGAGTTCAACATAAGGGAACCTAGTGTCATGAAACTCTTCTATTAGGGCTTTGCCCTTGTCCATTTATTCCAAACCTAGATGGATCAAATTTTAAACCCTTATGTGGATCAAGAAAATTCTCTTTTGAATTTAATGATTTCTTTAGGAACTCAAACCCAGAAATGTACACACATGAACCAGAACCAATGGATACCAAACTAAACCTAGAATCACCAAAACTCTCGGTCAAAGTATACAAAATCCATAGTAAACAATCCAGAAGCGTAAGAAGAGAAAGATTTTAGGAGAAAAATCACATGAAAAGCAGAAAGAAAAGTAGTTCTTACTTGAAAGCTTTGATGGAACTCAGAAGGTCTTTGCACACTTCTTGCACGAAAGTAATGAAATATGAAAGGAAATGGGGATTCTAGGGGTTATAACCTTTAGAAGCAATCCAATGGCTTAGGTTTATCTAGCGTGATTTGATCTGATGGTCCAGGACTCATGACCTTTAAGGCTCCTGTCAAAAGTAATTAAAGCACATCTAATTGAAATTTTAAATTTTGAATCCCAGTGTATAAATTTTGAATTTCAAAGTTCACAAGTAACTGTCATTTCGAGTAAGCCAATAAAGGTCTGTCATGTCTAAAGCTGATTTTTATTTATCACTATAAATGTTAGATGATAAGAAAGCTTCCAACACAATGGTTAGTGGCCAGGATAAAAATGACACTCTACCAAGTACAAATACTTGATAGAGTGAGGGGCTATTTATTAGGATCGAACTTTGATTATTTTTAGATTGTACACATGGCCTGTTTACCAGGGAACGTTGGGTGATTTGAGATAAAAATGACGAGTTATTGGACTATTTACATGTAGATTGAGTGTCAAGCACTAAGTACCTACGAACAATGTTCGTCGATTTATCTCTTCAATGATCGACTGCCCCAGTGTCTGTTGCCTTTTCAGGTATAGATGTTGCCTCTAACCACATTTGACGATCGTTTGATCATGAAGAACTTAGCTCTGGCTGCATATAATTTCCATACCACATATCGATGTTCAATATCTAGTAGGTTTATGTAGTAGTTGTGAGGGTACACGTCCTTAGGAATTTGGCCTTTATCTTTATTGTAGTTAAGTGGAGCCCACGATCTCGGTGACATGAGTAGTGGGCTCATGGCCTACTAAGTCCTGAGATTAGACAGGTTATCAGTTACTACTCTCCCTCTATAAATAGAGTAAAAAACCCCTTAAATGAAGGGATCTGAGAATATACAGTTACTTTGTCAAATTCAATATAGATTAGATATTGTATTTTTATGAGATATAGTGAAGAATTCTCAGATGACGTAGCATATTTTAGAGAACCTCTCTAATTTCTGATGTCCTTTTTTTTGTGCTTTTCACTTATTAATTTAAAATTCATATGATTTACTTGTTCTCAATTACAGCGTGCCCAATTGATTTTAATCCATTCAATTTACTAATTTTGTTAAGTTTTATTTGACTATAGATATTTAACATCTACATTTATTCTGCTAGAACATTGTACGATATTGAATTCCATGAGGTGAATATGTTTTGTTATTCTACCAGAATACATTTGTATTCAACATGATCTATAATCGCTCATGCTTATCTTTGATTACAAAAGAGTATTCTAATAGAATAGTTTTTGGTAATCTACCTAAACACTTTTTGTAAACAATCAGAATATCATATTATAATTTGGTTTTTCAATCTACTAAATTTTTTTATTACAACTGGTGGCTTGTAAGCAATTTCTAATAAGAGGCTCACGAGCTAATCTCAATTAGTCGCTCAATCTGAGGACGAAGTTGGTGGCATTGGCTCACCAGAGAACAAATCATAGGAAGAGAGAAATATGTTAGAGAGAGCATTGAAGAGAAAGGAGAAAGAAAGATAAAGAGATGAGAGAGAAAGGATGGGAAGAAAGCCAAAGTTAGGGTTTCTTGAAAAGGAATAAAGATAGTTTAGTGTTTTTAGTAAGCAATCAAAGGGGAAAAAAAAGTCATACGATAAAATTCCAAACTAGTATTAAAGGAGGGCAAATCAAGAAGTAGTGATTTTGGTTCTTACCCGTCAGTAACTAGCTAGTATCCTATTGGAAAAGGTGGTTACTAGATGGTAACTAACAAATAACATGTTGACAGGGGTGGTTACCAACTAGTAACCAGCTAGTATCTTATCAGCGAAGGTGGTTACCATTCTATAACCAACTGGTATACAGCTTGTTAAGTTGGTTACTGAACTTCTAACCACCTAGCGGCGGTGGTTACCAGTCACTATCACGATAGATGTCCAATGATAACCAACTGATGACCATCGTTTGATAGGTATCATTGTGGATTCCTGCTCTAAGAAGAGGAAGGCTAAAAACTATATTTATTTACCAATCATCAACTCTCCAAATTTTTGGTCAATGAGGCATTTACAAAAATCTAAACTAATAGGTCATTTAGTGCATGGTTTGGAAAATAATTTTTAGATTAGAATTAGTTGACTTTTTAAAAATCCGTTATAATTTTTAAATGACTTTTCAAAAAAAAATGTAATGGAATTTTTGAGTTCTAACTTTGGAACCAAATGCAAATGAATTTTCAAAAAAAAAAAAGTAATGGAATTTTTGGGTTCTAACTTTGGAACCAAATGCAAACTAATAAAAAAAAGTAAACTTAACTTAATTTTAAATATTCGAAAAAATCCTAAGAGGTAAACATAAATAAAAATTAAATTCAAAATTCAAAATTTAAAATATAATTACACAATTTTTAAATCGAATATTTTATAAAATCTTAATTCTCCATCACCATTACTACTATTTAGTAGGTTGCCACAGTTTTTCTTCAAAAATAAAAAATAAAAAATGGAAAACCTAACCCTATATATCAGTATCGCATTTAAACGGGATATACCCTAAATATTAGATAAATTGGAAAAATACCCTAAATGCATTAGGTTCCAAAATCCTAAATATATTAAGTGAGAAATTTTTGTGAGAGATGTAATCATTGAAGACATCAGACCAGATTTGAAGAACCAGTCAGCTATTTTCCTGCATAATTCAAATTAAAGGTCATGGATCAACTCCTTACTGCTATTATTGCATGTGCTTATTTTCTCAAAACTACCACTAAAAACTAGTCTGCTATTAAGGGGTGTCTGTAAATTATGGTCACAAATCATCAACAGTAGCACACATGGGTCAGATCTGGCTAGGATGCGCTTGATCAGAGGCGTCGAAGAGCGCGGAATTGTATTTCTTGCTGGGTCCAGTGTTCGTCTCATGCCGATTGTAGTAAGTCATAGAGATGGAAGAATGTTGGATGATACTTCCATTATGTATAGGATTCGTTCTGCATCAAAAACATGGAAGTGTAAATTAAGCGTAGTTGCAACGGAGTTCTTTGCGTTACCCGAAGGCACTGATTTTAGAAGAATACCCTACTTGGTTAATCCAATTAGGCGTGAGGTTCTAGCGTTACCGGCTTCTAGGTCTTTATTCAAACGGAGGAGAATCAAGTGCACTAAATACGGGCTAGGGCTTGATAGTTCCACAAGCCGGTACAAGGTCGTCGCTTTCTTAGAAAAGGGTGCTATGATTTTAACACTTGGGACAAGTTTGTCATGGAGAGCGCTTCGCGAAAGCCCTCCTCGTCATGTACAAGGGAAGGCTTTCTTTGCAGGTGGAGTTCTGTACTGGAATGTTCCGCAATATAATTACTTCACTGAAAAAAAAAAAAAAAAAATTCCTCCTTGCCTTCGATGTCGGGAAGGAGGAATTTAGCTTGGTTAATTGTCCACATCCTTTTTTGCCCTCCCACTTGGTTGATCTCGGAGGAGTTCCAGGCGTTGTTAATCGTTCACTTGTTGATGATGATCGGATTGAGATATGGGTGTTAAAGGATTTTGATGGGTAAGTGAAATGGTTTATAGATTATATAGATGATCTTGGAGAAAACAAAGCTTTGGCGCACTTAAGTATATGCACAAAGTTATAGGGCTATGGGAGAATGGTGAATTCTTGGTGGAAATAAAAGAGAGATTATTTTCCTACGATCCAAACACGGATTCACTTAGAAGAGTCCTCCTTCTCGGGCACGATAGTTGTATGTACAAATGTGTACCCACACAGGAAGCCAGGTTTCACTATCTTGGTTCAAAGAGAACTAATTAAGTAATGGTCCAAGTTTTTTTAATTTTAATTTTTTGTGTTCTTAACATTTGCAATCAATTATAAGTAATGTGCTTCGGTTTCATGATTTGTAGGAATTAGTCAGTGAGCAATTTTTTTGACAATGCAACGTTCTACTTTTCTTTTCTTTTTCTTTTTTATTTTTTATATCCTGATTGATGCCTATTTTTTCCCCTCACTTTCCAAGATATAACCATATAACCTGTCGGTCCTATTTGTTTCTTTTACAGAGACGCATACAGATGAATCTATTTCTTTTTCTAATTTTCCGGGTCTTTTCAAAAGAAGAAAACAAAATCCGGTAAAGTTCACTTTTTCAATTTTCTTTTTTCATTGAAGAAATCCTTTTTCAATATTCAGGTTCAGATTTCAGGTAATACTAAAATGGTCGGAAGACACTAGGGAAAGTAATTATTTTGTACAAATTTATCTTTAGTAGTAGTTTTGAATTTAATGGTGCTCATTTTCAAATTAAGAAAATGCTTCATCTTAGAAGATTTATATGACCAGACAACGCTCATGGCTTGTTTGTTTCTTTTACAGAGATGCAAATATATACTAGTCAATTTCTTTTATATTTATTCAGGATAGATCATCTATTTCTGAAAAAGAATAGAAATATCTCTATTGTTTTCGGATTTTTTTTATAAATTTATTATTCCAGGAAATCTACAGACTAGAGCTTTATAAAAGTGCTTTGCATATGCATAAATTCAAAGTGGTCAGTGTAAACAATGATATCGGAAGACTATGGCGCTCATCTGCCTAAGATTATGTGCCACAACATTTTAGTTCTCCTAATTATGGTTGTTCGTAGGTTATGGTCGCTTCGATCATGTTTGTTTCAATAGGAGTGAAAGCGATCGCCGAGGTAACTAGGAAGATCGGTCGAATCACCAACCTGCAACGGTGGCTTCCTACAGTCAATTTTCAGTGATTTCAAGCGGCAGCATTTGGCAGTGTCAAGAACAAAGGGTAGTCGAAGACTTCTAGCATGACGAAGGAAGGATGTTAGGGATTATGGATGGCTAGTTGTACAGCTAGGGCTTAGCAGAAAATCTGAAGGACGACAAGGATAGATAAGGGAGAGAATGAGAGGTCCATGAAATTAATGTCATATTTGATACATTGGTTTAGTTTAGTTTAGCTTTTACTCTTTTGTCTTTTTTTTTTAAGTCAACAAAATTTAAAACTAATTGTTAAAATGTCAACATATTTTTTCAAGCTAAACTGAATTAAATCGTTATTCCAAATGAGATAATAAAATTTTTACAGTGAAAGAGTGAAACGGCATTATTTTCAATCTCTTGAATTTTTTTTATTGTCAAGCATACAATCATATATTATTATAATACAAAATTTAAAGGATGAGACTCATTCAATTTCGGTTATAAACCGAGTCTTAACGCACCTATTAAACATCGAGCCACCTATTATTTAGGTACACCAGTTCACCAATCAGATAGTGTCAGTTATGACGTGATACCAACCAATTGGTTTTCTCACCATTGGCTTTTGGTTTTCAGTGTTTTTTTTTTTTTTTAAGTAACAAGCCTGCGCATAATCCAAGAAAACAAGGAGGTAGGATTCCATCTCAATCCTAGGAAAAGATATGCATACAACTAAGACACACATGACGGGTACGTAGGGAATCTACATCCACTTTTATTAGACGATCCTGATGGAAACCACTCATAGGGTGTTTAAAAATTTTTTCAATGAAGTATATTGCTTTTCTCTATCTAGAAAGGAGCTAAAGTTTGAGGGCATTTATTAAACTGACCCAAAATCCGTTGCCCCGTTAATCAGTTTATTTTTTCTACATCACAAACAAATCGGTACCTAACCAAGAAATAATGACACCATTTGTATTAGGAAAGTTACTATTAATATTAGGGAAAATTATTACTTTGTATATAATTATCTTTACTAAGAATTTTTGATTTATTTCTAATTATTATAATTTAGAATATGTCTTTATTTTATTAGATTTATTTGTATTAGGGAATTTACTTGATTTTGTAATTGTAAACTTTATATATGAGATCGTTTATAGGATTTCTTACTAGTAAATTCTTTTATTATTCCTAATCTTGTAAATATAGACACATTTATATTAAAAATGCATGTGATCAATTCATCTCTTCTCTCCCTTTATATTTAAATTATTATTCTTTTATTCAATTTCTTTACACCGCAACAAAGGTAATTTTCAAATGGTCAACTAGGAGCCGTGACATTTTTGGAGCTTGCAGGGGTCAGCACAGATAGAGCGATGGCCGTCACCACCCAATGTGGGACCCAACGTCCGGTCTAAGCGGAAGCCCTAGCGGAGCTCCACATGCGGAGCCCAAAGGGTTTTCCGTCCAAAAGGATCCTATCCTCACCATACAGCGGAACAGCCTCTACTTTAGCTAAAATCAGTCTCATAAACAAGTACCAGGTACCGTTCTAGCAAATAATATTTTTTATCTATCGTTTCTTGGGCTGCAAATGAGAAACATAGATTTAAAGCAGAAATGGACCATAGTAAATGTAAACATTACCCAAAAGGTTAAAACAAAACCCCAAAATAATTGACGTCACAAAAATTGAAGAAATCCAGTCACTTATCATAAAAGTGTTAGATTTGTATGGAAATGCCTCAAACCCCATAAAAGCCATGCCCTTATCAATCGCTTTCCTATATGGTTCCCACCCATTATTTACTTCACAATGAAGGCACGCAAGTTGCAATAATTTTTTTTTTCTTTTGAGGGACCTCACTAGAAAGATCTTTAATTCATTGTACCAAACCGGCAATACTCATTTTTGGGCTTGACAATGATGGGAAGGGTCCTGTGGATGGTCCCTTTTTTTTTTTTCCCCTCACAAATTAATTATACCCTTTGATCATCGCTAAAGGTTATCTTTTCTTTTTGTAATGCCCCGTAAATTTTTCCTCCTTTGATGTGGACCCAATTGACCAGTTTATTATGTGAGAATTGAGCTGGAGATATTCTATATAGAATTTATTTGAGAGTTTTATTGCTGGATTATCTATTTTATATTATTAAATAGATATTATTAGTAAGAACTGTAGTTAAAAAAAAACTCTTATTAATAACACAAAATCCTACTAATTATAATACACAATAAGACATCTTCCGTAGGAGCTCCCTAATTATTACCCCTAGAAATCTTAATCCATTCAAGAAGTCTAGAGACGAGTGCAAAACAACAGGAATATTATAGGTGGAGTAAAAAAATCTTCAGCTTAATCATAATTTAACTTCATAATCAAATTAATAAGTATCAGGGTGGCAAATCAAACAAAGATAATTATCAAAATTTTCACTTAAAAAGTAGGAGAATCTTTGGCACGTAACTTGCGAAAAAAATATGTTAATTATGTCGTTAGCATTTTACTATCAATTTTATAAATTATGCATTTTTTATTATAATATGATTTTAGTGTTTGCTGACAGTCTAAAGTTATCTTGTAGTGATATGGTAAATCTTTTTATCCTTCTATTGAAATTTACCTCTAAAAAAAACGTGATATATATATATATATATACACACATATGTAGTGTCACAGTCATTGTTTGAAGTTTGAAAGGCGACATATTTGAATGATAAGAGGTATCTAATTTATTCATGAATTTTACCTCGACAAGCTTTTTAACGTAGTATCATTAGAGAAAAACTTTTTCTATGCATAAACCCAGTCAAGTCATTTTTTATATTAATATATATGTATGCTCCCAAATCACGTGCACGCTTACTAGCATGGCGGCTAACTTTTAGCTTGTTTCAAATTTTGGACAAATTCATATTCCAGTTCTCTCTTTGGGAAGAAAGCAATGGTATAATTATATATATCATTGACCAAGTGACTAATCCATTATGCTAAGGCAAGGAAAAACCAAAAAAGATGCTAGTAGTGCTCTTGTGTTGACCTAACCTTGTTTCATGTGAAGAATTATATAACCCTTTTTTTTTAACAGAAAAAACCAATTTGATAGCCAATCTATAAACATATAATTCTTAATACCCTCGTTATTTTGCGTACATCTCATGAATTTTGGACAATTTTTGCACATGACAACCCAAAAAAAGCATTGTTGGATGTTTTTAATTAATTTTATGAATTTCTATTGAAATTAAATGTCCAGTAATGTTTTTCTTAGGCTATCACATGTTAAAAAAATCTAAAATTCAACAAATGCAAGCAAATTCGAGAAATTTTTCATGAGGTGTTTGCACGAAATTGTCAATTTGGAATAAAGTGAACGGAAAGTAAAAGTATGTTACTGTTTTTCTTCTTGTAAAAGCCGGTACAGATGACTTAAAATTACATAACCTGAGCTTGCATCTATATATATATATAAACATATATATATGTATGTACATATTTGTTTATATAGTTGCATAAATCAACTTGTGCACAACCCCTTTCACCGTCATAGTCACCATTAGAACTATCTTTCCGACAACTCTGACCACTTTTAACTGTAAACATTATGCTCAAGTAAATATATTCATCTCCTTTCACTTCTCATGTTTGGTTTTGCTACATTTTGTTAGTTTTATTTATCTTAGTGATGAAGGATAAAAGAAATAGAAGATAGATAATAGAGAACACTTTTTCCCTCTTTTTACAAATATTGTTTATGGTTGAATTTTTCTGTTACATAGTCTGATATATTGTAGCATCAGTACTGGTGAGTTATGGCGTCTTGTCACCTTAGACAATGGGTGATGTGAAAAAGGCTCTCAGATTTACTACTAGTAAAAGTCGATCGACTAATGGAAATTCGATCAAAGAAATTGGAAATTGTGGGAGTTTTTTTTTCATCTAGGCCCCTTGGATAATGCATTACTTCTCAGTTATAGCATGCTCTTAGAGGAAGAAATTAAAAAGAAAGAAAGAAAGAAAGAATTAAAAGTAAACCTTAATTCTTTATTATTGAGAGGGAAAAAATCACAGAAAAAAATTAAAAAAAAAAGAACATACATTATTTAATGGTTCATTTTTCAACTGCTATAATAATTCACTAAGATGAGAAAGGTTTGGAGGGAAAAATTACAAATCTTTCAGACAAATCTTATTTTCTCTTACCTCTCAATTAACCATAAAACCGATGCCCCACCTCCTTAATACAAAGAAAAATAGGGTCATCCAGATTACAAACATATAATCACCAAAATACCTAATAATAACTCTGTCCATATTGGTTTCTATAACCTTATCAATAGGGTAATTAATGAGATAATATATATATATGAATATCTTATTAAATATTTTATGCCTTCTGAAATTACTGTGAACTTCATCGGCTTCACGTGTAGCGATTTAGGGAAGAAGGAAAACAAGACTCTGAATAATACAGAAAATAGAGCTTCCAATTCTTCAAAGGGCTTAGATCAATCTCAATTGACGATTTCTGTTTCAACTTTTTAGGATAATAGCCTGAGCATATCAAGACTATAAAAGCACTTCGCGAAAGGGAATAATATCTAGCGTGAGGACGAGAACTATCACCATAACTCTTCTTATGGAAACGATCTCTCAAGCTCAGCATAATGCTTTTGTTGAAGCTAATAATGCAATTACAAGACTTTCTTGGACCGATCCGTGTTGAGAGAGCAAAAATAGCATTCACTCGTATCAAATTGCGAAAACAACGCAATCAGAAGCATCAAAGTAATTTCATGCCCTCTTTAAATACGGCCAATAATATTGCAAAAGTTTCGAGCCATAGCAATATCTTGCCATGTGAGAAAGTTGATAATTATACCCTTCTCAAAAAGAAATGGAC
The DNA here is from genome assembly GCA_035233585.1 of Antiaris toxicaria. Lineage (NCBI taxonomy): Eukaryota > Viridiplantae > Streptophyta > Magnoliopsida > Rosales > Moraceae > Antiaris > Antiaris toxicaria. Next base: position 42,795,061 of record CP141158.1, on the reverse strand, counting down.
TTGAGAAAAATTAGTTAAACTCAATTATATGTGAAGAGACATGATCGTTGATTTTAAAAAATAAAAGTGCCTATAATTAAATTCCATGTTTGAATTAAAAATAAAAGTGCCTATAATTAAATTCCATGTTTGAATAAGAAATGTTTTTAAGATATATATATAAATTAAGCTAATTTTTAATTGCTTTGTATGTCTTCCTGAAAGATTGTTCTTATTATTTTTATTTTTCATTTGGTTCTCAAATAATGCTGGATTTTGAATTTTTTATTTAATATTTTTTTATATTTTTTTAAATAAATTTGACTAAGGTATTTGTTTTTTTCTTTATAAATATAGGGATGTGGATTCAAACTCTACATCATATTATGTAGTCAGACGTAAAATTATCACTAGATTATGTTATCAATTTAAAAAAAAAGAGTGAATTAACCAAATAATATATTTGACTATGATGTTATAAAATAATTATATGATTAAAAATAATATAACCAAATAGTATACTTTAAATTAGTTACGTATTAAAATATCAAATTTGCCCCTCATTTTTCTCTCTCTTCCTTTTCTCCTTTACCTTCGATCTTTCTCTCTTCTCTGTTTCTTTCTTTTTCTACTTCTTTCCATCCCTCCCATTACCAATGGTATTGCATTGGAAGACATCATGACAGCAGCAATGAGATTACATCGCGACAATGACAGTGATAGCAGCGACGACAGCAATGGTAGCGAAAAGATCAAATCGTGATAGTGGAAATACACATGGAAATATAGAAAGGAAATACCAGATTTCTATGGAAATATAAGAAGGAAGTATTAGATTTCCATGGAAATATGGGAATATATCTGTATTTCTTGTATATCTTCTTTCGAAGGATGCATTTTCAGTTTATTTATTCATAATATTTCTAATATTTCTTATATTTCTATTCACAAGAAACAAAATTAAAATCACAAGAGAACAATAAAAAGTACCAACAAATACCAAGACATAACCAAGGAAGTATTTGTACAGTTTCTTTAATTCTCACTAAAAAATTTGTGAATATTAATTATTTGGCTTTTTTGCATTGTTATATCCTAAACTTATTGTAAAATTACAATTTGCACCCTAAACTGTAATTTTGGTAATTTATACTATGAATTTACAAATGTATAGCAATTTGCCCCTTATTCTTTTGAAGGAAATTAACATATAATTTGTATATGAGTTGTTAATTCATAATATGAATAATCATTTTTATATATGTTAACTCAAAGTTATTGAGGTTAAGATCTTTGATAAAATTTTATCAAAATAGAAAAGTTTGAATTAATTTTGTTATAAATATAAATTTGGATTAATATTGATTAAAAACAAAACTTTATAATAACACATATGCTAGTGAAGTGCCAATTTTCATTAATCAATCAACATTATTTACCAATAGGGTGCAAATTGTTATAGATTTGTAAGTTTATAGTGTAAATTACCAAAAAATTTAAAGTGTAAATTGCAACTTTATGATAAGTTTAGAGTACACCAATGCAAAAAAGCCTAATTATTTAATCAAAAATTATAATACCTACTTTAAATTAGTTTCATGGTTAGCCAAATCCGAAAACTCTTAATTAGGGTGTACAACTTCATACATTCTTTAAAGACAAGAACTAATTGTTAATTATTAGGTTAGCACAATTTAGGTTCTAAGGGATGCCTAAAATAAAATATTAGAGAAAATTAGTATTTTGCATCAAGTGAAGTTACTATTTTGTAGATAATTATCATTATTAGGAATTTCTAATTTATTTGTATTTATTATAATTTAGGATGTTTCTTAATTTAGGATATTTGTTATAATATTAGGCAACTTACTTGATTTTATATATTATAACTTCTATTTATATGTGAACCTATTCATAATGCTTCATTCTAGTGATTCTTCGTTCTTAATCCGTCAACATAAGCATTTACACCTTAATATAATTGTATTCTGATTTTTAATTATTTTTATTATTATTTTATTTTATTTTACCATGGTATCATAATAATAAGCTCATAGGTTTTTACTCAAATGGGTTTATAATGCTCCCTATGTCATTGCGCCCTATTTTGACAATTGTCATCCCAGGACCCATGTAATGCCCAAGTTTTTACTTAATAGGTTGATAAACATAGATTTCCAAGTGATCTTAGAAATTGATAGACATTGATATTGTTAATATGTTAGATTAAGTGTTTTTCAGGTAATGGCGCTAAAATTTTGATGCGCTCAAGAAAAATTCAGGTGTTTAAAAGTTAAGTATTAAGAATTTTACATTAAAAAAAATGACTTTATGTTCAACCATAATTTTGATGGGGAAAATGTTCGAATTAAATAAAATGTTATTTATCAAAGTTGTAGATCTTTTCGTTAGTTTTCTAACTTTTCTTGAACTGTTTAGCTCCATTATTAGAATAAAAAGTTATGATCAAAATACTATAAGAGGTCAGGCAGCGCAAAAAAAAAAAATGTTAGGGATCAAGAGCCTTGTAGCGACTGCCTGAGTCAAAAAAAAAAAAAGGGGGGGGGGGGGGGGGGGGGGGAATTGAAGGGAGCTAACTAAGTGGGTTTTCTTGACCTATTTTAACCTTATATCACACATTTTAACTTTAATCTTAGCCATTGAATGGTAGGGATTAATTATTTAAAAATTAAAAACTCAAGTTTGAATCCCATTACATGTGTTTTTTAGAAAACCTCCATTCTTTCTCTGTCAAACCTCTATTCTCCTTCTTCCCTTAAGAAAAGAGAGATTTTGATTTGCACTATTAAACCCTTATGATTCATTCTTCTTGTGAGTCTCTAACTTCGATTCCATTAGAAATTTAAGGTATTCTTTTTTTTATGCTTTAGATTTGGGAATTTTGAAATCTAAGGTTTGGTGAAGTTTGGGAATTGGGAAAAATTATCCAATTAGAAGATAAATTAATGATATAGAGTGATGAATCAAAAGATTTTATTATGAAATTTCATATTGGTGATGTTAGATTCATGAATTTTGATTTTATGATTTTTCTAGAAAATAGAAATTGGAGATTTTAGGATTTACATGATTTTCTTAATTAGAGATTATTAATTCTATGGTTTTATGACATGAATTCATTAAAAAATGAGTTTATTAAAGTCTCGAGGTGCTACGTCACCTAGTTAGCAATTATAGTAAGTTCCTGCATCAAGGTAAGTATGTATCTCACCTTTAATATATTTGCTCAAAATTAATATAGTTTATAAGTAGTGTAATATTTTGATAGAATATGTTATTTCTTTAACAAAGGCTTTTATATGATTTAATAAAAAAAGTTATTGTTTATACTATAGTATATACCTCGTTCGTTATATTTTTAAGAGTTATGTTTTCTTTTAAGAGTTATATTTTTATAAAAGTTATGATTTTTATTATAGCGCTAAGAGTTATGCTTTTATAAAGAATTTTGATTGTTGTTCATGAAAGATCAAGTTAGGAGTTATAAGAGATAAAAAGGTAATTAGGAGGTGTGTATCAGGATTTGTCCTAATTCAGGTTTTCAGAGTTGGATTAAAGCCTATTAGAGTCAGAGTAAGAGTTTCAAAGTTAGGTTAACATCCATTAGAGTAAAAGGAAGAGTAAAAGTTTCATAGTTGCCTCCATGGGCTAGGGATTTGCTATCTTACTTTCATCATTGTAGAGAGAGTATTGGTACGTCACTTAAGGCTCGAGAATAATAGAAAAGATAACGAGAGATAACATTATTTGCTTATATTTGTTAAGATTCGTATGATCACTGCTTTTACACTTATGTTTTTATGTGATGTTTTAAGTATTATGATTTATACTTTACGTCAATTTATAAATTAAATATTTTGTGAGAACATAGATATACTTTCTAAGCATTCGCTTATTATAGTTTCTTCGCATGTTGTAAATAAAGACAAAACTAAGTCTTAGGAGTGAAGGAGGCTCAGCGTGAAGCGTATGTGGTAGCAGAGTGGATTATCGGAACTTTTCTATTTTAAAAAAGTATATGATTATTTTCTTAAAAGTTTATAAATTTATTTTAGATTTTTGTTCGTTGATTTTTGATGATTTCTAAGGATGTGTTTAAGATTATTTAAATCATTTCAAAATTATGACTTCTGTTACAATGGGATTTATAAAGTTTAGTGTTTTATTTTTTATATTATGTTATGAATTAAGTTTTATGCCTTAAGGGAAAAACAAAATTTATTACAGTCTTTCATATTGTTTTGACATAAATGCTTATCTTTTTCCATCATATTAGTTTATATATTATAATAATATTAATAAATTGTGATATCCTACTAAATTATGGTATTACATAATATGAGCTTTCCACAAGCATCGTGGTTTTTTTTTCTTTTTCATATTACATTTATCAGAGTCAGAAAGCGACTTGCTCATTTTCAAAAATAAAAAACAAAAAATAATAAAACAACTAATAATAAAAAGTTTCATTTTGCAAAAAAAAAATGTAATAATAAAAAAGTCAGAGCCTTCAAATATTATAAACCCACATCTTAGTGTACATTTAATTTACATAAATTAATTTGTATTAAATATTATAAAAATATAAATAATTTATATTAAAATTATATTAAAATAGTAAAAATAAAAATAAAAAATAATAAAAACAAATCTTATTAAATTAAACTATATCAAACTGTTAATAAAGCCTCAAAATAAATAATATTTAAACCTTTTTTTTTTTCTCTCTAAGAAACGAGAGTTTTAGAGGATTAAAATATAGGAAACAAAACAAAGTTGAAAAATTATAGGAAAATGACAGTTTTAGAGGATTAAAATATAATAAAAAATTATAATGGACACACTTATAAAACTTTTACCCTTTTTTAGTGAAAAAGAAAATTTACTATTTTGTTTCTTATTAAGATGAAAAAAAAAAAAAGCCAAGGAGATTCGTTAAAAATAACAGCTTGACAAGTCAACATCTAATCAATAAACTTGAATACTCACGAATTATGCATTTCATAAAAATAAATAATTGTTTCGACAAAAAAAAAGGTAAACAAATGAAAAATGGATGTTAAAAAAAAAAGGCTTAAACCACTATCAACAATTAATTTAGAACTGTTTGTGAAATTAATAATTGGGGAGAAAGAAAAATAATCAAAACACGTACTTCAATTTTTTTTTAAGATTTAGGGTGATAAATCAAATTTTATATTTTAGAATAAAATTAAGTATAAAATTCCCATTATATTATACTTATACTCATTATATATACTTTATCTTTATGTACTAAGTTTTATATAGAGCATTTATTATACAGATTTATTTTGAATTTAATTATACTTTATATCTTGTTTTTTTTTTTTTTTGAATCAACTAAAATTTTAATTTTTTTTTAAGTGAACTAAGTTTAACTAAAATATATATTTTATATTTAAATTTTGAATTTTAAATTTTTAAACCTTAAAAATTTATATAATATATATTAAAAGTTATAAATGGGTAATTCATGAGTCATGTTCGTATTAATCCATATATAACCTATTTATTAAACGGGTTATTTCGTGTCAATTGTGAGTTGGCGGGTTTGTGCGAGTTCAACCCTTTATTTAATCGTGTTTGATGGATTCGACCATTTTTTACCCAAACCCATTTAAAGAAAACCCAAACCCTCTAATTTCGTACAGGTTTCGTGTCGTGTTGTCATGTCATGACTCAAGTTGCCAGCCCTAGTTACAACGATAAGCCATACAGTACAATTATTCATGTTAGATTTTTTATTTTGATGAATAATTATCATGTCATGTTAAGTAAAAAAATTAATAATAGAAAAAATAAAATATAAATAAGGATTATATTAAATATATAATATAATATAATATGATTGAATATCATATTTTTATATTTAAATAAAAATAATATTATATTTAAATATAATATGGTTAATAAACGAGATAATAGACTGATAATTATTTTAATATGATTTTATTAAAAATATAAAATTTGGATATTTCACTTTAAATTCAAAAAAAAAAAAAAAAAAAAACAGACGGACATACACATGGGCAGTTTGGACAATTTGGCGCTGCAATGATCAAGGCCTAGATGCATGGCCCCCACAGGGCTCCGGAGAGCAAGATTAACAATTAGGTCCCACCAACATCCCTAGATTTTGCAGATTCCAGAGTGACTCGTGTCAGAACAGTATCATTTCATGGGTGTTCAGTCCAAAAAGAAAAAGAAAAAAGAAAAAGAAATCATCTCATGGGCGGACCTAAACAGAGTTTAGAAACAAAACATCCGACGAGATCTTAACAGGTGTAAATGGTGAAGGTTAAGGTGATATTTTGGGGCGGTGTGTGATTTTCTCTGAGGTGCAAATTTCAAGTAGAAGCCAAATTAGCCGGCCAAATGTAAGGAGAAAACCCAAAAATAATAATAACAACAATTACCATTAACATGATAAAAGTATATTTATAAAAAAAAAACATTTATTCTATAGATAGATACGATTGTTTATAAAATTTTTCAACAATATAATATATAACTTAAAGTAATTTTATATATCACGTTATAAATTTTTAACATCTATATTAATAGATTAAATAGTTAAATATTAATTTAACGATTAAAATTATAGTAATTATTAATAAAATAAAAGTATAATTATATGATAATTACTATTTTTCAATATATATTTATGATTTTTTACATATCCTAGTTATAGAATTATTTTTAAAAATTGAAAAATTTGCAGTTTTTTCATGTGGTGAGCAAGGTAGAGAAGAAAAAGGTTAAAACCGTGATTCATTAATTACAGGTAAACAAGGACAGCACTTTGGTGGGAATTATTAAAAAAAAAAAACTAACAATTAACCCTAGAGAAATTATATTAAATATCAATATTGATGTGCAATCACAACTTATTTGACAATGCTTCAAATACGTTAAGAGTAGGAACATGTTGTAACTCTTTATGATATAAAATTTACGTACATTTTTTTATTCAAAAATTTACGTACATTGTTTCCTATCTAATGGAGAGGATTCACAATTTTCCCAACAATAAAAAGTTAACCTATGCTTGACCCATGTATATTTACTGTTTATGAGTTGTTTAGATAACGCTATTTGGATAATGCATTTGATTAACGTTGTATTCAAATACAATATATAAATACAATCTACAGTAAATGTGATGTTCCTTTAGATGTTCAGTATTTATATTATATTTAAATATAATATATATTTACGTTGTTAGTGAGAAAGATAAAGTATGTAATATAACTGATAATAGTAGTATAAAAAGTATAATAATAAATATTGATTATATTGGATTTAAAATTTTTGACATATAAACGTAATGTTTTATCATTTAGATAAAAATTACGTTGTATTTTAATATAATACAAATGTAATTATTTAGGGATGTTCATAGTTGACTTAAAAGGAAAAACTTTCAAGTAAATTAAAAATATTTTCCCTAATGACAACTAGTTGTTCTCTCTCATCTTTTAGTAAAAGTCAATTCAATCAAAAATATGAATTTATTTTTAGTTAGTTTAATATCTTTAAAGGAACTTTATAAGAAAAAAAATTGATGCAATTATAGTGTTTGATAAAGAGCAATGCTATAACTCTACATCTCACATTATCCACATTACAATTTATAATTTAACTATTATATGTATTTTATTTAATACTATGATTTTTTCTAATTTAATATTACATATCAATCTAATTTTAAAAAAATAACCTTCAAACTTATTATATAGAATTGCAATTCACAAAAGGTTTTTTTTTATTTAGAATTATAAATTTGACCCAAACATAAAAAAAGGCATTTTATACAAATATAAATATATATTTTGAGTTATTTTGAAAAGCTAGATTTTGTGGCTCCTAGCTTTTGCTTCTACTTCTCGTTTTACTTTAATTGAAAATAGTACTTCTGTATTAGAAAAAAAAAAAAAAAAAAGGACAACAATTGCAAATACTGGGTCATAATCAGTTTGGTGGTTTGAAATAATAATTAAAACAAATGCCGATGAAACCATTGTGGCTAACGAAGGGAGGGAGATTTGGGGTTTATGAATCATAAATCCAAGGTTCAATTATTGATCGGCACAAAATATTAGTAATAGATTAGGTTAATGTAGAGGCGTGTATGGGGGTTTTTATATATAAAAAAAATCCCAAATGGAAAAAATTTGAGTCAATCATGTAAAATGAACTCCAGTTTTTTTTTTTTTTTTTTGCCCCCTGCAAAAAAGCTATTAGTGTATATATATATATATATAAGGGACTAGCTAGTTAAAATTTTACTTCAAATCTTAAAAACATAAGCTATAAAAAGAAAATATGTATAAAAGTAAAGAGAAATATATATGACAAGCATAAAAAATATTCTTTTGTTAAAGAAAGTTATTAAAGAGTTTTGATCAGTTTGGACGGCTTTCATGGCTCTATGTATGAAAAATTGCCAACTAAACAAGTACAAAAAAAAAAAAAAAAAAAAGAGTTTTTGATTGATTTGGTTTTGTCAGTATTCATTAGTTATTAGTTATCTGAGAGCTGGACTGGATTAAGGAGGATTGTGCTTAAATCCTGTGCTATGTTAGTATACTGTTGGATTAATCAGGGCGTTGAAACAATATAATAACGAGTTTATTTTTCCTCTCCTTAAAGATATATCATTTTTTCAACAGTTTGTCAGGTAAGACGTCGCTCCTCCTAAAATCTGTAATGTAATATAAAATAAGTAAGATATAATAATAATTTATGAAAAATATATAATATTAATATACGATGAATTTAAAGGATTTGGATTTCAAAATATTTTACATAATAATACATATAAAACTTTTTAATCTTTCAGATTCATCGTACATTCTATTTTGTTTTTTCTTAGATCACTGTATCTTTTATTTTTATTTAATTTTATATTAGAGTCGTAATTAAAGTGATCTCTTATAAAAGGAATAGTAACAATACATTGTTTAAAATATGTATGATAAAATATGTGGGCCATATTAAGTTGTCTGTTTCGAAATGGGACCAAAGCTAGAATTATTTTACGCTTTCCTCTAGTCGTGGGTTTGAGATAAAATATTTAAGTTGAGGTTATTTGATTTTTTAAAAATTAATTTAAATTTTAGTTGATTTTTTATAAAAAGATAAAAATAAATTGTAATATTTTAGTTTGAAATGTCCAACTAAATGGGGGTTTAGTGGTTATATGGGGATAGATTGTAATTTATATAATACAAATTAAAATAGACTGAAATAAAAAAAAAGTTGAGAATAAAAATAAAAAAAATAAAAAATACTATAATAATTCATAAAAAATGAATTGAAATATATCCACTAAGCGAATCCTTAATGTTCATCTTCTACAGCCAACACTTTGGAAGCATTTTACAATAAATTAACCATACCTCAAAAGAAAACTTAGGGGTGTTTAAAGGAGATGTTTAGAGATATTATTTTTAAGTTGAAAAAAAGTTATTTTGGAAAATGTGTTTGGGAGAAAAAATTGTTTGGGGTGAAAAAATAAAAAATCTTAAAAATTTTTTTAGAAAAAAAATATCAATATGGATATTGTTTCGTTCCTCTCGAAATTCTATACAATTTCAAAAAAATATTTCATTTAGACTTGTATATACAAAGTTATGAACTTTTAAAATTTAGAGTTTACTATAGCATTTTGGAGATGAAAATAATAAAAAGTGATGAAGTTTTGAAAAAAAAGTTAATTTTGGATATCTTTAAAACATTAACCAAAGATGCCCTTATAATCATCTGCCACCGGATATGGTGGCACAGCCGTTTTATTGTTCTCTTATCCGTTAAAGATTCAATTATTGATGCATGAGCGGATCTGTGATGGGAGGGGTTTGGTGGTTTTTCATTATTATTATTATTATTTTGTAATTTAATCTTTTTAGGAATATACAGCATTACTAAAATACCCTCAATTGTTAAACATGAGCCAGGAAAGACCTTTTTCTTTAGCATTTCATATTTCATGTGGAAATATGGTTATGTTTTGAAAATTTGGGGTAAAGTATTACAGAATTCATACGTTAAGGCCAATTTTTGAAATTAATTCTTAAATTTAATATGCTTTTGATTTGTATATTCAGCAATATTGGAGGATCACAAGAGAATGACATGACATGAGAATTATCTGCTTCCCTTCTCTCCTTTATTATTATGAAAAAAGGCGGACAAGATAACTATATATATATATGTATGTGTGTGTATATATATATTTCATAATCATACTGAAGAATTTTTCATTTCAACTACATATTACTTTAATGAATTGACAAAATCGACCTATACTGTGCACTGAAAATGTGAGTCTCATCACAACTTTGGAATATCTCTTTATCGGTTTATTTATCTTCATTCAACGAGAATATTCTTTTCTGGGGTACAATTACAAAATATTCGTTTAGTTGGTTTTTAAAAAAAATCTTTAGGCCGAGGCTCGTTTATTCGTATTTTCTGGGTGGAAGTTCCTTTATTCGTATTAAAGAATAAATATATATGTATACATATGGCTTGGCTTGATAACGAAAAGCGTTCGGTAATTTTTCTTTTTTCTTTTCAAGTCAGCTTAGAAAAATATTAATCTGTATTTTTAACAGAGTTAATATTTATTTTGAATAATTAATCTGCATGAAAAATAGTAGTAACTATCCTGCATCTATGATAAAGTAATATTTATATATATATATGTATATAGCTTATCTTAAATTCTGTAACATTTGATATTTGGTGCTGACATAGTATGAAAATACCGCAGAAAGCGGACCACGTACCAAAAGCAAAGTGAGGGAGTTTTTGATGGGAATAGAATAAAAGCTGGAGATGGTAGGCATCTAGCAGAGGAAGAAAACATTTTTTAAAAGAAAATGAGGGCATTTAGATAAAAGTAAGTCTATTAAAAAAGAAAATAAATTTTTGAATGCATAATTTGAGCCTTCTTATATGGTGTTCATGTAGGAGCTGTGAACTCATAAGACGGAGATGTGAACTTATTAGAAATGTAGTACTAATTCAAACAATCCGTGAATATGGCCTCTACCTCCTCATTTCATCGACCCACTTCCTCTTTTTTTTTTTTTTTAAATCTCTGTACTACATTTTTTCCCCAACAGCTTTTTCCTGAGATCAACCTTGATTAACAAAAGAACGAGAGGTTGATGAAATTTTAATCTTTGTGCTGCTGACATGAACGCTCTGATCCCAGCTTTTCTCATCTTCGCTTCAGTACAATTTTTTATTTTTTAAGATTTCTGAAACCATACCAGTATGACCCATAAAAACTGAAAGAGAATAAATACTCCCAAAAATGACTGAATTAAAAAAAAAAAAAAAGAAAGAAACTAAGAGGGAGATATGCGGATCGTGAAGAATGAAGTTTGGAATTTGGTTTTGGCCAGATCAGACAAGGACTGAAGACCCAATACTCGGTTTTTTGGTTACTGTCAGGTGTCTGCATGTTCTAGTGTAGACTGTCTTCATTTTCTTGGTTGTAGTTTGCTTTGTTGGAATGAACTTCTTTTATAGTAAAAAAAAAAAAATCACCATTTGCCAAACCCCAAATGCCTTGACTCTCTTTTTTCAAATCCTTCACAAAGCTCGAGCATCACAACAATGATCAGATTCGTAGAGGTGGTGGTCATTGTGAGTAAAGTGATGGCAAGCCATCACCGAAGTTGCTCGACTGTCAAAATCGAGATTGAGATCTTGTGGGTCTGTACTTGAAGAGCAATAGCAAGGCTAATAGCGACGCCGTCAAATCACAGCTTCCTCTAGCGGAGATCACGAATCGTCAATTGAAGGAGATCAGTAGCTCGGGTGGTTCGGACCTCGAATTGGAAGTGATCGTTGCCATTCCTGTAACTATGAGGAAGGCAACGATGATAGTGCCAAAAGTAAACCACAGTCCCACAGGAAGACGACGACGACAACGGAGCACCGAAAAAGGAGCCGCAGCTCAAGAAAAGCGCTGTCGAGGAGTTCAAGTTAAACCAGTTTGGCTATAGCTATCAATATTAGCAGTGTTGATGGTGAAAATCCAACTAACAAAGATGGGGTCAATGTGAACTGTTAAATTAACCGATTGTAGGAAAGTAATGAAAATGAATGCAGAAAAGTAATGACCTTAGAATTTTTATAGAGATTCTCCTTCGATGTAAATGGCACATTCACTATTTTTCAAAAAGAGTACAATGTTAGCTTTCAGATACTCTCTAATCTTCCCAGTGCAAAAATGGTATCTAGGGTTTCTATGAGATATGCAGACCCTTTTATAATCTGTCATATTTCTTATTTGAAATATGAATTACTATGATTAAAAAATACAAAAAGGTAAGATCTTCTCTCATTATGCTCGTGCCACAAGTTCCTTAGCTGCCACTAAACCACTCAACGCTTGATATCCCAAAGTGGACTTCTCGACCGTCTACATGATATCTAAAAATCTTGATCTTCTTGAAGTTTGAATTTCAACGGATCTTCTCTGGTGCCATGATGCCAAACTTCTCGACACCCTAACAACAATTGCCCTCTAGCCTGGAGTACTTTATCTAGCACCCAAAGTACTTCGAGCTATGTCCTTGAGGATTCTTTAACCTTAACCATTAAGCTTCCCTCAGAAGTTGCACTTAATGCTCGTGTGAAAATTGAAACGTCACTTTGATTTGAACAATTGTCACATTGATCAACTAAGTCGTCACATTGCTTCAGGGAATCCAATTTTGACTGTTGATTTGATTTTTTAACTCTCGCCTAATTCCTAGCCATTGATGGAGAAATTGAATTTGAACCCTTGGATCAGTTTCTTTCTAATCTTATGGTAGGAAGCCATCTTCGTTTATTGTCTACAAATAGACCCCCAAAAACTTTAAAATTTTCATTTCTCTCTTCCACACTTGTTGAAACTCTCTCTGAATTTTTCTAGGCTCTCATTTTCTCCTTCTAAACCCTTTCTTTTGCTCTTACATCTCCCTCGAACCAGTCGAGTTCTCATTTTCAAGGTTTCCTTAGTGGGAACCCACCGAACTCTTCAATTACTTTGGTAAGTTTTATCCTCATGGGTATTTGTTTGAATTTTGCTCAAGTGTAATTGCTTGGTTTCATCTGCTCTTCCTTCTTTTTTTTTTTTTTTAATTTCTAGGTTATGTGTTGAATTAAACCTAAATAAAACACTTAACACACAAAAATGTAAGTTTAAATAATAAAAATTGAAATGGGCAAGCAAAACATAACCCTATCCAAGCTGGCTGTTGAAAACACTAAGAAGAACAAAGGAAAAGAAAATGTGTCAACCAGCCTAAGCAATCTTCTGACACAACTGATCCTTCCAAGCAATCAAAAGCTCCACCAGGTTGCTGCCTCCACCATCATTAACTCTACCCTTGCTCCCGTTTTTTCCCACCTATCCACATGGTTTAATGGCGTGTTCCAATCCATCGCCCTTAACTTCAGGAAGGATAACTAGGTGTCCTTGCAAAAGTTTAATACGATCGACCAGTTCAAAACGGCCATCAAATACTCTACTTTGGTAATCCACTTCTCCTTCTCCCTTTTATTCTTCTTATATTTGGTTTATTTTTCTTAACCTGAGTCTTGGCTTTATAGGAAACTATCTACAATCAGGCCATACATGACACTTTAGCTCCAACCAGCAATCGGTATAAATGTGTTCTCAAGTAGACTCAGGAGCTAGAATTTGAGTTGAACCAAGCCAAGTTGGCCCTGAAGGCTACCTAGGTCAAGGCTGATAAGTTGGATAAGTAGAAAAGGCTCGTTGAACTATCCCTTGAGGAAGAAAAGACCTGGTATTGGGAATTGGATGATAGCATTGCGGATCAACTGGCTATACTCAGGACCGAGCTGAATCGAGAGGACAACGGGCATGTGGTTACAGTAGTGGAAGAATTCAAAGGGTCTAATGAAATGGAGAAAATCAAGGACACCTACTACTTCCAGCTACTGGGAAGGTCAAGGACTATTTTGCGAGGAAGTACCTAAAACGAAAATTTGGACTTCTTGCTTGAGCCTTCTGCAGACGAGATCAAAGCCCCTGTAGAGTTGACTTTTGCCAAGCATCCTTTAAACGCCCCTGCCGACATTGTTGCTTAGCCTCTCATCTATCTGATAGCTATTTAGTTTTTGTGTTTATCTAGTTTTACTTATATATTTATATTTTAAGGTCCATTTTGTCAATGATCGAGACAATGGGTTTACATGCACCCCCCAAACTTGTAATAACTTTAATTTATTATGTGTTTTATGTACATTTGTTTTCTCTATACTTATCTGTAGCTTGATACCATTTTGTTGCTCCTATGTCACTTGTATTATCTTGTTACTTTTGTCATTTTGTTGAAAATTTTTCTAAGCATACAGTGTTGACTTCTCGGTACCTACCTTCTTTTTTTTTTCTTTCTTTAGGAAGGAATTTTTCAAGAAATTTTCCAAGTATAGGGTGTCGACTTATCGGCACCCTACTTCTCTTTCCCTTCCTTTAGGAAGGAATCTTTGAGAAAATTTTCTAATTATAGAGTGTTGACTTCTCAACACCTTATTTCTCTTATTCTTACTTTAAAAAGGAATTCTTGAGAAATTTTTCATGCTTGTTGCTGAAGATTTCGTATAAACTTGTCGTTGGGGAAATTGCATTGATTTCTTTGCAGTAATCGATATGATGCTATAAGGCATCCTGCCCTCTGGCCTAAGTTGATTTTTAGACTGCCTTGGGACATTACATATTGAGTAAGCTTGATATAAAAAGAAACAAATTTGTTAAAGACAAGGAGGCTTGAAACTTTTATTAATAACAAAAAAAGAAATGAAATATAAATTGCCTAAGAATGACCAATATACCTAAGATTGCATGAAGTAAACTAAAGAAACAAAGCATAACATATCGCTGATAATATTTTTTTCAGATTTCCTGTGTTCCAAGTGTGGTTGATTCTTCTATAGGACATGTATTCCAGCTTATAGGCTTTCAGTTTGATGACTTACTAGATTCTATAAGGACTATCCCCATTTGGCCCCAGAACTACTTCCTTTTTTGACGGGACCATGATTTTTTGCAACACCAAGTTGCCTTCTTGGAAAAACCTAGGATAAACCTTCTTATTGTAGTATCTTAATGTGCATTATTGATACACTGCTTAACTTAACTGTGCTTTAATGTGCTTTTCTTCTAGCAAGTCCAACTCAGCATCTATCAACTCTTAGTTTCATTCCTCGTCAAACGTTAGCATGCCGCTTGTCGACATTGTGATTTTCACCGAAGCAACAACCTTGGCTCTATAGGTCATAGAGAATGGAGTTTCTCTACTAATAGACCTTTGCGTGGTCTGATAAGCCCATAGTACTTTTGAACTTTAACCTTTCCAATATTCTCTTTAGTGTGTATTTGATGATTTTGTTCATGGCCTATACTTGGTCATTGCTTTTTTGGTACCCAACTGATCAGAAGTTCTTTTGGATATTGTAATCTTTACAAAGCTTCCTCGTCCTCGAGTTGTCAAACTGCCTAGCATTGTCTAACACCAAAGAATATGGGACCCTAAATCTGTAAATTATGTTCTGCCAAATAAAGTTTGTACAATTTACATTCATGATGGCGGTTCAAGGCTCAGCTTCTACACACTATGTATAGTAGTTTGCCGTGACAATTGCATATTTGAACCCTCTTAAAGACTTATGTAGGAGGCAAATTATATCTATTCCCCATTTAGTAAATGGCCATGGTCTCATAATGATAGTGAGGTTCTCTATCGACGACCGAGGTATCGGCGTATCTCTGGCACTATCGTAGCGTCTTGAATACAAGATCACATGTTGCTTCTGAGTATATCAGAAATACACCTGCCTCAGAATTTTAGTGGCCAAAGCCAGCCCCACAGTGTGATTGCCACGATTCCTTCATGTACCTTATGCAAGAAGTATTCGGCTTCTTGCTTGTCCAAGTATCACAATAATGGCATTGAGTGCCCCCTCCTGAACAAAATCCCTTCATGGACCATTTACCTTACTACTCAGTACCTACGCTTTTTGGCTTCCATCTTGTCTTCAGGAAAGGTACTGTCTTCCAAATACTTTTGAATTACAGCTTTCCAACTTTGCGTGTCTAGTATAGGCATGATTAACTGGTTATCGTCATTCTCTAGAGTATGCTTCTCCAAGACTTCTATTAGGATTAGTTTTAGTAGCATTGAGTCCTTTGCAATTGCTAATCTAACTAAGGCATCCGTGTTAATGTTCTTAAGGCGTGGTATTTGTAGGATTTCATATTGGATGAAATTATTCAGCTCTACTTTTACCTTCTTCAGGTGTGCACTCGTCTAATCCCTATGCGCTTGGTACTCATCCCTCATCTAGTTAAATATCGCCGGGAATCACTGTAAACAGTGAGGTTAAAAGCCCCAAATGCCTAGCTAGTTAGAGGCAACTTGTAAGGCCTTATACTCAACTTTATTATTGGAAGCTTTGAAATAAAATCTCATGGTAGAGGTAATTTTGAGGTTATCGGGACTTACTAGGATTATACCATTCCTAGTTCTATGCTCGTTTGAGGATCTGTCTACATAGAGTTTCCAGTGTGGCTCAGTAGTCATAGGGACAGGATGGGCTTATTAAGGGTGAAAACTCAACAAAATCAAGCAACACTTACTCTTTAATGGTAATCCTAGGTTTAAAGTCTATGTCATATTATCCCAACTCGATTAACTATTTTAGTAGTTGATCTGAAGCTTCTAGTTTCTAGAGTACTTGTCATAATGGGTAGTTAGTTAGGACCTCTACAAGATGGGCCTAAAAGTAGTGCCTTAGCCATTTTGTCGACACCATCAAGGCAAAAGCTAACTTCTCCATTTCCAAATATTGTGTCTTTGTATCTTACAGCCCTTTACTTATATAATGCATTAGAAGTTTAACTTCATCTCGTGCCTGAATCATTACTAAGCTCATTGCATGCTAAGACACAGCCAAGTATATACCTAATTTCTCTTCAACTACCAGCTTAGATGTAAGAGGGGTTTTTAAGGGAAAACTTTAAGCTCCTGAAAGCTTCCTCACATTCTGATGTCCATTTGAATCTCCTGTTGCCTCTTAATACATTAAAAATTGGGATACATTTATCGGTGGTCTTAGAAATCCTATTGCCTCTTAATGCATTAAAAATTGGGATACATTTATCGGTGGCCTTAGAAATGAACATGTTTAAGGCTGCCACATACCATATTAACTTTTGAACATCCTTTAGCTTTATTTTGTACTTATGTAGTACTTTTAAAATTTCTTCTACATGGCTGACATGCTAATCTGCCTTGATGTTCTTCACCAACATGTCATCAACATAGACTTTCATTAACTTGCCTTTCTAGTTGGCAAACAGCTTATTAACCATGCATTAAGACATGGCCCCCTTGTTCTTTAAACTCAAAAGCATGACCCAGTAGCTGTAAAAACTCTTATTAGTTATGAACGTTGTCTGTTCTTCATTTGAATGATGCATTAGGATCTAGTTATACCCCAATTAGGTGTCCATAAAGCTAAGAAGCTCATGCCCCATGGTGGCATCAACGAGTTGGTCAATCTATGAAAGTGGGAATTCATTTTGAGGGCAGGCCTTATTCAGATTATTGAATTAAACGCAAGTCCTTCACTTTCCATTGGGATTTTTAACCAAGAAAAGATTCAAGATCCACATTGGGTAATGTGCCTTTCGAATAAAATCGTGTCTAATTAGCTTGTCAAATTCTTCACTTAATGCATCATACTTTTCTGGGTTCATCAGCCATATCTTCTACATCTTAGGCTTGTAATTAGGGTCTATGTTCAACCTGTGGCTTAAGTCCATCGAATTTATTGCCACTATGTCATCATGGGTCCAAGTAAACACATCCAAATTCTTTTTTAGAAACTGGATCAGTCTGGACCTAATGCTTTACTCAAGCCCATGCTAACCTTGAGGACTTTCTAGGGTTCTTCATTTAATACTCAGACAACTTGCAAATCTTCTAATGTCCTCATCCTTAGTAAGGTTTCTTTGAGATGAGGTTGAGATCCCCAATGTTTACTTCTATGGGCGACCATGTTACAGATATGTCGTGTCGACTCCTGACTTCCAAATGTATCAAGCGTCTCTACATTACTCATCTAAGAGTTGTATTAATTCCCTTTAATTTGCCCTACGTCGTGCTCAATTGGAAATTTGATTGTTTAGTGATAGAACAATGATATGGCCTTTAAGGCCCTTAAAGTGTGCCTTTCCATCACTGCATTGAATTGTTTCCTACCTTTATCTACTAGAAACGTCGACATTACGGTTGAAGTATTAAAGCAGGTACCAACTATAATGGGTAGCTTGATCATTCCCTCTAGGATAACACTGTCATCAGTAACTCCATGCAAAGGCTAAGAAGTCGTTATTAATTGTTTTTTGGAAATTACCATATGTAGTAAGGCATCAAAGTACAAAATATCCATAAAAACTACTATTATCAATAAGCGTACAACATAACCGATGGTTGCCAATTAAAGCGGTGATAATTAGGGCGTCATCATGTGGGAAGTGGATGCTTTTGGCATCTTCTTCAGAAAAGATTATGTCCTTTGAAGATTAGTTCAAACTTTTTGGCAGTCGCTTTGAAAAGCTCATCAAGGCTTGCTGTACTGGGTCCTTGACCGCTTTGGTGTAGTTTTTCTACAACCATCTCGAGTCGCCTCTAATATACAGCCCCTCAAAGATTATTTAATCATCCCCACATGATCTCTTTTATCTCTATCCCATTGAGCTTGCTCCTTATATGATTGTCGGTGATCATCCTATCTTTTTTCTTTATGATCACCGTCTCAGTTTTCTTTCTTATCCTTACAACAATACTCGCGATGATGTTTTGGGTGAATCAGGTCTTCAATCTCAGAAAGATGACCTATATCACCACGGAAACGATATTATTTGTTGGGATTCCGTATACTTGGATATTTTCTAAGTGGAGGCAAGTGCGCCAATGGATTTTTATCTTGGATGCAATGATAATCTCATCAATCCCCATACTAAGCTCATAATAGTTGTCAAACCTTTGGAATGGTCTCGGATGTCGATTTGATTCGTCATGCATTGACGTCTCACTATCTTTATTTTGTGGCTCCTATTCCAATTAGAGTGGTTGTTGCCCTTTCTCTTCCCGTTTGATTTCTCAATGGCCGTACTGGTGACTCCTCATAGTAGAGTGGATCTTTGCTCCCATAGCAATTTGATTTCCTCTGAGTTTATGAGCTTCTTGGCTCTCTTTAAGAAATCCTTAACGGATTTTTCTGGATGCTTATCTAGGTCATTTTTTAACAAAATGTCACTACTTATACTACTTAGGGCGCCTATGAGGGCTGCTTCATCTATACAATCTTTGGTTTTTGACACCTCTATAGTGTACCTCTTAATTCAATTCTTTCGGGTCTTGTTCAGACCCTAGAACATGGTAACTAGTTTTTCTTTTTATTTAGGAATGCTTTTGACCTTGACAAACTGTGAGCTGAATGCTCGACTCAACTAGACCTAACTACTAATAGTATTTAGGCTCAATTTCCCAAGCTGCCTTACGATGGCTCTAACTAAGGTGAAGTCGAATGTTTGACAAGTGATTTCTCTTAGGACCTTGTATAGATTCATGTAAGAATTATACCCACACAGATGGTCGTCAAGGTCTATTGTCCTGTTATACAATAAGATTTAAGGCATCTTAAACCTCTTAGGGAGTAGGATTTGCATCACCTTAGGAGTAAACAGATGCATGATCGATGGTGTCTCCTTGGTCTCTAAATTAAGCTGTATCCCAAAAGTCCTAAGCTGTTCCTTGGACTGTTAAGCCTCGTGAATCATAATGGTCGTGACTTGGTTATTATAGGTATGGTAAGCTCTATGCCCTCGCAGATGATTTCAGAGATCGCATTGTGGTCACCTTTCCTTTGATATTGCACTGACCTTGACTCCAACGGCTAATGATTTTACGATAGCTATGGTAGCAACCAACTATGCGCTATGCAGCTTCTTTTCTCTCTTAAGCTTGCCTTTTAATCCTTTTCTATTTGCTATTGCTAGTAGTGGGTAGCGTGTTACTATTTCCAGTCCCAGTCGATTCTCCAGTACCTTTATTTTGCACCAGGTTGTTTTCGGTAATCCCGTTATTCACGAGATCTACATTCCCAGGTGCATTATTGGCTAGAACTTTATTCTTTTAGGCTTTAACTAGTGCTGTAAACTAGTTTCATAATTGGTCGAGCATGATAACAATGCCCTGAAGGCTTTCGTTCATCTCCCCAACTTGGTCTTCTAGAATTGTCGTCCGAGAAAGCCTACTTCACTGCCTATTCGGCTACTCGATTGGTTGGGCTGCGTCATTCTTCCTTCGATTAGCGATGTCCATTCTTTAGATAAAAAATGGTGATTGGAGGTTCGGGCCTCCTTATTGATGGTGAAAATTAGCCTAACAAAGTTGAAATCAAATATATGAATGGTTAAAGTAACTAGTTATAGGAAAGTAATAAAAACAAATATAGAAAAGTAATAACACCATAATTTTTATAAAAATTCACCTTCAATGTGAAAGATACATCTTCTCTTGAAGCTTTTGAGGGAATAATTCACTATTTTCCAAAAAAAGTATAATGCTAGCTCTCAGATATTCTATAATCTCTCAAGTACAGAAATGACATTTAGAATTTTTATAGAATACGTAGATCTTTTTATAATTTATTATCTTTTTTATTTAAAATTTGAATTATTATGATTTAAAAGTACAAAAAGGTAAGATCTTATATCCTTTTGCTCGTGCCACGTGTTCCTTGACTTAGCAGCCACTAAACCACTCAGTGCTTGATATACCAGAGTGGACTTCTTGGTTGTCTACGTGATATCAAAAAATCACATTGAAGTTTGAATTTCTCTGGTGCCACAACGCTGGACTTCTTGGCACCCTATAAACAAGTACTGCTAGAGAGAATAATAGCCTCGAAACTTGCATATTAAACAATTTTTTTTGTCGGCACCCCATTACACAATTGGTGTTAGATTCTAATGTAGGTTGCCCATTAAATGTTCCTTCAAATCTCGCCGTTCATTCCAAGTCCAATGGTTAAGATGCAAGTACCGGATATATCTAGTAGTGTGCCGGAGGGGAGACCATTCGTATGTAGATACATGTTTCTCCTTTGCATGTAGTGTATGCTAACTTTATGCTGTCTCTTTTGACAATATGTCATCTTAAAATTAGAAATCAAAAACGTTTCCAAATGAGATCTCGCATAAACGAAAATGTAAAAACAGAAAATTGAGTTGTAAACATTTTCAAGTAAGGCTTGTTTGCTAGAGCTTTTTAAAAGATGTATTTAGTTGTGGGGTTCAAAAATTGCTGATGAAAGTGTTTGAATTATATATTAGAAGAGCTTCAAATCTCTTAAAAGCATCCTGTTGAGAAAATATGACTTCCTACATAAACTTTTATGAATAGACTTTTAAACTTGAATCAGAAGTTAGATGATATAAATTTCATTTTAATATTTTTATTTCTTACTATAAAATTTTAAAATCATTTTGACTTTATAAGTTTTTTTAAAAATATAGTTCCTAAATACTTCTTGAAAAGTCAAAATTTTTACTTCTCTTTTTTAATAAACTAAAAGCAAAAGTAAAAACTCTACCAAATGACCCATGTTGTTTTCAACCTTTAACATAAGTTGTTAATTGACTTCTATGGTTGTGTAGTATTCACAATGTTATGTCATTGTTTAGATCCCCATTTCAATTTGAATTTTTTACTTTTGAATGCAAAATTTGTTTGGTTGCTGGTGAAACATTCAAGTAGTTTCATTGTTCACAATAATTCAACTTAAATCCAAATTCAAATTTTTACTTTTACAAAATTCGTATTACACTCATTTTTCTTTCTTTTCACTATTTAAATATTACTTTAACAAAATGCACATTCAATTTGAGAACATGTAGAGGTTGGAATCCACAATCAAAGAAAGTAAGGGCCAACAACCAAAATAAGATGACTAGCAAGTTGTTAGCAAGTGGCAACTCGATTGAGCGTAAATGCAGCTGAGTGAATAATAAAATAGATAAAGATAGTGATGTGTTTTTTTAGAGGGTCGCTTGTAATCTCTGGGATACATGCTTTATAGGTTATTCGGGAGCTTTCTTTACATATCAGTGTGTTACGATGCTGTTCTTGGGAGGGAAAGTAGAGAGAAAAGGGGGAACTCGTGCAATACAAAGAAAACAGGAAAAAGAATGTATTGTGTTGAAGATAAATTGAATGATGCATGAAATGTGGATGCCTTGGGCTTGTGGTGTATCATTCTCTTTATATGAGCTGATGGATGACTTTTGTTGCCTGATTTCATCCAATTATGCTTTCAATTCTGAATATATTTGCCTTATTTTGTATCCTTTGACTTTTCACTTTGAGATTGTTTAAAAGAGATCAGGAAACTATCTTTTTGAGTGAGATTCGTCTCCTTTGATCATAATTCTTCCTTGATATGTTGAATATGACTTCCTTGCACTTAATTCGGATTCAACTTTCCTGATCTTCGGATGGTCGACTCTTCATTTGATTTTGTGTCAACTGATGACTTCTTTCTAGCTTATGGAGGTTTTCTACTCAGGAGCCATCTCATACTACTTGATGATGTGTTTATTGACATGTGTATACTAAGGATGAAATATAAAATCTCACCTCAATGATACTTAATTCAAATTTTATATTTGGATTCATAAATTAACCTATGATCCAAATGGACCAAATAGTCTATCTTCGCCTATCAAAGATGAAAATATCGGTAATAGTAAAAATATCAATAGTCCAATTTTATAGAATTTCAGAAATATTATTAATATTAGTGGAAATATTGGAAAAATTGCCGAACTTACATAAATTTACTATTAAATATATTTCTAACAATTTATGACCTACAAACATTAAAGTTATATAAATACACAACTTTGACATTAGAAACATATTATGTCTTGCATTTACCAAAAGGAAGTCTACGAGGTTTAAACATGATAGGGATATTATTCAGATTCAAGCAATATTGGTGTCATGAAATATTATTTGATGAAGTTGAATATAGTTACGAATATACAACATGTAGTTTTATTCATCTTCATGGTTATAAGCATAACTTAGCAGTAATTCTAGATTTTACCACACTATAAAATAAAGGGTTTGAATTCCCTTCATTGCCAAACTCAAGAAAACAAAAAGGTTTATTCATCTTCCTATCGTATTTTCATAAATAAGAAATTATGCAAAATTTATATAAGTCTAGAAGAATATATTCTCTCAACTTTTATGTGTTGCATTTTATTTTATTTATATTTTTTGTTTTTGAATATAACTATAGCATGCTAATTTTTAGTTGCCCTTTCTCACCATTTATTTTTGAAAAATAGGAGGTAATTAAAGCATGCTCAAAAAGATAGTAAATAACAGAAAATCCAAAATTTTAGAAATTTTCAAACTAAAATTTCAAAAATTTTCAATTTGACATTTTCTCTGAAATTTCTAATATTTCTTTGTATCTTTCAATATTTTATAAAAATTACCCTACGTTTTACCAATATCAATACTTTTACCAAGATTTTTTTTGATATTGATAGAAAAAATATTATACCTAAATTATATTTCGATACCCTTTGACACAGAATTTTTTATTAGACATGTTAAAAACATGATCATGGCTCATGCATGTTAAGTACATGACACCAAACAAAAATAGGATGTGAGCTAAATCTGATGTTTTAAATCATAAATGAGCTTAATATGACCCAATAAGATTTTTAAATGGACCTAAAGCTATTCATCAAGATAACGCGACCATTTTGATAATTTATAATTATTGTATTTTTTTTAGGTTATAATGCCAGCATTGTAATTTTTTAGTAAAAACATTTTTTTTTTTTGCTTGGAAAAAAATATTATTAAAGCCACTAAAGAATAAAGACAACAACAAAAGAGACATAACCTACAAAAGAAGGAACACGGCCTACAGAATTTATATCGAACAAAGCTCATTGAAAAACCACTAAACAATTGAGGAACTATATAGAATCCAAATCTAAACAAAACCAACGAAACCTCATTCGGTCGATAAACCCACTCAAGAAACGCGGGAGCAAACCACTATCATTTCTTAGCCAGTTAAGAATGAAGATTAGACATCATTCGTGTTTATATCCAGATGTAACACACACACGCGCACAACGAGAGGGAAGAGTTGATATCATAGACAAAATTAACCAGAATGTATTGACGCTCTCTAAAGACTAGAATATTATATCATATCGTGTCTACTTCCTCATGGTGAAAAAGTACAGTATTATAGTAGTAAAGGTAATAGATGTAACCAAAAAAAAAAAAGGAAAAAAAGATATCGCAGTGGTAGTTGGCACTATTCTAACGTGACAGAAGGATCAAGTGTGAACAAGTTTAGCCAAAAAAAAAAAAAATGTATGAACAAATATTCTACTAATACTGCTGTGCACTAATTATAACAACATACTAACTTGGCCTTTTTTTCCTCTAAATCATTGCTTGATTATTCGTCGAGTCGTGTATAGCTTTAACACTATTTTTCCTCACTCCAAAAAAAAAAAAAAAAAAAAACTAGAAATTAGCTATAAACCATTTTTTTAAAGCTCGAGGAATTCCGTTTATTTATTTATCTTAAAAAGACAATGACTCTAAGTAGCTAATTATAAAAAATAGATTACAAGAAAATCTCTTCAGTTAAAAAAAAATACCGCAGGAGGAAAATAAATACTGCATTGAAATCTATACAAATAATAAAAGTTGTATTTTATAATTTTTGGATGAAAGTTAAGAAATTAAAATAAAACAAAGGAAAGGTTCTCAATTTAAATTATTCATGAACTACGAAGTATAAATTTGCTAATTCCTGCTGTGAAGGATAAATTCGTAAATTCAAATCTCTAATAAGGATTTGTTTGAAAGATTTGTAAAGTCAATTAAATTTAACACTAATAGATAGAATTTTAAAAACAATAAAAACGCGAGGACTTGTCTATTATTTTTCCAAAAGATTATCTTTACAACATAGAAGTGAAATATGGGAATATTTTAAAATATTTAAATTTCTATATATTATACTATGTCAACAACACTAACTTAAAAGGAAGTAATAATAGTATGACATAGTTAAATTATTTGATGTTTTGTTCCTTTAACATTAATATCATGTTGAATGAATATTTTATTATGCTTCTTAATTTATATGCTATGTTTGAAGTATACTACCATTGATACCAAAGCAAAAGCCTTAAAACATATATAATTTTTTGGATTAATTTTATTTTCGACTTTTGAAGAATAAGTCAAATCTCATTTTAGTTCCCATATTTTAAAATGTTCAAAATCAGTTTTCGAATTATCAGCATGTCTTACAATAGCCATTCCATCCAAAACACCACTAGAAAATCAAAAATAGTTATTACATTAAGAATACGAGCTTTTAGAAAATTTTAGAAGTTTCAAATTTTAAATCCAAATTTAACAAAAGATTCTAAAATGTGAAAATGACAAAATTAATCTGCGTTAAAAGGAAAATTTTCATGTTTACTCCCCAAACTTTGATGTTCTTGTAACTTTACCCTCTGAATTTAAGAGACTAATAGAAATGCTCTTTGAACTATAAAATATTTTCATCTTTGCTTCTTCTGTTAGTTAAATAGATAAAATATTCATTTGAACGCTTGTCATCTGAACTTTGAAAACTGGTATTTACACCACTCAAATTTTAAACTGATAGCAAGAATGCCCTTCAAACTTTAATTCTTTCATTTTTTTTAGCCATATAAATCTTGAAAAAACTTTGTTGTACCTTCTAAACTTTAATACAGTTGAAATTTAACTCTCAAAACCTAAAAATGATTAATGTGTTGTGTGTTTATAAGATTTATTTTTAAAATTGAAGTCATTACAACAAAATAATGATAATAATAATAATAAAAAAGAACCATGTACATATAGATCCCTTGAAAAATTTTTAAAAGTTAGTTTTGTAATTATAAAGATTTTATTTTGAATTAACATTTTATTATACTAGTACCACATTAATTTAACAAAATATAGATGATTTTGTTATAAGTACTAATTTTTCAATGTTAAGGTATAAAATTACGAATGTACTAAAATATATGGAACCAAAATATAAAGATTTTCTAAGTCTTATATGGTCAAAGTAAGAACAAGGGGTATTTTTTTCTAACTGTTTGAAGTTTTAGTGATCTAAATATTCAAGTTTTTTTTTTTCTTATAATGACTCAATTTTGAAAGTAAATCTTAAGAATACATTAATTATATTTAGGTTTTGATAGTTAATTTTCAACTATATTAAAGTTTATTGGTAAAATAAAGTTTTTTCAAGTCTTATATGTTCAAAATATTAAAGAATATATGTTTTTATCAATAGTTTAAAGTTGGAAAGACATTCATACTATTAATTAAAGTTTAAAAAATATAAACATTAGTTTTCAAAATTTAGAACAAAGTTACAAGAATATTAAAATTTAAAGGAATATTCTATTTATTTAATTGATAAAATGAGTAAAGATGATAATATTTTATAGTTTAGAGAGCATTTCTTTTACCAATTTTCAGAATTTAAAGAGCAAAGTTATAAAAACACACTAAAGTTTAATTAATAAAAATGAAAATTTTTTTCTTATAAGTGTTTTTGATCAAATGACTTACATAAATAAATAATAAATTAAGAACTAATTTTGTAATGTTTTAAAATTCACATTACTTTCAAATACAATATAAATTTTTATTTAAATGCAAAAGTATTGTATTCAAATACCGATCACATCACAATTTAAATCTAAAACAATCGTTATTTATTATTTTACTTTTTCTACTTCTTTTACTAATTATATCACATACTTTATTTCTCTCTCTTTTTTCTCTTTCTACTTTTGCCAATCATATTATATATTTAATATTTAAAAACAATTCAAATACTTTTCATCTAAATAAACATTAGATTTGATGTAATGTAAATTTTTTTTATCTAAATATATATTATATTTAATATATTATATTCAAATATAATATAAATATACTATTAGTCCATTTATATGGAGTTTCATTTTTTGGAATATGAAAATTTTTCAATTTTAAAAAATTAAAAGTTGTTTGAATTTTTTTCTAAAAATGAAAAATTATTTAAATAGATAAAAAAATTTTATGTTTAAAAATAACTCTTTTTTTGTTTTCTAAAAATGAAAAATTTTTTACTTTAACAAAATAAATCTTTTTTTTGTTTTAATTTTTTTACTTGAACATCTAAATCTTTTTATTTTTAAAAAATAAAAAAGAATTATTTCTAAATAAAATTTTTTTTTACCTATTTATATAACTTTCCACTTTTAAAAAGAAAAATCTAAATAATCTTTTTTTTTTGTTAAAACTTAAAATATTTTATCGTTCAAAAATAAACTTTCCATCAAAATAAGTAATATGTTATTCATATGTTTCTTAGAAGGACAATGCACCTACAACTCAAGAACAAAAATATTTTACTCACAAGTTCCCAACTACAAAAGTAGTGTTAGTTTTTCTTGAAAAGGGCATTTGCAAGTTGTCTCGGTTTATCTATATTCACCTTTCAAGTTCCCCAAAAAAATAAAAATAAAAATAAAAAAAGGAAGAAAGCAAGAAAGCAAGAAAAAAAAAATCCTGATTGTCCTGATGTAATCTGAGATTGTTGGTTCCCAGCTGGATCAGGACAGATGCGGAGTCTGCCCTCCCCCAAACTCACATGTCCCAATCAACTTTTTAACAACTTTTTTTTTACTGTTATTCTTTTTATTTTTTCTAAGAGGAGATTCCTATATACATTTTCCCTCTTTTTTTTTTTTTTGGTGAATATACATTTTCTTTCTTTTTTTTTTTTTACAATTCCAATTAAATTACTTGCGTGATGTATTTTCTTTTCCAAATTAATTTAATAACTGAAAAAATAAAAAAAAAATCATCAAATTGCTGTTCTCTGGTCTCTTTTTTGCTCTATAAATTCCGGTCCCAAAATAACCAAAGTCCCTCTTCTCTTTTACTCTCTTTCCCTACCTTTCTTCCTCATCACTCCTTTTGTTAGAATTTTTTTTTTTTTCCCCAAAACCCCCCCTCAGTTTCAGATTTCTACTTAAGCTTCTCTTGTCACACTTTGATCTTCATGATCACCACCTGTTTCTCTCTCATCCGCTCATAAAGTTGCTCCTTTCCACTCCAAAATCGTCTACCTCATCTGGGTCGGGGTTAATTTTGCCTAAAAACAAAAAGTCTTCCCGGCACACTTTCCATCACTTTCCCGAGAAAATAACAAGAAACTACCTTGATGCTCAACCTATTGATCTTGATGTTTGAGATTCATGTCTCCAATTCTCAGTGAAAACGTTCTTCTCGAGTACATGTTAATTAATTCTACGTTCAGACGCAGGACCCAGTTGGTTCAATCTTTCTCTGTTGTCTTCCTCTACTGGCTCTACTACGTTTCATGATTTTCCCTTTTTCCCTCACTTATACTATTTCATATACTTAATATCCAACACACACATATATATATAAATCTATATTAGTGTTATATCAATATATCACTATATTATCTTGAAATAATATTTCCAGTTTTTTGTTTTTTGTTTGTTGTTTTATTTTTAACTATCTGGGTCCTGCTTAAAAAATTAAAAAAAAAATCAAGAAAAAAAATTTGTGGGTGTTTTTTTTTTTTTTTTTTTTTTGGTGTATGGCTTCATCAACGTCATCAGGGTCATCAACTATGGTGCAACAGACCTCAGGGTCAGATCAGGAGGACTTGCAGGCTCTGATGGATCAGAGAAAGAGGAAGAGGATGATATCAAACAGGGAATCAGCCAGGAGATCAAGGATGAGGAAGCAGAAGCATCTGGACGATCTGGCGGCCCATGTGGCCGAGCTGAGGAAGGAGAACCACCAGATCAGGACACGTGTGAGCATCACAAACCAGCACTACATGAGCATAGAGGCTGAGAACTCTGTGCTCAGGGCTCAGGTGGGTGAGCTCAGCCACAGACTGCAGTCCCTTGATGAGATCATCGCTTTCTTGAACGCAAACAACGGTGGTTGTACCGGTGCGGCCACTCATGGGTCCGCGGGGGATTATGAGCCCATTGAGAGCTTCTTGAACCCTTTGAGCCTGTCCTGCTTGAACCAGCCCATTGTCGCTTCTGCTGATGTTTTTCAGTACTACTAATAATAAAAATCTCCATTTGGGTTTTTTTTTCTTTTTTTCTTTTGTATTTTTTGTGCTAGGCATGTTATGGTGAGAGATTTAGGGTTTTTTTTTTTTTAATCGTTTGGGGGTGCTAAGGACTAAGGAATAAATGTTAGAGTAAGAATTATTCATCCAAAAAAAAAAAAAAGGATGTTAAGAGTAAGAATTGTGAGTTGTGGTTAGTTTGGTCGAGTTTCTTTGCTTTGTGAAAGTGGGGTCTAATATCTACGTACTCTCTCTCTCTCTCTCTACATATATAAATATATATATGAAAATGGGGTCCAATGGCAATTATTGTAGCCGGCCTTATTTAGCTTTGTAAGATTGTTTAGTAATTATGGTTTTATTGATGGTATGATGCTATATTGCTTGTATGCTAAAAGCTCTTATTTTCACTTGAGCTAGTGTTTTTTCCTAATGAGAATTCTGTAGTATGGATAAAGAAAAAGAATAATTGTAAAGCATGATTTTTTAACTGTTAGATTTGTATAACAAACTGTTAGTTTTATGTGATTTTTATCAGATTTAGTGTTTAAAAATACGTATTATAGATAGTGATAGCTTAATGTTAAAAAATATATTTTTTTTTTTATTAAACGAGACAATTTATTGTGTTTTAAGCTTGTAATGGATGTGTGCCACCTAAAACGTTAAACTATCATCAAAATTATACAGGTAAACAACTTATTTTAATTTGCTTGATTCCTGACATAATATATGAAGTAGTACTCCTCAAATATTAATATTAAGGTCCTTTAGTATAACTAAGGAAGAGTTTGGATAAGATGTTTGGAGATATTATTTTTGAATTGAAAAAAAGTTGTTTTGAAAAATATGTTTGGAAAAAAAAATGTTTGGTGTGAAAAAATAAAAAATTTTAAACATTTTCTTTAAAAATAATATCAATATGGATATTTAAAAAAAAATCATCTTATTTGGAAGTTATGAATTTTTAAAGTTTAGAATTTAATGTGGCGTTTTAGAAATATAAATAGTAAAAAATAGTAAAGTGTTAGAAAAAAATGGTTTTAGATGTCTTTAAAACTAAGTTTGAAACAGGACCTAAGTTTGTGCAAAACTCTAGAAGAAAACTACTTATGTATTGGCGATAAGATATGATGTTGTAGTTTATCTTATATTATTAGTAGGTGTTGAGAACAAAAATTTGGCGGTTTTATGTTAAAAAAAGTTCTTTAGTAAGAAAAACTAATAGACGTTTGTCATTTGGCAAAAAAAATTACATTTTAATTTTACTCAAATACAATATAATTTTACACCAAACATAAATTTTGTAATAGTATTACGAAAATAATTACTATTTAAAATATTTTTAAAACAATCACATCAACTTTTTAACTCCACTATTTATTTCTATTTTTACCAATTATATCAATTTTTCAACTCTAAAATACTTTTCATCCAAACACACATTTCATTTAAATACAAAATAAATATTTTTCAACCAAATACAACATTCAAAAAATAAATTTCATTCAAATATAATTAAAATGTAATGCATTTACTAAACGCCCTTAGATTGTATTTAAATGTAAGCTAAAGTAAATTAATAGACATTTAGATTGTATTTAAATGTAATGAAATTTATATTAGAAATATCAAATATTATATTTAAATACAAATGTTTCTAATTTTAAATATAATATAATTATTATTTATTATTTTATTTTTTAATCTATTTTTATTAATTATATCAGATATTCTCTCGTTAATAATATTAACACACATTATATTTAAATATAATATAAATTTAGAATATTTAAACATATATTATATTCAATATATTGCACTCTAATACAATGTAAATGTAATTAAGTTTCCAAACGCCCACACATGGAGTTAAATTGAAAATTGTAAAGAAATTTAAATTCAAATTAAGAGTCTTTTTGAATTAGTCTTTGAAAAAGAAAAACGCCCTTTTAAGTTAAATTAAAATATTTTGGAAAATCTGTCTTTTAATCCATGTGCGAAACATAGATGCAGTAAATTATTTGCCTGAGATAAATATATTGCATATGAATTATATTTGAATATATTTTGTATTTGGATGAAACACATTCATTTTGTATTTAAATACAATGTGTGTCTTGATGAAAAGTATTTGAATTATATTTTAGAGTTGAAAAATTGATGTGATTGGTAAAAGTAAATAGAAAATATAAGATGAAGAGAGAATATGATGTAAATGAGAAAGAAAAATTTAATTTCAAAATATTTTAGAATAATAAATGTATTTGAGATACTGTTAAAAAATATTGTGATTGAACATAAATTTTTTGTATTTAGATGAAAATTACATTACGTTTAAACATAATACAAACACAAAACTGTAAACAAACATCTTGTATAATTGATGATTCCAATAAATAATAAAGAAAAAAAAAGATTCAATATATTTATGTCAATTCTATACAAGATACGACAGGAATGCCTCTATTTCACTCGGTTATATTAGTATGAGGTTCTGTTAGTTGTTACTTTTTTTTTTTTCAATTTGATAGATTTATTTAGATAAAATTTAACGATTAAAAACATATACTACCAAAAAAAAAAAAGTAATAAACCTTATTGTAAAAAGCTCCAATGTTTAAGAAAATACATAAATAAAGTTTGATTATTGACAACTAACTGCAATGAATAATTTTTCCAATCTATCATCTATATGAGGTTTGAAAAAAATGGACAGGAGACTCTCAGAGTTTTGGACGTTTCATTTTTTGTCTTGTTAGGAGTTTTAAGCAATCTTTGGTTGTGATACCAATCTATATATAAAATAGCTTTCATTGAAATTCCCACAACATGTTAAGTGTGGTCAAATTTTTTGCAAACTTTCTACAAATTTAGGAATGAGATGGCGATTGAAAATCTTGTTTCAATGGCTGCTTTTTAATCTCTTGTATATATAATTGGAGTTATTCTTGGCGTTGTCATTGATTTTTTTTTTTTTCTATGAGTCCTTTGAGTGAATTTTACCCAAAAATTCCGAATTTGCCCCTATGGTATTTCCTTAAGGGTAACTTTCTAATCCTAGGCCAGTTCAATTTTAACTAGTTTAATTACCAAAAACCAAAAACAAATATGTAACTAGCAATTTGTTCTTGCCAATGTATGGTTAATTGGGTAAGTACACATCGTTTTAATTTTTAAATGAGAAGGGAAAAACCTATTTCGATTAAATTGAGAGTTATTTTAATCAGGATTATTTCTCAAAATGCCAACAGTAAAATTACTTCAAAAGTAAAAAATGAGATTCTTGCAGGTCTCAAACAAAGCCAATGTTAAGAAAGTAAAGTGATTAAATTGTTAATTTAGCACCAAACTATCTTAGACTCTTTTCATTTACAATTAATTAATAATAGAAGAGGTTGTAAGTATGACCAGCAGCTCAAATTGGGATCATTTATAACATGTTCATGCTGTGCTTGTCTATCTTATGCCTCTGAAAATTCAACTTTTTAGTCCAAAACCATGTTAGCTTATGATCTGAGAACTCAAATATCCTAACAACACTTTTTTTTTCCCTCCTTTAAGTTTTAAATATTCCCTCTTACTCCAAAAGAAGACCACCTGATCAGACCATGCCTACCATGTAACAGGACCAAAAAGTTTAAAAGTTAAAAAAGGGTGTTTGTGCAAAACCCCCCCACCCCCCCCACCAAGAACTTTTGCCCTTTGGACAATTTTGCACAATTTTGCACAATTTTGCCCTTGCTTAGAAATTGTTTCATTTTGGGTCCTTAATTTGAAAATAATGACTAGTACCTAATAGTACTACCAATGGATGGCTACATTATCTTTCTACATAAAAAGGGGAAGAAAAAAAAACGAAAGTACTGATGTTGTCTTTTCAAATTAATATATTTAATTCCTATCAATATTTGGATACAATAAGGGGGCGTTTGGTAAACGCATTGCATTTTGATTGTATTTGAATGAAATTTGTTTTTTGAATGTTGTATTTGGTTGAAAAGTATTTGTTTTGTATTTGAATGAAATGTGTGTTTGGATGAAAAGTATTTTAGAATTGAAAAGTTGATGTAATTGATAAAAGTAGAGATAAATAGTGGAATTGAAAAGTTGATGTGATTGTTTTAAAAATGTTTTAAATAGTAATTGTTTTCGTAGCACTGTTGTAAAATTTGTATTTGGTGTAAAATTGTATTGTATTTGAGTAAAATTAAAATTGAATACTTCTTCAAATGCCCCCTAAAATTCAAGGGATACTTACGTGAATTTAAAGAAAAGTAAGGGTTAGTTGCAGCATTAAACGGTGAGAGAATTCGGATCCGATAATAATACAAATAATGGCAACACTGTTTTTTATTTTTTTATTTTTAACTAAACATATGATATAAATTTGGGGATGAAATTGCTACAATAATTAATCGAAGGATCAAAGTGCAAAACCATTGATAGTTTAAAGAAAAAACGTGCTAAAAAACTTTTTTTTTTTTCCACCTTTCTAGAAAAGGGGCAACAATTAGTTACTGTTTAACTCATTAATAAAGTACTAAAGCATGGATAAAGTTAAAAAAAGTTGGTGAATGAAAAGCCAATTTAAAAGAAAAGAAAAAAGAAAAAAGAAAAAGCCACATGATTTCTGAGGAGTTGTAATGGGACTGGAGTGCTCGTGTTTTTTGAGGAATTAGTCCCCGTGTGTAGGGAACAATGTTTTCAGTCCAAGTACTGAAAGACACATGAAACTTAGAAACCAAATGTTAATGGGCTACTTATTATATAGGAGATCTACTGCACAATCTCCAAAAACTAATTATAATTAGAGACCGGAGGGTGTTTGGAGGAGTTTTGTGTTGGGGGGGGCGGGGGGGGGGGGGGGGGGGTTGGGGTGGTGGTGAGGCTGGAGATATTATTTTCGAGTTAGAAAAAAGTTGTTTTGAAAAATATGTTTGGAAGAAAAAACTGTTTGAGGTGAAAAAATAATAAATTTTAAATTTTTTTTTGAAAAAAAATCAATATGGATATTGTTTCGTTCCTCTTAAAATTCTATGTAGTTTAAAAAAAATTATCTCATTTGGATTTGTATACACAAAGTTATGAATTTTTAAAGTTTGGAGTTTACTATAACGTTTTAGAGATGTAAATAATGAAAAATAGTGAAGTTTTAGAAAAAGTTAATATTTGAAGGCTGGAGAACAGCCCCCAAACGCATCCTTAGAAATGTATTTTTGAATTTGTAAATAAGGTATGATTTTAAAAATTGTGTTTGAAGTTAATTTTTTTTTTTAAATTATTATAGAAATTAGTGAAATTTTAAAATATATAATAAAAAATAAATGTGTAAGAATACATATATATATACTGTTGAAGGTTTAGAGTGCGTGTGCATATAGACTTCATTTTATTTTATTTCGTTTTTCGTCGTATATTTAATAGTATATGTTTTTAAATGTTTGATTAATATATTTTATTGAAATTATATCAAAATAAAAATAAATATAAAAATATAGATTTAATTAAAAATAAAAATTGATCGATAAGGTTTTTTTTTTTTTAACAGTTATAAAATTCTCAAATTATGATTCCAATCTCAAATTAAATCCGAAAAGATTCTAATAGATACAGAAGTCAACTTACCTCGTGGGTATACTGGTCCATCCGGCCGGATTCTAAGACATTATTTATATTCCGTTCTTAAACTCCTGCACAGTAATACTCGTCTATCTTTTTTTTTTTTTTTTTTTTAATAACAAGACACAATCCTTTGATTTATCTTAAAAACAAAAAACAAAAAAAAGAAGAAGAAGAATGAGAAGAGGAATGGTAAAGTGAAGCGTGATGTAGACATTAACCATGCACGGAATATTGATAAGACAGAAATTCAAAAGATCAATATTCTCTCTCTCTCTCTCTCTCTCTCTTGTATTTATGTTCATGTTCATGTTCTGTGGTAGTGGGTCTCGGAATACAATAGCTTTTGATCCAATCAACTTTCCTCCTTTGTAGACTGTATTGATCTAGTAACGTTTTAGAGAACTTGAAGAGTGTAAAAAGTATATGAAAGATGATAATATTAAAAAATAAAAAAAATTGTAAAAAGGGGAATCGGTGTGGTGGATGTGCCAATGCTTCCCGTTCAATGAATCCAACGGTCCCATGCAACAATGTCGATTGCAACAACATCGATTGTGATCATCGATAGGATGATTATGGACTTTCATTTTATATCTTCGTAAGCCATCAAGTTTAGGTTCTTAAAGACTGTCAATACAAAATTAATATCAAGATAGACTTTTAATGTATAATATATTTCAAATATGAGATTACCCAATAGAAGTGAAAGTTTAAAAAAAAAATCTGTTTTAATTGTCAAATCACTATTATATCAACGGCGAAATTTTTTAAATTATTTTGCGATGAAATATCTTTAATTAAAAAAGTTATTTTCTTAATGTGATTTATTTATATCTCTAAAATGTCACGTGAATTCATAATATATATAAATATATATATTTTATTTTGCCTGTCTCGTGCTTGTTTTTCAACTAATATCGGGTAAATATGTTATTCCATACTAAGTGCACCTACGGTATTGAAGAAAAGAAAAAGAGGGAAAAATGCAGAGAGAGGAAAGCAAGCATGGACGGTTGTTGTTTGTTAAGGACAGACATCAAAATAACTAAGCAATTCCATAAATCATAAATAGATAAAAAAAAAACAGACAGCTCTACAAACTTTTGGTATGAAGGAAAAGCCAAAGAGAATATTTTGGAGCCAAAAAAAAAAAAAAAAAGATTAGGCAGAGGAATTTGGCAAAAGGAAGCTCCAACTTGATTTTATTTGTTTAGAAACTAGAGGCTGTGGTTGTCTTAAGATTTCATCAACTTTTTCACTAACCAATATCTAAAATAAAAGGAAAATAAACCAAGAAAACAATACTCAGATGATTTCATTTTTCTCATTTTTTGTTTAAAGTTCACAAACCTTGGCTACTTGTCCTTTTTATGTCACGTTTTACGCCACAAAATACAAAACACTGCGAGGAGACAACGGCTGTCATGTTTTTAATTAGTCACAATCTAGCATTTAGGGGAAAAAAAAAGTATTTAAGCAAGGTTCGGTGAGCACTTATACTACCAAAATTTCCACCCCCTTGTAATAATATAAATTCAGTCATGGAAAGAAAAAGTTAAATGATATCATCCCTTGTTCTTATTCAATAGTGGGAGCAAAATATTTCTTTTATAAAAACGACTGATATTTAATGAAGATGAAATGACATGTGCTTAAATAAAATATGCTTATTTGAAAGGAATTCTGAAACAGATGAAATCGATAATGTTCGAATAACAAAAGGATATGAACCTAACAGAATATAACTCTGAGAACGAAAGGATATGAAACTAATAGAATATAACTCTAAGGGCCTTTAAGGGAAGGAAGAGAATGTTCACATTGACCTAATACTGGTGACAAACTTTAATAATTGGATCCAAGTGATACAATAAGTTCATTAAAAATTGACAATGGAGATTAAATAAAGAAAGGATCTCCAGTGCACTTGCTTGTCTATAAATAGAGATAAGAGGGCGGAAGAGAGGTGCGTTTTCTTGATTTTTTTTTTCAGATTAAATCTATCATTTCATTTATGAATATCAGATAGTTTTCTCTGTAAGAACCCTTATCGATTAGAAGAAGCTCCAGGGATCTATAAAAGATCAAGAATCAAGTTTTGTATTTGTTGATTGGGGCACACCTTCCTAATGATATATGAATCTGAGCAATTTTACATGATGATTTTTAATTAGCTTAAAAAAAATTTTTTATGGTTAAATTTTAAGAGCTAAAAATATGAATTCTAAGCATTTTTAAATCACCACGAAGTTTAGTACTTTTCAAAATCAATAGAAAATTCACTAATTTATAGCAATGTGATGTAGGATTAAAAGAAAAGAGATATAAGAGAGATCGTAGATCAAAATATATACAGAGTATAAGAACCACTAAATAGAGAAATGTAGATAATCTTCGAAGAAAATAAGAATTCAAACGAGGGAAACCCACTAAAATCGATATTCATTAACCATTCTGAAATGAAATTGCAAAAAAATCATATTTATAAGTAAATTAAATAACATTGACACACTCTAAAAAAGAAAACCAAAATAGGAAACTAAACCAGGCCGAAATAAGAACATGTTCATCAATCAATAATCCAATTTGGAAAAAAAGAATAAAGTTCTCAGTTTTAAATTCTAGTGTTTAGTTTTTTTTTTTTTAACTAAATGATGTGGTTCCCATTTAAAAATACAGAATTAAGTTCTTTGATAAAGGAGAACTTGTCTCCCACATGCTATCAATAGAATTTATTTCCTTCACCTGAGAAGTAGGAAGTAACTAACTTCTATACCAAATATGCCCTTATTTTTTATTAATTATATTTTAAACTAAAGATAATTTTGTAACTACATTACTTTTATTTCTGATCCCTCTAATTTTTTAGAAAGTAAACAGTATAATAGGAATTTAATTCATCAAGTAACTTGATTCCTTAATAGATTAGTAAACATATTAATCAAATTAATTTCCCTTTTTTATAAAATTAATTTCCTATTTTTAGAATTCCTGCTACGCAAACATGTCCTGAAGCAAAAAGGAAACAAATCAAAATAGAATAAGAAATTTTGACAATGAGAAATTAATCCCTAATTAAAAAAAAAATAGAGATATTGGCGTGGATTTATACTTGGCTAAGCATGCAACCATGTTAAAGAAAGAAAATATATATATATTTATAAATCATCATTGACAAAGTTATGAGTTTGATGCTCTTTCACTTGGTTCTTGGGGAATTCAAATATATTATGTGAAGCTTAAAAAAGAAAAGAAAAAAAAAATAAGGGTAGAAAAAAAAAGGAAGGAAAAGATGAAAAGAATGATGCTATGTATATAAGCTTGAAGTCTCAATCAGGAAGTGGGGATTTTGATGGATGGCAATTTGCAAACATCAAATGCTTTAAATTGTAATAAGGTTGAAACTTGAGGAAAAACATATTCTGTGAAGTTAGGTCCCAAAGGACCCCATGAAAATCATTAGTAGGTTCACATGTATCTCAAGTTAAAAAGAAACAATCAAGTGAACTTTATCTTGGTGAGCAACATGCAGAGAATAAATTTGGTAAACTCATAAAGGAAACAACCATCATTTTTTTTAAATAAATTTGCTTGACTCTATTTGAATTCCTTTTTTTTTTTTTCATAAATTCTTTTTCCTCAAAAAAACAAAATTTTTTTTTTTATAAATATAGAGAATGACATGTCTCGAGAATAGGGTGTATTATGATGAAATATAAGGATAAATGCATATATACCGCAGACTAAGAATAGTTCGAATAGAGGTCTTATCGAAAAAAACAATCAGACTTATTACTCTACTTGGATTATTCAATGGTAATAACATATAAAATTAGATCAACGGCTGAAGTTAGACGGCGAAATGTTAGTACTTCTACATGACCTAATCTTAATTAAATACTCATCTTAGGACCTAACCACCGAATTTTAAAAAATAAAATAAGATATTATTCTTGGCCATTATGTTTGAAAACAATTTTTATACGAAGAATCAATATTTGCATATCAGGTTGATGACAGCGACTGGTCCAGTTAAATGAACTGTCCACATATGAAAATGTTCTCTCTTTGTCTAACTTTTCTTTGATTCCATTTCCATATCTTTTTTTATTTTCTCGCCGTGGGAAAATGAAGTTGAAAAAGTTGCAAACAATATCGTAGAATAGTACAGAAAGTCGGTGATTTTGGATTCTGTGTTTGTTCTGGCTAAAGGTCCAAAAGAAAATGAAATTAAAAAAAATAAATAAATAAATAAAAAAGAAGAGGAGAATTTTGTAGTACAGTTTTAAAAAATACCCCTAAGTAGGATTTATTGTAAACTCTCAT
The DNA here is from genome assembly GCA_035233585.1 of Antiaris toxicaria. Lineage (NCBI taxonomy): Eukaryota > Viridiplantae > Streptophyta > Magnoliopsida > Rosales > Moraceae > Antiaris > Antiaris toxicaria. The sequence continues at coordinate 42,755,767 of CP141158.1, read as the reverse complement.
ATTCATCATCAAGTTCGATCAATTATACACAAAATATTACTTTGATATGATTCTAATCATATTTAATATCCACTATTAATTAAGATGTATACTTATGAAAAGTTAAAATAATAAAAAAAGGAAAAGAATTGTACTTAATATATACATACACACATACATACATATATAAATATATATATATGCATAACAGACTCTTCATACATGTTAGAGAAAGAAACCACTTAAGGATGATGCAAAACGCCTGCCAATCTAAGACCCTTTTTTTTTTTCCCTCCCTCTTTTTGTATGTGATAGGCATGTTGGAAAAGAAAATCCAAAGAATAACAGGCAAAGTGGGGTGGTGTTGTGAGAGCATGTGGCCAGCCATGCTGTTTACTCTCTTGAAGGGTTCACATGTACTGGAGAAAAAGCTGTCTCTTTTCTATTTTTCTGTTTTTTTTTTTTTTGAGTGTGATATAATATTTGTTAAAATGGAAGTTGTGTTTGAAGTAATGACTTTTTGGTTATGAAGTTAGATAGAGAATAATCGAGAACTTAATAATGATTATTTTTGTTGTTGGCATGTAATGGTGATTAATATATAGTATAATCTCATTAAATATATGTAGCATAGCATAATCTTATTGATATTTATATATATATATATAAATATATATTATAAAACGCTTGGATTAAGATAGATATATTCAATGTTTGAGAGGAGAGAAGAATTGCAAATAAGTCAACCCTGTAAATCTTTAATTTGGGCTTGATTTATGTAGGTTTACTTAAATATATATATATATCTCTAGAAATAAAAAATAGAAATAGGTAGCTCCTTGGACATCCAAGCATGGTTCATTTAAGGGTGGGCGCAAAAGCTAAGTTCCCCAGAAGAAAATTCTATCTAGCCTTTCATTTATCTGCCCAAATAATCCTATAAAAGCCTCTAAATAGTATCTAACATTGTTGAAGTATAATTAAGTTGGATTAGCTAGAAAAATTTATGATTCTAATTATGAGATTCATCCTACCCCTATGATTTATAAATGTGACAACAGTAGGATTTGGCTATAACCATCTCAGTTTAGGATCTTAGATCCCACATTAGAAATTTGTGAGACTTTCTTTCATATTAACAAAGAGAGTGCTTATAGGATTTATACCACAAAAGAGAAAAAGAGTAAGGAGAAAGTGTGTGTGTGTATTATCTTGCATGATGTTGTGTTGGGCCATTTTAGAAGGGGCTGCTAAGATGGACTTCCAGCACCTTAGACTTGGGCTAACAAAGTGTAAAGAAGACTGAGGAGAGAGTAAAATGGAGCATAATATAGTCACAACACCTAAAATTTTGACCCACTTATATGGTTTATGAAGTAATAACTAAACAAGAAGCTTCTGCACTTTTTACTGAACAAAATTTGGCGTTGTGTTAGTGGTTGCAGCTTCTTTCATGCTTAGTTAGATATACACTATTTGAGATGATTATGTTTGCCAAGTAATTTTTGAGTTCACAGACATGCTCGAGTCTAGGTATCTGCTTGACCTTAATGCTACGTTGGTATGATAGAAAAGTGGAAGGGAGCGGGTGAAGGGAAAATTAGACGGAAAGTGGTGATGTAGGCTTGCATACAAGTTCTTTGATCTTCCACTAACGATTCGAATCAGAATCAAAATCAAATTTTTGGGTACAATAAGAACTTGCATGATTTTCTCAGGCTCATGATTTTCATGCCTCTAGTAAAAATTTAGCCAGCATGCTTGCATGTGTCACCTCAAAACAAAGAAGTAAAGTCCACGTCCTCAACTTGAGATAATGAACACTAAATTTTTCAGACTTATTTTCAGCTCTATTTAATTCATACTTTTTTTTTTGTTTTTTTTAACTAAACTAAACTTTCAAAATAATAATAATAATAATAATAATAATAATAATAATAATAATAATAATAATAAGAAAATTCTAAAACCCCTGCTTCTAAAAAAATTTACAGACAAAATATGCACATATATGGTACTGCTCAGTATAAATAATAAAACCATAATGTAATGTTAAAGGTGAGAAATTTTAAATTGATATGAATGTCTGATCTAAGATGTTAAAGGATGTAAAATATACCGCTGAAACTATGCACTGATACGTTAGGATATCCTTGATTCATGTCCAAATCTTAAATTTCTCATCCTTCGGTGCTAACCATCAAATTGATATTATTCTTCTAGTCCACAAACACTACAGCTCGTTTGGTTCGTTACACAACACATTTTAACTTTATGCGGTGTTTTTCTTACAAAAATATAAACTTTTCGTGGGAATCACGTTCAAGCTCATTTGCTTATTACTTTAACTTATTTTTCTTGAATTTGGCTAAGCATGTACTTAATTTTATAAATTAATGTCGGAATTGGCACCCTACGAATGTTTTTTTTTTTTTTTTTTTTTTTGTATGGGGAGTATTTTTGGACATTTAATTACCTTCAAACTGTGAAATAACATGAGTATTTTTGCACCAGTATTATGAACACTAATTGTAACATTTAACATTTTGATAAATGATAGCAATCTATGGGGCCATAAATTAAAATATTTTATAAATTAATGTCGGAATTGGCACCCTACGAATGTTTTTTTTTTTTTTTTGTATGGGGAGTATTTTTGGACATTTAATTACCTTCAAACTGTGAAATAACATGAGTATATTTGCACCAGTATTATGAACACTAATTGTAACATTTAACATTTTGATAAATGATAGCAATCTATGGGGCCATAAATTAAAATATTTTATCCAAGCCTCCCCTAAAAAAAAAAAAAAAAAAAACCCAATCTGAACCAATTCTCAATAGTAACTCTATTTATGAAATGTTTGATAAATATATTGTATTTGTATTGTGTTTAAATACAATGTAATGAATGTGATTTGCATTTGGATTAAAAGTATTTACATTACATTTAAATACAATGTGTTTAAATAAAAAGTATTTAAATTGTATTTAAACAATAAATATGTAATGTGATAGGTAAAAGCAAAGAGAAAAAAAAGAGAGAAAGAAAGTATAGGATGCGTAACAGTATTAGAAAAAGTAAAATAATGAATAGTGATTGTATTGAGTTTAAAATGTAATACTTTTGTATTTGAATGAAAATTACATTACATTTAAACGCAATAAAAACACAATACGGTAAACAAATAAGGAATTAATTTTCTCATTATTTTTCCATCCACATGTCAAACCGTTATTTTCAACGACAATCCAAACATATACTAAGATTCTGATCCCTATTCAGAGTATGCTCATGACAAGCCTTTCAAATTGCCCATATTTAAACCTACAGACGAAAGGGGGCTTAAAGAATTAAGAAAAAATGTTCATATCTTCCTTTATACATTAGTCTCTCATAATTAGCTGCTACTGTCTTAATGGGAAAAAAAAATTCGAAAATTGATCACTAAATTAAAGTCCCTCAAAACAGTACTGCATCCAAGGGCAAGAAGAGGTTGAAATTTTTCCAAATGTATCGGGTCTTGCCTTTCCTTGGAAGCACATATAAAAATAAATTCTGTTTTATCATTTTAATATACTAATCACTACAAATATTTTTTAATGGTATGCATTATTTCTTATAGGTGAATTTGACTTTTTTTTTTTCTTTCTAAATAAATTGACGAGAGAAGACAACTAATATCAAAATACAAATACCGAGATACAAAAGAATATCTCAATTAAATCGACATCTCTTTGCAACCTATCATGTACTAAGCCTCCCACTCAAATATTATTGAAAAATGAAAGAAAATTACAAAGTTAATGTTAAGGGGGAAAAGAAAGAAACAAAAAGGCTTGAAGACTCACATCTAAACAAGAAACCTTAGGCTTCCGGAATAAGATAATAGATGAACTCTGAGTGTAATGAAAACATATATTTCAGAGGAATCAAAAGATTTTACTATTTTTTTTTTTTTTTTTAGGATTTCAAGCTGTAGGAAGCGATAGTGGTTTAAGGAGTAGAAGCTGCTTTGTTAGTAAAAGCGATTAGTTTAAGTATAAAACCGGAAGTTGCTCCCAGAAGATAGAGCCTGAACTCACACTTCGAAGGACAACTGTAAATATATCTCGTTAAAAACCTCTTAGCCAAAATCCAATAGGAAAAAGACCAAAAGAAGGAAAAAAAAAAAGGTACATATGTACCACACGTTGTTCAGTTAATTTTTAAACTTATAAATAGACAATCATCCCACATCGGAGTTGATAAGCAGACGCAGAAACCGGGAGGAGAGAACCAACCAAGTCTCCGAGTTCAAAGACACTCCCTTACCTGCAAGTTTATCAGCCGTTAGATTGCCTTCCTTATAAACATGAGAAATCCGTAATCAAATCCAGAAATAAGTCCTAGCCAACAGGTCTTTACTCGCCAAGGAACATAGTATTCCTGTTAAGCAAAGTGTTAAATGCAATGGAGGAATCAGATTCAAACGAAAGCAAATCACAGTTGTACCTTTTATCATAAGATGCTACAGCGATCCTGTCCCAAATTGCTGCCACACGAGCATTCATAGCTCGTAGAGCATCCTTTGTAGAAGCCTCTAGAAGCACGGAAATTGCCACCATCGGTACAATTTAGGGTGAGAAGACACTAACTTGTCAAAGGAGACTGGATTGTGTCGGAGACTAGATATAATTTTATTGAATTGATCTTGGACAAAGGAACCAAAATCTGCAATGTGAAACTCCTTCCCTTCATAAACGAGCTGATTCCTAGCACTCCATATAGCATCCACAAGTACAGAAGCATAGACTAAGAATTCCTCATCAAACTGATAGACGTTTGAATTCGGATCACCAGGTAACATGATGTGCAGAAAAGAAGCCATGGAATCACAGCGGAGGGAATCTGTGCGGAGGCCCCATACAGACATGAACCAAAGTGGCCTAACGCTGTTGCAAAACAGAAACAAATGGGCGGCGGTTTCCAAACCCAACCTACATAATGGGCATATGTTGTCACCCGCATGATTCAAAACTGCTTGGACTGGCAAAACATCCTGAACAAGCTGCCACTGTTGGAATTGTTTAACTATAAGTGCAAAAAGACATACTAAAATCCCACATAGAAAGAAGATAAAGAGTCATAGCTATTTATAAGAGAATACCTTTCTAGTGACCCAATGATGTGGTAAGTGAAGGGATATGCCTACACAACTTGCATATGCGCGCGCGTGGCGTTGGCAGTGAGGCTGTAGAGGCGCTTATTAGGCGCACTTAGTAAGTGACATGTGTCACGTGGAGATTAAATACTGCAATTAATATTTATTTATTTTTAGTTATTTTTATAAAATAAAAATAAAATAATTCAAATTTGAATTTCGAATTTTTGAATTTCTGAAAAAACGCGACTTTTCAGAATTAGCATTCAAATTTATTTTTTCTGAAAAAATATGACATTTCAGATATAGCAGTATTAAAAAAAAATGTTTGTATCAACAGTTGTATATGTTGATGAACGGATGCTATTAAGTCTATATTAAGGGAAATCGAAAAACGTTTAAAAAATAATAATCATTATTATTTTTTTCCTTTTGTTTTCAGTTTCAGTTTTCCTCTATTCTTTCTTTACCAGATACTCCATTGTGTTCTTATTTTCTTTCTATAAATTTCTAGTTTTGCTTATTGAAAATTTACGTGAGACTTGTCATATCCTGAGAGCGATTTGCTACTGAAACCCAAAGTAATCTCTACGGAGAGGGGGCAAATAAAGCTTTAAAGAAAGCGTATTTTTCTTTACGTGTTTCAAGTCTCCAATATTTTCTCAACAATTTTAAAGCGTTATTCCATGGAGACCGAAACTACTACTGCCACCATCAAACTGATGAATCAAGATTTGATCAGACTGAATCGTTTTGATGGAACAAACTTTACTCATTGGCAAAACAAATTGAAGTTTTTATTGACTGCATTGAAGATTTTCTATGTTCTTGATCCGGATTTGCAACCAATTCCAGAGCCCACTGACGAAGACTCTGAAGAATTGATGGCTGAACGCAAGAAGCGTGTTGAAGATGAATTCATATGTCGCGGCCACATTCTCAATGCTTTGTCTGACCGTTTGTATAATCTCTACAAAGATACTACATTTGTAAAAGAGATTTGGACTGCACTGGAATTCAAATATAAAGTAGAGGAGGAAGGTACCAGAAAGTTCCTAATTTCGAAATATTTTGATTTAAAAATGGTTAATGATAAACCTATTCTACCTCAAGTTCATGAATTGCAAGTTATTGTTAACAAACTGAGGGCTGTGAAAATAGATCTTCCTAAGTCATTTCAAGTTGCTGCAATTATTGCAAAATTGCCATCAACTTAGAAAGGCTATAGAAAGAAGATTCTGCACAACTCCGAAGATTTTTCTTTGGAACAGGTTCAGAAACATATTCGAATTGAGGCAGAATCAAGGGCACGAGATAAGAGTGACAATTCTTATGTTGGCACCTCCAAAGCCAATGTTGTTGACAAACCTAATCCCAAAAAGAAAAACCACAAGAAAGGAAATTTTTTAGGTCCTAAAAAGGATAAAAAAAATTCAAGAAAAACAACAACAACAACAACAACAAGAATTCCAAAAATTGTTTTGTTTGTGGCAAACTAGGGCATTATGCTTGAGATTGTAGGTACAAAAAGACCCCAAAAGATGAGGCAGTAAATTCTGTTAAAGAAAAAGAAGAGATTGTCGCTACTGTGAGTGAAATCAATGCTGTCCATGGAAAAGTTCCTGGATGGTGGTATGATACTTGTGCCACTATTTATGTTTGCTATGATGGGTCGTTGTTCAAAACCTATCAAGAAGTTGATGGATAAGAGATTCAAATGGGAAATGAAGTTCACTCTAAAGTGATTGGCAAAGGGAATGTGGAACTCGTTTTCACTTCCGGGAAGAAAATTATCTTAACTAATGTACTTCATGTTCCTGATATGAATAGAAATTTAGTTAGTAGGGATCTTTTAGGAAAACCTGGTATTAAATCTGTGTGTGAATCGGGTAAGTTAATTTTGTCATGAAATGGTGTTTTTGTTGGGAAAGGCTATTTGAGTGAAAGAATGGTCAAGCTTTGTACTAATGGCAATAATAATAATAAAAATATTGCTTCTACTTATATGGTTGATTCCGTTTCATTATGACATAGTAGATTAGCGCATATTGGAATTTCTACTATGAAAAGGATGATTAAATGTGGATTGTTTTCATGTGATGTTGATAATTTTAAAAAATGTGAAATATGCATTAAATCAAAAATGGTAAAGAAACCTTTTCATAGTGTTGAAAGAACATCTCAATTATTAGATCTTATACATACAGATATTTGTGAGATGAATGGTATGTTAACAAGAGGTATTAATGATTATTCTAGATTTACATATGTCTATCTACTTAAAACCAAATATGAAGCTCTTAATGTATTTAAAGCTTACAAAGCAGAAGTTGAAAATCAATTGGGAAGGAAAATAAAAGTTCTTAGAAGTGATAGAGGTGGTGAATATTTTCCAAATGATTTCAATATTTTGTGGGGAGCATGGTATTATTTATGAGTGTTCAGCACCACGAACACCTGAACAAAATGGTTTGGCTGAACACAAAAATCAAACATTTCAAGAGATGATTAATGCTATGTTATTGCATTCTGAGTTGCCATTAAATTTATGGGGAGAAGCATTATTTGCTACATGTCATATTCTTAATAGAATTCCTTTAAAGAAAAATAAGATTTCTCCATATGAGTTATGGAAAGGAAGAAAACCCAATATAGGGTATTTCAAAGTGTGGGGGTGTCTTGCTTATTATAAGAACACCGATCCTAAAAGGACCAAGTTGGGTCCTAGGGGGATAAGATGTGCGTTTGTAGGATATGCTACAAATAACAAGGCATATAGACTCTTGAATTTAAAGTCTAATATGATAGTAGAATCTAGAGATGTGGAGTTTTTTGAGAACTTATTAACTTCTAAAAATAACTCTCAAAAAACATTGAATGAAGAATCTCAAAATAATACTCCTTCTAAGGTTGTTGAGCAACCCGGTGAGTTAAGGAAAAGCAAAAGAATTCGAAAAGAGAAAGGGTTAGGATCTGATGAAATAGATTCTCAACTTATTTCTTGTTACTTAGTGAAAGGAAGTAGAAACAATGTAATTAGGAAAATTCCTATTGTTCTACAAGTTGAGGATGATCCTAAAACTTATAAAGAAGCTACGGCTTCAAAAGATTCTGCTTTTTAGAAGGATGCGATTAAAGATGAAATGGATTCTATTATGTCCAATCACACTTGGGAGCTTGTTCATTTACCACCGGGTTCTAAGCCCATTGGTTGTAAATGGGTGTTTAGAAAGAAGTATCATACTGATGGTACCCTTAATACCTTTAAAGCTACATTAGTAGCTAAAGGTTATTGACAAAAAGAAGGAATTGACTATTTTGCCACATATACACCTATGGCAAGAATAACCACAATTAGAGTTTTGTTTACTCCATCATCAATTCATAATCTTTATGTTCATCAAATGGATGTGAAAACTGCATTTTTAAATGGTGATCTCGATGAGGAGGTTTACATGGAACAACCCGAAAGATTTATTCTTCACGGAAGTGAACATAAAGTGTGTAAGCTTGTTAAATCATTATATGGTTTAAAACAAGCACCCAAATAATGGCATGAAAAATTTGATTTTACTGTTCTTTCAAATGGTTTTGTACATAATACTTATGATAAATGCTTATATACAAAGGTGTGTAATAAGTGTTATATCTTTATTTGCCTTTATGTTGATGATATGTTGATCATTAGCAATGATATGAAAGGCATAATAGAAACAAAGAGGTTTCTATCTTCCACATTCAAGATGAAAGACCTTGGACAAGTCGATACAATTCTAGTTATCAAGGTGATTCAAAATAGTGGGGGTTACACTTTACCCAGGTCCACTATATTGAAAAAATGTTGAATAAGTTCAGTCATTTAAAAATTAAAGAAGCTAATACTCCTTTTGATCTAAGCATAAAACTTGTAAAGAATAATGGAAGAGTGGTGGCTCAAATTGAATATGCTAGTACTATTGGTAGTTTGATGTATACAATGTAATGTATACGACCCGATATAGCATTCGCAGTTAGTAAATTAAGTAGGTTTACTAGCAATCTAAGTGTTAAGTATTGGAAAGCCATTAGTAGGGTTTATGACTACCTTCTTAAAACAAAAAATCTTAGTTTACAATATTCTAAATTCCCTGCTATTTTAGAAGGATATACAAACACAAGTTGGATATCGAGTGTAGGAGACAATAAGTCTACCTCAGGATGGGTGTTTACTCTTAGAGGAGCCACAGTTTCTTGGAAATCTAAGAAACAAACATGTATTACCCATTCAACAATGGAATCGGAATTTGTTGCCTTAGCAGCAGCAGGGAATGAGGCTGAATGACTTAGGGATCTTCTTCTAGAAATCCCATTTATTGGAAATAATTTATCTGCGATTTCTATACATTGTGATAGTCCAGCTACTCTAGCGCGTGTGTATAGCGAAATATATAATGGGAAGTCTAGACATATCAGTTTAAGACATGACTATGTGAGGAAATTAATCAAAGATGGAATTATTTCTCTCACATTTGTGAAATCTAGTCATAACCTCGCAGATCCTTTTATCAAACCTCTTACAAGAGAATTGATTAGATCAACATCTAGAGAGATGGGGCTCAAACTCCTTGAATAAAGTTCACAAATGATGGCAACCCTACCTAACATTACGAAATGAGTAATTTAAGGTTCAAAGGGTACAAAAAAGTCATTGATAAGTGAAGGGTATTCAGCTCTAAATTAATATAGTCCTGTCTAGGATGACTAGTGCTGGTTGTTACAGTCTGAGGGATGAGTTTGATAAAACTCTTAATGAAGTTCAGTGTATAAGACAAGTATCTTAAAAGTAACAAGGATACTGGAAGAACTTCACCTATGTAAGTTTTGAGGTAGTGCCGCCTCAAAAGAATTATGGAGTTTACTTTTTAAAAGTTCATGAAAATAGGATGAGCACATAGCCATTAAAAGTGCTAAGCGAGTATTGTGTAGAATATAAGAACATATGGGTGTTTATGTGTGTAGTATCACCGGTTTTTTGTCAAAGGAATAGCTGGTTCAAAGTTTAAAGCTACCAGAAATTTCGACTTATACTTTGTGGTACTTACATTAAGGTAAAATTTAAATCGAAAGATATTTTACTCTATTCATAAACATCATTATTGATATTTGAGAAAATATTTTGCACTTATATTTAAAAAAGTGGGGGTTGTTGGAATTATTTAACTATAAGTGCAAAAAGACATGCTAAAGTCCCACATAGAAAGAAGATAAAGAGTCATAGCTATTTATAAGAGAATAACTTTCTAGTGAGCCAATGATGTGGTAAGTGAAAGGACATACCTACACAACTCACACACGCGCGTGAAGGGACATGCCTACACAACTCACACACGCGCGCACGCGTGGCGTGGGCAGTGAGGCTGTAGAGGCGCTTTTGGCGCTTATTAGGCACACTTAGCACGTGACACGTGTCGTGTGGAGATTAAATACTGCAATTAATATTTATTTATTTTTATAAAATAAAATAAAATAATTCAAATTTGAATTTCGAATTTTTGAATTTCTGAAAAGACGTGACTTTTCAGAATTAGCATTCAAATTTATTTTTTCTGAAAAGATGTGACTTTTCAAATATAGCAGCAATAAAAAAAAAAAAGAACTGTTTGCATCAATAGTTGTATATTTTGATGAACGGATGCCATTGAGTCTATATTAAGGGAAATCAGAAAACGTTTAAAAAATAATAATCATTATTATTTTTTTCCTTTCGTTTTCAGTTTCAGTTTTCCTCTATTCTTTCTTTACCAGATACTTAATTGTGTTCTTATTTTCTTTCTGTCAATTTTTAGTTTTACTTACTGAAAATTTACGTGAGGCTTGTCATATCCTGAGAGCGATTTGCTACTGAAACCTAAAGCAATCTCTACGAAGAATGGGCAAATAACGCTTTAAAGAAAATGTATTTCTTTACGTGTTTCAAGTCTCCAATATTTTCTCAACAGCCACCACAGAATCTTGTACCTGTCGTTTAAGTTGGAGATCCAAATCTTCTCACAAAGTTGCTCCCTGAAAGCTGTGGAAACATTAAAGTAGAGGTTTAACATCCTCCGCTGAAATACACTTCGTCCAAACACGTTGGTGACAACATTTGATATTTCTTTGCTGAAAGTGGTGACAACATCTGTTCTCTGACGTAAATCTGGACCACTGATGATATCAAAATCCATTACGTCTTCGACATATAAAAGGCGGACTCCACACCTTTCTATGTCTATTTTTCCTTTTGTTCTGAAGTCAAACGACATCTCTTTTGCCAAAGCAAAGCTATCTTCTTTACTCATAAGTGTTGTCATGAACACATGCAGAGACTTGGGATTCTTTGGAGGAAACATCCCCAAAATCATTGAACGTTGGAAGTGCCTTTCATTGCCGTTTATTGTTTTGACATGGATTTCACAGTCCAAAGATGCATGTTCCATGTTCTTGTACTTGTCATGGTTAACTATGAAACAAAATGCAAAACCCAAAAAGTTGGGATTACAAGGAAGCCCAATATTCATCGACCCAATATTCATCGAACATCCATTCATTCGATAGGTGAACCACCTAGGAATTTTTTTACCTGGATAACACACTTTAATTCGACCGAACTGCAGTGTATCATGAATATATGACCCGGTTAGTTTTATAAATATATTAATAATTATCTCTATAATAACGTGTATATATATATCTGTATATATATATATATATGTATAAAGCAGAGTTTCCTTTGAGGCACTGTTCAAAAACTTGGCCCAAGCATTTTGTCTTTTGTGCCTTTTCCTTTTCTCTCTTCTTTTACTTTTGCCTGGTGAAGTAGAGTGATCAATGAATACACCTATTAAAATACTTGTTTTTCATGTATGTCCTTATTTAAACTTCTTATCTTACAATAATCTAAAATATTATTTTGACAAATATAGCTTTTGAATTTTTTTGACATTTAAACACACACAGTTTTATTTATTGACTAACTTTTGTAAAAGCTTCCAAAATAAGTACATTTTGTTTTTAAAATGTGATGATTATTTCTCTATAAAATAATTTTAAAAAAATTATATTAAAAATATTAGTACGTATACACTCCATACATGCGAAGGTGACTCCAACTTATTATCTATAGGATTTATCAGTATCTATAATCTATACTTTCGATTATTGTATTTTTTTTCTTTCTTATTTCTATAATTTATTCTTCTCATTTTAGATTTAGAGTTTAAAAACTGCTACACCGACCAGCAACATATGCAGGGAAGGCTGTGAGCATTTCATGAGTTGAATCCCTATGGATGGTCGAGTCATGTTTCACTTCGTACAATTCATGCTCAAGTGCCTTACAGACTGGAAAAGAGAATCAGAAGAAGCTGGCTGAGCACAAATTAGTAGCCCATAGGCTCGACAATCACCAGAAGATTGGAGGTGAGACTTCTTTTATTTCTTTTTTTTTTTTTTAACTTTATTTTTGGTTTCTTTATTCCTTTGTTCATGTGTTGTTCACTGTTTTACTTGGTAAAAAAATATCATCCTTCTCCATTGAGAAATACCAAGAATTGCTATTGAAGTAGTTGTTTACCTTATAGTGCCATTGATTGGCTTTTTTGGTTGATCTTGTCCTAACATTTGCCCACCCTTGGGATGGACAAACTAGGACCCTACAAAGGTTGAAAAATGAGGTTCAAGCTGTTTTTTTTTTTTTTTTTTTTTTTTTTTTGCTGGAATTTTATTATTATTATTATTATTTTTTATTTTTTATTTTTGCTAGAATGAGGTTCAAGGAAGTGTTTCATCAGTAGTAGCTCTTGTACAGATCCATGCTTTGGCTTTGCCCTATCATGTATGCTACATGCTTTATAGACTGCATGTGTTGCTTTCACTATCATTTTCTTATTTCTTCTTCTTCCTCTTTTTTTTTTTTTTTGGGGGTAAGTTATGCATATGACCTAGCGTGTTACTTAATAAAGTTTTGTATTATATAATAATGTTTCCACTTGATTCTAATTGGGCATTCATACATACATATTTATGCTATTTGACATAAGCATTTCAAGTTTGCTAGACATGGTTTTATTTAGTTTATTTCCAGCCCTTTTTTTCCCCTCTCCAAATAACTACTATAATGGACAACAATTAAGATTGCCACCCTTATTTTATCATATGAATGTTTTAGTACTGCCCTTCCCATATTTTGACACGTTTAAGGTATAACATGGGGTTTGTGTTACTATGGTAATAGCTCACTTCTTGGCATATCATTCATGCTACCGCTATGACTTTGTTCAGACGATTTGGATGTTTGTAGATCATTCATATCTAAATAAGGTGAGACAGACTTCCACGTTCTCATAAATACCACAAGTTTTTTGTAGTATCTATCCTCTCTCTCTCTCTCTCTCTCTCTCTAATTTTTTTTTCCTCTTTCTCTATCTTTTTTCCCACCTCTGCAGTGATCTTAGCCTTGTTTCTTTCTTATCTATTGAAGTCACTTGGGATTTTTTTTTTCCCCTTTGTTATTCTTACTTATGAGTGGTTTACGATTACTCATGTACAAAAAATTGGATGTTTGGCTTGTTTTTATTTGCGTCAGCCTTGAATTCCATTTGCTATTTCTTAATCCCTATCTTAGGGTAGGCTCTGATGTTTAAGAGTTTCATAGGTCATTTGGTAGCAAGTGATTTGTATCTATCATCCTTTTCAAGAAGAAAAAAATTCTCGTTAAATTGCATCTATTGTTTTTTTTACTTTCACCCATCTGAAAACTTTCTAATGCTAATTTCGTATAAATATATTCTATTGTATCATAACGTGCACATGTTCTAAGCTTGATGCATTTCTTTTTTTTTTTTAATGACTTTATTTACTTGGAATCTTTTCGGACTATTATTGTGGATGCTAATAATATTCAACTAATAGAATTGGACGTGGGTAAACATGTTTGTGTAGTTTTTGAACATTTCTATTTTAGTATTTTTGAACTATCAACGTTTGTGTATTTACTACATGTTAATAACTAATTAAGAACTCTGATATTATTGAAGAAAAATTAATAACACGATAATCTAAACTTTAATACGTGGATTGGACCCACGAAATTACTTCCCATGTGCAACTCCCGTGGCTCACAACTAGTTCTATCTTAAAAAGGAGAGTTCCCCAAGAATACTCTTCAAAAACTTAGTCAAGTTATTTTGACTTTTTGTGATTGGTCTCATTTTTTTCTTTTTCCTAGTTTGTTGTTTTCTTTTCTTTCACTTGTTGGTATTCTTTTTTTTTTTTTTTTTCTCTAACTTTTTCTAAGTTCATAGTTTATTTAGTAGATGCACTTTTTTAATCTAAGGGGGCGTTTGGTAAACGCATTACATTTTGATTGTATTAAAATGAAATTTGTTTTTTGAATGTTGTATTTGGTTGAAAAGTATTTATTTTGTATTTGAATAAAATGTGTGTTTGGATGAAAAGTATTTTAGAATTAAAATGTTAATGTGATTGATAAAAGTAGAGATAAATAGTGAAATTGAAAAGTTGATGTGATTGTTTTAAAATTGTTTTAAATAGTAATTGTTTTCGTAGCACTGTTGTAAAATTTGTGTTTGGTGTAAAATTGTATTGTATTTGAGTAAAATTAAAATTGAATACTTTCTCCAAATAACCCCTAATTTGTCTCTATAAAAAAATATATTCACCAAATTTAGTACAAAAAGAAATGACAACTTCGGTAAAGCCTATAACTATAAAAAAAATATCTCGTTTATTTCATATTCATGACAATTAGTCAACATCCTAACTAAATTAAACGATCGTGATAGCCATAGAGGTAGAAGTGGTGTAAAATACAATGCAAAATCCTCCATTGAGAGAGTTGGGGAACCCAACTTCAGCACTGTTTTCCTTCCCCCACTTTACACTTCTCTTTTTCTCTTTTTCTTTTTCATCTTCCTACTTTCTATTTTTGGTTTTCATTTTTTCCCCAAAAAATAATGTTAGAAAGCATTATTTAGGGTTTCTAAAGCTTATTTAGATTATTTGAACATTTAAAAATAAAATAATGTATTGATTAGGATCACTAGAGTTTATTAGGATTATTTGGGCATTTAGAGATATTAGAAAACATTTTTATTTATGATTATAGGCATTGCCTGGTAGTAGTTTTGTATTTAACTCCAAAAAAAAAAAATGAATAATTTGAATTCATTTACCAAAAATAAAAAGCATTTTTATTACGTCTCACTTTTTCTAATTTTTTTTAACTTTTTTTTAAACCTTTTTACCTAAAATTAAATTTTCAAATATGCTTTCCAAATACATTTTTATTCTACTTTGTTCTACTCAAAATTGCTTTTCCAAATATGTTCCTGATTAAATTTTTTTTAAAATCCTCAAATGTATTATGTTGTTAAAATGGTTATAAAAATATTATATCAATTATACCAAAAAAAAAAATCGACAAAACTACTACAGAGATTTTTGAGTCCTGAATCGCTTTTGTAAGCGCAGGTGAGATTTCATCTCCTTTTTCAAGACTCTCCTCGTCTAAGTAAGCTTTAATTTTCTTATCAGAAAAGGTTTTGTAAAGATGGCAAGTAAAAACATTACGAGTATCCTCGCCTAGGAAATTGATAAAAACATCGTACCGCTTTTCCCGAGCAGAAATAGAAGAAGAAGAAGGGCAAGCTGTCGCCATGTCTAAGCTGTAATGTACCCAACAAGATCAAATATTACCGGAGAGAGGGAGGCTCTAGATCAGATTCAAAGAAAAGAAAAGCAAGGAAATGGGAAATACAAAGAGAAAATTAAAGACAAAGATGAGCAGAAAAACAAAGACTCAAAAAGTCCACCGCGTTATGATAGACCCGGTCAACAAGAATTAAAAAGCTAAGAATCGCGAAACTAAATCCGAACTGGTCTCGGATCTTGATCGGCCATTGAATGTGAACGCTGCACGGCGATGGGCAGAGCCCGTCGTTCGCGGTGCGAATGGAGAGAAAGATAGATGAGAGAGAAGCAGCGGAGGAAAGGAGCGAGGAAAGAGAGTGGGCTGAGAAACATCGAAAATGGGCGGGGAGAGAGAGAGGGAATGGAGAGGAGAGAGAGAGAGTTGCAAATCGAAAGGGATTTCGGAGTAGTATGAAAAATCAGGACTACGGATTTCGGAGGCACGTACCTAGTCAACACGATGTTAGTTCTCTTTCATAATTTATGATGTATATATAGGTACATTATATATATATACATATGTCTGTATGTATAATAACATATGAATAATAAGGTGTCAACCTTTCTCTAATTAGTCTAAATGTACTCCCATTTTTTAGTTCCTCAATTTTAAAATCGATTAAGAAAGGTACAACTATCGTACAATCTAATTTTCTTTTTTTTCTTTCTTTCTTTCCTAATAAAGGGATTATATTTGTGCTTTCTTGGCATTTTTTCATAAGGTTTAGCCGACTTATAAATGCCAACTTAATTGAGATCCTATTTTTAGATTTCGTTGAAGTTAGACCCTAACTTAATTTATAAAAAGAAAACATTTGTGTGTTTGCGTGAAACACTTTTAGTAAGCTTAATTGGTTATAAAACCAAATAATACAGAGGGAAAAGAAGTCATATCAGTTGTTTCTATTTGCATATTACTAATAATTATGTTTCTTGAACAATTTGGCCAAGCTCATTATTCTTTGTTGTGTTTATCAGATACTTGGTCTGACTTGTGATGTGTTCTGGTTACGTCCGATATTACTAATAAGCCTGCTTTCTTTCCGTTTTTTTTTTTTTCCCTCTAGATACTTTGACTATCTTTTCTATGTGGATTTTGAAGCATCAATGGCTGACCAGAATGCTCAGAATGCACTTAAGCATTGACAGACTAAAAGCAACAATCTTGTTTAAATAATAACAAAGAACCATCATAAACCAAAAAAAAAAAACCCCAGAAGAATGATGATAATAGTAATCTCAAGAATGACAAGTCTCATTTAACCGATATTAACTCAACCAAACAAAAACCTATAAGAAACGACATCAACAAAATCGACAATAAAATTATAAACCATACCAGTAAAAATATGAGATGAAAATTAAACTAATAAATTTGTTAGGCATTTAAAACAAAAATTTAGGTCAAACCAGATCATCAACAGTAAGAAAAAACTCCAAATTTTGGGTTAGATCAAATAATCAAATCAACAGTTTAAAAAATAATAGGATAGAATATCGAGTAAGATGAGGAGCTTACCTTGTGATGAAGACGACCAAAAGAGAATAGAGAGAGAGAGCGTTGATGGTGAAAGCAATGGAGGAGAATGAGAACGCTACAAAGACCATCGAATGAAAGCAGACAGAGCTTGAGGCGACAACGATGAAGGAGAAAGAGATAGAGCAGAGACGAGCCTAGTAGAGGAGAGGGTGCTCGGGCTGATGGCAATGGAAAAAGAGAGAGAGAGAGAGTGGTGGAGTCGAGTGCACAGGGAGGAAAGACAAAGAGAGAGATAATAGAGAGGAATATTACGATGAAAGGGGTCTGTGTGTATACGGGTGCTGATGAAAAAAAAGTGAAAAACAAGTTTTGGCTAGCCAAACACAAGTTGGAAAACAATTACCTAAGGAATTGTGAAAACCATCTCAAGTTTAAAAACAAACACAACCAAAGTGATTTAAACAGGACTTTAGAATTACAATATGATCAAATTAGGCTTCTCTTTTTAATAATTATTTAAAATAAATTTATTTACAAGAATAAACAAATCAAGAACTGATTTTTGTATAATGACTAAAATATCTATATTTAAATATCAAATCCTCGATAAAATAAAATCATTAATATTTAAAATAAAAAAAAGACACTCTCATATCAATATTTTGAAATTTGATAATGACTGCTCCATAAATATATAAATATATAGATTATAATCATAACTCTCCCATTTTTATATCTCTCCACTTTCATACCTCTACTCCTTATCAGATTATGGCGACGACAAGGAAGAACTCCATAAACAGAACACTAAAAAGAGATGACGGCTTCTCCCTCTCTGAGATGATCAACATGATTGTTGTCAGCTACAAAGAAATCAGTGGAAATTCCATAGAAAACTGCTATTGACGTTGAAATGATTAGAGATAAATATATAATTTTTTTAATTTTTTTATTTCTTTAATGAATATGATTGGTTTCTAAGTATGTTCATGTATAGTTCGATTTTGAAATTGGTCAGTGTTATAATGAACATTTCTATTTTTGTGATTTTGGGGCTTTTGTTTTTATATTTAATATAGAAAAATTTTGGGTTCATTGAATGGTCTTTTATTACAATATTTGATTTTGTTCTTAAAATTTGATTTCATTGAATGAGATGATTTGCTAATCCTTACTCTAATGGACATGAAGGGATCAAGTGCATGAAGGGAAGAAGGGTGAACAAACAAGAAGCAAGTTAAGGTTTAATAACCTGGTTGTTTTCATATTCACTGGTTATTTTTTTCATATGTTTATAGTATTTAGTCATTTTTATAATGACTTAAAATTTATTTTGATTTTAGGCTTTTTTTTAGTTAATAATCTAGTTTCTGAGTTTGTGGATTAGTTCTTCTTAATTTTGGTCAGTGTTATAATGATAGTACTATCATTGTGATTTTTAGGCTTGTTTTATTTTGTTTGAAATTATTTGTTTGTGGGTTTGGTTATTGGTTTTTCATTAGTGAAATTGGTTAGTGTTGTATATTTTCTGATTGATATTGTTGAATCGGTCATTTAAAATAAATTTTATTGTTAATCTTAATTTCTTATAAACTAGATTATAATATGAAGTTCTTGTTCAAAATGATGCAATCATTATTGTATAGATGGTATCTTAAGTGTTATTAATTCTAAGTATATATTATAAAATTATATCCTTATAATACAAATATAGTATGTCCATTTTACTTCTCGACACAATATGGTTATTATTGTAATGACCATTGCGTTTATTATTGACATCACATTGAAGCACTAATCCTTAGAATGACATTGTTATCATTGTAATGAACACCAAAAAAATAGAAAATCAATATGTAGAACAAAAAAAATCAAAATCTCGCGTAGTGTAAATGAAATTTCAAAGGAAAAATAAAAAGAGTTTTTATGTAGGCGGAGAAAATCACCAATAAAATACAAAAAAGAGATAAAATTGTTATGTGGAAAAAAAAATACGAAAGGTAGATAACTAAAAACCTGTTTCAGCTATTAAAAAAAAAAAAAAGAAAGAAAGGAACAATCTATTTCAAAGAAGCAAATCTCTTTGTTAATTTAAAAAAAATTCAAAAACTACATGTAGCCCAAGATTTAAAACATGCCGTAAATGTAGAGTAACCACAATACAAACCATTGTTTTTAACAATTATCTAAACATATATCAGATTTAAATCCCTATTTGGATTCTCATATCCAAATATCAACTTGGATCTCAATTTAAATGCTTATGCAAAATCTTTAAAATTGTCCAAATAAAAACCTACATACCAGAGGAAGCCTTAAGAGAATTACGAAAAAAACGTTCACTTCCCCTTTTTCCACATTGGTCTCTCCATAAGTAGCTGCTACTATCGTAAAGAACAAAAACAGAAAACCGACCACTAAATTAAAGTCCCTCAAAACAGTACTGCATCCAAGGGCAAGAAGATGTTGGAATTTTTCCAAATGTTCCAAGTATTGCCTTCCTTAATAGTACATATAGCCAAAATAAATTCTATTTTATCATTTTAACATATACATCACTACAAATATTTTTAATGATATGCATTATTTCTTATAGGTGAAGCTGACATTTTTTTTTCTTTTTAAATGAACAGATAAGGGAAGATAACTAGTATCAAGATGTAAATGAACATCCCAGCTCAGTTGGCACCTTCTCAACAATCTATCTTGTACTAAGCCTCCCACTCGAATACTATTGAAAAATTAAAGAAACTTACAAAGTTAATGTTAAGGGGAAAAAGAAAGAAAGAAATCAAAAAGAAATATTCGCTGAAGTGATAAACACAAGAAGAAAATAGAAACATTAAACCGGAAGTTGTCCCAGAAGATATAGCCTGAACTCACTTTTGGAAGACAACTACAACTATGCCTCAATAAAAACCTTTTAGTCAAAACCTAGTGGGAAAAAGACCAAAAAGGAAAAAAGAGTGCAAACCTACCATATATTGATCGGTTGATTTTATAAATTTATAACTAGACAATCATCCCATATCGGTGTTGATAAGGAGACAAAAACATCAGCGGGAGAGAGCCAACCAAGTCTCCGAGTTCAAAGACACTCCCATTCTTGCAAGTTTATCAATTGCTTGATTGCCTTCTTTATAAATACAAGAAACACGGAAGGTAATTGAATCCAAAAAGAAGTCCAAACCAGTGTGTGTCTATTCACCAAGGAAAACAAGTTTTCTTGTTAAGCAAAGTGTCAACCACAAAGGAGGAATCAGATTCAAACTAAAGAAAATCACAGTTGTACCATTTATCGAAAGATCCTGCAGTGATAATCCCCTAAAGTTCTGCCACTTGAACGTTCATAACTCCCAAATCCTTTGTAAAAGCCTTTAGAAGTACGAAAAATGCCACCATATAGCCAGCCAGACCAAGATCTCCATGGCAACTCCGTTGGTATTGATTTTAATCCAATCATGCAAAGGAAAAATCAAATTAACCTCCAGAATTTTTGGAACAGTGATAGGCTTCCAGGCACAGAGTTGTCTTAGAGTTAACAACTCGCTCACCGAATTATTCATGGTTCCTTTATCCAGAGCACTACATACATGCAAATAAGACCATATTAAAGAAAGTGCTTACATATCGAAGGTCACTTATCCTTAAACATGATCATGTTTCTAAATTTCCAAATCACCGAAAAAGAGGAGAGAATAGCACTAATTCAGAGGTTAAAAAGTTGAGAACTAGTCTTTGTTTTGAAAGCATTTCTCAGGAGAGTGTGGATAGAGTCCGTTTGCAGTCGTTTTCCATAAACTTCTCCAAGCATCCGCTATATATACCAAGAGATACTAAAAAACATAAAGTAGTAAATCAACATATTATTATTCAACCATTACAAAAATAAACCAGAAAGAAATAAAATGACAGAAGTAAATCTTACGTTTGAGGGTTCCAAAAGTTAGCTCCGTTTTCTGTCCGTAGTTCTCCCTTTCATCTTAATTTGAGCTATGAAAATCATGAAATTGCACAATAAGCACATCATAATGTTACAAAAGGATAGAGAATATATTAGATTAATACGTGCAATCAGGGTGAGAAGATGCTGACTTGTCAAAGGAAACTGGAAATTATAGCCCTATTATTATTGTTCCAGTTTGAGTACGTCGGAGACTATATAAAGTTTTGTTGAATTGTGCTTGGACAAAGGAACCGATATCTGCAATGTGAAACTCCTTCCCTTCATAGACGAGCTGATTCCTAGCACTCCAAATAGCATCCACAAGTACAGAAGAATAGACTAAAAATTCCTCATCCAACTGATAGACATTTGAATTCGGATCACCATGTAACACGATGTGCAGAAAAGAAGCCATGGAATCACAGAGGAGGGAATCTGTGTGGAGGCTCCATACAGACATGAACCAAAGAGGTCTAACGCTGTTGCAAAACAGAAACAAATGGGTAGCAGTTTCCAATCCCAACCCACACAATGGGCATCTAGTATCACCCACGTCATTCAGAACTGCTTGGACTGGTAAAACGTCCCGAACAAGCTGCCACCATAGTATCTTGTACCTGTCGTCTAAGTTGGAGCTCCAAATCTTCTCACAGAGTTCCTTCCTGCTAGATGGGGAAACCTTAAAGTAATGCAACTGGTTCAACATACCCTGCCGAAATGTCCTTTGTTCAAACACGTTGGTGACAACATCTGATCTCGTAAGTAAATAATGACCGCTGATGATACCAAAATCCATTACGTCTTCGACATACAAAACGCGGATTCCACACCTTTTTATGTTTATGTTTCCGTTTGTTCTGAAGTCAAACGACATCTCTTTTGCCAAAGAAAAGCTATCCTCTTTACTCATAAGTGTTGTCATGAACACATGCAGCGACTTGGGATTCCGAGGAAATAAATTCATCAATTCCAGTGAATGTTTGAAGTGCCTTTCATTGCCGTATATTGTTTTGACATGGATTTCACAGTCTAAAGATGTACATTCCGTGTTCCAGTACTTGTCATGTTTAACAATGAGGCAAAAAACAAAACCCATGAAGTTGGGATTATAAGGAAGCCAAATATTCATCGAACAACCTTCCATTTGATAGATGAACCACTTTGGAATTTCTTCACCAGTATACCACACGCTAATTCGACCAAACTGCAGTGTACCCTGAATATGTATGACTGTTAGTTTTAAAAATAATACTAATATTTACGCACTCTAACATCTAAGTTTTTAATTTTACCCTTTTATTCTTATTAGATATTGAATTGTCTTTTTTGCCCCTGCTCATACATTGAACTTTATCCAAGGACATTGATCTCCCTCAAATCAGTCTTCAAAAAAAAAAAAAAATAGAAATCGTGATGGGCATAGAATTTGAGTGGTGTAAAGTACAATCGCAAAATCCTCTCTTGAGGTTGAACTACAGCACTTCTTTTTTTTTTTTTCCCCACCATTTTACCTAAAATTAAATTTTCAAATATGCTTTTGAAATACATTTTTATTCTAATTTGCCCTTATAAAATTGCTTTTCCAAATATGCTCCTATTAAATTTTTTTTTTATTGAAATACTCCAATATATTATTTTGTTAAAATGGTCATTATAAAGATATTATATTAATGATCACAACAAAATTATTTTCCTCACTATTTTATGAACCAACTTTCAACAATTAAAAAAGTATATGTATTAATATGAAGAAATAAAAAACGTCGTCTTTCATTGAATTTCATGTGTTGAAAAATTTTTATAATGAATCTTCCAATTTTTTTCCTTCTTACACAAAAGTATTGAAAAATTGTCATATAATCAACCAGTAAATTCTACATTATTAGTTATCA
Source organism: Antiaris toxicaria (assembly GCA_035233585.1). Lineage (NCBI taxonomy): Eukaryota > Viridiplantae > Streptophyta > Magnoliopsida > Rosales > Moraceae > Antiaris > Antiaris toxicaria. Next base: position 42,732,595 of record CP141158.1, on the reverse strand, counting down.
CATTGTAATAACGCATGCGTCTTCCACTAGTATCTTAAAAAGAGAAGGAAGAGGTGTACCTTAAAGTAGTCTTGCAAGACAAATTCTGTTGCACTGAGCCAAGCTCTTATTTGAAATTCAGGTATGATGTTCTGGTGCTTCAACTTTAAGCAATCAATAAATGAAAACATAACCCCAAGGGAAAAATCATCTTTAGGCGGTTGTGTGAGTGCAGCCAATGAATTGGACACCATCTCCAGTGACGGGCATTCCCATGCATCAACTTCCCTTATGGTCAATGGAAGCTCCGGTATAGATTGGAGAAACTTGCAATCACTTATGCTCAAGTTACGCAACATAGAATATTTGATGCTTTTAGGTATTCTCCTAATATTTGTTCCAGAGAGGTTTACGTTTGACAGGAAGGTTAAACAGGAGAAAAAATTATCGGGGAGTTTTGACACATTGGTTCCGCTAAGACATAAGCTCCTCAAGCGTGTGTCATTCAACAAGTGGTGACGGGGCAAACTTTCAAGCTTTGAGCAATTTGATCTTCTATCCAGTCGTGTAAGATCCATATTGTAGACAGTGTGTGGGATGAACTCAAGATTTTTGCAAAAACTGAGGTCTACACCTTCAATCCCAACCAGATTTGCTTTAGTTGATGGTAACTTTCCAATTACTGAATCGTTAAACCAAAGAGACCTCATATTTGGCATTGGCTCTAAAATTTCTGGCAAGGACTCCAATTTTGAGCAACCTTTGAGAGGCTTTATTGTACATATGCTAATTGGAAGACTCTTAAGATATTTGCAAAAATTAAGACATAAACATTCAATCCTAGCCAGATTCGCAATTGATGCCGGTAACTCTCCATTTCCTGAATCACTTAACCTAACATTACTTAAATTTGGAGTTGGCTCTAAAATTTCTGGAAAGTACTCAAAATTTGAGCAACCTTCAAGTTCAAGTTTATTAAGAAATTTAGACATATAGATGCTGGCCGGAAGACTCTTGAGATTTTTGCAACTACTGAGGTCTAAACTATAGATCTGAGTCAAATTTACAATTGACTCTGGCAAATTTTTGATCCCTGAATGGTGTAATTCAAGCTTCAGTAGTCTTGGCATTGGCTCCAAAAATTCTGGCAAGCACTCTAATTGTGAGCACTTTACGAGTGTAAGTTTTGTAAGAGATTTTAACTTACTGACGCTGGCTGGAAGACTCTTGAGCTTTTTGCAAGAACTTAAGTTAAGATCGACAATCCGAGAGAGACACTCAATTGATGGGGGTACTTGTTCTATTGCTGTTGCTTTCATATTCAAATATCTTATATTGCCTGGAAGTTCCGGAAACATGTGAAACTTTAAGCACTGAGATAAATTAAGATATTGCAATAACTTCAGTTTGCCAAGGCTTGTCGGAAGATGCTCAAGACTTCTACAGCCACTAAGATTTATCACCTCCAAATTTAGTGCCCAAGAGAGGTCTGGAATTTCAGTCAGGTTCTTGGATCCTCTAACATTTAAAACTTTTAAGCTTCCAAAATTCTGTCACCAAAGAGAAATGGAAAAGAGTAACTTTTATTACATTATTTACACAACATATGTAAAACCATTGGAACAAAATCTTACTTGAATGCCATCCCAGAGCTTCTCTAGCTTACTACCTCCCAAGCACAGTTCGACGAGATTTTGTGGGGTAAAGTTCTCAGGTAAAGTTCTCAAGGGGTAATTCTCCCAACAAAGATATCTAAGCTCGTCAGGAAGAGACTGAAGACCTCGAGGAAGGTTTAACCTTTTGGTACGAGCACAATAACATAGATAACGAAATGACAGAAGTTTTAAATTGAACATGTCCTTGAAGACTAGAGGATCCAAGTCTATGCTATTTCCAAGTTCACAAAAATTCAAGGACATCGCTTGGACTGCTGTCCCCTGAGAATCAAAAAGAAAACAGCATCATGAGCATATAAATACATGACCCACAAAAGCTTGTTAACGAGGAAAACTGACCATACATGCACACATTGTGTATATTCCCACACACACACACACACACACACATTTGTTGTAGGTAGGTGGCACTCACAGTATTATATCTCAAGACGTGGTAGATATCTCTAGCTGACCACAACCTACTGCGATTTCCAGGCTCCTTAGATTCTTCGCGAACGATTTGACGGCCCATTTCTTGAAGCAAATCATGCATATAAAACCTGTGCTCCTTGAGAGTTATAAGAGCCTTATCAACAAGAATTTCAACTCCTATTTCGACATGAAGATCACAAGCACGTAGTATTCTCTCTACAAATTCTCTATCCTCACCACTGAAGAAGCATGCAATATCAAGAAAAATATCCTTCTCGTTAGGTTCTAGTCCATCATAACTAATTCTCAATACATTATAGATCTGTGGATTTAGACCTTCTTTCAATTTACCCAATGCACTTTCCCATACTTTTGTGCTTCTAGAACACAGGTGACTACCCAGAACTTTAAGAGCCAATGGAAGACCATGACAATATTCGACCACCTTTCTTGACAGCAATGCATAATCCTCCGGGGGAGAGCTTCGTCGAAAAGCTTTTGAGCAGAAAAGTTGAAGTGCTTCTTCAAAATCTAAGCTCTCAACCTTGCAAATTCCATGAGCAGCAATATTATTGAGCACTTGAGCATCTCTGGTGGCTATAATGGTTTTACTTCCAGGACCAAACAAATCACCCTCTCCAATTAAATATTCTAATTGTTCCGCACTATCTACATCATCAAGAACAACAAGAACCTTTGTACACTGAAGCCTATTCTTTGCAAATTCATTGACTATTATTGAACCTTCTTCCCCCAATAATCCACAAAAAAGTGTTTTTTGTAAATTACTCAGTCCACTTCTTTTTGATTCTTCCTTAATGTTTTCAAGAAAGAAACAACCTTCGAATTGAGATGCAAACCGATTGAAAAAGACCCGAGCCAGGGTTGTCTTACCTATACCGCCAATGCCCCAAATGCCTACAATACGAACTTCTAGTGAGTCGATGTTCAACAATGATTCAATTCGCTCAATTTGTCTGTCTATTCCAACCAAGCCACCCTCAAAATTATCCCATGATGATAAGCAATTTAACTTCCCCACAATATCTTTGACAATTGCCTCAACTAATTCAAAATCAGACCTGCCATAAAGAAGAATATAAGCAGAAGTTAGCAATAAGCAACCATAGAAGGTTATGGTAAATACATTCTCTTTTAATGTCAATGTTTTTAATTAATTTATTTATTTACTTTCGTTTATATTCTTATCTTGCATAGCCAGCGGTCATATTTTGTGTGGTGGGTCTAATTGCTCAAACATAAAACTATTTATAAATATGTATTAGGAACTTCTAAGTCAACTAGGAATTACCGAATCACTAATGAATCCCATCCAGATAAGTTGCTCACTGCTGTCAGAGCATTCCTCCATTGTTGCACCTTGTCCGCTTTATCATGAAAGCGCTGCTCAAGAGCAGTAAATGCAGTTGCATAACTCTCTTGTTGTTTTCGAACATGTGATGGATCTACATTGTAGAAAACCGGCACCACAATCTGTTCATCCCTCTCCTTGCACTGAAGAATATGACAGAGTTCTTCCAAACACCAAGAGGATGAAGCATAGTTTTTTGATAGAATGACCACCGAGATTTTTGAATCTTGAATCGCTTTCATAAGCGCAGGTGAGATTTCATCTCCTTTTTCAAGACTCTCCTCGTCTAAGTAAGCTTTGATTTTCTTATGACAAAAGGCTTTGTAAAGATGGCAAGTAAAAACATTACGAGTATCCTCACCTCGAAAACTGATAAAAACATCAAACAGCTTCTTCTGGGCAACAGTGGAAGAGCAAGCGGTCGCCATATCAAGCTGTACTATAACCAACAAGATCAAAATTACTGAGATAGGTAGGTTCTAGATCACATTTAAGAAACGAACAGCTAGGTAATAGGAAGCAGAAGGAGAAAAAGAAATGAAAAGGACGAGCAAAACAAATAGAAGACAGACTAAAAAGTCCATCATGTTATGCTAAATTCAGTCCACAAGATTATTTAATCGCCCGATAAAGGGAAGTTGTTAGACAAGTTTAGTTAGAAATTGAAGAAAAGGAAAATTTAGGGGCACATTCTTCCTATCTCAAGAGCATTCCTATGTAAATAGAAAAATGTTGAAAAAGCAACAAAAAATAAAGAAAAAGGAACAAAAGCAATGATATCAACCACAATTTATGACCGAACTTTTGGCCCAAAAAAAAAAAAAATCAATGTACGTTGCCAAGATCAAAATTTCGTTTAGAAGAATGCTAAGAACACTTTCTTAAGTACTTGAATAGCCTGTCCAATATTCCCTGGCTTAAATCACGTGTATCCAATCGTGTAATGACAACTCGAGAAACAGTAAAGACATATTTATTGGAGAAATATTCTCTCAATTTTGAATAACGTCATGCATGCTTATCAGGGTAGTGCCTAATGATTATCGAGGCATAAAGTTCTTGGATTCTTGGCATAACGTTCTTTACAATACGTCGAGAAAATGTGCCTTTCATTCCATGATGTTAGCAAAAATTTCAGACTAGTTTTCTGCGTCTGCCGTGATGATTAGAAGATTAAAAGAATCTCCCGATTGATAAAAATAAATAAATAAATAAATAAATAAATAGATAAGAAAAAAAAAAAGAAGATCACCTGTAATCTCTGCAAGAGCAAACCCCATTAATGAAAGGATGGAAGAGCATACGTTCCGTCATTATTATGTCTCTTTGGTATCTTCGAAATTACTTTCATAAAAGCATGGCAGTCTTCACAAGATCACAAGTTTTTTGCAATCCAAATTTTAGAACCAGGGCTCGTTTTGATCAATCCATAAGCAACAGCAAGCTTCTCACTATGGTGGCTCAACTGGAAAGCCTTCGCTTCATCACCAATCTCAAGCAAGACTTCCAAAAGTTTTGGCTGATACCTTTTTCTCTCAATTTTTCTTCTGTTTCGTCCAACTTTGAGTATATTTTTTCTGCTTTCGGATGACTCGAATCTCCCACGATGAACTCATGAATTTTCCCATCAATCTCAATCTTACTAGACCCTGGTGGCTTTACAATCCCTCTCTTGTTCGTCAATTCTCTAGTCCTCGCCTTGTTGTGCCATTTTCCCGCAGATGCATACACATTGCCAATAAGCACCAAACTACCACAATCATTCAATTCCAACTTTCAACGCTCAAGATGTTTTATCAAACACTCTGCTCGATCCACATCTTTATGAATTTTGCAAAGCGCATATCAAAGTTCTCCATAGAACCGCGTCAGGTTTTATGGGTGTATTCATAATGAACTCCTCGACATCTCTTAAACGTCCAGCTCTTGCAAGAAGATCTACCACACATCCATAATGCTGAATAGTAGGCCAAATCCATAAATCTTTTGCATAGATTTCAAGTATGTATAACCTTCACTCACCCAACCCGCATTCCTACATGCTTAATAAGACTACAGTCATTGTCCTCTCATCTGGTTTAATGCCAAATTCTTGCATCTGATCAAACAACTCAGTAGCTTCTCGACATTTCCCATGGCTTGCAAGACTGGCAATCATAGCAGTCCAAGCAAACACATCTTTCCCCATATAAGTCTCATCGAAAACCCACCCTGCACTCTCTATGCACCCACATTTCGCGTACATATTAGTAAGCGTAGTTCTAACATTAACTTTCAAACCAATTCTTCTCTCCTCCACCAGCTCATGCACTCTACCAACACCCAATACTCCAGCATCCACACACACCCTCAAAACTGACACCATTGTTACCTCATTAACCTCGAGGCTGTCCTCCACCATCTCCCCAAACAACCCCACCACCTCCAGAGGCCTGCCTTTATCCACAAGCCCATTAATAACCAAGGTCCTGAACACCACATCTCTTTCACTCATTTCATCAAACACCTTACGCATAAGCCCCGTCTTGCCGTATTTCGTGTACATATGAATCAACGAATGCCGAACGTACCTATCCGAACACAAACCGGACTTCACAACCAGCCCATGAAGCTGTTTCCATTCGTGGGTTAGCCTCAATTGGGCACAGGACTTAAGGAGAAATAGGTAGGTGAACTTATTGGATTGGAAGGAGAAACGGGGTCGGGTCTGAAACAATGGAGAGGAAGAAGTGGAGTTAGGGATTTGGGAGTAGGCTTTGAGAGGGGTGTTGTAGTGGAAGACAGTTAGGGAGGGGAGAGAACGAAGGAGGAGGAGGTAGGCATAAGTGAGGTCGCCGGTAGGGGAAAGAGTAGAAAAGGTGAAGAGCTTGGAAAGGTCGTGCGTGTTGCCTAATTTCAGAATTTGGCCGTGGAGTTGTAGAGCTTTGGCCATGGTGATTATCTTGATTGCGTGAGTCTGTCTGGCTGGAAACACTATCAACAAAAGGTGGGCACTTTCTTTTTTTTTTTTTTTTTTTGGTAATTTTGACTATTTGGATTAAAACAAATGGCATTCTATGGATTTGCTCTTGTGGGAAATTGGCACTTTTTTCCCTCAAAAAGAAAAAAATATGGCCATGTTTTTATTTGTTTACTTAACAAGCATGTTGTTTGTTTTCCAACAATTTAAAGTTAATGTATCTTTGCTTGTTTCTCGATCACGTCCACAATTTAGGCTTCGATTATGGAAATACTTTCCTCTTCTTGATATTTCAACTATCCTGTTTGGTGACTTGCTTGATATGAAGCCAATCATCATCCTTGGTAATTGCTTGATTTGGTCTCTTTATTTGGCCATGAGTGAACTTTCCTTTTTGCGATTGGCTCAGTTTAAAGTTGATCATGAGCCTTAGTAATTGCTTGATTCGGAGTCAATATTAAGCCTTTATTGCTTCATTTGCCATTGACATATCTTCCATACTAAGTCAAAGGTAGACTTTTCTTCTCAAGCACGATTCTATCATTTAATACTCCCAAGTTGTCTTATTTGAGTTGATGTAGCTGATACCTTTCTTAATTTTGATAATCTGATCGTTAATTCGTCGAATAAGGGAAATCTCGTAATATTCATCATTCACCGGTAACAGAAGGTCATTTATTTACTCGTGGAGTCGACTTGTGGGATCAACTGTTTAAAGAGTCATTCTAACTTGTTGCGATCATCATAATTGATTGGCGGGTTTTGGATTACCACACATACAATGAGATATGAGGTACGAAATCTGAGCTTAACAAGGCCAAAAACCAGAGAAACCAACCTAAGATGAACATCGACCAAAAACCATAACTTGGAAGACGCTAAGATAGAATGATTATCGATGAACAATCACTCAATGAAAAACTTCTTTGTGAGATATTGAGTTCATCATCTCTAGCTGTGGCATCCATAGCGTCATTGAAGGGCAAGCCAGCAAAGAATTTTCTGGCAGGTAGGATCCCTATGTTTGCAAGCCGAGGAGAGCTGGTAGGGATCCATTACATCAACATCTTATTCGGCTATTTTTGTGCCTACCTCTACAAACATTACTCCATCGTCTCTTTCTCTCCTTCCCTACATGGAAGTCTTATGCTTGTGTAAGCTAAATATAAGCTACTCAAGTTTTTTTTTTTTTTTTAATTTTACCATTGCAATGTGTTTATTTATTTATTTATTATTAGAAAGATTTAATTAATGGTGTGAGGGATGTGGTATTTTTGGATTATAAGGGAATATTTTGTTTTGTTGAGAAGATGCTAGGCTTCTTCGTTGCTCAAGTTGAGCTTCCACTAGTTCTTTATACAAATCATAACGACCCCTCAACAGGACCGACAGACTGCCAGTCGATCCCACGAGTTGACTCAATAAGTAATCAACGACCTTCCTTTATAAGTCAATGACGAATCTTACGAAACCTCCCTTATTTGATGAATTTGCAATTGAATCATCAAAATTAGAAAAGGAATCTGCCGCATCAACTCAAAGAAGGCAAATTAAGTAATTGTCAAGAACTATGATCAACTTCAAGTCAAGCAATTTATAAATGAGAAAGTCAAAGTATCAAGGAGAGAAAAGTATCTCCATAATCAAGCCCACATAGAACATCCATCACAACTTTAATAGTTAAACAATGGAAATTCCTAACACAAGCAGAGGACCCTTATGTTAGGCAACACTTTATTTTGATCTTCGAATCACTGCCGACAACAAGTCGATGCCAATGCTGACAAGTCAATACTGATGCTAACAAGTCGATGCCGGTTCCATACTGAAGTCAACCTTAGAGTTGAAAGCGATTCTTTCAGTCAATCTATCTTTCTTAATTAATTATTTGGCGACTTTAACCGCCTAAGTCTCGTCCAATTTGCAAAAGTAGGGCAAGACTTAGGAAGGGGAGAAAATACAGGATCTCAAGCATCCTAAGCTATATCTACACTTTGTCAAACATTCCAAAGTTATACAAAATAATTATAATGACTCCTTCCATGAGTCGACGAACGACTCATCTCACAAATCAATGAACAACTCATTTAACAAGTCTACAAAAGACTCATCAAACGAGTCGACTATCTCTTTATCATACTTCACAAACAAGTGTATATAAAATGAAAGCCTACTATTAAATACAAACATAGTAACCCCGATTCTGTAAGTCTCTCCTAATTTACAATTGTAGGATGGGGACTTAGGGAAGGCGAGAACAATTGAATCAACGACTATAAACAATGCCTTTAGTCGAAACAATGACTTGGCAAACTTATACAATCAATTTAAATACAATCGACTATAAACAAAATCATGTACCCATACAGTCAACTTAGATCAACTTGGAGCAAATTCACGAATAAGCACATACAGTCGACTTAACTCAATACGAGTTATATAAAAAGACCAACAAGTCACTTATTAGTTGACTCCTATGGTCATCTCGCCAATGAGCGAATTTTCATTGCTGACAGCTCCTTTCACGAGTTAACTCATCGTCATCACGCACAACGCAAGAGTCACACTCATGAACCAATTCATGAGCAGACCTCAAAAGTCGATTCCACGGGTTGATACAGATTGCCACATGAACCGCTAAATTACTCCTTAATTGATTTTCATCAATTTATTGAGATCAAATTTTGTACCTCATATCTCATTGTACATGTGGTAGTCCAAAACCTACCAATGAATTATAACGACCCCTTAACAAGATAGATCAAGCAACTATGAAGTCAACTCATATTGATTGCTCAGGCAACGAATTATAATGACTCCTCAACAAGACATATCGATTGCTCGGGCAGGTGATCACACAGGTCGACTCAGCGAATAACTAACGACCTTCTTTTATGGATCAACAACGAATATTATGAGATCTCCGTTATTTGATGAATTAGCAATCAGATCATCAAGATTGAGAAAAAAAAAATCAGCCACATCAACTCAAAGAAGGCAACTTGGAAGTATTGGAATCGCACCCGAGAAAGAAAGTCGACCATTGACTTTATATAGAAGATATATAAATGATAAATCAAGTAATAAGGGCTTAATATTAACTCTGAATCAAATAACTATGAAGTCTTATGATCAACCTCAAACTAAGCCAATAGTTAAAAAAGAAAGTCCACTCACGACCGAATAAAGAAACCAAATCATATAATTATCAAGGATCATGATCAGTTCAAGTCAAGGAAGTCATAAACGAGAAAGTCGAAGTATCAAGAAGAGGAAAGTATCTCCATAATCAAAGACTGAACGGGGAATGTGATCGGGAAACAAGCAAAGCTATATCAACTATAAATATAAGACCCTTTATACACAAAGAGAGTAGACATACACGAACACACAAAGAGGACATACGTGGGCACTCGTCCATACACAAACATGCATGCAAAAGACACGATCATACCCATAAACATGCCTAACATCCATCTACATTCAAACACATCCAAATACATACAAATACTCATGGAGACCCTTCGTCGAATACATACAAAGTCTTTGTATTTACATTTTGCATTCTCTTCCTTTCTCTTACGTCTTCCCATTCATGATCATATTGTAATATATTCTTCAAATATAATGGATAATCCCCCGAACACCCTACAGTAGAGTTACTCTCGCTAACGACTGAACCACTATAAATATCAAGTCTCTACTATTTACTTCCTTTATTTTCTACATTATTTACTTTATAACGTTTTATCGTTATTGTTCTCCCATAACATTTACGGTTACATCAACTAGTTGATCGACTGACCCATCAAGCGACTCATAAACTCAATCATTGGCCCTTAGATCATTATTAAGAAATATGTTAGGAACACTAATTCTAATTTTAACTTTTATTTACCAACCTATGTGGCATATGAATTATTGTTCTTTTATTAATAAGTATTTAAATTATTGTCACATCAATTAATAACCGCTCATAATAAAAATATGACACATGAATCAGCACCCAAAAAGTTGAGATTATAATTAGTATCTCCAACACTATTCTATTATTAATTATAATGATTCAAATTATTGAAAATATGTAAAATTTTTAGTCAATATCATAATTACTATTGGTAATTATCATAATTATTAAATGAGTCACGTCACCACGGGTAATTGTCAAATTTACTACAAGGAAAACATAATTATTGACTTCATGAACACAACAATACCAGTAGAGTAAATCTACTTGATATTGCGCTTATTATTCAAATTAAAAGCAAATAGGCCAATTAGCATACTCAGAAGCACAACCCAAACGTTCTTTATAAAGATCTATAAAATGCAATGAAGATAAATGTCAAAATAGTTTGTAGTAATTATATCTTGGCATATAATCCTATATCACACTTCAACAATGTGGAAAAGATGAACCTACAAAATACACCAAATATGTATTCTCAATCAAAATCTCACTAAAAGTTTTACTTTTGATTTAAAAAAAAAAAAAGCCAATTCTTCAAAATATTAGCGTCAATAAATGAGATTGTATATATTGACATTTTGGTCGCAAATCTGAGTTAATCAGCCATAGAAAAAGTTGCAGTCTGTCAAACAAAGAGAAAGAGATGAGGGATGAGAGTTCAAATGAATAGAGGGAAATTGACGAGGGAAAGTCAAAATACAATATATATTTTGACTTTTGAGTAAGCTGAAAAATCAGCGGTATTTTTGACAATTTCACTAATGTGAGGTCCTCAAAAAATGACATGACATTGCTAAAAAAAAAGTAATGAAAAAAGGTTTTAGATTTGAAATTAAAATTTTCAAAAGTGCCATAATTAAATTTTTTTTTTTGGCTAATTATAAGTGCTCAATTTTATATATTTCATTATCTTCAACATGCAAAATGCCTTGTGTTTTTTTTTTTTTTCCCTTTCTCCGTATCTTACTATCTAAATTATAACAATAGTAGTATTTATTTGGGGCACTAACATATTTAACTTTTTTTAGGGTAATTCTACAGTGGGGTAAGGTCACTTTACCCCATTGATACTGTAAAAAAATTTGAACCATCAAATTTCTTTTAGATTGCTAAGATTAAAAAAATCAAAAAATCAAAAAATAATAGAATCCACACATCTGATTATCATTTTATAAAACATATAAACAAAATCCAGTGACACCTCAACCGTAGCCCACTCCATCGACCACCCTGCCACCACCTTGCCCTCCCAAACTCGTCGATGGAGAAGGAGGGTGGGTCAGGTAAAGGCGGGTTGTGCAAGGGCAGCCCTAAGACTATCCACGACCATGGCCTATGAGAGACCACAACAACAGCGATGGAGTCTTGTCCAATAATGGTAGTGTAGATGGAATCCTGTCGTGAGAATGGAGCCCATCCGCCTTGTGAGGCACCCTCTGTCGTGATTTCTAGGTCGGGGGGAAAGGGGTCCTCTCCCTCGTGAGGCCTCCTCTGTCGCGATTTCCAGATCCGAAGAGAGGGCCTTTGTTGAAATTTCCAAATCTAGGGGGAGGGCAGGGCCTCTGTTGCGATTTCCAGATCTGGGAGGAGGGCAAGGGCCTATGTCACGATTTCTAGATCCGAAGGAAAAGGTTGCCTAAGTTGTTGGGTGGGGGGGGGGGGGGGGGGGGGGGGGGGAGGGGGTGGGGGGGGGGGGTGCTAGTGGGATAAGCGGTGTCAAAGTAGGAGGGGCTTCCAGTGTGGGGAAGGGCTGCTGGAGTAGGAGGGCTTCTGCTAGGGTAGGTTTTTATTATTGTTACTATTTTTATAAATATGATATTGTGTTTTGGTATCTGTGCGGGAAGTTTTATTTTAATTAGGTGTACTTTAACTCTTTCTAACCTTTGGATTTCAATCTAAGCGTCAATAATTTTTACCCTATCAATTGTGTAAAATAGGTTACCCCATTGTAGAAGTCCCATTTTGTTTTTTATAACAATCTTAATAAATTATCACTTTTTTTTATCTAGATCCCAAAACTAGCTTTAATTTGGATTTAATCCCAGCCTTCCCAATCAAATTTGTGCAATCCGAACCTAATCTCAATCAAATTTTCAAATTTCTCTCCATCCAAAATTCCAATGATTGTTTTTAACAATTATACAAACATATATTAGATTTTAATCCTATATGGATTTCCATATATAAATATCAATTCAGATCTCAATTTAAATGCTTATGCAAAATCTTTCAAATTGTCCAAATTTAAACCTACAAACTAGAAGGGGCCTAAAGAGAATTACGAAGAAAAAAAAAAGGTTCACTTCTTTTTTATGTTGGTCTCTCCATAATTGGCTATTACAATCTTAAAGAACAAAACTATAAAATTGACCACTAAATTAAGGTCTCGTTTGGTTACCACATTGCATTCGTCTTGCGTTTAAATGCAATACAATTTTCATCTAAACGTAAAAATATTGCATTCAAATATTAATCACATCACAATTTAAATCAAATACAATTACTATTCACTATTTTACTATTTTTATTACTTCTACCACTCAGATCACATACTCTTTTTCTCTCCCCTTTTTTCTCTTTACTTTTACCAATCACATCGTATACTCAATATTTAAATACAATATAATTATTTTTCATCCAAATAAACATTGCATTTAAATGCAATGCAGATACTTTTAATTCAAATACATATTGCATTCAAATGAAATACAAACACAATACGTTATCCAAATGCCCCCTAAAGTCCCTCAAAACAGTATTGCATCCACAGCAAGAAGAAATTGGAATTCTTCCAAATGTTTCAGGTCTTGCCTTCCTTAATAGTACATATAGCCAAAATAAATTCTATTTATCATTTTAACATATACATCAACTACAAATATTTTAATGGTATGCATTAGTTCTTATAGGTTAATCGACATTTTTTTTTTCTTTTTAAATGAATCGACGAGAGAAGACAACTAGTATTAAGGTGCAAAAGAATATCACAAGAAGGTCCGCAACCTACCCTGTACCAAGCCTATCCCTTGAATATTATTGAAAAATTTAAGAAACTTACAAAGTTAATATTAAAGGGAAAAGAAACAAACAAACAAACAAACAAACAAACAAAAAAAAAAGGAATATTGGTCGAAACACAAGAAGAAAATAGATATATTAAACCAGAAGTTGCTCCCAAAAGATAGAGCCTGAACTGATATTTTGGAGGACAACTACAAATATGCATTGTTAAAAATATTTTAGCCAAAACCCAGTAAAAAGACCGAAAGGAAAAAAAGAGTACATATCTACCACATGTTGGTTAATTTTTAAACTTATAACTAGACAATAATCCCATGTCGGTTTTGATAATGAGCTCAAACATCAGGAGGAGAGAACCAACCAACTGTAACAGCCGAGATTTTAAATCGTTCTCGGGAACATTGTATAGTGAAAATTTATATATATTAGTGTGACGAAAATATATAAATTTCACTCTAATAAATCATCATTAGAGTTGATAAGTATATTTATTAGAGTTTATAAATGCTTTATGGCAGTAGAAGTAATGAATTTCGAATCGGAACGCTTCAAATAGTGCATTTTCGGCATCGAAAAACGGAATTCTACTGAGACTCAAAATGTGACAAACATAGATATCAGATGGAAAATAATGAAATATCTAGGGTGTATGGAGTATTTTAAATGATATAAATTCATCGAAAGGCTCTAACAGCATTTCGAGAGGTAAACTGCGAAATTTGGCCAGTATAGCTTTTCGGTCAAAATTTCGACAGATGAAAATTACACTGTTATTAAAGAAAAACCTATACGGTATAAACAAATAATATTTTCTTATTAATATAAGAATCAATGGATGAGATCAAATCATCCTTTTTGATCCAAAAGCTATCAAAATTAAGGAAATTTTGGATTTTTCCTTAAAAATCAATTTGAGAAAGAAAAATTTGCATTAAATGCATGATGATCTGCTCATGCACGTGGAAGAGAGGGGGAGAAACAGCTGTATTTCAGCTGAAAAAGTTCCCAAAAATTTTGCAAAAATGCCCCCAAGAAATTTTCATTTTGACCCCAAAATTTTCAAAAATTGCAAAAACGCCCCTAAGGATTTGTATAAAATTTTTCCCCTGATTTTTCACGTCCCCCACAGCAGAAAACCTCCATTTCTTCTGTTCTTCTTCTTCTCCCACGTTCTTTGCTCACAAAAAATTTTCAAGGTTTCAAAAGTTGCAAAATTTGAAGAAAAAGTGTGAGAAAAGTTCAAGTTGAGGAGTATTCACCTCAAAACTCAAGTAAGTTCTTCAAAATTCTGTTTTAATGCTTGTTTTTAAGTGTTTTTGTGTTTATGTGAATAGTGGAACAAAATGGAGTTAGAGTATTTTTGAATGTTTTGATGAAAATCATGTGGAAAAACATGTTTTGAACTTGTTTTTGAGGTTTTTGTGGGGTTAGTTTTTGAAAACAAAAATGTTGCATGGGGGGGGGGGGAATTTACGTGAAAGGAAGGGTGAAACCTTATGGAATAGTGATAATTATGTATTATGAAGTAGAAAAAGGAGTTTGATGTGGTATTGAGTGTGGAATGGAAGAAAGACAAAGAGGAAAGTTTAGGGTTGTGAGTGAAACCCTAAATTTTCGGGAAACATTGTTATACCTTGATTTTGAGAATGAATTATTGTTATGTACTGAGATTTTGAGCAGGTTTATGATAGAAACTGTGTTCAATAACGCGATTTAAGCGGTTTTGGCACAGTGGGAAAATGAAAAATTAAGCCGTTATAATGCTGAAATTTTTGGACTTATAATCAAGGCTAAGGGTTTAATGATAACAATGTATAGGAGAAGTGTTTAAATGTTCTCGCGTTGACCTATAAACATTTCACTGAATGTTGAACTGTTTCGTTATAGGGCAACGAAGGAAAACTAAGGAACGGAAACAAAAACCAATTTCTGGTAAGTTCTGGCATTTAATTGTCTGAACATGAACAACTGGAAGTATATGTCATTTTAGAAATTTCAAAATATGTATAGCCTAAATTCTTTGGTTAGAAATATTATATGTTGTTGTGAACTCGTTAAAACGCCTAAATTGGCGAGTAGGCGAGTGCGCAGTGATGTGCTTTGTGTATATGGCTGTGTTTCATGGATTTTGACCCTAGAATGTCTTAAACATGTTTTAGGGTTGAATGTATGCATGAGAATTGATTTTTATATCAAAATGTGTTCAAAAACCTATTTTTACCGAAGCCAAGCGCTAAGCGCTAGCTAAGGAGCGCCCCGGCGCTGAGCTCTCGGCCAAAAAAATTTGGTGTTTAAAATTCAGTAGGAGCGCCAGGCGCTAGTGTAAAAATTGGCTAAAACGCCAGGCGCTAGTGTAAAATTTAGTGGAAGCGCCAGGCCCTAGGGTATGAGCGCTAGGCGCTAGGGTAAATATCCAGTAGGAGTGCCAGGCCCTAGGGTATGAGCGCCAGGCACTAGTACAAAAATCAGCATTAGCACCAGGCTCTAGGGTATGAGCGCCAGGCGTTAGTGTAAAATTGTCTGAAGCGCCAGGCGCTAGGGTAAGAGCGCCAGGCGCTTGCACCGGATTTTCAAAAGCGCCAGGCGCTGTAAAGAGAGCGCCGAAGCGCTGGAGTCTCTGTCCTAAGTTTTTTATAGAAAAATAAAATGAAGGGTCAGGCGCTCGGGGATGAGTGCCAGGCGTTTCAACTGTTCCAAAAATGTATAATTAAAGTTTTGTACCTTATTTTCAGTTCCAATCACGCCTCAATATTTAAGTGCGTGGATAATGATTTTTAAACAGTATTTTTGGACTGAATAGGCATAACATTGAGTACATTATTTATGAATATGTACACTGGAACAGTTAAGACATCATAGTAAGTAACATAGCACAGTAAATAACAAGGTAATGATAAAGACCTAATGTTTGGCGTACCGGCCTCTCGCGAGGGGAGGTTATTTTATGTCGAAGCAAAAGACATATCATAGTTGAGGGAGAGTCCGGGTCGCTCCCAGACCCCTCTTACAGCGCGCACACGGTACAACCAAACCGGGCCCATAGACATAGTAAATGAACAATGCAAATGTAAATTGAGCATAATGAACTCATGCATTGTGTCGAGTTGCATTGTTGTGTTTTATTATTTTAAATGTTATGTCTGAACTTACTGGGCATGTAACTCACCAGTTTGTTCTTGTTCAGGTAATCGAGGTAAACAACCTGTAACCTGAGCCACAGTTTATGGATTGGACTGCAGGAATGAAGTGCCAGTGTCATGATAAAGGTTATGGACCTGCCAAGTAGATTCCGCAAGAAGAGAGAAAAAGGGCAAAAAAAATATATATATATAATTGTATGATATTGTATTAAGTACACTGTTATGTTTAACTTTAACTATATTTAATACAGTATGACAGTATTATATGCAAGTAATATAAAGTAGTTTTCCAACTATGATAATTTAGTTTTGGAAAGTTGTAGTACTACGTATATCGAGGGTTTTAAAAAAAAAAAAATTTCCGCAAACTATTTTGTTATGATTTGATAGAAAAGAATTAAAGTAAAGCAGAGTTTTCAGGTGACGTCTCCCGCACGAGGCGGGGGGTGTCACACCAACTCCTCATATCTGCAAGTTTATTGGTCGCTTGATTGCTTTTTATGAATATGAGAAACACGGAAGGTAATTGAATCCAAAAAAAAGTGCCAACCTATGAGTCTTTCTTCACTAAGGAACATAAGTATTCCTACTAGGCAAAGCGTTAACCACAAAAGAGGAATCAAATTCAAACCAAAACAAATCACAATTGTAGCTTTTATCACAAGATGCTATAGCGATAATCCCCCAAATTTCTACCATGTGAGCGTTCATAACTTTAAAAGCATCCTTCGTAAAAGCCTCTAGAAGGCGAAAAATGCCACCATATAGCCAGCTAGACCATGATCTCCATGGTCGACTTTATCAGTATTGATTTTAATCCAATCATGCAAAGGAGGAATCGAATTAACCACCAGTGATAGGCTTCCAGTTCCAGGCACAAAGTCATCTCAAAGTTAACAACTCGCTCACTGAATTAATCATGGTTTTTTATCCAAAGCATTAGATTCATGCAAACAAGACCATATTAAAGAAAGTGCTTATGTATCGAAGCATGCTTATCCTTAAATATGATCATGTTTCTAAATTTCCTAATCACCCAAGAAGAAGAGATAAATTTCCTAATACCATAGAGTATGTTTTTAATAAAATTTCATAAAACCATTAACTTCTTAAATAACAAATCGAAAGAAATCAGCTAGAACAATATACCAAAAATGATTAAAATGCATAATAAAATACATCAAGTCAATTTATAAACATAGGCTCTTCTAAAATTTCTAAGCCGACCAATATTGGTAATCCTTTAGTTTGCATCCTAAACTTAAACATATAACATCTCTAATATAGTTTTCTAGATACTCAAAATTTTGGAAAATAATCTTATTTTATACTTATGTTCTATATAACTCTTCCAAACCAATTGGAATCAAATGTATAGCAGATAGAGTTAAAACAAGAAACTTATGGGGCATTTGGTAAATGTAATGCGTTCGCATTGCGTTTGAATACAATATATTGAATGCATTTTGTACTTCGATGAAATGTATTTACTTTGTATTTGAATGCAATATGTTTTTGAATAAAAAGTATTTGAATTATATTTTAGAGTTAAGAAGTTAATATGATAGGTAAAAATAGATAGGAAATGCTAGATAGAGAGAGAATATGACGTGAATAGAAAAAAAAATTTATTTTCAAAATATTTTAGAATAATAAATGTATTTGAGATACTGTTAAAAAGTATTATATTTGAACGTAAAACTTTTGCGTTTGGGTGAAAATTGCATTGCGTTGAAATGCAATACGAATACAAACACCCCATTAGTATGCTTTCTAAGCATGTCCAGTCAACCAGAGGGTGATGTCTAGTCAACCAGACAAAGGCAGAAAACACTTTCCAGTTATCCCCTGTTCCGGACCTTAACTTGTAAAATTTGTAGAAAATTCATTTCTTTTCCAAATTAAGCATGAGATAGGTTGTTGGAAAGTTTAGAAAGTCTACTTCCTGAATATATAATCAATTTCCTAAGATTCAACTCCAATTAATACCAGTTCTTGACTCAAAGACTCGCTGTCCAATACACTGCTGATTTTACCGATTTTTAACTAAACTTAAAAATCACCTAACTTGAGTTACCGAACCCCCTTGGAGTGATTCAAAAGCGCAATTGAAACTTAAGGAATCTACTTTAAGATGCCACAAAGTCCTAAAAAATCTATTTAATACAAATCCCCAAATTGATGAATTAACATGTTTACCGTTTAGTTTAGATATTATTCTAATCTCTAGAATCTTCTAACCAAAAGAATATCTTCAAAACTCTATATTTCCCTAAAATGATCCTTTTAATCATCAACTTAGAACAATCAAACTTTCATGTCCAAGTTCCCATCATAAGTAAAGATTAATCATCCTATAGTCATAAATCAATCCACACATTGGAATTTCATCAAATATTAACCATGCATGTATTTTTAGTCATACTTCAACAAGAGAATCCATGAAATTTCCATTAGACACACACTCATATATGTTGTACACTCCCAATACATCATCATGAACGACAACAATCTTTCAAATAACAAAAACAACAAAATTTTAAAAACAAATTTTCAGATTTTTAACAAAAACGAAAATCCCTCCCTCAAAGCTTCCAAAATCCCTCATGCATGCCTCAAATCCAATTGCTAAACACAAATTCAACACTAGAATAAGAAGGAGAAGATAGGATTGAAAACATGCAAATGAATTAACAGAAACCTAGTTTCAGAACCGTACCTTCATCTCTTGAAATCTCCATAAAAACATAATCCAATCACAAAATTAACCACAAAAATGAACTCTCCATGATCAAAAACATAAAAGCCCTAAACAGTTAAGCTTGAAAATCATCATTCATGGAAGAGGGAGTGAGAAACCGTGTGAGGAGGAGGGAGAGAGCGTCTGAGAGAGGGAGAGAGGAGAGAAACGAGAAAGAGAGAGGGAAGTGGAAGCTGTTATCGCACGCGCGGGAGAGAGGTAAAGAAGAGACAAAGGAAAGGAAAATTAAGGTTGGGCCAACATAAAACTTACATGGATAGTCAAATTAGACATCTCCTTTAATAATTACCTAAAAACAAATTTATTTACAAGAATAATGGTTAAAGTACTCGTAATTAAATATTTGAATCCTAATAAGATCATTAATATTTGAAATTAAAAAAATTGCTTTAATATTAATATTTTGAAATTTGATAATGATTGTTTCATAGGGATTACAATAATAACTTTTTCATTTTTATGTCTTTGAACTATGAAATGATTAGAAATAAGTATAAAATTTATTTATTTATTTATTTGTTTATTTAATGAATATGATTGGTTGCTGAGTTTGCTCATGTATAGTTTGATTTTAAAATTGGTCAGTGTTATAATGGATATTTCCATTTTTGTGATTTTGAAGCTTTTGTTTTTATATTTGGTATTGAACAATTTTGGGTTTATTAAATGCTCTTTTATTATAGTATTTGATTTCGTTCTTAAAATTTGATTTCATTGAGTGAGATGATTTGCTAATCTTTACTCTAATGAATATGAAGGAATCAAGCGCACGAAGGGAAGAAGGGCGAACAAAGAAGAAGTAGATTAAGGTTTAATGACGTGGTTATTTTCATATTGACTGATTATTTTTTTGATATATTCATAGTATTTAGTCATTTTTATAATGACTCAAAAGTTATTTTGATTTTAGTTTTTTTTTTAATTAATAATTCAGTTTTTGAGTTTGCGAATTCATTCTTCTTAATTTTGATCTGTATTATAATGACGGTACCATTATTATGAGTTTTGGGCTTGTTTTATTATGTTTGAAATTGTTTGTTCGTGGGTTTGGTTATTAGTTTTTCATTAGTGAAAATTGGCCAGTGTTGTATATTTCTAAATAATATTGCTGATTCGGTCATTTGGAATAAATTTTATTGTTAATCTTGGTTTCTTATGAACTAGATTATGATATGAAGTTCATGTTCAAAATAATACAGTCATTATTGTATAGACTGTATCTTAAGTGTTATTAATTCTAAGTATGTATTATAAAAGTTATACCCTTATAATACAAATATACTATGTCCAAACTTTACTTCTCAACACAATAGGTAATTATTGTAATGACTACTATGTTTATTATTGACATCACATTGAATCATTAATCCTTAGAATGACATTGTTATTATTGTAATGAACACCAACCAAATAGAAAATCAATGTGTAGAAAAAAATAAAAATAAAAATCTCTTGCAATGTAGTGTTCATGCAATGTAAATGAAAAATCTCTTGGAATGAAAAATTGATGAATTTTGAATTTCGTTCAAATTTGCAAATAAGTTAAGTAGTGTTCATTTTTTTTTTAAAGGGTGTTCTAAAATGGCCATTTTGTGTAAATTCTTCATTATGTAACTCATTAGGTTATCTAATTAGATTCAAATATTTTCTTGCACTCTAATTCTATATGCCTCCAAATGCATAGAGTTTAACAACACATCTCCCAAATATTTTTAGCTTACCAAACTCAAATTATTCTCTCAAAATAAATTAAATCCGCCAGGGATTTAATTTTAAATATGCACCAATATTTGGGACCAAAAGACAATTTCTTAATTTTTGTGGGTTGAATTGTAATTTTTAAAAATTTACCTAATTCTCAAGAAATTATACTAATCATGCTTGATTAATATAAGATTATACCGTCAATTTCAAATTAATTATACTAATCCTTTTTTTAATTCTTTGTGTCGTTGCAAGTTTAACTAAATTTATGTTTCGTTTAGTACACACATTTAAATTACATTGCATTTAAATACAATGTAATTTTCTCTCAAATACAAAAGTATTTCTTTAAATACCAATCACATCACATTTTAAATCTAATACAATTACTATTTATTGTTTTATTTTTTTTATTAATTTTATTAATTACATCATATATTCTCTTTCTCTCTCCTTTTTTTTCTACTTTTATCCATCACATCACATATTTATTATTAAAATACAATTCAAATATTTCTCATCCAAACACACATTATATTCAAATACAATGCTAATACTTTTCCTCCAAACACAAATTGCATTCAATGCATTACATTCAAACGCAATGCAAATGCAATGCGTTCACCAAACGGACCATTAGTTTCTAAACAAACCATCAGTTAAAAAATTTTTTTTAAAATATAAAGATTTAAAAAAAAAAGGGGGAGCAAAATTCCAAGCATAAATTAAAAGAGAGAAAAAAAATCTTTTAACACATATAAAAAGGGGTTGTTTGCCAATTTCTCACTATTAATCATGCATTTGGCACCCTACGATTTTTTTTTTTTTGGCTAACTATGCGTAACAACCAAGAATTTTCATTTTCTCAGAATCATTTTTTTTAATTAGTGTAATGATGTTTTTATACATATGTATATATATATGAATGATTTAATACTGCTAGAATAAAATAAAAATATTCTAACAGTGTTAAAAAAAAAGAGAGGATTATAATAAAAATAATTTTTGAAAACTAGGGGCTTAAGGTAAATTTAAAAAGTTTGGGGTAGGGAAAAAAAAAGGGGGGGGGGTTGAGGGGAAACGTTTTTTTTTTTCGGATAAAAGGGTGAGAAAGGGGAGTGAATTAATAAACTCACCACAACCCCTCCCCCTTATTTTCTTCCTCAGCATACGCGAAGAGAGAGAGAGCGACAGAGGGAGATTCGGCAAGAGAGGGAGAAATCCGGTGAGAGAGAGAGATCCGGCGAGAGAGAGGGAGAGCGACGGGAGAAGATCTTCTTCTTCTTCTTCTTCCTCCGTTCGGCTGCAGGCGCGAACTTCCGGCAGCGAGCCGAAACTTTGGCGGCAAACACAGGAGAAAGGGAGCGCGAGAAGAGGGAGATTCGGGGGGTGAAAATGTCGACAGAGAAAGGGTGAAAACCAAGAGTACGCGAGCTCCTCTTCCCCTTCCTCCTTCCACGCGAACCGGCCCTGTGCAGCCGTGAGGAAGCCACGACTTCCGGCGTCTCCAAACTCGGATTTTCTTCGAGTTTCCTTCCAAAAACCGCAACTTTAGTTCCTCTAGAAGCAAAGGAACGTTTTTGAACAAAGGTAACATTTTTCCTTGCATTTTTGATGATTTTCGGATTTAATATAGCGGAGTGTGAAAAATTGTTTAAATGGAAATGTTAGGATCCAAAAATGGTTAGAATTGATTGAGGATGGCTTAGGAAAGAATATATGTGAGTTTGGGAACTTAAATGCAAAAGTTTGAATAGGTTTTCTTGAGGAAACCGAAAATGTACAAAGTTAGGGTTTGAAAATTTGATGATTTTTCATGATGAATTTGTGGCTCTTTTTGGTGAAATAATTGAACTTTATGATTGTTAACTTGATGATTTAAGTGAAAAAAATGGTTATAAGGGCTATATTAACAACAAATGTATTTGGGTTCAATTTTGAATAAATGATGGTTAAGTTTCTTGAAATGGGATTATGAAATCTTAAAGTTGGTTTTGTTGAGTTTAGAGTTAAGAAAAGAGATTTAAAATGGTTATGTAATTGTTTGGAATTAGTTAAGTTGAAAGTTGAGTTGGAAGTTTTGGTTATTGAAATTGAATGTTTTATGTTGTTAGTGATTTTGAATGAATGAATGGATATGAAAAATGTAAGAAAGGATTTAATGAGAAAATAAAGTAGTGAATGGTAAGTTGGAAATGGATAATGAAAAAAAAATGATGAAAGTGATGGTTGATTTATGGATATGATTTGGAATGTGTTAATGAGTAATGTGTGGGATTAATAAGCATTTTTCATAGAACGTTTTGAATGTTCTATGAAAAATTAGGCCTCTGGTATAGTAATTGGCAGGTACCTAAGTTTTGAGGCGTTATTTAAACGCCAGGACCCTAGTTTTTAAGCAGAAATGCTGCCGAAATTTCGACAACGATAATGAGGAGAAGTAGTTGTAAGAAACTAAGAGTGTGGGCATTATGGAGATTAGAATGTTAAGTAAAATTGGAATGTTAAGGAAAAGGGTGAAAACAAAATACCAAAGATAGTAATAATATTTTAAGAGTTGAATTGAAGAAAAATAGAGGAATAAGGAAAATGTAGAAATTAATGTAAATCTTACTATAATGAAAAAAAAATGAAATGAATATGAGAAATAATCCATGATTATTTCTATTATAGGAAACCCAAGAAGTGAAGGGGAAAGCAGTATCAAGGATCCAAAAGGAATCACTCTTGCACAGATACTGTAAGTATAAACATTTACTTCTCTACCCACGAACTAACTAACTTTGATGTGTTCTATGACATGAGTTAGATGAAAAATCATATTAGAGATGTCTTAGGAATGGTATGTACGCATGATAAGTTATGATCAAAAAAAGTAAAAGAATGCAAGATAATAAGATTGAAAACTTAAGTTGTTGGCGTACCTGTCTCCCTACAAGGTCGAGACTTCCGGTCTATATCCTCCGCGTAGATGTGGCGCTACCCCGAAGGTGCGGTAGATTATAGGATGGACCAACCCCGAAGGTGCGGTTTTATATGACTTTGAGGTAGGTTGGTGGGTCGCTCCCCCTCCTTCCACTGTCAGCACGCAAATAGGTACGTCCAACAACGGGCCCACCAATGGAAGTGAAAAGAAAAGAAAGGAAAGGAAAGGAAAGGAAAAGAAAAGAAAAGAAAAGCAAAGAGAAAGAAAAGTGATGATAGAGAAGAAATGAAGACATGAAATGAAATTATGAGGATGTTGCGATAAGTTATGATAAAGAACCTCAAATACTAACCTATGAGGAATTAGAATTGCATTATATGACTAACCTTAGAGGTTATGCATGTTAGTTCTTTGTTTGTACGTTTGTGCTTACTAAGTCTAGCTCACAAGTTTGTTTGTGGTGTAGGTAATAAAGGTAAGCAACCCATAACAGGATAGAAGGACAAGGGGACTGGCAGACAGATTCAAGAGGTGTCATGGACAAGGGGACGGACCCGCTGTGCTTTCAGCTGCCATAGCATTTTTGTATAAGCATATGTTCAAATATATATATATGCAGACCATATGTAAATGAAATGGAACAAAAATGAAAAAATATATATATATAAGTTAGTATGTTTTGAGAAAAACAAAAATTGTGTAAATATGTTTCAAAAAAAAAAAAAAGGTTCCCAAAATTTTCACTCTATTTTTGAAAGTAAAGCTTTTAAATTACACTTCCGCAAATGAAAAGAAACGTTTATGTATACAAAGTTAACGAGAATGGAGATGGCGAACGTCGACTCGAGCGAGCCGGATCGGCGAGTGCCACAGTTGGTATCAGAGACCGGCGGTTGTCCATTGACCCTCCATGACATTTCAAGTATCTGCTTCTGCACAGTCCAAGTAAGATTGTTTTTAAATTATGAGTTATTATTGTTATGTAAGCACTAAACTATGTTATTGTTTACAATAGGTAGTACACGACAATATGGTCAGACCACGATCCAAAGCGTCAAGAGTAGATCGAGATACCGAGATAACCAACCTCTTAGCCAATATACAGGCACGATTAGAGGCTCAAGAACAGGAAAACCAAAGGCTAAGGGAGTTGTTAGCTGAAAGAAATGCAGAGCAAACTGATAAGGGTGGACCTTCCCAACCTCAAATGATCCCATCCCAAACATCCATACCAGAACCTCAACCGACTCCAAGGTCAACCGCTCCAACAATACCAGTTCTATCAGAAGGGGATATGAGTACTCCTACTCAGATGGTAATCAATCAGGAGTCCTTATATGAGCGGTTTAGGAAAACGAAACCGCTAGGGTTTGAGGGGTCTACTGATCCACTTGAGGCTGAAGAATGGTTGGCCTCCATACAGATGATTTTCGAGTTCATGAATCTCACGGATCAAGAATGAATTCTCTGTGCCTCGTACTTACTTAAGAAAGATGCCAGATATTGGTGGGAGATGGTAAAGATGAGAAGAGATGTGAAAAGCATGACATGGGATGACTTCCTGGAAGAATTCAACCGGAAATTTTTCAACTTAGACGCCTTGCGAGCTCAACAGCGAGAATTTGATGGGTTAAAGCAAGGAGAAATGTCGGTGATTGAAGCTTGCCGTAAATTTGATCGGCTAACCCGCCTATATCTGCAGATGGTACCAACAGAAGGGGAACGGGTCCGTCAAATGATTGACATGTTTAGGCCCGATATTGCCACATTAGTAGAGAGTGGTGAGACTCCACCCACCACCATCGTAGACTGCATTAGCAGGGCAATGAGAGCTGAGCACAGGTTGGCCCGAGCGAAGGAAGAGAAGGCTAAGACTTGGGAGGACAAGAAGAGAGAAAGGGATTTGGCAAGACTGACACAGAAAAGCAATCAACCAAGCCAAAGTAGCAAGCCTTTCTCAGGTCCAAGGCCTAGTCAGAGCGGCAATCAAAGTCAGTCGAGCACGAACAAGCGGAAGACTAATACTAGTGATTCCGTAGGTCAGAATGTAAGAAATGTCCAAAAAAGGCCGAACCAGACCATCGGCCAGACTAGACTCCCATGTCAACAATGTGGGAAGATGCATCTAGGGGAATGTAAAGTGGGGACATACGCATGTTATTTATGTGGCAAGGAAGGCCATTTTGCCAGGAATTGCCCCACCAATCCCTAATACCAGCCAAGATCCTTCCAGCCGCGACCGACTGCTAGCCAAGCACACGCCATGCAGACAAGGTCCCAGGGAGCGCAGACTCACATGAACCGACCAGAAGACGCGTCTCGAGCTGATGCACATATCCTGGCCTACTCCAAAGAAGACGTTGAGGCGGGAGCCTCAAATGTGGTAACAGGTCAGCTTCCTGTTGCCCAAAGTATTGCCTATGTATTATTTGACTCAGGTACATCACATTCATTTGCTTCACATACTTTTGCTGCAAAAATTAAGCATGTTAAGGAGAGGATTGGTCAAGTGTTCAAGACCACCCTACCATCTGGTGAGGTAATATTGTCGGATCACTGGTTATGTAATGTTCCAGTGATTATTACTGACCGAGAATTATACATCAATTTAGTCATACTAGAGATAGTTGACTATGATGTTATTTTCGGAATGGATTTCCTTAGCAAGTATCGAGCGACAATTGATTGCCAGCAGCGGAAAGTAGTGTTTCAGTTAGGAGGAGATAACCAGTTCGAATATGTGGGTTATACTCCAAGATCGTCCGGTATGCTGATAAGTTCAATGATAAGTTGTGTAAATATGTTTCAAAAAAAAAAAAAAAAGGTTCCCAAAATTTTCACTCTATTTTTCAAAGTAAAGCTTTTAAATTACACTTCCGCAAATGAAAAGAAACGTTTATGTATACAAAGTTAACGATAATAGAGATGGCGAACGTCGACTCGGGCGAGCCGGGTCGGCGGACGCCACATTATGTGTGCTCAATTTTATACATTTCATTACCTTTATATGAAATACCATGAGTTTTTTCTTTTTATTTTTCATTTTCTTTTTTAACATCTTTTTTTAGCTTTTTTATAAGAACCATAATAAATTACTTTTTTTTTAATCCGAACCCCAAAACCCAAAAAAAACAAAAACAAAAACAAAATTGTGCAATCCGATACTGATTATTTTTTTTTGGGTAAGTAATCTCAATACTAATTCTACCTTTCCCATTTCTATATATCCACAACACAAACCATTGTTTTTAACAATTATCTAAACAAATATCAGATTTTAATCCCTACTTGGATTCACATGTCCAAATATCAATTTGGATCTCAATTTAAATGATTATGCAAAATCTTTCAGATTGTTCAAATAAAAACCTACAGACTAGAGGGAGCCTTAAGAGAATTACAAAAAAAAGGTTTACGGTTCACTTCTCCTTTTTTCATATTGGTCTCTCCATGATTAGCTACTACTCTCTTCAAGAACAAAAATAGATAACCGACCACTAAATTAAAGTCCCTCAAAAGAGTACCGCATCCAAGGGCTAAAAGTTGTTGGAATTCTTCCAAATGTTTCAAGTATTGCCTTCCTTAGGGGGAGTTTGGGGGAGGGTGTTGAAGATGTTATTTTTAGGTTAAAAAAAAGTTGTTTTGGAGAATGTGTTTGGGAGAAAAAACTGTTTGAGGTAAAAAAATAAAAAATTTTAAAAAATTTTTTAGAAAAAAATATCAATATGGATATTGTTTCGTTCCTCTCGAAATTCTATGCAATTTAAAAAAAAAATTTACCTCATTTGGACTTGTATACATAAAGTTATGAATTTTTAAAATTTGAAGTTTACTGTAACGTTTTAAATATGTAAAAAGTAAAGAAATTTTGGAAAAAAGTGAAAATTTTCCAGCCCCAAACGGCCCCTTAATAGTACATATAGCCAAAATAAATTCCATTTATCATTTTAACATATACATCACTACAAAATTTTTTATAGTCTAAATGATTTACAAGTCGAGTCCGGAATGAAATGAAATTTTGAGTTGAAATTTGTTGACTTAATTATAATTTTATTGGCTTTTCAGAAAAAAAATAAAATAAAACTGAAACCAAAGTTTTAGGTGCGAATTAATGAAACAAACGGAGCCTTAATGGTACACATTATTTCTTATAGGTAGATTGACTTTTTTTTTTTCTTTTTTAATGATTTGACGAGAGAAGGCAAATAGTCTCAAGGCGCAAAAGAACATTTCAACTTAGTTGGCACCCTCTCTGCAACCTATCCTGTACTAAGCCTCCCACTCGAATATTATTGAAAAATTAAAGAAACTTACAAAGTTAACGTTAAGGGGAAAAACAAATACATTAAACCGGAAGCTGCTCCCAGAAAATATAGCCTGAACTCACACTTTGGAAGACAACTACAAACACGCCTCATTAAAAACGTTTTAGCCAAAACTCAGTGGGAAAAAGACCAAAAGGAAAAAAAGAGTACATATCTATCACATGTTGGTCGGTTAATTTTTAAATTCATAATAGACAATCATCCCATATCAGTGTTGATAAGGAGACAAAAACATCAGGAGGAGAGAGCCAACCAAGTCTTCGAGTTCAAAGACACTCCCATGCCTGCAAGTTTATCAATCACTTGATTGCCTTCTTTATAAAAACGAGAAACATGGAAGGTAATCGAATCCAAAAACAAGTCCAAACCAATGAGTCTTTATACGCCAAGGAAAACAAATATTTTTGTTAAGCAAAGTGTTAACCACAAAGGAAGAATCAGATTCAAACGAACGAAAATCACAGTTCTGCCTTTTATCGTAAGATGCTGCAGTGATAATCCCCTAAAGTTCCGCCACTTGAACGTTCATAACTCCCAAATCCTTTGTAAAAGCCTTTAGAAGTACGAAAAATGCCACCATATAGCCAGCCAGACTAAGATCTCCATGGTAGATCTGTCGGTATTGATTTTAATCCAATCGTGCAAACGAGGAATCAAATTAACATCCAGAATTTTTGGAACAGTGATACGCTTCCAGGCACAAAGTTGTCTTAGAGTTGACAACCCGCTCACCGAATTATTCATGGTTCCTTTATCCAGAGCATTAGGTTCATGCAAACAAGACCATATTAAAGACAGTGTTCATATATTGAATGCTGCTTATCCTTAAATATGATCATGTTTCTAAATTTCCAAATCACCCAAAAAGAAGAGAGCATAGCACTAATTCAGAGGTTAAAAAGTTGAGAACTAATCTTTGTTTTGAAAGCATCTCTCAGGAGAGTGTGGATAGAGTCCGTTTGCAGTCGATTTCCATAAACTTCTCCAAGCGTCCGCTATATATATCGAGAGATACTAAAGTACATGAGTAAGTATTATTCAACCATAAGAAAAATAAACCAGAAAGAAATAAAATGACAGAAGGAAATCTTATGTTAGAGGGTTCCAAAAGGCGGCTCCGTTTTAGTACATAGTTCTCCCTTTCATCTTAATTTGAGCTATGAAAATCATGAAATTGCACAATAAGCACATCATAATGATACCAAAGGATAGAGAATATGTAAGATTAATACGTGCAAGCAGGGTGAGAAGATGCTAACTTGTCAAAGGAACTGGAAACTATAGCTCCATTAGGGTTCCGGTTTGAGTATGTCGGAGACTATATAAAGTTTTGTTGAATTGTGCTTGAACAAAGGAACCGATATCTGCAATGTGAAACTTCTTCCCTTCATAGACGAGCTGATTCCTGACACTCCAAATAGCATCCACAAGTACAGAAGAATAGACTAAAAATTCCTCATCAAACTGATGGACATTTGAATTCGGATCACCATGTAACACGATGTGCAGAAAAGAAGCCATGGAATCATAAAGGAGGGAATCTGTGCGGAAGCCCCATACAGACATGAACCAAAGAGGTCTAACGCTGTTGCAAAACAGAAACAAATGGATAGCGGTTTCCAATCCTAACACACACAATGGGCATCTAGCATCACCCACATCATTCAGAACCGCTCGAACCGGTAAAACGTCCCGAACAAGCTGCCACCATAGTATCTTGCACCGGTCATCTAAGTTGGAGATCCAAATCTTCTCACAAAGTTCCTTCATACTAGATGGGGAAACGTTAAAGTAATGCAACTAGTTCAACATAATTTGCCGAAATGTACTAAGTTTAAGCGCGTTGGCGACAACGTCTGATCTCGTAAGTAAATATTGACCACTGATGATACCAAAAACCATCAAGTCTTCGACATATAAAATGCGGATTCCACTCCTTTTTATGGTTATATTCCCGTTTGTTCTGAAGTCAAACGATCTCTTTTGCCAAAGAAAAGCTATCCACCTTACTCATGAACGTTGTCATGAACACATGCAGCGACTTGGGATTCCTGAGGAAATAATTTCCTCAAAACCAGTGAACGTTTGAAGTGCCGTTCATTGCCGTATATTGTATTGACATGGATTTCACAGTCTAAAGATGTATATTCCATGTTCCAGTACTTGTCATGTTTAACAATGAGGCAAAAGGCCCATAAAGTTGGGATTATAAGGAGTCCTAATATTCATCGAACATCCTTCCATTTGATAGATGAACCACTTTGGAATTTCTTCACCTGTATACCACACGCTAATTCGGCCAAACTGCAGTGTACCCTGAATGTATATGACTGTTAGTTTTAAAACTAAAATTAACATAGAGAAAATTAGACCTTATAATTTTACCCACTTTATTATAATAACTAAAAGCAGTGACGGGAATCACTGTTCCTTGTACAGTGCCGTCCCCGCTTTGCCCCTTTGGTTAGCCTTAAACTGGGGGCGTTTTAGGTATCTTGCAGCTGTTGGCTGCTTTGTCTTTTTTGCCCCTGCTGTCTTTTTTGGTTGTTTTGTTTGGGCTTTTTTGTCTTTTTTCGATGGATGGAAGTCCTACCTCCTCTTCTTCTTTCTTTCGGCTCTTTCCCTGCCGCCTGTGTTTCTTTGCATCTTTGTTGTTACCGTGTGCTTGCCTTGACTCTTCTTTTTTGTTCTCTGTGTTTTTTGCCTTTACCGTCTATTCTCTTTATTTTTCCTCTTGCTCTTTTTTGTCTCTTTCTTTGTTCATTACTTTGGGTTTTTGCCTTTTTTTTTTCTTGCTCAGTTTTTTCTTCTTGCCGAAACTTGCTTCTCATTGTCGAAACTATTGCTCTCTCGCTCTGATTTTTCTTTCGTTTTTTGCCTGTGCTTGTCTTTGTCTCTTTGGGCTTTTCCACTCTTTCTTCATTTTATTGATTTTTCGGGTGGTAAATTTTTTTTCGGTTCTCATGGCTGAATCCCTAGCTCTTTTTCTCACTTTGGCTTTTTCTTCATTGCTTGACTATGTGTTTGTCTTTGTTTATTTGGGCTTTTCCACTCTTTGTTTTTAGTGTTTTTCGTGGGTTTAGAACTTTTGAAGGGAATTATTCGTGGGTTTGGGATTTTGACTGTTCAACCAATTTTTCCCCTCTGTTGTGCTTTTTCAATTTTCTACTGTTTGTTTAAAGAATTTGGCTTTTCAATTTTTTTTCCACTTTGTTTTGTCATTTGTGGGTTTCATACATTTTGTGTTTAACCCTTTTTTCCCTCTCTGTTATAACCAGTTGCCTGTCATTTTAAGGCTTCTCATTGTCGCTTTATTCTCTTATGTATTTGTGTATTTGCAGGTATTAGCTATGTTGTTTTTGGTTTGTCAATTCTGGTTTTTGATAAGCTTAGATATTTCTACTGATTGGCCATTTTATTGGCTTTGTATCCATTCCCTTGATTTTGGTTATTGTTTCTGTTCCTTTATGTTGATATGTGTTTTTATTTGTATGTAACCGATTTTTCATTTCTTTATAAATGAATTATTATGTTTTGGTCTTTGCATATATTCAGCTGTTGTTGAATATAAAATTCGTTTCTAGAACTAAGTGTACCGAGCATTGGCTTTTGGATTTAGTATTAAAATTTATTGTTATTGAATGTAAAATTTGTTCATAGAACTAGATGTATTGAGTATTGACTTTTGGATTTAGTTTTGAAAATTGATGCTGAATAATATGCACAGGTGGTAAGCTGTGCAGTGTACAGTGTCGATGAGGTGTCCATTGATAATGATCAATCCTAGATTTTTTAAAACGAATTTAATGTTTAGTTTGTAATCATTTTCTCTTCTTTTTTTGGTTTGTGATTTATTTGTCTAGTTTATTGTTTCTAGATTACTTTGCTGCTTATTATTACATTTGTCTGATTACTTTATTTCATTGATTTCAATGCTTTGGTTTACAATCTTTCTTAATAGAGGATAAATAGAATATATTTATGCTGATTTTTCTGCTTTATTTGTTTTATTGTCTGTTTTTCATTTATTTAGGGTTGAGAGAGAGGGAGAGAAAGAGAGAAAACAACAAACAAACAGAAGAAAAAATGTGAGAAAATATAAGAATAAGGAAAGAAAAGGGGAGGGGGCCAATACTTTATGTTTCTGGAATAATCCATGCTTAATTACGTGTCTTTATAAGACTGCTGTTGTATTAATTTAGTTTACTGTTTTCTTTTATACTTATCACTACTGATTATATATAGAGTGGTCTTATTGTGTTTATTACTACCTTTCTTTTGTTATTTGCATATGTTCGTTGTCCCTTCTTTCTTTGTATTACCTTATTTACTGCTTTGGTCTTTTCTTCCATTTCTCCTCACGGTCGTGTTTTCCAAGACTTTGAATGCTGTTTTAAATATATTTCAGGTATCATAAATTGCTTTTCGTTTTTATAACTCTGTCAATGTTTCCTTTGCATTGAAATATTATGTTTGTGTTGTTTTGACTTGGTTTTGCTATGTTTAAATGTTATTAATTGCATATGCTATGTTTTTACATGGTTTATTATTGGCTTATTATTATTTTTATATAGTTTTAGGTTATCTTTATCAGCTAATGGTATATTTGGTATTATTGTTAATGCCTTTGTCACGTAGCTTTTTTTGCGATTCTAAATCAATTTATAGGTCTTTATTTTTACATGGTTTGTTAGCAAGACAACTATATTTCTTTTGCCTCTTTTAAAGATTGGTTATTTAGTGTTGGATAATTGATTGTTATAGGCATATATCACAAGCTTATTTCTACTTTCATTTAATTTTTGTACTGTATTCAAATGACAGTTTCTGTGTTTTTGTCTTTGTTTTTTCCATGAACTTTCTTTGGTGATTTTACAATAAGAATTTAGCTCTTATTTTTTGTTATGTTTTGCTTTATTAATGGGTTGGCAATGATGGATACATATATTTTAATATGTTGAGTTAATTGTGGATTGTCCAAGTGTTGCTGTGAGTAGGTTTATATAAATATCAACAATATATTATTTACTATGTTCACTAACCAAATCTGGTTTTTTACTCTTCTTATAGTTTTCCACTGCTACGGTTTTTTGCTATTTTTTCCCTATTGCGTTCGTATGGTATCAGTTTTGGTTTTTTTTTTTTAGGCCATTTTTGGAAATTTTAATAAATGAAAACCCTATTTATTCTTGCATTATTTCCATATCCTTCATCTTACTCTGTCCCTGTCGCTTATGTTTCTTTGCATCTCTATTTCTGCTTCATCGTTATCTAGCAGTCTCTATTAATATAGTTATGTTGCTATAATTAATATGTAATTAATTTAATGTCAATTTAATTGGTAGATATCGTTTCTTAAGTATGTTTTTACAGTTTTTTGCCCTGTCCGATAGTTTTGCCTATCAAGTGTTTAATTAAAACAGCAATTTTTCAAGATAGTTCCTAAATGATAATTTTGTAGTTTTACCCCCAAACATTATTGTTTTCACTTTTTGGTACCATTTTCAAAAGGGCATATCACACATTTGAAAGGCTAAAAATCATCTCTGTTTCTATCCTTTGTGTACACTTTTGTTCTAGTTATTTCCATCTCTCATTTTATCCCTTCCTCTCTCTAATTTTTCTCTGTCCTTTTCTTTAGACAATAATAAAATAATGTTAAATTGACGTATTTAACCCCTTTTTATTTTTATTTTATTTTATTTTATTATCTAGTTGTTATTGCAGTAGTTGTTGTTATTATTACATAAAACACTCCTTAAATTAAATATATCTTCAATTACATAATATAGCAAATTCAAAAACCCCGCAGCATCAGCGCGGGTACTTTTGCTTGTTAACATCTAAGTTCACAATTTTACCCTTTTATTTTTATTATATATTGAATTGTCTTTTTGCCCCTGCTTATACATTAAGGCTTCATTTCGTTTGGTGAACGCATTGTATTTGCATTGCGTTTGAATGCAATGGATTGAATGCAATTTGTATTTGGAGGAAAAGCATTAGCATTGCATTTGAATGCAATGTGTGTTTGGGTGAAAAGTATTTGAATTGTATTTTAATAATGTATATGTGATGTGATGAGTAAAAGTAGAGAGAAAAAAAGAAGAGAGAGAATATATAATGTAAGTAATAAAAGTAATAGAAAAAGTGAAATAATAAATAGTGATTGTATTTAATTTAAAATGTAATGTGATTGGTATTTGAATGAAATGTTTTTGTATTTAGGGGAAAATTGCATTGCATTTAAATGCAATGCCAAAAAAATGCGTTAACCAAATGCATGCTAAACTTTATCGAGGACATTGATCTCTATTAAAATCTTTGTGTTAACTGTGTCTTTCTCTAAAATCGGATAAAATCTATTATAGATTCAGAAAGACTCAGATTTGCAATTTGCGGCATTTGGCTCCAATTTGGATTTGGTTTTCAATCTGTTGTATGCAAGTTTGTTTAATTTTTTTGTAATTGTGTAGTGTTTGATGAAATGATTTTGATGGTGGATTCTAGAAACGAAATGGATGCGGGGGTGAAATTTTAAAAAATTGCAAACAGATTCTAATTTAAAAAATTGAAACATATTTGAATAGAATCCATGGATTCGGGAAGAATCCGTTATTGATTTGGAAAGAATCGGATAGAATTCATTATGGATTTAGGAAGAATTAGATAAAATTCATTATAGATTTTATTCGAATCTGATCTGCTCTGTAGATTTAGGAAAAATCCATTGCAAATTTGAAAAGAATACGTTGCAGATACATGAAGAATTAGATAGAATTCTTAGTGAATTTTGCTAGAATCCGTTATTTTTTGGTTGAAATGTTAAAAATGAAAAAATCACCTTGGTTGAAATGAAAAAAGAAAAAGAGCTAAAAAAATCGACGACTAACGACTGACAGTAGTCGATCATGAGTTGGCGAACGGTGGTCGGCCAATTATCATAGATATTAAAAAATTATTTTAATAAAAAAAGAAAAAAAATTGAAAAAAATGAGAGTATTTTTGTTCATTTGCTATTATTTTTTCTTTTAATTATTTGATAAAATATTAAAAAAGGGTAAAAATATAAACTCTTGACTTATAATGGGTATCAACATAAAAAGGTGTTAAAATAAGAATAATCTTACAAATCACCTATTAATATATTTATTACAAGAAATGACAATTTTGTTAAAGCTTTTAACTTGGATAAAAATATCCCGGTTATTCCATATTCATGAAAATTAGTCTTAAAAAAAATAAACAAATAAATAAATAAAAGGATCGTGATGGCCATAGAAGTTGAGTGGTGTAAGGTACAATCACAAAATCCTCTCTTGAGGTTGAACTTCAGCACTTTTTTTTTTTCATTCCCCCACCTTTTTTTACCTAAAATTAAATTTTCAAATATGCTTTTGAAATACCTTTTTATTCTAATTTGTCCTATGAAATTTTTTTTTCCAAATATGCTCCTATTTAAATTTTATATTGAAATCCTCCAATATATTATTTTGTTAAAATGGTCATTATAAAGATATTATATTAATGATCCCAATAAAATTATTTTCTCTACTATTTTATGAAGCAACTTTCAACAATTAAAAAAATATATAAATTAATATGAAATAAAAAATAAAAAACGTCGTCTTTAATTGAATTTCATGTGTTGAAAAATTTTTATAATGAATATTCCAAATTTTTTCCTCCTTACACAAAAGCATTGAAAAATTATATCTTAAAAAGAGAAAGAAGTGTACCAGATTGTCGTCTTGCAAGACAAATTCTGTTGCAATAAGCCAAACCCTTGTTTGAAATTCAGGTATGATGCTCAGGTGCTTCATTTAAGCAATCCATGAATGCAAATATAACCCCAAGGCAAACATCATCTTTGGGCGGTTGTGGGAGTGCAGCCAATGAATTGGACACCATCTCCAGTGACGGGCAATGCCATGCATCAACTTCCCTTATAGTCGATGGAAGCTCTGGCATGGATTGGAGACACCTGCAACCTCTTATGCTCAACTTACGCAACTCAGAAAATTTGATGCTTTTTGGTGTTCTCCTAATATTTGTTCCAGAAAGGTTTACATTTGAGAGTAAGGTTAAACAGGAGAAAAAATTATCAGGGATTTTTGATGCATTGGTGCCGCTAAGACATAAGCTACTCAAGCGCGTGTCTTTTAACAAGGGACGGGGCAAACTTTCAAGCTTTGAACAATTTGATATTTCTATCCAGTCGTGTAAGATCCATGTCGAAGACCGTGTGTGGGATAAACTCGAGATTTTTGCAAAAACTGAGGTCTACACCTTCACTCCCAACCAGATTTGCTTTAGTTGATGGTAACTTTCTAATTACTGGATCGTTTAACCAAAGAGACCCTATATTTGGCATTGGCTCTGAAATTTCTAGCAAGTACTCAAAGTTTGAGCAACCTTTGAGGGTTTTATCACACATATGCTAATTGGTATACTCTTAAGATATTTGCAAAAATTAAGACATAAACATTCAATCCTAGCCATATTCGCTATTGATGCCGGTAAATCTCTAATTCCTGATCGTTTAACCGAACATAACTTAGATTTGGAATTGGCTTTAAAATTTCTAGAAAATACTCTAAATTTGAGCACCCTTCAAGTTTAACTGAGAGATTTTGACATATAGATGCTGGCCGGAAGACTCTTGAGATTTTTGCAATAACTGAGGTCTAAACTGTATATCTGAATTAAATTTACAATTGACTCTGGTAAATTTTTGATCCCCCAATGGTGTAACTCAAGCTTCAGTAGTTATGGCATTGGCTTCAAAAATTCTGGCAAGCACTCTAATTGTGAGCATTTTACAAGTTTAAGTTTTGTGAGAGATTTTAACTTGCTAATGCTGGTTGGAAGAATCTGGAGCTTTTTGCAAGAACTTAAATTAAGATTGACAACCTGAGAGAGACACTCAATTGATGGGGGTACTTGTTCAATTGCCGTCACTTCCATATCCAGATATCTTATGTTGCTTGGAAGTTTCGAAAACATGTAAAACTTTGTGCAGTGAGATATATAAAGATATTGCAGCAACTTCAATTTGCCAACGCTTGTCGGAAGATGCTCAAGACTTCTACAGCCGCTAAGAGTTTATCACCTCCAAATTTAGTGCCCAAGAGAGGTCTGGAATTTCAGTCAGGTTCTCAGATCCTCTAACACTTAAAACTTTTAAGCTTCCAAAATTCTGTCACCAAAAAGAAATGGAAAAGAGTAACTTTTATTACATTATTTACACAACATATGTAAAACCATTGGAACTAAATCTTACCTGAATGCCATCCCAGAGTTTCCCTAGCTTACTACCTCCCAAGCGCAGTTCGATGAGATTTTGTGGGGTAAAGTTTTGAGGCAAAGGGTAATTCTCCCAACAAAGATATCTAAGCTCGTCAGGAAGAGACTGAAGACCTCTAGGAAGGTTTAACTTTTTGGTATGAGCACAATAACATTGATAACGAAATGACAAGTTTTAAATTGAACATGTCTTTGAAGACTAGATGATCCAAGTCTATGTTATTTCCAAGTTCACAAAAATTAAGAGACATAGCTTGGACTGCTGTCCCCTGAAAATCACAAAGAAAACAGCATCATGAGCATATAAACGTATGACACATAAAAACTTGTTAACGAGGAAAACTAACCATACATGCATGCACACACACACACATATTTGTTGTAGGTAGGTGGCACTTACAGTATTATATCTCAAGATATGGTAGATGTCTTCAGCTGACCACAACCTACTGTGATTTTCAGGCTCCTTAGATTCTTCGTGAATGATTTGACGGCCCATTTCTTGAAGCAAATCATGCATATAAAACCTGTGTTCCTCGAGAGTTATGAGAGCCTTATCAACAAGAATTTCAACTCCTATTTTCGACATGAAGATCACAAGCACGTAGTATTCGCTCTACAAATTCTTTATCCTTACCATTGACGAAGCATGCAATATCAAGAAAAATATTCTTCTCATTAGGTTCTAGTCCATCATATCTAATTCTCAATGCATTATAGATCTGTGGATTTAGACTTCTTTCAATTTATCCAATGCACTTTCCCATACTTTTGTGCTTCTAGAACAAAGGTGACCACACAAAACTTTAAGAGCCAAGGGAAGACCACGACAATATTCGACCACCTTTCCAGACAGCAATGCATAATCCTCCGGGGGAGAGCTTCATCGAAAAGCTTTTGAGCGGAAGAATTGAAGTGCTTCTTCAAAATCTAAGCTCTCAACCTTGTATATCCCATGAGCAGCAATATTATTGAGAACCTGAGCATCTCTGGTAGCTATAATGGTTTTACTTCCAGGACCAAACAAATCACCTTCTCCAACTAAATATTCTAATTATTCTGCATTATCTACATCATCAAGAACAGCAAGAACCTTTGTACGCCGAAGCATATTCTTTGCAAATTCATTGACTATTATTGAACTTTCTTCCCCCAATAATCCACAAAAAAGTATTTTTTGTAAATTACTCGGTCCACTTCTTTTTGATTCTTCCTTAATGTTTTCAAGAAAGAAACAACCTTCGAATTGAGATGCAAACCGGTTGAAAAAGACCCGATCCAGGGTTGTCTTACCTACACCGCCAATGCCCCAAATGCCTACAATATGAACTTCTAGTGAGTTGATGTTCAACAATGATTCAATTTGCTCAATTTGTCTGTCAATTCCAACCAAGCGGCCCTCAAAATTATCCCATGATGATAAGCAATTTAACTTCCCCACAATATCTTTGACAATTGCCTCGACTAATTCAGAATCAGACCTGCCTTCAAGAAGAGTACAAGCAGAAGTTACCAATAAGCAACCAAAGACAGTTATGGCAAATAAATTCTCTTTTAATGCCAATGTTTTAATTAATTAATTTATTTACTTTTGTTTATATTCTTATCTTGGACAGCCATTTGAATGAATTAGGTGCAAACGGATCTTTTTTGGAAATGTAAAAGATAATTCGAAGATGTGATACTAATTCCATATATTTCTTGTAGTAAATAAAAATTGTTGATTTATCCATTTTTTGTAAATATGTTTTATCGTACATGAAGATTGTCCTCTAAACTTCTCTGTTTTAAAGAAACAACCTATTAGTTTCCCGATCTTTGGATACTTGATAATATTAGTTAAGAGTGACCAAAAAAAAAAAATACACAGTTATATTTGGTAGAAGAAAGAAAAATATATAGGAAGGAAAAGTAAAATACCAAGGTGAGGAAAGCATATCTCATAATCAAGAAAAATAAAATAGGATATTGTTTGTGAAAATAAATTCGACATATCGCACCATACATTAGTTATTGCTATTCAGTTCTACTCCACACCTAACTTCCAATTTTCAAACGAATTGATATCGCACTCTCTTGAAGTGCATGAAATAACTGCTTCTAACATCCAAAAAAAAAAAAAGAGGTGTGATCGAGTGTTTCAAGCTAGTGGGCATATTTTGTGTGGTAATTCTAATTGCTCAAACATAAAATTATTTATAAATATGCAATAGGAACTTCTAAGTCAATTAGGAATTACCGAATCACTAATGAATCCCATCCAGATCAGTTGCTCACTGCTGTCAGAGCATTGTTGCACCTTGTCTGCTTTATCACGGAAGTGCTGCTCAAGAGCAGTAAATGCAATTGCATAACTCTCTTGTTGTTTTCGAACATGTGATGGATCTACGTGGTAGAAAACTGGCACCACAATCTGTTCATCCCTCTCCTTGCACTGAAGAATATGACGGAGTTCTTACAAACACCAAGAGGACGAAGCATAGTTTTTCGATAGAATGACCACCAAGATTTTTGAATCTTGAATGGCTTTCATAATTGCAGGTGAGATTTCTTCTCCGTTTTGAAGATTCTGCTCGTCTAAGTAAGCTTTGATTTTCTTATGAGAAAAGGCTTCGTAAAGATGGCAAGTAAAAACATTACGAGTATCCTCACCTCAAAATCTGATAAAACATCATACAGCTTCTTCCGGGCAGTAGTAGAAGAGCAAGCGGCTGCCATATCAAGCTGTACTGTAACCAAAAGGATTAAAATTACTGAGATAGGGAGGTTCTAGATCAGATTTAAGAAACAAACAGCAAGGTAATAGGAAGTAGACGGTGAAAAAGAAAAGAAAAGGATGAGCTATCATGTTATGCTATGCTAAATTCAATCATGCTATGCTATGAAAAGTAGAAGATAGACTAAAAAGTCTATCATGCTATGCTAAATTCAGTCAACAAGAACTATTTAACCGCCCGATAAAGGAAAATTGTTGGACAAGTTTGGTTAGAAATTGAAGAAAACGAAAATTTAGGGGCACATTCTTCGTATCTTAAGAGCATTCCTATTTAAACAGAAAAAATGTTGAAAAAGCAACAAAAAATAAAGAAAAAAGGAACAAAAGCAATGATATCCGCAATTTATGACGAACTTTTGGCCAAAAAAAAGAAAAAAAAGCAATGTACGTCGCTGAGATTAAAATTTCGTTTAGAAGAATGCTAAGAACACTTTCTTAAGTACTTGAATAGCCTGTCAAGTTTAAATCATGTCTAACCAATTGTGTAATGACAATTCGAGAAAAGGTAAAGACATATTTCTTGGAGAAATATTTTCTCAAGATTGATGTCATGCATGCTTATCAGGGTAATGCCTCATGATTATTGAGGCATAAGGTTCTTGGATTCTCAGCATAACGTTCTTCACAATACGCCAAGAAAATGTGCCTTTCGTTACATGATGTTAGCAAAAATTTCAAACTGGTTTCCTGCGTCTGCCATGATGATTAGAAGATTAAAAGAATCTCCCGATTGATTTTTAAAAAAAAATCACCAATAATCTCCGCAAGAGCAGACCCCATTAATGAAATGGTGGAAGCGTATACGGTCCCTCATTATTATGTCTCTTTGGTATATCTTCGAAATTACTTTCATAAAAGAATGGCAGTCTTCACAAGATCGCAAGTTTTTTGCAATCCGAATTTTATAACCAGGGCTCGTTTTGGTCAGTCCAAA
The DNA here is from genome assembly GCA_035233585.1 of Antiaris toxicaria. Classification (NCBI taxonomy): domain Eukaryota; kingdom Viridiplantae; phylum Streptophyta; class Magnoliopsida; order Rosales; family Moraceae; genus Antiaris; species Antiaris toxicaria. Next base: position 42,691,329 of record CP141158.1, on the reverse strand, counting down.
AGCAAGAGCAAGCTTCTCACTATGGTGGCTCAACTGGAAAGCCTTCTCTTCATCATCAATCTCAAGCAAGACTTCCGAAACTTTTGGCTGATACCCTTCTTCTCTCAATTTTTCTTCTATTTCGTCCAACTTTGAGTATATTTTTTCTGCTTCCGGATGACTCGAATCTCCCACGATGAACTCATGAATTTTCCCATCAATCTCAATCTTACTAGACCCTGGTGGCTTAACAATCCCTCTCTTGTTCATCAATTCTCTAGTCCTCGCCTTGTCATGCCATTTTCCCGCAGATGCATACACATTGCCAATAAGCACCAAACTCCCACAATCATTCGATTCCAACTTTTGACGCTCAAGATGTTTCATTAAACGCTCTGCTCGATCCACATCTTTATGAATTTTGCAAGCCCATATCAAAGTTCTCCATAGAACCGCATCGGGTTTTATGGGCATCTTCATAATGAACTCCTCGGCATCTCTTAAACGTCCGGCTCTTGCAAGAAGATCTACCACACATCCATAATGCTGAATGGTAGGCCAAACTCCATAACTCTTGTGCATAGATTTCAAGTATGCATAACCTTCACTCACCCAACCCGCATTCCTACATGCTGATAAGACTGCAGTCATTGTCCTCTCATCTGGTTTAACGCCAAATTCGTGCATCTGATCAAACAACTCAATAGCTTCTCGACATTTCCCATGGCTTGCAAGGCCGGCAATCATAGCAGTCCAAGCAAAAACATCTGTCCCCTCACCAGTCTCATCGAAAACCCGCCCCGCGCTCTCTATGCACCCACATTTCGCGTACATATCAATAAGTGCAGTTCTAACATTAACCTTCAAACCAATCCTTCTCTCCTCCACCAGCTCATGCACTCTCCTACCAACACCCAATGCTCCAGCATCCGCACACGCCCTCAAAACCGACACCACCGTCGCCTCATTAACCTCGAGGCCGTCCTCCACCATCTCTCCAAACAGCCCCAACGCCTCCAGAGGCCTGTCATTATCCACAAGCCCATCGATAACCGAGGTCCAGGACACCACATCTCTCTCACGCATTTCATCGAACACCTTACGCGCAAGCCCCGGCTCGCCGCATTTCGCGTACGTATGAATCAACGAATGCCGAACGTACCTATCCGAATACAAACCGGACTTTACAACCAGCCCATGAAGCTGTTTCCCTTCGTGGGTCAGCCTCAGTCGGGCACAGGACTTGAGGAGAAACGGGTAGGTGAACTTATCGGGTCGGAAGGAGAAACGGGTCGGGTCCGAAACAATGGAGATAAAGAAGTGGAGAGCTTTAGTGGGGTCGAGGCTATGGGAGTAGGCTCTGAGAAGGGTGTTGTAGTGGAAGACGGTTGGGGAGGGGAGGGAGCGGAGGAGGAGGAGGCGGGCATAAGTGAGGTCGCCGGCGGGGGAGAGAGCAGAGAAGGTGAAGAGCCTGGAGAGGTCGTGCGTGTTGCCTGATTTCAGAATTTGGCCGTGGAGTTGCAGAGCTTCGGCCATGGTGGTTATCTCCATTGCATGAGTCTGTCTGGCCGGAGACGTTATCAACGAAAGGTGGGCACTTTTTTTTTTTTTGGGGTAATTTGGTCAGTTTGGATTGAAACAAACGACATTCTATGAATTTGCTCTTGTGGGGAAATTGGCATTCTTTTTCCTCAAAAAGAAAAAAAATATGGCCATATTTTTATCTGTTTCCTTGCCAAGCATGTCGTTCATTTTCCAACAATTTGTTTGACTATGTATGACAAAATGTAGATGTTATTTGCATATTTATTAGGAAAGCATTTAAAAAGATTACAGTTATAAGTTTTTTTTTTGTAATTTCTTTGTAATTTAATAAGATGATCACCAATCACCACCAACTTAACTCATTATTTATTATAACTGAAGGAAAGCAGATTTGCACTGTAGTGACTAAAGTAGGTTGCCGTTTTTGCCCCTCTACCCCCTTAATTCCGCTTTTATCCCTCGCCTGTTGTGCCTTTGTGCTTTTGGTGACTGCCCTTTTGTTTCCCTTTTGTCATTCCCTTATTTGTTCTACCGCCTCTTGTTTTTAGTTTTTCTTCCTCTTATCATTTGCCGTTCTAGGTTGTGGCTTTGTGCTATTGGTGGCCTCCCTTTTCGGTCATTTGGGGGTCATAAGCCCTAACTCCTTTTTGTTTCCCTTTTGCCATTCCCGCATTTACTCTACCGCCTCTTGCTTTTGGTTTTTCTTCCTCTGTCATTTGCCGTTCTGGTCTCCCTTTGTTATTCTTTCGATTTGTTGGTTTCTTTCAGTTGTTCTTGCTGCTGTTGACTCTTTCCTCGGTTCTCTTAGCTTTGTACTTTTGGAGGTTGAGTTTGTGGCTGATTTGGGTGTCAAAACCCTAGCCCGCTTTTGCTTTGTTGTTGCCTTGCCCTCATTTTGTCTGCCGCCTCTTGCTTTGTGTTTGTCTTGCTTTCCCATTTGCCGTGATGGATCTCTCCTTACTTTGTTTTGTTATTGCCGTTGCCTCATTTGCTCTATCGTTTCTCCCATTTGGTCTTTCTTCCTCTCCCAATCGCTGTGCTGGTCTCCTCCTCTTGTCTTTTCGATATTTTGGTTTGGCTATTTACGTTTCTTGCCTTTTTTTTTTTCCCCTCTGTTCTTATTTTGGCTGGTTTGGGTATGAAAACCCTAAACCCCTTTTGCGTTGCTACTCGCGTGCCCTTATTTGGCCTGCTGCCCTCATTTCTGTTTCTCAGGTTTGCTTTTGTTGTTGCAGGTTGCTCTCAAGTTTTGATTGGTATTTTGTGTTTCCTTTACTGATGGATGTCATTGCCTGTTTTTTGGTTTTTGTTGCCTTTTTTTTATATAGTTTTGGTATTCTCAATTAATGGATTTCATTGTAATTGCAAGGGTTTTTTTTTAATACAGCTGATTATTTAAATCCAGTTTTTTTTTTTGGCTTTTTGTTGGGTCCGTTTATGCCAGAATTTAGGTTCTCAATGAATGTCATTTCTGCCTCTTTTGTTTTTTTAGTTGGTTTATTCAATTTTTGTAACCAAATTTTCATATCTATTGTTCGGGTTTTATAGAGGCATTGTATATGTGAATTAGTTGGTTAGTTAATTTTGGATTGTGTATTTATTGTAGTCAATGATTCAGTTGAAACCGTGTGTACTGGATTTTATTATTCAGTGCTTTGCATTAATGGTATTGGTCATGAGGTGTCTATGCTATGGTGTTAACAGCTTTCCATTTATTAGTGATTTGTTTTAGGCATATAAAGTTATAATTAATGAAATTTTTTGTTCATGACATGTGCCTAAAAAAGAGCTTCTACCAAGATTTTTGCTCTTTTGGTTTCTAGACTTATTTATGTATGGTTATGTGTCTGCATGTGATTGCATACGCATGCATTGATTCTGCTGTCATATTTTAAAGCTGTGTATATTAACAATAAACGTTGAATTGCTTTCATGATTAGTCTTGTGTCAGTTCCTTTATTCAGCTTTACTTAGTGTTAATTTTCTTTGTGTGAGTTCATTAAGTGCTCTGGATCTTGGTTATGACATTTTTACGGTTGTTTTTGTTAAGACTTGCATGGCTGCCTATCATATAGATCAGGTATCATAAATAGCTTCCTATATACATGATTCTGTCAATACTTCTTTATGGTAGAGTATGGGATTTAATTTCTTTAAAATGTGTGTGTGTGTGTACTGTACATGTATTTGTGTATTTATACTATGCTCTGTGTTTCCTTCTACTTTTTTTATTACTTTGTCAACTGTTTGTTAAAAACAGTATTAAATTCTGATTATCTTTGATTGGTAATTGTGTGTCATTGATTACACTTTTCCCTAATCTTTTTATCTCTCTTTGTATCGTGGATTGGTTTATCAACTCATTAGCTATTTTTATATAACAGTTTTAACCCGTTATTGTTTTTGGGTTGGTCAATACTATTATTGGTATTTTGTTTAAGATTGTTATTTTCCACTAAAGAGGTTCATGCTTTTTTGGTTTATTTTGATTGGTGTATCTTATAAGTTATTGATTCTGTTTCTTTTTCTTTTTTCTTGCTTTCTTTTCTTTTCTTTCTTTCTTTTTTTTTTTTTTTTTTTTGGCTTGGACATCCTAAGATAAAACAATGGTTTTCTTAGTGTGCTTATTTGTTAGTTTTTATTATTGTTTAATGTTTTTGTGTTGTTGATTAGTTGGTGATGATGAGTGCATATTCTTTTGCGCGTTAAGTTTGATGCAGGTTGTCCAATAGTTGCTATGACACATTTTTATCGTTTTATTCTTTGAGCCCTATATTGTTTTCAACCCTCTATTTTGTTTCTCATCAAATAACTTGGTTTTTATTTCCCCCATCTTTTTTTGTCTAAGTCTTTGACTGCACTGTCCAACTATCTATTGTTATACTTCTATGTAAAATTTTTTTGAAGCTCATGTGTTGTTTTGTCATATAAAGTCTTTTGACCAATGTGATCGTGCTTCATTTTAGGTTTTAAAACCGATTCTGGGTACCTGTTTATACTATGTTAGTTAACTATATTATCATAAAACTGCATTATTCCCCAACTACACTGTTTTAAAACTTTGATTTTACTCCTTGGTCCATTTGGCTTTCTGCTTTTAGGAGTGCACTTTGTGGGTGATTTGGGTATCAAAACCATAGGCTTTTTACTGCCTTTTCCCTTTCAGTTTATCTTCTTCTCTTATCTACCCTGTTTATTTCCTTCTCTTTTCATTTGATTCGTTCCTATCTGTCTTTAGAAAAACAATAAAGTGATGATTCCATCCTTTGTTTGTTCTTTATGTTATTTTAGTTCTATATAACCTTTTGTTTTCGACTTTTTTTTATTTATCTATTCATCTAGTAGCTTTTGGACAACCAAGCAAATAACTCTACTTGTTCAATTTATTATATGTATGAAGCATAATTTGTGTGATAGGCTTTTATTTTTACGGTGTACTATCCATTTGTTAGGTTGCTGTTGATACTTATCTTTTAATAGGTATTTTGATGGGCAGCCAATAAATGGTTTGTCATGTATAAAGAAGTAAGTTTGTCATACATTGTTGACATAGGCAACTTCCTGAGCCAACATCCCCTATTTTTTATCTGTTTTATGCATACACGTGTGTGTATTTATGTGAATATGTATGTGTGTGTGTGTGTGTGTGTGTGTGTGTTTTTTTTTTTTTTTTGTGTTTTTGGATAGGAAAATGATAGGAAAAGAAAGACCAAAAAAAAAAAAAAAGAAGACGGAAGCAACAAGGATAGAAAATATTTAAAAAAAAAAAGAAATTCACTTTTAGTTGTGTGATTTTATTTTAAATATATTTAAAATTATTTGATTGTACTTGTGTAAGTTATTATTAAGTGTAGATAATCTGAGGATTATTGTGTATTGTATTATTAAAGCATGTTAAGATTTTATTTTAAATCATTGTATTCATACATAAACTATTAAAGTTGTATTTGTCGACGATAAATGGAAGAGAGAGATAGAGAGAAAGGAGGAGAGAGAGAGAGAGAGGGAGGGAGTTAGATAAAATCTTGGGAAAAATTCCCCAAAAAATAATTATAGTAATTAGAAAAGGAAAACCTATCCTTTATTCATGGTCATGAGAGAACAAGCAAAACATACTTATGAAATGTCATTATCATTAAAATAAGATCAAATAATGAAATTGTATTAGTAGTTATATCTTTAGGAATTACTTAATTATTACTACAAAGAAGAAGAACCGTACATTCTATATTCCGAATGTCATTATCAATAAACAAATTTTTCACTTGCCATATAACAAAAGGTATTGCTTTATTATTACTATAAAAAAAAAAAGAATTGCACATTCTAGATTCTGAATACTATTATTAATAAACAAATTTTTCACTTATCATATAAAAAAAGGAATTCAATCAGCAAAATTGATTAAAAAAAATCGTTAATAATATGAGATAAAGCCCTGATGAATAATAAGCATTGTTTTGAAACTTTAGACAAAATATTTTAAGATCTTAAAAATAATTTTAGTCAAACATTTGGAAGAATGACAATTATTTTAGTTGGAAATTTCTGACAAATGTCACTTGTTATACTTGAGGGATAAAAGAACATATAATAGGCGCATGTATAAATAACTCTTATGGTTTATTTAGTAAACGTATTATGTTTTAACTGTATTAGAATATAATTTGTTTTTTGAATGTTGTATTTGATTGAAAAGTATTTGTTTTATATTTGAATGAAATGTGTATTTGGATGAAAAGTATTTTAGAGTTGAAAAGTTGATGTAATTGTTAAAAGTAGAGATAAAAAGTTAAAGTTGAAAAGTTGATGTGATTGTTTTAAAAAACCTTTGAATAAGAATTATTTACGTAGTACTGTTGAAAATGATTATATTTGAATGCAAAACTTTACGTTTAGTGTAAAATTGCATTGTATTTGAATACAACAGTACTAAAAAACATTTACCAAATGAGCACTTATTTATGGTCACATTTTAAGATATTAACATTAACAAAAAATGTGAGGCTAAAACAACTAAACATTACAGAACAAGAAACAATAAAAATAAATGAATTTTCAAATTAGATATTAAGTATTGGATATGGTACAACAGAAGGAATAAAGTGTCCTTAAAAAAAAGATGCTACATGGATTAAAATCTAAAAAATATATATATATATATTACATTATGAATCAAATCGAATTGAAAAAATTTCAAAAATAATTTATGAAAATATACAAAAAAATCTATAACAACATTAAATATCTACAACAACGAGCTATAATAACTCCAAAAAACAAAATAACAGATGATATTAACAAGTATATATTATTATTAATACTTGGTGAATTAAAATCTTATTATAGCTATGAAACAATAATATCTTTGATTGAAAATATTGACAAGTTTAATCTATTATATCCAAAAGAATATTTACATATATAAAATTTCAATGGTATACCATCGCATGGATTAAGTGTGTTTTTGGTACACGCATTCGAATTGTGTTGCATTTAAATGCAAAGTAATTTTCTCCTAAATATAAAAGCATTTATTTCAAATACCAATCACATCACATTTTAAATCCAATACAATCACTGTTCATTATTTTATTTTTTCTATTACTTTTATCAATTACATCATATATTTTCTTTCTCTCTCCACTTTTATCTATTACATCACATATTTATTATTAAAATACAATTTAAATATTTTTCACTTAAACACATATTGTATTCAAATGCAATGTTAATACTTTTCATCTAAATATAAATTACATTCAATGTATTGTATTTAAATGTAATATAAATGTAATGCGTTCACCAAACAGATCATAAATCTTAAAATTGAAATGTCAATAATATTGTTACAAAACTTAAACCAATCAATTCGCTTATATAATGGAACAAGATTTATTATCAAACAATTGACACTTGGAATTATAGAAGGACAAATCATAATCAAGGGAAACTCAAATAAAAAAAGTCTATATTCCTAGAATAGAAATAATTGTAAATGAGCCTAAATGGCCTTTTAGAATAAAAAGATAACAATTCCCTATAAAAATTTGTTATGCTATAACAATAAATAAAAGTCAAGGTCAATCGCTGAATAAGATTGGTGTTTATTTAGAAAACGGTATTTTTACATATGGTCAGTTATATGTGGCTATATCAAGAGTAATAATACTCGAAGAACTGTACATATTAATTCATAAATCAATAGAAAAATATACAAGTCATATTAAAAATATTGTTTACAAAAAAAATCGTACACAACATTGTATAACAGCAAAAATAAACTTATGAACTAAACAATGTCAATATAATATATCAATAACAAATAATCATTATTTCAAAACAACAAGAAAATAATTTATTCATTGAATATCATATTTGTATATATTTTGTAGCGATTAGAACAACATGACAACATTGATACATTCATTGAAACTAAACAAACTATACAGAATAATAGAAGCTTGTGTTAGCAGATTATGGCATAATAACGATTACACAACAGGCCGTCTCATCAGCCTTGATTATGTCTTAATTGATAATGAGGTAAGAACTTTCCTAAATATTATTTTAAGCTAAATTTTATTACATTTGCAATGTTGCATGTTGTGTTGGATAATAATACAAAACAATTGCTATATATATCTCATCATATCACTTCAACTTGCATAATTAAACGAATGATAATACATTTGTAAAATATAGTATAAAGCAATACACGGATCAATTAGAGCCTAACATGCTGATCATTTATCAAAGAAATTAATTGAATGACAGATATATCAAATTAACAATTTTAACATCGCTCCAAATAAATCAAGATACAAGATTATATGTCACTGTGCAATGCTACAATTTGCATGAGTGACATCATTTATTCCTATAACAAAAGAGAAGCCAGATATTCTATTACATAAGTTTTATTTCACAAAACTCGACCAGCTGCCATCAAGAACTGACATCAATGAAGTATTAACAGGTATTATCTACATATTATTTACAGATGTATACACAAAAAAACCATATGCATATACGTACATGCGCACACACGTACACACACAATCCATAAAAAATCCCTTTTCCCCCTTATACAAACTAATGCAACTTTTATTTATATATCTATCAGATGTCATTGGCATGTTAATAAAGGTTTAGGAAATCGAACAAATAGATGTCAGAGGCAAAATGACACCAAAACGCATACTAACACTTCAAAACATTAGGTAATAAAATTAATAACATTAATAACAAATATCATAAATAAATATTTACTGTTTATAAACGTTATATTTCTAAATTAAATTTCTCTTAATTGCAGGAGCGAACAGCTATAAGTAACATTATGGGGAGAAACTGTTGAAAAATTTGACGAAAATGTGCTGAAGACCTTGGATGATCTAATAATAATAATTTTCACTTTAATGACTATGAAGCAATATATGGATAATGATGCAAAACATGGCACAACATCAAGAGAACTAGTTTAAGTACCAATTGGGCCGGTTATAAGGATGCAGGCTAAGAAGTTCAAAAAAGCACTTAATGGACTGATTCAAAAAGTTTGGGCTCAAACAAATTCGTGGAGGCTCATTCAGCATGGTCCACAAGGAAACATCAATTTATTTCAAGCCTTAGAAGATCCGAACCAACCCCAATAAAGAAGACGTTTTTGGCAAGCTAATGGGCAGATAATATTGCTGCAAATGACTCTTTCCTTTTCTAGTGCTTGGCTTGCATGCCAAGTCTTTATTCCTTTGCTTGGCCGAAATATGAAAATGTCAAACTTTCCTTTTATTGTTTTAGGCGTGAATTAGGTGTAAGTTTTCATATTTTCATCCATTTAAATTCTGAGAATATTAGGAGAATATTAGGAAAATACTACGGGAATATTTCATTTAGTTTCCATATTATTTTAGAGTATATTTTGAGAATATTCTTATAATTTATGCTTATAAAAAGACGTCCACAAATAATAAAATAACAATATCAGTTTTATTCATAAATTTGAGAGTTCTATTTCTCTTTGGTTCTTTGAAGAACTATTCGAACTTATCGAAGTTTTCTGTGACGTTCACTTCCGACTTATCAATCAACCCTTCCATAATTGATTGTGGCGTCTTCCTTATACCAAGGTTCTTGTTTTGCATTAAGCAACGGGTTGAGGTCAATTATACCAAAATTCTTGTTTTTGCGGAAGCAATGGGTCGAGGTTCTATCTAAAGCCTGAGTCTTAGAACGTTCTTGTGGTCATAATCTTGTTGGGTCCGTTATTCTTGACGGAATTCACATCAGATAATTAACTACAACTGTTATGGCATATTTATACGTACACATTACTATATTAACCAAACACTACTAACTATACCCTTTCCCTATTTAATAGGAAGCACATATGTTGCAAGTACAAGCGCAATAATATATTATATCAATTTAAACACACCTGAGACAAAAACATTAAAAAAAGGTAACAAACATTTTTTTATCTTTATAATGTAAATAACATAAAAATAATTATACAACATTTTACAAACCTATAACAATTGCATTTATTCAATAAATGTATTTGTAGGTTTCATTACATAACACAATACAATACATTGACTTTGTACTTGCTTCTACTAGGTAAATCTAACCACGTGAACAACAAAAATAAGAGAATAGAAAAACGATTAACGAGTTAAACAAATTAGATCATCTTGAATATCAAGTAAGTATACATAAAACAATGTTTAAAAAGATCAAATCAGATAGCACAGTAAACATTGACATCTAATTCTTATTTATTAAAGGAATAAAATTTACAGAAAGCGTAACAATATTCTAATTTGAAACACATCAAGGCTGATACTACAACTCCTATAACCATTGCTACAAACAAGTAAGGGAAGCAGGAAGTAGATGGTGGTTTGATACCCATGACCATTTAGCTACAATACCAACAGCATGGTAAACAAACTCAATTTAATTCCTTATACAAACGTCTTTTATATTAAATTTTCTTCTATTCTCCTTCTTTTCCTTCAAATTTTTAACAAATTTTTATATATATGTATTTATCTCTGTCACTTGCAAATAAATTTACAAAGTATTACTTATTACGTATAAATCAACAAACGAAGTTTTTTCATATTTTATGAGAGGCACAAATTAAATACAAGAATTTAAGATAAAACAGGTTACACGGTGATAATAATATTTGGAAGAACAGTTCAGACATTGATCAAGAAAGCATATTCTACATTAATAATAGAAGAAGACTACATAGATCTGACAATATTACCACTGATAATCGAATAATTAAGGAGCCAAACCAAAATTTTTCAAGTTTACTTTAAACTCAAAGGAGCACTAATTGATAAAATTATATCAAGAATATTTGATGATGATAATTACATGCTACAGCTCCCTCCCCCTCCAATAACTGTTGCATTGGATCTGAAACACCAGATCCCAAAAAAATTAATGCAAGGTAACAAATTTTTATTAAAGTACAACTAACAATATAATAATGAAAAAAAAAACCACACGGTAATGAATAATGCTTTTAATTTTTATAGCGTCCAAGCAAAATCAGCATAATCATTAGTAAAACGAAAACTAATTAAGTATTTAACTTATCTATATTTAACACAAATATTTTTGTATTGCTAATTAAGATTATTAAACTTTATTAAAGAATACTTATCATCTTTTCTATACTAACTATGCTTTATTTTTTCCCCTATCGCTCTCTCTCCTTTTTTTTTCCTCCTCTTTTTTTTCCACTATAAAATGAAGAAGAGCAGCAACCAAAACGCAAACAAAAATTGTAGTCCAAAATCATAATTATTATAACTATATAAATATTTTATACAATCTCAATGCATATTATTACATATTGTATATTATATGTAATTAACAAACCGCAATTTTGCTCGTCTTTAACTGAACTTAAAAATTTATCAAACAAATGCTAAAGAGCTTGTCATATAAAAAATATAAAAAAAAGGGGACCATATCGTAATTTCGTAAAAATGTTCGGACCTTTTTTGGTCTCGCAGTAGCTAGTGAGATCCTACGACATGTCGTTTCTCAAACAAAACATATCGGAACAACGTCGTATATGTTGGCAACTGTTAAGTGTCATCTTGTCCCCCATAAATTAAAAAAAAAAATAAAAATTTAAAATTAAAAAGAACAAGAACTTAAAAGGCCAAAACGGGCATGTTCCTGTTCCCTGCTCGAAGATTGTTACTACTACTGCTCTCATCTGCCTCTCGTAAGTTATTTGTCCTCAGTTTTTCATTCTTCATTTTTTTCCATTTTAATTAATTTTTCCTATTTTGTTTGAAATATATAAAAAAAAAATTTTATTCTACACTAATGAACAGCAAATTTCCCTTTCTTTCTTTTTTTCTTTTTTGGAGTTAATTGACGAGGAGATCCGGTTTATGTACGAAGCTTCTTGATGTTGTCAGGATTATATTATCTCTACATAAAAGTACTCCTCTCTCTCTCTCTCTTTTTTGTGTCCTTTTCATTCCGTATTCTCGTTTTCAGAATTTAGCTACTTCTGATTTGTTTATTTATTTATATATTTATTTATTATTTTCTTCCGTATCAGAGATTTGATCTGAGGAAAATATGGTGAAAGAAACGGCTTATTATGAGATATTGGGTGTCAATGTTGATGCTTCCCCAGCTGAAATCAAGAAGGCTTACTATCTCAAGGTAACTCAATTTTTAATCACTTTTTGAAAGATATAATTATTTGGTTTTTTTTTTTTTTGTGTTTTTGTGTTTTTTGTTTTTTTTTGAATTCTGAGAATGGGATGATAGTTGAACATGAAATATGGAAGTTGGGTTTTGGCCATCTCAAAAGTTTGTAGGCTGTAGATATTTGTTTCTCGGGGAGGTTAATTTTATTTATTTATTTATTGTTTAAGAAATTGGAGGTTGGAGTAATCGAACTCTAGACCTTCTGGTGGAGTTAGGGGGTTATAATCTCTGGTGTCTGTTGTTTTTGACAAAAAGCTTACAAGGTTCTACGACCATTGAGGTGGTGCACTAATAAGGTGGCCTCTACACCTATTTTTCTTGTCCCTAATCCTACTTTGTGGTCCTTGCTCGATCGATGAGCATGTCGCATTGGACTTATGGTGATCAAGCGAAATTGAGCCCGTTCTAGAATTAGATCAAGTCTTTTCTTTTCCATTGGTAGGTCCTGGAATTTCCACTACTGATAAAGGGAATGGGGGACAAGATGGTACCTATGATCCCCTTTTCATATAAGCAAAAAAGTTTCTAGATTCTTTGTTTTTACTATTCACGGTTCTAATGGAGTAATCTGCGGTCTAAATATGCTTGGATTGGCTATGGATGCATGAATTGGAATATATACTTGATGTTACCCTAGTGCTTCTCCCTTGCCAATATCTTCTATTTTTCGGCGGCTTTTCTGGTGTTCAAAATTGTTGGGTGGGCTAAAGAGAATTTGACGGTACATTGCTTGGAATATAAATCTTACTTTACCCTCGTTATTCCTAGGAAAAATTTTTCATATACTTTAACTTTTGAAGTTCGACACCACCGCCTAGTTATTCTTTTACTCGAATAGTCTAAAATTTATTTCTGTGTGAAAGAGCCGATGCAATTTGTCCTGGTTTTTCAAGCCAGCCCATGGAAAAAGTCTCCTAGGACTTGTTTAAATGTTAGTGTTGTTTGCTTAATGCATTGCCTGAGATCTGTTTTCCAGATTTTCTTCTCCTATCTCGTGGAATTCAAATATTGTTCTTTTTTAGATTTTTTATAAGGAGAAAAGTAGTATGGTATGTGGTGATGGCTTTGTCTCCTAAATTACAATACAATTCTATTGCTTCTTCCCAGGCAAGGATAGTTCACCCAGATAAAAATCCTGGAGACCCAAAGGCAGCTGAAAATTTCCAGGTATGTGTATATAAGCTGTGAGTTTAGTTCTGTTAAAATGAGAAATTTAATGATTTTTTGTTTAATCTAATCTACGCTTATAACTAAAACCTTTTACTTTTCCTGGAAGTCCAATATTGCATTATCAAAAAACAAGTCCAAGTTCTGCAGAAATAGAAATTTTATGCTATAAACACTGGCCTTTTACAAATGCGCTCTATAACTTAGTACTTTCCCTCCCAAAAAAAGAATGGGAAGGTTGGCATGTAAAGTAGAAACTTTGAAAATCTCTTGGCACCTTTTTTTGGTTTTCCTTTTTAATCTCAATTCTAACCTTTTTAATCTCAATTTTTTTCCTGACAATAATTTTCTTGGTTATGGTACATTCATAAAGGCACTTGGTGAAGCTTATCAAGTTCTAAGTGATCCTGAGAAGCGTGAAGCATATGACAAGCATGGAAAGGCTGGAATACCGCAGTAAGTTTAGGAGAACCTTGAAGATTTACTAACACCACATTACCATACATCGTTTGAAAAGCTAATATGGCTGTGGTGCAACTTTTGAAAATTCAATCATAATCATCTTAATTAGACTATCAACTTGTTAACTAAAATCATGTGCAAAATCGTTATTTGCTGAATCCAAGATGATTGCTTGATTAATGAAATGGTTCTGTCTGCAATAGAGTGTTATCCATTGTATGTTCTATGAACATTCCCTGATATGTTTTGGTGGTTGTAAGAGAATTACTTTACATTATTTGTTAACATCCATTTTGATAGGTCAATCCATGTATAAAGTAGTTCAACCCGTTAATTTATCATTTAATTGTTTATCCCTAGATACATAGCTGATGCCGGAACACGATGGATTAAAGATTTAGAGGGAGAAGAGGAGACTTGTAGAAGAGGAGGAAGAGTTGAGAAATTTAGCAATAAGAGAGAGCAATAAGCAGGAAATCTGTGTATTCAATAATACTCATTGAGGTCCCAAGAGAAAACAATTCACTACGTCTATTTGTAGTTGAATAAAGCCAGATAATGAGAGAAATATAACGTATAATGAATTAAAACTAAAGTAAAAAAAAAAAAAAAAATAATATTACCAATAGGGAAACTTAACCATTGTGCTTGTTGCTCTAGATAATAAGGAAAACAAATGACATGGTATCTTGTTAATTTGCTTCATTTTCTGTTGCTAGAGAGTCCATGGTGGACCCTTCAGCTGTGTTTGGAATGCTTTTTGGAAGCGAACTATTTGAGGATTATGTTGGTCAGTTTGCTTTGGCATCTTTGGCATCTATTGAAGCTGAAGAGGAGTCTTATGATCCTGAAGTCCGTCAGCAGAGAGTTCAGGAGAAATTGAAGGTGTTCTTTTGGACTAGTTTTTAGAGCACCTTGATATTCCATTGATCTCAACTGAATCACCTTCTTGTCTTTTTTTTAGGCGTTGCAAAAGGAGAGAGAAGAAAAGCTTATACCAATTCTGAAAGATCGCCTTCAGCCATTTGTTGACGGTTGTATTGATGAGTTTGTTAATGGGGCAAAATCAGAAGCACGGCGTCTCTCAACAGCTGGTAAAATTTTTCATTTTTATTGTTTTGAAATTTTTCTAAAAGCCACCATTGAATCTCCCTAGAAGAAATTAAAATTCCAATTATAACAACAATAGACATATGTGCCATCATTAGGCAAGGACTTGATGAGAATGAAATATAAGGGGTCCATACAAGTCACTGTACTCTGGAACTGTTACAGGTCTTCTGTACCATCTCTTGGTTGATTGTATTTGAACAATTTTATCTAAACTTTCTAAAGAAGTAAAACTATAAGAAGGCCATTACCGTTTCTGGTCACACTATATTGGGGTCTCTGTCTCCAAGTCTTCTTAAACTGTAAGAAACAAATAGGTCCATCTGGTCCTAGATTTGTGAATGAATGAAAATATTAGGGAAAGAGAGCTCAAGGTGTTCTAAGTTTTTTCTTCATCATTTTTTTCTTCATCATGCAACAGCTCTGGTCTTAGGCCACTGGTCTTTCTCCTGCTGATGAACAAACCTTGAAGTTGCGTCAAAATGGTTGCCGTCGATATGATATCTGACCTACAATTGTTTGATTAAATATTAAACTTATATCATTTTTCTTTTTGTGAAAATGCTTCCCTCATATGCTCAATTTATGGATTTATTTTCCCTGCTGATGAACAAGTCTCGAAATTGTTTTTTTTTTTTTTTTTTGGCTTGTTGCATGAACTAACCTGTGATTAATATGATGTCAGCTTTTGGTGAGGCTATGCTGCATACGATTGGCTATATTTACACAAGGAAAGCTGCAAAAGAATTAGGAAAGGATAAACGGTTTATGAAGGTCCCGTTTTTGGCAGAGTGGGTACGAGATAAAGGACACCAGATAAAGTCTCAAGTAATGGCAGCTTCAGGTGCATTATCATAAATGAACAGAATTCTGGTTGGTGAATAATAGGTTTATGCCCTCGTTGAACTTCAGTTTTCTAACCGAGCCCGCTAATGCTTTTTTGCATGCAGGTGCTGTGTCTTTAATTCAAATTCAGGAAGATCTGAAGAAGATGAACCAAGGAGAAAACAAAGAAGAGAACTTAGTGAAAGCCACAGAAGATAAAAAGGACGCCGTGCTTAATTCCCTGTGGCAACTTAATGTGGTTGATATTGAGTCAACTCTGTCACGTGTCTGCCAAGCAGTGAGTTTTCGGCATCCCTTTTCCTTTTCGGTTTAAATTATTATCTAGGAAAATTACACCCTGGTATCATATGTTTTCTCGAAAAGTAGATTGGCACCTTATTAATTCATGTAATAGAAAGCCATTAGCCCGTACTTTCAAAATGCCATTCGATAAAACACGGTATTGAGATGTAATTTTCCTAGCTATTTATCAATAGGAAAAGTCGGCAGTTGAAAATGGTCCTGATTATATCTTACATAGAGGTTACTTAAACCACAAGTAACTTAGCGTCTATTTGTTAGACGACAAACTAAGTTGTAGTTTCGGGAACTAAATTTTCTATTGCTTTTCTCTTTCAGGTCCTTAAAGACCCAAGTGTTTCGAAGGATGTTCTGAAGCTTCGAGCCAAAGCACTGAAAAAGTTCGGAGCAATCTTCCAGGTAAACAAAAAAATTATTGTTACTTAAAGCACAAGTCACTTAATCTGTGCATGCTTTTGCTTGATGTTTATTACTAGCAACGGATCCAAATCAATTGCTTTCAATATTTGCAGGGTGCCAAAGCTCCTTACAGTAGAGAAAACAGCCTGCGCCACGAAGGCGACATAAAAATAGATGCGGCATCATCATCATAGTGATATCTATATTTGTACCTGCAAGATTTATGCTACAACAAGTTCGGTGACACATGGTTCTTATTGAAAATGGTTTCATTGCCTTGCAACTGAACGTTGTTTACTTGGGTTTCCTTCTAGTTGCATGTTGGTTTAGCATGCTCCAACACTTCGATTAATTTGGGCTTCTTTAGATTGTTGTAATATATTTTCTTGTGTTTTATATCAAGCTGATGTATTGTTTTGATGGTTATGTTTGGCTTGTATTGTTTACTTATCCATAATCGAAATGGGCATGAATTAGAATACATCAAAACAAGTTACTTGAACCCAGAATCGGAATAAATTGTTGTAAATTTACATGTATAATCATTCGTAATTATGTTTTTAAAAATTAGAAAGAGAATGATTTTTTTATTGATTATCATATTGTTAATCGAAATTAAACTAATCATTAGATTGTCAGGAATAGTGTCCTTAAGGGAAAATTTGTTCCCGGAGTTTAGACATTCATCGATTAATAAAGGTTATTTATTTGTTTATTTAATATATTGATTGTCTTTAATACTTATGTTAGTGTTGATTTGTAATAAGCAAATCATATCAAGATTATCGGTTATAATTTTGATATTACACATAAAAAAAAGTATATGGAAGAATATAATATTAAAGTGATAATTTAATTTTAGAGTCAAATAGTCGTGAAGTAAAAGTGAGTACGTTGACTTTGGTAAGGTAGTAATGTTTGTTTACTTCTACTTTTATGGGATGGTTTATCTCAACAATTGGAATGGGTTTTTCAAGTTGAAAAGCTAATATGCATGAAGGATTTTATCATATATATTGGATCGGATTTTATGCAACATTGATTTATATAATAATTCTGTCAATTCGCTTTAATGGATATTCTCATAGGCATCTTAATCTTGAATGAATAAAAGATTATATATTTGTATAGTATATCTTTTGATTTATCAAAAACACCGAAGAATAGCAACTTTTGCACGATAAATTGGAGGTGCATTACATCAAAGATGATAACGTTATCTATAGATATAGAATATATAGCTCCTTTATAAGAGTCAATAATATTATCTTAAAGTGTCATTCTGAACCTGATTGAACATAAGAGATACTGATTATTCTATAATTTGTTTACTAAATGATTTTTTGAACATAAGGGATCTCGATTATTCTATAATTTGTTTGGAGATGCGTTATATAGAAGATGACAACGTTATTCATGGATATAGAATCTATAGCTCTTCTAGAGTCAATGATATTCTCTTAAGGTGTCATTCTAAACTTGATTGAACATAAGAGATCCCGATTATTTTATAATTGGTTTATTGAATGATTTTCTATTTATGGAGGATTTCATAAATAGGGTTTGATCAGGATGAAATGATAAAAATTTTAATGATAAATAATCAGGAAGGTAAAACAAAATTTTAATTTTAAACTCAATTATAAATATCCTATGGGGATTCTATATTATAATATCTGTCATTGACAAAAACACTATTAGTGAGCTTTTTGTAATCCGGTATAAAATCAAAGAATTTAACTTTATAATTTTAATAGAGCAGTCATGGAGTTTAATAATATGGATAAATTAATTTTGGTTAATTAACTTATCTAATATTATTTTAGCTTTAATTTTTATGCCCATCAGGCCCTTTTGCTAGCTCACAAACTCCAATCAAATTTTATTAATTCTAGAAATTAATTGAAATTCAAATAATTATTATCTTGGATAAGATGATAATATTTGAAATTTAAAGTTTTAATTAAATTTGATATCTTATATTAAGATTACAATTTAATTTAAATTTTTAAAAGTAGACAAAAAAATATCTTAGATTAGATATTATTTAAAATTTGAATGATATGTGAATTTAATTAAACAAATATCTATGGATATAGATAATCTTTTATTTTAAATTCTAAATTCAAATTTAATAAATAATGATTGTCAAAAGTTAATCAATTAAATATTATCGGTGGCTATAAATATTTAATTAATAGAGCAAAATTTTAACCAACCATTAACCTATGTCCACATTTTTGCAGGCAAGAGAAGAGAAGATACTTTAGTTTTTTCTAATTTAGAAATTCTCTATAAAATAAGGGTTTTCAGGATTAAGAACGGAAAGATGATAGATCAAAAAGGTCTGTTGCTTTCTTGATCAGAAATTTTATCAAGTGTGCTTACACACACCCACAAGTGGAAGAGTTATAGTAGGGAAGAGTTATATAGCAACATTGCTTTTGTTTGATCCAGATAGCAAGAAAAATTTTCAAAATCCATTGTGCTACATTTTCTACTATAATAAATATTTTTCTCCAAGTCTTCCTTCATTTTATATTAATTGTTAAGGAAATAATATTAGGGTAAATTGTTCAATGTGGTCCCTAATCTTTTTGTAAGTTGTGATTTGGTCCTAACCTTTTCTTAGTAGCTAAAAGGTCCATAACCTATTTAAAAGGGTGCAATTTGATCATTTTTGCCAATATATATATATATATAATACACTCTTAGTGGGATACTAATTTAACTTATGAAATAGGATTTGTGAAAATTCATTAAGAAGTAATAATAATAAACATCTATATCTGAAAAAATATGAATATTTTTTTTAAATAACTAATAATAATATATACTAAAATATTAACTTATGTAACTAAATAGAAGGACATTAGTTGTTTGGTGTGTCTTGTGAAGAAAGGAGGCTCACCTTTTATAGGCTTCAAGAGAAAACACAATCATAAATGAAATTAATTAAATTAATTTCCAATACTAATGGAGGCTATCAGTATTTAGGTTTTAATCACATTTAATTTTGTAATAAATCTCAGCTGTTACAAAGACATAATTATGAAATTAATCCACTTAATTTTAGAATTAATCTCATTTATGAGACTTCATTTGTAGCTTTAATGCTCATATCAAAACTCTCACAAGCACTTTGGTACACATTGAAAGTTAATTTCTCATTTACTCATTCATCATTTTGAGCATGTATATATATCATTCATATTGATCAGTTACATATATATTGTGGGTTCCGCTCAAAGTTATACCTCAAAAAATGGTACACAATATGGGTTTTCTAAGCCATTTTTCTAACAATCCCCCGTATAAATGAAACTGACAAAGGACACAAAAAAGAAACGATAGACACAAAAATTGATCTAGTTATAGAGTTATGTGTTTGGAACTTACATGGGATAGGTAACTTTTATCCTTTCAACCTTCCATTATGAGAATATATTTACTTTACTAACTGATCAATAGACATAATGTCCTTGAATTATTTTATTAGTTATGCAAACGATAACATACCTCACATAGAATCCATTCTAACACAATTTAATTCTCACGGTTATGTTCATTTTTGGCCATGAACATCTACCTATTTTTGCGAGAGTTTCAAGATAATTTAGCCCTACAAAATTCTCCTTTGAAGCGGCCCACTTCTTTCTCATATAGGTGATTTCTTAATCAAGAGTAACCCACATTACTCTGCTTGGATTCTCTACCTATTCAATGCATAATAAACATTAAAAGCATACTACTTAATCTTTCCTGTGGGTATCACCGTTTTTCATCATACAAATGGAACGGAGGGTAACCCCTATAGTGATCCAACTCAATTTTTACACTTAGTTGTCCTTTAAACCTAGATCTTGGGATCTCTAGTCAACTAGGTTAGGTTTCCATTGCATCAACCTAATCCTTCATGGGCTTTAGTCTCATTCCTCTTGATGATTTATCAACTAACTCTTTGTTTAATCCATTAGTTAACGGATCTGTAATATTATTCTTTGACTTCATATAGTCAATAGAGATAACTCTAGTTGAGAGTAGTTGTCTAATAGTGTTGTGTTTATGATGTATATGTCTAGATTTATCATTATACATATTGCTTTGTGCCCTTTCGATTACTGACTGACTTTCACAATGTATGCATATTACTAGCACAGGCATTGTTGGCACAGGTTTTAGCCACCTTGGAATATCCTCTAAAAAATGACATAGCCATTCAGCTTCTTCTCCATAGTTATCTAAGGCTATAAAGTCAAACTCTATTGTGGATCTGGTTATAACAGTTTGTTTTGAGAATTTCTATGACAGCTGCTTCTGTTAGTGTGAACACATATGTCTTTTATATCAGATATCCAATTTGCTTTACTATATCCTTCTACTATTGCTAGATATTTGGTATAAAGTAGTCCATAACTACAAGTATATTGCAAGTACCTAAACACTCTTATAATTGCTTTCTAGTGATCGACTCTGAAATTACTTGTGTATTTACTCAGTTTGTTAACTGTGTGATCAATATTTGGTCTCACACAACTAATCAACTACATCAGACTTTCAATCACTCTTTAGTACTACAACACCCCCTTAGCGGGATGTTACAATCTACTATCTTTAATGTAACATAGGAAATAATATTTGTAGAAATACATTAAGAATTAATAATATTATAAGGCAATATGGAAAAAATAGAAATATATTTTTTTAAATTACCAGTAACAATAGATACTAAAATATTAACTTATATTAATATAACTAATTAGAAAAGCTAGACTTTATTAAAATCATAAAAGCGGAAACCAAAGTTTTTAAAGTAATTTAGACTAATCTTAGGGGGCGTTTGGTAAACGCATTGCATTTTGATTGTATTTGAATGAAATTTGTTTTTTGAATGTTGTATTTGGTTGAAAAGTATTTGTTTTGTATTTGAATGAAATGTGTGTTTGGATGAAAAGTATTTTAGAGTTGAAAAGTTGATGTGATTGGTAAAAGTAGAGATAAATAGTTGAGTTGAAAAGTTGATGTGATTGTTTTAAAAATGTTTTAAATAGTAATTGTTTTCGTAGCACTGTTGCAAAATTTGTGTTTGGTGTAAAATTGTATTGTATTTGAATGAAGTTAAAATGAAATACTTGTGCCAAATGGCACCTTAAGGACAATCTAAACAAATTTCAGCAGATAAATAAATTTATTAATTCAAACTTTAAATTTATAAGCCCTTTACAAATAAACATAGGTTTTATCAAAACAAAAAAAGTTTCGACAACCTACTCCACCACCACACCAAATCTCCTCCAATTGTATGCTTTAACTTTTCCTTATGTACAACATGCAAAAACTATGTTAAGTGAATGCTTAATAAGTATATCTATTATCTTATAAAAACATTTAGTTTATAATATTGGTGTAATTATAAATATTAATATTCCAAAACATGACATAGACATAAATGTAAAAACAATGATTATACATATCTTAATACATAGCAAACAATTTACATTATCTTTCATTAGTATTTTCTGCTATTATCAGACCCTAGGTGATGTACTAATAAGCGCAACCACAATGAAAGTGGGATTGTGGATTCCAAACCTACTACAGTAACTATTTAACCGTTAATATTACGAGGGTTGGCCCAATACCTATTGTGAGTTGCTAGCAGTTTAGATGTAAACTATTACCGCTATTTGGAACAAATCTCTGATACACACCTCCTAATTACCATTTTTACCTTAATTAATTTAATTTAATTTTTTGTAAACCAAATTATAACTTTTGATACTATATCAAAAACCATAACTCTAATAACAATATAATTGTTTCAAAAGAAACATAACTTCTTAAAAGGAAAACATAGCTCTTTATATTATAACAAAAATTATAACTTTTACATAAGCATTATTCTTTTAAAAGAAAACGTAATTCATTATAAAATTATTATAATCAAGAAAATAGCATGTATATTGAATGAATAACATAACCAGTAAGTTATATATATATGTATTTATGTGTACATGCAGCATAGATAATAATTTTTATTAATAAACACATCAAAGCTTTCGTAAAAGGATCAGGATATTATTTTAAAATATTACACTAATTATAAACTATTTTAACTTTGAACAAAAATGTTATAGGTGAGAAATATACTTATCTCATTTGAAGTACTTAATGCTATTGCTATTTTGGTGATTTGACGCTTTAAAACCTTGATTCTCTAATATTAAAACTAGGCGATTCAAGAGGTGTTGACAGGCTAACAAAAAGAGCTACAACTTTGATGAAGGAATTTGCCTTCTGCCTCTTTTTTTTTTTAGATAAAGGGAACCGAAGGTTGCTGACCTCGCATAGTATTTTGGTTATAACTTTTTACTTTGATTTAAAATTAGAAAATTCAAGAGGTTGGTAAACTAACAAAAGATCTATAACTTTGATGAGTATTTTTGTCCAATTCGAACTTGTTTCTAGCCAAAATTTTGTGTGAATATAGCATCATACTATTTCTCACAAGATTCTTAATATTTAATCTCTTATAATCATATCTTAACTTATTTTATACAAAAATAAATGTGTTTGAGCAAATATATTATGCTAGAATCATCATAAAATTAACATAAAACTCTATAGTTCTTGTTTTCATATAAAACATGAATTCTTAAGCATATCAAAGTCTTTAGTGTTTTTCCGTGCAAGAACACTTAGACCAACATCTAACTATAATTCTATTTATGAATAATTAAATATCTTGTCTCTATTGAATTACTATGAAATATTGGATATTACAAAAAAGCTTAAAAATTGGATGAAATATATCATATATTTGATACATATAAGATAAATCATGTAATTTTTTTTTAATAATTTCCCCTAAATAGTAAATCATATGCAATTCACATGACATTTTTTGATAAATATTTTTACCTTTTTTAATAAAAAGGACCAAATTGCATTTTTTAAAAGAATTTAGGGAACTTTTCTAAAAAAAGATTGAGGATCAACTCATAATTTTGTGAAAATGTTGGGGCCAAATGAAAAATTTACCCTGATTAAAATAAATATAAATTGTGGAGTTTTTTTTGTTTAAGAATATTTAAAGTGCAAATACTTTAATTAAAAAAATAAAATAGAACATAAATGTCAAAAATAAATATATAATTTTATTCTAATATAAACATTTTTATTTGTTCTAGTAAATTTAATTAATATTTTATAATATCAAGTAAATAAAATAGTTAATATAGGTTATTATTATTATTTTTTCGTATTTTTAATTATTATATAATTTTTGCTAGAAAGATAGTAATTTAATGTTTATATTAGGATTGAAAGTTATGATTTGAGGGAAGGCATAAAATTGTCAATCTCAATCCAAAATTAGTGTGGAGCCCACCCTTCTTGCTCTCATTTTAGGAGCAGAAAAAAGCAAGTAAACAAAGGAATTGACTCTCACTTTTCACCATCATTCCCTACTTTTAGTAAATAAACACGAGCAAAAGATATCCGCGGCACTGTCGTGGTATATAGTAAGTTGTTATAATATATAATAGATAATATACAAAGATCATATATATAATATATTATATTACAATTTATTGTAGTGCAATATTTTGTATATATGTTTTTATAAAATATCTACTATTTAATAACAGAAATTAAACTTTTATATTACAGCTTTTATTATTATTGTTTTTCTGTTAGTCTTCATTGTGATATAGACAATGTTAAACTTAGAAAGTTAAAAAAAAATCAAAGAAATCTAAAGTTATAAATAGTTAAATAAATAATATGTTGATTATAAATTAGTTAATTACCTGATTAATTTTCATTTTACTAATGATTTTGTTGTTTTAATCTCAGTACTGTAATAATAAAAATATATCATTATTGCAATTTGTGTTAACATTTATGTACTTTATGAAATAAAATATGCTTAGGTAATATATATTACTTTGTAGAAAATTTTTTTTTAAATTAGGTATTTTTGGATTTAGTGATTTTGTTGTTAGTACTTGTGATGCTATAGCAGCTGTTGGTGGCAGTAGTAACAGAGGCATGGAATCATTGTAATCATAGTGCTCCATTAAGTCTAAAATAGTTTTGAAAAATTTTTTTTGGCCTGTCAGTTGCTTAATTATAGGTAATTATGATGTTGGATTTATATAACATTCTTCGATTTGTTAACGTAAAGCATTGTTTTTTTTTTTTAGTGCTTCAGCTGCTGTTTCAAATATGATTACAATTATATAACTAGTCTTATCCTGAATTTTTGTGTTTAATTTACACCTGTTGAGAAAAACAAAATGTAATTAGCTATCGATAATATATTATACAATTATTAGTAATTGAATTGAGTAAAAAGATATTAGCATGGGGTATTTAATTATATTTTATAACATAGAATTGGCATTAAAGTTAAATGTCCATGAATCTCACACTACAATCCATTTCCTGCTTCTCTTACTTGTCTATAGCATTTGTTGCAAGAATTATAGTACAACCTTATTATATTTCAAAATAGAATATTATTGCCTTCACTATAAATCCGACTCCCTAGATATATAAAAATTAATTTCATTTTTAATTGTAGTATATAATTCTATTTTTATAAGCATTGGTTTTTTAGTTTCTCTTGTTTTTTCTCTCTTTGTTTCTTCTTGTCTTTTTTTTTTAATTCTCTCTTTTCTCTCTTTTACTTTTTTTTTTTTTTTGCATTTTTGGTTAGTTGATGCTCTAGACAATCCAATTTGTTTAGATCTTCAATTGTCTTTCTATTCTCCGCTTTTTATTGTTTAGGTGATTGTATTTGTTTGATTGAAGCCGGACGAAGTCAATATGTTGTGTTGTATAGTGGAATCTATATGTGTAATAGGTATAAAAAAAAATATTTAGTTGAGAAGTAGGATTGTTTTCATGCTATTTTTAAAACAAAGGGTTGAAATAATTTTCCTTTATCACCTTGTTGTAATGTCCTCGTCTTTGATTTGTCTAAATTTATGTTGTATACCATTACACCAGCGCCAGCAACATATATATTTCCTAATTGATAGAAAAGTTGTAGTAGTAATTTTTGGTTGAGATTGTAAAGCATATATGCATAATTATTATAGTAGTTAATTATCTTGATATTACTTTATAGTTATTGATGTAAAAATTGTTATTATTGGATCATTTATTACCTTCAAAATATTTTTATCAAATTTTTCTATAGTTGTTCCCCATAGAGTTACTTTTAGTTTTTCGCTTTCGTTATTAAAAAATAAATAAAATTAAAATGTAATTAAAGTAAATAATAATAAATTGTTTATAATATGAGAAATAAAAGTTATTAATTTAATTACCTAATGTTCTGCATTATTAGTGTGTGCTTTGATACAATTTTACTTCTGACATTTGTCTGTCAGATATCTTGTACTTTTGTTAACATATTTATAACATCTGATATAAATAGAGTTAATACAATTATTGATGTATTTAAAAAATGGTAGTAATGCACACACATATATATTTTTATAAGTAATTATTTTTGTCAATACTTCATTGATATTTGTTTTGGGTGGTAATTGATCAAAATCTGTGAGATAAAATTTATGTAATCGTATATTGGGTTTTTTTTTTTTTTGTTACTGAGACACATGATATTGTTCTTACAAATTAGATCATTGCATTGTGAGGTACAATTTTATATTTCTATTTGTTTGGTGCAATCTTAAAATTACTGATATAATATATTTTTCATTCTTCTATTTTATCTGATAAGTGATCAGTATCTCGAGCTTTAATCGAACCACGTATAACTTCATGCTACATTTTATAAAAGTGTAATTGTTTACCAAATTTTATATTTTGAATTGCATATAACAAAATATATATATGTTATTTTCTTCAAATTATAATTGAATATGAAATAAAGCAATTTATGATAAAACTTTTACCCCATTATCAATCAAAATGCAATCGAGATTGATTGGAGATTGATTGGGTATCCTATTATGTAGATATTGCTATACCATAGTCTGATAATACATGCCCTTATTGCTGCATATAGTTCGTTTGGTTTTAAAGAGCGTATTAATACTGTCATTTTTATCTACTTAAAAAAATAATAGAAAAGGAATTATGTAATTGGCATTTTTGAATTCTTTGCAAATAATCTAAAGAAAAAATATATATGTATTATTGTATAATAAATTGATAATATTTGTTTAGTAATATGATTTTTATAATTATGTAATATTATATAAAATTTCTTTGTAAACTATGTTTTTTATACGGTTTTGATATTTATTTATTGATTCATGTATTAATATACCTAATCTTTTAGGTCTCGTTACTCTTAATAAAGCTAAATATAATTGACTATATGTAAAAATATTGTTTTCCAAATATATGCCTATTTTATTTAATGATTGTTCTTGACTTCTATTTATTATTGTAGTATAATAAATTTTTATAGAAAATTTTCTTCTTTTAAGTGTAAATGGCTATTTAGATTTATGTACAACCATTTCTATTTTGGGAATTTAAGCCCTTTCATTTGTATAAGTCAAATTTATAATTTGACCTTCTATAATTATATTTGTTAATTGTGTGATAATAAGTCTTGTCCCACTACATAAACCCGTTGATTTATTTAGATTTCTTAGTAATATGATAGGAGTTCTAATTTTGAGACTTAGTTCATATAGTGGTATACTATTAAATGTAAGTGTATGTAAAAATTCTTGAGGATATAAAAGATTAAGTTAGTTAATATTTTCAAATGATGACACTATTATACCGTAATTATAATAGGATTTCGATTCACCAGGTATTAAGGATAAACAAAAAAACTCAATCACTCGACAAACCCACCAAATCTTCTTAATCCGACTTTAATTGGGTGGGTTGATTTGCTATATTTAGTTGATTGGGTAGGTAAAAATAATTTTTAACCCACCCAATCTTTATTGGATGGATTAAAAAAATTTCAAAAACCTACCCAACCCACCCAATATTCACCTATATATTTTTTTCTTTTTTACTAAATAATATTCACCTCTAAGTGTTGTTTAGATTATTTGAATATATAGAATGTATTATCTGATATTTAATATAGATGTAATCTTTGATAATTTTGTAAAAAATACCATTAATTATTTTAGTATCCTTATATTTTTTTTGTGATTCTTGTAACTTATATTTATTATATATTCAACTATTAATAAAATTATATCAGAATTTTTTTTATGCAGAGTCTGTAATAGAATTTGTTTGAAAATTATCATGAGTTTGATTCCTTTTTCCCCCTTAAATTTCATTTATTGTTGAATTTTTAGTATCATTTATTATTATTTTTAATAAAATACACAACTTGCCGAATATACCCAACTTAATCCAATCTTAATTAAGTGGGTTGACTTTTTATATTCGGTTGATTGAGTAGGTTAAAAATATTTTCAACCCATCCAATGAAGATTTGGTGAGTTAAAAAATCACAAAAATCCACACAACCCACTCGCCCATTGGGTGGGTTAAAAAACATAAAAATCTACCCAATCCACTCGATATTCACTCTTATCTGGTGTTAAGGATAATATATACTTGTTAATTTCATTTGCTGTTTTGTTTGTAGGAGTTATTATTGCCTGCTGTTTTAAATTTTTTTGTGTTATGAAAGTTTTTTTTTAAGTTGTATATTAGTTTTAAAATTTTTTTCAATTGGATTTGATTTGTATTGTACTATGTATATTTCCGATACCTTAATCCATGTTTCATCTTTGTTTTTTAAGTCTTTATTCCGTCAGTAGTTCACCTCCAACAGCTAGTATCCAATCTGAAAATTTGTTGATCTCTTTTTTTTTTTTTTCTTGTTCGGTTGTTTTTGTCTAGGTTGTTGTATATCAGTTTTGAAATTGTTTCAATTGGATTTGATTTGTACTATGTATTTTTTTGGTACTTTAATTCATGTTGCATATTTGTTTTTTTTTTTGAGTCTTTTATTCCTTCAACTTTATTATCTCTAAAGGCTAGTATCAAATATGAAAATTCATTGATTTCTTTTCTTTTTTTTTCTTGTTCGTTTTATGATGTTTTAATATCATATTTTCTGTTAATATTAATATTTGAAAATATAATTATAAATAAGAATTATTTATACTTGCATTTATCATATGCTTTTTTGTTCTTATTGGAATGATAAATAAATTTTTTTTGAAATTACTATCTAAAATAATAGTCTTTCCTTCGAATGGCTGTTTAAAATTAATTTTTAAATCTTGTAGTATTTTGTTCAAAAATTTTAAAACAATATTTGTTGTTTATAGGATCTTCGTCCCATAATATTAGTGATGTTTTTTCAATTAATTTTGCTAATTGAGTTCTTTTTTTGATATGACATATAGTTCTACCTTTAGGTAACAATAACAAAGTTATTCCAGAAGATGCAACAGCTAATATGATTTCATTATTTGATCTTATTTTACTAATTATTGTACTTTATAAGCATGTTTTTGTAGTTCCTCTATAATTGTCAATAAAGAATAAATTTTCTCTTTTATAAATAAGCGATTCCAAAACTTGTTAATAAATATATCATTATTCATTATTTAAATTTTATATTAAGATAGTCTTTTCTTCCTTTAACTTATTTATGTCATAATATAGTTTTTCTTGGAGTAATTTATTGTTTAAATTATTGTGATAACCGAGAAATTTATCGTTCTCGAAAAATTTTATACAAAATATGTAAATAAATGTATATTCATGATGAGACATGTTATAGAATATAAAGCAGATGAAAATTTTGACTAACTAGATTTTAGTCAAAATTTGACAATGAATTAATGAATATAGTATAAAAGCTACACATTAATTCAAATTATGATATTTTAAATTTATTAGAAAAGTATGTGGAAAATACATATTAAGAAATCAATGGCTCACATGTAGGCCATATTGATCAATAGCCAAGATTAGCCAAGCAAATTCCAATTTCTTTAAAAGAAATTAAAGAAAATGGTGAGAGAGGATGAGAGGTCACGTGAGGGCCTTAAGCTTAAGCAGCCAAGTGAAATTATTTCACTTGTTAGCTGCAAAGAAGTGACCGAGAAAGAGAGAAAGAAAGAGAAGGAAAGAAAGAGAAGGAAAGAAAGAGAAAGAGAAAGAGAAAGAGAAAGAGAGAGAGAAATATCCTCCGTATTTTTCTTTCAACAAGTTTCGGATTCT
This sequence comes from Antiaris toxicaria, assembly GCA_035233585.1. Lineage (NCBI taxonomy): Eukaryota > Viridiplantae > Streptophyta > Magnoliopsida > Rosales > Moraceae > Antiaris > Antiaris toxicaria. The sequence goes on along the minus strand of CP141158.1, from coordinate 42,661,560 downwards.
CTCTTCAAGCAAGAAAAATTGTTCAAGTTTTCAGTCAAGATTCCACAGCAAGACGTCCACAAGTTTCAAGTAAGGTAACCCCTTTTCTCTCACGTTTTCGGGTGAAAATCTGGGTTGTTTTGAGTAGAAAAAGAGAAGATGAGTTTTGCATGTTGAGATTTTCAGTTAAATCGAAACATGGTTCAAGTCTAGTTGTTCTTAAACACGAATTCATGAGTTGATGGTTTAAAAAACCAAGTTTCAGTGAGTTTTCTTTAAGAACGTTTTGATTTTTAAAATATTAAGTCAAGATTTTGGTGGAAGCAAAATATGAAATTTTGCTTATGAAACCATAGATTTATGATGGTAGAAATGCAGTTTATAACTTGAAACATTCTTATAGAGATCGATTTTGGGTGCAAGAAGTAGAACAAAGGCCATGAAAGCCTTAGAAATACAGAAGACAGGATTTCGGACTCAGAATCAGGATTTTGGGATGAACACGGGAGTGTACAAGGGTGTGTTCAGAACACGGCCCCGAACATGCCCACCTACACGACCGTGTTTCAAAAGAATTTGAGACCTGAGAGGTACACGGCCAAGAACACGGCCGTGTATCGAGCCGTGTAAAATGGCACACGGTCGTGGGAAGGGCGTGTAACAGACCATGTTCAACAGTAGGAAAACACGGCCATGTAGCCACCCGTGCAAGCATGCATGAATTACACGGCCATGTTGCATGAATTACACGGCCATGCACTTAAGTCCAGAGGAGTACACGGCCACAAACACATCCGTGTAGGAGGACGTGTTCGAAGCAAAAAAAAAAAAAAAAAAGAGTCTAGAAATATGAATTTTCATGTTTTGTCATGTTTCAAGTATAAGATAAGTGTTGAAAATAATCAACGATTATTTTTTTTTTATAGGAGTTCAAGTCAGACACCCCGAGATAGCAGTTCCAGATCAGCAGAGACTCACGTTAGCCGACTTTCTATAAGTTCAAACATTGTCCTGACTGCAACGTGGACAATCATGTTATGTTTTACGATGTTATGTATGTTGTTTGACGTGTATGTCAAACGTTGACCGTCTGCATCATGATGTACATGTCAGTTTCATGTTATGCATGTAGAATTCATGTTTTAAGTAGATAATTCATGTACACATGATAGACAAGTTTCAAGCTCACGAAAACATGTAGGTGCACAAGGCACTATAGTGAGATTAATGAAACTCACACCCCAAGTAAAACATGTAATAGGTTCCTACTGTGGGGCAATCAGTATGCTACCCAGTTGGAATTCAGATAAGATGGTAATTAAACCAGTTATTGGCATACCAGCCTCTTAACCCATGGAGAGATTTTCATGTTTAGTTTCAGTTAAGACTACGGAGGTCAGCACTAAAGTACTGCTTCCAATCATGTGCACCTTACGGTACGACCAATCAAGGGCCCAAAATCAGAACCTAATTTCAGATAATGTCCTAAGACTTGATTTACAGCCATGAGCATGTTTATTCAGAGTCAAGTTTCATGCATAAGCACAGCATAGCATGTTATGATTTTATATTTTTATGTTTGAACTTACTGAGCTCATAACTCACTAGTTTGTTCACATGTTGCAGGTAAGAGACCTATTCACTAGTAGTACACGATGGACGACGGGTAGGGCATGTATATGCCAGGGGGATTGGGCGAGAGATTGTGGTCCTACCATGAGTTTTCTGTTGTACAGTTTTGAAAATTTAAACATGTAATTTCAAGTATATGATTTTAAGCCAAGACTATGTGATAGGGGAATCATGATCCATGTACATATTATTTTGTTAACATGATTTCCTTATCACATTCTTGAATAAGTTATTATATTAAAAAAAAATTATTCTGCAAAATTTGCAAGCAGTTTTCAAGTCATGTATGATGTCGGCGACCCTAGAGACCTATGTGCTATTGCGATTAGTTACAGAGTTGACTGTAATAGCATTGTAGAACCTCTACAGCAAGGGTGGGCTGCCACAATTATCCATTAGTATTTCAGTAGGAACGGGTAAATTAAAATTTGTTAAATTAGATGAATTTAGGTTTAATAGTTTTTCTAATTCATATAATACATAGTTTTTTATTTCATTTTCTGGAATTTTAAAGTTTGGGTTATTGAACAAAGCTTTTATTTTATGCAAAATATCATTTGTCATATGTTTTCAATTTTTTTAAATAATTTTATTGGATTATGTGCATTGCAAAATAATAAAATTATAACAAATAATTGTCTAAACTGAGTTGATTTTGATCAAAATAAAGTTTTTGATATTGATTTGTTCCATTCTCTAACATCTCCTAATAATCCTAATGTATTACATGTAGCTTGATATGTTGGATATATTATATTATTAATTGTTTGAAGTGATTCATAGTCTGTTATATCTTTTTGATGACTTAACAATAAATTTAAATAGTATAGTTCTTTAGAACTTATATGGATATAAAATATTCGTCCAATTGTATAGCCTATTTGTTTAAGAGTCTTAATTTTATTTTTATTATTCTCTAATCATTTAGTAGGAAAATCTATGTATGCAAGTTGCATAGCTTCAATATTAGATTTATTTATTTCTCTCTATTTAGTTAGAGTTATTTTATGAATTCGTAGTTTTTTTATTATATTTGTTAAACGTTAGTTTGCATAAAAGTAATGTTTTGCATATGTGACAGATGAATGGATAGTCTTTATATAGCTAGATTTCTATAATGTATTGGGTATTTATATAATCTTTATATAGCTTCATATGGTGTTATATATCAACAGTTAATATAATTTTTTATCTCATCTATTTCTTGATAATTAGTTTGTCCTAATTATCCTGTATATATATTGTTTTCTATTACAACTTTTATTCTACCTAGACCTTTTGTTGAATATTTAAATAAATATTTTATGAGCATAGATTAAGAGTATATTTCTATATTTATATGAACATGATATTTCAGGAATAAGTTTATTTTGCATGAGATTACAAATCTGTTATCTAATTTAAAACCTTCTTTTTGTATATAAAAATTTGTTTTTCTTCGTTTATAATTGACAAATCAATTTTCTTCGATTGTTGTTTGGTTTCTAAATTATTTAGGAAACTTTTTAGAAAAAAATGAATTCTTCATACATGAGGCATTTGTTTTAACAACGCCACATGACTCATGTATCATAAATTCAGCTACAACATTGCATTGTGACGGTTCATATAATTTTTCGTTGAGGTGTAATCAAAATAAAAAATGGTAGTATGACAAACATCATTTTTGGAACTCAACAACATATAAATCTACATGGAAAAAGGTTAAAAAATAAAAATAAAAAGCAAAAACAAAAACAAGAGAGTGCATTAGGTTTACTTAGTATAAAAATTGATGCTTTTTTTTTTGTTAATCAATAAAACCAAGATAGATTTTGGAAAAGATCAAACTTGCAATAATTATTCCAATTAGATGTTGAGATTTAATAATAGATAAAATATGATCTAATTTTATCTTGAAGATTCTTGTGATGATATACGGTCTATCTTCAAGTTTTTGACCTAGGATTGTTATTAAGACTCTAGTAATTTTAAGCCATTTAGGGTTGTAATTGGATGTTATAAATAAATCTCAATTTTTATAGTATTTATATATTACCATTGCATGTTGATAATTTTAGATTATATATCTAGGGCTTCTAGTATGACTTGATGGAAGAATAATTCTTTTGTTTATTGTTTTTGTACTAGTATCTCCTTTAGTAATAGTATCTTAGACAACTTGATAAATTTCAGATATCAAATTATTTTGATTATTTCTAAGATAATCTAATTAATCATCTTAAACAGATGCGTATGCATCGATAATGTATTGTTGAAATAGTCTCCTGTTTCTAAACAAAGTATTGTTTTGAGTATTGCATTGTTGTAATTTGTAGTAGTAAAATGCTCTCATAAGAATTCTTTTTCTTAAAGATCTTTTATTTGAAATTTTTATACTCCGGTCTAAATCAATTCTATAACAATCTTCTCCATATAGAAACAAAAGAGTACATTGTAAGTTCATATAAGATGGAATTTTATTATTTTTTGTAATTTATCTGTTTTTTCTTATATTATAATATATCTTCGTTGTTTATATTCACCAATATCTCTAACTATTAATCCACATACATTTTTTTAGTGGATAGTTCATATTGATTATTATTTGTATGTCGTTGTCTTATTAATCTTAATTTCATTGAAAGAATTTCATATTCTTGATATTTATCTTTCACTGTTTGGAAAAGCTGTGCTAATTTATTATTTTTGTTAAGAATTTTGATAAAGTATTCAATTATTAATTTGGTTAAATCCTTCAATACATTGTTGAATGAAAAAGCCGCCATTCGGTTTTCGATTTTGTTTTTTTTGTGTCGTATATATAGTTGTGCAAATTTTAGAGGTTTATTGTTAATTGATAATAATAATTCCATAAGATAATGTATTTATCTATTTATTTTAAAAATTATAGACCGGTTGAATTTGTTGTATTTGATTCTATATTTACTCCAAAAGATGTGCATGCGATGTGAAATTAAAAGTTTGAATTTTTTTTCGAAAATGTTTTTATGGGTCCTCTATAATAATTAAGTAATTTATCTAATATAAAATGAGTTTTTTTTTATCATAGATAATATAATTTTTCCATTTTAGGACATAGGTCAGCTCTATTTGGATTGCTTGATTTGATACGTTTATCAAACCAAAAAAAGCATCGCAATATTCATTGATGAAAGGGCAGACTCCATGATCGAAATAGACTGACACCTATAAAGTCAGTCTACATTGGAAATTAGTTTTATGATAACAAAGTGGTGTTTGCAGCATGGATTTTTTTTTTTTCGTAGGTAGAAAATTACATTGTTCATTTTGACTTGTGGAGGTTGATGGCTGACTTGGAAAAGATGCTTGCTTTCCAGAGCTAAGATTGCTTAGCATCATTTCAAATTTAGTACGGAAACGCTTGTAGATGAAATTTCTAGTTTTTCAAACTATTCACTTGAGCACTCTTTATTTATGGACATGGAATGTTAATGTTGATGAGAACAATTGCTTTGTTTACGTTGTTGGTTTGACATTGAAGGAATTTTTCTTTTTCTTTTAATATCCATCAATTCATTAAAAGGGAAAAATTGTTTAGAACTTATTACAATGAAGATTTTAGTACATGTTCTACATTGTTCTAATTTATTATAATTAGTTGACTTAGAATTAAGTTTGTTTATGTTTCATATTATTTGTTTGTGAAAATTGTTGGTAGTTATTATATTTTTAAGCAGTGTTAATTGCTTTGTTTAATCGAAGAATTCTTTAATAATCAAATAATGATTTGGCTTTCATTTGATATTAATTTTTTTTTACATTTTTATTTTTGAAAATTTGAAAATAATGTGATAACCGAGAAATCTACGTTCTCGGAAATATTTATACAAAATATGTAAATAAATATACATATACAGTGAGACATGTTACAGAATACATAGCAGAGAAAAATTTTGATTAATTAAGTTTTAATCAAAATTTGACAATGAATTAATGGAAATAGTTAAAAGCTAAGTATTAATTCAATTTATGATGTTTTAAAATTAATAGAAAAGTATGTGGAAAACACATATTAAGAGATTAATGGCACACAAGTGAGCCACATTGATCAATGGCCAAAAGAATTGCTAAACAAGCCCTTGCACTTAAAAAAAAAAAAAAAAAGAAAATAAGAGAAGGAGAGGCACGTGTGTGAGGTGGGGGTCTCAAATCCCACGGCAGCAAAAGTGAATTAATTCACTTTTGCCTTAGCTGCAAAGAGAGGCAGACGAGAGAGAGAAAGAAAGAAAGAAAGAAAGAAAGGGAAAGAGAGAAACCGAGAAAAGGGAAAGAAGAAAAAGGAAATCCAAGGAAAGTTCGGATTTTCTAGTTCAAGCAGCAGATCGATCGAGTTTCGGTCACGAATCAGCAGTAAGAAGCTCTTAAGATTCAAAGTAAGGTAAACCCTAGTTTCTCACGTTTTTCTTGGGGGAAAATCTGGGGTTTTGAGAGGAAAAAGGGAATGTGAGTGAATCATGTTGAGGTTTTCGGTTAAAATCGAAACATGATTCGAGTCTAGATATTTTTAAACACGAATCCATGAACAGATGGTTTAGAAAACCAAGTTTAGTGAAATTTCTTCACAAAAATGCAGATTTTTCAAAAGTTGAGTCAAGAGTTGTAAATGAGCAAAATGTGGAATTTTTGCTTATGAAATCATGGATTTGTGATAGTAGAAATATAGTAGATATCTTGAAACGATCTTATGGAGATCGATTTCAAGTGTAAGAAGTAGAACAAAGGCCATAAAAGCCTTAGAAAATCAGAGCAGAGCAGTTCGGACCCAGAATCTTGATTCTGGTATGAACACGGGCGTGTTTAGTACACGGCCCCGGACATGCCCATATGCACGACCATGTTGTAAGAAAAATCAGACCCGAGAGGTACACGGCCAAGAACACGGCCGTGTATCGGGCCGTGCCAAGGGGCACACGGTCATGAGAAGGGCGTGTAGCAGACCATGTTAGACAGTAGGAGAACACGGCCAGAAACATGGCCGTGTAAGTAACCGTGTAAGAGTCCAGAGGAGTACACGGCCAGTAACATGGCCGTGTATTCACCCGTGTAAGTGTACACGGCCATGTTCTATGAATTACACGGCCAGGCATGTAAGTCCAAAGAGGTACACGGCCAGAGACACGCCCGTGTAGGAGGGCGTGTTCGAAGCCAGAGAGTAAAAAAAAAAAGAGTCTGGAAATGAAAAATTTCATGTTTTGCCATATTTCCAGTATAAGATGAGTATTGAAAATAATCAGTGATTATTCCTTTTATAGGAGTTCAAGCCAGAGACCTCGAATCAGCAGTCCTAGAGCAGCAGAGGCTCACGCTAGAGAATTATCTGTAAGTTCAAGCATTATCCTGACTGCAACGTGGACAAGCTTGTTATATTATAATGTTATGTATGTTGTATAACGTGTATATCAGACATTGATTGTCTGCATCACGATACCTATTTCAGCACAGGTCAGTTCATGTCATGCATGTAGAGTTGTATGTTCCAGTACACATGTCAGTCAGGTAACTAGAACACAAAAACAGGTAAGTACACAAGGCACCCTAATGTGTTAATAAAACTCACACCCTAGTAAATCATGTAACAGGTTCTGACTGTGTGGGCAATCAGTATGCTACCCAGTTGGAATACCAGCAAGATGGTAATTAAACCAGTTATTGGCGTATCGGCTTCTCGACCCACGGGGAGGTTTTCATGTTTAGAGACTGAGGAGGTCAGCACTAAAGTACCGCTCCCAGTTGCGCTAACATGTCGGTACGACTAATCAGAGGCCCAAAACCAGAACTAAAATAATAGATAATGTCCTAAGACTAAACCTTCAGCCACGAGCATATTTACAGAGTCCAGTTTCATGCATGAGCACAGCAATATAGCATGTTAGTTTCATGTTTTTATGTTTGAACTTACTGAGCTCATAGCTCATCAGTTTGTTCACATGTTGCAGGTAAGAGACCTGTTCACCAGTAGTATATGGTGGACGACGAATAGGGTAGGTACATGTATGCCGGGGAGGATTGAGCGAGGGATGGTGGTTACCTTTAATTTTTCCACTGTATAGTTTTGAAATGTAATTTCAAAAAGAACAAGTTTCAAGTTGAGATTATATGATAGGGGAATCATGATCATGTGCATGTTATTTTGTTAACATGATTTCCTTATCACATTCTCGAGCAGTTATGAATTTAAAGAAAAAAAAAATTATTCCGTAAATTTAGCAAGCAAGTTTTCAGTTCAGCATGATTGCCGGCGACTCTAGAGGCTTGCAGACTATTGCGGTTAACTACAGAGTTGACTGTAATAGCATTGTAGAGTCTCTACAGTAAGGCGGGCCACCACAGTTGGTATCAGAGCCCAAGTTTTAAAATGGGTCTAGTTTAAAATACTTACTGTAGTCACAGTTGGTATTATCAGAAAAGTTAGTTGACCATATCCCGCCTGACTCCGTGCATGTCCTGTTCGCCGATCCAAGTAAGTTAAGTTTATGTTAATATAAGCAGCTAGTTATGCATGAAAAGCAAAGGTCTGTAAAGACCTATACTTTGTAGTAAGTATATGATGTTATGATAATGCAAGAAACCATGTGAATTCTTTTTATACAGGATCTAATACAAGTTCATCGTGTGATTATAGGATAAAAGTAGCACGATGGAAAATCAAGACCAAGGCCAAAGAAGGAGAAGGGGACGCCCATCTCTAACTCAATGACTAGAAGAGATGCAAGCTCTTCTAGAAAACCAGGTGAGAGAAAATGCAGAGTTGAAACAGAGATTAGAACAGTTAGAACAGGGGCAGGGATCAGTAGGGACTCTTGCACAACCAGCAGCAGAGGCAGAACGAGTAGTGCCACCAGCGGCACCAGAAGTGGTTCAGGAACCACCGGTTAGGGTAAATCCAGAGCCATTATACGAAAGATTTCAGAAAATGAGGCCTCCGGAATTTGAGGGTTCAACAAATCCCCTAGAAGTACAGGATTGGGTTTCCTCAATACAGATGATTATGGAGTTTATGACGCTCACAGATGAAGAGAAAGTCATGTGCGCATCCTTTGTTCTAAGGAAGGATGCAAGATATTGGTGGGACACAGTCCGCATGAGGAGGGACGTAACCACAATGTTCTGGGTGGAGTTCTTAGAGGAGTTCAACCAAAAATTTTATGATCCTGTATCACTCCGACCCCAGCAGAAAGAATTCTCAGAGTTACAGCAGGGGGACATGTTTGTCAGTGAGGTTTGTAGGAAATTTGATCAGCTCCCGCCTATGTCCATATATGGTGCCCACTGAAAGGGAGAAGATACAGAAGATGATAGGCATGTTCAGGCCTAAGATCTCTACTTTGATTGACGTTGGCCCATTTCCGCCAGTTTCAGTAGCCGACTGCGTTAGTCGTGTTTTGAGGGCAGAGTATCATCTAGCCCGACAGAAAGAGGAAAAGGAAAAGGTCTGGGAAGCCAGGATGAAAGAGAAGATCTTGGCTAAGGCCTCTCAACCCGGATAATACAGCAAGGGCAGTCAGAGTACAAGACCAGAGCAGTCCAGTCATCCAGGCCCTCAGTCCCAACAGAAGAGAAAGGGCAATTTCCAGGGAACCCAAGGACAAGATAACAGAAGTCAGTCAAGGAGGACTAGCACCACCACAGTTCCAAGTAACCCCACCTGTCCAAATTGTGGGAGGAAACATGTGGATCAATGCAAAGCTGGCACGACTGCCTGTTTTCAGTGTGGAAAAGAGGGTCATTTCATCAAGAATTGCCCCATGAACCGCCAATCAATATCGGTATCAGGAGCAAACTCATCACGTCCACAGCAGTCACAAGTACATGCATTCAGACAGAGCTATGAGAGCCCATCAGAAGTGCCTCCAGCAGTACAAGAAAGAGCTCCACAGGCAGATGCTAGGGTGATGGCCTACACCAGAGAGGAAGCAGAGACAGGGACGTCTAACGTGGTGACAGGTCAGATTTCTGTCGCTAACCACTTGGCATCTGTTCTATTTGACTCTGGGGCCACCCATTCTTTTATATCATTTGCATTTGCTGATAAGTTAGAGTACCCTAGAGATCACATGGGGAGAACTTTTAGAACTGCTCTCCCATCAGGAGAAATCATGTTGTCAGAGTATTGGTTACCTCATGTACCAATAATCGTGGCAAATAGAGAGCTGTATGCAGAATTGATCATGATGAATATCGTAGACTATGATGTAATCTTGGGAATGGATTTCCTAGGAAAATATCAAGCTACGATAGATTGCAGAAACAGAAGAATAGTGTTCAAGCCAGAAGATGAAGAATGCTTTGAATATGTCGATTCTTCGATAAGATCAAGCAAGATGATGATCAGTTCAATGAAGGCCAAGAAGCTAATAACCAGTGGTTGTACTGGATATTTAGCCTATGTCACAGATACAGCAGAAGAGAAGAAATTACAGCTAGAAGATGTTCCAGTTGTCAGAGAATTTCTCGAGGTCTTTCCCGAGGAACTACTAGGACTACCTCTAGAGCGGGAAATCTCATTTGAGATAGAGCTCCTACCTGGAACAGCACCAATCTCCAAGGCGCCGTATCGTATGGCACCAGTGGAGTTGAAGGAGTTACAAGTACAGTTGAAGGATCTGCTTGACAAGGGATTCATCAGACCGAGCTATGCACCATGGAGAGCTCCCGTACTGTTTGTCAAGAAGAAAGACAGGACGTTCAGCATGTGCATAGATTACAGAGAATTGAATAAGGTTACAGTCAAGAATAGGTACCCATTACCTAAGATTGATGACCTGTTCGATCAGCTTAAGGGTGCAGCAGTGTTCTCAAAGATTGATTTGAGTTCAGGATATCATCAGCTAAGAATCAAGGAAGATGACGTTCTCAAGACAGCTTTTAGAACCCGTTATGGGCATTATGAGTTCCTAGTAACGCCGTTTGGGTTAACGAACGCGCCAGCCACTTTCATGGACCTGATGAACAGAGTCTTCGAGGAGTATCTTGACAAGTTTGTCATTGTGTTCATCGATGACATCCTTGTATATTCAAAGACTCACGCAGAGCATGAAGCCCAATTGAGAGTTGTTTTTCAGACGCTGAGAGAGTATCAACTCTATGCCAAATTCTCAAAATGTGAGTTCTGACTAGACAGAGTGCATTCCCTCGGTCATGTAGTGTCCAAGGAGGGAATTGCAGTGGATCCAGTCAAGGTAGAAGTAATCAACAAATGGCCTACACCTAAGAGCGTAATAGGGATACGCAGTTTCTTAGGGTTAGCTGGCTATTACAGGAGATTCGTGGAGGGATTTGCACGATTAGCGGCACCTCTCACCACCCTCACATGCAAGGAAAAGAAGTACATATGGACAGATGAGTGTGAAAGAAGCTTCCAAGAGCTGAAGAGATGGCTAACCAGCGCACCGATCCTCACACTCACTACTGAAGGGGAGAAGTATGAGATCTACAGTGATGCTTCCAAAGTGGGTTTGAGAGCAGTATTGATGCAAGAAGGCAGAGTGATTGCCTACGCTTCGCGTCAACTGAAAGAGCACGAGAAGAACTATCCCACCCACGACCTAGAACTCGCTGCAGTAGTGTTCGCACTCAAAATTTGACGACACTATCTGTATAGAGCATAGTGCCAGATTTACACAGATCATCAGAGTTTAAAATACTTCTTCACACAGAAGGAGTTAAACATGAGGTAAAGAAGATGGTTGGAATTGGTGAAGGATTATGACTGTGAGATCCTTTATCATCCAGGAAAAGCCAACCGAATAGCAGACGCTTTGAACAGAAAAGCTACAATTCCACAGCAGTTGCCTATTGACAGGTTGTCAAGACCATTGCAACAAGAGATTCATTCGCTTGAGTTAGAGCTGATATCAGGAAAATTGTCTGTACTGCAGCTGAAGTCATCATTATTTGATGATATCAAGAAAGCTCAGAAGCAAGATTCAAGTCTGAAAGACTCCCAAGAAAAAATGTCCACAGATGGATTAATCAGGTATCAAGGGAGAATTCATGTGCCAGCAGATGAAGAACTTCGAAGGCGAATCATGTCAGAAGCTCATGAGACGCCATACTCAGTCCATCCAAGAGCCACCAAGATGTACCAAGACTTGAAGCTACAGTTTTGGTGGAAAGGGATGAAAGGGGACATTGCAAGATTTATGAGTAAGTGCCTTACTTGTCAGAGAGTAAAGGCTGAGCATCAGCATCCTGGAGGAAAGTTAGAACCTCTAGAGATTCCAGAATGGAAATGGGAGAACGTTACCATGGATTTTGTAGTAGGGTTACCCAAAACAAGAGGAGGACACGATGCCATCTAGGTAATCGTGGTCAGATTGACAAAGACAGCCAGATTCATACCGATAAAGATCACGTACTCATTGGAGAAGCTAGCACATCTGTATGTAGATCATGTTGTCAGATTACATGGGGTTCCAAAGTCTATAGTATCTGACAGAGATGCATGATTCACTTCAAACTTTTGGGAGTGTGTACAAAGAGCCATGGGCACAGAACTGAGGTTCAGTACAGCCTTCCATCCTCAGACAGACAGACAATCAGAACGGACTATCCAGACCTTGGAGGATATGCTCCGAGCACGTGTCATGGATTTTCCAGGAGCTTGGAATGAGAAGCTATCACTAGTGGAATTCTCATACAACAACAGTTACCAAGCTTCCATCAAGATGGCACCTTATGAGGTCTTGTATGGACGAAAGTGCTGATCACCCATCCACTGGTATGATCTGAAGGAAAAACAACTGCATAAGATAGATTTCATGCAGGAAACTTGTGATGCAGTTGCCAAGATCCAGCAAAGAATGAAGAGTGCTTAGAGCAGACAGAAGAACTATGCAGACAGAAGACGGAGATCCCTAGAATTCAAGGAAGAAGACTTCATTTTTCTGAAAGTGTCACCCATGAAGGGAATCATGCGATTTGGTAAGAAGGGAAAATTGAGTCTAAGGTACATTGGACCTTATGAAATTATCAAACGCATTGGGAAGGTTGCCTACAAGTTGGCATTACCTCCTGAGCTATCAACAGTACACAACGTATTCCATGTCTCCATGCTCAGAAAGTACATGTCAGATCCATCTCATGTGCTACAACATAAACCGGTCCAAGTCCAAGAGGATTTGACCTATGAAGAGCAGCCTGTTCAGATACTAGCTAGAGAAGAAAAGGTGCTGAGAAACAAGACCATCCTACTAGTCAAAGTATTGTGGAGAAATCACAACATTGAAGAGGCTACGTGGGAGAGAGAAGATGAGATGAGACGTTCATACCCTCACTTGTTCTAAATTTTCGAGGAAGAAATCCTTATAAGGAGGGGTGAATGTGATAACCGAGAAATCTACGTTCTCGGAAATATTTGTACAAAATATGTAAATAAATATACATTTACAGTGAGACATGTTATAGAATACAGAGCAGAGAAAAATTTTGATTAATTGAGTTTTAATCAAAATTTGACAATGAATTAATAGAAATAGTTAAAAGCTAAGCATTAATTCAATTTATGATGTTTTAAAATTAATAGAAAAGTATGTGGAAAACACATATTAAGAGATTAATGGCACACAAGTGAGCCACATTGATCAATGGCCAAAAGAATTGCCAAACAAGCCCTTGCACTTTAAAAAAAAAAAAAAAGAAAATGAGAGAAGGAGAGGCACGTGTGTGAGGTGGGGGTCTCAAATCCCACGGCAGCAAAAGTGAATTAATTCACTTTTGCCTTAGCTGCAAAGAGAGGCAGACGAGAGAGAGAAAGAAAGAAAGAAAGAAAGAAAGGGAAAGAGAGAAACCGAGAAAAGGGAAAGAAGAAAAAGGAAATCCAAGGAAAGTTCGGATTTTCTAGTTCAAGCAGCAGATCGATCGAGTTTCAGTCACGAATCAACAGCAAGAAGCTTTCAACATTCAAAGCAAGGTAAACCCTAGTTTCTCACGTTTTTCTTGGGGGAAAATCTGGGGTTTTGAGAGGAAAAAGGGAATGTGAGTGAATCATGTTGAGGTTTTCGATTAAAATCGAAACATGATTCGAGTCTAGATGTTTTCAAACACGAATCTATGAACAGATAATTTAGAAAACCAAGTTTAGTGAAATTTCTTCACAAAAATGCAGATTTTTCAAAAGTTAAGTCAAGAGTTGTAAATGAGCAAAATGTGGAATTTTTTGCTTATGAAATCATGGATCTGTGATAGTAGAAATGTAGTAGATACCTTGGAATGATCTTATGGAGATCGATTTCAAGTGTAAGAAGTAGAACAAAGGCCATAAAAGCCTTAGAAAATCAGAGCAGAGCAGTTCGGACCCAGAATCTTGATTCTGGTATGAACACGGGCGTGTACAAGGGCGTGTTCAGTACACGGCCCCGAACATGCCCATATGCACGGCCGTGTTATAAGAAAAATAAGACCCGAGAGGTACACGGCCAAGAACACGGTCGTGTATCAGGTCGTGTCAAGGGGCACACGGTCATGGGAAGGGCGTGTAGCAGACCATGTTAGACAGCAGGAGAACACGGCCAGAAACACGGCCGTGTAAGTAACCGTGTAAGAGTCCAGGGGAGTACACGGCCGTGTATTCACCCGTGTAAGTATACACGGCCATGTTCCATGAATTACACGGCCAGGCATGTAAGTCCAGAGAGGTACACGACCAGAGACACGCCCGTGTAGGAGGGCGTGTTCGAAGCCAGAGAGTAAAAAAAAAAAAAAAGAGTCTGGAAATGAAAATTTTCATGTTTTGCCATATTTCCAATATAAGATGAGTATTGAAAATAACCAGTGATTATTCCTTTTATTGGAGTTCAAGTCAGAGACCCCGAATCAGCAGTCCCAGAACAGCAGAGGGTCACGCTAGAGGATTATCTGTAAGTTCAAGCATTGTCCTGACTGCAACGTGGACAAGCTTGTTATATTATGATGTTATGTATGTTGTATGACGTGTATATCAGACATTGATTGTCTGCATCACAATACCTATGTCAACACAGGTCAGTTCATGTCATGCATGTAGAGTTGCATGTTCCAGTACACATGTCAGTCAGGTAACCAGAACACAAAAACAGGTAGGTGCACAAGGCACCCTAGTGTGTTAATAAAACTCACACCTCAGTAAATCATGTAACGGGTTCCAACTGTGGGGGCAATCAGTATGCTACCCAGTTGGAACACCAGCAAGATAGTAATTAAACCAGTTATTGGTGTATTGGCCTCTCGACCCACGGGGAGGTTTTCATGTTTAGCATCAGTTAAGACTGAGGAGGTCAGCACTAAAGTACCGCTCCCAGTTGCGCTAACATATCGGTACGACCAATCAGGGACCTAAAACCAGAACTAAAATAACAGATAATGTCCTAAGACTAAACCTTCAGCCACGAGCATGTTTACAGAGTCCAGTTTCATGCATGAGCACAGCAGTATAGCATGTTAGTTTCATGTTTTTATGTTTGAACTTACTGAGCCCATAACTCATCAGTTTGTTCACATGTTGCAGGTAAGAGATCTGCTCACCAGTAGTATATGGTGGATGACGAACATGGTAGATACATGCATGCCGGGGAGGATTGAGTGAGGGATGGTGGTCACCTTTAATTTTTCCGCTGTATAGTTTTGAAATGTAATTTCAAAAAGAACAAGTTTCAAGTTAAGATTATGTGATAGGGGAATCATGATCATGTGCATGTTATTTTGTTAACATGATTTCCTTATCACATTCTCGAGCAGTTATGAATTTAAAGAAAAAAAAATTTATTCCGCAAATTTAGCAATCAAGTTTTCAGTTCAGCATGATTGCCGGCGACCCTAGAGGCCTGCAGACTATTGCGGGTAATTACAGAGTTGACTGTAATAGCACTGTAGAGCCTCTATAGTAGGGCGAGCCGCCACAAATAAATCTTTCTATATTTTATGTTAACGTAGATCTGTTAAATCATTTGTAGGACTATATATTATTTTGTTTGTAGTATAACAATGTGTATGTTATATTTCAATATATTTTTTTCCCCTTTAAATATTTTTTATTACAATTTTTGTTATTTTTTATTTTTATTTTTATTTTTTGTCTAAATTTTTGATATTATATTTTTGATATATATTGTTTGAACGGTAATTAATATAAATATGCTTTCTTTTTTTTTCCCCTAACTTTAACTGATTCTTAGCAACAATAATTTAAAGTAGTTTTTATATAACTAATCTAAATTAATATTCATAAAGTGATTCACTTCTTCTCCTTTATCTTTTTCTCCTTTTTTTCTTTTTTAATCCTTGTTAAATTTGTTTTTTTTATTTTGCCACCACACATGTGATAACCGAGAAATCTATACTCTCGGAAAGTGTTGTACAAAATATGTAAATAAATGTACATTTACCGTGAGACATGTTACAGAATACAGGGCAGAGGAAAATTTTGATTAACTGAGTTTTAATCAAAATTTGACAATGAATTAATGAAAATAGTTAAAAGCTAAACATTAATTCAATTTAAGATGTTTTAAAAATTAATAGAAAAGTATGTGAAGAATGCATATTAAGAGATCAATGGCACACAAGTAAACCACATTGATCAATGATCAAGAATAGCCAAACAAGCCCTTACAATTTTCTTAAAGAAAATTAAGAAAATAAAAGAAAATGAGAAAAGGAGTGAGGTCACGTGAGGGACCTCAAACCCAAGTAAACCAAGTGAATTAATTCACTTGGTTTAAGCTGCCAAAAATAAGCAGCCGGCAGAAAGAAAGAAAGAGAGAGAGAAAGAGAGAAAGGGAGAAACCGAGAAAGAAAGAGAGAAGAAAGGGAAATCCAAACAAGTTCAGATTTTTCTATTCAAGCAGTAGATCGATCAAGCAATCAACCAAGAATCAGCAGTAAGAAAATCTCAAGATTCAAGCAAGGTAAACCCTCGTTTTCTTACGTTTTTCTTGGAGGAAAATCTGGGATTTTGAGAGGAAAAAAGAGAATGTGAGTAAATCGTATTGAGATTTTCGGTTAAAATCGAAACATGGTTCGAGTCTAGTTGTTTTTAAACACGAATCCATGAGTTGATGGTTTAGAAAACCGAGCTTAGTGAGTTTTCTTCAAGAAAGCTCAGATTTTTTCAAAAGTTGAGTCAAGAGATGTTCATAAGCAAAATGTGAGATTTTGCTTATGAAATCATGGATTTGTGATAGTAAAAATGTAGCCTATACCTTGAAACGATCTTATTGAGATCGATTTTGAGTGTAAGAAGTAGAACAAAGGCCACAAAAGCCTTAGAAAATCAGAGCAGAGCGGTTCGGACCCAGAATCTTGATTCTGGTATGAACACGGGCGTGTACAAGGGCGTATTCAGAACACGGCCCGAACATGCCCACATGCACGACCGTGTTGCAAGAAAATTCAGACCCGAGAGGTACACGGCCAAGAACACGGCCGTGTCAAGGGGCATACGGTCATGGGAAGGGCGTGTGGCAGACCATGTTAGACAGCAGGAAAACACTGCCAGAAATACGATCGTGTAGATGACCGTGTAAGCTTACACAGCCATGTTCCATGAAGTATACGGCCATACACGTAAATCCAGAGGAGTACACGGTCAGAAACACGGCCGTGTAGATACCCGTGTAAGACAGCATGAATTACACGATCATATTGTATACATTACATAGCCATGCACGTAAGTCTAGAGAGGTACACGGCCAGAGACACGCCCGTGTAGGAAATAAAAATGAATATTTTGCCATGGCGTGTCCGAAGCCAAAAAGTAAAAAAAAAAAAAAAGAGTCTGGAAATAAAAATTTCATGTTTTGCCATGTTTCCAGTATAAGATGAATATTGGAAATAATCAGTGATTATTCCTTTTATAGGAGTTCGAGCCAGAGACCCCGATACAGTAGTCCCAGAGTAGCAGAGGCTCACGCTAGCCGATTTCCTGTAAGTTCAAGCATTGTCCTGACTGCAACACGGGCAATCTTGTTATGTTACGATGTCATGTTTTATTGTATGGCGTGTATGTTAGACATTGATTGTCTACATCACGATATTCATGTCAGTTTTATGTTAGCTCATGTCATGCATGTAGAGTTTCATGTTTTAGTATACCTGTCAAACAGGTACCAGAACACGAAAAACAGGTAGGTGCACAAGGCACCTTAGTGTGTTAATAAAACTCACACCCCAAGTAAATCATGTAACAGGTTCCTACTGTGGGGGCAATCAGTATGCTACCCAGTTGGAACTCTAGCAAGATGGTAATTAAACCAGTTATTGGTGTATCGGCCTCTCGACCCACGGGGAGGTTTTCATGTTTAGCTTCAGTTAAGATTGAGGAGGTTAGCACTAAAGTACCACTCTCAGTTGTGCTAACATGTCGGTACAACCAATCAGGGGCCCAAAACCAGAATTAAATAACAGATAATGTCCTAAGACTAAATCTTTCAGCCACGAGCATGTTTACAGAGTCCAGTTTTATGTATGAGCACAGCAGTATAGCATGTCATGTTTCATGTTTTTATGTTTGAACTTACTGAGCCCATAGCTCATCAGTTTGTTCACATGTTGCAGGTAAGAGACCTGTTCACCAGTAGTATATGGTGGACGACGAACAGGGTAGATGCATGCCGGGGAGGATTGGGCGAGAGATTGTGATCACCTTTAATCTTCCGCTGTACAGTTTTGAAATGTAATTTCAAAAAGAACAAGTTTTCAAGTTAAGATTATATGATAGGGAAATCATGATTCATGTGCATGTTATTTTGTTAACATGATTTCCTTATCACATTCTCGAACAGTTTATGATATTAAGAAAAAAAATTTATTCCGCAAATTAGCAAGCAGTTTTCACGTTCAGTATGATTGCGGGCGACCCTAAAGACCTGCATATTATTGCGGTTAACTACAGAGTTGACTGTAATAGCTATAGAGTCTCGACAACAGGACGAGCCGCCACAACACGCACCACACCCCCCCCCCCCCCCCTTTCTTTCTCTTATTTCTTTTAGCTATGCAATTTTTTTCATTAATTTTTTCTTGTGCGCTCTCTCTCTATCTCTTTTTTTTTTTCACGACAAATACTTTAGTTGCGAATGTGATGAAAGTAAATAAGGCCTATTAAAATATTAATCTTCCCTCCACCCCCTCTCCCTCTCTTTTAATTTTAAGCCAAATCTTTGATTATTTTATCTTAATTCTTCCTCTCTCTTTCTCTCTTTCTTTCCCCCTACCCAACCCCCCTTTCCAACATGTCTTTTCCCCCTCTCCCTTTCTACCCATCTCTGTATTTTTTAACGACAAATATGCCAATTATACTATTATAATTTTATGTTGTTACACTTATTAAATTATTATTGACAATTTATGGGGCTTTATTTTTATTTTTTGTTATGTACAGAAGATAAATTTGATCAATTTTTTCCTCCTTCCTTTCTATATGCATTTTTTTTCTCTCTTGCTATATAATTTTTGCACTTACTAATTAGATACAGTGATATATTTTTAAGCCTAATCTATTGTAAAAAAAGTAACAACATAATGGTGCCTAAAGCTATTGTATATAATTTGTGCACTTACTAATAAGACACAATGATATATTTTTAAGTCTAATTTATTGTAAAAAAAATTTATAACATAATAGTGCCCAAAGCTATTATATATGTACAATAATTAAATTGAAATATATTAAACGTTGTGTGCAACTATAATAAAAGATGGATAAATAGAGAATCAACAATTCAGCAGAATAACAAATATAAAATATAAAAACATAGTGTAATATCTCCTCTGCTATTGTTTCTATACTCCATATATGAACAAATAAGTTAAATTTGTCTAATGATGAGGTTTAGCATTTGTTACAAACTTTTGATTAAATTGTGAATAAAAAATAAGGAAAACAAATAAAAAAAGTTGATAAATAAAATTGTGAACATAATAACTTTAAAATGAAAATAAGAAGACATAAATTAAAAATATAGTATGTAATATATTATATTAGTACATAGAGTACATGTTTTAGTATAATTGAAATAACAAAACATTTACAGAATAAAATAAAATAAAAATAAAAAAATTTTTTTTATAAAATAAGACAATGTAGATGAATACTAAGGGGGCATTTGGACAAAATTTTTCATTTTAATTTTACTCAAATACAATACAATTTTACACCAAACACAAATTTTACAACAGTGCTACGAAAACAATTACTATTCAAAATGTTTTTAAAACAATCACATCAACTTTTTAACTCTACTATTTATCTCTACTTTTACCAATCACATCAACTTTTCAACTTTACAATACTTTTCATCCAAAAACACATTTCACTCAAATACAAAACAAATACTTTTCAACCAAATACAACATTCAAAAAACAAATTTCATTCAAATACAATCAAAATGCAATACGTTTACCAAACGCCCCCTAAAAATAAAAAAAATGGTGGCTTAGATATCCTCTAGCATCAGCAATGGGTGGCAAATTTGTTGGCTTACGCATTTAAACGATTTCCTGACTACCTAACTAAATGTCTTTCCAAAAAAACATTAGTAGCAATCAAGCAAATGCAAAAAGCGTAATTAAATTAAAAATCTATCACGCATATAATAATTCATGCACATCACAACGTTAATAACTTAGGATCTATAGTTATCCAAAAGCTAACATATGGAATAGCACCAAAAGAAAAAAAATAAAAAAAGAGGGAGGGCAGGGGCAGATCCAAGAATAGAGGCAAGGAAGAAACAACATAGACATGATATGGTTTACAAAGGAAATGAGTAAAAACCCAAGAGCAAGAAAGCTTAAAAAGAGAAGACAAAAAGGCATGTATGTAAAACCACATGGAGGCTGTTAAAAAACAAGAAAACCAACATCACAAATCAAGCCCAATCACAGTCACAGGCAGTTACAAAAATGAAAGGAAGGAAGAGACAACATAGGCTTGGTGATAGGGTTTTCCAAAGGAAATGACCAAAAATCTCAAAAGCAAGAAGGCCCAAAGAGAGAAGACAAAAAAGACATGGTAGTAAAACTAAGGAGGGGCTGTGAAAAGAACTGTATTATGCTGTGTAAAAGAATAATGAAATAACAATGATTGTTGAATCTTTTATTTTAATAACCATAAATCCAAAGACAAAGAACAAATGATAAAAACAGGGGAAAGAATATGCTTGCTCATACTGGGGGATCATAAAGCTGTTATGAAAGAAAACAAAAAAATAAGAATGATTTTTCAATCTTCCATTTTAATAACCACAAATCCGAATTCTCCTTCTCGTCAGTATAATGTATAATTCAAAAAATACTTTGTTATGTTAAACCTGTCTATCAATAAAGCTTTAGAAAAAAAAATAAACACAAAGGGGGAAAACATCTATAAAAGATTGAAGCAGGCAGAAATCTATTCATAGTAACTTTTGGACAAACTATGTAAACCTCAGGATATTATGTAATATATGATCATCATTGCCAACCAACAAATAAATCCAAAAACATTAAAGACTAGAAAAAAAGAGAGAACAAAATGTGACGTCCTGTCCTACGTAGGGTTAAACAGCACTATTACAGTCAGCTACTGTTGTCAACTGCAATAGACTGTAACCACTTGAGTCGTCGGCAACTTACTTTTAACTTGCTTTTAACTTATTCTGATACCATCTAATTTTTTTTTTTAACTTGACGTGGAAATTCTATTTTTGTAAAAACATTTACTATAGTAAACATTTTTTCTTTATCATAACTTGATATACATCATTTTAATACTCTTTTAAACAGCTCAGCGGAAGACTCATAGCAGTATCATTACTCTCACCTAGTCCCTTGGCACATGCAGATCTCATCGTCATCCATCACTTGTCTTATCTTCGTGCAGGATGCTTACCTGCAACATAAACAAACTTGTGAGCGACAGGCTCAGTAAGTTCAAACATATTTTCATGACGTATAATAATTCACACTATATAGGATAGGATGAATCTGATACCTGCTGTAACCTCTGAACATTGCATAACGTATATCGTACATTGCTTAACATCATGAACATACTTTACATCATAATCATAAACATACTAACTGCACTTATCATGCTTAATATCATGAACATACTTTACATCATATCATAAACATACTAACTGCACTTATCATGCTTAATATCATGAATATACTTTGCATCATATCATAAGCATACTAACTGCACTTATCATGCTTAACATCATGAACATGCTTTCATACTTGAACCTCGTGAACCAACTGTAACATCGTTAACATGCTTAACATACTTGAATCTCGTGAACCAACTGTAACATCGTGATCGTGCTTAACATACTTGAATCTCGTGAATCAACCGTAACATTGTGAACATGCTTAACATACTTGGCATCATGAACATGGTTTTCACACTTAACATACTTGAAACATCGTAGACATACTTGTGTATTCTTGAACATCGTAACATAATATACTTGAAACATAACATACTTATTGTAGGTTTATACATCGTAAACATAACATATATCATCATACTTATTATCGTGAAAGTACTTTCACATTTAACATCATGAATATACATGTCATACTAAAACACGTAAAACATCGTAAATGTACTTAAGCATCGTAACTTATACTTATATATGCTTAAACATCCTTAATATTCAACATAACATAAATTATTAACATAATAAACAACATGCATTACTTTTGCATTACTATTCATATAGTAATTCTGATCATGAACAGTATTTACGTCGTGAACATATCATATTTTAAACTTCCGCAACCGGGACGTACCACCGTTGGATTGGAGGCCATAAATATGAATAATACTTTTGACTATGAATAATACCATTGACGGTAACAGTATCTTTGACCGCGACGGTACATGTAGTGTTAGTATATCTTATGCTTATTATAGGCTGCATTTTAAATCTTGGGTCTTTATCTTTCATTACGTTCTGGTTTTGGGCCCCTGATTGGTTGTATCATAATGCGCGCATGACTGGGAGCGGTACTTTAGTGCTGACCTCAGCAGTCCTAACTGAAACTGAACATGAAAACCTCCCCGTGGGTCGAGAGGCCGGCACGCCAATAACTGGTTTAATTACCATCTTTTCTGAAGTTCCAACTGGGTAGCATACTGATTGCCCCACAGTAGGAACCTATTACATATTTTACTTGGGGTGTGAGTTTTATTGATCTCACTAAAGTGCCTTGTGTACCTACTTGTTTTCGTGCTTGAAACTTGTCTATCATGTGTACCTGAATCATCTACATGGAACATGAATCTCTACATACATGACATGAACTTAACATGAGTATCGTGATGCAGACAATCAATGTCTAACATACACGTCATACAACAAAACATAACATCATAATAAAAAACGTATCAAGTCAATTTACATTTGACTTAAACATAATACATAGTTCATAACATGACTTTCGTAACATTCATATCATAGTATCTTGACACTAAAATTGCACATAGAACACATAAACATAACCAGTCCATTTATATTGCAGACATGGAAATATTTAAACTTACATGCTGCATATAGAACACGTAACACATAAACATAGACCTAACATATCAGTTTATGTTGCAGACAAATAAATGTTTGAACTTACTGTTACTTTGCTAGTATCTCTTTTCTTGCTTTCTGGATCCGCAAACGTTCCTTCGTTGTATCTGGATCGGGTTCCTATAACCGAAAGAATCATGGTTATTCTTTCCACACTTATCTCATACATAAAACTTAATAAAACGTAAAATTCTACGTTTCATTCCCTGATATAAACTTAGGAGCCTAATATCCCATTTATAATATTTTTGCTAAACTTTGACAAAATTACCATTTTACCCCTAACGTGATTTTTTTTTTCATCGTAACCTTACTTTTCCTTGATTTACAACTTAGTTCTGGCCCTTAGAATCTTAATTAAGTCGTTTTAAATCCATTAGGGCATTTTTCTATCATTCTTGGAATTTTCGATCAAAATGTCCGTTTTGCCCTTGACGGGTTTTTAGATCGTATCATTTTCATTTTAAATGCTTAGACCAGATTTTCTAAGCCCAACAATCATAAAATAATTTTTCTTAGGCTTTACCAAGCTTTTACAGTATTAATTGCTGAAATTCTCGGTTTACTTATCTTTAGAACATCTGTCATCCTTTTCTGAGCCTAACTCATTCATTAATCCTTAAAATCGTTCGAGGAGGCTCAGGTTTCCATCCCGACCACATTTTGCCCCTCGTTTCTAAAATACCCTTTTTGTGCCGTTTTAGAAATTTCGGCAGCATTTCTGCTTAATTTTTAGGTTCCCGGTGTTTAGGAAACGCCTCGAAACCATCTAACATATATCTATTTTACCACGTACTATACCAGAGGCCTATATTTTTACGTAAAACTCAACTTTTATGTAAAAATATTCACATTTCTACATATTTTCTTTTTCATCATTTTCATCCATTTTTCTTATGATTTCACATGCCAAATGACATAATTAACATACAATCATTCCAAAATAAAAATTAAGGAACGAAGGGACAGAAATCACTACCGAAATCGTCCCATCGGCGATCGAATGCACCGTTCGATCTCACGTGCACAAACTTTGATTCGCCGTTCTTCACATTAAAATTCCATCTTGAAATTCCGACGCTGCAGATGTGTCAGGAACATCGAAAATAGGTCAACGGGCCACTCTTAAATTTTTGGAGTCCGGTCGCTCTTGACCGGTGTTGACCGCTGTTGACCGGCGGCGGCGTGGAGAAAGGAGGCCACCATCTCGTAGATCTCGACGTGAGGAACTCATTGGTGGTGTCAATTTCACCAATCGAAGCTCCTATGGTCGGAAACTAACCCTCGAAAGTGCGACGACGGCGGTGTGCTTGAATCGCCATTTTCCCGACTTTTTTTTTCTTGAAATTAGCTTGGGGCTTTTGTTCCCCATGAAATTCTGAGCATTTTGGTACCCACCACATCACTCAACTCCACCGGAAATGGCAAGTTTCACGGCAGCGACATGATGGCGACGGCGCGACTTCGGGCGACGCAATCCGGCGACCGTTGAGCTAAAACAACACCTGGGTTTTGTTCTACTCTTCACCACGAGTCTTTTGAGACCGGATTCACCTTGATCGGAGGTTGGACGGCGGAGAAATCGACGTTTGAAAATTCCGACCACAGTGACTTTCGGGCGGCGCGTGCGGGCAGCTCTGGCGTCCAATCCGTCGACTCGACCCACCGTTAGACTCAGCTCGGCGAGAGCTTCCCAACGGTGCCGGCGGTGTCGAAAACAGACACTGTTTCCGGCGATTAGTTACTGTTTATTTATGGGGGTGTGGGGGAAAAAGAGAGGAGAAGAAAAGTTTATGGGTCTTTTCTTCAAATTTCTGATTTTTCGCCCCTTATATACTTTTTCGCCCAAAATTTCAACATAGGCTATCTTAACTAATTTGAGCGTCTGAATCCAAATATATCAGTTTTATTTTTATCTGAGGTCATTTTGACCAGTTTCTGATACTGTAAATTCCCGATCATAAATTACCCTTGTGCTCAATTATCAAATTTGAGCATGCTAATAAGCTATCCTGACTAATTTGGGCATGCTGAATCCAAATTTATCAGTTTTAACTTCATTCAAGGTCTTCTAGACCAGTTTTCTGATACTGCCTGTTTCTCGGTCAAAATTTACATTTTGTGCTCAATTGATTAAATTGAACATACTGATTCTAAATATATCAGTTTTATATCAAGAAAAGACTATCTTAACCAATTTCTTGATACTGTGTTACACACACATACACACATAAAATCACTACAATATACATTTTAAACATGAAATATATTATGTACATTTCCTATACCGATTTTCCGAGAATGATGAAATTTTTCGGTTATCACACAAAACTTTAAAAAAGAGCAAAAAAGTATCATAGATAGATGGCCAAAAACAAACAAAAAAATCAAAAAAATTAGATTTTATTACAAACTTGATGAACAAATGAAAAAAATAACATAACAAATAGAAAACATATATCTAGCTAGGATTCATAAATCAAAACAAAGAAAGAAGTGTAATATCAACATAATACTCTCACTAATAGAACATATGCAAAATAGACAATAAGTAGTTATTAAGAAGAGAATCTCAAATATACTGGTAAGAAACAATATTGAAAACATTTAATAATACCTCGTAGCAATCAAAAGTAGGTTGTATGTTTCAATAGAGACAACATAAGAATAGGAATAAGAGAGTAAATGAGCCCACAGGCAAGGGAAAACACAGAATTAATCACATAAAGAAGGATTTTCACACAACTGGTATTTATAAGCATAAATTAGAGGGATGAAACAAAACAACACAACAACAATAAAAATCAGACATGTAATCTAACAAAACAAGTTCTAGAAACAAATAATATCAAACAAAAAGAAACAAAATGAGAAAAATAGCAATAATCATCTCAATCAACAATAAAAAAAAATTTCTTGATTCCACCCCTTCCTTGTTTTTTCTCCTTTGCTGCTTGGTAGACGAGAAACAAAGAGAGAGAGAAAGAGAGAGAAATATCAACAAACCATTAAATGCTTCCATAAAAAGAAAACATAGGTCATCAGCTTAAGAAGACAGAGCACCAATAGAGGATGTACAGATCATCACCAATATACCCAAAAAATCTCAATCTAACCTAAACAATCTTATAAATAAGGATACCCAAATCAGAAACAAAAACATAAAATCCGAAATTAATTAAGCTACTTACATAATCCGTTTCGATGTTCTTCCACCAACATCCATACATGTAGGCAGACATCTGGTTATAACAAATTAAAAAAAAAAACATAAACATAAACAAAAACAACATAATAACAAAACGAAAGTTCCCTAGAACCAATAATCAAGTAGCAAATTAAATTCATCTATCAATATAGAATAGTAAAAATCAAAAGCTCATAAAAAGTGAAAAATTTGAAAACAAATCAACCAGGAAATTCAAAAAAAAATTCTAAAACTCAATGTATACCAAGATCAAAAAGTAAAACACATGCAAACTGACACAAACAAAAGAAATGGAAAATACCAAATCTTATATCTAATCCGATCTGAAGAAGAGGGCAAAAAAAATGAAACTAGAGGCAAGCAAAAATAACAAAGATACAAAATAAAAAAAACACAAAAAAAAAAAAAGGAATAGCCATGAAATGATAAAAAAAAGAACAAAAGAGGATTTTTTTTTTTAATTTAAAACCACACCAAACTAATAAAGGAAAGGAAAAAATGAAGCAAGAGATAGGGACTTGAGTCTTCGGCCTAACTATATGAAAGGTTAGGGCTAGTAATTTGGGTCACGACACGACAACACGACACGAAACCCGCATAAAATTCGAGGGTTTGGGTTTTCTTTAAATAGGTTTGGGTCAAAAAGGATCAAACCCGCCCAACACGATTAAATAAAGGGTTGGACCCGCACGAACCCTCCAACCTACAATTGACACGAAATAACCTGTTTAATAAATGGGTTATATATGGGTTAACACGACCACGATCCATGAATTACCCATTTATAATTTTTAATATATATTATATAAATTTTTCAATGTTTTTATATGTATATTTTTAGTTTTGTATTTATTTTTTATTATCTGAATTTAAGTATAACTTGATTGTGAACTTAATTTGATTGTTATAACTTGATTGTTATTTAGGTGTTTAATAAGTTTTTTTAATGTTAAAATTGATGATAGGATAGTTAAATTAATTAATAATAGGTTAATTAAATAGGTCAATAACAAGTTAGTTAAATGGGTCAATAACAGATTGAATGACCCGTTTATGACCTTTTTAGTAAGTGGGTTTAGCAGACACAACATGACACATTTATGACCCATTTAATAAACGGGTCATAAACATGTCGTGTCGTGTCAACCCATTTATTAACGGGTTGTGTTCGGGTTGTGCTTTTTGACACACGATTATTAAACGGGTTGTGTTCGTGTCGAGTGTATTCGTGTCAATAAACGAGTCAGACACAACACGAACACGACCCACTAACACAATTTGCCACCCCTATGAAAGGCAACAACAAAGAAACCAAAACCCCATATCAAAAGGAAGAAAAGCTACAATGGTTGATCGAAAAAGAGAAAAGAGGCAGATGCACATATGGATGGAAGGAAGAATAGGCTTAATGGTAGGGTTGTCTAGAGGAAATGACCAAAAAACCAAGAGCAAAAAAGCCCAAAAAGAGAAAA
Source organism: Antiaris toxicaria (assembly GCA_035233585.1). NCBI lineage: Eukaryota > Viridiplantae > Streptophyta > Magnoliopsida > Rosales > Moraceae > Antiaris > Antiaris toxicaria. The sequence continues at coordinate 42,633,702 of CP141158.1, read as the reverse complement.
CAAAAGAGCATGGAGATAAAACCACATTGGGGGCTGTATAAAGACAGGAAAACTAGCACTATAAGTCAGGGCCAATCAAAACCACAGGGTGTGACAATCGGGAAATTTCATTATTCTCAGAAAATTGGTACATGGAATGTGCACGATGAATTTCATGTTTAAAATGTGAATTGTAGTGATTTTATGTGTGTACGAGTGTGTGTCATACACAGTATCAAGAAATTGGTCAAGATGACATTTTCTTGAAATAAAACTAATATATTTGGAATCAGAATGCTCAAATTAGTCATTTGAGCACAAAAAGTAATTTCTGACTAGGAAATATGCAGTAGTGGAAAACTGGTCAAGATGACCTCGGATGAAAATAAAACTGATATATTTGGGTTCAGCATGCCCAAATTAGTCAATACAACCTATCAACATACTCAAATTAGTTAATTGAGCACAAAAGATAATTTTTGACTGGGAATTCACAATATCAGAAACTGATCGAAATGATCTCGGATGAAAATAAAACTGATATATTTGGGTTCAGCACGCCTAAATTAGTCAGGATAGCCTATGTTGAAATTTTGGACAAAAAAAGTGTATATAAGGGCAAAAAAATTTGATATTTGTAAAAAAAGCCCATAACTTTTCCTTATCCCTTTTTTCTCCCCACACTACCCGAAAATGAACAGTAACCGACCACCGGAAACGGTGTTCATTTTCGACACCGCCTGTCTCGTTGGAAAGCTCTCGACGAGCCGAGTCCAATGGTGTACCGAGTTGACGGAGTAATCGTCGGAGCACGCCGCACGTGCCGCTTGAAATTGCCGGTGGCCGAAATTTTCGAGTAGCCATATCTTCGCTGTCCGACGTCCAAATGTCACGATTCCGGTCCCAGTGGATTTGTGGTGAAGAGTAGAACAAAACCCACGCCTCATTTCAGCTCAATGGCTGCCGGATCGTGCCGTCCAAGTCCGCCCGTCACCGTCACCACCGTGGAATTCAACAATTCCGACGGAGTTGAGTGACGTGGTGGGTACCAAAATGATCAGAGAAGCACGGGGAACAAAAGCCCAAAACCAATTTTAGGCAATAATCCCGGCACGGTGGAGATTGAATAATGTCACCGCCGACAACTTTTCGAGGGTCGATTTTTGGTGAAAGGAGCTTCGGATCGAGAAATTGACACCACCAATGAGTTCCTCGCATCGAGATCTATGAGATGGTACCAAGTTTGGCCCATGCCGTCATCGATCAGCAGTGGTCAACGCCGATCAACAGCGACCGGTGACCAAAAATTGAAGAATAGCCCGTTGGTCTATTTTCGATGTTCCGGACACATCCGCGACATCAGAATTGCAAGACAGAATTTCAAATGTGAAGAACGGAGAAACAAAGTTTGTACACGCAAGATCGAACACCTCCGTCGATCGCTGATTGGAGTCAACCTACCCAGTGGACATCGTTGAACGATTCCGATAGTGATTTCAACTATTTTAATTCCTTAATTTATTAATTAGGATGATTATGTATTAATTATGGACTATTTGTATGAAAAATGGTCGAAAAAGAAAATGTGTAATGTGAAGATTTTTACGTAAAAGTTGAGTTTTACGTCAAAATATAGGTCTCTGGTATAGCACGTGGTAGAACAGAAATAGGTTAGATGGTTTCGAGGAGTTTCCTAAATGTCGGGAACCCAAGAGGGTATTTTAGAAAATGCTGCCGAAATGCTACCGAAATTTCGAAAATGGCACAGGAGGGTATTTTAGAAACCAAAGGGTAAAAATGTGGTCGGGATGGAAACCCGAACCCCCTCGATAACCAAGGTTCGGAAGAAGGATGGACGTTTTGAGAAATAGTAAATCAAGAATTTCATCAATTTATGCTAAAAAAGCTCGATAAGGCCTAAGAAGAATTATTTCATGATTTTTGGACATAGAATAGCCGACAGAATGTTAAAATGAAAATAATACAGCCCAAAGACCCGTTAGGGGCAAAACGGTCATTTTGACCAAAAATTTCAAGAATGATAAAAGTGATCCTAATAGACTTATAATGGTTTAATTAAGATCCTAAGGGCCAAAATCAAGATATAAATCAAAGAAAAGCAATGTTATGATGAAAAATCCCATTATGGGTAAAATGGTAATTTTACCAAAAGTTCGGGACACAATGATAATTTTGTTAAAAATTAGCAGAAAAGTTATAAATGAGATATTAGACCCCTAAGTTTATGATTGGGAAATGAAACGTAGAATTTTTAAGTTTTATTAAGCTTTATATGTGATACAAGTAACGAAAATAGCCATGATTATTTTGGTTATAGGATCCGCTCCAGACGATATGAAGGGACATCCGCGGATCAAGAAAGCTAAAAGGGAGATGCTAGCAAGTATTTGTAAGTTCAAACATTTATTTATTTGCAACATAAACTGACATGTTATGTTAGGTCTATATTTAAGTTTAAGTGTTATATGAAATTCATACATGTGAGTGCTATATGCACTAAAGTATAACTAACATAATCCACATTACAAAAATTACGTTAAAAAAGAAATGATTTATGAAATACAAATGAAAAAAAAGAAATGAGCAAAAGAAAGAATTGATTTGTGACATGTTTATAAAAGAGAATAAATGAAAGAAAGAAAATAAAAGATGCGAAAGAAAGAAAGAAAAGAAATGAATGAATGAAAGAAAGAAAGGAAAGAAAATGAAAGAAAGAAATAATGAATGAACGAACGAAAAGATAAAGTAAAGAAAGAGAAAGATAAGCAAGATAATAAGACTAAAGATTTAAGTATTGGCGTACTAGCCTCCTGAAGGTGCGAGGTTTTATGTTATGAATTCCACTACAATAAATACTACCTCCCGAAGGTGTGAGGTTAATGGCTTATAGTGGAACGCTACCTCCCGAAGGTGTGAGGTTAATAGCTAAAAGTTAAAGATCCACTGTGAGGTAACTTAATGGGTCGCTCCTTTTTCCTCCCACCGGTCTACGCGCATTAGGTACGTCTAACACTGGGCCCATAAGTGAAAGAATAAGACAAGAAAAGAAAAGAAAGTAAAGTAAAGAAAAGTTAAGAAAAGCTAAGAAAAAAAAAAGAATAGAACGATATGATACGAAAGAATGAATGAACAATAGAAATGAAAGTTAAGCGAGAAAAGAAAAGAAAAAGTATGACATGAAAGAAAAAAAGAACAAAAGAATAATGAAATGAAAGAACGAAAAGTAAATAAGCATAATGCGACTAACAGGTATGCATATGTTATGTTATGCATAGGTTGATATGCATAAGTCATTCGTACAATTTTAAGTATATTTGCGACGTTTAAGCATTCATTTAGCATGCTATGTTTATATTGACAGGTATATTCTCGATGTTCGAGTATGTTAAGTATGAATGTTAAGTAATGTATGATATATGTTATGTTAATGTTCTGATGTCACAGTTGGTATCAGATATACTCTGTTCAAAAAGATATGAGTTATTATTTTGTCATGAATGTATGTTTGAACTTACTGAGTGTGTCACTCACAAGTTTGTTTATGTTACAAATAAGCAACATGTATGATGATGAAATAAGTGATGGATGACGAACGAGATCTGCATGTGCCAAGGGACTGGTTGAGGGTTGAGGGTTATGGTATTGCTATAAGTCTTCCATTGAGCTGTTTAAAAGAGTATTAAACGAATGTTAAAATGATGTTATATGACTTATATCAAGTTATGACGATGTAAAAGATTTACTTTAGTAAATGTTTTACGATAATACAGTTATCAAGTTTAAAATGTTTAAGAAAAAAAAATTTTATTCCCTATTTTCATGTTAAAAAGAAAAGTTAAATAAAATATGTTAAAAGTAAGATACCAATCGTCACATTTAGTATTAGAGCAAGTTAAAAGTAAGTTACCGATAACTCATGAGACAACGATTTATCACAGTCGGCTTCAGAGCTCGACCGCAATGGCGTAGTTAAGCAAGTATCGATTGTCACATTTGGCATCAGAGCATAAGTAAGGGTAGTACTAGTAGATGTTTCACAGGGGCAGAGCAGTAAAACCACCCCCAAGGGATAGCAAATGGGATTTCACTATACTATATACAGTGAACCCACCACTCTACTTTAGTATTGTATAATAATGTCATTAGTGTACATGCACATGATGTATTTATTAGGTGTTATGAAAATTTTGAGTATAGAACATTTGTTTTAACAGAGATTCTCTTTTTCCTATATCAGCCTCAACAAACTCCCCTTCAAGTTCGGCAACTCCCTCTTCAGATTCATCATCAAAAAAATTTCAAGAATCTTAGCAGTCCACAGATTTCTCTAAGGTTGTTGCAATAGTTGATTCTGTTTTTCAGTATTCGTCACATTACTTCCCTTGGAAATAGGACTTGTACACAACTGTATAGTCTATATACACTGTAACTTTTCTTAGATATTCTTCAAGCAATTTCAATAAATATTTAGTTCCATTAGAAAAAAATTGAAAATATACAATGTGGCGCCCCGCCTAGAGCGGGGGTCAATACGTCAGTTCATCCTTCTAATATCTTTTTCTTATGCCTTTAATAGTCATAAAACCAGTCATAATTCACGGAATTTTTTTTATAAAAAAAAACTAAAACTATTTAAATACAAGTAAAACTTTAAAACCATTATACTGTAATATCAAAACCATTTCATACTCACTTACATATCACCATAAAATACTGTCTTACTTATATTTATAGTCAAACATAAAAATTCAGTCAACAAAAGAAAACTTTTTTTTCTTTTTATGTAGCGGATGAGTCGTGACAAGACCATAACCATTTCTATGACACTAGCATCTCGTTCCACCAGTCCAGCATCTTCATCGATGTTCAAGTTACAGGTTGTTTACCTCAATTATCTGAACACGAACAAACTGGTGAGCTAATGCCTAGTAAGTTTAAATATTACACTTAAGTTTTAAAAAACAATACTTTATCAAAATACCATCATGTTATGCATTTATTATGCTTGATTCATTTCTAATCTTATTTGTCTTTTATCTTTACGGGCTACCATGCGTATAATTGAGAGCAGCCAGGAAGTGACTTTAACTTATCCTTATTAGTTCATCATAAAATAACCTCACACCTTCGGGAGGTTAGTATGCTAAAATTATATATTTATATTATCGTCTTGCTTATTTCCAGACATAATGATATTAGAAACATCATATTCCTAGAAGTGTACTTAAACATTTGTCAGTCACATTACATTGCCGCTTCATGAAAAAAATATATGTTTTTTTTTAATAAAAAAAAATATGCACATCAAAATATACAATCCAAAATAACCTTAGAGAAAAACAATGTAAATTTGTTCGTGTACAAACAATATAAATGTCTGGACTTATAGGAATTGGGTTAAGGTCACTTCCTTTGAATTCCCTTGATCCTTGTCTTCTTTTCCCAAATGTCATTCTATGATAAAACAGTTCAATATTAATCTAAATTTTCTTAGATTAATTCTAGAACATTACAACATTTTTTTTTAAACTTACCCCTTTTTTTTCTCATTTAACATCCTTTAACCCTAAATACACATTATTCAACACATTTTAAGACCTTAAAATCAATTTTAAAATGTTTAAGCCTAATTATAATCTAAAAATTTTGACATTATAAAGGCTGAAAAATTTACTTTCTCACTATGCCAGAACTGCACAAAATGCATTGTTTGGCATAGTTTTCATTATGTACCTGTTCAAAATCCCAGTACAAATACACAATCTCATTTTTATTCATTTTTACACAATAACAAAATTTGAATTCAAACCACAAAAATTTACCCTACACTTTATAAGATCACCTAAAATCATTTCTTTTTTTAACATAAACACTCCAAACAAGCTAACATCAACCTATCAAAATTTTCTCTTAGGGTTTTGTAATCTAATCCTCACATAAAAAAAATGAAGAACAACAAAATTTGAATTCAAACCACAAAAATTTACCCTACACTTTATAAAATCACCTAAAATCATTTCTTCTTTTAATATAAACACTCCACACAAGCTAACATTAACCTATCAAAATTTTCTCTCAAGGTTTTGTAATCTAATCCTCACATAAAAAAAATGAAGAACAACATAATATAACTTAGGTTTGATCTCTAGTATCACAACAACTCTGAAATCAAGCTAGAAATTGGTTTTCAACTTGATTTTAGCCAAAGAAATCAAAATCATCCCAAATCCATTTCGTTCCACAATAACCATTTCCATAAAAACACATAAAAATCAAAATCAAAATAGTGTTTAAGGGGCTTACTTGGTTGCTTGTGCGAAACTCCCTCAGTTTTGAAGTTTTAAGCACTTTTCTCACAAATTTTGGTTAATTTTTGAAATTTGGAAGCTCAAAAACATGTATGGAGGTGCAGGGTAGTTTTTCAGCTGTTTTCTTATTGCCATGAATGGGTAAATTCTGATCCAAAAAGGGTGATAAAAATCCTTTGGCGCAAAAGTGTAATTTCTATAAGTTAAGGGGTCAAAATGTAATTTTTAAGGGACCTTTTGACAAAACTTTTGGGGATAAATTCAGCTGATCTCCAGCTGGTTTTAAACCATTCCTCCATGTGCATGGCATCCTAAGGAGTCAAATTTATTATTCAATTTCTTTCCAATTTAACTTTTGATCAAAATTGTTAAAAAAAATTCAATTATCTTAACCATTGATCTAAAGCATCTTTCATCTCATCCCTTGATTTTGGATGAACACATATTATATATTATACACTATTACGCTTGACTTGGACTTAAAGTAGTCTAAGCTTTATCTGTCAAAAATTTGACTGAAAAGTCAAACGGTCAAATTTCACAATGGGCTCCCCGAAGTGTTGTTGAGGCCCTCCGAGTCATCAAAACTATATAAATTGCTCTATAAACCCTTGATAATTCATCTTTTTCTATCTAAGGTTTACAATCAGTACATCTCTAATTTCAGTAAATTTTTTTTTCAATATCATAAATGCACTATTTAAAACATTTTGATCAAAAATTCATTCCCATAACCATATTCTCACTTCAAAATTATTATAAAGTGTTCATAAATTCTATCTAAATATTGGAAATATAATTAACATGTTTTTTTTTATCACGTAAGTATATCATCTATTAATACTTTACATCAATCCAAGAATCGTAAAAGTCTCGACTGTCACATATATATATTCAGTTCTATCACTTTTTTTATGCTTTACTCTACAAGTGGTATCAAAGCAAGATTATTCATGTATTGTTTTAAAGTGCTTAAACAGCTCAGTGTGGCAATGGTTAAGGACCATGTTGTTGCATGGTAGTAAGGGACTACCATGCAATGTGATCGAGGAGTGCATTGAAGGAGTTGATGATCAAGGACTAGTTAGAGGAGTTTCTGAAGGTCGTGCACAATTCCTTTGAAGTTGGTGGTTTGAGACCAGACTATCTTGATGATGAGTTGGAGACATGCTTGCAAGGGTAAAATCTCTGGGAGATTATGGGTAGTAGAAAGGTGACACAGCATGATTAGACTTGTATCTATGCGCCTAAACTTTTGGGTCACTATCACTTTACCCTTTAAATTTTAAAATCTCTTACTTTGCCTTCTTAACTTTGAATTTAACCACACGTTAGCCATTCTATTAGAACTTCAATTAAAAAAGATGGAAAACTAGAGGAATTAGAGCCTATTATGTTAGGATTTCAGGCAAAAACAAACAAAAAAAAATTATATGATTGCACTCAACTTACTTTTTTTCTATCTGTTTTTAACTAAAATTCCGATAGAAACGATAAAGTAGGCAAATTCAAAGTTCAGGTGAAAAAATGAGTTTTAAAGTTCACGAGATAAAATGAGAGTAATCCTAAATTTAAAGATATAGATAAGAGAATAGTCCATTAGACTATTACTTTAAAATTATATTTTCTCATACATGACCACCCCACATATGTATGCATAATTAAGGTTTGGATGTCAATAATATCTTGTTTTTTTTTGCTCGTTACAATCAAATTGATCATGATGACAATCAGGTATGAAATAAATAATAATCTTAACTAACGATAAAATGTCAATATACATCAAATATATTCTGTCTTAGGACACATATCCTGATATAATTATCTGGAAGAGATAGTAGCAAATTGTGTTCTATCAAAAGACTCGAGACGACCAATCGTGGAAGACTCTGATAGTGCAAGAAGGCAACAAGAGCACGTGGCCGATCAATGTGGAGGAACATGCAAGTGGAGCGGGCGTGGAGAGACAAGGCTTTAGTTAGTTGCTCCAAACACATGAATCATGAGTGGGTGAAGCATGTAATGATATTGGTCATGCCTTAGTGTGCACACCAGAGTGTGAAGCGTGTACGTCTAGTGGAGAGTAACTAGTGTGAGGTTAAATGGTGAATGTGATTGTTGGATATGTACTGGGTAGAATATGTGTCAGGGGTGGAGTCATCAATATCCAAGTAGGGATAAAACCATCACTGACCGAGTATGTATGTCCTTTAAACTGATTGTGTGCCACCATTAAAACAAGAGGTTGGCTCCGCCACTGTTATGTGGTACTAGTGTGTTTTGGAAGTTGAAAAAGAATAAATTTCATTTTTTCCCCTATATTTTAAGTCTTGTCACAAAATTTCAATAAACTTTAATTTATAACATTTTTTATCCCCTAAGTCTGAAAAGTTTGCGAATTTTCCCCCTAATTTGATGGTAGCATGAGTTAGAGGATATTAAATATGAAATTACGAATTTACCCTCATAATTATATCAAAAGAGTAAATATATAGGGTTGATTGTCATTTTTTCTTACACCTTTCTTTTTTTGTAATTTTATAATTTCACATTTAATAAGAGCCATATATACCGTCAATAAGTGTCATTTTATAATTTCATATTTAATATCCCTTACTCATGATTTCAAATGCGTTCTCCCATGAAAAAAACTTTTCAAAATTCAAGAGGAAAGAATATTACATTTTGAAATTCAGGAGGCATTTAATGACAAGACCTAAAATTTAACGTTGAAAAGTGAAATTTATCTAGTTAAAAAGGGCATATTTACTGTAATGTTAAATTTAGATGTTAAAGCTAAAAGCTAATGGTGTCACTGGCTGATATATCCTAATAGTTATCATTGATTTCAATATAATATCCATTTGCTTGGCAAATCACTGGAGTGAAATTATTTGAATATTTTATTATGTCATAATAATACAACTCAAATATACACATAGATTTTCACTTTTTAAAAATCCGTTGCACACTTATTTTTCTACTTTTACATTGTTTAAATATTATTTTTAATAAAACTATCTAAACATATTAACTTGACTACACAATTTAAATTCTATATTTGAATACAAACGTTCAGTTTAAATGAATATTCAAATTCAATTTATGATACGAAGATGGGAATCCACTCCCTGATATAAAATTATACCCATTTGGCTGTTGTTGTGGTTGATGGCATATTTTATCATCAAGGGTAACAAATGTTAAAATTTAACTTCGGAATGCTATTTGTTGATAATTTGATTTTTTTAATTAATTATTATTGTATTGTCATTTTAAAACTATTTAAATACTAAAAGTTTTACATTTTATTAGAAATATCATTATGTATTATAGCAAATCATCTTTTATAGAGGTTTAGTGCCCAATTTTTTATATTTGGGTGAAAAATACTCTCTCTAGTGCTATCTTTGGTTGGAAATTTGACAAATAATCAATGAAGTATAGCATTGATGTGTTAACGTTAAATTTGGACGTGTAGGTGGAAAAATTGTTCTTTAATTGAGTGTTAGCTATTTTGTATGCTAAATTTGTCATACACTAAATTTGGTGACAAATTTCCTATCAAGTACAGCCACTATTAAAATATGACATTTGATTCTTATTAGTTGGTTTCTCAAATTTTCATGGAATCATTATAGTTTATTTAAATATTAAAACTCTATTTTTATAAATTTCAAAATTTAATAATGATGAGACATCATATACAGGAATCCAAATCTTAAATGTGTTATTTTTTATAACTTTTTGTATATTGACATTAACATATAAATTAGAGATGTTCTAAAACTGAATAACATATCAAATATCTTATTTTTATACGTCTAGTATCAGCATTAGTATTTATGTATACAATAAAATCGTCTTGTGATGTTAAGTAGAAAGAAATGAAAAATAAAATACCAAGGTGCAGAAAATGAAAAGAAACAAGGGATTTGTTCTTCAAATTGCTTGGTAGAAGAAAGAGAAAAGAGGAAGGAAAATTTTGCGCTCCATGAATTTACAACTTCCGTCACTCTCAATTTTCTTTCCACCAAACAACAACCTCTTTGAAATCCCTCTCCTAACTTCTTTCATTTTTCTTTTCCACTCTACACCGAACATGGGATTAGGCAAGCTTTCTTTGTGTCTTAATAAAAAATTTGTATGGTAAAGAGTGTTGTTTGCTTTTGGTGGATTCCCACTCTGATTATATAAAACTCTTTAACTTTACATTTTGATGCTGAGCTGTCTTGTACTTTGTGAAATATATAGTTCTGAATTGATAAAATGAAAGGAGCTAGTAAATTTGTTTTATCAGCTGTAAATTTGATTGATTTAATATAGTTAATAGGCTGCTCTTTCAGCCGGAAAATGGTACGCCTTTTAAAGTTCATTTGAATTATGTGTTCGAACTTAATCCAATATTTGATTTGTTAGTCTATTTCAAGAATTTTAATTTATAACTTGTATAGTATTTATAAATATTCTCTCATAAAAAATATATATTAATAACATACAAAAATAAAAAGAAGCACAATTTTCAATACAAGTTCAAATTTAATTTTTATCATCCAAATATTTTTAGCTCAAAATTAAATTTTTTAGTTTATACTTGAGTACCAAACACATAATTCATTTCATAATTCAACTCATTCCAAACTTAACTCAAATTTTTTAACTCGAACTCATGATCTAAATTAACCCTTACATTATGGTTCCATATGATTTGATATTTTGTTTTTATTTTGGAAAAAGTGATATTGTTTGAGTGAAATGTGCAGTAGAATTTAGGGGAAAAAATACTATATTAATAAGACATAGTTTTTAACTGTTAAAACTTCATTATTTACATTATCTTTATATTTCTTTATTGTAATATGATTTTGATATTAGTTCAAAATTTGTTTTAATTAACCTACTACAAAATTCTAGTTTGTTTGAGATTTGTTTTTGTGATTCCACAAATAAAATTTGGACAGCCTAGATTGAATTGGAGATGGAACAAACTTTGAATGATCATTAAGTGGGGAAAAATTTTGGAAGAATTTAGTAGATCAAATTGGAGAAGAAACATATATCTCCTTCAAGTAGTACAAAAAAACAAAAGAAATATTTAATCATATATATTAAGTTAAATGTATTTTTTTACTTAAAAAATTGATAATTTAGATATATATCCTAGGGATATTAGTGTCATTTACATGATGATCAACTCTATACATAAACAAGAAAAAGCTGTACACGTATATGGTGATCCGGTGAAAGTTGCGCCAAGAAAGAACCTAAAAGCAAGATATCTTTATAAATAGGCAGAAAATTTTGCTTATTTAGAAAATGACATGTTTCAACCACAATTTAAAAATTTTCTTTTCTTTTTATTTAACATTTTGTCTCAGAAAATTTTAATTTGAACCAAAACTTTACGTTCAAACTTGTGAATTAATTGCTTTGATGCCAAAAGAACATATCGTTATAATCTCATATTTTTTCACATGCCCTTGTATTGTTGGCAAGCAACGGACAATTTGCTCTACTGAAAATAACATGAATAATATACTCACAAAAAAAAGGAAAAAGAAAATATTCGCTATGATGGTTTTCATGAAAATGTCAACGACAACTTCTATGAATTTCTCAAAAAATAAAATACTCCATAAAATAACAATAAAAAGGAATGAAAAATCCCAAAAAAAAAAAAATGATAGTTCCACTTCTGAAATTTGACTCAAAAACGAAATACATCTATTTCTTTTCAAACTCGTATTATATGAAATCAAATGTTGTGGCAGGTGGCTTTGCTAGTATTTTCCATGCTCATACCTTTTTTTTCCCTCTTGAGTTAAAGGCCATAACTTGATAATATCCATTATTTAAAGATGACTAAACTTTCAAATTAATGATGTGTAGATCAAAATAAAACCCAGACAGATAGGCTGATACAAACAAAATTTTATATATTTAAGACTCTCTAAAAGGTCGAATACTTGAATCTTTAGATTATAGATACAATTATGACAATCTTTTACCGCTACATCATTACATGGTGATTTTGAACTTGTTTGAGACCGAAATAGTAACTGCAATCTAATCCATGGACACTTCACGAGTGCAAAGGCTATTTCCCTAAATTAGAATATATATATATATATAATGTCATATGCATAGATATCACAAATGTCACATTTGAATATTCGTAGCTACTTTAAACAATGTTTATAGCCATAAAACGTTGTTCAATGCTATTCATCTAATTGTGCAATTGCATGGAATTTAAAAAGTTAAAAGTTGTAAATGATATGAGAAGCACATTTAAAAATCCGTTATAGATTGCGTTTCATTGGATTGTTTAAAGGCACTTTATTGAAACTTCATAACAATATTCTTATTCCTAGGGGTAATTAACTACTAAAGTACTTATTCTGCAAGTGGATAGCCATAAGGCCGATGCTTAGTGGGATATCTTTTTCACCATATAGACTTAACCCTCCCATAATTCCCTTCCTAGCTAGTTTTTATCATAAGTGAGGATCGAGACAAAATGGTTTTTTTTTTTTATCCAATTGTATTGGATTCGATTCGATTTTTTAGTGTTAAAATATCCATTCATTCGATCCAATAGACAACAAATATTTTAAAATTTATTTTCACTATTTCATTTATATAAAAACTCCGAAAAATTAATATTTTTATTAATCTTCAAAATAGTTATTATATACTTATACACAATCATTTTAAAGTTAAATATCTTATGTCTTTAGACACATTAGGCAATATATATATATATATATATCATTTACGGTTCCTGCGTGGCCTCTTCACTTCTCTATGTTCGTCTACCGCCAGGGTCTTTTTAATCGTGCTTGAAATGCTTATATTTTGTTAATATGTGTGTTTGTGTATATATATATATACTGTTTAGAACATTTTCCCAAAACATGATATCGGTTTCATTTGTATTTCAATAAATTTGGCGAATAATTTTTTGGATTGAATCATTTCTTAGAATAAGGGAAAAACCGACATCCAATCCAAGATTGGATTGAATTTATTACATAAATTGAATTGGATTATTAGATTAACATCTGAAATATAATGAAGCGTCAGGTTGGATTTGGACGTAGTTAAAATTATTGAATCGGATTAGATGCTCCCTCTTACAATTAATACATTCTCTTTTGGGTTTAAGAAGTGATAAACTAAGTAGTTGTCTCTAAAGCCTTTCATCATATCTAAGCCACTATTTAGGGCGACGCGTGCATCCTCACAAGTACCGATATTGGTAGGATGTAGTGCAACTTTTACAAATATATATATATATATATCAAAAAAATATCGAAAATTTTAATTGAAATTTTAGTTTGGAAATTTTTGAAATTTCAAATTTCTATCATTTACAATCTTTTTGAACTTATTGTAAATACATGGTGAGAGAGAGCAATTAACAACTAGCATGCTATAATTATCTTCAAATAAAAAGAGATAAAAATAAAATAAAATAAAAGACAATATGTAAAAAATAAGAAAATATAGTCTCTTAAAATTCTAGAAACTTTGCACAATTTCTTATTTATGAAAATACAATAGGAAGAGACCAACAAACTTATATGCAACATGATCATATATATATTCAACTCTATTCAAATTACATGTCATGACACCATTATTAATTAGGATGGCATTCCAAACATATTTTAACTTTATAAGAATCCTTTTGGTATAATTAAGATATGTGAAAGATATATATATATATAAGATGTTTCTTGTATAAAACTTGTGTATTTATATATCTGTTTAATTTTTTGGCTATTCTAAAACATTAGAAAATATTCTAAAGCAAATTTTATAATATCCATAATTTTTTTCGATATTTTCATAGATAATAACAATATTTTTGAAATTTTCATAAAATTGAACTATTACTGCTTCTAGATATTTTCACTCTTGGGACGAGCTCTTTAATGATGACACGCCATCACTAAATGGATAATGTTTAGTGAGACACCAATCTTGTTGCTAAACATCTGGTTGCTAAAGTTGCAATATTTCAAGAATTCGATTACTGTCAATGTTGATTTTTAGTTCAATTAGATATTCAATAATTACGAAGATATGGGGATAATCCTACAGTAATATTTACCTATTCTCGTGGCTGCTCCATTATAACCGTAGAAATAATAATAACAAATTAAGTTCTCCTACACTAGCATTGGCTTTCTATGTATTTTAACTTAAAAACTCTGATTAAAAGAGACAATACCAAAGATATATAACAAAACGAGTTGGCCAATTATTGAGAGCAAATAGGTCAGGGAAGATTGACTAAAATTAGGGGTGGCTGTCCTAACATATCACTTTATTAGAAAGAACAACAAAGATAAGAGTAGTTTATCACAATAAAAAAATATATAAATGAAAAATATAAAATATAAAAAATAATAGAATACAAAGATAAGAGTATTTTAGATTGGTACAGTGCTTTTCTCTTTATTCTCCACCAATGTCCTTTCAAGTGGCATTTGGTGTGGTGTCCTTGTCGTTTTGGATAATTGAGAGCACTACTCATCCATAAAGCTATTTTATGCAAACCTAATGTATTATTTTAGGTACAAACCAAGACAAACTATCTTACTAAACTGCTGAGCATGCTTTCCAAGTTTCCACTGCCATTTCTTTAGAATATACTCAAAAGATATTAAAGAAAAAAGTAACAACAAATACTATTTCCCAAGTAGCCACTTTTCATTATGGGGGGTAATTAATTAGCTTTTGCATGCGTCAAATTTGGTCAGTCTTTTAAGTCAATGATTTGACTATAAAGCACCCAAAATTAACATCACTAAAAGGGCTTAGAAATTGGCATGATAATTGAAACAAGGAAAAGGCTAATTAAACAAGTTTTTAGTTAAAAGAAAAGTCGGGACAATATCACTTTCATTTTGAGTTCAAATATGTTGTTTTCTTTTTTATTTTAATTAATTGTCCATCTACTATTATTTGTTTTGTCATTTAAATTCAACATTATGATCATATAATTATGGTCAATTGAATACTAAAAATACTCAGGTAATTAAATATGGTGGTAATGTTTTTTAATTGGAATTCCAATAATAAGACAACTCTTTAGTTTCTCGTCTCTAAAATCTGTGTCATGCATATTTGAAAAAAAAATTTAGGATAATTAAATTTCATAAGGAAAATGAGCCGGGTTTTAAATGCTCAAAATGCAGGGATATTATGATAATTTCCAGTCGATTGGGGTTATCTTTATCATTCCTATGGTCTTAAAAAATTAATCACATCGATCCACTCTTAAGACTTAGTGCCCCAACAACACAAAAGTGGTCTCTATCTCCCCTTTTTCCTCTTCATTTTGAATTTTAAAGCCAAAAGGCATAATTAAAGTTTGAATTGTTTAATTTAACTGTCAATTTTCAGATTATCTCTAGTATTTTTGTGACCTTGAATATTATCATCAGCAAGTGTCTAATGTACTAGTCTCTTGACAATATAGATAGTGCATAAAGGGAAGCATAAAATTTGGCCCATATTTTCTCTCTTGAATGAGAAGGAAAGAAAGAGATATATTTAGCTATATAAGACAGATATTTTACAAAATTGTGCTTTTAAATTCACACAAAAATCATGGGTCTCATGCTTGTGAAGAAGATATGTCTCCTCTTTCTCCTTACTGCAGGATCTCTTTTATCAACTTCTCTTGCAGGTTTGTATCGTCTTTTTATGTCTCTCTTTCTCTCTCTCTATCCCCTCTTTGTTGCAGCTTTTAATGCATAACGATATGGCACTCCACTCATATTGTCTAGCTTTTACTATTTATGTGTGTGTGTGTGTGTGTGTGTGTGTGAAGGCCCAAAAACATGCTTCTGCATGTGCAGGCGTGCTGATGTACACTGTAACACACATCCATAGAAAATGTAAAATTGAAATTATATCAAAAATTAAACAATGTTGTACTTTTGTATCTAAACATGCCCATCACGGAAAAATAAATCGTATGGAGTTCATTGACAATATTTTAAGTATTTGATATATTTGTGTAAGTATAGGTGAAGTGTATATGCATGATGTATGGTACTGCACTTGTTTGCGTTACTAAGTTTATAAGCTACATGAATTATGGCCATGAAGAGTCTATGATATCACAAAATAGGTTGTATTACATCTATAAATCGGGTCCCATTTTCCATATATATGCAGTCTCATCATACTCATCATCATAGTACTCTAGGTACGTCGTCATATTGATTTGCTATATATATATACACACACTGTATATAAACGCCATATTGCCATGCATGTACACACATGTTGAGTGGTCTTTTTTTTAATATTTTTATATGTATGCATATGTATGTATATGAACTTGAATATATACTTGACCAATTGCTTTTAAACTTGTAGGGAGACAGTTGAACTCTGCAAACAAGCTTTCTAAAGCTGTGGGTGCAACTCAAAACGAGGTTTCTAGTGTTTTTTTTTTTTTTAAGTGCTCCTTGTTATCAATTTCTAATTTTTCTTGTTCTTAGTAAATTATCCTCTTTATTTTCTTCTTTCCCTTTTAAGTTTAAATAGTGGCTGGTCTAAACTACAACATAAGATTTATTCATATGTTATTTAATTAGCATGGCCTATTTAGATGAAAAGTCAAATAAAATTACTTAAGATTTTCATTAATTCATCATCTTCAAAACTGTTTTTTTATTTTTTTTCTCTTCCTTTTTTTTTTTAAGAATATTTGTAGGTGGAAATTTTTTGACACTTTTACTACATTTATGTTATAGGTTCAAACTCATAAAGTTTCAAGCCAAACCCTTTTTCTAACAGTATTTTCTCTCATACAAAATTGAATAAAATAAATAAATTGTGAAAAAAATTTTCTGTCGAAACAATTTATCGAACAGTTACTTTCTGGACACACTTACTTTCTCTGGTCTCTTATATATATATATACACATATATATTGTTGTAACATTTAGAATTATATCTTTGATGTGGTAGGACATGTTAGGGAAGCCAATGAACCACAAGGAAATTGCCGTAGTTCATGAAAGACTGCTGAGGGCTAACACCAAAGACTACGGGAGATACGACCCAGCACCTGCTCTTGTCAAGCCTCCTTTCAAGCTCATTCCCAACTGATCATCATCCTCATGATCACCGTATATATATATATGTATGAAATTATATATATCTATATATAGATATGCCAGCCATGCACATAAGAGCTGGTTGTCAGTCCGAGTACTTTTGTAGAAAATCAAATAATCGAACTTATTATATATTTACTTATATAAGTACTATATATGTATTAGCGTATATACTGTAGCCTGCATATATATATATAGAGTGCTAATTAGTAAGTTTTGAACCGTACTATCAATGTGTTATACACAGCTTGAGACGAGATGTCTGTTTACTTTTAAGTTTTAACTAGTTATGATCTCTCCGAGAAGTAATGTGATCTTTCCATGTGCTACACGTACTTATTATTAACAGAGTTAGAGGCAGAAAAATTTTGTGGAATGAAATTTCACCCAATTGTCATTGATGTAAAATGATACAATATATACTTTTCTACAATCGATCTTTACAAATAAATGCAGAGCTAACAAATCTCCTAGAAATAGAAAACAATAGAGATTAAATATTTACACTGAAATATAGTCCCAAAAATCACGTAGACTTATTGACATTTTCCTAAATATGTCCCCTCATGATGGGGTCTCCAGAGAGAACTCTAATCTTGACACATAAATGTTGAAGGCATTGTCGTGTGGGCGGTTTTGTTAAGGCATCGGCAAGTTGATTGGTAGAAGAAACGTGAGAAACCCGAAGCTTACCACTCTGTACTTTATCCCGAACGAAGTGAAAATCTATAGCAATGTGCTTTCTCCGAGAGTGAAAGACAGGATTGGCACAAAGGTAAGCGGTTCTAATATTATCACAATAAATTGCAGGCATGTAAGGTAAGAGAACACCAAGTTCACGCAAAGGGACTTTATCCATGTGACGTCGGCAGCGGCGGTAGCGACAGCACGGTACTCGTCTTCGGTAGATTATAAGGCAACCGACCGTTGCTTCTTAGTGTTAGAAAGACATATAAAACATAGAAAACAAAAAAGTTTAATATAAACAAATGAAATATTACAAAGAGTTAAAAATAAAGACAACAACTGTAATTCAATCTTAATCCGAATTGGAGCAATTTGATAGACGTCGAGGCACGTGAAACTCACGCTTTCCTTAAAACAGATTTGTCTCTTCCGGTAAGTGCTTGAGGATTCAATGGACTTCTGTCTCTCAGGATACAACGATAACAATAGTATTCTAAGTACGATCAAATACCACTTCTGGTGAACTCGAAACCGAGCCTTCTCTTTATCACCAAAACACCTAAAAATACTCTAGAACGCACCTAGAATACAATAAAAACAAGAAGAAAGAAGACTTGGAAATTTTTGTGTATATAACATAAGGTGAAAGCTTCCTTATATAGGCTTCTAATGGGGGTGTTACAAGCTTAAAATAATGAGACTTAATCATGGTTTAATGAGAATTATTTCTTTGGTGTTACAACCATTTATATTCAAATTGAACAAGCTCAACATATTGTCCATATACATGAAATAAGGGCGAGTAAAACTATTCATCTTCATCATTTACCACCTACTAATGCCCAATAATCACATACATATTAATATTCCAAAAAAAATATTCAAATTAATATGTTAGAAAAAAATTGTAATTTTTCCAACAAAAATATATTTTCAATAGGTAAACTTTGGACATCAATTTTTCATTCACCCGATTACCATTTTGAGCATATAAATATACAATTTTGATCTCCTTGCGATGAAAAATGCAAATCTGTTAAGACCCGTCACTTTCGCAAATTGGGTCCTATTCAAATTTGGGTCTCAAAATGGCTCCTCAACATAGTTTACAAACCATTTTCCAACACTTAGAACTCCATGAGATAGCAATAGAACCAAGAAAAACAATATGAGCACTAGTAGTGGAGCGATCGTCAACATTACCTGCCCAATCTGCATCTAAAAAGGCAGGGAGTGAGAGTGGCGAGTTGTGATGAAAATAGAGATCATTGTGGAGAGTACCTCGAAGATATCAAAGAAGACGCTTAACTGGAGACCATTGCTCCGTTGTACGACGATGCATAAATTGTGATAACTTATTAACCGCAAAAGCCATGTCGGGACCAGTTAGTGAGAAATATTGTTGACTACCAATAATGGAGCGATATTCAGTGGCATCGGTTAGAGATGTCCCGTCATGAAGAGAATGTATATTGTTTGAACACATTGGAGTGTGGACTTCTTTTGCTTGAGACATCTTGGCCTTGTCAAGAAGATCTTGAATATACTTGTGTTGACATAGAAAAAGGCCATTCTTGGTTGGGATCACTTCAACACCAAGAAAATCGGACAATACTTCTTTGAGAGAAAATTGAGTAGCCAATTGGGTAACAAACCGATTTTATAGCCTATTATCACTGTCGGTAATGATTATGTCATCTACACAAACCAAGAGAAAAAGGGTGGAAGACATTTGCTTGTATATGAATAATGTGGAGTCGGATTTCGAGTTAACAAACCCATTAGACAATAAAAATTGTCGGAGTTCATTGCACCATGCCAGTGGTGCTTGTTTTAGGCCATAAAGAGCCTTTTGAGACGACAAACATGGGTTGGATGTTGGGGATCCTTGAAACCTGGTGGTAGAGTCATGAACACGTCTTCTTCGATATGTCCATGCAAGAAAGCGTTGTTGACCTCAGGTTGTCATGATGGCCAACCTCCAGAAAGTGCAAGACTTACCTGGGGCTAAAAGTCTCATTATAGTTGATTCCTAGTCGTTGTAAAAGCCTCTCGCTACAAGTCTTGCTTTGTAATGCTCAATGGTGCCATTGGGATGGCGCTTGATTCGGAACATCCATTGGCAACCCACAAGGTTTTCAGAAGGATGTGGAGGAACCAACTCCCATGTCTGGCTGTGGAGTCGAGCATCAAACTCTTCGGACATCGCTTTGCGCCATTCTGTAGATTTTAGAGCTTGTGTGACACATGTAGTTTCTATGGGAATATGGGTAATGGTGGTGGTGTGAAGAGAATATTTTTGGTTCGGCTTGTGAATGTGATCTTTGGAACGGGTTCGCATGGGATGAAAATTGATGGTTGGATTGGTAGGAGATGTTTTTGGTGATTGTGGGCGGTCGTTTGAATTAGAAAGTGGAAGAAGTTGAGGAGGTTCAGCTATGTGTGGTAAGGATTGGAAATCAGAAGCTGGGGCAGGCATATGATCAAGGGTAAGAGTTGGTGTCGATGAGTTGACCGTGTTTGGTATGGAGAGATTGGTGGCCACAGTAAGAATATTTGGGGCATGGAGAAGAGATTGAAAAAAACAATGATGTGAGCGACTCTCCACGTGAGACTTACCTTGCATGAGATTGATCAAAGTTGGCGTGGCAGGAATGGAAGCAGCCTCATCTTTCACCATATGACCATTAATTGCAAGTAAATGAGGAGATTTGATTGGACTAGGAGAGATATGTGATGTTGGTGATTGATTTGGGTTGGAAAAGGAATTAGTTGGCAGTTGCCAAAAGTGGGAGGTGTTGGACTTGAATTAATCATGGGATTTACATCCCGTGAAATATGTGCATGTGAGTGCTCTTGGTGATGAGGTTGAGAATCGAGGGAATTCAATTGTTGATTGTTGCATTCAAAACTTATCGAATTTTGTGGGCTATTTTGGGCGTGATTTGGGATTGAGATAGGAACTGAAGAGGAAGATAGCCAAGAGTCAAAGGTTGTTCACGTGGCCGGACTTGTGAGATGTTGTTGACGAAATGGAAAAATATTTTCCACAAAATTAACATGCCTAGAGGTGTAGAGTTTTTGGGCACTAGAATCATAGCATTTGTAAGCACTAAATAACCCGGAAATATACAAGACTCGGACCTAGTATCAAGCTTGTTTGAGGTGTAAGGCCGAAGCCACGAATAACATAAGCAATCAAAAATTCATAATTTTGAGAAATTTGGAGTTTGACCAAAAAGTTTTTCAAATGATGAAGACATCGAGAAGTTAACTTTTGGCATTCTATTAATGAGAAACTGCTGTTTCAAAAGCATGGGCCGGAAAAGCGAGAGGAATAGATGCATGACGAAGCGTTGTGAGGCCAGTTTCAACGATGTGTACGGTATCACCGTTCAGAAAACCCGTTATGCTCCGGTGTGTGAGGTAGGGTTGAAAGATGCGCAATACCATTTGTGGAAAGAAAAGATTTCATGGCTTGATTGTCACCACCATTGTTAGTATATAATGTAATAATGGATAGTTAGAAAAATTTTTCCTTAACTTGAAGCGGACAAACACGTTGCGAACATCGGATTGTCTTTGAAGTGGATAAAGCCAAATATAATAGGTGAAGTGATCCATAAATATGACATAATATCTAAACCCATCATAAGAATAAATTGGAGATGTCCAAATATCAGAATAAACTAATTCGAAAGGTGCAGAACTAGTAAGAGTTGACTCAGAAAATGATAATTTATGATTTTTATTGCAATAACATGAATTGTGAGAGAAATTGAAGGCAAAGAAAATGAGAATACTCCTAGAGGACATAAGATGAGTTAAAATTTTAGAAAGAGGATGATCAAGACAGAAATGCCATTGAGAAATAGCTACTTTGATGGAGTAAAATGCAATTAATGGTTTGTTGTGAGAAGAATGTTACGGTTACTCATAAACACCGTCTTTGGTTTTGCCATGCAAAAGCATTTCTCCCATGGGAAGATCCTTCACATAAAAAGGATTGAGTAAGAATTCAATAGAAGCATTGTTGTTAAGGCAAAATTGAGGAATAGAGATTAAATTCTTCTTCATATCTGAAAACCAAAGAACATTTTATAGAAGAAATGATTTAGAAGGAGACGAGAGGGTTATAAAACCGGTGTGGGTAATCGAGACACTAGTGCTGTCATCAATAATGATGTCATCGAAGCCAGTGTAATTGACACGAGGAGAAAGGTTGTTGAAGTTGCTAGTGACATGATGTGATGCTCTAGAATCAAGGAGCCATTAAGATTCGTGCAGTGGTGTGGGAGAGGTAAAGTAAGCCTGAGGTTGGGAGTTTCTTGGCATGTATTTAAAAGACGGGCATTGCTCGACAAAGTGGCCACGTTGTTCACAAAATTGACACTTGCCGAGGTACAGCAACATTATTATCACTTGTGAGAGTATGAAAGCTCTGACATCATAATAGAGTTAGAGACCGAGACAAATTTTGTGAAATGAAATTTTGCCCATTTGTCATTGATGTAAAATGTACAACATATAATTGTCTGCAATCTTTACAAATAAATGAAGAGCTAACAAATCTCCTGGAAATAGAAAACAATAAAGATTAAATATTTACACTAAATCCAAAAATCACGTAGACTTGTTGACATTTTCCTTAACACTTATATATACGGCTATGTACTCTTTTGCGTTTCTTAATTGTCCAAGTTATACCGATAATTTGATTATATACTGAGTTGTTTTGGGTCTTAATATTTTCCAGTTAATACTTTTAATGCTAAATTATGAGTGAGAATTTATGCTCGTTTCGGAATATTGACACTCTCACCTTCTTTAATAATTAGGAGTTGGAACCCGAATTTGACTCGATAATAATGGTCAAAGTTGTTTGTGGCCATTACGCCCGAATTCTGGTGGATCTTGACCTATAAAAGTCATTTTGTGCTCATCAAACTTTCGGGAAGGATTCTCCTTTTTTTTTTTTTTTTTTGGTAAAGAGGATTCTCGGTTTTTGCCTCTGATGAGAATTTGCAAGACTTCTGTACTAAATGCTCATCTGTTGGTTATGCTAATGCGGATTGCCGTCACAAGAACAATCATAGACAAGAATTGAAAACTTAAAAGGTCCAAACCGAGGAGAAGAGCAAAACCCGTGTTATACAAGTTGATATGATCTAGTTCAAAAATCTATTTCAAAGGAGGCCCCTAAGTGGAGGTTGAAAGTCCAAACTCTAGCTTGCTAGTAATTGTAGGAAAAAAAAATTAGGAAACAATGGAGAAACAACACATAGTTTTAACAATCGTTCTAGTTCGGACACTTAGGGCTTGTATGGAGGTAGTACTGGAACCATTATTTGAATGTTGAAAAAAATTTAAACAGTAAAAATTGATAATAAAAGTAAAGGTGACAGAAAAAAAAAAACACTATAACAATATATAAGGTTGGATTGAAATCGACCCCCATACAAGCCCCTCAAGGCTTGGACTCAGACGATGCAGTAATTTATACTCAATCAAAGAATGAGACGTCTATTTCATCTCAATCACGTTGGAGTCTTGCTAATTCTGACACTGGACTTTACACAACGCATTTTTAATTAAGTACCATATCCATCACGTTGCCTTATGTTGTTAAGAATATTATACTGTTTATCATGCTATGGAGGAAATCAATGCAGTAGCAAGACGATCTCTTAGATAGATAAGTTGAGGGAGTAGAATGAGCACGCACATAAATCAAATCAAGAAAACAACGCAATAACAAATATTGGAGCAATACTATGCACTCTAGGGCTAAATATGTTGAATAGGTTTTGAGCCGTGGAACTCCAGGACAAGATAAAAAGTTACGTATTTGTTCAAAAATAAATGGAGATTATGATATCTCAATTTTGAAATAAATTGACCGAATTCAATGATTATGTAAAGAGATGTGATCATTGATTATAAAATGAACAACACATAATGTATATGTGTTCGAAAGAAAAAGGAATTGAATCAGTTTTTGGTTGAGTTCGTTTGCCTCTCTAAAGACTGGTTTTTGGCCATTGAGATTGAATTCTATATAACCCTTTTTTTTCATTTTTATTTTTTTAATGAATTTGAGTGGCAGATTAGTTCTTCCTCTACCTTTACAAAAAAAAAAACGTGAAGTATTAATAGTTTTTTTTTTTTTTTGTATCATCTACTTTTTGGCAGATTAGAGTGGTTTATGTGTTTTAGATATTACGTTTTTTTTTTTTTTATCTAGCTTTTATGCTATAAATAAAGAGAAAATTTTTAAAAGCGCTTTTACTAATCAAGAATTGAAAGAATGGGAAATAAGTTTTAAGGGAAAAAAAATCAAGTTTCACTGAACTAAATTCTAAAATTCTATGCTTATTAATCTATAAGGAATTAAGTTACTGATGAAATTAATTCCTATTTTCTCTTGTTTAATTAAAAAAAAAAGGAACATTAGAACAAAATTAGTGTGCTATTAACCCTTAGTTAGTCTTATTTAATTCACTCTGGTAGCCTTTTTTTTTTTAAATCAAAACTGACCTAACAAAAGGGGTTAAGTGCAATCACATAATCTATTTCAATTTGTTTCTAAAAAAAATTTCAACATGAGAAATGATTTGGGATTAGTGCCCTACTTTTCCTGCATATTTTTTATGGAAACTTTTAAGGTGAGAAATGAGTGCGCCTAATCAAAATTTAAATAGCAAAATAAGAGTTTTTAAATGGGGTTATTTATGTTTTGGTACCCCGTACATACTGTGCATTTTGAATTTTTACATTTTTATACCATTAGAGTACATTTAATATACAAATTTATACCGTTTTCTGGTCTCACACTTTTTTGGACCATAAAATGCCCAATTTACCATTAAAAAGAAAAACAAACATTAAATATTACTTTAATTTTATGCCATGCATTTTATATTTTATTCAAAAATACATTTTTATATTGTTAGATTACATTTAGTACATCGTAAATCTTTATATTGTCTTGATTAACACTTAATTTTTACTTTTAAAACACCTACTATACCCTTGAAATTAAGATAAAAATAATTGAAAATTTTCTTATTTAAATTAAAAGCTAAATGGAGGGGCTGAGGTGTGGTCAAAGGGGTGCATATCGGTGGGATGAGAAAGAGCCAAGTGGTTATAAACGTGGGTATGAGAAGTCTGAACTTTCTGCTGAGAAAATTAAAGATTTCACCTTTTTATAAGCTCGCCTATTAAGAGTCTTTTGGGCATTTTTATGTCAAAATAGAGTGTTAATTGAGAAAAGGAATTGATTTATTTCTTAAATGTAACATAATGATATAAAATGCATAAATTTAAGAGACCATTTAGGTGGAGATAGAATTTTTAAAGCTAGGTTGGACATGTGTATTTTGAGGGAGGGGGAACTTTTGGAAAAGTTTTGTAATATATAAAATAGTGCAAAAATTTGAAATGTATTCGCAAAAAAATATATAAAATTGAGCTTGTTTTGTTCATCTAGTCATTGTAAGTATTTTGATATAAAAATCATCTCATTTAATTTGAAATAAGAAAGATATGGACTTTTAAAATTAAAGTTTTCTAAAATTAAAAGAGAGAGAATTTGAGATACAAATTGAGAGTTTTAGATTAAACAACAAAAATTTAGGTGTAAACATCACGTAGGTTGAGTAAGTTTTTGAATGGTTTAGGTGAACAGTGAATAAGTTAAAAAAAATTTTTACCCACCCAATCATCCTCATATAGAAAGTCAACCCACCCAATTAAGATCAGATTGGGTTAGGTGGGTTCAGTAGGTGATTTTAGTAAAAAATAATAATTAATGACTCTAAAAATTCAACCACAGATGAAAAATTAAAGGGAAAAAAAGAACTAAACTCATGATATATTCTCCAAAATAAATTCTTTACAAACTTTGCATAAAGAAAGAATTCTAATATAATCTTATTAATAATCCAACATAAATAAGTATAACTTATGAAGATTATCAAGAGATGTAATGATATTGAAATAATTTACGATATTTTTCATAAAATCATGAAGAATTACATCCATATTAAATATTTAAGTAATGTATTCTATACGTTTAAATAATTTCAATAACACTTTTAAATGAACATTATTTAGTAAAAAACATCAAGTACGGCGAACATTGGCTGGGTTTTTGGTATTTTTTTCAACCCACCTAATGAAAATTGGGTGACAGGTCAGGTTGAGTAGATTGGATAGGTTTGTCTGGTCATCAGGTTTTTTTGTTCACTCCTTGATAAAATACCATTTGAAAAGTTATCCCAAACGCCCCCTAAATGCAAAGTATACATTTTTAATATAAGCAAAATACATGATATAAAACATAATTAATCTAAATTGTAGTTTTTCCCATTTTAAGGGTATTTTGAAAATTTTTAAGTCAAAATTATGTGTTAACCAAGAAAAGGTATAGATTAGGTCAAAATTCGTGTTTAAGGAGTAAAGCGTAAATGACTCTAAAAATTTTAAGAACAAATATTAGATTTTTTTTTTTCAATGAGAAAAAAGAAGATTACTTATAAGACCACTTTATCCCAATTAAATTAACTCCTTTTAGATCACTATTAATTGGTATGATTAGTCAAGCAAAACTAAAAGATACATATTTAATCGTTAAAAAATATATATAATAAAAAAGAAAAGAAAAAAGAGTTTAAGACCGAGTGAAGAAACATATATGTAACTTCTGTTTAATGGTATGATCAGTCGAGAAGAACTAAAAGATACATATTTTAACCGTTAAAAAAATACATAATAAAAAAAAGAAAAGAAAGTTTAGGATCGTGTGGAGAAATACATATGTAGCTTCCGTTTAAATGGGGTGTTTACTTTTAGAAAATGAAAAATTTTCACTTTTGGAATGAAAAAATTTTCTGTCCAAAAGTAAAAAATTGTTTAGATAAATAAAAAAAATTTCCTTTTCTTTAGAGAAATTTTTTTTGAGAAATTTTTTTTTATTCAAAAATGAAAATTTCTATAGAGAAATTTTTTTATGCTCATGCATAGAAATTTAAAAGGTCAATTTTTCAAAAATAGACTTTTTTTTTCATTTTCTAAAAATAGAATGCTCAAACAGATAGAAGCATAGTATTTAAAGCTCCTATACCTAAAACTCCTTATTTTGTCAGTAATTGTTTGAATATAGTTATCAAGAATTCATTTGGTACATGCATTTGAATTGTAACATTTTAAATGGAAAAACTTGAACAAAATTATTTGAACTATCATTTAAAATGGGATTTGGATGTTCGCAGTATGAAAATAAACATTTGAACAAAGTATTAGAATGGGTGTTCAGATTGGTTTTGAAAATAATTCTAATAAATTTTATAAAACCTTAATGTTCATGAAAAATTTTAATAGAATATGGATAGGGTTTTGTTCATCTCTTCACTCTAAGTGCATTAAAAAAAAAAAAGAATCGTTTGAGTCGGATCTAAAGTGAAAAAATTATAAAAAATAATTAAATAAAAAAAGAGAGAAATACATTTTTATTTGAAAGTAATCTAAATGCTATAGTTAAACATATACTCAAAGGAACCAACAATTCATTTTTCTTCTTAAATTTCAAATGTACAATTTGACACCATTTGAATGGATATACAAATATTATGTTACCAAATGCCCCTTTGAATGGCCAACCCAATGAGATTACACAAATATTATCAAATAGTTAAAACATATGAAGGGCGAATGTTTTCGTATCTCATCATACGTAGTACCAAGTTTGTCTTTATTTCTGATAGATGAACAAGAAGGAAAATGGAACTATTGGATTTTTTTAACTCGCCTCCAGCTATGTGTCCTTTGGATATTGAAAGCATGAGTGCACGATCTCAAAAGCGGCAAGTTCACATTCGGCTTTCTCAATTTTGAACCCTGGCTTTTGGAATTGTTGGATCAGACTTTGTCCTCACATTACTTAGTTTGGTTTTATCGTTGAGCAGTGGCCATTGAACGACGAACTGTTAAGTCCTTGCTTAAGGCTGCCACCATTTGATCATCAATCATGCCTATTATTATTTAACCGTCGATTCCTCGTCGGTCGAATGCTTAGACCGTCGACCTCTCAACAAGTAGATCTCTTGGCTGATCAACTCGAAGTTGGTAGTAGTAGACTCTCCAACTGTTGATCGATTGATGATTACCATCAGCTCCCTAATTATGTTATGATCAATCATCAGGATGAAGTATTTGATTCTCTATCTGTGGGACTAGAATTGATTAGGTCATTAACGTTCAACCATGGACTCCAATGATTAAACGACCTAGCGATCAACTCCTCAACTTCTAGACTATCCAGTTCCACTATCAAACGATGGACCATGGACATCAACTGATGAATCATAGTTTGTTAGCCAAGACCGTTGCCATCTTGTTATCAAGCAAGGCTACCATTATTCAACCATCAACTCCTTAATGGTCGAATGATCTGACATTTGACCACTAATCGAGTGAACTTCGACTGGCCAACTCTAACTGATAAGTAATAATTGACACTTCGATTGTCAATTGTTCAATAGTCAACATCGGATTAGGTTCTGGTCTTACTATGTTTGAACTCCACTTAGAATCTTCATCCGTTGATTCTTGAACATCTCATGGTTCGATGTCTGACATAGGACCAATTGATGGTTAGGGATAACCAGTTCCCCATAAACTCAGTCTCTACTCTAGGAGCGTGTCCACGTATGAGTGCATGACTTCTATAATTCGGAGAGTGGGGTGCAACCCACTAATCTCCTAAATTGTAAGAACCACTATCTTCCATCTATAAATAGAGGAAGATACTCTTTAGAATGAAGGAGGTGCTATCTATACTTACTAAAACTTTATCAAAATTTCTACAGAGACAATTTGTACACTTGTATGTACTTTTTTTGATCTTAATGAAGAGCTTGAAAGATAAAGAACAACGTAACACATTCTAATAAACCTCTCTTATCTAATTAACTTTGAATTTTTAACCATAGATTCCACATAGATTCCAATATCTACAAGAGTCATGTAGTTGGTGTCATCTCAACTCCGTCATCTTGCTCTAGACTAATAGATGGGATTAAATGGTGTTCATTTATGAATCATGGTGTTCTCTTTTTTTGAAGGCTTTATCATTCATCTATGTGTATTTTTTTTTTCAATGCGTTTTTCAAAAAGCAGATCAAGGAAACAGATTTAGACGTTGTTAGAAGGCCACTGGTCCAAATTTCCCACATATAAATGCGGCTTATAAATTGTCACCTTGACTTGTAATTTGGCATTTTGTGAACCAAGAATTTCAACCCCCGAATGGACGGCATAATTTTGGACTAGTGAGTCGTTCCAAATTAATGTCAAATCACAATCAAATAGCTTTATTCAACTTCGTGTCATGTCCAAATTTGATCCTCCTATTCCATCAAGAAAATATTCCATTTTAATTTTATTCAAATATAATATAATTTTATATTAAATATAAATTTTATAATAATATTATAAAAATAATTATTATTTAAAATAATTTTAAAACAATTATATCAACTTTTTAATTTTACTATTTATTTTTATTTTTATCAATCACATTAACTTTTCAATTCTAAAATACTTTTCATTCAAACACACATTTCATTCAAATACAAAATAAATATTTTTCAACTAAATATAATATTTAAAAAATAAATTTTATTTAAATACAATCAAAATATAATACGTTTACCAAACGTCCCTAAGTGTTTATGATTAAATTTCTAGTTTACATCCTTAAATAGGTAGAATTTTCGTTCTTTGTTTTCTCATCTTCAATCATTCAATAGTAAATCAAATTTTCTGTAGACAAACTTTGACCAGCTTGTGTTAGTCCATCACATAAAAATCCTTTGCATTGCACATGCTTTTTTTTTTTTCCTTTAATAATAATTCATGGGCTACAAATAAGATATATGTCATGTCTTTACACCCTCTGTTTTATTTTTGTTTTATTTTTTTAATGGGCATACTACAAGTCTTTTATCATACCAACGGCACAAAAAAAAAAAAACCGAATAATAGAAAAAAAAAAAAGTATGCATCTTGACCCCTCTCTCTCTCTCTCTCTCTCTCTCTCTCTCGAGAAGGCGTACTCCTCTGGCCCTCAACATGTATTTGAAGCAACCATTTCGGTTAAATAAAAGATTAAATTGTCCGCTAATTAAATTACAATTCATAAAACTAATAGTCCAAGTTTTTTTTAAACTTAAATTGTAAGAATTTAATCTCTATATCCTATAATAAAATCAAATGTGAAATTATTTAGATTCCTTTGGTAACTTAATGGGACTCTTAGTCAGTATTTTTTATCTCTATTCTCAATATTTCAATACAATTTTTGATACAAATTATCTAGACTTTTATAATCTCCAATATAAGTCAAGTTTAACTAAACTGAAACGAAATGATCAACTCAACTTAACTTGTAAGTTGGATTAAATTAAAACGTATATTACAAAATTATATTATTAATCAAATGATATAGTACTAGTTTAAGATAGAAAAACTATTTATAAAGTTTATATGTGTGTGTATATATATAATTAGTCTACTTGTTAAAATAAAGTGCTACTTTATTAGATTTTTATTCTTACTCGGCGTAAAGCAAATGAAAATAGGGACTTTTATGGTGAGGAACACTAACTAATTTAGTGCATATATATCATCTTATTATTGTCAAGTAAGATCAGTGAAATGATATAACTTCAATAAAAAAATTATTTAGTAAAAATTTATATATAGTTATATCATCTTATCCAGTATCATTATAAAACCACATTTGCAAATTTTTTTTTACATTATTATAACAACCAGTTGATTATAATATAATATTTTTAAGTAATATTTGTCTGTTATATTAATATCTTTAATATTATATATTACAATAATATAAATAAAAAGTTATATGTAAATCAAATAGTAGTCACAAAATACAAAATAAAATATTATAACTAGGGCTAGTTTGGTATTGCTGTGCTGCCGAAAATTTATGTTATAGCTATGCTATAAG
Organism: Antiaris toxicaria; assembly: GCA_035233585.1. NCBI lineage: Eukaryota > Viridiplantae > Streptophyta > Magnoliopsida > Rosales > Moraceae > Antiaris > Antiaris toxicaria. Next base: position 42,602,524 of record CP141158.1, on the reverse strand, counting down.
TACAAAGTTACTATGTCTAAAAACAGGTAGGTGTTTAGTAAATTTTTTGTTTTAAGTTACTGTAAATACCAAAAGCAGAATTTAAGTGTTTGGTAATCTATGAATAAAATTGATGTGCATATACATAATGATCAAAAACAATACATTATATTTTTCTCTAACACCTAGATGCTTGAATGACAAATTCCAATAATAATATTTTTTTATATTAAATAAGAATAATTATTACAATAATAATATTTTCTAGAAATTATTTTCTATCATATTTTTTTCAAATATTTACTATGATCTTTAAGCACTCATAAAATTACAAACAATAAAAATTTTATCTAAATAAAATAAAATATAAGATTAAAGTATACAATTTGAAATTATCTTTAAGGCGAAAATAAGTTATAAATATTATGATATAGTAGAATGTAATTTTATTATTTATTATAGAGATAAATAAAATGTGTAAATTAAAATTTTTATTTATTATTAAGGATATTTTAGTAAATTTATATAATGATATCAGAAACTGCTGCGTAAAAGCAACCTCTAATCTCCTTCTAAAATTTTGCTCTGTTGTAATAATTTTTAAAATCTATTGGAAAAAGTAGAGTTTATTAAACACCTATAATCTATTGTAGATTTTTTAATAATCTAAAAAAAGCTTGCAAAAGCAACGCCAATCGAGATCTATGTCATACATGTTCGGCTGTTGGAAGCTTTCCTGGATATTTTAATATGTCTGACCGTATATCAAAAAACACGCATGCATTCTCCAATACGTACTACTTGTAGAAAGCTTATGAAGCCATGCTTATAATTTTGTGACTAATCAAGATACCGTCCTTTTCATTATCAAAATAAAATTCAAATACGAGAGGAAAACAAATATATAAAAAGCTTGACAAATATTAATTTTAAGGCAATGTTTGGTCGTAAAGTTCTACATCTATGAGACCGAAGAGTATATGGTCATTGACGGTATAAATGGAGCTTTCTTGTGCTTGAAGTTAACCACATATATATGTATATTTACACGCATACAGATATTGATTATGAAACACAAACCTATTCTCAAATTGATGTTGACGTTTAATTAATTTACAAGAGAGACAAGAAATCTTCTCAACCACACATGACACGCCACCATTTGACAAACTAGGGCTCACTTATATGCAAATATGCAATTCCCACCTACACAAGCTCCAAACAGACATTTTACTCCTCACTTTGCATAGCCAAACTTAATTCTATTACAAACAAGTTTAAGGGTAATGCATGAATAAAAAAAAAATCTAGACAAGACTTTAATCATCTTTCGGGCCTTATTAAAGTTCAACCACAGCATCAACCATGCATACGCGTGTTAATTTATATATATATATGTTTATTTGTATGTATATACATATTAGGCAGTACTTTAATTGGAAAAAAAAAAAAAAAAGTCATTTACGTGCACAACTCAAAGTCCAAGAGTTGGTTATTTTGTACGCGTTTGCAGTTTTGCACCGTCCAACTCTTTCATACCTAATTAATGTTTGGATTTGATAACTTCAATCCTAAAGTAATTGGGCTGTAGAATGGAATTACATATATAGAAGAGTTGCTTATGGTTGTTTGATTATGGCACACCGACAATTCAACCAACGAAGGACAATGTTTTACACAAAACAAAACAAAAACAAACACACACAGGACATCGTTGAGGTTGACTATTTACAATTTGGTATATGTATAACGAGATTCACCGTATATGCAAGAAGATAATGTGCTTTATACTTATATATATATATAGACAAAATAATCGTATTTTTATCGTTCTGGTAATTATTACTATTATAATTGTTGGATTTTTCAACAGATTGAAATGTGAGCATTTAACTTAAAAATTTGCAATGCAAGACGTAAATTAAATTACTCTCAATTATATATCAGGCCATTGAAAAATTCAACGATTAAAACAACACTACTATACCAATAGGATAATGATACAGTTCTTTTCATAAACTTTTACCTATATCATACCGAACTAAACACAAACCCTTTCAATGAAATATTTACACAAAATGACCAATTTTACTTACCCCTTTTAAAATATAAACACTTTGTAATTTATTTGCAAAATTGAACAAATTTGGATTTTCATGATTTGATTGTTCCAAGTTTACCTTTCCACATTTTTCTCAAATGAGTTTCTTTTTTCTATTTTAATTTTTGAATTTCATTTATTAGAAGGAATATTATTTATTTAAGAAGAATAGGCAGTTAATAACACATTTCACATTTCAAATTTAAAATTTAAATTACGATGATGTTTCCGTTATCTTCATTTTTTAATTGAATTTTGATTTGTAGTTTCAACTTTCATGTAAAAGTAGTGGTTTCTACAAAAACAGAGAAAAAAAAAAATCTAAGGTAGTGTTTGGTATTGTTTTTGAAATCTATTATGTTTTCAAATTCTCTGAATTTGAGATCGTTTTGAAAACAATTTTGAGAACGTTTCTGAAATTGTGTTTGGTTTTATTTTCTGAGTGTATGTTTTGAGAAACAAAAAAATGAAACTGTGTATCTCAAATTCTCGAATTTGAGACGTTTTGAAAACAATTCTGAGAACGTTTCTGAAATTGTGTTTGGTTTTATTTTCTGAATGTATGTTTTGAGAAACAAAAAAGTGAAACTGTGTTTAGTTATATTTTTGAAAACTAGTCATTTTATAAGTATTCTATAAAAACATATTTATATTTGATTTTAAAAAAAATTATTATGAATACCAAAAATTAAAAATTAATAAAATTTTTTAATTGAAAAATAAATTAAAAATTAATAACCATAATATTTAAGTAATTACTATATCAATTAAATCTTAATTAACCATAATAATTAAATCAGATAAATAGGAGAAATGGGAAAAATGAAATCAAAGAAAACGACTTTTAGTCGTTTTCAATTTTACGTTGGGAGCAAAATAGATTTTAGATTCGTTTTGAAATCTGTTTTCAAAAACAATACAAACCAAACACAATTTTACACCGATTTTGAAATCGATTTCCTAGGGAATCGTGAAATCTGTTTTGGAAACAAAACCAAACACGTACTAAGTAATGGTTCCTTTTTATGAAGATTTTTTTCAAATATTATAGCCAATTGTTCCTGCTCTGAAATAGAAATTACCTTCGTTATTCTTTCTGTTTTGTAATTTCTTTTTATTGTAAAATTCTTTTGTCATTTTTTCATTTATGCCATTGCAACATTTGTTCAAACATTGTGTATATATGTTGATGCAAGTTATTATCATATGGATCATTGTATGAAAATATTGACAATAGTTACCGTGGAAGAGTAATAAAATGACCTGATGATCTAGTGATATTTAAATGAAAGGACATAATCCATAGATATGTATAATTATATGCAATGCATTTACAATATATTATTGTATAGTACTTAAATAAGTACTTAAATGATCAAGGTCATTACTATATTCGCCTTCAAAACTAGCAACATAATGACCAAGTCCCCACATTTGCATGATCATGAGAATTCTCGGATTGTATGTTGTGTTCGCAAAAACCTTGATAACTAAGTCATTTAGAAAAAGGTAACAATTTCATAATGAATATAATGAGGACATACCATGGTCACATGTTGCAAAATTGATTCTCAAATAGCATTTCATAATTACCACAATGACCATGTCGTTATACATTGTATTATTGATTTTGCTCCATATTATTAGAAATAATGATAATATATGAACAAAATGATCTGGTCAATATACCAAATACAATAATACAATTGGCATAACAATTACGCGAATATATTAAGGATAAAGTCAACTAAATGCCAAACAAGAAAAAAAAAATCATTGTAATAAAACTGAGCACAAATAGCAATATACACTCTTCAGCCTTATGAAAAACAGTATTTAGTTCATAACACATTGATCGAAAAAACAAACTATAAGTATTTGCCATAGAACGTTGGAGCTGCTTTGTTTTTCTATTTCGGTTTTTCCTCTTTTGTTTTATTTCTTATTTCAAATTCACACTATTAATGAGATTGATATTTGGGCATTTTAAATTTTAACAATTAATGATCTTATCTTTTAAGAAAGAATCTTGTCAGTTTTTCCCTAAATTTAAATATATGGCTATTTTGATCAACACAAAATTATTAATTTTTATTTTTGTTCAACTTTACAAATAAGTTTATTTCTGAACATTTTTTAGAACCATACCTCCAATTTGGTCATATATATATATATATATAAATGACCCCCTTTCAACTCCCTTCTACCCTATTTATATGTACTGTTTGATCAAGTAATAATTAATGTTCACATAAATTTGTATAGATGTTTCGTAAATGCTTGTAATTATACCTAGTACAAATAAACGTATAATTATTAATGTAACATGATAGGTCACCGTATAATATGCAATCTAATCGATAATCTTATGAAAGAAAAGAGAATCTAAAATTTTCCCATCTCACTGAAAAAGAAAGAAAATTTTGTGTGGGGTTGTTCTTCTACCATATAAACTCATTTGTTCAACAAATTAATGATGTAATCCATAAAATCATCCAACCTTTCAAAAAACTAAAAACTCCCATCTCTTCCATTTAAGTAAAAGATAAATTAATTAGTATTGTCATTAGGATGTAATTAAAGATGGAACCCAAAAGTAAGGTAATAATAACAACAACAAATTATTTATTATTATTAGTATATATTATGATGACATCATGATATATATATATACACATATATTTTGAGTGAACACGATGATTCTATAGTTAATTATTAGAAAAACACAAAAAATTGTATATGATGTGATCATGAGGCTAGTTTTGCTTTTGCTTTTTTTTTTTTTCTTTTTTGTCTAATGATATAATAATTAATATTCTCATTAACGTCATTATTATTAGGAAGAATAAATTAATGAATAAATAAAAGTAGTGGATGAAGAATCTTTTTGTAGTGAAATTAAGAAGGTGATACTTTCGTGTGGACGTGAAAAAGGCAGGGGAATGCGTGGTGCGCACTCCGCTTATCTAAGAAGGCAAAACACACACACAGAGTCTCGTCACAGCCAGCGGTTTTTTAACTTTCCTTCTTCTCATCTTTTTTCACCTCCGCATCTCAACAAACGCTTGTGAACAATTTTTTCCCTATACAGTACTCTAAGAGCATGTTCGGATCATGGTTCCAATCTAAAAAATTAAATTTAAACTCAATTATGTATTTAGTTTATTAGTTCCTTTTTAGTCCATAACTTATATAATGTTTTAGATCTCAAAAATGCTTTTCACAAATCTTATCTCTTACAAAAATATGTACATATATACAAGCCATATGAAAAATTAAAGAGAAGTATAATTTTTAATGTAAATTCAAATCTAACTTTTATTATTCAGACATTTTCAACTCAAAATAAAATTATCTAACTTGGACTTAAATACCAAAAATAAAGTTTATTTCATAGTTCAACTCATTTCAAATTTAATTCAAATTTTTTAGCTCGAGATAATAAAAATGATCAATTTTTTTAAGCATAAAAGTTATTAATTATAATAAGTAAAAAGTTTCCAACTTCCGTGTCCAATTCTCTCATGCTCCAATAATTTTCTCATTAGAGTTTGTTTTATTTTTTGAGGTATAATTTAATAGAAATTTTATAAATTCTAAAAAAATAAATAAATTTCAAGGGTTGAATTCTACCTATAGAATTAGTATAAAAATATTAATTGGTTTCATTTGTAGAATTTTAAAAACTACAAGTTTTATCATAAGACGTAGAATTTTAAATACTCTTTCCTTCTTCTCTTTTTCTTTTTTGTTGTTTTTAAATAAATTTGAAGGGTTGAATTCTACATTCTGGATAAAATTAACGTTGAAATACTTACATGTTTTATTTGTAACCACGAAAATAATATATAACTTAATTTAAATATGAAATTTCTCCATTTGTGCATGTCTTACACGTGCAGGCCATACTAATCTTTTTTTTTTAATTTAAAAATAGAGGATTCTAGCTCTTTATTTTAAATAAAATTAAAAGTAACATTATTATTATTATTAGATTATTAGATTACACTTGTAATTATATTAACTTTTTTTTATATCATCCAATCTTATTAGGTCTTTTCAAAAGACAAGTTAATTTAAATATGAAATAATATCACAATATATTAATTAATTAATTAATTAATTAAACAAAACATGCATAATAAATCAAATTTACCTTCTATTATATAAATAATAAATCAATTGTTTATTTATTTCTTATATTTGTTAAAATGTTTTAGATTTTTTTTGTGCATTTTATTTCTTTTTAACCATTTCTTGGCATATTATTTTAACTGGTTGAATTTTATTAGATGAAAAGTGAAGCCAATAATTAATCAACATTGTTATAAAAAATTCAAAACGACGTCTCAATCTCAAAAAAAAAAAAAGAAGACAAAATACGGACTAAGCAAAGAAAAATAGACAATAATTCACATTTTTAGCAAAAATATAATAATGACCTGAAAATCACAAACAACATTTTAATCAGAAGCACAATTGTTCTTTCCTTTAAAAAAAGAAAAGAAAAGAAAGTAATCCTCTTGTGGGGGAAAAAAAAAAAAGAAATGTAATTATTTTTTCTATCTATTATTTCTTACCGTCCCAGAAATAAATTATTAAAAAATTAATTTTAAGTGGCAAAAAATTCGCTCCACGACAAAGCAAAACTGTTGCGGTGTCGAAAAAATAGATAAGAAAAAGAAAAGCCAAAGCTTACGTGGCAAAAGATTCGCACCGCGACAAAACGACGTCAACTTGAAATGCCGTCGTTTCACAGTTAAACAACAATTTCCCACGACGGCGTTATTAAAAGCCGTCAAAAAGGACCTTACTCCTCTCTCTCTCTGTCTCTCGATCTCTCTCTCTCTCTCCTCTTTCTCTCTCCTCTCTGCAAAAATGAGCAGCCTTTAGTCCCTCTCTCTAACAGCTCGTACACTCTCTCTCTCTCTCTCTCTCTAGCTCTTTCACTCTCGCTCTCTCCTCTTTCTCTCTCTCTGGCGGCCAAAGCGCGAGGTCAGATCACGTCGGCTCCTGGTTTTCTGCTTTTTTTTTTTTTTCAATTCCAACGCTTTGTCCCGTGACGACCATCATGATGTTCTGGTAACTGATAAAATTAATCAGAATAGCTGTTGTATTATTGATTTTCAATTTTTTTTTGTTAATTGGGTTTTTTCTTTTTTTTTTATTTTTCCGTATTTGTTTGGTCTTTTCTGACTCCGAAAATCCGTTTTCTGGGCATTGATTTGGGATCTCTTTTGACCTCTGTTCTTTCTCCAATTTTTTTTCTGGGCTAATTTTAGGGTCTTTCTTTTGGATTTATATATATATATTTCTACACACGCGCACACGCACACACAAGTCTCACTCTTCTCTAGTCCCCTTAAGATCAGCAAAATAAATAGATTCAAATTCAATTTCAAAATCGTTTGTTTTGGTGTTATATGTATGCATATGTGTGTGTGTATATATGTTTTGTTCTGTCGGTTATTTTTAGAGGCTTGTTTGGTGGTTGGTAGGTACTATTAGTGTGAGAAAAGAGAAGTATGAAATGAAGGAAAAAAGAAATGGAAGTTTTCTGTTAATGTTTTCAAAGCAAGAGAGCTTGCTGTTATTGAATAGTTGAAGTGCATTTGACCGGGAATGTACGTGTTGACCCTAGAATTGTCTTGCCCTGTTCTTATTCAACTGCAAATAGTATGGGAATGTAGACCCGTGACTCGGTTCCAATTGTGTATATTTTGTTTTGAGCAATTCAATTTTGTTGATTTTGTGTTGCAAGTTGCAATGTTTGTTAAATTAGCAGATTTTTTTTTTTGTCATTTCATATCATTTTTTTGTTATGAGGTTGAGATTTTGATCATTTGAAGTTCATCATATTTTTCTCAGTTTTGGTGTCTTCGTTTCGGTTTTGGTTGTTTTTGAGCAATTCAGTTTTATTGATTTTGTGTTGCAAGTTGCAATGTTTGTTAAAGAAGCTGATTTTGAATCACATCATTTGTTTGTTATGAGGTACAGATTTTGATCATTTGAAGTTCATTATATTTAAATCAAGTTATTGGATCTTCGCTCTGAAATGGGTATCCTTTGATTTTGCGCAGTCCAATTTATTGTGATGCAACGCCATGTTTTTTAAATTAGATGAGTTTTCTATCATATAATTTGGTTGGCGTAAGGTATTGATTTTGATTATTTGAAGTTTGTCTTTTTTTTCTCGAGTTATTGCTTCTTGATTTCGAATTGGGTATCTTTTGTTTTGGAGCAATTCAGTTTATTGTGTTGCAATCTGCCATGTTTGTTGAATTAACTTAGTTTATTCTGTCATATAATTTGTTTGTTACGAGGTAAAGATTTTGATCATTTTTAGGTTATCGTATTTATCTCAAGTTTTTTTGTCTTGTCAATCATTCTGGTGGTCATTCATACTGATGGTTTTGTTTCTTGTTGTGATTCCAGAGAAACTGCTTTTGGGATGATTGTGCTGAGATTGCTAGCTAAGTTCTTAACTTCAGGGATTGCCATTAAGAGCTGAGGTTTGGTGATTAGACGTTTTCTTGTGGTGTGTTTTTGAGCATGGGGGCTGCTTGTTGCATTGCGGTTAGGGAGAAGACAATAACAAATGCGTCAAACAGCGATATTTTGCACCGGAATATTCGGTATTCGCCGACATGGAGCTTTCGATGGGATCACCGAGGGCGGGTAGCGGGTGAAGAGACTTCCATGAGTTGGTTTTCTGATGGAATTAGCAGGCACGATGGATCTGATACAAAATGTGAATCAGCATATGTGTCGGAGGAGGGAAGTCCATTAGAGCATTTTCAAAGGCGCACATCACAAAAGTCCCCACTATCCGAGGCAGCTGCTGGGGATGTGAGAACTCCCACATCGGGTAATTTCTGTGATGGAAGCTGTTTAATTACAACTATTGCTGTTTCTATTTGGGCATTTCCTGTGTTAGAAATATAAAACATCAAGGTGTTATTTTTTATCCTCCCATTTTCATTTGATGTGTATGTTATATACAGATACTGGTTGGAAAATGCTGAATTTGTCTTCCTTTTATCCAATATTAGACCAGCATTTCCTGTGTAGAAACATAGAACCTCAATTTTTTTATTATTATTTTTTAAGGGGGCATTTGGTAAACGCATTGCATTTTAATTGTATTTGAATGAAATTTGTTTTTTGAATGTTGTATTTGGTTGAAAAGTATTTGTTTTGTATTTGAATAAAATGTGTGTTTGGATGAAAAGTATTTTAGAGTTGAAAAGTTGATGTAATTGGTAAAAGTAGAGATAAATAGTAGAGTTGAAAAGTTGATGTGATTGTTTTAAAAATGTTTTGAATAGTAATTGTTTTCGTAGTACTGTTACAAAATTTGTGTTTGGTGTAAAATTATATTGTATTTGAATAAAATTAAAATGAAAAACTTTCTCCAAACAATACCTAAATCTTCTATTTTCTTTTGATGTGAGTCATGTCATATACTGAAACTGGATGGAACTGTTGATTGTCTTCCTTTCATCCAAATTGGACCTTTGAATTTTGAATCTTCTTAAGATTGAAATTAAAAAATTGTTCTTATACTCTGTTCATCTTCTTTTAAGTTTGATGTACATTGATCCCCTAAATCATGTTCTTTCTAGCGTGGCTTGCATTTAGGCAGTTTAATAAATATATTAGCTCCATGGAGAGTTAAAGTTGGCTGAAGCCATTATCAAATTAGATTTACCAAACTCTATGATTAAGGGTGACGGAGAGGGAAATATATTAGGTTAAATAGGTGCTGTTAACAGGTCGAAGTTCCCTATGTTTCCTTGTAAACTGTCTAACATAGGAGAACTTATGTGAAACAATATTTTGTGTTTTGCAGACCAAAAGCCCAAATGGTTTTACACAGTCATTGTTAAAATTTTGATTACGTTGAACTTAATCTGTATTTTCTTTTGTCGTGGGTGTTAATTGCTAACAGTTTCTGCGGTACACTATTATCATGCGATTTTTTTTTTTAATAATGGTTCTTCCACTGATTTTGGATAAACTTGCTGCTGCGGTTTTTTATTTTTTATTTTTTTTTCCCATGATTGACAGTTTCGTTGCCAATGGAATCAGATTTTCTTTCGTAGGATTTTTATTTATTCTTGAGCAGGGATGTAAGCATACCCAGGGAAGATGGGATTTTTCAAGTCTGCGGCTAAGATGCCCTAAAGTCTTTGTCTGAAAAACAAACTTTGTTGCTTTTTTTTTTTTTTTTTTTTTCTGTGCTTTTAAAGTGATTATCTATCCACCTTTTTTTCTTTTTTATTTTTACTTGAACAATTCTCCAGTCACGAGGATAAGCATAAAATGTGGCTCGTTGACTGAAGGCCTGGCTATTGTTTTCTTGTTTTTAGCTTCTTGCGTGTTAATGGCTCACTCTGATGTGTTTTTATCTGACAATTTCAATGTGAATTTGTGGCAGATAAACCTATTAGAAGGAATGCTTCAATGGATGCAAGTCTTGAACAGGTAAGCATTACATGCATGGAGGCTCTTTGTGGGTTTTTTACCCTCTTTTGCCGTTTCTCTTGGTTTAGTTTATATTTTACTTGTATCCTTTTCTTAAAACTTTGTTCAATTGTAGGATCAATTACAGCCAAAGGAGTTGACAGAATCCCCAACTGTCTCATATCCATCGTCTGCAAAGTTATCGGTTTCCTTGCCATCTACTTCATCCCTGACTACCTCCCCTTTGTCATCCCAAGGTCAAGTGCCTCCAGCTAGCTCGACCCCATCAAGGTGGCCTCGCCATTCTCCTGGACATCATCTGTCTAGGCAAGAATCTGATACCCGACTCCTGGGATTCAAGTCACTGAATAGCTACTCGGTTGCTGAAGAAAGGGCAGCACCTCCCTCATGGAGCAATGAATCAGCTAGGGGATCCCGTGGAGGGTCTTCAGATGGTTGGTCCATGCATGCATTTTCTGAACTTATGGCTAATTCTAATAGAGAAAGGTGGTCTTTTGATAGTGAGTCCTTTGGCTTTAACCGTGAGAAGATGACCAGAGCTAGCAGTCGAATATCAGGTTCCCCTTGTGTCGATCTGCAAACATGTGGGATATGCTCAAGGCCTTTGGCTGAGAGATCTCTATGGAGCAGCCAAAAGATTATTGCTAGTAATGAGCTTTCTGTCGTTGCTGTGCTAGTCTGTGAGCATGTTTACCACGCTGAGTGTTTGGAGAATATGACACCCGAAATTAGCAAATATGACCCTGCTTGTCCGGTTTGTACTTTTGGGGAGAAACAAACCCAAAAGATGTCTGAAAAGGCGCTAAAAGCTGAACTAGACTTGAAGGCGAGAAACCGGAGATCAAGAAACCGTGTTGTAGATCTTGATGGAGATTCGGATGTGTTTGATCACTTGAAGGGCAGCGGAAGTCATGAAAATGGTCCTAAGATGGCCTCCAGTTCCAGCATGAAAAGCTCGTCCTCGGGAATGCCTTTCTTGAAGAGGCACTTCTCATTTGGCTCAAAGAGTACTCGAGCCTTGTCGGATAATCATGCTACCAGAAAGAAGGGTTTCTTCTGGGCAAAATCCAGCAAAATGTGAGCTTTTCTCAAAAGCTTTTCGGGAGGTTAGCATCTCTCTTTGCCTCATGTATGTTGCTTACATCCGTAGACTCCGTAGAGATTCTTTAATGTTGCTTGGAATAGTTAATAAATATAACAAATTTGGGTATCTGGTGCAAAATTTGTCCCCTTGGCTATGTTGGGAACTTGGGCTCGAATCCGAGGTTAAGTTATCGAGTTTCCAATCCAACCCTGTTGATATTCTAAGAAGATTTTCAGTACCGTTCTGCGATCTCGGTTGGACGAATAGGTTGTGAAAGATTCATTCAGGACACAACTCATTCATCTGGGCATTGTAAGCAAAGTTCATCTACTTGCAAATTCTCAGAATTCAACAGGTTTAGCTTTGTGGGATTACATTGTAAAGAAGTTAGTAAAAAGGAAAAAAGAAAAAGAAAAGGAATCTATAGGAGAAACAGTTCGTTTATATAGGGGAGAAAAGGAAAGCAAAGTAGATTGGAACCACCTCATGAGATTTGTCATCTCATTCATGTTTGTACATATCAATTTGTTTTCTGCTGCTGATGCATACTTGATTTTTATTGAAGTGAAACTCTATATATATGTTTTGACATTTGAGCAAAAAAAGGCTGTGTAACCCTTATACTTATTTGCTTTGGTGGGCGTGTTCTTTTTCCTTCATTGGGTATTTCTAATGATTTAGCAAACGAATTGCGATACTGTGAATGCTGGAGTCTATGAGTTTCATTTATGACAGAAATAAAAACACTCATAAAGTTTAAACCCGAGACTTCCTGTTTAAATCTCTCCTTTTCGTTTGTTGAACTAGTCCTAATAGGCGAATCCCAACATATGGAAGCACTGTATGACATCTATTCATTCATGAGCCACGCCTACTTGATATTTCCTACTTCAGAACCATTTCCATAAGGGCACTTCCTATTTATTTCCACAGAATTTTATCCTGAATGGTTAAACTAATTTTTTTAAGATTAGTTATACGAATTCCTTTTGGACTATATATCTTAATTCATCTTATCTCAGCAATTGTATTATTCGTCGTATACTTTGGTATATATAAAATTGTTCCAAGTATTCTTCCTGTTTAATTTTATTTATAAATCTAATGAATTTTTTGATGGGACAAGTTATTGAAAATTAAAAAAAAAATATTTTCAAATATAAATCCTAGTTTAAAATACAAATATTTATTTTAAATTAAAATTAAATTAAAAAATAATTATTTTTTCTTTCTTCTCTTTCTTTCTTAAACCCTAGCTCTCTCTTCTTCTCCTCCAAAACCAAAACCAGCTTTTTATTAAAAGAACTCTTTAGCCATCGAGATTCGTTATTGGAAAAAATGGAATTCTTGGACGATAACACAAGGCCTGACCATTGCCACCCCCAGCTTCCTCCCAAGCCACAGACTTACAAACCATTACCTACACTGCCTCGTAGCCCTTTCGCTTCCTCACTATCTCTCTCTTCCCTCCTCTTCACTCTCTCTCTCTTCTTCCTCCAATCCAAGCCCTTCAAATCCCTCTTCCTCTAGCTCGCCCTGTTCCTTTTCCTCGGCGTCTTCGCTCTAATCTCCCTCACCAGCAACGACATCCGAATTCATTATCTTCGACAGCAACAGAGGAAGCGAAAATCCTAGCGATTTTGACCGTGAGAAATAACATTCTCGCAATTATGACTAAAGAATCAATTTTCTTTAAATCCAAGCAAGCTTGGATCACCAAATCGAAGATGAATGAAGTCGATTCGCATTCTGTGTAGCTCTTGACTAAGGCTTCGAAAACCTTCAGCGAACTGGAATTAGGAACTCTAATGACGAAGCGAAGGAGGGGCGGGGCCCGACGTTTGAGGTAGTGGCAGGTGAGGATGCGGACAATGGTGGAGAAGAAGGAAGGGTCATGGTAGTAGAAAGAGATCCGATGGGTCCTGAAGAAGAAGCAATGGGCAAGGTAGGGGCTATTCTTGAAGCGAAGGGCGATTTGAGAGAATACGGGGGGAAAAGCCAACGAAGCGTAGGTGGGACCAGCAGGACATGGAGCGGGGGTGGCATCTGAGTGAGAGAGAGAGAGGGAGAGGGGGAGGGAGAAAAATAAAACAATTATTTTTAGGACCCGTTTGAAGAGAGTTTTGGAGATGTTTGTGTTTTATTGGAAAAAAGTAAATTTTGGAAAATATGTTAAAAAAAACCTACATGAAGTGAAAAAAAAAAAAAAAACTGTTTAGAGTGAAAAAAAATATAAAATCTTAAAAAAAATTTCAGAAAAAATTATCAATAAAAATCTTGTTTCGTTCCTTTTAAAATTCTATGTAATTTTAAATAAAAAAATATCATTTAGACTTATATACGTAAAATTATAAACTTATTAGAGTTTATTATAGAGTTTTGAATTTATGAATGGTAAAAAGTAATGGTGAGATAGAAAAGTGCCAAAAAAAATTAGTTTTTAAGACCAAAACTAACCCCCTTACGACCTCTTAGTTTGTTTCTAATTAAAAATTAATATTTGTTTTTATAATAATGATTTATCTTTAAAAACATTTTTAAATTTTTAATAACTTGTCAAAGCTGAACTGTTAGATCTATAGACAAAATTAAAAAGAGGGGTACTTTAAATAGTTTTATATACATCATGATACAATAAATGACTTTGTAAATGTGAGATAAGGTGACATATGGTATAATATATGAGTTTGTAAATGCGAGATAAGGGGGTATTTTAAGTGGTATTATCCGAATGAATTTATATAATTAATTTTGTTTAACTTAAATTAAAATAAAGCCGATTCTTACATAGGTTTTGGAGTTATATAAACAATTTCCATGCTATCATCCGAATCAAAAGTCACCTCAAAACTACAGTTTTTCAAGAATTCATTCCTATCACTGCTAGTGCTAGGTCTACAACTACATTTCCTCTGCTATCTTATTACATTACTCTTACTACCACTACCATTTGCAGGCTTGGGATGTAAAAGCTTCTACTCAAATCTCAAGTCTCTTTCTCTTATCTGATTTAAATTGGGAAAATAACCGAGTGATTTTGAATTAGAGTGAAAATTCTTTCCATCAGGTTAAAACAAATCCTAAGTAATGGCAAAAACAAACTACTTATGGTATATTTGGATGGGTGGTTTTTTTTTTTTTTTTTGAAAAATAAAAAACTTTTAGATATAAAAAATAAAAAATTGTCTGAATTTTTTTCAAAAGTGAAAAGTTATTTAGATAGGTAAAAATTTTTCTTTTTTAGAGTTAACTTTTTTTTTTATTTTTAAAAATAAAAAATTTTCTGTTTTCTAGAAATAAAACTCCCAAAAAAATATGTTTAAGCGTTCGTTTGGTGAACGTATTGCATTTGCATTGCGTTTAAATGTAATGTATTGAATGCAATTTGTATTTGGAGGAAAAGCATTAGCATTGCATTTGAATGCAATGTGTGTTTAGGTGAAAAGTATTTGAATTGTATTTTAATAATGAATATGTGATGTGATGGGTAAAAGTAGAGAGAAAAAAAAAGAGAGAGAATATATGATGTAATTAAAAAAAATAATAAAAAATGAAATAATAAATAATGATTGTATTGGATTTAAAATGTGAGATGATTGATATTTGAATGAAATATTTTTATATTTAAGAGAAAATTATATTATATTTAAATGCAACGAAAAAGAAAGTGTTGCACAAATGCAACATTGTTTTTGTTTCTTCTCCAATCTGAGAGGCATTCTAATCTAATCATTACTATATTAAGACCCAATCCAACGAGGCAACAGGTGTGACCTCCCCTACACGTGGAAACTCCAGAGGTTAAGCCACCTGGAAACCCACCACACGTGTCAGCAAACGGTTACTTGCATGAAACACTTTCTTTTATCTCCACCGTCTCATGCTTTCCATTTTAAAAATGGCCCACGTAAACTCACTGGCACTTGCTTTATCAAAGTTTTTTTTTTTTTTTTGCTGAAGGTCTAATGTAAGAAGAAATGGCGGATTTACGTGACGAACACGGCAAACCGATCCAACTGACAGACAAGGGCGGCGACCCGGTCGTGTTGACCGACGAGCATGGCAATCCTGTGCACCTCACCGGAGTCGCGACAACGGAGGCCGGGGCTGCAGCCACTACTACTGGAGGTGAGCAGCAACTGCAGAAGCCGATAGAGGAGCAGCAGCAGCAGCAACGCCGTGAGGGAGAGAGCGGCGAGCTTGGTCGGTCTGGCAGCTCATCAGGCTCCAGCTCGGTTAGACCTATAAGTCTCAATGCTAATTGATCCAAATATTATCCATGCATTTTTTTTTTAAACAAAATTTGTCGACTTACATGTTTCAGTTAAAACTTATAATACTTCTTTTTTTTTTTTTGGAATTTTAATACGAATTCGATTCACTATCCTAGCTTTTTAACTACCAGTATAACGTGGCGTTTAGAGCATACATTCCACTAGAATTTTGAAAATTTTTTGATTGTAATGAAAAGAATGTTTAAAGTTATACGTTTAGTTGAAAATGAATTTTTGAAATTTAAATGGCAACTAAACAAATTTTTGAAATTAAAATGTCTAAAACTTTGAAATGTATTTTAAAAAAGTATATATGAATATTGATTTCCTCTTATGCAATTAAAAGCATCAATTAATAATAAAAGTTATAAGACTGAGATGTTATTTCAATTTAAAAGAAAAAGGTTATAAGATAACGATTTGAATATGTGAATTGCAAAACTAGTTTATTTTTGAAAAAGCGGTAACATTTTTGGAAAATTTTGATTGGACTAGATGCTTCAAACATAAGCTAATTGTTGGTGGACAAGTTCAGATTTATATTGTCTTATTATTATTATTTTTCTCAATAATTGTCCCCCTAATAAAACATTGACGACAACTTCATAGTAATTGACGTTTAGTATATGAGACATAACAAGGGGGCCAAAAAAAAAAAGAAAAGAAAAGGGACAGCAGAACTGAACTCATGTTGTATATACTGTGTTGCTCAAAACGTTTGATTGATCTTGATCGTAGGCGGAGGACGACGGACAAGGCGGGAGAAGGAAGAAGAAGGGACTGGGAACAAAAATAAAGAAGAAGCTGACCGGAAAGCACAAGGATGAGCAGGTAGAGTCGTCGAACATAACCACCATCATGACGGCCGCTGACCAAGCTGGGAAGGAACACCACCATGAACACCACGAGAAGGAGAAGAAAAGCGTCATGGACAAGATCAAGGAGATGCTGCCAGGGCACCACACCCACACATAAATAAATATAGATAAATAATTCTATATGTGTGTGTATGTATGTTTGAATCATGGACTATGTTTGAGGAGGAAATTTTTGTGGTTTTGTGTGGAGTGTATTTTTGGACTTGATGTGTTTGGTTTTAATGATTTGTTGTTGTTTACAATGTTTTTTTCCTAGGAGTGAAGATTAAGGTAAGGCAGTTTGTGGATGTGTCTGGAGTAATAAGATGGATCTTCTTTTTTTTTTTTTTTTTTGAACTTGTAATAAGATGGATTTATGCTTCAATTTATTAGAGATTGCTGAAGATCTTTTTATTTTTATTTTTTTTCCTTTCTTTCTTTTTCCCTGTATTGTCGATTTTTAATGACCTTGGTCATGTCCTTATCTTTTGGGTTCAAAGGTATAAATACGGGCTTGCTTATTAATGTGAGTTTGAGAAGTATTCAAGTCAATATTTTAAAATTCTATTAATAATAGTTTTTTGGATAGTTCTACTATGGGTAAAGTTTTTTACCCTTGTTCATAAGGTAAAAATGTTTATAGTTATAAAATCATTTTGAAGGTTATTTGAGGGTTCAGAATAAAAGAGTATATGAAAAGTAAAATGTTATTCATCACATCAGATTATATGTTAGAAAATGAAAAATAGAAAACAAAAAAATTGAGAGCTTTGAAGACCGAATCTGGTGATCATGGCAGGATGGCTATGTTTGACTCTGAGCATCAAATCCAACCACAGCGGACCACAGTGATGAGCAGTTGCAATGCAACAACAGTGACCCACTGTGATGAAGAGTAGATATATAGGTCTCATTCTCGAAGGTCACAGGGAAGGTGGGTCTCATGCTCGGTGGACTTGTGCTGGGTAAAGAGCAAATCTTGCTAGTTGAGTTTTGGTGGCCACCACCATGAAAGAGGTGGGTTTCAACCCACTGGAGGGGGAGATGGGCTTGGGTCATGGCATCAAAGACGAGGGACAAGAGGGCGAAAGGCACTCAATTGTGGTAGGGATGGTTTTGGCAAATTTTTTTTTTTTTTTTTTTTTTAGCTCAGACTATTGCTTTTTTTAATATTTGGATTTTGATCTAGTGTGGTATGAAACACATGCACCCTCACCTAAATTAAATGATGACCGTTAGATTTTATCCTATTGATAGGGTAAAAACCCTTACCCTATAATAAAATACAATAAGGTATGCCATTTTACCCCATCAATGGGGTAAAGATCCAATGGTTGTTTGTGGCTAGATTGAATGTGGGGTCCATCAAAATAGAGCAAAAATATAGGGCACGGAATCTTGTCCCTTATTTCCCTACCTCACCACCTCTTTGCTCATTCCGACGTGAGCCTCATGACTCTCCATGATCGGAATCTTTTCATCCCTGATTGTCATCGCATCCCTCCTCCCATGACCTTGTCACAGTTAAAAACTCGCCCTCCTTCGTGTCCATTGCCGAACCCTACTTTGTGCTCAACGTCATTGTCTAGTCGGCGTTATCCCACCCCATTTTTACTATAGCATAGACCCCGTGATGGCAAACCACCACCACGCGACCTAGCTCCCCCTTGTGATTGTGAATCACCACTACATGACCTAACCCTCCTACGACGATGATCGACCCTAGCTTGTGATGTCACCATTCTTGAACTTTCCAACACGCGACTCAATTGCCTCGACTTCCTTACCTCCCTGCGATGACTAACCCATAATGTGCCTTGCCATAGGCATCTGGTTTATACTCAAAACAATAGGTTTTGAACTTCTTAGTTTTAATTTTTGTAACTTTTTTTTTTAAGAATTAATATTTTTTTCAACACTTATGGTAAAAAACATAATTCAAAAAAATTTAAGGAGCAACTCGCCAATAGAGCATCTCGTTAGTGTTCTCCTTTTCACTGCTGTGTGGATCTGTTCAAACCTCTGTTAGCACTTTCCTTCTCCTTCTTTGTCGATCTGTAAAGCTTTTTGTTTTTTTGTTTTTAATCTGGCAGGGAGGGATTTATTTTTACATTGAAGATTCTATTTTACGTGGGTAGTTCTTAGCCATCAATGGGGTAAAATGGGCATACCACATGATATAAGTCACCCCTTTTATTTTTAAGACTATGAAAACACAAAATAAAGAAAGAAACATAAATAAAGAATGTTAAATGATTATTGTTTATATAAAAAAAAAACCACAAAATTTGGCAAAAAGTACAAGAACACAAACAAAAAGTCTCAGGTCTTAGAAGGGTAAAAATGTTTTGAATATTTCTTTTGAGAAGAGAAATCTATACGCGATAAATTTTTTCAAAAAAGGTCTACATTGTTTGGAAAGGAAACAAGTATGGAGATTGTCGGGATGATTATCTTTATGAATAAAATCATAATGTGTTGCAGTAACGACACATCTTTGAAGAAAAAGCAAAAAGTCACTATTTAGAAGATATAGAGAATTGTTAAAAGATCTGGGTCATATCAAATATACTTAAAAAAAAGAATCAGACTAAAAAAGAATCGAATGTCTATTTTAAAACTAATATGACAGATTAGAAATGATGATCAAAAATACGTTCTAAAGAAACTTAAAAGCTTATAAATAAAGATAAAGTCTCAAGCATATAATATTCAATATAGAAATTTTATTCTAGATTCTTGAGAGAGGAATTATTAAAGAGAGAAGCTTTAAAAAATTTCTTAGAATCTAGACTCAAAGAGAGTTTTTGTAAAAAAAAAAATTTGTGAGGATATTTTTATACTCTATTGTTGGGAGAATTTCTAATCGAAGAAAATCATTTTAACAGATATTGAAATCTATAAATAAGAACCTTATATTATTTTGTAGGCCTGTTTTTTGAGAATTATAAATTGTGCCAAGACTTGGTGAAGAGAAGGTTCGATCCAATCTCTTTCATAGATTTGATTTAAAACAATTATCTCTTAAGACACACGAACTAAGTACAAAAATATCTTATTCCTTCCCTTAAAGAATATATTATATTTTAAATTTTTATATTTTTATATTATTATATTTAATATATAAATATATATATTTTTTGTCAATACTTAATGTTAACCTAAAAGTATCTAAAATACCACTAAACAAAACAATTAAAATTTAGATTATTCGCCTCTTATATAATGTATTTTACTTTTATTCTTAAAATATTTCCTGTATTTTATTGTCATTCCCTTTTTGTACAAATCTATTAAAGTTAATATATGGATGTTTACATTTTCTCAATCCACACTTTATTTTGAACTTAAAATGTTCAAAATACCCTTAAAAAGAAAGAAAAAAAAAAAAGAAAAATGATGAAATCTCTAATTTTATCAACAATTCTGACTTGTCTAAAAACAAAAGTGATTATGATTATATATATTTCCTCAATTTAGAATTTCTTCAATTATTTATAACTTTTAGTTTTAAGAGTATTTTTTATATTTTTGAGATCAAAGTTAAGTGTTTAACCAATAAAAGTATATATTGGTGTAAAAATGTAGAAGTTCAAAATCCAAGATATATTTTCTAAATAAAAATAAAATATGAGATATAAAAAGATAGTCAATGCTTAATTTTTGTTTTCTTTAAAAGGATATTTTAGACATTTTAAGTTAAATTAAGCATTACTAAGAAATAATATAAATTTGTAGATATTATGCATAGTTTAATTATATAAAAATATAAAACTTTAAAATGCATGTAATACTTTTTGAATTAAAAAATACTCGGTATAAAGGGTAAGTAATTTTTTTTTTAAATAAATTATTGTGACGCCTTAAATTTTATTTAAGGGTCAATATATAATTTAAATAAAATTAGTATGCTAAAAAAATTAATTAAAAATCTTTTGAAAACCCTAGGTTGGTTTCCTAGTCAAATTCTACTCAAAAAGTCAACAATTTTGACTTCAAAAACCTTAAAATATTCGGCCATTACTTGGGATTTTTAATTAAAATTAAAATCCCACAAATCCAAGGAGGATTCAAACTCAAATTTCATCCCTTAAATATAAAGAAGAAATTCGGCCATAAAGTGTAGGAAATAAAGGAGATTTGATTTGAATTAAAAGTTAGGTCAAAACTCAATCAAAATTCAAATTATTTTTCCTTAAAAAAAAATAATAATTTCGGCCACTTAAGGAAAAATAAGAAGAGAAAAACCCTAGTCTTAAAACAGTACAAAATTTCCCCTTTTGCCCCTCAAAATATTCTGCCAAGCAAGGAAACAAAAAGGAAAGAAAATTAAAAAAAAAAAAAGAAAAAAAACCTAGTATAAGAACCCTCTTTCAACTCTCATTCACCTTTCCTTTCACTCTCAAAATTCGGCCAGCCTCACCTTATTTCCTCTCTGAATTCTTCTCTCCCAAAACACACCAAAACAGCAAGCAAAACCTACCTAAAGGCAGCTCAAAAATTCAACAATTTTTGAGACAAAAACAAGGTAAGAAATCAACTTATTCCTTCCTTCTCCTTTTGATTTAAACCCCAAAATTTATATGGTTTTTCTCCACTGTTTTCCCTACTGTTTTGAAAACTCCAACACCCACACAAATTCAGCCAAAAAGGAGACCAAGCATCAAAAATAGTGCAGCACAAATAAGGTGTGAATTTCTCTCTCTAAAACCCTAAAAATTTTACCTCATTGATCCCCTTTCAAAAACCCTATTATCACATGTGCAAAATTTTATGATTTTTGCCAATTTGATTCTTGGGTTGTGTTAATGACATATAAATAAGGTTATCCACAAAATTTCATGATCATTGGATGAAAATTGAATTGGTTTGAGGCTAATTGAAATTCGGACAGAAAAACGGAAATCTGGAAAATTACCATATGAACAATAAATTTGTGTCAACCATAACTTGAGTTTTAAAAATGATCTTTGAGTGAATCTTGAGCCTAAAATTAAATTCAAGATGTCCCCTAAATGCCTGCAAAATTTCAGAACCAAACTCATCCGTTGGCCTAGTAAAAATATTTTTCTAAGATAGGTGGATAGAACTGCCAGTTTTTGAACTGAAACTGAAACCCTAATTTTATGCTTGAAAACAACCCCTCGGGTTTTGGCCTAATTGAATAACCAAACGATGTCTAAAAATTATAAAAATTATATGGAATTAAAGCTACAGATGTTTAGTTTAACATATTAAAAATCTAGAATTTTTGGGATTAAAAATGAATTAATATTGATTTTACAGTCAGCCTAGGTCAGTCTGCCCATGTCCAGTAATATCCTAACTTAGGGTTTTTCACAAATTTTAAATCCCAAATGTTTATTAAACATTTTAAAATCCTTTTGTGGCACACTAAAATGATTGGATGATTATGTCTAGACCTAGACTAATCATATGTTGTGATTATAGGATTTATTTGACATTCTTGCTTGATTTGTGGATCACGTTATCGCAACACTTGTGCGATAATCGAGGTAGGACTTTCTAGCCTTTTCTGAGAGTAGTCAAGTGTTTTAAATTTCCCTGTTTTATCGATGGCATGCTGTTTTCAGTTTATGAAATTATTATACTGTTTTTGATGAAATAAACGCATGTAAAGTGTTTTGTAATAAATGTGTATTTTAAAGCGTGTTTTGATTAATGGCATAATATAACTTGGTAAATACCATCTTTTGAATAATTCGGTGAACATAATTGAGCTCTAGTTCACGATCATTATAAATAATGTGTGCGTCCCAAAGTTGACGTCATGGGGGAAGGTCCCTAAATCTGCGCAGGGCCGTTCGGCCTATTTAGACAGTAACGAGATGATCTAGGATAATTCAATTCGAGGCACGTATATTATAGCTACGACAAGTCCTCACTCAAAATATGATGGTTTATTTTAATGATTTATTATTTTAATATTGGGGCACGTATATTGCAGCTACGCTAAGTCCTCAGCAGAATAAAACTTGTATAAAAAAAATGTTTTCACGAAATTGTTGATTATTTTTGGAAATGATTATTATGCCATGTATTCTTAAATTGTTGATTATTTTTGGAAACGAATATTATGTCATACTTTTAAATGTTACCTGTTTAATCCACATTTATTTCTGTCCTACTGAGCCAGCGCTCACGTCTCTTTTCTTTGTGATTTCGAAATGACTACTTCTAGGTGCGGGAGGTAGCAGTTCCGAAAATCGTTGAGCTATCTGTTTCTACCGAAGATGATGCTATCCGTTTTCTCCATCTTCTTCTTTCTGTTTCTCGTTCTGATGTAATGAGACTTTAAGTGTGGACTATATTTCACGTTATTTAAATTTTCATGCTTGGGAATATTTTATGGTTGGTAATTTCTTTTGAAGACCGATTTTGTGTTTGTTTCCGCATTAAAAAGTATTTATTTTCTATTTTATTTTATTATGTGGTTATGATGCTACTTTATAAATAATTAGGCTTAGCTAAATTATGATGTTGACCCGCTTTTCGTAATAAATGTTTTTCCTTAAATCTCAAGTTAATATTATGATTTGGCTGCCGTGTCATGTGTCTAAATTTTGGGTCATGACAATTATTTGATTGATCACTAACCTTTTCAAAAAGTTGTAATTTGATGTCAACCTTTTATTGTGACTAAAATGTTTCTTTAAATTCGTTAAGAGGGTGTGATGACTCTTTTTGTTAACAAATGTTAAAGCTTAATGGAAAATGTCACGTAACTCACACTAATTTACTAATTTACTGTTTAAGGATAATTAAGAAAAAAAAAACACAATTTAACAACGTACTATTTGAACTGCATAATGATTTTTGAACTGTTTGAACTGCTTTGTGTACTTCAAAAGGCACTTTGAACAATTATAAAGTTAAGAGCACAAAACGATCAGCCGCATGGTTATAGATTGAATTAAATTAGACTGAGTAGGTAACGGAAAAAGTTAATCATATCCCATTAGTTTTTAAGAATTGACATCTAATTTAATGATAAACATTAAAGATAAATTTTATCTTTATTTCTTAAATTTTGATGATCTTATAATTTACTTTTTGAATTTTAAAAATTAATAAAAATACTTAAACTACGAAATATTATTATATTTACTCATTTTGTTAGTTATATAGATAAAATATTTTTATTTTTACCCTGAACTATAATACTATTATAGTTTTGTCATCTCCTTCTCGAATTTTGAAAACTAATATTTATAACCTTATATTTTAAATTGATAACAAAAATAGAAAGATTTACTTTTAAAATCGAAGTTATTACAAGAAAAATAAAAATAAAAATAAATTAACTTATATATTTAGACCGTTCGAATTTCAATTTGTTAGTTTGAAAAAAATCGTTGTTTCATATTTTTTTCCATATAAGCTTTAGAAAATCTTTATTTTAGCCTTTTAAATGTTAGTATATCTATAATTTTATCCCAAAATATTGAAAACTAATACTTAGATCTTTCAAACTTTAATTTATTAGCAAATTTTTCTCAACTTAAAACTAGTATAACATTAGTATAATAAAAAGTTAATTTAAATTAAAATCTTTATAATAACAAAAATAACTTAAAAAATTCATCTAGAGGTCTAAATATACAAATTCATTTATTATTATTATTTTTTCTCTTAATAACTTTAAATTTAAAAATTTATCTTATAAATATATAAATTATTTTTAAATTTTGAGAGTTAAATTTTAAATATGTCAAAGTTTAAGAATAAAAATAAAATTTATCCAAGTTTTATATGATTAAAAAAATAAAAAAAATTGTGTTTTTGTAATAATGTAAAATTTGAGAGTATTTTAAAATTTAGATAAATATCTCATCGATCCAATTAGAATAAAAATAAAAATATTTTATAATATAAAAAGTATTTTTGTCAATTTTAAAATTCAAGCACATAGTTAATAAATTGAATTGATTGATTTAATCGATTACACTTTCCCTTCAAACCTGCAGTGCAGTTTGTCCTGGCTCTCTCTCTCTCTCAAAAAATGCTTTCTCTCACGCAATCCCTCTCTCACCGCGGCCGCTACAGATCCACCCTCCTCTTCTCTCTCCAAACTTCTCTCCCCATTTCTATGACTTGCCTTCTCTCCTTCTCCGCTTCTCCGTCCTCCCACCGCCTCCTCTTGCGCTCTCTCTCTCTCTCTCGCCGCCGCATCTTCTCCGTGGCCTCCTGCGCTTCCAACATCTCCAATGGCGGCGGCGTCGTCGAACCTTTCTCCCTCGGGATTGCTGATTCCGAGCTCCATCGCTTCGTAGAGGTCGCCATTGCCGTCGCCGAAGCCTCCGGCATTGTGCTTCGCAAGTACTTCCGCAGCAAGTTCGAGATTGGCTATAAGAACGATTGCAGTGAGCTTTTCTTTTTTTTTTTTTATTAACTTTTTTGGGGTTCTGTTTGGTTGTATTACGAGAGCAAGAAGAAAATGGAAAAGAGAGAGAAGTATCTTTCATTCATCTGCCCTGCTTTACATACGTGTGGATTTATATACAGACTAACTAGTTAACTAACTAACTAACTAATCAAAGCCCTAAATAAAAACGACAGTTAAGCAAACCTAATTACACTAACTAATCAAAATGATACTGCAGTTAGTTACAACTGAAATTAAACTAACAATCTAACAACTGAAACTAAAATAACAAACTCTGAAACTCTCCTTCAAGATGGACTATAAATGTTTTTGACAGCCATCTTGGATAAGAGTGCTGACAACAAAACATAAGGCAAAGGTTTCGTAAACATGTCTGCCAAGTGATTGTGAGAACGAATTGGCATGAGCTTGATAAAGCCATTAACTACTTTGTCCCGAACAAAGTGACAATCTATTTCAATATGTTTAGTACATTCGTGGGAGGTGGGATTAGTGGCAATGTGAGTGGCAGCTTGATTGTCACAGAAAAGAAGAGCTGGTGAAGACGTCTTCATGCCTAGGTCTTTTAACAATTGAGTCAACCAAATTAACTCACTAGTTGTGGTTGCTAGAGTTCTATACTCTGCCTCAGCAGAGGATCTATAGATAGTGTTTTGCTTCTTGGCTTTCCATGATACTAAAGATTCTCCCAGAAAAATACAAAAACTAGTCACAGATTTCCTTGTATCCGGGCAAGAACCCCAATCTGCATCAGAGAAGACTTTGAGTTGAATTGAAGAAGCTAAGAAGTGTAGTCCTTGACCAGGTGTAGACTTAAGATACCGAAGGAGATGATGAGCAACTGCCAGATGTGGAGTTCTAGGTTGGGCTAGAAACTGACTAAGTTTGTGAACAGCAAAGGTGATATCTGGTTGGGATAAGGTGAGGTACAAAAGCCGGCCAATAAGACGCCTATATTAAGAAGCATCCGTGAGAAACTCACCATCAACTGCATTGATTTTTGCCTTGGGATCCATAGGTACATTGGCTGGTTTGCTAGCAAGAAAACCAGTATCTTCTAATAGCTGCAAAGTATACTACCATTGTGAAAGAACAATTCCTGTGTCTGATCTTGCTATCTCGAGGCCAAGAAAGTATTTGAGCTTGGCTAAATCCTTGAGCTTGAACTTAGCCTGGAGAGACGACTTCAAGGAGTTGATGATAGGCATTGAAGGCCCTGTAATGATGATATCATCCACATAAACCAGTAATGCCACGAATGAAGATCCTGACCCCTTTGTGAACAAGGAATAGTCAGATTTTGACTGTAAGAAACCAAGCTGAATCAGTGAGTTTGAGAACTTAGAGTACCATTGTCTAGACGCCTGTTTAAGGTCATAAATGGATTTGTGCAGTTTGCAAACTAGTTTTCTTGCTTGTTTAAGGTGCTCCCCCTGTCCAGTATAATCGAGAGGTAAGTCCATATACACTTCCTCAAATAAATCCCCATTGAGGAAGGCATTGTTAACATCCAATTGAGCAAGGTGCCAATTCTGATTAGCAGCAATTGCCAAAAGTACTTTGACAGTGACTAACTTTGCAACTGGAGAAAAGGTTTCAATGAAATTTACTCCCTCTTATTGAGTGTAGCCCTAAGCCACTGCCCTGGCTTTATGTCTATCCACGGAACCATCTGAGTTATACTTGATTTTGTATATCCATTCGCAGCCAATAGAGTGTTTCCCAAGGGGCAAAGGAACAACTGTCCAAGTGCTATTTGCCTCCATAGCTTCTAATTCGATTTTCATAGCCTCTCTCCAATGTGAGAACTTGACTGGTTGATGATAAAATTGAGGCTCAAACTGGGAGGACACATTCAATACAAAGTTCTTGTGGGAGGGAGACAAGGACTTGTAGGACAAGTGATCTTCTAGAGGATACCGGCTTTTGGGAGGAATAGTGTTTCCAAAAGACATGAGGGTGCAATGAAAGTCTCTCAAATATGATGGAGGCCTGGTAATCCTGGAGGACTTCCTGACGGGAGCAACTTGTGGTGAAGAGGATGAAGTATGCAATGAAGAAGTTTGTTCCTCAGAAATTGAAGAGGAATCTGTCACAGGAATTACAGGTGTGTGATCCATGGTTTCAACTGGAGGATTAGGCAGAACCAGGTTGGGAAAAGGGTCCCCCAACTCGTTTGCAGTAATCAGAGAGTGAAAGGGGAAGACTTCCTTGTGAAACACAACATCTCTGGACACAAAGATCTGCTTCCTTTCAATGTCAAATAGTTTGTAACCTTTCATACCAGGGGGGTATCCCAAGAACACACAAACCCGACCCCTTGGATGAAATTTTGCTTGTTGACTAGGAGTGGAAGCAAAAGCAAGGCAGCCAAATACTCTTAAGAAAAGAGTACTCGACATTGGTGCCATAGAGAAGCTCATAAGGAGATTTATGTTGAAGTAAGGGTGAAGGTGTTTTGTTCACCAAAAAAGTAGCTGTTAAAACACAATCACTCCAAAATTGAATAGGAACCCGTGATTGAAAGTATAGGGCTTTAGCCATATTTAGTAAGTGCTGATGTTTCCTTTCAACTACAGAATTTTATTGTGGCCTGTCTACACAAGAAATTGATGTAGAACCCCGTTTTGATTAAAAAATTATGTAAAAGCTAACTCCTTTGCATTGTCAGATCTAAATTCCTTGATCTTGCTAGCAAACTGAGTGTTAACCATATTAAAAAACTTTGGAATAACAGTGGATACATCAGACTTGTTTTTAAGTAAATATACCCAAGTAAATCGAGTGCAATCATCAACTAAGGTCAAAAAATACTGGTGAACTGAATAAGCTGATACGTGGTAAGGCCCCCAAATGTCACAATGGACTAACTGAAATGGAGATTGAGACCTGTGACTGTGAGAAATGAAAGGCAACCTTCTTTGTTTAGCTAAAAGACAAACATAGCAAGGGTCACTTTTATTAAGTTTGGAGAAATCACAATTCAATTGACTTTTCAAGCTGTCCAACCTTTTAATGGATGGATGCCCAAGTCTATTGTGCCAAACATGTACAGAAATGTTATTGACAAAAAAATTTACATTGAGTTTGTATATATCAAGAACATATAAATCTTCCAGTTTGTCACCTTTGCCAATCATTCTCTTGGAGCTGGTTTCCTGTATAATAAAATGGTCATGAAAAAAGCTAATTGTAAGCTGTCTATTCACTATAAGTGCACTCACAGAAAGTAAGTTAAACCTGAACTCTGGAATGAACAAAACATCTCTTAATAACAACTTGGAACTTAGTCTGATATCACCACAGAAATTGACAAACACATGTGTGTTGTTTGGCAAGATGACAGTTGAACTCTTCATAGGTCTCATAAAAACAAAAAAACTTGCATTTGAACAAATGTGCCTAGAAGCTCCTGAGTCTAGTATTCAACATTTAGAGGAAGAAAGTGATAGAAATAAAGACACAGATAGACATGTACCCGTAAAGTGTGAAGTGTGAAGTATTGGGGGAATCTTGATGCTCACTGACTTTAGCAAAAGAGGCCAAGTGGTTTGTGAACATGGTCATCAATTGATGATATTGAGCTTTATCTAGGCTCTGGAAAAAGTTCTCAGCTTCCCCTTTGCTATCGTTGCTGCCTTCAGTCAGATTGACTTGATTAACTGCCACTCCTTGGTTTTTGGACTGAGCCTTCTTTTGTTGTTTGTAACCGGGTGGATAGCCATGAAGCTTGTAACACTTCTCAATAGTATGGCCGTGGTGGTTGCAATGAGTACAGCAGGGCCTGTCCTTCTTTTGAGCTTTGTTACCCCCAGAACTGTTGCCTGAAGACTTTGGAACATCACTATTTATGGCAAACGCCATTCCATTGGGAGAATCAGAGATCGACCCTCGCTGACCAATGGCTCTCTGACGTTCTTCTTATGAGATCAACGAGAAGACCTTGTTTATAGGTGGGAGAGGATCCATCAATAGCAGCTGACCTCTTACTTGAGCAAACGAGTCGTTAAGCCTCATGAGGAATGACATGATGTATTCCATCTGATAGTGAGAATTAAGATCTTTTAACTCCACCACACGTGCACTTCCCACAGCTACACACCGGTCTGTAATTGGCCAGTTCTTCCCGGAGGGACTTCAATTTTGTGAAGTATACGTTGACAGAGTTCTATTCTTGGCTGAGATTGATCAATTCATGACGTAATTGAAAAATCCTCGGTCCATTACTCTGTTGGAACCAATCCCTAAGGTCGAGTCAAATCTCATAAGCAGACTCCGAAAAGATTATATTGGCAGAAATTTCCATGGATACAGAGTTCAAAATCCAAGAAATCACCATATTGTTGTTCCTAACCCACGAATTGAGAAGGTTTAGGTCGGTACTTTCTGGTTTGGGAATGGAACCATTGATGAACCCTATTTTGTTCTTCACAGAAAGGGCGATCATCATCGCTCTGCTCCAAGAGGCATAGTTATCTCCCGTTAGCACCTGAGACAAGAGAAAGGCTTGGACTATCTGAGTGATGAAGATAGTAAGGACTGAGAGGATCGTCAATGGCGGATTTGCTAATTGAAGCAATTGAACTGCCAGTACTTGGTGACTCCATGGATTTTGATAACAGAGGATGCGGAGATCAACAGGGAGCACTAATCAGACTTGGTTCAAGAAACACAAAAGAATCGAGAAGCAGTTCAGCAGGATTCCGGCGAGCACTTCAGCAGGATTCCGGCAATCGATGAAGAACTTTGAGCAGCGGAAAGAAAATGCTCTGATACCATATTACGAGAGCAAGAAGAAAATGGAAAAGAGAGAGAAGTATCTTTCATTCATCTGCCCTGCTTTACATACATGTGGATTTATATACAGACTAACTAGTTAATTAACTAACAAATCAAAGCCATAAATAAAAATGACAGTTAAGCAAACCTAACTACACTAACTAATCAAAACGACACTGTAGTTAGTTACAACTGAAATTAAACTAACAAACTAACAACTGAAACTAAAATAACAAACTCTGAAAGGTTGCTGAGAAAATAAAAATGACGGAGGGGAGTGAAAATTTCACTTTGACAGGGAGCAAATACTAGTTTTTTTTTTTTTTTGGCAAGTTAAGGAGACGTGAAGTTTTTGGTGTTAACTTGTTGGATTGAATTGTCAGGTTCTCGTTTGATTATTGAGAAAATGCGGGAAAGTTATGAACTTTTTGTTCTTTTCCTTTCTGATATATTTGGGAATTTATATGGATGTAAACTTTATAGTTTTCTGGTTTAATCTGGATTTCTTAGCTGCTAGCATGCCCTATAAAGGAAATGAAAAATGGAAAACACGTGAACATATTAATGAATAAAGCTGAGATACACAAAAAATTAATGTATATGCGTGTATGTATATATATGTGTGTGCATACACGCACACACATGTATATTGCACACTCCAATTACATGTAGAACTCCATATCTGATCAGATGTTCTGTTTCTTCTATTGCAGGCCCTGTAACAATTGCAGATAAAGCAGCAGAGGAATCAATGGTTTCAATTATATTGGAGAATTTACCATCTCATGCTATGTAAAATATTATGCCTGTTGATTAATTTTCTTTATTTTTTTAATCTTTACTGTAATATTTGGTAGTCTTCAAATTGAAGTAATTTTAAGTAGGGGTGAACATCGGGTAGGTTGGGTGGGTTTTTATAAATTTTCAACCTAACCAATGAATATTGGGTGGGTTGACAATTTTTTTTACCCACCCAATTAACCCAATGTAAAAAATCAACCCACCCAATTAATATCGGGTTGGTTTGGGTGGGTTGGATGGGTTATGTATTTTATTAATAAAAATAATAAATGATACTAAACATCTAACAATAAATGAAAAATTTAATAGAAAAAAAGAAATTAAACTCATGACATAGTTTTTAAAATAAATTCTATCATAGATTTTGCACAAATAAAAAAATTTCTAATATAATCTCATTAATAATCAAATGTAAATTAAATATAAGTTGTAAAAATCACCAAAAGATACAAAAATACTAAAGTAATTAGTATTTTTTACAAAATTACCAAAAATTACATTCATATTGAATATCAAATAATACATTTTATATATTTAAATAATCTAAACAACATTTAAGAGTGAACATCATTTAGCAAAAAAGAAAAAATAGAAAGTGAGTAAATATTGGGTGGGTTGGGTGGGTTTTTGAAATTTTTTTAACCCACCCAATCTTTATTGGGTGGGTTTAAAATTTTTTTTACCCACCTAATCAACTAAATATAGCAAATCAACCCATCCAATTAAGATCGGGTTGGGTAGATTGGGTGAGTTTATTGGGTGATCAGGTTTTTTGTTCACCCTTAATTTTAAGTGGTGGAAAGGAAGGATATGTCCGAGAGCCATTGCAATTTATCTTCATATTGGATGCATAATGTGACAAATTACAGCTTTTTTATATCGCTGCCACTTTATATTCTTGTGTTTATTAAGATCGACACCAAATTAAGCAAAGTGATTAAACACTTATAATTTTTCTTTTCTCATGTCATAGACAGGAAAGTTGAGAATTTTATTTTTCCTAGTACATTTCCAATTGGAGCCAAAAATGAAGACGAATGAAATATTGATGTCTTTGTATTTTATGTTGTATGCATAAAGTGATGGAGTTCTATTTTGGTTTTTATTATTGCTGAAAATATTCACAGAGTTGTAATTGTAGTTTTGGGGAAGAGAATGGATGGAGGTGTAGAGAGAAGGAGGCTGACTATGTTTGGGTTTTGGATCCAATAGATGGGACAAAGAGTTTTATTACTGGTAAATATATATTGCCTTTGTAAATCAATCCATACGTGGCATAAGCTCTGAAAGGTTTCGTATTGGTGAATCTATTCTTCTAATTGTTTCAGGCAAACCTGTCTTTGGTACTCTCATTGCTCTGCTGTATAGGGGTAAACCTGTAAGAATCACCTGCTACCTGGTTGTGTGTGTAAAATGAAGAGTAAAGTCCTTTTTTGTGAATAATGAATTGAGGGAATAAATAAATAAATAAAATTTTATAACAAGTGAAACTACTCATAACGTTTTCCTTTTTATTCTCTTCATTTTGGGTTAAAAGAAAATGAAAACATCGGGGAAGGAATATAGTTTTTGGCATCACACTAGCCCAAATGTGTTCAATTGCCAGTCTTGGTTTCTGTTAGGACCCCAGTACACTTCACTTATGTGAGGTGTAACCGTAAGCAAGGGTAGAATAGTCCTTGGAATGATTAATAACGTGGATCTCTAGGAGTTTGTTATGAAATGGTTAAGACGGTTAGTTACTGATGAGCAAGGGCGGGAGTATAGGAAGGATTGTAGGAGGGAAAAGATAGTTATATAAGGGAGGGAAATGAGAGTGAGAGGTTAGGAAAGAAGTAAGGAGTATTAGGAGGGAGAGCTAGCAGACCTCTCTAACTGTCTGCCCATTCTATCTGTATTTGTTTCTTTTTTCCTGAATAAAAGAACCATAGCCAAACAACCCATTCCTAGTTCATAACAAAGTGGTATCAGAGCACTCCCGACCTAGAAATGGCGGCCAAAAGGGTGGACGAGCGTCTAGGAACAGTAGAAGAACAGGTGGGGTCAGTAAGGGAGGAAATGTAGAGAGAATTCGAGAAAATGAGAGGGGATCTCATTCGGATACCTGCTTGGAAAGAAATCTGGAGATGTTGATGGGAAAATTGGATTTGCTGCTAAAACCTCAGGTCAACACCAACAAAGAAAGCCCGGACCACATAGCACTTACTCCAACATCGGCAGCAACTACTATGGGACGTTCAGAGGAGCCTCCTCACGAAGGAGATGGAAGGTGGGAGAACCGAGGCCGACGGATAGAGATGCCGGTCTTCGATGGAGAAAATCCGGATGGATGGATCTACCGAGCGGAATGATTTTTCAGTCTAAATCAGATGTCTGAAAAGGGGAAGCTCGAAGCAGCGGTTATAAATTTGGAGGGGGAAGCACTGGTGTGGTTTCATGGGAAGATCGGCAGCGAACGGTCCGTAGCTGGGAAGAGTTAAAAAGAATGATCATGGATCGATTTCGCTCCACTCAAGAAGGTCTGTGAACAATTCCTGTCTCTGGTACAGACAGGGTCGGTTAGGGAGTACTGGCGACAGTTCGAGCTTCCCACCGCGTCACTGGAAAACATGCCCGAGTCAGTGCTGGAGGGGAACTTTATTATGGGGTTGAAGCCGGAAATTCGAGCGGAAGTTCGAATGATGCAACCTCATGACCTGGCAAGGATTATGGACTTTAACCAGTGGGTTGAAGAGAGAAACAACTCCAAGCTGGACCAAAGAGGCCCAAACAGTTCGTCTATGGGCCGAGGCCCAACTTCAACTTACAAAGGGTCTGATAACCTGGGAGGAATTAATCGATACCCTATTTCTTCGTGGAATCGAGCACCGACAAACTCAGAAAAACCAGTAAACCAAAAGGACGAAGCTCCATTCTGTCGCCTTACGGACGCCAAATTATAAGCAAAAAGAGAAAAAGGCCTGTGTTATCGTTGTGACGAGAAATATTGGGTAGGCCACGTTTGCAAGAAAAAGGAGCTGCAAGTCTTAGTCATAAATGAGGAAGACCAGTCGAAGAAGACGGAGGTCGATGAAGAAGAAGAGCTAGTTGTGACAGATCTTGCTAAAATTTCATTAAATTTGGTGGTGAGCCTGACGACAGCTAAAACCATGAAGTTGAAGGGGAAGATCGGAACGCAGGAGGTCATGGTCTTAATCGACTCAGGGGCTACCCATAACTTCATCGCCACGGATTTAGTGAGGAAGCCGGATATTCCAATGGCAACAACCGAAGGGTATGGAGTGGTTATGGGAACGAGGTTGTCTGTGAGAGGAGAAAGAATATGTAAGGGAGTGGTGCTATCTTTACAGGAGATCGAGATAGTTTAGGATTTTCTTCCTCTAGAATTAGGAAGCTCGGACGTGATCTTAGGGATGCAGTGGTTGGGTTCGTTAGGAGGTATGCATGTTAACTGACAGGCTCTCAAAGTGGGTGAATCCTAGGTCACTCTGCAAGGTGATCCAGGATTGTGCAAGTCCCTAGTATCCTTAAAGTCGATGATGAAAATAGTTCGAAGCAATGGTGAGGGAATAATGTTGGGAATAAACAAGGTGACAACAGAAGAGAAGGAGGTCATTCAGGCTATACCTGAAGCCTTACAGAAGTTAGTAGACCGATTCGAATCGGTTTTCAGAATGCCCGAAGGATTGCCACCAGTTCGGACTAGGGACCATGCCATCATGCTCAAAGAAGGGACGGCTCCAATAAATGTCCAACCATATCGCTACCCGCAAATTCAGAAGGATGAGATCGAGCGACTGGTTCAGGAGATGCTAATGGTGGGTATTATTCAACCCAGCACTAGTACTTTCTCAAGCCCCGTCCTATTGGTCAAGAAAAAAGATGGGAATTGGAGGTTCTGTGTGGACTACAGAGTACTCAACCAAGCAACAGTGGCTGATAAATTTCCCATCGCAGTCATTGACGAGCTCCTTGAGGAGTTACATGGGGTTTGTGTATTCTCAAAAGTGGACCTCAAATCAGGTTACCATCAAATCAGGGTTCGTATGGAAGATGTACCCAAAACGGCCTTTAGAACTCATAAAGGCCATTATGAGTTTTTGGTGATGCCTTTTGGGTTAACCAACGGACCGGCAACATTCCAAGCAGTGATGAATGAGTTGTTCAAACCGTTTTTGAGAAAGTTTGTGTTGGTCTTCTTGGATGACATCCTTGTCTACTCTTCATCAATGGAAGATCACTTACAACACTTGGAGACCGTCCTACGGGTCCTGGGGTGCCATCACTTGTATGCTAACAAGAAGAAATGCATCTTTGGTCAGAGGCAGCTATAGTACTTGGGTCACGTAATTTCAGGGGAAGGGGTGGCAGTAGATAAACGAAAAATTGATGTCATGATGAACTGGTTGACACCTCGGAATCTACGGGAATTAAGGGGTTTTTTAAGGATTAACGGGCTATTACTGCAAGTTCGTGGAAGGATATGGAAGGATTGCATGGCCACTAACCGAGCAATTAAAAAAAGATAAGTTTGGTTGGAATGCAGCGGCAGATTATGCTTTCAATCAGCTCAAAACTGCCATGACTATAGTACCAGTATTAGCTCTCCCAGACTTTTCAAAGCCATTTGTTATTGAAGCAGACGCATCAAGGGGTGGGTTAGGAGCTGTGTTAATGCAAAATCAACGACCAATAGCATACTTCAGCCACGTTCTGTCATCCCAAGCCGTCTTAAGTCCGTTTATGAGAGAAAATTGATGGCGATTGTTATGGCAGTTCAGAAATGGAGGCCGTATTTGTTGGGGAGGAAATTCGTGGTAAAGACGGACCAACGAAGCCTAAAATACTTGCTAGAACAGCGGCTGATCAGCAATGAGCATAAAAAATGGCTCTCTAAATTGCTAGGCTACGAGTTTGAAATCCAATACAAACCAGGGTCAGGCAACAGAGTAGCTAATGCACTGTCTCGTGTACTCCCTGAGTCATCACTAACACTGATGTCAATTCAACAGCCCTTGGATATCACGGAATTGCAGCAACAGGTAACACAAGATGGGCGTCTGTCCCAGATTATATCAGCCATCCAGCAGGGTAAAGATTCGTTTCCAGGCTTCACTCTCGAGCAAGGATGGCTGTACTACAAGGGTCGGTTGGTGATTTCTAAATCCTCATCTTTTATCCCAGTTTTGCTGCAGGAATTTCATAATAGTCCTGTAGGGGGTCACTCGAGGGAGTTGCGGACATACAAACGTCTAGTGGCAAATTGGTACTGGATTGGGATGAAAAAAGACATGCAAGACTATGTAACTAGATGTCAAATTTGCCAACAGAGCAAAACACAAGCCTTATCACTAGGGGGGTTATTACAGCCTCTACCATTGCTAGACAGAGTATGGGAAGACATAACTATGGACTTCATAGAGGGACTACCCAAGTCCGAAGGGTTTGATGCGATTCTGGTAGTTATGGATTGGCTGAGTAAATATGCGCATTTTATGGCTCTTAGACATCCATTCACTGCCAAGACCGTTGCCAATGTGTTTTTAAAGGAAGTCATCCGTCTCTATGGAATTCCTCGCTCCATCATCTCTAATCGGGATAAAGTAGTCCTCAGCCTCTTTTGGACTGAAATGTTTAAATTGCAAGGGATTAAGCTCAACCGAAGCACGGCTTACCATCCTTAGACAGATGGCCAGACGGAGGTTGTCAATCACTGCATTGAAGCTTATTTACGCTGTTTCACTGCTTCTAAACCAAGGCAGTGGGTGAGTTGGTTAGCGTGGGTAGAATATTGGTATAACACCTCATTCCATACCGCAACTAAATCTACTCCTTTTCGAATTTTGTATGGCTGCGACCCACCCCCTCTAATTCGAGTGGGAACAGGGCTAACAAAGGTGGCTTCGGTTGAACAACTTCTACAAGAAAGGGACGACATTTTAGATGAGTTAAAAGGCCAGTTGACGAAGGCCCAAGAGAAGATGAAAAGCATAGCAAATGGAAGAAGAAGAGAAATACAACTCGCAATAGGTGACATGGTTTACCTTAAGTTACGGCCATACCGACAAAAGTCTCTAGCAACCAAAAGGAATGAAAAATTAGCCCCTCGGTATTATGGACCATACGAGGTTCTAGTTTGCATTGGGGAGGTTGTCTATAAACTTCGGCTACCGGAGTCTGCTACCATACACCCAGTATTCCATGTGTCCTAGCTTAAGCGAGCAATTGGATCAAAAGAAGCAGTTTAGGAACTTCCTCCACAGCTTAGAGAGGATATGGAATTAATTGTTGAGCCAACTGAGGTTTTGGGTGTTTGTCCGAGCTTGATAGGACCCCCAGGTACCAAGGATGTCCTGATCTAGTGACAAGGATTACCAGCATTTGAGGCGACTTGGGAACCGATTACAGCGATACAAAAGCAGTTTCCTATGTTTCCCCTTGAGGACAAGGTGAAAGTTTGGGCGGCAGGTAATGTTAGGACCCCAGTACACTTCACTTATGTGAGGCGTAACCATAAGCAAGGGTAGAATAGTCCTTGGAATGATTAATAGCGTGGATATCTAGGAGTTTGTTATGAAATGGTTAAGACGGTTAGTTACTGAGGAGCAAGGGCGGGAATACTGGAAGGATTGTAGGAGGGAAAAGATGGTTATATAAGGGAGGGAAACGAGAGTGAGAGGTTAGGAAAGAAGTAAGGAGTATTAGGAGGGAGAGCTAGCAGACCTCTCTAATTGTCCGCCCATTCTATCTGTATCTGTATCTTTTTTTCTGAATAAAAGAACCATAGCCAAACAACCTATTCCTAGTTCATAACAGTTTCCTTTTATGCATGCTAAACATAGTATTATGTAGTCTTTATTACCTCGTATTTGTGATTTTAGAAGCTAAATTATTCAATTTTTTATTTAAGAAAGTTGTAAACAAACTTTAGAAAGTTTGAGTAGCTGCTTAATTGTGTTTCTACTTGTAAAGTTGTATATTCCTTTCGAATATGATTAAACTTTGTTCTCCCCTTTCAGATTCTTGGCATTATTGATCAGCCTGTTTTAAGGGAAAGATGGATTGGGATAAGTGGAAGAAAAACCACATTGAATGGACAAGAAGTGTCTACATGTTCTTGTGCAAATCTCTCACAAGCCTATCTGTATTCTTTTTTCCTCTCTCTCCAATTTATTTCTTTTAGACTAGAGGTCATAATGCAGAAAATATTTCACATGTTTCTAGTTTTGTGGGAAGAATGTGAACTTCTATTAATCTGGCTACTCATGGATATCCAACTTGTTTTTATCATTTCCTCTTATGTTTCTTTTTCCTTGTCTCCACGACTGTAGGTATACCACAAGTCCACATCTATTCAGTGAAAAGGCAAAAGAAGCATTTGTTCGTGTGAGAAATAAGGTCTGTGTGCATATGCTATTTTAAGGAAGAGCTTGCCTAGTTTTAAGCATTGATGTTAGAAAATGATTTGCATATATTATATATATATGAAAATAAACTACAGAACCTCTGACTATTAGGTACATGAAATGACTAAAATAAAATTCACGCACAAAATGGACTTATTGACTATAGCAGGCTGTTTTGAATTGATGAAAAGAAATCGGTTGATAGGTAACCGATGTATTCACACTTAAAGAAAGAATTACAGATATGTTTGCAGACGTTTGAGAGGTCTGCTAGCTCTCCCTCATGAACTTTCTTGCTTTGTTTTCCCATACCCCGCTCACTCCCTAATCCTCCTTTTTATGACTAACTTTTCCCTCCCAGGCGTCTTACCATTTCCAGCCCCCTGTCTCTCTGTAACTAATTTTCCCTCTAACTGATGTTTAACAAATTATAACTAATTCCTAACAAACTCCTCACACTCTTCATTATTACTGGTTTAATGACTATCCTGTCTTTGTTTCCGATTACGCCTCACATATGTAAAATGCACTGGGATTCTAACATTACCCGCCGTCCAAACTTTCACCTTGTCCTCAAGGGGAAACAAGGGAAACTGCTGTCGGATTACCGGACTTGGTTCCCATGTAGCTTCAAAGGCTGGCAGGCCCTGCCATTGGATCAACACTAACTTGGTGCCCGGGGTTCCTACTAAACTAGGTCGGACACCAAGAACCTCAGTCGGTTCTACAATCAACTCCATCTTTTCATTGAGCTGTGGAGGAAGGTCTTGAACTGATTCCTTTGCTCCAACTGCTTGCTTAAGCTGTGAAACATGAAACACTGGATGGATGTTAGATGACTCCGGTAATTGTAGTTTGTAAGCTACTGCTTCAAGGCGGCTCGAACTTTATAGGGTCCATAATACCAGGTAGCCAATTTCTCATTTCTTCTTATAGCTAGGGACTTTTGTCGATACAGTCTCATCTTGAGGTAAACCATGTCTCCTACTTCATAATGTACTTCTCTTCTTCTTCCATCTGCTATGCTTTTCATTTTTGCTTGAGCCTACGTTAAATTGCCTTTTAACTCCTCTAAAACCTCATCCCTGTGTTGCAACAATTGTTCTACTGAAGCCACCTTAGTCAGTCTTGTTCCTACTCTGATTAGGGGAGGTGGATCACGGCCATATAATATCCGGAAGGGAGTAGATTTGGTTGCAATGTGAAAGGAAGTGTTGTACCAGTATTCTGCCCATGCTAACCAAGTCACCCATTGTTTCGGTTTCCTAGCTGTGAAGCAGTGCAAGTAAGCTTCAATGTATCGATTGACGACTTTGGTCTGGCCATATGTTTGGAGATGATAAGCAGTGCTACGCTTGAGCTCTGTCCCTTGTAATTTGAATATTTCGGTCCAAAAGATACTGAGGAATATCTTATCTCAATTAGAAATGATTGAGCGAGGAATTCCATGCAAATGGATGACCTCTTTTATGAACACATTAGCCACAGTTTTAGCTGTGAATGGATGTCGGAGAGCCATGAAATGAGCATATTTGCTCAGCCGATCCACCACTACTAAAACGACATTAAATCCCTCAGACTTTGGTTGCCCTTCTATAAAATCCATTGTTATGTCCTCCCAGACTTTGTCTGGTAATGGTAGAGGCTGCAATAACCCCCCTGGTGATAATGTTTGTGTCTTGTTTTGTTGGCAGATCTGACATGCGGCTATATAGTCTTGTACATCCCTTTTCATCCCTATCCAGTACCAATGGTGGCTAGGCATTTATAAGTTCAAAGCACCTCTGAATGCCCCCCTACTAGACTGCTATGAAATTCTTAGAGCAACTTTTGAATGAATGAAGAGGATTTAGAAATCACTAACTGGCCACTAAAGTGTAGTTGATCTTGCTCAAGAGTGAATCCAGGGAATGAGTCTTTCCCTTGGTAAATGTCTGAAACAATCTGTGACAAGCATCCATCTTGAAGAACTTCTTGCTGCAATTCTGTGAAGTCTAAGGGCTGTTGAACCAACATCAAAATCAATGATGTTGCGGTTGGTATCCTAGATAATGCGTCAGCTGCCTTATTGCCTGATCCCTGTTTATATTGTATTTCAAATTCATAACCGAGCAGCTTGGAAAGCCATTTTTGGTGCTCGCTGTTGATCAACCGTTGGTCTAGTAAATACTTTAGGCTTTTTTGATTAGTTTTCACCACGAACTTATGCCCCAACAGATACGGTCTCCACTTTTGCACTGCCATTACTAACGCCACTAATTCTCTTTCATAAATGGACTTGAGACGGGCTTGAGGAGAGTACATGGCTAAAGAAAGCTACTGGTCAGTGATCCTGCATTAATACTGCTCCAAATCCGCCTCCTGACGCATCTGCTTCAATTATGAAGGGTTTTGAGAAATCCGGTAGGGTAAGGACTAGCACTGAAGTCATGGCTGTCTTGAGCTTATTGAAAGCACCGTTGGCTGCCTCATTCCAACCGAACCTGTCCTTTTTCAACTGCTCTGTGAGCGGCCATGCTATTTTTCCATACCCCTTCACGAACTTGCGATAATACCTTGTAAGTCCAAGAAACCCTCTTAGTTCCCGTAAATTTCGGGGGGTTGGCCATTTAATCATTGCCTCAATCTTCTGTCGGTCCGCTGCCACTCCTTCCCCCAAAATTACATGACCCAAATACTAAAGTTGTTACTATCCAAAGATACATTTTTTCCTGTTCACATAAAATTGTTGCTGTTGCAGGATTTGTAGGACGGCTTCCAAATGTGCTAAGTGCTCCTCCATCATTGCTGAATAAACTAATATGTCATCAAAGAAGACTAGTACAAACTTCCTGAGAAAGGGTCTGAATACCTCATTCATTACCGCCTGAAAGGTTGAGGGTCCGTTGGTCAGGCCAAAGGGCATCACCAAGAACTCGTAATGTCCTTCATGGGTTCTAAAAGCTGTTTTGAGACGTCTTCCTTTCTCACTCTGATCTGGTGGTATCCTGATTTCAGGTCCAACTTCGAAAACACATAAGCCCCATGTAGTTCATTTACGAGTTCGTCAATGACTGGTATAGGGTACTTATCTAGAACTGTTGCTTGGTTCAATGCTCAGTAATCTACACAGAACCTCCGACTTCCATCCTTTTTCTTTACTAATAAAACAAGGCTTGAAAACGGGCTTATGCTGGGTTGGATGATACCTGCCATCAACATGTCTCGATCCAATCGTTAATCTTGTCCTTTTGAAACTGCGGGTAGTGATATGGTCGGACATTGATCGGAGCCGTCCCTTCCTTTAGCACAATTGCATGATCCCTAGCCCGAGTAGGTGGCAAGCCTCCGTCGTGCCTATTTTATCTTCTTTTTCCTCTGCCATCACTTGGTTAATCTGCAACATCACCCCTTCCCCCTTCCTCCGAACAACTTTCATCATGGACTTGAGGCAGACCAATGATTTGCACAGTCCCAGATCGCCTTGAGGAGTGACCTGTGACTCCTTTATTTTGAATCTCATCGTGAAGGCTTGCAAGTTAACATGCATTCCCCCGAGAGATCCCAACCATTGCATGCTCAAGATCACGTCCGAACTTTCTAGTTCTAAGGGAAGGAAATCCTCAACTATTTCTATTTCATGTAAAGACAACACCACTCCTTTACATATGCCCACCCCTCTTACTGACAGGCCCATGGCCATGAGTACCCCATATCCTTCGGTTGTCACCATAGAAATACCCAGCTTCCTCACTATCTCAGTAGCAATGAAATTGTGTGTGGCCCCTGAGTCAGTTACATCCTGTGCTCCAATCTTCCCCTTTAACTTCATGGATTTCAAGGTGGTCAGACCAACCACAGAATTTAAAGAAATTTCTGCCAGATTAGAAATACTGACCTCTTCTTCTCCCTCGATCTCCATCTGCTTTGGCTGGTCTTCATCGTGAATGGCTAGGACCTGTAGCTCTTTTCTTTTGCAAACGTGGCCCACCGAATATTTCTCGTCACAGCGGTAACACAGGCCTTTCTCCTTCCTTGTTTGCAGTTCAGCGTCGGTGAGGCGGCGAAAGTGTGTCTCATTTCTCAGGTTCGTCACCTTTTCTGGAACTGTCGGTGCTCGGCCTCCAATGACTAGTGGGTACCGATTATTCCCTCCAAAGCTGTGGAAACCCTTATAAGTTGAAATTGGCCTCGGCCCGTACGCACAGGACTTGTATTCTTCTGGCCCATTCTAGAATTATTTCTTTCTTCCACCCGCTGGGCGAAGTCCATAATTGTTGCCAACCCACTCGGTTGCATCATTTTGACTTCCGCTCGGATTTTAGGTTTCAGCCCAATAATGAAGTTGCCTTCCAGTACTGATTCCAGCATGTTTTCCAGGGAAGCTGCGTGAAGCTCAAACAAACACCTATACTCCCTTACTGAGTCGGTCTAAACTAGAGATAGAAATTGCTCACAAATGGTACCCTCGTGAGTTGGACGAAACCGATCGACGACCATCTTCTTTAACTCCTCCCAGCTGTAGACTGTCCGCCGACGGTCTTCCCACTAGACCCAAACCAGCGCCTTCCCCTCTAAGTTGATGACCGCTGCCTCAAGTTTCTCTTTTTCAAACATCTGGTTCAAGTTGAAGAATCCTTCGGCTCTATAGATCCACCCATCGGGATTCTCTCCATCAAAAACCGACATCTCAATCCGACGGCATCGGTTCTCCCACCTCCCTTCCCCTTCGCAAGGCATCTCTTCCTATCAGCCGACCATGGTGGTTGTTGACATTGGAGTTGATGCCGCTAGGTCCCGGCTCTCCTTTTTAGCCTGTCCAGGTTGCTTCAGTAGCAGATCCAATTTCCCCATCAACATCTCCAAGTTTCTTTCCAGTGCCGGAATCCTCACAAGATCTCCCCTCATTCTTTCAAATTCTCTCTGCATCTCCTCCCGTACCGATCCCACCTGTTCTTCCACCATGCCCAGGCGCTCGTCCACCCTCTTAGCAGCCATGTCTCCCAGGCCGTGAATGCTCTGATACCAATTTGTTATGAATTGATGAAAAGAAATTGGTTGATAGGCAACCGATGTATTCACACTTAAAGAAAGAATTACAGATATGTTTGCAGACGTTTGAGAGGTCTGCTAGCTCTTCCTTATGAACTTTCTTACTTTTTTTTTCCCATACCCTGCTCATTCCCTAATCCTCCTTTTTATAACTAACTTTTCCCTCCCAGGCGTCTTACCATTTCCCACCCCTTGTCTCTCTGTAACTGATTTTCCCTCTAACCGATGTCTAATAAATTATAACTAATTCCTAACAAACTCCTCACACTTTCCATTATTACTGGTCTAATGGCTATCCTGCCCTTGTTTCCGATTGCGCCTCACATATGAAAAATGCACCGGGGTTCTAACATAGGCTTTTATTTAATTATCTCCTACAACGTTTTTGTCTGAACTGTGGAATCCCTAAATCGAAACATACTATAATAACTTCAAACACTAGATCTGAACAACCCTAGTTGCTGGTCCTGCTCCTGCTGCTGCTGCTGTCTGAACTGCCTAATGGCCATTTTATGCTAGTTTACGCAAATCCCTGCCAGTGTTCTAATTTAAGACGGTTTTGAATGAAATAAAGACTTGAGAAGAATTTCTGCCCTTTTGTCTGTCAATAAGTACATACAAGTTTGATTCAATATTTTGACTGGAGTAAAGGTACTCCCTTCTAATCTAACCTTTTGTCACAACCACTGTCATGCACAGGTAAAAACACCGCTATATGGCTGTGACTGCTATGCTTATGCCCTTTTGGCATCTGGTTACGTGGATCTTGTTATTGAATCTGGTCTTAAGGTAAGTCAGTGTGATTTTGTTGCATTTTTCATATGATAAACAAGGTAGCTGTAATGAGCAGGCTGCTTCCCTAATCCTTGCTGCTCGGTGATTCGGGCATCTCTCAATAGTGGCCTGAGCTATGTAACACAATTAAAAAAACAAAACAAAACAAAACAAAACAAAAAACAAAACCAAACAATTTTAAGAGGATAGATTGCAATTTCCTTCCTAGCAGCCAAACGATTTTTTGGCTTAATATAATCACAATGGAAATTTTTGTTCTTTTTCAGCCATACGATTTTCTTGCGCTCATACCTGTGATAGAAGGTGCTGGGGGTGTCATAACTGATTGGAAAGGAAATCAGCTCCAATGGGAGGCTTCTCCAAATTCACGTGCAACAAGTATGCTTACTTTTCAGAGTGATACATTTTTATGTTGACTTCATCTCATCTCCCACTTGCTTGCATTTCACAAAAGTTATCGATCAATTTTCTCGTTGTACTTGCCTGATTGATCACTTTTTGCTTCAAATTTCAGGTTTTGATGTATTGGCAGCCGGGGATAAACAGATTCATCGGCAAGCTTTGGAAGCTCTAGAAACAATCCCACCTATGAGAGAACGTCTTTGTAAGTTCATTAAGAAGATATGTGAAAGGAATGCAGATATTTGAAAGTCAATTGAAGGATATATTTAAATTGTCTCCTTGTTAGAACGTTCATCAAGAAGGAATGAAGGATATGGACCTAGAATACTTTCGTTTAACTTGTTTGTGCCTCTTCTTCCCTTTTAATTATTTATAATTAAGTGAAATTTATGGTTGGTCGTGTTATTACCGGTAAAGGAAGTTAATAAATTAAAACCGTTTGATTACAATTGCACAAT
Organism: Antiaris toxicaria; assembly: GCA_035233585.1. Taxonomy (NCBI): domain Eukaryota; kingdom Viridiplantae; phylum Streptophyta; class Magnoliopsida; order Rosales; family Moraceae; genus Antiaris; species Antiaris toxicaria. The sequence continues at coordinate 42,557,663 of CP141158.1, read as the reverse complement.
TAAAGTAAAGCTGTTATTTTGATATTGTTTTCTTTTTTTATTTTTTATTTTTAACTTTTCGCATGAGAAAAAAAAAAAAAAAAGGGATTGCCAATTTAATGCATTCATCGTTTCCAAATAAACTAATCAATGTTAGTTCGATAATGAAACCAGTGCATTTGGATTTTATTTTATTTTTTTAAAGGATATAATTAAACTGGAATCGTATTTTCCAAATGTTTCAAGAAAAATTAAAAAAAAAAAAAGTATGATGGAAAACTATTAAGAGCGTACTTCACTATGTGTCGTCGGTTTTTCTTAAGTGTTTTCGTGTACGATGGTTAGTCAAAAAACTTTCTTTTTTTTTTTTAATTTATTATTTTATTATTTTTTCAAAAATAATATAAATTTTTTTTTTTTTAGATTTAAAGAAAAACTATTGTTTAAGTTCGAGTTGTATTTATCAATTTTTGGTTATTGGGTATTATATTAACAATGCACCTTCATCTTTCACTATTAGATTATGAAATCAAAGCAAAAAGTACTTATTCCACACCCCCACCAACCCCACCCCCCCCCCCCCCCCCCAAAAAAAAAAAAAAAAAAAAAAGAGCAAAAAGTTCTTATCCTGCCAGTAGTGCCAAAGTACATATCGTACCATAAATTTTGCTTTCCATTTTCTTTTTTTTTTTTAAAGGATCTTATTTTTTATAGCAAGAATAAAACAAAGTTTAAAACCCGCGTTACACATTCATACTCAGCGGCATTACCGTAACGGCCATTTCATATAGTAAATAAAATATGAATCTATTAGCCAATATGCTCCGAAAATATGTAGCAGGAATTCCCATATGTTTATATCAGAAGAATCATTGTCAAATTGATATCAGCAACTTCATGTTGTCAACTAAAGTTGTAGCCATAATCGGCACGAGTCTTAAGTCTCCATTATGTACTTCAACAACTTATTTACATGGAACTTATGATTGTTTTCCAACCATTCGTTTTCTTTATATAAACAAAGAATCAAAGATTTCCATGCAAAACAATCAGGAAGTATACCCTTTTCTACCATTTGTGAAAAGATCACCAAAGCTTTCTGAAAATCTCCTTCCCTGCAAAGAGCATTCACCACGGGACTGTAGCTTCCCGAATCAAGCGCGCATCCTCTCCCAACCATGTCTTCCATAAGTCTTATGGCACTATCACTTCTTCCTTGGCTACAAAACCAGCTGATTAGAGGATTGAATGTCACAGCAATAGGAGAGTAGCCACGGCCAATCATTTCGTTCATCAGCTCGATGGCTTCTTGAAGATGCCCTTCTTGGGAAAATCCGTGGATCAAATGGCTGTAAACTATAACACATGGAGCTCCTCCTTCGCTAATAAACAAATCATAAACGCTCTTTGCATCCTCAACCTTACCCTCCTTGCACATGTCCAAAATCTTCAAGCTCCTATCAACAGCCCTGGCAAACATTTTCCCCATATTGGTTAGAAACTCGAACCCTTCATTGATACGATTTTCTTTGTATAATCCATACAAGATACTATTATAAGGACTAATTCGACCCCCACAACCCCCTTTGCTCTCCTCCATTAATTGCAGGATCCGAAACCCGTCTTCTGTCCTTCCTCCATAACACAAGCCTTTAACTAATGTGTCATATGTATCCAAATTCCATTGAATCCCATCTGTCTTCATGTCATTGAACAGATCCATAGCTGAATCCAACATCCCAGACTGACAGAATCCGGAGATCAAAATGTTATACGTATCTACATTTGGAAGGCACCCCTTGCTCTCCATCTCCTTCAAAATTCGACAGCCAACTTTCACTTTTCCTGAATCACAAAAGCCTTTGAGTAAGGTGTTATAAGCCACGGCATCGACAATGCCTCCTTTACTCTCCACTCTTTGTAAAATCTCAACAGCCTCAGACACACGGCCCAAGCTGCAGAGAATTTGTAACACCTTGGTAACGGTAACGATATCAGGTACAAATCCCAGAGAAAAGCACTTGTCTAACATCACAAGAGCTTGTACTAAATTATCTTCCGCACAATATGCAGAAATCATGACATTAAAAGTAACATCACTAGGATCGTCCATTTCATTCATCAAGCTCCTGGCTCTTCCAACTTTCCCCTTCCTGCAAAGTGCGTGTAGCAATGTGTTGTAAATGACGGAATTAGGAGTCATTCCCCTGGACTTGATGACTTGCAAAAGTTTAAAAGCATCGGCAATTCGGTTAGTGGAGCAGAGCCCTTTCATCAAAATGCCAAACGTGTAGTCATCACCCTGAACACCACTTGCCATCATCTTCCTACGATAGAATTCCCTAGCTATATCGATATTCTCCTTCACCAGAACATTAAGAATGGAATTGAATACCTTGAGAGAAGGTTTGACATGAAACTTGGAGACCAAGTCAACCACCTTAACCACCTGTCGAATCATGCGAGCACGTCCCAGGCCACGAACAACAGTGACGAAAGTGTCATCATCCGGGGGCGAGCCAAGTGAGGTGGGCATTTTGTCGAGCAGTTGGTGGACAGCATCGAAGCGACGGAAGACACAGAGCTTGTGGATCAAAGCTCGATAGGTGGCGTGGGAATGGTGGAAGCCGGGGAGCCGGGAGGCCCATGTGAATGTTTCGAGGGCTCGGGTAGCGGATTTCTGGTCGAGGATGAGACGGGCAATGTGATGGTGGGAAGGGGGTGGAATGGAGGATGAAGAATACAATGCTTTGGCTTGAAAGCAGACAAGATATTGCACTCTTAGCTTTGGTGGGTGGGAAATTATGGGCATGGAGTCAAGTCGAGTGATTTTGATTTTGGTTTTGGTCTAAGGCTTGGCTTTGAGCGCCAACAGAAGTGATAATAAGAGTCTTTCTTTGAGGAAAAATAGCCGTTAAGAGTGAGGGTGTGTCTTTATTGTCTGCATTATTTAGGCTCTGGGAAATAAGCTTGTCTTATTTGCACTAATGATCCTTAGCTTTCTACTTTTTGTACTTGGATCCTAATTTATTAGCTATATTTTATATGAATGCTTCCTAAACATTTCGAATTTGATAATCTAGTCTTGAAACTTTTTTTTTCCCCCTTAGCAATGAATCCCTTGAACTTTTGTTTTTTGACACTGCTAGTCTTTCTTAACCAGATCCATTAAATATTAGCCTTTTATTGCACATGATTTGCGCATTACTATGTAAGAAGGGCATTGGTGATATTTTTACTTAATTTCAATATAAATTTCTTTTAAAGTTTAGGTTTAAGTTTGAGTTATAAATTAATTATGTTTAAGTTTTAAAAGAAAATTGTATTAAAACTAAGTAAAAATGATCATTAATGTCTTTTTTGGTATATAACGTGAAGTCATATACAAATTTATCGGATTTGAATAAGGACTAATAGTGTTAAAAATTATAAATTCAGAAAGCTGATTGCTAAATAAAAATTTTAGAGATCAAAGTATCAAATTCGAAAAGTTCAAAGGGTGTCTATACAAAAATAAAAATAACTCTATTTATTTTTTTATTTGAAATAATTTTAGCCCTTAATGTTAATCCCAAGGGATTAGCTTAGTGGTGAATCACTTGGACTTAACATCTTATGAAGCATTAGGTTTAAGCTTCAATTCCCATTGAGTGTTATCAATTTTTTCAGGCCATGTTTACGGGCCATAGGCCCGAGATTTTCTTAATCCATGTAGAGGGGGCTGAAATATTAGGTCTGAAATTCGATTCCCATTAAGTACTATCAATATTTTGAAGCCACGTTTGCCAATCATAGGCCCGAGATTTTCTTGATCCTTGTTAAGAGGTGTTTTGCATGGATCCCGTAGAACACCGCAGTTATAAAAAAAAATAGCCCTCTACATTCTCTCTCTCTCTCTCTATGGTATTACACCTTATTGACAATGGCACTCATTTTATTAGTTAAAAACAAAAAACACAAACAAAACAAGACAAAACAAAAAACATCCTACGCTTCAAATGTGCCTGAAGCCCTTAAACCCCTTTGCCATTCACTAGGTTAGGGGACTAATATATGTTATATTGGTATGTAATATTGGGTTATTTATAAGACTCTCTTTCAAAAAACACATGTCTAGATTATTGTCTTAGCTATAATGGTTTTTTCTTTAACCTCCAATAAGATATATAAAGGCATCAAAAATCCAAACAAGCATTAAGAACGGGCTAACAACGTAAATATATCAATCTAAGTAGCTTTTTTCATAATTGTCTCTGTCAATATATTTCATTGCAAGCTACTCGATTTTCTCATTTTATGTCTAATTTTGCCCTAACGTCATCACGAATTTTGCACATGCACCCTTAAAAGAGACATACAAGGTATATATATATATATATATATTTTTTTTTACATTGAAGGTCCTATACACGAATCGCTCCTCAAATCTTTGGATTTACTAGTTTATCCATTGCCATTGCAACTTCGCTTAGGGTTAGTGGTTGATACAGGTAAAGAAAATTTAAAATCCCTATTTCTTTAAATTCAAACGGCAGGTTTGGTTTAATAAAATGATTTAAATGAAAAATAAATAAATAAAATAAAAGTAACTACTTCGTATTCATATAACAAGCTCGGTTTAGTGATCCAATTTTAAATCCATATAATACGGGCATAGGCTTAAATGCTTCACTTTAGAACAAATTTTCATCATGGGACGAAGCTAATAAGCTTTCACTTACTTCATGTTCAACAAAAAAAATAAAAATAAAATAACAATAACTCAGAACCACTCTAGAATCTGCAAGAAATTCAACTTTGAGAACGCACTACGCCCGCATGCAGTGTTTATAGATGCGACACCGAATAAAGTAAAATAGCCTTTAAGCCAGAAAGAAGGAAACATATTGAGGTTTGACAATAACAGAACTCAAGAACGACAATGAATGAGAGACACTGGGGACAGTTTTATCTTTGACGCAAAAAGATTTTGATTGGTGAATGTTTATCTATTAGCGCGAACAGCTATGACGGGAGATTTCTCGCAGCACATGCATTACATCGCCACCATATACGTCGTCCAGTTCTTCAAGAACAGCGAAACGGCATCAAGTCAAGAATAGAGAAACAACCTCTTAACTTGACTTCATTTTTCCATCAATTTCTCAGCATGTTAAAATTTAGCTTCAGTCCTTGCCAAAATCGGCATTGTAGTGAGCACTCGATTCAAGTTTCTTTGCTTCGTTCAATTTCCGTACAGCCTGAAATATCAGCCAAAAACAATAAGTAAAAGAAGAAAAACCACATTCAGAAGATCGCCAAAAAGAATCAGAAGATAGGCTTAAACATGCATACTAGCAGCATCCTCAATGCAAATGTTCAGAAGTTTGTAAATAAGCATACAAATTACAACAGTATTTATCTCATCATATCATACCTGGCTGAGTAAATAAACAGAAGATCAGAATTTACTACTGCAGCATAAAAGAGAAGAAAAAGAAAAATATCAGAAGTTATATGTTCATTGCCCTACCTTCATGAAATCTTCATGGATGACATAATCCCTTTCAGCACGAATTGCAGACATTCCAGCTTCAGTGCAAACATTTCGAAGATCGGCCCCATTAAATCCCTAAAACAACAAACAATGTCATAAATTCAGTCCAAAGATGTGAGTCAGTGCTTCAGTTTTGGACAATCATCTCAGCTTTACCTCAGCAAGCTTCACAACTGCTTCATAGTCAATTTCTCCATGTTTGGCAATGCCAGCAGCATGAATTTTCAGAATTTCCATTCTTGACTGCTCATTCGGTAACGGAATTTCAATTTTCCTGTCGAGTCTTCCAGGACGAAGAAGTGCAGGATCTAGAACATCTGGTCTATTTGTTGCCATAATCATTTTAACCTAAGACAGCCGATTCAAGTTTGAGCACCTCATTACAACAAACGTTTGTGTACTTTTTAGGATTAAAACTAAAAAAACAAGCTTGGTTTGAACAAAGGTCAAAACACAGCATACCTTTCCAAGCTGGTCAAAACCATCTAGTTGGTTAAGCAACTCCATGAGTGTTCTTTGAATTTCACGGTCTGCACTAGTCCCTTCACTAAAACGACGTCCACCGATAGCATCAATCTCATCCATAAAAATGATACAAGGCTATACAAGGAGAAGTAAACAGTTATGAGACATGCTTATAAATGGAGACATACAAAGTTGAAAGGCTCAATATAGTTCAAGCTTTTACCTGGTGATCACGGGCATAGCCAAACATCTCCCTTATCAACCTTGCACTTTCACCAATATACTTATCAATGATGGCACTGGATACAACCTAATGTAACGTAGAGTCAGATACTTTAATATAGATGCTCATAGTGCATACTAAAGACAACTATGGAACCAAAATCAAAGACCAACCTTAAGGAAGTTAGCATCGATATTGCTAGCAATAGCTCTCGCCAGTAATGTTTTCCCCGTTCCGGGAGGTCCATAAAGAAGAACACCCTGATTCCAGACAAAATCCAGTCATTGAAAAGATCTATTCCTCTAGGCTGCCACGTTAAGGAGCAAGGCTTTTCTGGGAACAATGCTAGAATCACCAACAAGATAATTGAAATTACCTTCGGAGGCTTGATCCCTACTCTAAGAAAGAGTTCGGGATTCATAAGAGGCAGTTCTATAGACTCCCTAAGCTCTCGAATCTGATCTGACAGCCCTCCAACAGCAGAATAGCTCACATTACCTGGATCTTCATGAAGCATGTTATACACAACGGGATCGACCTATGAATAAAAGTTTAACAATCCCAAGTCAAGAGACAGAAAAATAGATCATTTGAAAAACATGCTACATTGTCAAAACCAATTCCTCGACATAAAACTGACGCAAAAATAATCAAAAACAGCCTTAAACATCCCTTATACGAATTCCACAAGAAATGCACCTCGCGCGGAAGTGCCCGCATGATAGTTAAAGTAGTCATATCGAGAACGACTCGTGTGCCAGCAGTTAGCTTCTCTTTGTCCACTTTACTTCGGCATCCGACCACATACCTAGGTCCACTACTCGCTTTCACTATCACTGATCCAATCGAATCCCATGAAAATTTTCCAATTAGTTCCAAAAAAAAGTTCGCAAATCAAACGCATTTTCAGCTTCCATAATAAATAAAATAAAAAAATTACATCGTTCATTGTCAAGAGGCCTAAGAACTTCGCCAATGATCTGCCCAACGCTCTGAAGCGACTTTAGGTCATCTTCGGTCTTAGAAAACTCCTTTTTCGCAGCCCGCAACTTTTCTCGCACTGCCAAAAAATATTTTCTCATCAATCAATCAACTTTTTTTCGAATTCCAATTTTGCAAACAAAAAGAAAAATCCAAGTTTTTCCTACCACAAACAGAATTTAAATCCAATCCGTAAAAACTAAACTCCTACGAGATTTCAATCAACATAAATACTGCAATCGCAGTAATGTTGAAAACCTAGGATACAAAACTATTGGAACAAAACTGAAAATTAGGAATTTGGGTTGTTAGGGAATCGGAATCGGAATCGGACCTGCGCGGACTCGGGATTCGAGCTCCTTGTGATGGAGGAGCTTCTTGCGGTGATCGACGATGGCCGTACGGCGTCGTACGGCGTCTTCGGTGTCGGACGTCATCGGAATCGGAGGGATTGGGACAAAGGAGGAGTCTTTTTCGTGAAGAGTCTACGAAGAGGAAAGCTGAGGAGAGTGAAGAGAGCAAATTTTTTTTTTTTTATTAAGGAAAATGCCAAAATACAAACACCTTTGTATTTAAGCCAAAATACCAATTTTATCCTTTTAATTAAATAACCTGCCTTGTGAATTTCTCGCGTTTGGCAAATCAATCTCTCCAAGCAAAAACTCTTGATAATCAACCCATTAAATTCAAACTTAAATTACATTTTTAACCTAAATAAAACTGAGATTGTACATTAATTTGGTTATCTACTCTAACTTAAAATTTTCAATTTAATTTGTGTCTTTTTCTAAAAAATTAATAGAAATTATAATTAATTTTTGAGAAATCAATCAGATATAATTTAAAAATTTTATCTTCAACTAACGAATCGAACTGAAGTTGAGGTTTTTAGGGTTTTCTTGAGTTTGACTTGCATTTGACCTTTTATTTAGAGAAGACTTGATCTTTTTTGCTCAATTTGGATTTTATATTAACAAAACTCTTACCTTCACATGATAAATCCAAGGATCACCAATCTTGTAAGAGAAGGAATTTTTAGAAGGTCCAGTTTGAGAAAAAGGTTTATGTGGTATTTGGAGCACCATTTTAAAATAAAATTTTACAACTTATATTTGTTTTTTCTTTTCTTAAAAAATCAATAAAAATTTAATTAGTTTTTAAAAAATCAAGCAAGTATAACTCAAAAAGTTTTCAACTGGTGAACCAAAACGCAAGCTTATTTTTCCCTCAATAGTATATCATGTGCGAGTTGTACGCAAGAAAATCATGAAAACTCTATCCTCGTTCTCTTTTAAGGCCAATTAAAGAGAGTTTAACTTGAAGACTGATTTGTCAAACATAAAAAATTTTAAGGGTTAATCAAACAAAAGAAAAAAGGACCTTTTTATTAAAATGTCTAAAATAATTCATGTTTTTCTTCAAAATACCGTGTAGTTTTTAAAAATAATTTGAAAATATTATTCTTACCCCCATTTGACCGGTCAAAATTTTAAAAATATCGACACCATTCTTAATATTTTGTATCATTTATTTCTATAAATATTTTTTAAATAGCATTTCTAAACATTTTGTATCTAAACATTAATTTTAAGAACATTAAGAAGTAAAAATTAAAAATAAAAGATTTACATAAAAAAAAAGAACAAAAAAAGACACACAGGAACTTAAGTAGTGTTTGGCTAAACCATTTTGTGAAATGTGTTATGTTAAATCTATATAATCTTTGTAAATGTGTATTTGGAGTTTGGACATTTCAAAAAAATCCCATCTCAAAAAACTAAATATTAACATTTAAACATTTATTTAAATGACAATTCAGATATTTCTGTTTAAATATTTACATTTAAATGTTTATCTTTAGGTGATAAATTTTGGATGGTTCCCACAACAAAGCCTTTTAAACTCCTTCCACGAAGGTAACAAAGATCAGAGGAATATATGATATTTAGGGGTGTCCAGAATAATATTTCTCAACATTTCATGAAATGAAATGAATCGATATGATATGCGTTTGGCGACCTCCCTTTTAAATGAGAAGTAAACATTTCAAAATAATCAAATATTCGTTTTAATGTAAAATCGGAACGAATGCTCCTCATATTTTGGATAATATTAATGTTAATGCACAGTGTTTCCATGCCATTTCAAATAGATAGGTTCTCTCTCTGTTATCTTTTCCATGCTGTCAGAACGAAAAGTGGATCAAAACCCCATCCCAATATGCCACAAATAGGTTTTGTAGATTTACTAACATTTTTTCAATGTCTATCTAAATACATATTCTAAAGTTTATGTTTGAATGATTACATTCAAATGTTTTCATTCCAAACGTTTAAATTTGGGTGATCATTCAAATATTTTAATATTAAATATATCAATTCTAATGTTTTTTTCCCTCAACTGATCCTAACATACCACTAGTAAAGTATGAAAAAAATTAAAACTCAATTGTTAGAAAAATTAAAATAGATGTAAAAAAAAAAAACCAAAAAGATCCTTTAATACCAATTCTTGTTTTATAAATTTACTAATTACAATAAGATTTAACTAATAGAAATTTTTTCAAGGAAAAAAAAAAACTAATCAATAAGTTCAATATTTTTGAGGTGCACAAGTAATTAGTTGGCTTCCTAACAAACCATAAGATGTGAAGGTTATTAATTGATAATCCTAACAACAAGGAGCCTTGACTTAAGGAGGACCTTTAGAGAGTGCCTTAATGGCCATTACCGTTGAAGAGCCAGCAATTGTAATGAAAAGGGGAAAAAAAAAAAATGAGAGTTACACACAAAAGAAAGTTGTACCTTGTTACGTTACTCTTGGCCTAAAAAAACACCCTCTTTTCTTGCCCAATACCTCCTTACCCAGGAGGGATGGAGATAGAAAAGAGAGCACCTAGAAAAAGCCATAAAAACAACCTCCACACAACTAACAATTATACCAATTACAATACTAGTAGTTCCATATTCTCCACTGTGCCATTCCCACCCCTAATGGCTGCCCTCCTGGTTGCCCTGACCCTCCTGGTCTCCGCCGCCGCCGCCACCGCCGCCTCATTCGTCCCGCAAGACAATTTTCTTGTCGATTGCGGCGCCACCGCCGCCGTGACATCGCCGGACGGTAGAGTGTTTAAGACGGAGCAGCAAACGTCTCAGTTCCTTAAGGCCGAAGACGACTACAAGATCTCCGCCGAGCCCTCTGCCGATGCCCCGTCCCCGGTGTACTTAACTGCGAGGATATTCGTCCAGGAAGCGACATACGCGTTCCCGCTAACCCGGCCCGGTTTCCACTTCGTCCGTCTCCATTTCTTCCCCATTAAAAACACCGTTTTCGATCTCCAAAAGGCGACATTTACCGTAACAACCGACAAGTACGTTCTTCTTCATAGTTTCAACGTCAACAACACCAACAAGCCCATCTTCAAGGAGTACTTAATCAACGCGGTCGACCCGCATTTCTCGATCAAATTCTCGCCGCAGAAGAACTCCGCCGCGTTCATCAACGCCATCGAGGTCGTCTCGGCGCCCGACGAGCTCGTCACCGACGCCGCGACGAACCTCCTCCCCGTAGGAAACTACGCGGGCCTATTCGCCTACGCGTTCCAGACCGTTTACCGGCTTAATGTCGGAGGACCTCTCATAACATCGGCGAACGACACGCTGGGAAGGACTTGGGGTAACGACGAATCCTTTCTCAAGGCCAAGAACCTGGCAAAGACCGTGTCGGTTGCGCCGAGCGCGGTGAAGTATCCGCAGGGAGGGGCTAATTCGCCGCTGATCGCACCGCCGAGGGTCTACGCGACGTTGGTCGAAATGGCGGACGCGAACGTGAACCAGCCTAAGTTCAACGTGACATGGAATTTGGAGGTTGACATGGCCTTTGGATACCTTTTGCGTTTGCATTTTTGTGACATTGTTAGCAAGGCGTTGAACAATCTTTACTTCAATGTTTATATCAACGGACAAATGGCGATTTCGGACTTGGACTTATCCCACACAATGGGAGCTCTGGCGGTTCCTTATTACAAGGACATTGTGGTGAATTCCTCTTTGGTGTCGGATGGGCTAATTAGGGTCCAGATTGGACCGTCAAACTTAGGGACGGGGGATTTGAACGCAATACTGAACGGTTTGGAGGTGATGAAGATGAGCAACACGGTGGACAGTTTGGACGGGGAGTTTGGGGTGGACGGGCGGAAGGAGAGCTCGGGGTCGAAGCGGGGGACGGTGGCCGCGGTCGGGTTTGCGATGATGTTCGGGGCGTTCGTCGGGCTCGGAGCGATGGTAATCAAGTGGCACAAGAGGCCACAAGACTGGCAGAAGAGGAACAGCTTCTCGTCGTGGTTGCTTCCGGTTCATTCGAGTGATACAAGCTTTATGTCCAGCAAGGCCTCCGGGTCTCATAAGTCCACCTTCTACTCCTCCACACTTGGCCTCGGAAGGTAAATAACTATACATACATACATATATATATATACATATATCTCTTAGCATTATATATATATATCTCTTACAATGCTAAAGGACCCAATGTGGGTTTTCAATACACATATAAGGGCGTAACCATCCGTAACCGAGTTAGACTTTTTATTCTCAATGAATTTTTATTTTGTTCAACTTTTCAAAAACTTGTAGTTTTTTTATTTTATTCTTATTGAATATTGATTCTTCTTATATAAAATTTTTAAAATTGTATAGTTTAGTATGTGTCATTACTGAAATAATAAACTGACCGCTTCTAAATTGATGCCCGAGCATTTACGTATAGATATATGTAAATTTTCAACCAACAAAATGAGTACTTGACAAATATATACCTACTAAACATTAACAATTAACGAGGTTTTCTCTCTCTCTCTCCCTCTCTCTCCTTCTCTTTTACAGATACTTCTCTTTTGCTGAGCTACAAGAGGCAACCAAGAACTTTGACGCCAACGCCATAATTGGAGTCGGCGGGTTCGGAAACGTATACATAGCGGAGATCGACGACGGGACTAAAGTCGCCGTCAAGCGGGGCAACCCGCAGTCAGAGCAAGGCATCACCGAGTTCCAGACCGAAATTCAAATGCTGTCCAAGCTCCGCCACCGTCACTTGGTGTCTCTTATCGGCTATTGCGACGAGAGCTCGGAGATGATCCTCGTCTACGAGTTCATGTCCAATGGCCCCTTCAGAGACCATCTCTACGGCAAGAACTTGCCCCATCTTTCATGGAAGCAGAGGCTAGAAATCTGCATCGGAGCGGCCCGGGGGCTTCACTATCTCCACACCGGGACGGCTCAGGGCATCATTCACCGAGACGTCAAGACGACTAACATCCTCCTAGACGATAACTTCACCGCGAAGGTGGCCGATTTCGGTCTGTCCAAGGATGCTCCCATTGGACAAGGACATGTTAGTACCGCTGTGAAGGGAAGTTTTGGGTACCTCGATCCCGAATACTTCAGGAGACAACAATTGACGGACAAATCCGATGTTTACTCGTTCGGCGTCGTCTTGCTCGAAGCGCTTTGCGCTAGGCCCGCCATTAATCCTCAGCTCCCAAGAGAACAGGTGATGAGGACCTTTTGAGTTTGATGTTTCATCACCAAATAGTTCACGCTTCTTATATAAATATATATATATATAAATTCTATTGTCACATTCTATTTTTATGTTTGACGTAAGTGCGTAATTTGGTGGCTGTTTGGATCATAATTTGCATTTAAACTGAATGTATGAGTCTAAATGAGTACGGTACGGATTTTTACAAAGTAAAAATTTAGATATATTGGGATTCAAGCGGTGATTTGAACAAGTGCTTGATTTTTTTCTGTTCGATTTCGATTATCGACAGGTGAACTTGGCCGACTGGGCGATGCAGTGGAAGAGAAAGGGTTTGATAGACAAGATCATTGATCCTCATCTCGTTGGGACGATAAATCCCGAATCGATGAAGAAGTTTGTGGAGGCCGCGGAGAAGTGCTTGGCTGAACATGGTGTTGACAGGCCTACAATGGGAGACGTGCTGTGGAATTTGGAGTATGCTCTGCAGCTTCAGGAGGCTTTCTCTCAGGGAAAAGCAGAGGAGGAGAGCAAGTCCTCTTCTCCCTCTTCTTCTTCTTCCTCCTCCTCCTCCCCAGCGGAGGCAGCCTCGCCTTCAGTGGTCGCCGATAACCGACCCGTCTCGTTGCCGGAGGAGAACAAGGGTCCGGCTGAGGTTCAGACCATTGATGAGCATTCTGGTACTGCCATGTTTGCCCAATTTGCTAATCTCAACGGTAGGTAAAAAAAAAAAAAAAAAATTAAATAAGTTTCTCATCATCACTTGTGGAGACTACAAAAATCACTTTTACGTTTTCCACTTGAAGTGGGCTTATATATATATATATATATATAGCTCACTTTCAAGTTGAATTGATGTGTTGTTTTTAACTTTACAGTGTCTCTTAAAATTCCATTCTTTGATCTGTTCATCATTTTATGTGGGTATTTTGGTTCATGTGGTCGTGAAGAAATCTAAACTATGTGTTTATATACGCGTAATATTATTTATGTTGGTTTTACATTAGCAGTCAAGCAGAAATTCCTTGTAATGTTTTTGAGTTGTAGAAAAGAATGCAAGTAATTAGAGGATGGTCAGAGAGCAAACTCCAAATGCAAAGTGAGCTTCTGATTGTCATTGCAAATCGTTTGATTTGGGTGTTTTGGAAGTTTGTTGCTACAATATGACAACTAAAAAACCTTCCTAACCCTACCTCTTTTTGTATTTTTTTTTTAATCACTTCTAATAATACTGGACGACCGAGAACTAAACCTAACAATAAAGCCAGCATATATCTCTAATGTTAAGGTCTAGAGTTTAATCATCCACCTTCAGTTCAACAACAATAATACTTAATAAAAAATCAAGAGGTTTGTAATCTTTACACCATTTTGCGTTTAAAGCTTTTGAAAGTCATAGTTAAAATACAATAGTGATCATTTTAAACCGTCTTCTCTCCTTGCTAGTGCTCTGGTATTATTGAACGGCATAATGCGATTAAACATAAAAATTTAAAGCTTGTTTGATTTTTTTTTTTTTTATAAACATTATACGAAATTAGAATTGAGAGAGATGTGTAACAGGTTGTGATACCTGTGCTTGGAGTAGTAATGAGAACATATAGTAGAAACTATGCTACTCATTTTGAATTTGTATTGGTGCCTAGTTTACTGGGTCAAGTTCTACACCTTTGGTGTGTGTATGTGGTATTTTGTTTTGTATCATGTTGTGTGGGGTATTTTTGTGGCATTTTCTTCTGTAATATCAGGGAAAATCTTCGATAGTGCCTGGTTCTCGTGCACCATCCATAAGGTATAATTTTTTATATCGTCATGATCAAATCATTCACTAAGAAACGCTTGAGTAGCACAAATACTTGGGTAGATACTACCACAGGTAGTTCAAATTTCAAATTGTAAACTATTTGGCAAATAGTAATAATATTAACAAAGGCAAGTGGAGTCCACTTATAGATCCATTAAATTCCTCTTCCTAATAATCTTGTGGTCGACTTACGATATGAGATTATGTGTGTTCTTACTTCTGTATTTACAATAATAATAATATTAACAAAAGCCTTTTGCATTGTTGTCCCTCAACTTATCCTATATTAATAATTGATCCTGTTGAACTTTTAATATTATCAATTCATCACTGAACTTAAAAATAAATAGCAAAATACACCAATTTTAATTTTTTTTAACAGAAAATTGACATGCAAATTGAACATGGATAATTAATCAAGAGCGCGAAAAGTAATTTTTGAATCAATGTTAACTGAAATTATTTAAAATGATGTCAATTAAAAAATTTTATCTTTGACCCAACTTAACTAAATAACATAAACCCAATAAAATTAGGTTAACATAGATAAAATTAACCATTTTTACGTAAATTAAAAACTAATGTTTAAGAAATATGATAATTTATGTTTAAAAGAAAACATTGTTATTAATTGAGTATGTTTTATTACATATTTTTATATTTAAACGTGAATTGTTAAAATTAAAAAATTAGGAGATAAATTGTAACTATGTGATGGGATAATGATGTAAAAAAGCAAGTAACAAATGCTTCAATTATTAAAAGGAAAATACTCCGTAGAAATAATACTACCAACAATTTAATTATAATTTAATCATTATGATAATTATTTAAATTCTACATTTTATTTTAAAATCAAGTGTGAAATTATCGTTATATTATAGTTATTATCTTATTTGTATTTGAATTCATATGTAATGTTTCTTCACCTTATGATTTATTATAAACATTATAATCTATTATAAACATTTAATTTTCATAATCATGTTTCAAAATGTCCAAATTTCTCACGGCAGTATAATAATATGCTCCAAGGGAATTTGGAATACGCTAAAAGATAAACAAGAAGAAGAAGAAGAAGAAAAAGACATTTGGAATATTATGTGACGATGGATGCCAAGGTATATATACTCGGTGAAAAATGCTAATGAAATGTCCACCAGGACTCAAAGAGAAATGCTAAAAATACTCTCTTAGTTACTTTCTTTTTCACCCTCGAACTTCTATTTTTACCACATATCATCTCATTCCCTTATATAAATAAAGTATAACTATAGATCCTTGTTTTCTCCTTTATTACAACTCTGCCATCCCATAAGTCTTTTATCTCTTAAAAAGATATTTATGTCAAAAAATTTATGATTACATTCTTAAAGGATAATGACGATTACATTTATATTAAATAATATGTACCAATAAAATGATTGGAACATGTCTTTGCCCACACAAAAAAAAAAAAAAAAGGTTAAAAAAGGATCGTATAACGTAATCGGAATAAGTTTAAAAAAAGAAAAGAAAAAACATGCAAAGTAACTAAAAAAATACGGAAAAAGAGGAAGTGAGGAATAATACGATGTGAATAATAGTATAGAGATTCACCATTAAAAAAA
The DNA here is from genome assembly GCA_035233585.1 of Antiaris toxicaria. Lineage (NCBI taxonomy): Eukaryota > Viridiplantae > Streptophyta > Magnoliopsida > Rosales > Moraceae > Antiaris > Antiaris toxicaria. Next base: position 42,541,524 of record CP141158.1, on the reverse strand, counting down.
TAATATATATATATATGATGTTAATGAATGGAAGAGTTGCAATTAAAATGAAAATAATGGCCTATAATTATACTTTATCTTTATAGGAAAATAGGTTGATATGTGACTAAAGGGGAAGTTAGAGAGTTAGAGAGTGACCAAGAGAGTAACCTTTGTATTTCTTAAAAAATAATAATCATTGCTAGAATTTTGATCCTATAACTCGTTAATATAATGATAACTTTACATGTAGATATGAATTATTCTCTAATACCATATTACTTTTGATATCAATTTTAATAGTTGCCACAATTCATTATAGGCTATATTTGACGTTAAAATTAATTAACACGACTAGTGCTTGTACTAAATTGATTTTTGTTTGTTTATTTGTTTGGGATATGTGCAAAAACAACCCTTTTATAAAGTATGTTTTTTAGTAAAGGACTTAAATTTTTTTAAATTAAAAGAAGTTCACTTTTAAATCACATGTAATCACTATTATCTCCACATATCTAATGCGTTTCTTCTCTTTATAATGGTTGTGTCCACAAGGGTTGTTTTCCCCCCTTGTTCCGAAGATGGCTCTGAATTTGGAATGGAGAAGAGAAAGATGAACAACAAACCTTCTAGGAAGAAGAATTTACTTACGAAAGGCAGAGAGAGGAAGCAAAAATAAAATAATACTCTTAATTTTTCAAAACTTGGGACATTATTTATGACAAAAATTATATAGAAATTTATGAAGTCTATTTATGATTTGGGATAATATTGTAACTCGAAATATAAAATTGAATAACATATAAAATATGTTATTTTATGTAATACAATAGTGATATTGACATTCACATTGAAAAGGTTTTATCATTAGACCATCTAAAACTCCAAAAACAAAAACAAAAAACAAAAAAACTTGCAGATGGTACTCGTGGAAAATGGTGGTACATACACAAACTATCACGGAAATTTTTTTTTTTTTTGAAAGTGAAACTATCAAGGAAATTATTTATATATAATATATAGACCTATTATAGATGAGATTTTGTCTATAGGTTTAATTTTATTCTGTTTCGAATTAATAGTGCTTACAAGTTTTTTAATGTACTCACTTAACCAAAAAAAAAAAAGGTACTTCTGCCGTAAGTGTCTTTTTTTTCTTTTACTAATATAGTAAGTTTTTTAAATTAAATCAGTACATTAAATTTTTAATGGTTAGATTTATAAATATACTTGTAAAAAAATCACCATATAACATAAAAATGGTCTCACTGGTTGGTTGTTGATGGGTAGCCAAAATCCATAATATAGATCTTGGCTATCATGATGTGATAATATTTACCAGCTAAAATATTAGTATCCAAGAATTTAGAATCAAGGTTTTCAAATATTTAAATTTCAAATAATCGATCAAGATTATTTTATATTTATAATAGAATCTATAATAATTAAAGATTATCTTTACATTTCAAATTCAAATATTAAATATTTATATTTAATATTAAATAAGGGTTATTTTTTGGAAACCTATAAATACATGCGAATAGGGCTCCGAAAACCCAACTTACAATTTGACAAATTACACCACTTATAATTTTGAGAAGATAGTGAAACTCTAGGTACCGAAAAAAGGATGTAGCCTTCCTATTTACTGAAAACCTCTATAAATTTCTGTGTTTTTTATTTTCTGCTCTTTACTTTTATTGCGTTTTATGTTATCTTACGTTCATGATAGTTCTCAAGATTTCCATTGTCGTAGGATTTGTTAGGAGAGTTTTATTCATCAATGACTATCGCTAAAAGGAATTCCTCCATTAGGTAACAAAATTCACCAATATAGAAAAAGCCCAAATTCTACAAACTTAAGCATTGCGCTCAATCATTGTCAGCAATTGTAGTAGCAGCAATGAATCATTTGAAAAGAAGAAGCAGCTAGCTGATGGCAACTATGATTCATCTAATAATAAAAGACGTCAAGGGATTGATAACTGCCACCCACAACCTTTTAACAGGTTTGAGACCTATACTAAACTGAATTACAATATCAAGGATATTTACTATAATATAAGGGACGAAGATCTCTTGCGGTGCCTACCTCCAATGCAGAAAGATCCCACCAAAATAAACTAGTCAAAAATACCGCAAATTCCACTAAAAAGTTGGCCACCTTACCTCGGAATGCAACAACTTGAAGAACAAAATTGAGAACCTAATCAAGCATGACTATCTTAATGTATTCAAAGAGAATTCAAGAAAGGTGATTATCACAGTGGTTGTAACAAAGAGGAATGCTAAATATTTCAAGTTCTGTTATAAGCATCCTTTGCTATTTAGATATCTTTTTTTTTTTTCATTATGATATTCTATTGTCATGTTTCTCTTTTTTTTTTTTTTAGCATACCATTATCGCTAATAAAATTCAATTTATTAATTTATTCAATTTATTTGTTTTGATTTCATGTCTTTTTGAGAACGATTATGTTTTCAACATCCCAATAGCCTATAAACTCTATTAAGTGCAAAGAAAGCTACAATCAAGTTATAATAACTACTAATCTTTCAAACAATTCCCTCTTAAGAAAAGAACAAGAAGGCGGGTGCTGAAAGGTCACCCATATACCATGTAATAATGATTACAACTATCGTCAACATGACTGTCTAATGCTTGAACCAAGACTCAACTAAGAATATAAGGGCATTATCGATTGTCAAAAATCCTCTAACAATTCCTAAGGGAAAAATGTAAAGATAGGTGTGTTAAATTATCCCAACATTGAAGACTACTAAAAGTCCCTCAAACAATTTCTAAGGGAAGAACAAGAAGATGGTTACTGCAAAGTACCTCAACATTAAAGATATTTTGCTAAAAGTTCCTCAAAAAATTCCAAATGAAAAAACAAGAGAATGGGTATCAAGAGTTACCCCAAAAAATCCTTTTTGCAAACAATTCCCTCTCAAGGGAAGAATGAGAAGATGTGTGTTGAAAACCCTCAAACACTAAGCCTCTGAAGACTTCACTAATTAAGTGATTTTGCTCTCTTCCCTAACTAGAACCCTCACAGTAGCCTCCAAGTCATATTTATAGTCTTAAAAACCACTTGAATCCTAACTATCAAATTCAGAAATGAATGTACAATGACTCAAAGCTACGTGGCAAACAACTAGGGAAAAAAGACAGGAGTTTAGAAAATTAACCAACAATTAGGATTCAAAAGTCTAACATTATTGTTCCAAAATCCAAGGAACGTGTCTGTTGCAAGGTAATCATGGTATAACCGTCAAACCTAAATAACAAAATAGGCCATTAGTCCTGATAGCCGATAGTCGAAAGCCCAAAGCACTTCAGGGTACCACGCTTGGAACACTCGGGGTTTGGGGGTCAATTGTTGATGGATAGTCAAGATCCCATGGATTTGGCCATCGTGATGTGGCAATATTTACCAGCTAGGATGTTGGTGTTTGGGAATTCATAAGCAAGGTTTTCAAATATTTGAATTTCAAACAATCAATCAAGATTATCTAATAATTAGAACAAAATCTACAATTTTGAAAATTATCTTTACATACAAATTCAAATAGTAAATATTTGCATTTAAATATTAATAAAGGTTATCTTTTAAAAGCTTATTATTAGGTGTTCCCTAAGCAGCAATGTATTTTTTATTGAATTTTTAAACTGATTAATAAAATAATTTAGAGGTTATTTATTACATTGCCATTAGTCTTCAAAGTATTTATATGTTAAAGTAAATATAAGCAAATATGACTCATTGACTGCTTATGTTAAACTGCTAGAAAGTTATATGCAATTGTGGCGCCCGCCGACCCATCTCGCCCGAGTCGACGTTCGCCAATTCTTTCTTCATTAACTTTGTATACATAAACGTTTCTTTTCATTTGCGGAAGTGTAATTTAAAATCTTTACTTTCAAAATAGAGTAGAAATTTTGGGAAAATTTTTTTTTTGAAACACATTTACACCACGTTCTGTTTTTCTCAAAACATACTAACATATATATATATTTTTCATTTTTGTTCCATTTCATTTATATATGGTCTGCATATATAAATATATACATATATATCTGAACATGCGCTTATACAAAAATATTCTGGCAGCTGAAAGCATAACGGGTCCGTCCCCTTGTCCATGACATCTCTTGAATCTGTCTGCCAGTCCCATCATGCTTCTATCCTGTCCTGTGTTGCTTACCTTTATCACCTACACCACAAACAGACTTGTGAGCTAGACTCAGTAAGCACAAACATACAAACAAAGAACTAACATGCATAACCTCTAAGGTTAGTCACATAATGCAATTCTAATTCCTCATAAGTTAGTATTTGAGGTTCTTTATCATAACTTATTGTAACATCCTCAAAATTTCATTTCATGTCTTCCTTTCTTTCTCTTTGCTTTTCTTTTCTTTTCTTTTCCTTTCTTTTCCTTTCCTTTCTTTTCTTTTCCTTTCTTTTCTTTTCTTTTCACTTTCATTGGTGGGCCCGTTGTTGGACGTACCTATTTGCGCGCTGACAATGGGAGGAGGGGGAGCGACCCACCAACCTACCTCAAAGTCTTATAAAAACCGCACCTTCGGGGTTGGTCCATCCTATAATCTACCGCACCTTCGGGGTAGCGCCACATCTACGCGGAGGATATAGACCGGAAGTCTCGACCTTGTAGGGAGACCGGTACGCCAACAACTTAAGTTTTCAGTCTTATTATCTTGCATTCTTTTAGCTTTTTGATCATAACTTATCATGCATACATGCCATTCCTAAGACATCTCTAACATGATTTTTCATCTAAGTCATATCACAGAACACATCAAAGTTAGTCAGTTTGTGGGTAGACAAGTAAATGTTTGTACTTACAATATCTGGGCAAGAGTGATTCCTTTTGGATCCTTGCTACTGCTTTCTCCTTCACTTCTTGGGTTTCCTAAAATAGAAATAATCATGGATTATTTCTCATGTTCATTTCATCATCATTTCATTTTTTTTTTTTATAATAAGATTTATATTAATTTCTACATTTTCCTTATTCCTCTCTTTTTCTCCAATCCAACTCTTAAAATATTGTTACTATCTTTGGTATTTTGTTTTCACCCTTTTCCTTAACACTCCAATTTTTTTCTTAACATTCTAATCTCCATAATGTCCTCAATCTCAGTTTCTTATAACTAATTCACCTCATTATCGCTACCGAAATTTCGGCAGCATTTCCGCTTAAAAACTGAGGTCCCGGCGTTTAAGTAACGCCTCAAAACTTAGGTACCTGCCAATTACTATACCAGAGGCCTAATTTTTCATAGAACATTCAAAACGTTCTATGAAAAATGCTTATCAATCCCACATATTACTCATTTACATATTCCAAATCATATCCATAAATCAATCATCACTTTCATCATTTTTTTCCATTTTTTTCATTTTCCATATTCATTCATTCATTCAAAATCACCAACAACATAAAAACATTCAATTTTAATAACCAATCTTCCAACTCAACTTTCAACTTAACTAATCTCTCCCAAACAATTTCATAACCATTTTCAATCTCTTTTCTTAACTCTAAACTCAATAAAACCAACTTTAACATTTCAAAATCCCGTTTCAAGAAATTTAGCCCTCATTTATTCAAAATTGAACCCAAATACATTTATGGTTAAAATAACCCTTATAACCATTTTTTTTTTCACTTAAATCATCAAGTTAATAATCATAGAGTCCAATTATTTCACTAAAAAGAGCCACAAATTCATCATGAAAAATCCTCAAATTTTCAAACCCTAACTTTGTACATTTTCGGATTCCTCAAGAAAACCTATTCAAACTTTAGCATTTAAGTTTCCAAACTCACATATATTCTTTCCTAAGCCATCCTCAATCATTTCTAACCATTTTCGGACCCTAACATTTCCATTTGAACAAGTTTTCACACTTCCTGTACAAAAATCTGAAAATCACCAAAATAAAAAGGGAAAAATGTTACCTTTGCTCAAAAACGTTCCTTTGCTTCTAGAGGAACTAAAGTTGCAGTTTTTGGAAGAAAATCGAAGAAAAACCGAGCTTGGAGGCGCCGGAAGTCGCGGCTCTCTCACGGCTGCACAGTGCCGATTCGCGTGGAAGGAGGAAGGGAAGAAAAGCTCGCGTTTTTCTGGGTTTTTCACCCTTCTCCAGTCGACATTTTCACCCCCCAATCTCCCTCTTCTCGCGGCCCCTTTCCCCTGCGTTTGCCGCCGAAATTTCGGCTCACCGTCGCGAGTTTTCGCCTGCAGCCGAACGGTGGAAGAAGAAGAAAAGAAGAAGAAGAAGAAGAAGAAGAAAAAGAAAATCTTCTCCCTCTCTCTCTCGCCGTTCTCTCTCTTTCTCTCTCGCCGTTCTCTCTTTCTCGCTCTCTCTCTGTCTCTTGCGGCTGCAGGGGAAATAATAAGGGAGGGGGAGGGACTGTGAAGGAGTTTATTTAACTCCCTCCCCCTTTTTTTTTTCTTTCAGCCGAAAAAACAATGCCCCCCACCTTTTTTTTTTTTTTTTGTCCCTCATCTTTTTTTAAATTTGTCCCTAGCCCCTAATCTCAAAATCATTTTTATTATCATCCTTTTTTTTTTTTTAACACTGTTAGTATATTTTTATTTCATTCTAGCAGTATTAAATCATTCATATATATATACATATGTATAAAAATATCATTACATTAAATAAAAAAAATGATTCTTAGAGAAATGAGAATTCTTGGTTGTTACAGCAATGATCTTTTGTATGCGAGAAACAACTTTCTAGAGTAAGCAGTCTAAATCTATGATCCGTGATCTATGAGGTTAGAGTGAGCAACTAACTCATGTTAAGACTATTATGTTGTCTAAAGCCAATTTGGGGGACAGTTTATCTTAACTATCCAGAGCTTTGACTCTCAAGTAGAGACATAGATATGTTGCTTGGTGGTGACATATTGGACCAGGACTAAAGCGTGATTGATTTGTCCACTATGAGTGGATCAATCTGCTTTTGATATTCATTATACAATAACCTTAATCTTGAGTGAGTGAATAGCTCTGTGTATGTGACTAGTGTGCTTTGATATTCCAAAGGCTCAGGCATCTCAAAGGTAATAAGCTAATGGACCGGTTCATTGGATACACTATACACCTATAATAGAGGGATTGCTTACAAATAAGGAACCATAACTCTTATGTAGAGTTAAGGTTATCCTCTTAAAAGCATTATGCTAAATTGGTGAGAATGAATAAGGTCTTAGATCATTTACTTAACAAACGACTTATTATCTACATATGGTAGATAATCATTCTCTTATTGGGTGCGTAATGGATATTTGAGATAGCGTGATCAAAAGGTTGAACAGACTTTGACCTAGGTTGATCATGGATATCATATAAGGGTTTTGCATTAATGATAACGTCATTGAACGGTGTCTTTTCTGAGGCTTGCGTGATTTTGCAGGATAATTGGGAGTTCAATTTCAGGTCTATAATGGAATGATCTTGAAATTAGTGATCATGTGATTGAGTTGTTTGGTATAGATCAATGATTACATAGATTGACGGGAGCCTGATTATATATGTACAATCAGTTCCTCTGTTAGCTCCTATAATTCTTTAAAAATGATAGTTGATCAGGGTATTCTTACATGGCTTGTTGACTTGCATTTAGTGATTAGAAAAATCTGCATCACCCTTCACAAGGGTGTAGGCATTTTCTCTGCATGCTAAAGGGACAAAATTATAATTTTGTGTTATTCAATTAATGAAATAAATATTTAATTTATATTTATATTTGAATTATAAGATTTGAAATTTAAATTAATTGTATCTGAATTTGAAATTCAAATATGTGATTAATTTGAATTTTGAAAATCATGTCTTAAAATAAATATTCGAAATTTAAATCCTATTTGAAGTTGAATTGAACAAAATCTTGTCCTTGCACAACTTTAAGGTAGCATCCATATTAGATAAGGGTCGAAGACAAGATTCTCTCATATTTATATTTAAATTTTGTTTTGGATAAGAGATTACACAATTATTTGAATTTCAAATAAAGTTGTCATGATTTTATTTGAATTTAAATTGGAGTTGTGGAAAATTATCTATGTGGATAAAATTCAAATATTTGTGGAGTTTGAAATTTGAATCAAATTTTGAATCACAAATCCTAAGAGCGGCCGAAATTCCATGTGGATAAAACCTAATGGAGAATTTGGTTTTTAGTGGATAAAGGAGAAGGAAAAATCTTGTTTGAATCCTATTTGAATTTTGAATCCTTTTTTCCCTTAGTGTGGCCAAATCTAGCCATAGAATTAGCTTAAAAGGGGTCGGTTTTTAGGTCTTTGGAAAAGACAAAAATTCAAATTTAAATCCTATTTGAATTTTGAGTCTTCTTCTCCTCATGGTGGCCAAATTCTTTAGGAGATATTCACCCGTTGGTGGAATCGGATTTTTCGAGGGAAATGGATGAGAGAAAAATCTTTTCTTGATCCAATTCAAAATTCAAAATGTCACTTCATGCAATATTATAAATAGAGGTCATTCCACTCATATTCTCTTTAGACCACAAACTCTTAGGTGAGCAGGCTTATTATTGCATAAATCACCATAATAATAAGTTCTTAAAGAAATTTGGATGGTCAGAAAGAGATAAGTCGTGCTCAATACTGATTGAGGAAAATGGTGCTCACACACTCAACCGTCTTAGAATTGGAGAATAGCAGAGAAGGCTAGTTAGTTAACGCCATTCTTGGTATTATCCTCCTGAGTTTCTAACGTTCACTCCGGCATTCTGGTGTTTTCTCTGAAAGAAATATTTGGATTATTGATAATTTATTATATATGACAATATGAGTTTTAATGATTTTTGAAAAATTTTTAAAATTTCGCTGTGCATATTTTTGGTTTTCTAAACACTTATAAATACATACGAATAGGCCTCTGAAAATCCAACTCACAATTTAGTAAATTACATCACTTGTAATTCTGTAAAGATAGTGAAACCCTAAACACTGAAAAGAAGATATAGCCTTTCTATTCATGACAAATCTCTATAAATTTTTGTGTTATCTCTTTTCTGCTTTTTAGTTTTATTATGTTTGGTGTTGTTTTACGTTTGTGATATTGTAATTCCCATTATCGTGGGATTTTTTAGACGAGTTTTACTCATCAACACTCATATACTCGACCATTGAAATTCAACCCTATAATTAAAAAAAAAAAGTTTATTCCACTGATAGATTAAAAAAAAAAATACATATCCTATCATAAAACTATTGAACAAATATCATCATACTAAATTTTTAACGGTTGGATCTATAAATATTCTTGTAAAAAAAAATCACCACATAACATAAAATTGGTCTCACTGATATACTCGACCATTGAAATTTAGTCCCATAATTTAAAAAAAAAAAGATTATTTTACTAATAGATATTAAAAAAAAATACATATCCTATCACAGAAATATCCAACAAAAAATTTTATTCATTCAGATCCGTCAAGACGGATCGGGTTCTTTCACAATAACTAGTCCCATATGCAATCAATGATTGAGGATGATAGATACAAAAGATGGAGCTTGTAACAAATGCATCAAATCACATAAAATGGGGTACCAAAAGGTCCATACACAAGTTGCCCCACAAAATGAAGAAAAAGAATGAAAAGGTTTAGGCTTTTTAGCCATTTAGGCGAATGAACAAGAGGGAAAGTAGATAAGATTGTGGTGAGGTTCGCATCTACATCGTACACCAAACACAACCACAGTGCGAGCAGTTTCTTTCAGAGGCTCCAAACCAATCCACCTTTCTCGAGCCAAACCCCCACCCTTTACGTGTGTGGCCTTATCCCCATTTTCTAAATATCTGACAGTAACATTCCCTCCCCTTTTCCTCATGTTTGTATATATACATATATGTGTGTGTATATAAACTCTCAACTTCCATATTTTTTAATCCCTCTTTCAGTTTATGATATATATATATATATCTATATATCTATACGTATACCTTCTTCCCTATATATATCTTGATATGGAGATGGATTCCGAGAAAATAACGAGTTTCGACATGGGCGCGCTTAGAACGAATCTCCCATTGAAGTAAGAATTTTTTTTTCTTTCTTTTGAAATTTTAATCTTTTGGAATTCTATAGCTAGGTCATTGATTAAATCATGAAGAATACTGTAATTTGCCCGTTGCTTGGTTATAACATGTGTTTTTTTGTTTTTACGTGATGTGAGCTTGAAAAATGTGCAACATCTTATTTGTCGTTTTTGCGGAATAACAATTTTAAGTTATCGGATTTAACGAAAAATACATGTTTTTTTTTTGGCAGCAGGAGAGGTTTGTCGAGGTATTACTCGGGGAAATCGAGGTCGTTCACGTGCATGGCGGATGTTCATAGCGTGGAAGATCTGAAGAAACCGGAACATCCTGATGTGAAGAAGAGGAAGAAATACTCGGAGAGGAACAAGGAATCGCCTAACAATGTCATTCCTTCATATCCATGTCGAAGAGTTTCTAGTACCAACCAGTATGCCACGCCTTGTGTTGGGGTGTAAGATCAAATTTTCCAACGGCAAAATATTTTTCGTCGCCTCTCACATCAATCGCTCTTGTGACTGCTGCTTCTCCATGTTTGTGTGTACATAAGTAGTGAATGTGAAAAATATATATATATATACATGTTACAAATAATTTTGTTTTGCAATATTTCTCTTTTTTTTTAATTATTTTTGTTCCAATTGTGAAATCTAGTTTATGATGTATAATATAATAATCTGTGCATTGCAAATTCTGCTTTATCCCAAGTTTTTGTGCATCCATATCCACAAAATTGTCCGTAATGAGTCTTTTTCTTTTGTTAGATAAAGAAAGAATCATAATTATTGTTCACCAGTTTATAAATAAAATTGTAAGTGTTGACATTTATGTTGTGCCTGTACGAATCCTCTTCGGAGGAACTAAAAAACATTAATTCAATCGATGAAAAATGTTCTACTAAGAACAAGGACATTAGTGGACATTAATGAATTGAACAATATTTCATGGAGCATGCTGAGAAAGTAACTTCTTCATAGCAACTTCCCAAGAAATCAACTTCACCAATCAATGAAGCTTCATAGTTTTCTAACTCTGATCCTGCAACAAACAACAATTCCGATCGATAGTGCTGAATAAGAAGTCTTATCATTGACATTATTTTTATTTTCCCTTCCTAATCCCATTTTATTAGGCACTATAATCTGCAAAACATAATATAGCTCAGCTTTAGCATTCTTAACCTCACTTTTATGAAGCATGTTAAAGGAGAGGGCTACAATTACACCGTATGATAGGCTTACGGTGGTCATTCCATCACAGATCTCATTTTAAGTTCATTTCTAAAAGTTATGGCATTTCTACAGTTAATACTACTGCCCCCTCTATGTTAATTGAGCTGGGAAGAATGCACATTTTTGTTACACCGATAACAACAAAAGGGTACGTGGAAATGCCAATAAGTGTTCCTTTTTTCCTTCCTCTCCTAACTCAAGCAGAAGACTACAAAATACGGCCTAACAAAATAAATTATCAGCACCAAAAGAATCAGTGTTCCTCCCTAATTGTACAAAATTAGGAACGAATCTCAAACTATTGATAGCGTATCTTCTTGTTGATGCCAGAATCTCCATCATCAAGCATGACAAGGTCATCATCATCCTCATCATCAAGAACTTCGAGTTTCTTTTTGCCTTTAGTTTCTTCCGCATTGCTTGGACTGACATCCTCGGAAGCCTCGGAAAGTTTTCTCTTCTTTCCTGCAACAATTTCTATCTCATCGTTCTTTTCAGCCTCCATCGTCGATGCTTCTGATGTGCTTCCAGCAGTGTCAACAGAGTTGTTACCGTTGTTCTCCACTGAAGGTGCTTGAGTCCATCCGGAAAGGACTAGTCCATCAGGTTCCTTCTCCTCGTCAAATTCCTCCCTGATTAAAATTGTTTTAAATTTAGAAGGTAGCTAGAAGAAACACTATCCATTTCACAAACGTAAACAAATTAAGTAATCTTCCTGTTTTGGTTGCACGCACAGCTTAGCAATAATACCACATGTGGTTCTACCAAAAGATGCAGAATTCAAATCCCCCAGCCGCAAGTTCAAAAGGGGAAAAAATAAAAAAAGTAATCTTGAAGCTGGGCTTTGACCCAATTTTTGACTAGGCCGTCATCATGCTCAAAATATAACTCTCCAAGTCCAAAAGACAGTATAAAAGTTGAGAGACGTGAAGTATAGAGAAAAACCTGTGCTTTATATGGATATTGCAGCACAGTTCTTGATAAAGGTCACTAACAGTCAGCAATGTCCCACCAATAACTGGACTATTAAGCTCAGACAGCACCTAAGAATTTATTTGAAGAAAAGGAGCGATAAGTAGAAAGGAGAGAAATACACACCGATTTAGTAAAAAGATGAGCAGATCATTTTAGGCCGAAGAAAAAGTAATACCTTGTCAGCCTTTGCAGCATAAGCTGCATGCAGGTCCCTATCAAGATCATCACCGTCTTCATAGAGAACCTCAGTCCCATGCATGATAATTGGTACGTTCATCCCAAGCTTGGACTTTACAACTTTTTCAATAATATCCCTCAACTTTGCACGATTGGTATTTATCTCGAGTGACAGAGGTGTCTGCATTTAGTCATAATGCAGGTGAATGGATCAAAATAATTGCCACAGGATGTCAGCAAAAAGATCCCACAACGTTGAAAAATCAACTCACCTCAGAACAAACATAGCAAGACTTGTTGGGTTCAAATGGTTCCACTGGCATGAGTAGCATCTTTTTCGATGGATGTTCTAGACAATATGTCATCCTACACAAAGATTCCAAATGATGTGAAGAAAAACAACCAAAGCAAATATGTGTGCATACAAACCGATGTTCCACACATGTGCCAAAAAATTTCTTAAATTACAACTTCATTAATTTTTGCCATATTACTATAAAACAAATTTATTGACCAGATGAACAAACATGCAGCAAGATTCAAATATTGGACTAAAGTTTCACCTTTTGACATGCTTATCTAACAAATATCACTACTCATTTTCCATGATCACTTGTAACATGACAGTCGCTAATTCCTCCAGAAGAAAACAAAAAAGTAACGACTGTTATCAATAGAAGTGTACCAATTAAATTTATATGCACGCCAAACAGAGCTCAAAAACCTAATGCTTGCAACACAATAAAATTGCTTCTTGTATCCCATTCATAAGTTGAGTAAGAAATTCAAGCATTTTCCCCTTCAACATATCTATATCATTAAGACGTTAGCTTAATAAATTTCTAAAAATACATTAAAAGAAAGATGGGACCACAAATAAAGAATACTAAACCTATACAACACAGACTCTGTAATACTAAACCTATACTAAACCTACTTAACATAGACACAGTAATACTAAACCTACACAACATAGAATCTGGAAAACATGACACTTCTGTCTCAACAGAATGAGGGAAATAAGATTAATGAATTTATAATAGTAAAAGGATCCACAATTCAAATTTGAAAATGTTAAGGAAATATATATTACACAATGACTAAAGATAACTTCACACACCTATAACTCTTTGAATCATTTTTCAGCACCTTGATAGCCTCAATAACGATCAATCCAGCAATTACTGCGTTGGTTGTTGCAACAGCATGAACAATGTTTCCGGCAATACCTTTAGCTTCAAAAAGACTATGCAAAGCAATCCCAAAAGACGATGCACGAATATTTGCAGCTGCAGTGACAAATTCCACAGCTAATTGATCGTCCTTATCAAATGTCAGATTACCAATTTCCTGTCAAACGCTCACACCCCCAAAATTTATACATATTCAGAATCCCCATTTGACACTAGAGGTAAAAAGAAGACACATTAATAGATCCAAGAGCACTATCCAATAACAGAGTGCAAACTGACCTCTTCTCTTTTCAAGAAAAAAAGCTTCAAAGCCTCAATAAATATTCTTGAGTTTTCCTTCAGACTCCATATATCTTGTGGATTTTTCATACCCAGAGATGCCATAGCAGACACTGAAGATAAATCAGTGGTTGCACCATTTTTCTCCACATTTCCATTTTGTTGAGTTGGCTCATCATCCAGGATATCCCTAGTGTAGATAGGCTTCGGTTTATTACGGTTTTTCCATGTCTCCTCATTAGACAAAGCCATCTCAATGTTATAACCAAATACATGATCGTATATTCTTTTCCCATACTGCTCAATGTTTTCATCATTTCTGCGTTCAAATACATCTTCCACATGGTCTGACGAACTAGTAGCATCACTGGAACGAACATTCAAATCATTCTCCTGATTCTTATCCCCAAACAACTTTGCAAAGAGAAGATCTTTTGCCCATACAATGCAGTGAACAAACTGCAAAAGTAGAAATTCACAGCAAGTCAATATTAACCAAATGTGCGTCTTCTAATTGAAGCCAAGCAGAAACAAAAATTCAAGCAAATCCAAAGATAAGTAAGAACCATATTTTATACCTTTGATGGAGTACTTGTAATGGTACACACAGGATATGTTTTAGGGGCAGGTTTTGGCTGGCACTCATAGCACTCTGTTTTCCCCTTAACATGAACTGTGACCTGTCTCCAATGCACAAGAGTTAAATGACAAAAAGCATCATCACAGACAGAGTCAACAAAATTTATTATATGATAAGCTATGCAAACGATGAATACCAAGACCCACATTAAATAATTAAATTGTATAATCATATTGAATTGTATAATCATATTGACATAATAAATAGATATTTGTGCAAATGATCATCCAAAATTTTGACAAACCAAGAATAGTTAGCCTCTGTTCAGTCAAAAGCTGATCTATGCACATGATTACTGGTATCTGAAACTTTATGCCAAGCACTGAAAGCTTAAGTCCATCATCTGTTTTATTTAATTTGACAACATGAATGTTAATATTGATCCTTATGTGAGACTAGATACTTGCAAGTGCACATGAAAAGAAAACATAGGAACAACGTTGATATAATTAGTAAGTGTTTAAAGTACTGTCACATCAATTGATTGCGTCTACTAATGAAAAGCATGACACATCAGTTAGTACTCAAAAAGTTAGGATTAAAATAAGTATATCCAACACTACTCTATTTTTATATCAATAAGAACCAGCTATAAAGTTATTTATGTGAAAGAACGACTTGGTGGACTTCCTTCACTGTCTTTCATGATACTAGCTCATATCCACATTTATAAGCAACCCATTTCCTTCACATGTACGTTCACACAAGTCCTTCACTTGAACAATTTGGAGAAGTTAGCACATTCCCGTCGTTACATTCAAATTTCAAAGTAACATTAACATACATCTTTATTGACCAACATTTTGTAGCTGAAAGCAGATCTGGCATCATATTGGTCTGTCCTACAATACGCATTTATTAAAATATATATATAATTAAACATAAAAATTTCAAATTAAAAAAAAAAATCGCCTTAGAGAAATCCTATGTGGTTTTCCCTTTACCCTCTTCACGTGCCACATAAATTGACCAAAAGTTAACCTTCTAAATTCAAGTATCTTTGGCTGATAAGAAACAGACCAGTCATATCTCTAGTAAGTTTCACATAGCAATCATTTATCAGAGTATTTTAAACCGAAACCACAAAACTTCCCAGCCAAGCACCTCCACAAGAAAACCAAGGAACATATACACAAATAAGGCAAAGAAGGATGATGTTGAAAAAAATAATAATAACAAAATAATAAAACAAAACAAAAAAAAAATGCTAAAAAGTATTTACCTGTCCAAGGAACCCAGTAGTTCCACTTTCTACCAAAGGAACTTCAGCAGCCAAACATAGACGATTCACATGTCTCCTTGCATCTAAGTTGTCAAGTCCATTCAACACAACACTAAATTGCTTGAAGAAGTCCAGATCAAAGTCAGAATCCTTGACATTAGCATGATATGGTGTAATGCTTATGTGTGGCCTAAATTTCAAGACTGCATCCCGTGCAACCTGTTGAGAACTCTCATCACCACTTAAATTGAAAAATACAATACCAATAACAGTAATAATAATAAAAAAGATGCAAGTTCACTCAGAAAAACGGCTGACAGTCTACTCACTTTGGCCTTTGACTGTCCAACGTGTGATTGTCGGAACAAAAATTGTCTGTTTAGGTTACTGACTTCTATAGTATCCATGTCAATCTACATATTACCATAAACAGGTTAACAAGTGGCAAACAGCGAGAACAAAGTATAAAATGTTCTTCCTAAAATCTACAAGTGCTGAAAAATTATCTTAACGGAAAATGCACAATTGTAACGATTCCGTAAGCAGTATTTTACCAATGAATCCCACATCTTCAAACTTCAAATACTTAAAAACTCTAAAGCAACAACGTTACAAAGACTCAAATTATGTAAAGATAAAATATATCTAAAAAGTTGCCCAAACCCAAACAAACAATTATGATGATAACAAAATCAATCCACTGTTCGAAGCGCCCTTCCCATTAATTGTTCTTGCCATGAAAAAAATTTTGCTTTTAAATTCATCCAAAAAAAAAAGCTAAACTTTTGCAGAACAGTTTACAAGAGGCTCGAAAGTGTTGGCACTAGAAGAATAATTTCTTCCAAAAAATCAAAAAAAAAAAATGCAATAAAGGAAACCATAATAGATTTTTATCTGAGGAAAAAAGTATAATCCCTAACGATTTTACTTGTAATTCAAACTCCGAAAACTTTCCCGCAAAAAAATAAATAAATAAATAACCTCTGAAAAACTAGAGAAACTTCAAAGACCTAAGTAATGAGGAAAAAAAACAAAAACCTAACCCTAAAAATCCACCTAACTAGTAAAACAAGAGAAATCCGAGAAGAGAAAAGGCTCACAATATGAATATCTCGGAAGCCGGAGAGAGCGAGAGTCTTGAGGAGCTCGCAGCCAATACCACCCGCGCCAACCATAAGCACTTTCGCGCCCTACACAAAAAACAAAAGAAAACAACACAAATTAAATTAAATTCAAAAAAATTGAAAAAAAAAACTTTAAACTTCAATTTGACTTTAAAGAAGCTTCAAATCCTAGGGTTCCGCAGCGAATTTCGTTTCGGAATCACCTTAATCGCGGAAAAATGGTTGTCGGAAGCCATGGAAGGTGGTGACGAAGCTCAGAGAAGTAAGAGAGAGAAAGAAGAGAGAGAGAGGGAGAGAGAAAGAGAGAGAAGGAAGACGAAGAAGAAGCGTGAAACGGAAGACGAACGGTCTGTAGTGAAATTAATTTAATTAATCGAGACAACGAAACTTTGCACAGAGGAGGAACAAGCAAGAAAAGAGAGAAAGTAGAGACAGAAAGAGGGATTATTTGTGTCTGGTTTTGTTATTTGCGTTCGTGGGGAATCGAACCCTCGACGTCAAGGAATCTTGAGAGAGAGAGAGAGAGAGAGAAAGAGGAGAGAGAGTGGTTAGTTCGAGTAAAGGGGCGGCTACGAGTTGAACTGGAGGCGCCAAAACGAGCGAAAAAAGAAAACCCAAAAATGTATATATGTGTGTGTGTGTGTGTGTGTGTAGAGAGAGAGAGAGAGAGAGCTCAAAAGTGTGAAGGTGACTCACTTTGCTGTCTCACTGACGCTTTCTCTCTCTTAAATTTTCTCTCTCTAGATGAAGAGAATAGTATAGTACGGCGCTTCCGCTTTCCATTCTACCAGTCAGAGAGAGAAAGGGGGTGTTTGGAAACATAGTTAAGTTGACTCCTTTCGTTTCTGGGTTTACTCTTCGACCGGTTTTGCTAATTTTGGTTTACCCTTTCTTTTTTTTTTTTTTTTCGAAGTGAGCTAATTTTGGTTTCTCGGTCAGCGGACACGAGAAAGGAGCTTGTTCTGACGCTTTTCCATTTGCCAAAAATTCCTTCGCATGTTCAAACCTTTTTTTTTTTTTTTTGGCTATGAAGGGAATTTCATTCAAATAAGAAGAAACAAAACACAGAACAAGACATCCAAAAACACAAAACAAGATTGAACAAACGAGAATAGAAAATAAAAACTCAGTCTAAAACAAGACAAAACACCCAACTACTGGTAAGGATACCATTGAACCTTATCATTTCATACATTCCTAGGAATACTCAAACTATCCAAAATCCCAAAGGACCCAACATGACGTGCCCAAGAAGCAAGATTAGGAGCAGCAAAATTAATCTCCGTGATATCAAATTGAAGTCAACGGGTCCATTTGGATGGGGTGTTTGTTTTTGAAAAATGAAAAATTTTTAAATATGAAAAATAAAAAGTTGTTTGGAATTTTTTTTAAAAGTGAAAAGTTGTTTGGGTGGGTGAAAACTTTTTGTTTCTAGAGAGCTCTTTTTTCATTTTTAAAAAATGAAAAATGTTGGATGTTCAAATACAAAAATTTAGGAATGTTCATTTTTCTTGAAATGAAAAATTTTTCATTTTTCAAATTTGAACGTGTCAAACAGACGGAGGAAACATCTTCAAAGTGTCTTGTTAAAGAGTAACAATCTTGTTTGATGTTCTGCAAAGTCCAAAATTGATTTGTAGAGGAAGATTTTAGAATCGAAATAACCATGGTAGATTCATTCTCACGAATGACAAGCTTGGAAGTGGAATGTTAGTCCTTTTTTTCTTTTGTTAAAAAAAAATTAGTGATGTTCTCTCGTTCACGATTCAATCTCATTCAAAGTTAATTATGATAATTAACGAAATGATAATGATCTTGAGTTTAAACTTTTAATAGTTTTCAACTCAACACTTTAAGAATAATTAACACAATCTATTTTTACATAAGTGAAGAAACTGACAAAACATCCTTACTACCATCATACTATACCATCATTATTGATAATGTCAAATGTTACTCCTTATTCAATTAGCTGTTTTGCACTCGATGATTTAAAATCTCATCTATTTAGTTATACTATGCAACATTTTTTAAGATATTTAGGGTTTGTATGGAGGGTGGACTAGAACTTTTGTTTTACATGTTAGAAAGGATTAATGAATTAGTTAAAATTGGAAAAAATAGTTAAAATTCAACCTATATTTGGTAGATTGGAATCGACTCTCAAACATGCCTTTAAGGCTTGTCTGGGGGGATGGGTTCCGGCTATGGTTGACAATAAGGGTCGTAACACGACAACACAACTCAAAAACAATACAACATTTGTAGGTTTGGATTAGAAAAAAATAAGGGTCGGGTTAGATTTGGATGACCTAAATTGAACACAGGCAAAAACAAGTAATTTCATGTTGGATCCGTCTAACTCGAATATGACTCATAATTTGTATGTCTATCAATTTCATATTGATTTCAGGTCTAACTTGAAAATGACCTGCATAGACTTGCATTGTATATACTTTTTCTATTAAAATTTGAACTTAAGTTTGAATTGTGATTTTATGATAGGACTTGGAATTGACCTTAAACTTGTTATTTTATCTGTAATATCTTATTATTGAAGGTAATTTAATATTTTTATAGGAATTTCTATGAATTTGAGATATGATTTACTTAAATTAAATTAGTTTACATGTCAAATTCGAGTCGCGAGTTTAATTTGGGTCAATTTCGAATCATGTGTTCAATATGAGTTGTAGGTCAATTTTGATTCATGTTGTGTTAATCTGTATCGAGTTAGTGTCATGTTTGTGTTGTAGTTTAAAAAAAAAATTCGTGTCATGGATAATACGCGAGTTGTGAAAAAAATTAAATCAACATGCCTTTAACACGATATGAATCTAATACGCAACATGAATTGCCAGCCTTAGTTTTAGCCTAAAGTTCCAATATGTTTTTGGTTTTTTTTTTAACTAGTTTTCCCAAATAATGACCATAAAAAAAAAACTTGAATAATTTATATTTTTTGTTGTTAGGTTGCATAAGATAAAAATAACTTTAAATTTTAATAATCCAAATTTAGTTGACCATTAGCTTATGAGAATTACATGATCAATTATTTGTTGTTTCTTTATATAGCTATATGGATAAAACCCTTTGATCAAATGGTAAGGAAAAGGAATTGGAAACCATTGAGTGATGTGGCTTAGTGGTTAAGGTTCATGATGATAGGCTTGTGGTCATTGGTTCGAGTGCTAGATTACTTCCGGTTAAGAGTATTAAATGTGAAGGCTTATTTTATACTAACTTAATACTTGATTAAGTACCTTTGGCATGACCATTTGATGGGGCTGGGATAACAAGCTTTTTATCGAGGAGTAATTTGCGCTTGTAGTGAGTGAATTGAATATTCTTGTCAATATCTAAAAGCCCCTTTGGTCACATCCAGGGGATATGCTAACGTTTGTCGCCCCATCTTTGGATTTTTTTGCTTTAGCAAACAACAAAAAAAGGAAAAAGAATTAGGGAGGACTTTGGTGTTGTGCTGTTGGGAAAAAAATAAACAAATAAAATAAATAGTAGGTCTTGTTTGGAAAAATAATTCTAGATGAAGTTTTCATTACTTAACATTGAAACTCTTAGGGTCCGTTTGGATGGGGTGTTTGTTTTTGGAAAATGAAAAATTTTTAGATATGAAAAATAAAAAGTTGTTTGGAATTTTTTTTAAAAGTGAAAAGTTGTTTGGATGGATGAAAATTTTTTGTTTCTAGATAGCTCTTTTTTCATTTTTCAAAAATGAAAAATGTTAGATGTTCAGATATGAAAATTTAGGAATGTTCATTTTTCTTGAAATGAAAAATTTTTCATTTTTCAAATTTAAACGTGTCAAACAGACGGAGGGTTAAATCTACACCTCATTTTTCTTTCCTCTTCTTCCAAAAAAGTCATAGTGCATTTGGTGCACTGATTAGGAAAATAATTTTTAGATTAGAATTGACTAACTTTTTAAAAACTAATTAAAATTTTTTATTAACTTTTCAGATGAAGATTAAAAACTGAACTGGAATCTTTTAGGTTGGAACTTGAAAGCCAAATGCATGCTTAAATTTTAAAAATTCATAATTTTCTTATAAATCGCATAAAAAACAAAATAAATAAAAAAGATCTATATTGCATTTTTTTTTTGAACATGTCTAAAATTTTACATTGTTTTAATATTACAGTTATTTTCAATTTACATCTATTTTAAAACATATATTTTCAAACCAACTTAAAAATCCCATCTCCGATTATAACCCCAAATAACTTGTAAAACTTCTAATAGAATTTCTTAGTTTATTCTTTTACCACAAAGTTTAGTATATGACAAATTTAACATAAAAAATAATATTTATTATAGAATATGCTTTAATCGAAATGTTAAAATTTATAATTAGTGCATTAATTTAATATTGTATTAAAGATAAATGATATAACACTTAGAGTATAAAATAAATAATATTATTTTATAATAAATATCCGGCGAGTTTCGAAGCTTTTGGAGATTTTTTTTATTAGAAAAAAAGTAGTTTTGAAAAATATATTTGGTAAAAAAATTATTTAGAGTAAAAATATGTAAAAATTTAAAAATTTATTTAGAAAAAATTATCAATATAGATATTATTTTATTTTTTTTAAATTTTATGTAATTTTAAAAAATCATCTTATTTTAATTTATATGCGTATAGTTATAAATTTGTAAAATTTAAAGATTTTTATAATATTTTAAAGATAAAAAAAATAGGGAGGGTCGATAAAGTAAAAAATTACTAAAATAAGATATTTTGAAGATTTATTTTTTATGTATCGAACGGATATATATATATATATATTTTTTTTGTATTAGAGATTTTTTTTCATGGATGCACGGTATTTCTTACCACTCACACCATCATGTCGATCCAAGTACAAGGCACAG
Source organism: Antiaris toxicaria (assembly GCA_035233585.1). Classification (NCBI taxonomy): domain Eukaryota; kingdom Viridiplantae; phylum Streptophyta; class Magnoliopsida; order Rosales; family Moraceae; genus Antiaris; species Antiaris toxicaria. The sequence goes on along the minus strand of CP141158.1, from coordinate 42,519,701 downwards.
AAAAACTGTCCTCTCTAGTGTACACGTGTCAAAAGAAGTAATAGGACTCTAGTGGGCCCAGCAAGTGCCACGTGGCGTCCACACATATAAAGCATGGTCACCGGAGACGGCTTCCCCAGCAAGAAAGAGGAGAAGTTGCATCTCTCTGCCAAAAAAGCAGGAACACCATCGCGCTCCATTTCCACTCCAGAAGCGCCATTTATAAAATTTTAAAAAAAAATCTGTACTGTACGGACTCTCTCTCTTTCTCTCTGTGCATTTGGTTGTTCTTGAGAGAGAAACAATAACCTTGACAAGGTGAGTCTGCCATGGCTTTTTAGCGTCTCTGCTTCTTCGTCTTCTTCCTTCGTTGTTGTTTTGCTCTTCAATTCTTGAGGACGACGAAGATTATGGCTCAGTTTTTTTTTTTGGGAAATCTCTCTCTCTCTCTCTCTCTGTCTCTCATCTTGATACTCTTCTTTCTGTTCTCTGTTCTCTTTCTCTTTCAACTTTACTCTCTTCACCTGTTTCTCTACTCTTGTTCAAGACCAAAAGTTATAATTTTTGCTCTTATTTTTCGTTCTTTTTTTTCATCTTTATTTTCCTTTTTGTGTTTGTTCCAGTGAGCTTAATTTTGTTACCTATATGAAAGTTGAAACGGGTATTTACATTTCATTTTCACGATTTTAAGCCTTTAATTCAATTAATTTGTGGATAGTAATGCAAGGATAAATAGATTTAAAAAAATGTTATTTTTGATTAAATTTAAAAAAAAAAAGCTTTTGATATTTACCCTTTTTTTTAATTTACTAATATGAATTTTTCTTTTTTTTTTCCCCCTGGAATCTTGTTTCTCATACCTCTACGTTCTAAATGATTAATATTTACCTTTTTTTTTTATTTATATTTCCAGTTCTATCAAAGTTGTCGTGAAATATGAACTCAGAAGTTGATTTGTCGCCAGGTGATTGATACTTATCTTATATATATATATATATATATTTTAATAATAATCTTTGCCTTGTTATTACTTCACTGTTAAGTTTTTTGTTTTGTACTTTTCTTTGGCATTAATTGATATAATTTTTTTTTTATATAATTGAATATTGCTCTGCTCGGACAATTAACTATATTAACATGTTTTAAACAAATTTTATAAAGCTTTATAAAGTGTTTGGATTATAAGTTCGAATTCACAATTTAAATTATTTTTCCACCATGTTTTCCCTCAAAAAAATTTGAATTTTCAGTTCAAACTTGCTATTCAAACCTATGATCCAAATGGACTGTCAAAGACGCGTATGACTTTAAAGCTTGTTTAGTGAGAGGAAAAAGTAGGAGGGATAGGGGTGAGAAAATAAATGCAGCGATTTTGGGATCTAAATTTGTCTGGTAGGAGGGAAAAGATGGCGGATTGTATTGATTTGAGTTATTTCAAATCGTTCGAAGAACCTTATACTTTTCTTTACTTACTATTTGCTTTCCTTCTTACTAAACACAGTCATAAAGTTTATATTCTTCTTTCTTACATTGTTTATTTTGAGACTGTGAGTTAAGGTATAAAATGGAGCCGCACCTAGCTCCTTTTTTGTGTTTTTTTCTTAATGCGCTTAGCAACTTTTTGCGTTATTCTAACTAGTTTGTGGGCTTCTAAATTTCGTTCTTAGAACTTAACTATGTTGCTGGTTCATCAGAGTTTAAATGGTGCCGAAATCTTGCAATTTGCTTGCAACTTTTGTCATTTTGATTTGAGATTTGGATTTGTGTTCAGGGAGACAAAAAAGGCTTAAAACTTGTACTAATGGAAAATATCATGATACTGGAATGGACTTCTCTGCAACTAAGTTTTATGAGATTACGCCAAAGAAACTGATTTCCACTACTTCGAATGCGGTTGATTTTTCTAGCCCATTGTCTATTCAAGATGGGCTTGATAGTGGTAAGTTTGGCAGTGTTGCAAAAGACATACAGGATCTTCTAGCTCGGAAGATGCAGGCTCCAGACCTGTGTTCTAAAAGCTTCTCAAGGACCAAAAATTTGTTCTTAGATATGGGAAAGGACCAACTTAAACATGGTCTAAAGTTGGCAAATTGGCAAAGTACTAATTCAGTGCGTGAGACAGTCTTCATTGATTTGGATGGTGAGTTTGTTGCAAATGAGACTCCAGCAAAATCAATACCTATCAAAACCTGTAATAACCGGTATCTAGAATTGGCAAATGGAGAAAGTACTCATTCAGTGCGTGATATTGTCATTTTTAATTTGGAGGATGAATTTGTTGCAAATGAGACTCCAGCAAAATCAATACCTGCCGTAATAATTGATTCAGATGGGGAGGATATGGAAGATCAGGCAGGTGAGAAACCGTCTTATCCTTGTCAAGACATTTTAACAAACCAACCCAATGGAGAAACTTTGTTGAAGTACAAAGAGGAAAATAGTGATGTTCATGTGGGCTTTGAAGATGAAGGTAATCATCGAGTTACCAAGGATGGTGGTCTAGGAGATGTTTGTGTGGAAGATGCAACTGAAACAAAGGAAGATGGATGTGTGCATGACCAACCCGCTGGAGAAACTTTATTGAAGTACAAAGAGGAAAATAGAGAGGTTCATGTGGGCTTTGAAGATGAAGGTAATCATCGACTTACTGAGGATGGTGGTCTAGGAGATGTTTGTGTGGAAGATGCAACTGAAACTGAGGAGGATGGATTTGTGCATGAACAACCTGCTGGAGAAACTTTGTTGAAGGACAAAGAGGAAAATACAGATGTTCATATGGGCTTTGAAGATGAAGGCAATTGTCTATCTAACGCTGACACTAAGGATGGTGGTCTTGAAGATGTTAGTGTGGAAGATGCAACTGAAACTAAGGAAGATGAATGTTCATTTGTTGGCACAGAAGGTGAAGGCAATGAAATTAGTGATGACGATGACGGTCTTAAAGAATTATGGAAAGAGATGTCAATGGGATTAGAACTTTCCAAGGTATTTCTACAGACTGAAGTTTAAAATAAAAAATAAAAAATAAAAAATAAAGACCCTTTTCTATGTCACCTATTTATAAGGTTTACTTTCATGTGAAATTAGAAAAATTTTCCTTGTTTGTTGTGTCTTTGCTTAAGTGTAAGCTTGATTGAAGACTAACAATATTTGAGTATCAAAACTTGATCTATGTTGTCTGTTTGAACATGTTTTTCTCTAAAATGTTTTAAAACCTTCCATATTTTCACGTATAGCATACGTAAGCTTATTTTCGAATTATGCTCCTTCAGGTTGTTTCTGTAAATCATTCACAAAATGAACAAGTGAGAGAAGATGGGGAGAACTGTGAACATTCCTTTCTTTTAAAGGACGATCTTGGTTATGTTTGTCGCATTTGTGGGGTTATTGACAAAGGAATTGAGTCGATTTTTGAATTCCAGTATAACAAGGTAAAGTTTTGTTTGGTGCATTCATGTTCTTTTGTGTATTCTTAATTGTACCCTCCTTTTCATCAATCAGTCCTAAGAATAGCAATATCTGAGTGTCTCAATTTCACTTGTATGCTTAAAAGTTAAAAGTTGGATTTGTAAATTCAGAGACCTGCGGGCACTTAGGTCGCAATCCATTAATGAGAAGAAATAAGCTGAAACTTCTATAGAACATAATTTAAGAATTTTTTTGATGTTTAATTTGTTACGTTCTTAAACCATGCTTTTCTTTTGGTGTAGATAACACTAGCTTCTCTCTAGGACCTGTGCAATCAGTGGAAAAATTGTCTCCTTAGTAGGATTAAGAGAGAATTAAAAATTGTTAAACAATAATAAGCTTTTCCCATTGGCGCACTGATTTTTAATTGTAGGATATAGATTCTAGAACGGAATAGGAGTTAAATAAATAAATTCTGATTTAAGTTCTTGACCCTATCCTCAGAGTTACTCATTAGTAAATTTAGTTGCTAAAATCATAAATAGAATATTCTACAGCCTGTTTATTGCTTAAAAACTAGCAGATTGATTGTTTAGATTTGAACTTTTGGTTTTATTTGCAGTTCGACTTACCAATATCTTTTCCGCAATATTTGTTGGCTTGTCACTATGCTTGGGAAGTAATTTAGTTCTTTTGAAGATTATCCGAACTTGTATCTCTGCTTTAGGATGTTACAAAGTATTATGACGACTGACAGGCATGGTTTATGGTGCCATTTCCTGAAAATGCCAACCAGGGCCACTAGTTTCTTAGATTTGTGCGAGTTCTTAATGAAGATTAAAATGAATGCTGCCTAGAGAAAAATACTTAACAACGCTCAGGAAGTGCTTTTATTTAAAAAAAAAAAGATTCATAATAATAATTATATTCCTCTGAAGAAAATAATTCAGACATTTCTAAGAATTTTCTTAGATCTTCTGCGTGAGAAGTAGGCTTGACAGTGGTTGGAGTAGCTGTTTTACTTTTTCTTATGGGGTTGGACTTTATATTTCCTTTATTGCATCAGTTGTTTAAACTTTTACATCCAATCAGCAAGAATAGTTATTTATAGAGCGAAAAACTTTAAGCTGTTAACCAAGAACTGCGTTAAGTTTATAAAATCAAAACAGTAACCAATAACTCTTTGGTATCTTTATATCTTGTTTTTTTTTGTTAATAAGCTGTTTAATTTTGTCAAGATATCTTGTTTGTATAGGAAAGAAAATAGATAACTATGTTTATCATATTATCTCCTGTACTCTGTAGATTTTGTTTGCATAGTTGTGCACGCCGCATGTTCTCTTGGAGTTCATCAGTTTCCTTTGCTTTGAATGCATCATTTTTCAGGTAAAAAGGAGTAATCGAACTTACATGCCGGCATCATGGAATTCTATAGACAAAGCGTTGACTGGACTAGGTGGACTTAAATTGTCTGATGACGATGTGATGCTAAAGGAAGTATATGCCCATCCCAGGCATGCAAAGAAAATGAAACCTCATCAAGTGGAAGGTTTCAATTTTCTTGTTAGCAACTTGGTAGGCGATAATCCAGGGGGTTGCATCTTAGCACACGCACCTGGATCAGGAAAAACGTTCATGATAATCAGTTTTGTGCAGAGTTTCATGGCTAAATATCCAGATGCTAGGCCACTAGTTGTTCTTCCCAAGGGAATCTTGGAGACATGGAAGAAAGAATTCAAGATTTGGCAAATTGAGGATATTCTGTTGTATGACTTCTACTCTGTCAAAGCGGAAAGCCGATTCCAGCAACTAGATGTTCTGAAACAATGGGCAGAGAATAAGAGTATCCTTTTCTTGGGTTACAAGCAATTCTCAACTATTGTTTGTGATCTGGAAAGCAGCGAGGTAACGAATTCTTGTCGTGAAATACTGGTCAAGGCTCCCTCAATTCTCATTCTGGATGAGGGGCACACTCCGAGGAATGATAGCACGGATGTCTTCCAAGCCCTTGTAAAGGTGCAGACTCCCAGGAAAGTAGTTCTTTCAGGAACTTTGTACCAGAATAGTGTCAAAGAGGTGTTCAATGTCTTGAATCTGGTTCGGCCAAAGTTTTTAAGAACAGAAGCAGCCCAACAAATTGTCAAGCGTATCATGAGTAAAGTAGATGTGACATTGTCAAGTGTTAGGAAGAACTTTAAAGCTGGTAGTGACGCAGCTTTCTATGACTTAGTGGAAGTTACACTGCAAAAGGATAAAGATTTTAGAAGGAAAGTTTCTGTTATAAACGACCTTCGTGAGATGACCAGCAAGGTCCTTCACTATTACAAAGGTGATTTTCTTGATGAGCTTCCCGGACTAGTTGATTTCACTGTTGTACTCCATCTCAGCTCCTGCCAAAAGCGTGAAGTCAAAAAAATAAAGTTACAAAGTAAGTTTAAAGCAAGTTCTGTTGGTGGCGCTGTGTATCTGCATCCAAAATTGCAGCCACTTTCTGACAACCGCACTGTGGCTGGTGGTGAGATTGACGAGGTGCTGGAAAATTTAAAAGTGGAGGATGGAGTGAAGGCAAAATTTTTCTGGAACATGCTAAGTTTATGCGACTTGAAAGATGAGAAGCTACTGGTTTTTAGTCAATACCTCACGCCTTTGAAATTTTTAGAGAGATTAACTGTGAAAGAGAAGGGCTGGTGTCATGGAAGGGAAATATTTTTCGTGTCAGGCGATTCAAGTCAACGGGATAGGGAACAGTCCATGGAGTGCTTTAACAATTCTCCTAAAGCCAAAGTCTTTTTTGGCTCAATTAAGGCATGTGGAGAGGGAATTTCCTTGGTGGGGGCATCTAGAATTATAATTCTGGATGTTCATCTAAATCCATCTGTGACCCGCCAAGCCATTGGCCGTGCATTCCGCCCTGGGCAGACGAAGAAAGTGTTTGTATATAGATTGGTGGCTGCTGATTCACCTGAAGTGGCAGACTATGACACTTGCCTCAAGAAGGAATTGATTTCAAAGACATGGTTCGAATGGAAAGAATATTGCGGGTACAGAGACTTGGAAGTAAAGACCGTTGATGTTAACGAGTGCGGTGACGAGTTCTTGGAGGGCAATCCGATTCTCGCAAAAGATGTGAAGGTTCTGTACAAAAGGTTAGTGCTTAAGGCCTGTTTCCTTTCTTCCTATCTTGATTCCTTATGCTGGCATTGCATAAATAAACATCTAGTTGTTCTGTCCCAACCGTTTTTTTGTGTTTCAGGTAGATCCAGCTATCACAAACTTCTGAGAAACTGGCCAGAGTGAACATCATAAAACAAGGTTTCTAATCTGTTAATAGTTTATCCATGTCTTTGGGCTCTCGAACCTTTTGACAGAGGAATAGTTTTCAAGTTATGAAACTAGTCATAGAATTCTAGATAAGAGTCTCCCAGTTTGGACTTCATTTTAGTCTTCCTTCTATTTTTGTTAAGGAAGCTGAACATGGTGGCTCCAGTTTACCTTTGACAAGAAATTCGTTTTTTAGTGGTTCCAGCTTTTTATTTTAATTCCTTTTTCTTAAATTCTTATTTTTTAAGTGAAGAGAAGAGACAATTAGTAAGCTTAAATATCTTCATTAGGTTGGAACTCAAAACTTTAACACATACTCAACCAAGCTCCTTATTCAATTTATTAAAATAAAAGAAAAATACAATAGGTCAAAGGGAGAATGACCAAGGTTAATAAAACTCATTAAATTGAATGACCAAGGTTAATAGAATTCATAATTTTCTTTTTCCTTAAATTGTCATTTTCTCTTGGATTCTATTTTAACAATCCCAACTTATATGAAGTTTCAATCTTGTATTTTGTTGATTCTTGTTGGAGAAAAAACGTGGACTTTAATTCAATGAGGTATAAACCATATATCTTGACAGCAAAACCATGAACGCAAGCTCTATTCCAACAGAGCAGAATTTTTCTGTCAAAAAAGTACGAAGATTTCCTGGGAAACAAACACATATCACTGATACAGAATCCAAATATATCGATAAGTACAACTGGTTGGAAGGACTTAATTGTCAATAGCTTTGTGAATAAAAGCCAAAGATAAGAACTGTTTTTTTCATTTAATTTACTCTTCCGGTCATCCACGACTCGAGTATTTTTACTTATTTGTTTTTTAAATCATGATATGTGTGTGCAGTAATAGTTCATAGTTCAGTGATTTTATAACTCCTAATTTTTGTTAAGCACTTTTCATCACTGCGAGTGAACTAGGGGCTATTTAATCCCAAATTTTTGGTCAAGTTCAGCATTTTTCATCTCTGTGAGTGAGCTAAGGGTTTTATTTTGCACGGGTTTGGTTTGTGTTGCCGCACCTTTTAGGTCTATTCACTAACAACTTTTGTATTTTTTATTTTTATTTTTATTTTTCAATTATCCTACAAATTTAAATAAATTTTCATAATAAACCCTTTATAAAGAAAACTAGATCATACCAGCCTAACTCATTATATAATTATTAGACTTCCCAATAAATACTTTGATTTCATCATTTTATATATATATAAGAGGTTTAATTTTGGTTACCACTTATCATAGGATGCTAAAGTGGGATAGAAAGTTGATGCGAGACGATTTAGAATTTAGAGAGATGTGTTTAAAGTTGGTGGAATTTATGTTAAACTCAACAAGATAAAACTGTAGATCATTATTATATTCCAGTCAACACCAGATGTTATAATAATGTTTTTCATTTTTTTTTTACAACTTTTACTACTAACTTTTATTATTCCAATCTTCTTCAACCTCTCAAACAAATATTAGTCCTCCCCCATACATTCCCTTAAATCTAAAAGCTTACCGATGCTATGTGCTTTGTCGTGGCCCGCAACACACAGTTAGTGTTTGTGGTTTTACTTGTTCACTATGCAAACACCTCAGCATGCAAGTGCACGATTTATTTTGATGTACAAAGTGTGTAAGAACCACATTTTTGAAAGTACTTTTAAAGTCAAAATGAATTTCAAGTTTTAAAAAAAATGGTAAAACAAAGGTTATAATGTCTAATTGAACTCAAATACAAATTTTAAAGTCTGTTTTGAAGAGTTTTTTTTTTTTTTTTTTTGCCAAAAATTGTTGATACCCATTTTTGCACAAGGCCCACTTTTATAAGGCCTAGGTCCGCTGCTATAACGAACCCCATCTGTCAACCCAAGCCACGCTCGGGGGACCTTCGTGGGTCATGGTTTGGTAGGCCATGAGAAGATAAATAGAACCACTTATCATTGGTCCAAAATTAATCTTAGCGTTTGTTTAGTGAACGCATTGCATTTGCATTACGTTTAAATGCAATGCATTGAATGTAATTTGTATTTGGAGGAAAAGCATTAGCATTGCATTTGAATGCAATGTATGTTTGGGTGAAAAGTATTTGAATTGTATTTTAATAATGAATATGTGATGTGATGGGTAAAAGTAGAGAGAAAAAAAAGGGGGAGAGAGAGAATATATGATGTAATTAAAAAAAGTAATAAAAAAATGAAATAATAAATAGTAATTGTGTTGGATTTAAAATGTGATGTGATTGATATTTGAATAAAATGTTTTTGTATTTGGGAGAAAATTGCATTGCATTCAAATGCAATGCAAAAAAAAAAGTGTTGCCCAAACGCAACATTAGTCTCCACCCATTTGGGGGATCCCAAAGGTATTTTGCTCATAAAAAAGTGGGTGATGGAGAAATACCCCCTAAAATAGCTTTCCTACCTTTAGTATTTAAGAATCCAAAATTATTATTTTAAAGCCCAAGTTTTATAGAAAATGACTCATTAGCCTACTCTTGGTAACCCAATACGCCAAACCCATACTTTAAGTCTAAAAGGCTTAAATAAAAACCCACATCCTTTAAGAAGGCTGGGCCCCATGAGTTAAACCCTAGATTCCACCAAGTCATTGCGTAATTTTAATGTTTAAAGGAAAATTCAATCGGCTAGAGGAAGATGCTTTTGTCCTGCAGACAAAAGAATGTGCTTCTCCTTCCTTCACCATTTCTAAAGATACCTCCTAACACATGTCAAACTCAACCATCCACCAGAGAGACTTTAGACCCTTATGTGGAAATATGATAAGATGAGGATCCTCTAGAACCATCCACAGTCCTAGAGAACTTGCTCTAACTAATTGGAAAGATTAGGTGTCCATCTTGTCCCACCATTTTTTGTGCCTTTTAGCTAGCAAAATGAGATTCCAATCCCATCTTTAACAAAAAATGGCATTACTTGTATTAGTAACCATCGTTAGAGTATGGGACAGTGTGCTCTGGCACTACCGTCGTAGATGCCTTTCACCTCCAACTTGTTTTTTCTCCAGATGCCATTTCCTTCCAGCTCAATCAACTCAAAGCATTTCCTCCCTTTATAAATACCCTTCATTTCACTCCAAGGGGGCATCCATCTCTTCCCTTAAAAAATCCCTACCAAAATCCCTATAAGGACACCATCAAACCTAAAAATTCATCATTTTCTTAATTACTCATCCCATGCATCCCCATTAGAATGCTGCCGGAGGAAGTCTTTATCTCTCAATTTCTCCACTGTTATTTTTCTTCTCCTCCCACCTCTCATGTCAACTTATGGTATTCTTTTATTGTGACTTTTTCTTAATTACTACAGATTCAAGAAGGCACCTTAGCGGTTCATATAAGTGATAAGGTCCCTAGGAATCTCCTTCCTTCGGATCTCTTCACATTTAGTAGGCACCATTTCCATGTTAGAAGCCTTGCCAAAGCACTATTTCATCCTCCGTCTAGCAACATCTCTAAATACATCAACCTCACCGTTAACCACTAGGAGGACACCACGTCTTTAACCTTCATAACATCATACCCTCGAATATATCAGGCTCCAACAAAAGTCATATTTTTTTGACTATGAGAGGCAATTATTTTGGAGGCTGTAAAATCTTTTAGCAAATTAAACAAATACTTTCATAAACAATTTTGAACTCAAGAAGCCAAAAATGCTTTTTAGAAAACTCTATGTAACAAGCCTTACATTATGTTTGGTAGGATGGAAAAGATGGATGAAGGAAGGAAGTGGAATGAGAGATAATTGGATGAAAGATGATTTAATAGCTTGCTTGGTAAGAATGAAAATATAAAAGAAATTAAAATAGGAGGAGAACACTTGTTGGATTTTAATTTAGCATGTGTTGTTAAATTTTAATCCAACATATAGGCAACATGTTTATAATCGTATATTAGAGGCTATCATATTTAGGTTGAGCCTAATTTAAGTAATCAGATAAAATTTAAGTAATTTGGGATTTTAATGCATTTAATCAAAGTATAAGGTCTTATGTGTAAAGACGAATCCGTTATTTCTAATTTTATGATAGACAAAAATAGAAGTAATAAAAGTTAACAAGCAGTGAACTTATATATGATTATGGTTCCCAAATCATACGTATGTTTCATTCACTCTGACATCCCATCATCAGAGAGAATTGATAGACTCTCAGAGAAACTCAAGAGACAACGTAAATATTTGGAAGACTAACCACAAGACTTTGATTTGTTTCCATCATAGGTGATTTGGGTATGCTTTCGCATTTAGTATTAGATTCTTGATGATACAATATAAATAATCCTAGGGATTTAATAATGGTTTTCACTATTGAAGGCAATTTCTACAATTAGTATTAGAGCGATTCATGTTGAATCATTAGGAATCATAAATTTATTCAGATTAGGGTTGTTAATATATATTTAAGGAAAAATTTTAAGGTTAAAATTCATATATTAGGTTTTAAAATGCGAATTTTTAACCCTAAAATTTGAATTTGGAATTCTATACGGATTATACATAACAGTTAAGGCCCCTAATGGCTATACAAAATCGTACGAACTGTAAGGCCCCTATAGCTATATGGATCGTAGAGACTATACGGTGCCGACGGCTGTACGAATCATATGGGCTGGACAACTATGCAGATCGTATGGACTGTACGAAATTATACAGATCTATATGGACTCATTCAGGGGGACTGCACAGAAAAATAAAGAGGTTAAAAGGCAGTATTGTAATTATGTATTTTTAGATAATTAAGTTGCAATTTAACTTTAAATATTAGTACATTTGTCTTTTTTGAGATATATAATGTTCGAAAGTGAGATTAATTGAAATAAAATGTTGCAAAAGTGATATCGATTGTAGAAGTTAACTTGACTTAAAACAGTAACAAGTTTTTTATGTATATGTAATTCATACTAGTGTTGGCCAACCCAGTGGAAGGTCAATGCTTGACCGAATTTCATACGCACCTGTAATAGTAAGCATGTGACAATTATTCTGTGTACATATAAGCAATAAATTGGCTCAAAAGAAGGTTTGTTGCTTGACATGCCTTATTGTCAATGTTTGATTATTACACCAAGAATACCACTTACAAGTTAATATTTCTGTTCGAAGACTAAATATTGATGTTGTGTTCAGTATCTTGTGATGGGCCCTACCTTTATTTAAAATTATTATTTGCATACTTTAGTATTTATGTAAGTTTGTTTGCCTTATTTGTTTTGTTCTCTATTCAGTTTACGCTTTTACTGCTAATATCACTGCTAACCTCAACTCCATTTCTATGTTGAATGGCTCCAACTTTAAGGCATGGTAAGAGAGTGTCTTGATTACTCTCAGAGTCATGGACCTAGACCTTACATTAAAGGTTACTAAACCTACTGATCTCACTGATAAGAGTACCTTAAATGAAAAGAGGGAGAAAGAAAAAATGGGAGAAATCCAATCATATAAGTCTTATAGTTATTAAGTGTGCCATTCCGAAAGCTTTCAAGGGCACTATGTTTGATAAGGTGAATACCACTAAGGTTTTTTTTTTTTTTTTTTTTGAGGATATTGAGAAGAGATTTGCTAAGAATGAAAAGGTCGAAACTAGTACAATTTTAGCAAACCTTATCTCTATGAGGTACAAAAGTAATGGAAATATAAAAGAGTACATTATGGAAATGTCTTACCTTATTTCAAAATTGAAGGCACTAAAGTTGGATTTGTCTGAAGACTTGTTAGAGCATTTGGTTCTGATATCCCTTCCAACATAGGTTAAGGTGAGCTATAACTACCAAAAGGACTCATGGTCCCTTCATGAACTTATCTCACACTGTGTTTAGGATAAGGAGAGATTGAAGTAAGAGAAAAAGAGAAAGGACAAGAAGACAGAGAGTGCTCACTTAACAATCACCCCAAATGACAAGAAGAAAAAGAAGAATAAGAAAGCTATGGATATGGCATCGCAGAAGAAACAACATAAAGAACCAACTCAGGATGATTGTTTCTTCTGTGGCGCTGCAGGTCATAAGCAGAAGAAGTATACCAACTATCACGCATGGCATGCTAAGAAAGTATACTTCTTAATTTTGTTTGTTTAGAGTTTAATTTGACTTTAGTATCTAGACACATGTGGTGGATAGATTTCGATACAATAACTCACAATAGTATGTCTATGCAAGATTACCTGAATTGCCGAAAGCCTAATGATAGTAAAAGATACATCTACGTTGGCGATGGCAAGTCGATGGAGGTCGAAGCGATCGAAACCTTTAGATTATTGTTAAGAATTGGTTTCTATGTAGATTTGATTGAGACTTTCATTGTATCGTCTTTTAGATCGAATTTAATTTCTATTTCAGCATTGGATAAGTTTGGTTATTGTTGTTCATTTGGAAATAGAAAATTCAGTTTAGTCTTTTTCAGAATTCAAATTTAATTAGTTCTGATTCTTTATCAGGTTACGATAATTTATATTTGCTTGACACGATCGTTATGTTTAATAAGTCCTTGCATGTTACAATAGGTGCAAAGCACAAATTAATCAGTGAGAATTCAGCTTCATCGTGGCACAAGAGATTAGGTTATATTTCCAAAAGGAGAATTAAAAGACTTGTGTCCGACGGTATTCTTGATCTTTTTGATTTTTCAAATTTTAATGTGTGTGTAAATTGTATTAAGGGGAAACAAACAAATGTCAGGAGATTTAATACCAACAGGAGATTAAATACCAACAGGAAATTTAAGATTAGACATCTTAAAACTAATATACACGGATATTTATATGCCATTTCGTATGGCTTTTTGGAATGGTCAATAATATTTCATAACGTTCATAGATGATTTTTCGTGATATGGCTACCTTTATCTTATTTATAAGAAATTACAATTACTGGATGTGTTCAAAAGTTATAAGGCTGAAGTTAAGAACCAACTTAGTAAAAGAATTAAAAGCGTCAGATATGATTGTTGTAGTGAATACTACGGTAGAGATGACGAATCAAGTGAACAACATCTGGGATCATTTGTGAAATTCCTAGAGAAATGCGGTATTGGCCCATAGTACACCATGCCCGGTTCTCCTACCATGAATTGTGTTATTAAAAGACGAAATAGAATGCTTAAGGATATGATAAGGAGTATGATTAGTCATTTTACCTTGCTTGAATCACAGTGGAGAGAGGCATTAAAGACCGTAGCGTATATACTCAATAGAGTTCTAACTAAGGTGATTGAATAGACCCCTATGAGCTTTGGATGGGTAAAAAGCCAAGTTTAAAGCATTTACACATATGGGGATATCCAGTTGAGGTAAGGCCTTTATAAGTCAAATGAAAAGAAACTGGACTCAAGGATTGCCAATTTCTATTTCATTGGATACTTTGAAAGGTCCAGGGATTACAAATTTTATGATCCCATAACTAAGTCTATTTTCGAGACAGGTAATGCCCGATTATTTAAGGATGCTGAGCTTGAGAGGGAAGAAAAAGTTAGGGACTTTGTCTTTAAAGAAGAATATGTAGATAATGTTGGAAAAAACAAAAAAATATGCACAGCAGAATTTTAAAAATTTTTCAAAGATCGTTAAAACTCATGTTATTATACATAATAACTTATCAATAATTAAATATACCTTTCGGAGGAAACGCCCTGAATGCTGGAGTCAACGTCAGAAACACAGGAGGATAACACCATGAAGTGCGTCAATCAACTAGCCTTCTCTACTATTATCTAATTCTAAGACGATTAAGTATGTGGGCATCTCGTTTTCTTGATCGGTACTCAACGCATTTTGTCTCTTTCCGACCACCCAGAACTCTAAGAATTTATTATCACGTGATTTGTGCAACAATAAGCCAACTCATCTGAGAGTTTGTAGTTTGAAGAAAACAGAAGTGGAAACACCCCTATATATATTATTACATGAGATGACTTTTTGAATTTTGAATTGGACCAAGAAAAGATTTTTCTCTTTTCATTAAACCCTAAGAACTGATTCTCTCTTAGGCCAAAAGCTCGAAAAAATTCGACCACACTAAAAAGAGGAGGATTCAAAATTCATACAAGATTCAAACAAGAATTTTTCTCTCTTTTATCTACACAAAAACCGATTCCTTCCTAGAGAAAAAACCCCACAAAAATTTGGTCATGCTTATGTGAGGAGATTCAAAATTCAAATAAAATTCAAACAAGAATTTTTCTTCAATCTAATCCACAAGAAAATCCGAATTCTTTCCTTGGATTTATCCATAAGAAATTCGGCCACGGGAAGGATTTGTGATTCAAAATTTGATTCAAATTTCAAACTCCATAAATCTTTGAATTTTATCCACTTGGATAATATTCCACAACTCCAATTCAAATTCAAATAAATCATGACAACTTTGTTTGAAATTCAAATAATTGTGTAATCTTTTATGCAAAATAAAATTCAAATTCAAATTAGGAAAAACTCTTGTTTTCCATCCTTATCTATTATGGATGCTATTTAGGATTGTGCAAAGACAAAATTTTGTTCAATTCAAATTCAAATAAGATAATTTTTTAAATTTTAAATATTTATTTTAATACAAGATTTTCAAAATTTAAATTAATCACATATCTGAATTTTAAATTTAAATACAATTAATTTAAATTTCAAATCTTATATTTCAAAAATAAATATTAATTAAATATATATTCTATTTATTAAATAATACAAAATTATAATTTTGTCCCCTTCAACATACAAAGAAAAATGCCGACACCCTTGTGGAGGGTGATCTGGATTTTTTTATCACGAAATGCAAAACAACAAGACACATGAGAATATACTAATCAATTACCATCTCTAAGGAATTATAGGAGTTAGCAATGGGATTGATCAGACATATATAATCGTGCTCCTATGAATTTATGTAATCATTGTTCTATACCAAATAGCTCAATCACATAATCACTAATTTCAGAATCATTCCACTATAGAGCTGAAACTAAACTCCCAATCATATTGCAAATTACACAAGCTTCAAAAAGACATTATCCAAAGACCTTGTCGTTAATGCAAAACTCTCATATAATATCCATGATAAATCTAGGTCAAAGTTCATTCAACCTTTTGATCACACTATCTTAAATATCCATTATGTACTCGATAAGAAAATAATTATCCACCATATGTGAATAATAAATCGTCTGCGAAACGAACGATCCAAGGTCTTGTCAATTCTTATTAATCTAGTATAATGCCTTTAAGAAAATAACCTTAACTCTACATAAGAGTTATGATTCCTTACCTATAAGCAATCCATCTATCATATTGTACTGTATACCTAAAGAACCGGTCCATTAGCTTATTACCTTTGAGATGCCTTGGCCTTTGGAACATCAAAACATACTAGCCACATACATGAAGCTGTTCACTTACTCAGGATTAATATTGTTGCGTAATAAATGTCAAATGCATAATGATCCACTCATGGCGGACTATGTAGATCAATCACACTTTAATCCTGATCCGATACGTCACCACAAAGCAACATATTTATGTCTTTACTTGGGAGTCAAAGCTCCAGACAATTAAGACAAACCGTCCTTTAAATTGGCTTTAGACAATATAATAGTCTTAACATGAGTTAGTTGCTCACTCTAACCCCATAGACTACGAACTATGGATTTAGACCACTTACTCTAGAATGTTATCTTCTCGCATACAAAAGATTATTATATGCAACATTCTAACAGTTTAACACAAGCAGTCAATGAGTCATATTTGCTTGCATTTACTATAACATGTATATACATTAAGGACTTATGGCAATATAATAAATAATCTCTAAAATATTTTATTAATTAGTTTAAAAATAAATAAAATACATAAAAATATCTTTCCCACTTAGGGCATACCTAACAGATATTCTCCAGTTACAATTGACAATGATCAGAAACAGTCTTTTATACATGACATTGTTCAAGAAGTAACTCTAAATCAAGATTATGTCACTTAGGGCACATCTAACAGATATTCCTTCAGTTACTATTGATAATGATCAGGAACAGTGTTCTATACATGACATTGTTCAAGAAGCAACTCCAGATCAAGACAATGTCATTGAACCTCTCGTTCAAGTTCAAGAAATTGTTCCAGAAGAACAAACTTTATAACCTCAAGAATTAATACTATTAAGGAGATCTATTAGAGAAAGGAGAAGTGCAACTTTGTATGAGTATATTGTGTTTCTTTAAGAACATGATGTTGACATTGGAATGATGACAGATGATACAATCAACTTTCGTCAAGTAATGGAAAGTTCTAACTCTCAAAAGTGGATTAATGCCATGAATGAAGAGATTAAGTCCATAAAGGATAATGACATATAGGATCTTGTTCCATTGCTTAAAGGTGCGAAGCCCATTGTTGCAAATGGACGTTTATGACCAAGAGGGATTTGAAGGGTAATGTGAAAAGATACAAAGCACATCTTGTTGCTAAGGATTTCACACAGAAAGAAGGCATTGATTATAAAGAGACTTTCTCTATGGTTTTATCGAAAAACTGTTTCGGAACTATAATGGCTTTAGTGGCGCATTTTGACCTTGAGCTACATTAGATGGATGTCAAGACTGTGTTTCTCAATGGCGACATTGATAAGACAATTTATATGATATAACTAAAATACTTTGTGTCAGGTGATGCAAAGCCAGTGGTTTGCAAATTAAAGAAATCCATCTATGGGATTAAGCAGGCGTTTTGTCAGTGGTATTATAAATTTCACCAAGTCATTGTTTCATTTGGTTTTGATATGAATATGGTGGATTATTGTATATACCATAAGTTCAGTAGGAGTAAACATATTTTTTTGGTTTTGTATGTCGATGACATATTGTTTGCCATCAACGATATAGGCATGTTGCATGAAACCAAGAGATTTCTAGTAAAGAATTTTGAGATAAAAGATCTTGCTGACGTCTCTTTTTTATTAGGGATCCAAATATATCGAAATCGTTCTCTAGGTATTCTTGGATTATCACAAAAGGGCTATATCGAGAATATTCTTAAGAGATTTGGCATGTATGATTGCAATTCAGGTGACACACCTATGGCTAAAGGAGAAAAGTTTAATTTAAGTTAATACCCTAAGAATGACTTTGAGATTAAGGGAGATTTGGCATGCAGGATTGCAAACCAAGTGACACCCCTATGGCTAAGGGAGAAAAGTTTAATCTAAATTAATGCCTTAAGAATAACTTTGAGATTAAGGAAATGCAGAAGATTCCTTATGCTTTGGCTGTCTAATGTATGCTCAGGTTTATACACATCCAGATATTGTGTACATTGTTGGGATAATAGGGAAATATTTAAGTAACCTGAGAATGGATTATTAAAAAGTAGCCAAATGGATCATACGGTATTTACAAAGGACAAAGGATTATATGCTCACATATAGGAGATCATAGGCTATTTTAATTCTGATTTCGTCGAATGCCAAGATAGTTGGAGATTCACATCAGGTTACATCTATCTGCTTGCTGGAGAAGATATTTCCTGAAGAAATGCTAAACAGATGCTCATAACTTCTACCATGACAGTAGAGTTTATGGCATGTTATGAGGCACCTAACCATAGAATATGGCTACGGAATTTTATTACTAGGCTATACATTGTGGATTACATAGAAATACTACTCAAGTTATTTTATGACAATAAGTCTGCAGTCTAATATTCCAATAACTACAAGAGCTCGACGAAGTCAAAGTTTATAAACATCAAGTTCTTAGTTGTGAAAGAAAGAGTTCAAAGTGGATAGGTGTTTATAGAGCACATTGGTATAAACTCCATGGTTGTGGATCCATTCACTAAGGGATTACCACCTAAGGTCTTTTATGAGCACACCGCTCATATGGGTGTTATATTTCTTAAAAAATATTTAGTTTTAGTAGGAGTTTGTGTCTTTACTTGTGTTTGACATATATGCTTATTATGGTTATTTTAGTTATAGCTTATGGATGCTTCGGTTATTTTCAGTAATAAAGTATTTTGGCTTATATTCATATCTTAACTCACTTAAAATGATGTCACTAAGGTTTAAAGTTGGACTAGTTAGAAATAGATATGCTAAGATTATATTGTATTTAATTTCCATACTACACACCCATACTTGATTCATGACATTCAGTCATATTAATATAAATGACCATTGATGGGTTTAGTTATGATTGAATGTAACGAAGGATGTTTTGATCTTATGTTGATATGATTGATGGACTGAATTGTTTAAGAATGCATTCGGTAATGATAGCAAGATTCTGAGTACTCATAAGGTTATTTAATATACAATTATAAGGCAACATATATAACCCAAGTGGAAGATTGTTGGATTTTAATTTAGTATTTGTTAAATTTTAATCCAAGGTATGGGCAATATGTTTATAATCGTATATTAAAGACTATCATATTAAGATTGAGCCTAATTTAAGTAATTAAATAAGATTTAAGTAAGTTAGACCTTTAATGCATTTAATTAAAATATGGGGTCTTATTTGTAAAGAACAATCCATTATTTCTAATTTTATGATTGGTCAAAATAAAAATAATGTAAGTTAACAAGCAATTAACTTATATATGGTTATGGTTTCTAAATTATACGTATGTTTCATTCACTCTAACATTCCATTATCAGAGAGAATTAAGAAACTCTTAGAGAAACTCAAGAGACAACATAAAGATTTAAAAGACTAACTGTAAGACTTTGATTCATTTACATCATGGGTGATTCAGGTACACTTTCACATTTAGTATTAGATTCTTGATAATATAACATGAATGATCCTAGGAATTTGATGATGGTTTTCACCATTGAAAGTAATTTCTACAAAACTATAATGGGATACACAATTTTTAATCTTTTTAAAAGTGGGTGGAAAACATAAACCTACCCAAAAATGATTAAAGTTATCTTTCCATCCTTGCTTTTAAAGTTAAATAATATGAACATAAATAAACAATTTTAAAATTTTAAATATTTTTCACTACCTATCTGCCAAACAATTTAAAAAAGTTTTCTTTCACTCGTTTTAATTTTCCTTTTGTTTTCTTGAAAATTTTCTATTAATCCCATTTCCTTTCCTTCCCATCAAATAGTCATATAAATTTGAAAAAAAAAAAAAAGATAGACAATTTTTTAAAAAGGTCAAATAGACAAGTTTTAGACACTTTCTTAAAATACTAGCATTGTGATGTGCCTACGACACAATTGTGCTTTAGTTTTTTAATTCCTATTAAGAACATAATATTTCATTTTATTAATTAAAAAAATTAAAAAATATAAAATAATTCAAAGTGGTACTATAAAACATGTTTTGTTTAAATATTTAAGAATTTTATTAAAATACTACTCTTTCAATGGTCAAATAAATTGCCAAAAACCAAAAAATTAAATTAAAATATTGATTTGTCTGGGTTTCGTTTAAGGTTCAAAAATATTTTAGCTTTTTATAAGTTGTCATTAAACCCGATAAAGATGTACATGTGTATTTCTTTTGAATACATTGAAAAAAAAAATCAATAATGGTTTTTTTTTTCTTTGAAAAGCAATAAGACATGTATCATATATAGTACATCAAATTCATATTATAGTAAAAAAAAAATATGATAGGAATTTAATAAAAAGCTTACAATTCATAATTGTATTTTTTAATAATTCACTTTCTTTTAAAGAAAGAAAGAAATATTGAGTTTATGGAAAGTATGTATGCACTTTTTCCTTACATTTCAAGAGAAATAATTAACAAATAGGTACAAAATTGTAAATAATTGTTTAAGAAAATAAAAGAAAATCATATGGTGCACCTTTAAAAAATTATATTACTTGGAGGTAAAGGCTCTATTTGGTAAACGCATTACATTTGAATACAATATGTTTGATGCAATTTACATTTGAAGGAAAAGTATTTATATTATATTTGAATATAATATGTGTTTAGATGAAAAGTATTTAGATTGTATTTAAATAATGAATATGTGATGTGATAGGTAAAAGTAGAGAGAGAGAAAAGGAGAGAGAAAGAGAATATGTAATGTGATTACTAAGAATAATAGAAAAACTAAAATAATGAATAGTGATTATATTTGATTTAAAATGTGATGGGATTAGCATTTGAATGCAATACTTTTGCATTTAAATGAAAATTACATTATATTTAAACGCAATGTAAATGTAATGTTGGAAACAAATAGAAGGAAAGAGAAAAAAATATACAAGGATTTTTTTGTCAAAAAAGATATTGAGATTTTTTTTACAACTCTTTTTTTCTTTTTTCGTTTTTCCATTTTTAGTTTATTTGGGCAAATCAAAATAATTTACAATTCCGTTAAAAAAAAAAGATTACAATTCTTTATATTAACTATGTTTACCACCATGATTTTTTCTTTTTCAGGAAACAACCAAGAGGATTTCAAACTATTGTTTGTTTCACATATTGCACTAAGAATCCTAGAATTGTACTTAAAAAATCAATGATCAGTTTACCCTTTCGTAACCCAAAAGAAAAAGATCATTATAAAAAAAAAAAAAAGAGAAATTGTAGTAAACAGATCATTTTTCATGTACTTTGTAAGTAAATAGCAGAATTTCAAACCTTTAAAAATTTATAATATTATCTAATTTTAGTATGGGTAATATCCTAATTTTATCACTGCATTGATTTTTGGTTATTTACACTCTCCTCTCTTTTTCTCTTATCCCCTCAATTTTCTCTCTACCTCTCCTCAAATTCTCTCTCCCCCTTAGATCTCTCTCTTTCTTCATCTCTTTCTCTCTCCATCGTAGTCTCTCTCTGGTGAGCCGACCTAGCATTGATCATTTTCTCCAATAGCCGGTTACTATCGCATCTGGTTGTGATCGTCACCGGAGAAGCCAGAGGCCATGATCGCCTTTTCTTTCTAGTTTGTTGGTTTTTTTTTTTTTTTCCAGGTTGCGCTGCCATTTTTTCTCGGTGACAAGATTACAATTTCTCGTAGTTGAGGTCACGATGGGATCGACAGGAGGTGATTTGAGATCTTGGTGCTTAAGGACCACTTTCTTGATTTGCAATCTCAAGGTTGAATGGGAGCTCGACAATGGTTATGGCATTGGATCTGTAATCTAATGGGCTTAGATCTAACGGTGATGGCGGAAATCATGTCACCACCATTAGATCTACATGGTCACAATTCTCCGACAACATCGAGATCGCGATTCACTGACGACATCAATTATGATTCCTTTAGACAATTCCCTGTCGTCAAATCTTTGGTGGACAACGATCGTCATACTACACTTCTCCTCATGACAGCGACTTCTCTATTGGCCGACTACTGTCGGTGGCAGGGGCTAATTATTGAGTATTTTTGGGGTTAGGTTTTTGTTGGATTTTAGGTGAATTGCTAGGGATTTAGGGGCCAAGGTTAGGGTTTGAGTTAATTTGGGACTATTTTGTGAATGATTTATCAAAATTGATAAACTTATGATTTACGATATCAAGAATTTATATTATAAATTAAAATTTACAATTAATTATATTGGTAAACTACAGAGTTTGGGGTTTGTGCATTTTGGGAAAATTGGGATTAGAGTTAGGGTTAAGGGTTTAATATTAGGAAATTTTAGGGTAAATCAACCATTTATATTACAAACTAATAATTAAAATCAACGATTTACTACAAAATGAAAAATTTATATTGATAAATCAATGATTTATATTTAATTACATCGGTAAATTAATGATTTACTATAAAATCAAGAGTTTATACCAGTATTTTATACTTAATTATATTAGTAAAATTGATGATTTATGAAATCAAAACTTATTTGTTTATGTGGTAAATAAATTTTTTTTATCAAGTAATAAATGATTTATCAAAATCGGTAAATAAATAATTTATTAAGTAAAAAAAATGATTTTGCTAGATAAATTTATCAAAATTTACCAAAATCGATAAATGAATGATTTATTAAGTTAAAAAGTAGTTTACCAAATAAATTTATCAACAATTACACATAAATGTATTTTTGAAGTTTTAAGTTATGATAAATCATGATTTATCAAAAATACGTCATTTACAAACTGTCTAAACTTTTTTCTACTATTTCATTTTTTAAACTTGAATTTTGACTCTTCTAAAAAAAAAGATAACATATTAAAATGAAAGTATGATGAGGTTAAAAGTGGAGCGTCTTGTTGTGAGTTTCTCAAGTTTCTTAAAATTATAAAACTCAAGTGTAAGATGTCAACAAAAGAAATATGGCATTTACATCACTACAAGCCATTGAAATAAATTAATTGAAAGAAGCATAATAATTAATAATTGATTTTGATTAAATTGTAAAAAAATACATATAAACATTAATATAAGGGTAAATTGCTCTCGCAATTCTTAAGCTTAAACTCTTTAATAGTGTGTCAATTAGTCCCTAAACTTTTTTTTGTAATTAAAAGGTCCCCAAATTTAAGTAAAAAGAGAGTGAAAAAACCGTTTTTGCTAATAGATGTTTAAAATTGAATGGATTTTTGTCATGTAATTATCATGTAACTTAACTTACTCGAAAAAGATTATAATGCCCTAAAAACTCAAGAACGTCTAAAAAAATAAAAAAATAAAAATAAAATTTTGAGACCAAAACCCTTTTCTCTGCCAACAAGGACACACCAGGAACAGCACCACCCTTCCCTTTTCCCTCCATTGTGCGAACCCAACTTTTTAGAGCCCATCATTGCCACTGTAACCCCGCATTGATCCAGATCTATCGAGCTCTCTTCTTTCGTGAGCCGCCACGAGCCTAGATTCATCCACCGTCGTCCATCGCGAGCCCAGGAAACCTCCCACAACCGTCGCACCTCTATCACATTACTGTTTAGCCCCTTTCATCCTCAATCTCTCCCTTTCGCTCTCGATCGGCGTAAAATCTCAAAATAAAAAAATAGAAAATAAAAAGCTTGTGCCTTTGTTGTGGGTTTTGTTGTGATAGAACACGGAGGGATGGAAAATGGTATCCTAACGCTGTTAAAAAAAATAATTATTTTACTAAATTTACGAAACTTTAATTTATATTACAAGAAATATAAAAATAAAAATGCTAAAAAAGATTCTAATAATTTTATATTTTTATTTAGTTTATATTTACATCATCGTACTACTATCAGATTTAAGATATATATATATATATATTTGTAGATTCCTAGGCACACATCACAAGCATGCCACCTCTAGCCAAGGACCATCCTCCTATACACGTATATTTTTCCCTTCTTTCTTTCTTTCTTTCTTTCTTTTTCGGTTGAGACGGAGGACTAGTGAGAACTCGACCTCGCCGCCCACTCAATCTCAATCCTCCCTTCTCCCATTATGTCTCTGGGTATATTTCTACCTCGTCATTTTCATTCTTTCTCACTCTCTTTCTCTATTTTTCTTTCTTTTTTTTTTTGGGGCATATTATTTGATTCGCATTCTACATTTCGTTTTTCGCTTTCTTTTTCGCATTTTCTTACGAGAATCGTAGAAATTTCCTTTTCCTGCGATTTGGAAATTAGCAGAAAATCCCTTATTTTGACCAAAAAATTTTTAGGCGGTTTGGGCTTGATTCCGTGTATAAAAGCTTAAATATCTTTATGCTTTCAATTTCTCTGCATGCGTTTTTTTTTTTTGAAAATTTGAGATATTTTATGTTGCATAAATTCGAATAGTTTGAGAGGACTAAAGATTCATGGGATTATGAATTTTCTGTAATATTTTTCCCCTTTTTTTTTCGTTCTTGAATTTTGATAGCTTAGCTGCTGCCTATGCTTTGATTTGTTCGATGAAGAAAATAAATGAATAAATAAATAACTAAACAGAATACGAAAATGGGTTATGGGGATTGAGGGTAGCATACTCAGATAAACTCGGAGAGGTAGTGCATGGATCATTTACGATGTGGGTTGTCAATATATTCTCCGTCCACCGCGGTCTAGTGGCAGAGCCACTCTATTGTTTCAGTGGAGGCGTACATGAAAGGATAAAATTTTTTGAGTGTATATAAGGATTGTTAATTTTTAATGGGGACAAAATGAGAAAAGCGTAAAGTTTTTAGAGGTGAAATTGAAAAAAAAAATAATGATAATAATAATAAAAGTTCATTGAGGGAGGATGCCCCCACTCAGTCATTGGTGGTTCCACTGCTGACGGTGGTGGCACTGATTACCCAAGACCTTGTCGATGAGAATGAGCAGCGATACCAGCTAAATGACTGGCTGTTGAAACAGCTGGGCTAATTAGAGTAGAGTGGATTTGCCCAAATATGAAATATATAATTACTCTTTTACTATAGTTGTACGTGGTCCTTAATGTTTTTGTGATTTTCTTATCACCTTCTGTTTTGTGATCAGAGTTCTATTTGGGGCAAAAACGACCTGCATTTTCTATTGATGGAAGACATCATGATGGGATCGCCTTACCATCGAGTATGCATAATGAACGGTCCAATTCCCCAGGACATAAACGACCTAGAATTTCTAATGATGGAAGACTTAATGACGGAACGGCCATCCCTTTGCGTGTGTGTGATGACGCTGTGCCAGATAAACCAGTAACTACTTCGAAAGTCGTTGATTTTTCTGACCCTTTTGCTACTCAAGTTTTTCTTGATGGGTTAGATGCTGGTAAGTTTGGAAGTGTAACAAAAGATATAGAGGCGCTTATTGCTCTGAAGATGCTAACTTTATACCCATATTTTGAGAAGTACCCAACACTTATAAATCAGTTCTTTGATGCTGAAAAGAACGAAGCTAAAGAGGTTTCGAAGTTGGAAAATGGGCAAATGGCTTGTTTGGCACGCGGTAATGTCATCAACTTGGATGATGATCATGCTGCAAATGACACTCGGACAAGATCATTGCCTGTTATAACAATTGATTCTGATGGAGAAGATGAGGGACCTTCTTATAATTTTCAGGCTGTTTTCTTAAACCAACCATCTGGAGGATCTTTCATGAAGGATATGGAGGTAATTCAACCATTCAGATGACATAGAAGAATGTTGATTTACCAAAATGAAAATCTTGTATTGGTAGGATTTCTGTGTTTCATATTACAGTTTACATGCATGCATCAAATCTCCACTTGCCACAGTCCACAAATCAACCATTCTTTCATCATTGCCTTTTGTTCTAAAACAGAGAATTCACGTGCATTTTTCAAACTTATATGTGACAGCACGTCTTTTTGGTTTTGTGCTTTTATTTCCCTTCATCTGAACGACTACTTAATTTCACTTTTTCACTTTTCCATAAAACCGTAAATGTTTTTAAAAATCCTAAATTAAAATCAGTTCACTGAATAGATTCATTTTGTTCTCCAACCGTACACTTCACTGTGCTTTTCTTCTTCAAATTAAATAACGGAAATTGTCACTTTGAGGAGGATATGTTCTTACCCCGATGTAAATAATGTATTTTTGGTGTTTGCAAGCTTAGTCTAGGTGTTATTGTACACCTACTTTGAAATTTGTGGTCACAAGTACAATCCTCATCCCCAATGGAAAAAATAATAACAATAATAATTAAATAAATGAATGAAACAGTGGACTTTTGCTTTCACAAAGTTACTGTTGGCATTATTCATTGATCCAGTGTCATTTAATCCCTCTATAGAATTAATGAGAGAATTATTTGTTCAGGTTAGGGACGTTGTAAATAGAGGAGCTCGTGTGGAACTTACCAATCTTAATGGGGGAACAAATTCTGACATCAGCAGGGATAGAGGTGTTTATGTTGGTGTTGAAGATGAAAGTGATTCCAATGATAGTGCCGAGGATGATGGGCTTCAGGACATGTGGAATGAAATGTCTATGGCATTAGAATTTTCCAAGGTAGTATTACAGAGATCAGTTGTAATAAGCTGAGTCTTTTCTTTTTCTTTTTCTTTTTCTTTTTTTCGGTGCATATTTTTATACAGCATAAGGTTTCTCTCAAATGAGCTTGTTTGTCTGTCTCTTATTCTAGATTGTTTCATGACTTTATGCTTCGTATCTGTTTGGTCAATGATTTTTCAAAAGTTTGGGACATAAAGATTTGAATTGTATGACGATTGTCAATGAACTACTAACAGTAGCTTTGGCAAACGTAATTAAGTTTACCAAGTGGTCTAATTCAGTTGTCTCTTGTTGCAGATTGTGTCACGACTCTATGCTTTGTACTTGTTTGGTCAATGGTTTTTCAAAAGTTTGGGTATACAGTTTTAAATTGTATGATGATTGTCTATGAACTACTAACAGTAGCTTTGGCAAACATAATTAAACTTACCTAGTGGTCTAATTCAGTTTAGCCATGTGCATTTTCATTTTCTATAAGAAAATTTTGATATAGTTTACTATAAGAACCTTTAATGCTAGGACTTGCAACCATGAAAATTCTTGCAATATAGGGTTAAGCGACCAATAACTCAGTAGATTGTTTTAGTTTATCAATCCATCCTAAAAGTTTAAGCTATTAGGACGTGAGCCAACAATAGTTTTATACTTCAACAGATTGACCATTTGAATCCAATATACGTACATAAGTATAATTTTAAAGGATATGAAATTTCGAATTCAGGTCCAACTTTGAAATACTAAACTAGAAAATTGAGAAGTAACTTTATATGTTGAAGAATCTCCAATGGGTAGAAAACTGAGAAGCACAGGGAATTGAAGATAAAATTGATAGAGAATCCTAACATCCTGATGGGTTATCCTTTCTCTTTCAAGTATATATCTCACACTAAACCTGAAGGCTGACTTTCAATGTGGGTTATGTTCGAACCTGCTTTCTAGTTTTGTGCTTCATACTTGGATTTCTGTTCTTTCTAAAACGTTTTTTCACTTTGCAAAGTTTTCATACAGATAGCGTTTGTACTAAGCATATTTCCGTTCTATCATGCTGCTTCTAGGATGTTGCTACGGATCCCTCATCGGATGAACAAGTGAAAGAAGATGAAGAAAACTGCGAACATTCTTTTATCTTAAAAGATGATCTTGGTTATGTTTGTCGTGTTTGCGGGGTAATTGAAAAAGGAATTGAGAATATATTTGAGTTCCAATATAACAAGGTAAGGTTTTACTTTGTGCATTCATATGTTTTATATTTCTCCTTATTTACACTTCGTTTTTAATAAACTAACCTAGCAAAACTGTATGCAAGTGCATCTGTTTCGCTTAGATGCTTAAAATTGGATTTGTAAAATTTGATGACCTGTGGCCAACGGGAATGCATATTTTAGATTTATATGTAACTAGTACACTCTGAAAGCACCGTATAATTATTGGCATTTTGACCTATAAATTAATGTGGGCTTGAAGGATTAAAAACTCCTATTTATTTGATGATTTTGGAAGTCTAGAAGTCCTTATTAATTTGGGGATTTTGGATTTGGAAGTCTAAAGTTCAAAAGTGCAGTATTACTTGGGGAGATGGAGTCTTTTAAGGTTGAGTCATGAATGTGGTCATCCAAGAGTGCTTACAAATACCTATGCAATCCTTCATTTGGAACACAAGTTTGAGTTTTCTTTATTAGACTGCCATCTACTTGCATACTCTTGGGAGAATCAACAAGACAATTGATGCATTATGTCTTTCCTATTCTGTGAGAATCAACAGTTCCTAGGTAGGGTTTTTTTTTTTTTTTTGGTGTCGATATTCATCTTTCTAGTTTGTTTCTGCTGTATCAAACTGTCAACATAGAACCCTACATAGTTATAAAATCAAAACGATAAGTCATTGATAGTTTGATCTCTTTATGAGTTACAACTGTGCCTTTTTTTCTTTTTTGAGCTGTTTAATTTTGATACAGAGCCATTTTTGTGAATTTGATTGCATAATCTTCTTGTTCAATTATGCAGTCAATTCATCTCATTAAATTCTTTATTAGGACATTAATCATTTTTCTGTGTCCTCTTTTGGAATGATAGGATTAGGATCAAGTGTTAGTCTGTTAGTAGCATAGCCAATTAATGAGGGTTATTAGTAGTCAGTTTAGTATAAAAGGGGGATTGGTATAGAGCAAGTGGTATGGATTGATTAGTGGCAAATTGGGGAAACTCTTGGGAGAGCTAGCAGACCTCTTGAATGTCTGCAAATCTATCTTGTATCATTCTTGTTAGTCGTTTTCAGTGACAAATTCCTTCATTATTCTCTTTGGCGTTCTTGGTTCTTAACATACAAAGTTGTGTTTCGTGTGTTTTTTTGGTTGCCTATTATTTAAGGTAAAAAGGACTTCTAGAACTTATATGCCAGAGTCTCGAAATTCCAGAGACAAGGAGTCAACCGGAATCAGTGGACTTGATTTGTCTGGTGATGATGTGATGGCCACTGAAGTATATGCACACCCCAGGCATACAAAGAAAATGAAACCTCATCAGGTGGAGGGTTTCAATTTTCTTGTTAGCAATTTGGTGGGCGACAATCCTGGGGGCTGCATATTGGCCCACGCACCTGGATCAGGAAAAACCTTTATGATAATCAGTTTTGTGCAGAGTTTCCTGGCAAAATATCCGAATGCCAGACCCCTAGTTGTTCTTCCGAAAGGAATCTTGTCCACATGGAAGAAAGAGTTTCAGATTTGGCAGATAGAGAATATTCCATTGTATGACTGCTACACTGTGAAAGCAGATAGTCGGCATCAGCAATTAGAGGTATTGAAACAATGGGTAGAGAGAAAAAGTATACTTTTCCTTGGTTACAAGCAGTTCTCCTCCATTGTTTGTGATCCAGAAAACAGTGAGGCGGCAACTTCTTGTCGTGAGATACTGCTTAAGGCACCGTCGATTCTCATTCTAGATGAAGGGCATACTCCAAGAAATGAGAATACCGATGTCCTGCAATCTCTTGCCAAAGTGCAGACACCCAGGAAAGTTGTGCTTTCAGGAACTCTCTATCAGAATCACGTCAAGGAGGTGTTTAACATCCTGAATCTTGTTCGACCAAAGTTTCTGAGAATGGAGACGTCCCGACCTATTGTGAAGCGCATCATGAGCAAAGTAGATATATCGGGTATTAGGAAGCACTTCAAAGCTACAGGTGAGGCAGCTTTCTTTGATATGGTGGAGCATACACTGCAGAAAGATAAAGATTTTAGACGGAAAGTGTCTGTTATACATGACCTACGTGAGATGACCAGCAAGGTCCTGCACTATTACAAAGGTGATTTTCTGGACGAGCTTCCTGGACTAGTTGATTTCACTGTAGTTCTCAATCTCGGCTCCAAACAGAAACGTGAAGTCGGAAAAATAAAGAAGTTATCCAGAAAATTCAAAGCAAGTTCTGTTGGGAGTGCTGTTTATCTGCATCCGAAGTTGCAGTCATTTTCTGATAATTGGACGACAACTGATTGTAAGATGGATGAGCTGCTAGAAAACCTAGATGTAGAGGAGGGAGTTAAGGCAAAATTTTTTCTGAATATGCTAAGTTTATGCGGCTCAAAGCAGGAGAAGCTTCTGGTTTTCAGCCAGTACCTTGTGCCTTTAAAGTTTTTAGAGAGATTAGCAGTGAAAGAAAAGGGGTGGTGTCCAGGAAGAGAAATATTTGTTATCTCAGGCGAGTCGAGCCCTGAGCATAGGGAGTGGTCGATGGAGCGCTTTAATAATTCCCCTTCTGCAAAGGTTTTCTTTGGCTCGATTAAGGCATGCGGAGAGGGTATTTCTTTGGTGGGGGCATCTAGAATAATAATCCTGGATGTTCATCTGAATCCATCCGTAACCCGCCAAGCAATCGGACGTGCATTCCGTCCTGGGCAAACAAAGAAAGTGGTTGCATATCGATTGGTTGCCGCTGAGTCACCTGAAGAGGAAGACCACGAAACTTGCTTCAAGAAGGAACTGATTTCCAAGATGTGGTTTGAATGGAATGAATACTGCGGCTATCGGGATTTTGCGGTGGAGACTGTTGACATCAACGAATGTAATGATGAGTTTTTGGAAAGCAGTCCGATGTTAGCAGAAGATGTAAAGGTTCTATACAGAAGGTCAGTATCCATTCCCTCGAGCATCCTTTTGTCCCTCTTGATTTCCCACTGCATTAATCATTCCTTTTTATTTTAATTTCTGAATGACTCTTCGGCTTATATTTTTCAGATAGACGCTGCTATCTTGTATTCCCCGGACAGTGAAGTAGTATCTGACTTCGAGCTTACTGATTGGTAATCTCATCTGTTAATGCTGTACCCTTGTGTTTAGGTTATTGAGCTTTCTGTATGTATAGACTTTTTGTTGTTGTCATTTTAATGGAGTTTGAAAGGAAATGAACTTTGGACGAATGCACAGGGGATTTGCAAATACCAACATGGAGAAACCAGAAAAATGCTAATTCTTGCATTTTTTTTATTTTATGCAAGTTGGAGAAAAGCAAGAGTTCTTGTTGTAATGTTCATGAGATATGAACATTAGTTGTGATATTTCCTGCTGGGTAATATTTGGTGTCCCAAATGATCTAATCTGATTTGATATGCCAAATGATATGATTTAGGGTTTGTTTGGTGAACGCATTGCATTTGCATTGCGTTTGAATGCAATATATTGAATGTAATTTGTATTTAGAGGAAAAGCATTAGCATTGCATTTTAATGCAATGTGTGTTTGGGGAAAAAGTATT
This sequence comes from Antiaris toxicaria, assembly GCA_035233585.1. NCBI lineage: Eukaryota > Viridiplantae > Streptophyta > Magnoliopsida > Rosales > Moraceae > Antiaris > Antiaris toxicaria. The sequence goes on along the minus strand of CP141158.1, from coordinate 42,488,385 downwards.
TGAATTGTATTTTAATAATAAATATGTGATGTGATGGGTAAAAGTAGAAAGAAAAAAAAGTGGGAGAGAGAATATATGATGTAATTAATAAAAGTAATAGAAAAAGTAAAATAATAAATAGTGATTGTGTTAGATTTAAAATGTGATGTGATTGGTATTTGAATAAAATGTTTTTGTATTTGGGAGAAAATTGCATTGCATTTAAATGCAATGCCAAAAAAATTTGTGTCTACTTAGTGTCACTTTTTGAATTGATGATATGTGATTTGATTCACATTTAAATGTTTCGTACTAATAATTTAAAAAAAGGAAAAAATGATTTTGATACGATTATCATGAAGGTATTCTGTGTTTTTAATGATATTAAAATGATGCTCCCGTTTTTCATACTGTAGGATTATTTTCGTATATTTCCTTGAAGGGTCCCTTACGCTTGGCCACATGAAGTTTAAAATCTCTTATTTTTGCGTGATGAGTTTTGAATTCGATCCAACTTTATCATTTTATTAGAATTTCAGTTATAAACAGATAGAAAAATTAAGGATATTAGTCTTATTAAGTCCATTTTGTGAGGATTTTTGTTAAAAATAAATTAAAAAAAAAAACCACAAAACTACATTTAGAGAGCGTTTAATAAATGCATTACGTTTGAATACAATTCTTTTTTTAGTGTTGTATTTGGTTGAAAAGTATTTGTTTTGTATTTGAATAAAATGTGTTTGGATAAAAAGTATTTTAGAATTGAAAAGTTAATGTGATTAGTAAAAGTAGAGATAAATAGTTAGAATTGAAAAGTTGATGTGATTGTTTTAAAAAACTTTTGAATAATAATTGTTTTCGAAACACTGTTAAAAATGATTGTATTTGAATATAAAATTTTACGTTTGGTGTAAAATTGGTTTTCGTAGCATCAAAAAATGTTTACTAAACGTTCTCTTAATTCCTTTTTTTTTTGTCTATTTTAACTACATTTCTGATAAAAAAGGTAAACGGGTTTAAGTTCAAAATTCAAGAGTTAAAATGAAAATGGAAATGATTTTAAAATTAATGGTATAATTCAGGATAAAAATTAAAATAATTTAAAAATATATTATTTTTGATATTTTAAACTTCTCATTTTTACCTTTTTATTTAGCTGGTCTGATCTACGGGGATAAATCGTTTTTTTTTTTTTTTTCCAAATTTCAGATCATTAATTAAAAAGGTTTGGTTCATGTATTTTGCACACCAATGTTTTTAAAACTTGATACTATTAATCATGAAAAATACAAGATACCTTAGTAATTACAAAGAACATAAACTGTAATGTGTTTACTATATTAGTGGTATTTTCACGATGTAGAGTTCAAATTCAAAATTTATAGTTCGAATTTTGAATTCAAAGAAAAAAAAAAAACTAAATGAATTTTGCTAATTAGCAAAATGATGCAACATCTTTGCTATTTGAATTGCTTGGCCTCCTTCCTCCTCAATGGTCTTAAAATTTTATAACCAATGAATTGTTGTGACGGACCAATCATACTGACCTTTTGCCCTCTTTCGACCTCCCTTTCTCCCTTTTCCCCCCCTCTTAATTTGTGGCCTTCCCTTTCTCGTTTTACTTATTTTCCACACAAATTTTCTCAGGAACCACACATTGCCAGAAAAGAATATCATCTGACAGGCAGAAAGGATCCAAATATTTCTGGGTCTAGTTTTTCCATTGCTGCTTGTCAAATAGAACATTGGAGGATAAATAATTGAAACAAAGAACTTACTAGAATAATTAATAACCAATTATAGATATTGCTTCCGTAGGTGAGACAGCATTAACTAATGTTTACTAAAATAATATCTTTTTTGTTTTATTTTGTTTTATTTTTTTATTTTTTATTTTTGGGGTCGAGGGGGCAAACTCAACCAACTTAAGAAAATTATTTATTTCAAACTATAGTATCTGTGTTTTCTCTTTCCCTCTCTCTTCAATACCAAATTTGTTACTACTTGTACATCTCATATCTATACAAATATGCTAACCTTACCAACCAATTTCTTCATATAATACAACTGTGTTTTTTTTTTTTTTATATATATATGTTTCCATATTTGGAAGACTACAATTTTCCTACCATTGCAAGCAAAGCAAGACCTGACTTTCACTGTCAAAAGTCTCTAGGTCTTCACCTTTAAGAATTGTTGTCACTCCATTGTTGATCTCTCCAATCAAGCTTTATTTTATTTTTTTTCCTCACACTACGAAATCGTGTAGCAAATGGGAAGAAGTGAATCGAGGCTGCTGGTTCCCCGAATTCACGCACTCGAAATCTGCTGTCTCGGCTCCTACTGAAGAAGCCGCAGCATTGTATATATCATCCCCTCTCATGGCAACAAAACTGCGATTGGTCCCACTAGACATCGGTAGGCTACTGCCATCACAATGCTGCAATCCCAGAGTGAGAGACACCCCACTTCCGCCCCCGAACCTCCCCAACTCCGACATGTGGTATGCAGCAGCTGCCGCCATGAATCTCTCGTTGCTTCCATCAGATTGAACCATTGTGTCCGGAAAGAGACTGCAGTCGTCCATACCGTGCCTTTGCTCCTCCCTGCGCTTCATTATTATCCCATACTGATCAGCCTCTGCATTGCGGCGAGTGACATCGTGGAAACTGGTGGATCCAATTGATCCTGCCATGTCTACATCAGGAACATGGTCGATTTTTGACTCCATGAATTGGCCAGTGCTGCACCTCTCGGTGCCTGTTGAACTTGCGCTTTGCTGCTGCATGTCTTCCCCCCGGTCCTCAGAAGTCCTAACATCGCCTTTCGTTGCTTTGCCTGCGTTTTCAGATGATGAGTTAGAGTCCATCTCAGCATCACCTGTCTCTTCTTTGTACATCTCCTCAACCATGGGCTTCCACAGACGCACCCTCGCATTTATAAACCAGTTTGAGACCTGAGCAGAACCATTTTTTATCAACCAATTGCATAAATAAAATAAAAATAAGAATGCAAAAGAACAAGACGCATGGTCAATAGTGGTTGCCCCATGTCATGTAACCGTTCTATGACATTATTTGTAACTCCATGTACAACACCAATGGCCTCTATTTAATGTACAAGCTAAATCTACAAGCGGGTTCATTAGACTTATATATGTATTCGTAAAATTTCCTACCACATGGCTGTTTACAACATTCTCAGCCGTACTTCGAAGGCTGCCGAAAATTATTGCAACATAATGCTTTAAAGTTAACCCAAATTTCTTTAACAGGTTGCTAAAATCACTTGTCTTTCCTATAAAAATGCTCCTTTACTGACCTTTTTCTTTCCTTCCTCGTCTCCACATTATCCCCAAGATCATTAGCTATTGTTGTGCACATTGATCTAGTAGTCCTAATATAGTTGAGCAAACTCTTTTTTCTTTCCAACTAAAATGAAGCAATCCCTACCAAATCCATTTCTTTCAAAAGTATAATTCCCATGTCCCGATTCAACAAGTCCTCTTATCTCTTAGGGATCAGATAATCTAGATAGTAAATTAAAAACTAGCACATAAAAACGCCGTGATTCCCCAGTCAAGCTTATGCATGACATGATTGTTTCATCTTTACCTGACTTCTAGTGAGGCCCGTCTGCCTTGCTAGCATGATCTTATCAGAATCCTTTGGATACCTGCAAAATATCAAACATTTTATTTGATGTTGCATTGGTCTAGCCGGGCACTCGGACACAATATGACCATGAAATCCTGACAAATAAAGACACAAAGAAAAAGGTTGGGGCTAGAAGGTTTACGGGTGAAGGAAATGCTCAAACAGCCATGCACGTAGAATCGACACTGAGCTTTCTGGAAGCCCCCTTTGTGGTCTCCATGCATGTTGTTGCATCATACCAAGCTGCTGAAGAGCTCTCTGTTGCCTCAGCTGCTGGTCCACGTATCGCAGGCGAGATATTCCAACTCCTTTGACATTTCCTGAAGCATCGTCCTCACCAAGGCTTTTGCGAGTCACTTTTATTTGGCCTGTGATTGCATCCCGTAAACACCGAAAGTGGCGTGAAATAGTCTGTAGGGCAAGTGCCGTGTACGGTTTAGCTGATCCGCATCCTGCGAATGCATCAAACGATGACACCACAATCTGCATCTGATGATAATATTGCTTGTACCTTCTGTCAACCTGCAAACGAATCAAACATCAAAATACCATTTTGAAGAGTAAGAAAAAAACAAAGGAGAGGATGAAGCAACTTCTATCTGTTCATATCGAGAGTATACTCGCTTGAATGTGAACATCTAGAAAAAAAAAAAAAAAAAACTCAAATTTGTTTCCTTTTTGAGCACCCTGGTCTCCTATAGTTCCACGGTATCATTTTCACATAAAAAATGGACATGTAGACCATAAGTAAACGTGCATTAATTGAAACAAACTTAAGGAATAACAAATGATCGAATATCGTCACTCCACATGATAAATGTGAAAATACAAGCATGAAGTTGTGAGCAAACGGTTTAATTCGGGGCTTAGCAAATCCATCAAAAAGCAAAAGAAAGAAAGGAAAGAGAGAAAATCGCCAAGTAATTTGTATGTATCTATTGAAGAGAGATCTGTTGTGCACAAATTAATATTTCTAGTAGGCACCTCTGTCCAGTAGTGCTTCTACAAGCCATTTTCCTCCACCTAACGGAATGGAAAACCAGTGAGAACCTCTTTGGCACAACGATTTTGTACGTGTTTTCCTAAACACAGAGTGAAAGAAGTTGCTAGTTCGGTTTCAAAGTGTGATTGTAGAAATCACTGTAAAGTACGTGTTTTCTGATGGAATCTCTTTGATCAACAACCCAAAACACTAAATATCGTCATGATCTAATACCATGACGAATCAAGGCTTCAACTATAGTTTCCCTTCAGCCATTCCTAATCAGACGAAAATTTACTGGTTTACATACTCTCCTTGGATTTGTTTCCTCTCCAAAGCAGCAGGCTCAACTTATAGCTGTAACCTTGAGCTTCACTACCAATTTCCAACAACACTGTATGCATCAGCAGCTAATGCGGAATACAGATTAGTGTAACAATTATTAACAGTAAATAGCATAGCGGTAATTTTACACCTGAATCTATTAGAAAATATAGAGTTCGAATCCACCACCCCCAAGTTCAAAAAACAAAAAAAAGTTACTTATATTCAATCAAATTCTTAAAGCAACAAGCAAATGTTACAAGATGATAGATATGCCCCAAAAAAAAAAAAAAATTTGTGGTTATGGTGAAAACAGTTATAATGCAGTTACGCTAAATGAAGACAGATATTATCTCTAACTAAGGGGTGAATAAATAAATCAATAGAAGCTCTAATTTCTTCACGTAAATGTACTTGTTAACTATAGCTTCTTTGTTAGTTCATTATACAAAGAAACAACGCTGAAACTTAATGCTTAATCAATAGATTTAATAGTGCACAATAAGGAGACACTTAACACGAAAGATTTAGTTTTCGAATGCACATTGACAACCAATTTACACTGCTGGAAAAGACATTCCAAGTTGTCCTTTATGCAAAATCATGTTCAACTTTACTAGAAGACCCAATGAAGAGGAGGAAAATCGCTACATTTTTCACAAGGCATCATCAGTAGCTTACTTTTCTTTGCTTCAGGTGGCGATATAAATGGGACAAAGTCAATGAATATGTTCGTGTATAAGATTCTTAAGCTCATAAAATAGGATTACAGACGTTTAGACAAACATTCCAAGTTTACCAAATTTTCGACCATGATTGAAGAATTCGGTGGTGATCAAACAGAAACCAGCTTTGCATACTCCAAACATAGCAGGATTCATGATCAGATAAGAAAGCATATGACACAACAAGCGACAATGGCATAAAGAGATTCAAAAACTAAAGTTAAATTGCCATACCTCGTCCAACATGGATAAAAGTTTTGTCAATTTGTTATGCAAATCTTGCTTCTCGGCGTGTGAAAGCTCAGGTTGCGAGTTACTGGCCGACTCTCCACCTCCAGGTGTAGATTCATTCTTTGATCCATCCTCACCCTCCTTGGGACTTTTCATCTGCTGCTCCTGCCCACTTTGGGCCTTCTCACTGTCATGCTGCTTTAATGCTTTTCGGACATTAACGACTTCATCAAGCAATTGTTGTGCCGCCTTGAGGTACTTAGAACTTGGAACCGCTCTAGCAATACCAGACAGCCCATATGGAGATAATTCCCCTTTACTTACATCTTGATTATTACCCCCCGGAAAACCGGGTGCCAAATACTCAACATTTCTTGGCTGATCATCCCTTGAAGAGCCATTCCTTTCCCCTGAAATCGATGCATTCGGGCTTAAGAAAGATGCAAAACCTATGTTAGGATTGCGGAATGAGATCAAAGGCATCTGAATTCCTGACGGGATTTGTGTGCCAAGACTAAGGGACAATCCTTGACCCTGCAGGTTCTGTGCACCATGAAAAATGCTCGGAGCACCACCCCCCGCCATCGAGTGAGTCACAACCAATTCATTTTTCCCCTCTCTCCATTCACCAAAATCGTGCTCTCCGATCCTCGAATCCCCGAGGTTCGACAAGATGTCCTGCTGTTGTGGTGGCATTTCAATGCAGTTACTCTGCTGCTGAGAATTCCCACCTAATGCATCCGAGTAAGAACCCGAATTCATGTACATCATCATGTTTGTGGGAAGAACAGAAGCTTCCGGATACGAACTAGGCATGTGTTCTCTTGAATAGAGCATTGGAGCAGGCTCTCTTTGATTGTTGGGACTTGAGTAAAAAGTTGCCATGTCTCTTCCTTTCTCAAGCTTGAATCTTTCTTGCCCAGTTTTGCAAATTAGATCTCATAATCAGACATGGAACTGAAAAGAGATAAAAACAAGAATACCCTATAAGAAAAATATACTCATAATTAATGATCGTTACTATTATTATGAATTTGTAATCCAGGAAAAAAAAAAAAAAAAAGGTTCTATTAGGCATCAAAATTTCTACTTCACCAAGAATTTTTCTGCTTGCATATACTAGTATTTCAGCTTTCATGCAATTCATATTTACATACATACATACATATATATATGTATATATAAAAAAAGATAAGAAAAACCATACACAAGCAGAAATGGAAACTTTTGTTTTTTTTTTTTTGAAACCTATCATCACAAACAGAAGCTTTTAATGATAGCTTCAAAGGAAAAACAAGGGAATCTACATAAAATATATATACATCTCTCTCTCTCTCTCTTTATGCATGGTTTTTGTGCATGAACATATTACATATTCCAAGATATAAATTTCTTGCGCTTCTGTGATAAAAATAAATCTTCTAAACCAGAATCAGCAACCAGAAATCTTGTTTATGGTAACTGGAAAAATCACAAACTAGAGAGAGAATTTACAGATACAAAATGATCATAAAGAACCCCTAAGATCAATTCCAATAATAATAGTTTAAAAAATAAATATACGCACAATGTTTTACCATTTTTGCTGCATAGCTTTATTAGGTGAGATAATTAACACAACCCAAGTGTTTGAAATTGCTATAAACAAAGAACAAAACTAACCCAGAAACCAGAATTCCATGCAAATAAGAACAACCCAGAAAAGAAAGCATCTCAAGTGAGGAAGAAAATGAAATTTCAGAACAAACCCATATGCTCTCTTTAAAAAAAAAATACAAACAAAAAACTTAGATTCTTAACACCCATCAAAAGGAAATATTTCAAAGAGAATAAAAGAACAAAAAAATTTGAAATTAACTTGCTAATTTCCAGGTTCAAATGATCATCATCTTCATCCCATCTCAAGAAGGAGAGGGAAAAAAAAAAAAAAGATAATGAAGAAAGAGAGAGAGAGAGAGAGAACCACAAAAAAAAAACAAAGATAAAAAAAGAGAGAAAAATCTATACATACACACAAAAAATAGAGGAATAAATAAAGGCAATTAAATTAAACTTTAGTAGCAGTAGCTAGGTGAATAATGTAAAAAGTCAAGAGATGAGAAAAAACCAAAGAAATAAATTTCAAAAAAATAAAAAGAATAATAGAAATATATATATACACACATACCTGGTGAACCGTAACAGTTGTGGGCGATATGGGGAACAGAAAAGCTTGGAGACAACAACTAATCTCTTCAACTTCTTCTCTAATCTAATCTAAAAATAAAATAAAATAAAACTCTAAACTCCAAACTCCAAACCAAACACTTTCAGATCCCGAGAAACCTTAATCCACTACTTTTGTGATTACTATTACCATAAACAACAACAAATGATAAACCCAAAAACCAGAAAAAGAAAACGAAAAAAAAATGTATAATAATTCTGATCAAGAACTTGTGGAGCTAAATGGGATTTTCTTTTTCTTTTTTTCTTTTTTTTTCACTTTTTTTTCCACTTTTATGATTGAAATCATAATCATGATTTATATTCTCTGTCCATTATTGCCATCATCAATCCCCACGTGAGAACTCACACGTACACACTCTCTCTCTCTTCAACGTACGAACCAACCAAAACACCAAACTGCTCCTCTCTCTCTCTCTCTCTCTCTCTCTCTCTAGAAGAAGAGAAAAAGATGACCCTTTTCTCTTTCCATCTCCTGAGAAAAAATATGGGAATTCCCTTTTGCTGTTGTGGGCTTCTCTTTTTGTTGATGCCTTTTGTAGTTTTTTTTTTTTTTTTTTCTCTTTTTCTTCTTCAAAGCTTAAAAGAAGACCTTCTTCTTCTTCTTCTTCTTGCTGGGAAATGAATTTTTTGGGGGTTTGGTTAAGAAGCTCAATCTCTAACAACCAGTTGGTAGACCTATCTATACATATACAAACATATATAAATATATATATTAAAAAAAACAACTAAAACCCTCCCTTAAACCCCTCTAGCATGCTACTTTATCTCTATTATCTTTCTCTTCGCACCATCCACTTTCTCTCTCTAGCTTTTAACTGTTTCTCTCATTCATATCCCTTTGAGCGTGGAAAGTCTGGTTCTGGGTTGGGTTGGGTTTTGCTTGCTTTAATATCCGCCAGAAATAATAATAATAAAAAAGCATATTCTATTTTTGTTTTTAATTTTATATTTATTTATTAAGGATTTGCTACAATCTCATGTCAATTTTTATGAAATATAATTTTATATGTAAATATAAAAAATAATTAATATTAAATTAAAATAAATATTATAATATAAAATCAAATAAATATATTAGTTAAATTATAAAATACAACGTAAAATTAATGGTACGTAAACGTAAAATTATAGGTTTAGCTTGTCTATTGTTTTGTTTTTTTGTTTGATGTTCTAAGCTTCTATTCTACTCTATAATTTATTTATTTATTTATATTTTTTTATCGTGTATTTTACTTGTCTGTTTTCTTGTTGATTTTGTATATTTTAAGGGAGAAATTAAAATTAAAAAAGAATAAAGAAAAAGAAAAAGAAAACTTTTTCTTAAAATATAGGAGGCGCACCAAGTAGGTGCCCATATCACTGTATTTGTCTTTTTGTCCTAACAAATCTATTGTCATTGCAATGAGAATCTCACACTTTTATGTATTTGTAAATTTTACCCTTTATTGTCACTAATTTATTTCTGCTACATGTATGTAAATTAAATAATCATACTTCCATGGAGAGGCAGAAACAATCTCTGCACCATGCATAATTTAACATTTTTCATTAAACAAACAAAAGTTGTGGTTGTTTCTTTAAAGGGAAAGTCTCACTGACCAAGAGTCTATCTTACTAAAAAAATTAAAAAAAAAAAAAACCCTGTTTCATTCCTTTACACTAGCCTAAAGAGGTGAATAAAAAATTCAATCACCTAATAAACTCACCCGATAAACTCACCCAATTTACCCAATTTAATCTTAATTAAGTGGGTTGATTTGTTATATTTGATTGATTAGTGAGTAAAAAAAATTTTCAGCCTACCGAATCTTTATTGGGTGGGTTAAAAATATTCCAAAAATCCACTCAACTCATCTAATATTCACCTATATTTTTTTCTTTTTTATTAAATAATATTCATATCTAAGTATTATTTAAATTATTTGAATATATAAAATGTATTATTTGATATTCAATATGGTGTAATTTTGATAATTTTGTGAAAAATACTGTTAATTACTTTAGTATCTTTATATTTTTGGTGATTTTTATAACTTATATTTATTTTATATTCAATTATTAATGAGATTATATTAAAAAAAATTTTGTGTAGAGTTTGTAATAGAATTTATTTGAAAATTGTCATAAGTTTAATTCTTTTTTTTCCCTTAAATTTTATTTGTTGTTGAATTTTAGTATCATTTATTATTATTATTTAATTAAATACGCAATCCATCGAATCTATCTAACCCAACCTGATCTTAATTGGATAGGTTGATTTTTTACATTTGATTAATTGAATAGGTAAAAAAATATTTTCAATCCACCCAATAAAAATTAAATAAATTGAAAAATCATAAAAACTCACCCAATGTTAACCCCTTATTATACATAAGGCTTATTTTTTAACCGTCTAAATGTAATTTAGTAATTGAGATTTGTTTATGTATAATAACTATGGCACACATTAACTCATAATATACACTAAAAAACTTAAAAAATAAGCAAAAAAATGAAATAAAAAAAAAACAATCTTCCAACCTCTCACCCCTCGACGACGACCACCTTTCTTCCCCTGACAATCCCCTTCCCCCTCTTACTACTCCCCCAGGTAAAGGCAAGCCCCACCTTGATCTCTAGCAATAACCCCCTCCCCCCCTTGGGTGACAATCCTCCATCGATTGTTGAACTCTAGGCCCTCCATCTCCCAACTACTCCCATAACCCTAGATCTCCCCAATCCCTATGACCCCAAGTCTATGCACCAATTGACGACCTCCAGCCCTCGTGACAAGATCTTGGCAAGCTTCAACAAGCTCCAGGAGTTGTAGTACCCTTGGTTGGCTCTTTGCCCTCGAATTCGTCGACCGACAACCATCAAGTCAATGATGAAGAAGAAGAAGAAAATGAGGGATTTCATTTTTTTCATTTTTTATTTGTTTTTATAATCTTATGAATCAATACTTCTTTTTGTTATTGTAAACCCTTAATATATTAATTGTTTAAATTTTATCAAATGGTTTAAAGATGACTACCAATAGGGCTTCTTAATTAGGCTCCACTACAACCTTACTCCTTTTAAAAGCATATTTATCAATTTTTTCGGAGGGAGAGAAAAGAAAAGAAAAGAGAATTTCATGATAAAGAGAAAAAAAAAAGTACAACATCCGTTTATATATATTATCTTATTTTCATATTTTCTTGACAATCATTCTAATTAAATTCTAATACCTTAGAAATTTATATTTTTAGTGTAATTAAATTATTAAATTTAAAATAACATGTCAAATAAGAAGGCTGCTTAGAATAAACCAATGCAATTCAAACAGCCTTTCTTAAACATCAAATGAAAGAATAGGGTAAAATTTAATAAGAAATTGAGAGACAATCAATAAGACAAGAAAATTAGACAAGAAAATAAGGATATCAAATATGAACTTGTACAATACAATTTTAACAAATTAAATTAGATTAAAAATATGAGAATTTAACCAAATGTGATATTTGTGTGTGCGTGTATATATATATCAGTAAGATTTTCTATATCTAAGCCTAAAATTTTGTGAACTAAAAAGAATAGCCATTGTGGATGGGAAATTCCACATTGTAAATGTGGATGGTACTCTTTTTTTTTTTTTTGGTGAATAAAATGTGGATGGTACTTGCCTAACCCACTAATGTGACACTACTTATTTGTGTACCCACTTTATCATTTTTTTTCCCCCTCCTTTTGGTTTTTTTGATGTGTTAGATTGTAACTATGAAAAAGGCATCTCTTTGAAGGGGAGTGGTGAAGTGGGGTTGGGCATTTTTGTGATTCTAATGAAAGGTACAACCTTTTCGAAAGTGGGTGTGGGACGATTTTCACTATGGGTGTATTTTGCCCGCGCGCCCCACACCCCCCCCACCCCAAAAACAACATTAAAAAATAAAAAATAAAATAAAAAAACTGGGCCCTCGTTTTTTTGGATTTTTTTTTTTCCTCTTTGTGTTTTTTGTTTTAGAGACGCAAAAATGAATGGCATTGGTAGGAATCTTCTCAAGCCAGATTTTATAGAAATTCCCTACCATTTTTTTACACTTTCAAAACACAAAAAATGTGTCAAAAAGCAAGCTCGGTCATTATTATTTTACTACCTAAAATAAAATGCACGCTAGTAGCCAAAAAAAAAAAAAAGGTTATGAGTTTTTTTTTTTTTTTAAATCTCAAAATTGCATTATGCCAACTTCATATTCAATAAAGAAAATTGAATTACCTTGACACAACAACTTTATAAAATAACTATCCAAAAGAAGAAGCCAAGATATATCTTGGGAAGCCATATATTAAAATTTCGGTCAAAAAAGTAAATACTGCTACTGCAGACATGGTACACATTTCGAACAAATAACAAACAAAACTTAACTACATGAACAATAACCCTGAGGAAAATAAATATACAACCCTAAGTTTTTTTTTTTTTTTTTCCTAAAACAATGTACAACCCAAAACTTGAGGTTCATGATATAAAAGACCAAGTCTTATTTCAAAAATTTATTTACCAACATGCATATGATATATCCAAAATATCTAACAGTGTCATATTGGAAGATGTATTATATCGATTGGATATTAAACTGTGTGATCGATAATTATATCATCATAAGAAAAATATTGAACTAACATATTTTCAATATGTTTTTTAGTATTTTGATTATTCTTTATAGTTTTTAGGTTTGCAATTTTTTTATCTACCCACTAAAAAATTAAATAAGGTACTGGCGATCGAGTTGGAAGGACTTATCTTTCATTGAGTGATTGTCTAAATATGGACAAGCACATACATATTTCCCAACCCAATCTCAATTGAGGGTCAAGTAACAATGACTCCATCGATGATAGTCTAAGCTATTTTTGATATGATTGTGATTTTGTCTTAGTCTAGATGGAAAGGCAATTTTGTATTATTATGAATTTCATTAAATTGAGTTATTATTCACTTAAAACTTATTTATATTGAGTTAAACAAAATCATTAGATGATGCCTCATTAAAAGAAGTATAACATACTAATAAAATAATTTAATTTGACGACTTAAAATTGTATTAAATTAATAGAATATTTTTCACATACAATCATAGAATTCTTCTGAAATATATACAACTTATAGTTGAAATATATTTTAAGATAACATGCCCCCTTCAATAGTTCCCAAATCAAATTTTCCTGAGAAAAAGGAAGATCTTCTTAAATGCTTACGAAAATGATTGTTCTTCTATTGGTTTAAACTGTTTGCTAATTTGATGTGGACTCATTGGTTGAGTTCTCAAAAAATGGTTGCAATTTTATTTTCAAGACTGTACAAAAGAGAGTCCAATATGCATCTATTCTTGCAGATATAACGTGACATGCAGAGATAAAAAGTTAAACAAAAAAGGTTTTTTTTTTGCCTTTTTAATTTTTTTTTTATCATAAGAATTTATCTTTTTAAATTTGTGACTTTCATTGACAATGCCCTCTTTTTGGTTCACTGGGTCATTTTCTCGGTCTATGGGCCTCAAGAAATAATTATCGTAAGGCAATTAGGAAGATGATGATGATCATGATAGTGGTGATGATGGGTCCTATGATTTTCTCTTCTTTTTTTTTTTTTTTTGTTGGGAAAGGTGGGTCCCATGATTGTGCCTTAAGGGAGCCAATGGGTTTACAACATTGGTAAAGTGGGCCCCATGCACCAAAATGTTTATTTGTTAACATTTTTTTTTAATTTTATATTTTTTTATTTGGGATATTTTTTGGTGGGTTATGAGAGGAAATCATATATTATTTGGTATTCTGTCCTTTCTGACGTACTTGTAAACTTATGAGTATGACCTAATCAAAGATTGCTCCCATCAGATTGTTATTGGAAATTGATTGTAAGGTGGTTAGGCATTTTTTCACAATTTCATGAAAAACATGCATTCTACTTGTAAACTTTCATTTGACATCACTTTTAAAAATTATTTTAAAAAAAATTTAATTCTATAGTTTTTTTTTACAAAAAAAAATTAATTTACATTTTAAATAATGAGCACAAATCTATAGTTCAAACATTTCTTTGTTTTTTGTTTTCTTTTTATTTTTTTGAGTGATCTTTCTCCTTAGAAAATCTAAATATTAAATCGGGTTAAAATAATATTTTATAAATTCACATATAAACTAACAAAATTTGATATAAATTTAATTATTCAAAATTTAGTTATAGGTATTATTTTAATATTCCATTGTAAAACTCTTGTTCTTATTACTTAACCAAAAGTTTATGGAATGTATTCTTAGCAAAGAAAATTAAAAAAAAAAAGATGGAATATATTAAATTGCGCCTTATCACTTCTATTATGGTGCTCTAATTAAAAACTATAAGCTATGAGATTTATGTAATCGATTCTTTTGCATTAACAAAATTAGTAATTGACTCTAGTGTAATGCTGTGATTGAAGCTTTACTCAACAAACAAAAAGGCCGAAATATATATTTATAAGTTTAATATATTTTATGTAAATTAATACTTGTATTATTTTACTTATAGGCTATAAAATTTAATTAAGATGCTAAGGGCGTTAATTCTGTTGTTACATGTATACCTTAATAACAAATCGGCACATAACATTACAATAAAATGTCAACCTCAAGTATTCTTATTGAAGTTCCAAAAAATGAAAAATGCTAGTTCTCAATCAAATCTGTTAGTTGTGGTATTAGTGTTATGTGTGTATATATATATATTTGAAAATAGTACTTTTCTTTAGCAAAAAGAAAGTATAATATAATTTTATCTATGTTCATTATAAAAAATAATTTAAAAAAGAAATGACCTATTAGAGGGGGGGTGGGGGGGGAAAAAATAGACACAAAAAAGAAAGCAACAACACGGAATTTCTTAAGTGGAAAATTCGGGTACTCTTTAAGCATATATTCATTTCTCATAATATAATAATTATCAACGGCTTATTAATTTGGCATACAATTCTTCTTCACTTTTAGTACTAATTTTCAATTAAATATTCAATGTACCTTATTAATGTTATTATGGGAAAATATTGCAAAATTCCAATCACATTAAAACATTCCAAACTCAACTGCTACCTTTTGAAAACATCTCTCACCCTTTACTCCAAGAAGTTATTGTTGATTTGACATTAACAACCCACTAACGACCTACTAACTGTTTCCCAACAAATACAATCACTGATAAATACAATATCAATCCACGTTTTATTTATTTTTAATTTATATCCTTTTTTATTCATTAGTCATTGGCATCGTTTGTTCCCGAACTCTTTGGAAGGAACAAATTCATCCATGATTTTTTTGATTTTGATTAAACGACCCTTAAAACTCTTTAAACAATTGCAATTGCAAACTTTTTGTTAACTTCAAATAAATGTTTAATATAATAGAATATATGCTATACATATCATCAACCATAGTAAAATAGCAATAATATAGGGTTTTACAAAATTTGATTAAATAATGCTTAGAAAATTTCAAACCTCAAAAAACTAGTATTAGAGAGAGACATGCCCTAAGCAAGATGATTTTAACTGTCTTGAGATCCTTAAAAAATCTAGTACTAGGGAGAGACATGCCCTAAGCAAGATGATGTAACTGTCTTGAGATCAAAATTTCAATCCTAAAAAAATCTAGCACTAGAGAGAGACATGCCCTAAGCAAGATGATGTAATTGTCTTGAGATCGAGCCCTACTCCTCTTGGCGTGAGTCAACCGCTGCAAGTAGGAAACCCCACACAACACAACCCCCACCCCCACCGCTACCCCCACCCCCCACAACCCGAAAAAGACAAAACAACCCTATGCAAAAAATATAAATTAAAAAAAAAAAAAAAAAAGTCAAGCACATATACCCCATCATAGATATCGCTATATCGGGCTCTTCTCCCTATTACATCTCGAGTTCAAGTCACTTGTTAGGAGATCGATCCTTCCTCCTTTCTAGTGTGTGTGTGTGTGTGTTTTTTTTTAGGTCTCCATATATGTTAGGATATTTTGGTCTTTTCATGGTACATTGAAGTACATGTGATGTGCCACATGTATGAAATTTGTTGAGAAATTTGACGGAATTGAGTGAAAATCCTTCCATTAGAAACATTAAAAGAGTTTGTGATTGTTTTGTCATAATTAAAAACAAAGGGGAACAAGTTGCCATCTATTAAAAAGTTTCAGGGACAGGTTATGCAAATTAATTAGTCAAAGAAAAAAAAAAAGAAACAAATATTAGATTTAAATCCAAGAGGCGCGATTGCAAATGAATAAACAAAACCATTCTTGGTTGTTAACACCATAAAGCAAAGTACAATAGAGGAATTAGCTAAACACATGCAATAATTGTAGCTTGCAAAACTCAAACGCTAACAACCATTTCAGGTGGCTCAATTGTCAAGTAAAGAGAGAGAGGGAGGGAGGGAGGGCAGTTTGGCGAATGAAAGAGTGAACATAAATGCCAATTATTTCAAGTCGAGTTTCATGGTTCCAACTTCATACTCCCAAATGGATTGGATTGATAAGATTTGTATTGTCTAACTCAAAAAGCAAAAACTCGAGTATCATCTCAAGATTTGTTCCAACACTCCCAACAATACAAAGTTGTTCAATTTGGTTATTTTCGGGCAGTTGATGCGCATCGCAAAGTAATCATGAAAAACTTTATGAATTCCTCCTGATATTTGTGTCTTGTAACAACATATCTCGTAAATTTTAAAATTTACCTCATAATTTATAAGGTAGTTTCATGTTCTCTCCCCCTAAATTTTTAAAATAACTATTTTCAAATTATCGCTAGTTTAATGTTAAATATAATACATTTAGGGTAAATGAATGTCGTTACTTCAAAATAATACTAGTTACACACTAAACCTCTTATGTTATATATATATTTGGAGTAGATGGTTACAAGCAAGAAAATAGGAGAAAGACATTTAGAATGCACTTAATTCAATTTGATTAGTTAAGGGTATGATAAAAAAAAATTTGACAAATTGTTTCTTATATTTGTGGCATATGTTATTCCATTAAAAAATAAAAACTAACGGTTCAAAAATGTTAGCATGCTTATATATTTTTTATATCTAATTGATTTTTATAACTATAACACCTTCATTGGGACATTTGGACATTAAGTCTAAACTAAAGTTTTTAACTGAATTTTTTTTTAAATCAATAAAAATTATTACTAATTTTTCAAAACTCAACATGTTTTAAATTTCATTTCAAACTTTTATTGTAAAATCTAAACGACAAATTGTTTCTTATGTTTGCGGCAAATGTTATTCCATTAAAAAATAAAAAAAAAATCGACGGTTTAAAAATATTAACCTGGTTAGATTTTTTTTATATCTAATTGATTTTTATAACTATAACACATTTATTAGGACATTTCATTAATGTCTAAACTAAAATTTTTAACTAAATTTTTATCAAATTTTAAAAAATTAATAAAAATTAAAATTAATTTTTTAAAACTTAAGACCTATTTGGGACATGTTCTCTAGACTCTAAAAATCAACTTTTTTTCCAAAATTTCACTACTTTTCATTATTTACATCTTCAAAACGTTACAGTATACTCCAAACTTTAAAAGTTCATAACTTTGTATATAAAAGTCGAAATGAGATATTTTTTTTTAAATTACATAGAATTTCGAGAGAAACGAAATAATATTTATATTAATATTTTTTTCAATTTTTAAAATTTTTTATTTTTTTACCTCAAATAATTTTTTCTCCTAAACATATTTTTTTTAAAATAACTTTTTTCTAACTCAAACATGACGTCTCTAACCTCCTCCCTCAAGCTCCCCTTAAGCTGTTCTAAATTACATTTCAAACCTTTATTGAAAAATGCAAATGGCAAGCTTACTTTATTTCATTTAAAAAAAATTCGAAGTGGCGTGGCATTAGGAAGGATACGGAAAGGCCCAAAAGCCAAGGGAAAGGCGGTCAAAAGGGCCTTTCCCCGAGAGTCCGCCAGGTAAAAGTTAATGGCAATTGCAGTTTGGCGCAGGCTCAGGGAAAGGTCAGGTGGGGAACCCCTTACTGAA
This sequence comes from Antiaris toxicaria, assembly GCA_035233585.1. Taxonomy (NCBI): domain Eukaryota; kingdom Viridiplantae; phylum Streptophyta; class Magnoliopsida; order Rosales; family Moraceae; genus Antiaris; species Antiaris toxicaria. The sequence continues at coordinate 42,470,202 of CP141158.1, read as the reverse complement.
TAAATACCCCAGCCAATAATACGACAGTCCACTGCCGAGCTTGGCAGCAGAGGGGAACAAAAAGACGAAAAGGGGTTCTCCTAATAATAATAATAATAATAATAATAATATAATAAATAATTTAAAAAATAAAAAAGCAAGAAAAAAAAAATCTAGGGTTATTTAGGAGTGATGTTTAGAGACATTATTTTTTAGTTTGAAAAAAGTTATTTTGAAAAATATGTTTAGAAGTAAAAATTATTTGGAGTGAAAAAATAAAAAATTTTAAAAAATTTTTTAGAAAAAAATATCAATATGAATATTGTTTCATTCTTATCGAAATTTTATATAATTTAAAATAAAAATTATCTCATTTAATCTTATATACGTAAAATTATGAATTTTTAAAATTTAAAATTTATTATAATTTTTTGAAAATATAAATAATAAAAAATAATAAAGTTTTAAAAAAAAAATTTTTTATATGTCTGAAAAACGTGTTCCAAACAACCTAAACGTACTGGCCAAATGGCCCTGCAGCCACGGGCTGCTAAAGCGCCAGTGTCTGAACTCTGTCGTATAACTCTCACAACTACGTTGTTTACTAGCTTGAAATAAATGGTAATAAAATAAAATAAAACTCGAGGGAGACTAATGTGGCGTGCTTTGCGTTTTCTGACACCAAGGGGATTCACGTCCGGAACATTTACTCGTCACCAAATCCTTATCGTTGTACTTTTCCTTTCAAGCTCATGTACGCTATGAGTTTGTAACTCGTACAGTAAGACCTCTCATTTTTATAGTAATTATGTAACGTGTATTTTGTACGTGTGAAATATTAAAAAGGAAAATTTATATGATATTGACTAGTCTATTACGTAAGTTAAGAGATATTTAGTAAACGTATTATTTGTTGATTGTATTTGAATATAATTTATTTTTTAAATATTGTATTTGGTTGAAAAATATTTGTTTTGTATTTGAATGAAATGTGTGTTTGGATCAAAAGTATTTTAGAGTTGAAAAGTTGATGTGATTGGTCAAAATAGAGATAAATAGCGGAGTTAAAAAATTGATATGATTATTTTAAAAAACTTTTAAATAGTAATTGTTTTCATAACACTGTTAAAAAGAATTGTATTTGAATGTAAAATTTTATATTTGACGTAAAATTACATTATATTTGAATATAATTAAAATGAAATTGTTACACTAAACGCGACCTTAATATAACTTAATGAATGAATTGGCTATCACATCGTAACTAGGAATGCAGGGATAAAAGAGTCTATAAAAGACAAAGTAGGTAATAGAAAGGTTATTAACAAGAATTATTGATAAAAACGATAATGAAATGGGACACAGCAGAGGTGGGTTAGAGACGCTTCTACCATCCTCGCCCGGCTTCTAATTCAGGTTAAAAAAAGTTTTGTTATCGTTCATATCTTCATCGTTGAATGTTATCATCCATTCCCTTTATGTTTAGAGTGAAGCCCTACTGGGAATATTATCATGTCTAATTGTTGAATTGATTTTTCAATGATTTATATACTATTAAAGCAATTTTATATTGTGCGTTGTAAATTTTTAATGTGGATGTTTGTAAATCATCCTGTAAAAATTAATTTGATAGTTAAAAATAATGAATATATTCTTGATTTGTGCATCTTAACTTTTCATACTACAACAAGTTGAAAAGGAAGTGTTTTAAAACTGGCCATTTTACATTGGATTAGAATCCCCTTCAAATTATTAAGAAAATCATAACATATAATATATTTAAAAAGTATTAACCAAAATTATAATTAAAATATTATAACATGTTTTTAAAATAATATAAAATTATTGTATATTAAATTTTATTACTAATTAAAATATTAAATTTACCATTATTTATGATTATTATCAATTTTTCTTTTTCATTTTTCTTTTTAAAAAAACTCCTCAACCCCTTTTCTCTCTCTTCTGCCTCCTCCTTTCTCCTTCATTGACATTTTGGTCGTCGTCGCTGTCGACCTTGCCATTGATGAAGCACCACAACATTACCTTAGATGTAACCCAACGCTGTGGCCGGAGAAGAAGACAAACTAAGCCATAAGCGTAGTGTCAAGGAGACCCACAACAGGGCCTGGATCTAAGCTCGCCATCGTCTTCTTGTCTTCATGATTTCTTTTTGCCAGATTGAATGACAAACGCACAACCACAAAAACTATGACCAACATCATGGTCTTCAACAACTTTTGTTGTTGGCTTTGCCATCTTCGATGACAACAGCGGTGCTAATTTGAGGGTGGGGCTTTTGACATCTAGAGCAGAGAGAAAGAATTATGGGTATTTTTGGGATTGTATCTTATTTTTACGCTAATGCTATTAAGTAATAATATTTTAGATTATTCTATAATTTTAAAATCATACATTGTATTATACTATTTTACCCTTTCTTCCAAATTATTATAAGTGATTTTATTTTTTTGTTTACTAATTTTTGTGGTAACTAGAGAAAAGAATGATGGGTAGATTTTTTTACAAAACTAAAATAGATTTTATTAACCGTGTATGTTTCTATTGTTCAACAACAAAACCTAATGAAGTGGATTTTTTTATTTCAAAAATTACACTATATAGGTCATTGAGTTTATGATTTGAAAGTAAATATTATAATTTTAAACTATTAAAAATTAATAGCATAATTAAATTTAAAAATAAGTATTATTCCTTTTCTACACTTATTTTAGTTAATATGTTTTACTTTTAAGTTCTTTATCATTATTTTTCTCTGTTTTCTCTCTCCTCTTTTTTAGATTCTTTCCCTCCTCTCACTCTCTCTCTCTCTACCATCACCACCATCTCTTTTCTGGTGTTCGCATACCATCACCTTCCTTTGGTAGCCATCAGATTATCGTCGGATTTCTCTTTCTGGCATGGAGCCCACCACCCCGTGGATCCCTTTCGATCATCGTCTCTAGCAACAATCATTGCCTTTGTTGCGATCACTAACAAATCCGTCAGATCTCAATGGCTATTCTCACGGATCTCTCACTCTTCAACGATCGCAATCATGAGCTTGATGATTTGCCCAGCCACTCACGATTTGGTCTCCCGATCTTCGCAATCCCTGGCCGCATACACATCACTAGTGATGCGATTTTCCCAACCACCTATAACTTCATTTCGGTGGCGATAATGGATCTTAGTCTCGCCAACTCTCCAATGGCCTAAGTCACAAAGGTGATTGCGATCATGATTGCAATGATCTATGATAACTCTGCAATGGTTGAGAACTCGTTGGTGGCCCGATGTCATGATCTCCTTGATAATGGTACATTTGATGCGATCTCTGATAGTAATGGCGGCTGTAATTTTTGGGATTGTTTTGTTAGGGTTTGAGTAAATTTGGGGATTTGCTGGTTTTTTAATTTTTATAAAAATTATAGATAAAAACTGTAATTTAATAAATTAAAAACAAAAAAATATTTTGAATTTACATTAGTATTAAAGAAAAGCTATAATTTTGTAAATCATGAATTTAGGATTTTGTAAATCATGAATTTACAATGTAAATGTAAAATTTACACTCAATTTACAAAATTCAATGTAAATTCAAAATTCACATTCAAATTCACATTCAATTTACACGACGATGAAAATCTATAAAAAAGCTTAAGACCAAAATTTACACTGCACTTAAAATCCAAACAAAAATTTAAGATCAAAATTTATAGTGTAAATACAAAATATACACTCAATTTACACAAAATTTTATAATGTAAATGTAAAATTTACTTTCAATTTACATTATAAATGTAAATATCAAATTTACATAGCATTAATACCAATAAATAATTCTTCTAAAAAAGGGAAATAATAATCTAATTAAGAATGAAAATTGTATGTCATTAATAGGGCTTAATTGCCTTGTTTTTCCATTTTTAATTTGCATAAATTGTATCAAGTTTCATAAATCAATAATTTACATCGTAACTTGATAATTTACACCATAAAGTTTTTTTTTTAATTTGTAAATAAATGATTTTCACAGTGTAAATTAAGTGTTTATAGTATAAGTTTTGGTCTTTAGTTTTTGCATGAATTATTGTCAAAATGTAAATTGAGTGTAAATATTGAATTTACACTATAAATTTTTTTGTGGATTTTTCGTCATAATGTAAATTGAGTGCAAACTTTAAGAAAAAAACATACAAAAATTCAATACCAAAATTTACATTATAAACGTAGAATTTATACTCAATTTAAACTTTAATAAATATCTATACAAAATCCAAGATCAAAATTTGCACCGTAAATACAATATTTACACTCAATTTACACTTTGAAAAAAATCCATATAAAAATCCGAGACTAAAATTTATACTATATATATAACATTTATACTCAATTTACAATCAAATAATTTGTCATCAAATTTGTCCACCTGTTAATTCATGAACGTAGGTTAAATATGTAGCAGAAAACACAATCTATTAGATAGTAAATCACTTCTTTTAAAACAAGTTTTTAATCCTTTTAAAATTGACTTTTTCAAATAAAAAACGAAGAGATTACAAAATACTTTCCCAAATTAGATTCCAACAAAAGAGATTGTCCCAAATCTGTTTTTCGAGAACTTTCCCAAACATATTAATTGAAAAACAATGCCAATACAAAATTCTCAACTATGTGTCTAATGTGGTTGCTAGATTCCTTTATCCTTAGATGTTTAGATTAAGGTATACTTCTTGATTTAGTAACAACAAAGATTCTAATTACCCTTCCGGCAGAAAGAAAAAAGAAAAACTAAGGTGGCGTTTGTTTTTGTTTTTGAGAATGATTTTCCATTTTCAAAAACACAGAAAACGAAAATGGTTTTAAAATAGCGTTTGTTTATTTAACGTTTTCAAAACCGTTTCGAAAACACCGTTTTCAACTATGTTGTTTTTTTTGAGTTTTTTGAAAACGAAAAAAAGTTGTTTTCACTTTTTGTTTTCATTTCGAAAAAATATTATGTTTTTTGGGTTTTTTGAAAATGAAATAGGTTTTGAAAAAATATAACTAAATAAAATTTCATTTTTATGTTTTTCAAAATATACACTTAGAAAACATAACCAAACACAGTTTCAGAAATGATATTAACACAGTTTTCAAAACATTCTCATTTTCAATTTTTTTGAAAACAGAAAACATTTCGAAAACAATACCAAACGCCGCCTAAACTACTCTTCGATGTCACAGCAATTTTTGGTAACACATCATTCAAGTGTTGAGCCACTCAATCAAATATATGTATGTATATATATATATATATACTCACATCAGCATAAAAACTAAATAAAGGAATTGAAGACTTTGAATATGGTTTGATTGGTCAAATAAAACTATACATATTTTTCTCACTAAAGTAAAAATATAAAAAAAAATACTCAATACTTTTATGAAAGTATCCGTTGTTAGCTTTAGATCCGATGCATGCTTTACATCGTTTTAACAGTAATTAAGGATGGACTCGCAATACTCCATGCCTACAAACATAATTTTCATGTTTCAAGTCGTAATCTTTCATGAACACGATCGTAGTCTTATTTTTGTTTGCTCACAGTATATAATTATAACAAAAGTAAAACTTAACGACCATGAAAATCCATGGCTTAATAACTCTGTGAAAGACTCTCAGAGAGAGATGGAGGAGATATAGAGAGTGTTTTGGTGATTTCACGCTATGTATCATAATATTATTTGTCTTGTCTATATATATATATATCTATATAGCCACTTATATGAAAAAGAGAATGTATCTCGACAAGCATAATATGTGAAAAAGATCAACTTCATTAGGTGACAATGTAAATACCTTAATTTATCCAATCAACTATTATATTCATGAGAATATGACATAATATTCAAACTTAATATTTTCCCAGTGAGTGTACTTCATTGACAACCCCAGTGCTTTGTCAAAATTATAAAAACACCCCAAATGTTTTGTTAAATTTAAAAAGACACCCTTTTGACTGAAACTAATTATACCAAGACTCACTTTCTTTAACTCTATTAAATTTAGATGTAAAATAACTAAAATACCCTAGTGAGTCTCAACCATTAATCTTAATAGAGTAAATCATAACCATTTATTTATTTTAATATTTTATGTTTTAATCTAAAAAAATATTTAATAAAAAACCTAGCAGAGTTTTACTCCCTCCTCCCACGACCTACCCCCTTTGCGTTGGTTTATTTGTGGTGGTGCTCGAGTTTGCCTACACCAGGGTCTATGTTGCCGTAGCCATTGCCTATACCAGAGCTCGAGTCGTTGTAGCAACTTCGGGGACCTCCCAGCCCACACACCTCTTTCGCGAACCAGTCTTTACCTTTCTCCCCAACGTGAACCAGCCTACGTTTCCCTCCCCTGTGCAAACAATCCTCCATCTCCCTTTCTTGGCACAATCTAGTCCAATCAGCCCTTCACTGTGCCATCTACCCTCCATCATTCCTTCACTTACTCCTTCACGATTGGCATTGTGATTCTCACCATTGTGTCGCTAAGGGGCCTTATGATTGTCGATGGAGCCTTACGCGGTCACCTCCCTCATAAAGCTACTGCAAACCCAGCCCCATCACACCTTTGCGAGTCCACCCCTGGCTTAGCTATCCTCTTCGACATACACAAATTGCAAGAATTTTTGTTTTTGTTTTTGTTTTATTTTTTTAAATGTTTCACGTTTTTTAGTTTTTTTTAAATATTGAAGTTTTTATTTTTTGAAGGAATGTTAAAGTTTATTAATTTTAACAATTGTTTTAGTATAATAAAATTTGGTCCATAAATCCAATTAATTCCTGTTAAATTTCATTCCATTAGATTCTTGTATTAAAGGGTAATTCCATGAAAAATACTTTTCTAAGAGTTTAGGAACTTTTTAGTAATAATAAAAAGTTTAGGGACCAATCGACACTTTTATTAAAAGTTCAAGGATCATCATAGCAATTTATCCTCAAAAGTCCCCATGACAAAATTGTAGACTGTGATGATAAATGTTAAAAAAAATTAACTAGAATTCTTTTTTTTTTTATGTCAAATAATGGTAATAATGTCATTTTATAATTAAGTAGATTGCTTAAGATGCTTATTTTTACTGTAATGAAGGGTATTTTTGTTATTTTAATATGATTAACAGTCAACTAATAATTAATCTTATGGTTAATTAGTTAATTAATAGCCAATCTCATGATTAACTAATAAAGGGGTGTCTCTATAATTTTTTTAATAAGTCAAAAAATATTAAAATTATTAGTTTTAATTAAATGAATATTTCTGTAATTTCAAAAAAAAAAAAAAAAGAATACCAGTATCAATGTAGTTTACTAGTTTTTGTATCTTACTTCCAAAGAAAATCCACGTGTTGACAATTAGATGATGCATCACCATAGACGATCCAAAGTCCAATACTCATAATTCTAACTTTTGTTTTTAAAAAAATTATTAATTATACCGCGACCAATTAGTTTAAAATGCACTATTCCGTCTCTCTACAAAGAAGTTCTTAGAATCTAACCCTAGTTAGTTAGAACAAAAAGTTATGATTGTGAAATTTAGGTTTTTTAAACAGGAAGTTGGACACTTTCATGTTGTAACAATTAAAACAAATTTTGATAAAAATCCAATAGTTCAAAATCGTTCCAATCAATAGAGATGTATTTCTCTTACCCTAATTCAGAATTGTCATAGTATTTATTTCATACAGATATATAAGAAGAGTTATGACATCAAATGTTATTATTTACTTTTCTTATGCATGATTTTATTATAAAATTTAATTTAATTTTACTAATAGATTATAGACTCATTTTTACTTTGCATCCTAAAATTACAAAACCGCTTGTTTTGCTCGTTAATTTACATAAAATAATTCAAAATACCTTATTCGTCTGCTTCCGTCTATAATTCTAATGGAATGCCTTACGTGGCACCTGATTAAAGGTTAATAAATGTTATTTTAAAATATAAAAATTAATTATTAAGATAATAATAATAAAAATAATAATTCTAACATTAAATTATATTAAAATAAAAATAAAGTAAAATAAAAAAAAATCAAAATACTACAAGCTTCTAAGCCGACTACCCCCTGAACTTTCCCACCCACTCCGACGTCAACAACCCCCTAAGCTCCCTTACCCTCTCCGTTACTTTCTCATCATCTCCCTGTCTCTTCCATGTCCACATTCTTCTGTAAAAACCCATAAAACCCCATAAAAATTCAAAGCAACCTTCTTCCCAACTCAAATGAAACCCATATATCTTTGTGTGTTTGGTATTGATTTGCGATAAGGGGTGGAATCTATGATGAGGAGTAGGGGTGGAAGACATATTTGAGCTATAGGTAACAACAACAATGGAGAAGGAGTTCCAGATATTCTTGAGTTCGAAACAAAGACAATGACAACGAGGGAGTTTCAAGTTTGTGGTTATCATCACGAGAGGGTCATCGTCATCATTGGAGAAGATGCTACCTTCGATGAGTGGATCTATAGAGATCCACTGAGATATGACAGCATGGTGAGATCTTTGACATGCGATTTGTGGAGAAACGTTGTCATCATCGTCGGGGCTAGTTCAATGGGGCCGTTGTCGTGAGTAGAAGGCGTCACCTTTTTGTGCATCCTTATGAGGGATTCAATTGCTGTTGCAAGAGGCACGAATCCATGAACGGAGTTAGTGGTTAGGAAGAGGATGGCATTGCTACTTGGGAGAGGGAGAAGGAGTCAGATCTAGGTTGGAGAGAGAGAAGTAGAGAATTTTGTTTAATTTTTATTGAATTTTTATTAAACAAAATTTGTTTTTTGATTAAAAATTGTAAGTAAGTTTTAATTACATGCCACGTAGCAATTTCGTTAGAATTATAGATAGAAATGGAAGGATGAGACATTGTGAATGATTTTATATAAATTATGGGGCAAAACAAATGGTTTTGCAATTCCGGATATAAAGTGAAAATGAATCCATAATTTGGAGGTAAAAATAAAATTGATGCTTTATTATATGCAATCATTTCAAGCCCAATAGGTGACACACAAAGTATAAATTCTTTGTTGAGATTTTTATGTTTAGAAGAATATTGTTTTACATTTTTCAAAAATAAAACTGAGGAACGTTTTTCAAAATCTAAATGTATTTTGTTTTTTTTTTTTTATGATAAATTCACTTTCTCTCTCTTTTTTTTTTTGTTTTTGTTTTTGGGTAAAAAACAAAAACATTTTCTTGTATCACAAGTCTTCTTGTGCAGACTTTTCTATGTTGCAATTTTAACAAAAATATACCATTAAAGAAAAAACTTCAGCAAAAGTATACGTGGAATCACATTTGATGACAGCATTCCTCTTGTCACTTCTATTAATAAATGTTAACGAAACTTCCCGGCAATTTATACAAACTAAAAAATTGTACCAAGCACCAACTCTCCTAGGAAAAACCTAATTATTATTAATTCCAATTTTTTATTTTTTTTCCCATTGGAGTGCCTAAATCAATAATTACAATTAAAAAAATTTTTTGGATGTTAGTTGAGTCCACAATAATTAATAAATCTTGTGGGGGGTCCACAAGGCAAGGTCAAGGCCGGCACACAGATCTTGCATAAACCAAAGTTAAACATAATCTGACATCTAATCAAGCAATAAACAAATCAATTTCACTTTTATAAACAAAAAAAATAGAATAAATTTTACATGTGATTCTAGATTGTTAGTTTGACATAAACCACCTTATCCTTAACTCTATGATGAATTATAAAAATAAAAAAAATTATAAGTTGTTTCATTGAAATTGCCAACCGTAATCTAGTTTGTGTAGCCGGGTGGGTAATCCATATATTAATACAATAATTAATTAAACATAAATTAATAAATTTGGCTATCCAATTAACAAAAAAAAAAAAAAAACACGCAAAGATTGTTTAATCGGACACGTGGCTAACATAGGTGAAGTTTTGAACTATTGCCTTTATTCTATTTTATTTATGATTATTTAATTCTCTTTTTTTTTTGGGAGATTGCAAATAGTTTTGTAAGTTGGCATTTCAGCATAAAAATAAAAATTAAAATAAAATTAAAATTCTTTTGACGTGGAAAACTGGGTCCTGGACCACACTTTAGCGATAAGAATCAAAAATTCCTTTTTATTTTTCCTTCTCTTTTCGAGAATTTTTTTTACAGAAAACTTCTCATTTTGTAATACTGATAAAAAAATATTGTTTTAATCATTAAATTACTTTTTAATAATTTAATTTATAATTAAAACATAAACTTTTAACTTAAAAAAAAGTTATTACTAATATAAAATAATGGGTTCTAATAATAAGTTTGGGTTATTTATTTATTTATTTTTTATAACCGAGTGTGAAGGGGGATGACTCGTCAGCTATCGCATAAATACATACCGTGATGGCACCCGAAAAAAGTACGCATAATGCTTTAGAAAAAAAAAAAAACGAGTAATGTGTTCTTTTGCCTAACAAAAATTAAATAAGCTAATCTACAATAAGATAATATCACTTTAACCAATTAATAATATAAAATTTTGAACCATTAAATTACTTTTAGACTGTTAAGATAAAAAAATACACTAAAAAATCATAAAATTTACTATACTTGATTATCATTTTATAAAACATTTTAAAACAATTTAAAATATATATTTTTAAAAAAAGTTTGGCAACCCCTCGCCACAGTCCCCTCTGTTGACCACCCTACCCACCATCTTGCCCTCCCAAACTCCTCGATGGAGAAGTAGGCCAGGTGGCGGCCTTGAGACCATCCATGGCCATGAGAGACCATGATGGCGGTGATGGAATCTCGTCAAACACAGATCCTCATCGAAGATTTCCAGTGTAATCGTGAGCTGTCAACCGCCCAGCGCCCACATCGCCAGCTCCACCATTATCGCCCACGTCATGAGCTCCCTCTGCCTCGTGAGTCTCATTGAACTTGCCTATTTTCTAGATCCGTTACCCAAGGGGACAGATGCTACCCATGATTCCTTCGCACCCTCCGTGGCAATTCCATGCACTCCATTGGAAATCCGTCCTAGGCCTTTCCAAACCATCAACGCCATCGGAAACTCACCTCTAGTCTCGTCAGCATTCTCGCTAGTAGTGGGTTTTTCTTTTTATTTTTATAAATTTGATGGTGGATTTTGGTATTTTATTTGGAAGGTTTTATTTTAATTGAATGGACTTGACCTCTTTCTAACCCTTGGATTTCAATCCAAGGGTGAATATTTTTACCCTACAGTAGCCTTAAATAACTTAACTCATTGTAGAAGTTCCTAAAAATATGTAAAATGCGACATGGAATAGGACCTACCAAGTTATGAAATGTGGGTCCCACACCCAATCTAGAAAACTCCATGGTCTCTCTTCCATCTCTTTGTTCTCTTACAAACCAAAAAAAAAAAAGAAAGTATAAAAGTCTTGGAACACATATTGTGCAGAACTCACTTATCAAAAAAAAATATAAATATATACTCAGAACGTGGATGATGATCTATATGTTTGAAGGATGATTTGTGTCAATTTGCCTTAAACAAACTCTACATGTACGTATAATTTATCTAAAACAACAATTAAACTTGCCTTTTCTTTCAACAAAATCCAGTTAGACCTAATTTCAGTTAGTAGCTAAAAGTCTTAGAGAATTGGTGAAATATAATGAGTAATATTGGACTTAAAAGTCTGCTGTTAATATTGATAAATTTGTCATTTCCGTATAAATTGATAATTAAATTATTAATCTAATATGCCCAAAGAGGTGCTAAATCAGTAATCCATACATCTCTTTTAAGGTTATCCATTCATCAACTTTTCAAAAGAGATGCAAATTTAGTATAGTTGTTATATAAGTTATTTGTGAAGAGTTCTATAATAAGATATTAAAAATTCATTAATAGAACCATATTGGCAAAATCTATTTAATTTATTAATGATCAATAATCATGTACTATTAGTTTTGTATTTTTTTAATTTTAATATGATTTTAATCAGATTTAACATTTAAAAACACATGTTAATTACAAGAATCCTTTACAATAAAAAGCACATGTATTTATATATATGAAAAGTTAAAAAATGTAGCAAACACTCATGTTTTTTGTGAGACATTATTTACTCATTCGCAGTACTTTTGAGGAATTTAACGTCACCTGATACTCACGAAGATACCATTCATTATCATGTTCTTGGGCGTATGTTTTCTTCTTTTCCATCTCGAATTTCTTGATACACTCATTGATGTATATCTAGACATTTTCATGTCCATACAATAGTTGTATGACGGTTGGGGGCTTTTAAAGCCTTGTTGAACTTTCCATACGACTATAGCTAATTTGTACTTGCCATACATATACATACGTTCGTGTATGTATATATATATATACACTGTTTTAACCAATACAAATGGAGCTTCTTAGCATCTGTCGGCAGCCGTACAGTCCGGCGGCATAACTCGCTAAAAAAAAGTGACAATTCGACAGAAAGCACGATACAACCCCCGCGGAGGGAGTGAGAGAGAAAAGGGTATCAGCTGGATATTTGAGCTTATCTGTGTATATATACACATACATACATATATATATACATATACACACACGTACACACGCTTCGCTATTTAGATCCACATGAAGATGTTTCAACATTATTTCCCAATCAAGAAAAAGATAAGATAACACAGTATAGAAAATCAGATTATAACTGTTAACGAGAAATATATCATATAGTAAAAAAAAAAACAATATAATAATACAGTTTTGAACACGATCTAATTCAAACTTACGTGTTTTTTAATTTTGATAAGATATTGATCAATAACTTGGTCGAATATTATAAAAACACACGCTACTAGTATGAAAAATCTAGTGTATAAAGCTCCAAACTTCTTCGAAATGTGCTACAATATCAATTTAATTATGACCTCTACTTTAAAAAAAAAAATTAAGCAGAAGACATGTTTTTGAAGAAGGATAAAATTTCATGTGTAACTTGTTTTGCTTTCTCTTGCTGGATAAAATGGTGGCCATCAATGACTATCACTTCAACATTTGGTACAAGGCTCTTGAATTCTTCGCCCTCTATGTAACCCTTTGTTCCAAATGACTGAAATCCCGCATCTTTGTCACCTACTATCAGCTTTGTTGGGACACTAATTTTTGCGCCTTGCCATGGTCCAAGGAGTTCCCAGTTCCTGCATTAACCCAATTCATCAACTTTAGCATAAATCAATCGTAGTCTGTCACATATGTAATCCTATATATATATATATATTGAATTTACGCCTAGGGTTGGCATTTTCACCCGCAATAGGTACCTCTCCCTACCACGACGGGTATGGGCACAAATGGAGAACACCATGTTTTGTCACATGATATGATAATGCATTGTCGTTAGAAATTAGTTTTTTCATCCTTCAAAAATCAATGATGATTAACATTAGTGGTGATGTTTCTCAACTAGAAAATAGAAATAAATGAGTATGCAGTCACGTATATGGGATTGGATGAAAAACTAAATGGAATGCCTGCATAATAACGCGAGCCTTACATGTCCATGGCACGATAGTAATTCAATGCCCCGGTAAAACCGGACTTTTGAAACTTGGATGCGCGAGATTGAAGCTCATCCTCGGAGATCCACGGAGGCAACGAAGACGGGGTTTCAAGAAAATCTATGATCTCCACACCAGGGGGAGCAGCTAGAGGATCAGGTGCATTGATCAGTAAAAATTTCTTCAGTATGGTTAAGCTGTCATGTTTAGAGAATGACTTCTCTGCCCTTCCTGGTTCCTGCAATGTTTTTGGAACGACAATTATTAAAACGACATATTGTGCAATTATAAAAGAAAGTTCTAAAGAAAGTACCATGTCATAGTATCAAAATCAAATCAATTGAAAAATATGAAAGAAAAAATGGGAATCAAATACCAATCTGAAGTTCAGAACAGAGCTTGTTTTCAAAGTACCATTTTTTCATAACTTATCATAAAATTCTATTATATATACCTGAAATTGGGAAACGTAAAATCCTTCTCCAAACACTTTGGTCATGAATTGAAGAGGTTTGATATGTGGGGAACGTGGCCTGTATGGGATACCTAAATTGACAAGTGCTTTCACTCTATCTGGCCTGAAAAGGCAGAGATGCCATGCAATTTCTGCACCCACGTCATGCCCTACCACAAATGCCTGCTCATCATTAGGCAACAGATTACAAATATATATATATATATCTCATATGAGCTAATAGACATCCATTTTATAAATTAAAAAAAAAAAAACTTTTCAAAATTTAAACCTGATATCTCTAAAATGGTGTTTGGTTGGTTTGCTCTACCTAAACCATTCTATTTTTTTGTTATTTAAAAGTCTATTTCGCTATTTATATCTCAAACTTTAACTTAAAAACTCAAATATTAAAAATATATAATTTTGTTATTTCAAGTCGAAATAATACTCATGCACACCGTAAACACGAAACATTTCACGTGTCGACTATCATGAGACTTCTACTGACAATTTTTGATAGGTGTCGTTCTTGATGAGTTCGACCAGTGATAAACATAAACGCTTTTGCTATGCATTTTTCTTCACATAAAATTTCAAAATACACAAAATAATATCCACATTGATTTTTTTTAACACATTTTAAGTGTTTGTATTTTTTTAATTTCAAATTGAAAATTAAAGGATTTAAATTCTGTATTTTTAGATATAATCAAATATGGTATTATTATTAGATTATTTCTATAACCACTTAAATAAGTTATTTTTAACTAAAAACACAATTTTAAAACTCAATTCAACTCAACTCAACTCCATTTAAAATTATTTTAGTTCTCAAATTTAAGTGTACAAACCAAACAGTTTGAAACGCCTATTTATTACCGAATTAGTTCCAACGGGGTACTAAGCACCACATTATAGTTACACATTTCATTATAAGATTAAATATGGAGTAAAGCTAGCGAGAGGGTATACACTACAGTCCGGAAATTGTATAGTATGGTATGAAGAAAAAAAATTAAATCAATATCGTTAGATTTTAATTATAGAAAATCAATATATTTAGATTTATTAAATGTATTTTTTGCGTGAGTTTTTCCTGCCACAAAATTCTTGAATAATCAATATATCAACATAATATATATATATATGTGTGTGTGTGGCTAGATATATATAAACAAAAACAGAAACAAACCAATATTTTTCCACTCTCTTCACGTCTAATCCTATCCTAAAATTTCACAGTATTTCACAACAAATCAAGCCTTAAATTGATACTTAAGAAACGAGCCAAACAATGTTTTTCATTATGCTATAAAATACTTATTTAAGACAAATTCAACCTCTAATTGCCCAAAACATAAATTAATCACAACAACAACATCATTTCTTGTGGAATCTTCAAGGTTTAAAATTAAAAAAAAAAAAAAAAAATTTGTGTACCTGTTTCTGTCTTAGCTCATCAAGAAGGCCAATCAGATCTCCAACAAAATGAAAAATTGTGTAAGAAGATGGATCCTGGGGGCAATCTGAATCTCCGTAGCCTCGAAGGTCGGGTGCAACGACATGAAAACCGTGCTCGGCCAAGCTGCATACCTGAAATTTCCAGCATGACCAGAGCTCAGGGAAGCCATGGATGAGCAGCACCAGTGGGCCTTGGCCTTCCCCTTTCTCTGCTATGTGCATCCATATTCCGTTCGTGTGCACCCTTCTGTGGTTTATTCCACTCATGCTCTATTGTCCGCACAAAATGTCTCTCTTTCCGTTTGTCTTGTAACATATTTTTTCATGCTATCTTTGGCTTAGATTTTATGGCTGAATTAAGGTTAGTTTCAAAGTGGCGCCATGCTCTTCAAATGTGGCGGCTAGCTTTGTTTGGAGGTTTGGCTGCCCAGTTGACAAAGAATAGTTTAATCTGATACGTGGCTAACATAAGCGACGTTTTAAACTATTACCTTTAGGGGGCGTTTGGTAAACGCATTGCATTTTGATTGTATTTAAATAAAATTTATTTTTTGAATGTTGTATTTGGTTGAAAAGTATTTGTTTTGTATTTAAATGAAATGTGTGTTTGGATGAAAAGTAGTTTAGAATTGAAAAGTTGATGTGATTGTTTTAAAAATATTTTGAATAGTAATTGTTTTCGTAGCACTGTTGTAAAATTTGTATTTGGTGTAAATTGTATTGTATTTGAGTAAAATTAAAATTGAGTGATTTCTCCAAATGCCCCCTTATTCTATTTTATTTATAAGCATTTATCCGTACGTTTATTTACAGTTCTATATTTATATTATATTTAAATATAATATATTTTTTATTTAAATATAAAATTTTTATGTTTAAATATAATATTTTTTAATAATATTTTAAATATATTTATCATTTTAAAATAGTTTAAAAATAAAATTTTTTCATTCATATTATATTTTTTTTCTATCTTAATATTTTAATTAATTTTTATCACTCACGTCAATTTTCTAATTTTAAATATAATTTAAATATTTTTCATCCAAACACACATTATATTTAAATATAAAATACATTTAATGTATTGTGTTTAAACGTACTATAAATGTACTATTTTATTAAACGCCCAATAATTCTTTTTTTTTTTTTAGACTGTAAATGGTTTTGTAAGTTGGCATTTCAGCAGAAAAATAAAATAAAATTCTTTTGATGTAGGAAACTGGGTCCTGGACTAGCTTTAAGAGTCAAAAGTTCCTTTTTATAGTTCCTTCTCTTTTTGAGAATTTTCACAGAGAACTTCTCATTTTGTAATACTGAATATTGTTTTAATTATTTAATTATAATTTAATAATTTGATTTATAATTGAAACCATTCTTTTATCATGCGTCGTAAGCTTTTGGCTTTTAAAAAAAAGTTTTTAATAATATAAAATAATAGGTTCTAGAAGGTCTGGGTTTTTTTGTTTATTTTTTATTTTAACTGCGCATGCAAAGGGGGATGACTCATCAGCCATCACCCTAAATATATACCGTGACGACTACTTAAAAAAGTATACACAATCCTAAAAAAAACAAAAACAAAAATACAAAAAGAGTAATGTGTTCTTTTGCCTAATAAAAATTAAATAGGCTAATTCTATAAAAAGATAAGATCACTTTATCCAATTAATAATGTAAAATTACAAATTATTAAATTACTTTTAGATAGTTAAAATAAAAAAATACACAAAAAAATCATGAAATTTACTATACCTAATTATCATTTTATAAAACATTTTAAAAACATATAAAATATATATTTTTAAAAAAACTTTGGCAACCCCTTCACCACTGCCTCCTTACCACCACCTTGCTCTCCCAAACTCGTCGATGGAGAAGTAGGCTGAGTGGCGGCCCTGAGACCATCCATGGCCATGAGAGACCACATCGACGGTGATAGAATCTCGTCAAACACAGATCCTCGTCGACCACTTCCAATGTAATCATGAGTTGTTGACCGCCCAACACCACATTGCCAGCTCTGCCATTATTGCCCACATCATGAGCTCCCTCTGCCTCGTGGGCCTCACCGACTCGCCAATTTTCTAGATCCGCTACCCAAGGAGACAGCTGCCAACCATGATTCCCTTGCATTTTCTGTTGCAATTCCATGTAGCCTCTATTTGAAATTCGTGCTTGGCCTCTCCACACCATCAACGCCATCGGAAACTCACTTCTAGTCTCACTCACGTTTTCACTTCTAATCTCATTGACGTTCTCACTGATTATAAGTTCTTATTTTTATTTTTATATATATGATAGTGGGTTTTGATGTTTAATGTAGAAGTTTTTATTCTAAAAGCAAGTTCTAAAGAAAGTGTCATGTCATAAGATCAAAATCAAATCAATTGAAAAATGCGAAAGAAAAAAAAAAAAGAATCTAATATAAATCTGAATTTCAAGGTAGAGCTTGCTTTCAGAAGTACATTTTTTCCATATTTTATCGTAAAATTCTATTATACGCACCGAAAATTGGAATTGTAAAATCCTTCGCCAAAAGGTGGCGTGGACGCGACGCTTAAATTGACAAATGCTCTTATTCTGTGGGTCCGTTTGGATGGGGGTTTATTTTTGAAAAATAAAAAATTTTTAGATATGAAAAATAAAAAGTTGTTTGAAATTTTTTTTAAAAGTGAAAAGTTATTTGGATGGATGAAAACTTTTTATTTCTAAAGAACTCTTCTTTCATTTTTTAAAAATAAAAAATATTGGATGTTCAGATACGAAAATTTAAAAATATTTATTTTTCTTGAAATGAAAAATTTTTTATTTTTTAAATTTAAACGTGACGGAGGGTATGTGTCCTGAAAAGGCGGAGATGCCAAGGAATTTTTACACCCCAGTCATGTCTTGCCACAAATGCCTGCAATCATTATTCAACAGATTGCCAATATATATATATAAATATATATGTATATCTCAGGTACGGCTAATAGATATCCATTTTATAAATTAAACAAAATTTTTTTTTGAAATTTTGAACCGGATATCTCTAAAATGGTGTTTGATTGGTTTGCTCCAGTTAAATAAATTTTTTTTATTTTTGTTACTTTATTTAAAATTAAAATTTGTTTGACCATTTATATCTCGAATTCTAATTTAAAAACTTAAATTTTTAAAATCTATAATTTTGTTGTATTGAGTTGAAATAAATTTTTTTTTTATTTTTAGTTACATAATGTTGGACATTCTCAAGTTTATTTGCCTATAATTGTGCATGATCAAATGTATATTGGGCAAGTTTTTATTTGGAATAAAAACTCAAAAGGGAAACATATTATTGATGGATTGAGTAAAAATGGTAAATTTGCTCTCCATCAATTAAGTGAGAAATATTCTTTGGCACATGTTGTGCAGAGAGCGACTATAAGAGCATGCTAGTGTTGATGCATGTACGTAAAAAATTGCCGATAGCCATTTCTTTCTCTCTCTCTCTCTCTCTCTTACTCTAGGGTTTCCATAGGTTCTTGAGTTGTGGATTATAGGGAGTGTTCTAGTGATACTCACACACACCGTGAGCACGAGATGTTTTATACATAAAGTATCGTGAGACTTTCACCAACGATCTTCAACCGATATTGTTCCTAGTGAGTTCGATCGGTGATAAAAGTAAATGCTTCCGCTATGCATTTTCCTTCATTGGTGTCAGAGCATCGTTGGAAGTCTTCATACCGAATAGCCAAAACGAATGAATGGAGAGAGGTAGGCTGTCGAATACCAAATATGTTATTTTAAAATACGTATTTGGCATGATTTTTGTTCTAATGGTTATGATCATTGTTTGGGTCTGTTTTTTGGATGTATGCTATATGATTATATTTATGATTTCCCATATAATTTTCATGATCGTTTGTTTTACAATTTATGATATATATTATGTCAAACTTTGAATTCGTGTAATTTTGATTGCTAATTCTTTCTGCCATGGTGCTTGTTTTGATATGATTTTGCTATACTTTCTCAAAATTATCTTTCCAACCATGTATTACACATGTAATTTTGATATGGATAGCAAAAGTCATTGTGGTTTAAAATTTTGGTACATTTTTACAATTATACGTCATTTTTGTAAATTCGAATATACGAATCCCATTCCCGCTAGTGGAGGGCGAGTACACGCGTCAGTATAAAGGCAACGAGAGGTGGTGGTTGGCCTAGCATCCGAATGGCCACAGCGGGACAAAACTGCTGACGTTGAGAATGTCACCGGCAATCGTGAACGAGGGCGAGTGGTCCTGTGGGATACACAGTCACCTGCTGCAGCGCAGCCCACTGCCTGTTAGGCCACTGGGGCCTAACAAGCCAGGACCAGGCTCTGGCCTAACAGCCCAACAAGTTATGCTCATGGGTTTGCGCACGGCCCAACTCCTTGGGCTGGCTAAGAGGCCTAGTCCGTGCCCCCACTCTGTTTAGGAAAAAAAAAAAAAAAAAGAAAAAAATTCATTGTTGAGAATGTCACCAGCAATCGCGAACGAAGGCGAGTGGTCCTGTGGACTGTGCAGTGGGCTGCTGCCGTGTAGCCCAGAGCCTGTTGGGCAACAGGGGCCTAACAAGCAAGCTATGAGCAGGTGCTGGACTAGCAGCCCAACAGGCTCATTGGGCCGCACACAGCCTAGTTCATTGGGCCAGCCAGCCTCCCACCTCTGTTTGAAAAAAAAAAAAAATGAAAGAAAAAATCATTGTTGAGGATATCACTGGCAATCGCGAAAGAAGGCGAGTGATCCTGTGGGCTGCGCAGTTGGCTGTTGCAATGCAGCCTAGGGCCTAGTCCGTGGCCCCCTCTGCTTAATTGGAAAAAAAAAAAGAAAAGAGAGAGTAAAAATTCAATGTTGTCAAGGACTGAATCCAGGGCACAAGCGCCAGAGACTTACTACAACGCGGTCTGCCACTAAGTCAAGGTTTCCTTGATGACACACGTACCTGCTGCAATTTAATTTATTTCAATGCTTTCTGTCTTTGCCACCAGAATGTAAATATGTTTCTATATGTGTATATAATATATATATTTTTAGAACACTTAAGGGGTGTTTGGGAAAAATTTTACATTTTAATTATATTCAAATGCAATGTAATTTTACATCAAATGTAAAGTTTTACATTAAAATATAATCTTTTTTAATAGTGAAACAATTATTATTCAAAATTTTTTTAAAACGATCACATCAACTTTTTAACTTTATTATATATATACGTACTTTTTATATTAGAAAATTGGTATATGTATATATTTGATGTATTATTTTCACCTCATGCTTATTTTTATTTAAGCTATGATTATTTGCTCTTATTTTTATTAAGAGCAAATAAATTATTTATTAGTCACTAGGTGAAGGATAAGGTTGTACGGTTTTGAAAGTTCAAAGATTGAGTCTTGACAAATATAAAATATTGAAATAGTGCATTGGGGGTGTGAAAGTACTTACCAATAAAAAAAATATTTTATTTATTTGAAAATAAATTTGTGTACTAGGTAAAGTAAATAATTGAAATAGGGAGATAAAATCAAATGAATAATTACTATTTGATTATATTTGAACCACTACTTATTTACTTATTGAGAAAAAATGATAAATAACATTTTTATATAAATAATTGTAATAAATAGTATGTTGTAAAAATATTTGAAGTAAATAATAATAAATTTATAATTTATCAAATAAAAAAATTTCCTGATAAATTTAATTTTTTATTAATTTAATAAATTTATTGTTTATTTTAGATATTTTGTTTAACTCAAACATTGTTTATATAAAAATTTTACTTTATTTAAATGTTGTTTATTCAATTCAACATTGACAGTTTCATTAGTAGTTCTCAACTTCAGATTTTATTCTCTCTTTACTTCATTAGAATTTAAATAGGCTTTTGTTTTATAAGTTTCCTTCCCCTTTGTGAGGTATTTTCTTGATTCTATATTATGCACTCTTTTTCCCTTTTTTAGATTTTTTTTCTTTCAATAGATCCAATAGGATGTTTGTATTAAGTTATTTCTTTATTAATCTTCAACTTGCAGTGGCTTTGGTTTTCTCATTAAACTTTATTGTATTTTATTTTTATCATTAATTTTATGTGAATGGATAAACGATGAAGATGCTAAATGGGTACTAACTTAATCGAGATATCTTAATACACTTTTTAATTCCTATAATTATCATTTATTTAAAAACAAATATTTTAAAATCTTAATATTTAGTTTAATTATAGTGGTTATTTGATGAACGCCTCAAAAAGAGAACATCTTTGAAATGGTTTGGATTTTTATTATTTTATTATATCAAATAAAAAATGATTTTGAAGCAAAAATTTAAATCATAAATAAAAAAAATTCCTAAATATGTACATTGAAAAGGTCATTCCCTAGTTTTCTTTCAATTATTTTCGAAAAAAAACTAGAGAAAATTGTGGGAACAACCCATTTAGCATACATGTGTATGATTTTTGTCTCATGATTATAATTTTTATCCTAAAATAACTTTTAATTCAATATTAGAATAGGATAAAATTCTTGAAGTTATTTTAAAAGGGTTAAAATTTCATGAATGTATTTTTTTTTTTAAGGCATCATAGTGTTACTTAACATTATAAGAGGCCCAACACCCTCGCAATCTACTGTAATTTCTGCTTTTGCTCATAATCGTGAGCCCAAACAGGCCCAAACAGTTCAAGGGTAGAAAAACCCCCAGCCGCTGAGCTTGGGGTTTTAGAATCGCAGTAGGCATACCCTCTCCCCCCTCTCTCTGTCCCCATCTCTCTCTCTCCATGGCGAAGAAGAAGAAATCCGGCTATGGCGGCGACGACGACAAATCCCAAACCAAATTCTCTCCCTCCACCGTCTTCGTCGCCAATTTGCCCTTTTCCTTCTCCAACTCTCAGGTACTCTGTTTTCCATTTCTCTTTCTCTGTTTGTTCTCCGAGAAAACGTCGAAATTAGCAGTTGCGTTTATTGGATTCTCATTCTTCTTTGTTTTTTTTTTTTTGGTTTGATTGTTCAATGGAGCTAGTGTTTCTTGCTAATTGTGTTGGTTTACTGGATGAGTTTCAGTTGGAGGAAGCTTTCTGCGATGTCGGACCGATTAGGCGGTGTTTCATGGTCGCCAAGAAGGGTACGCTAATTCATTTTCCTTTCAATTTTGTTCTATCTGTGTTCTATTGACTCCAAAAAATGTCAGATTTTTCTAACTGATTTGAGATGGGCAATCTTAGACATTACGGAAAATTTTGTCAATGAATTTTATGAATGTATATGTGTCATACGTCCGTAAAACTGAAATAACTGTTTTTTCTATGTGTTTATTCATTTTCTTTGTGAATTTGTAGGTTCAACCGAGAAACGTGGGATTGGCTATGTTCAATTGTAAGATTACTGCTATAAAATTTTACCCTTACCAAGTTTGTTTTCTTTCCTGAGATTGACTAGTTCTTTAATTTTTTTATTTGTTTGTCTGTTGGTCTTTTGTTATTGTTAAATAGCAATGATTAGATTCCTTGTTACACTATAATTTTCTTTTTTGTGTATTTTGCATCCATTTGTAGTGCTGCCACAGAAGATGCTAACCGTGCTATAGAGGTGAAGAATGGTTCTTCTGTTGGAGATCGGAAAATCGTAGTTAAACATGCTATGCACCGAGCTCCCCTTGAGCAAAGACGATCAAAGACAAGTGAAGGTTGAAATTTCTCTCTTTTGTTTGCATTTTGAGCCTACTATTTTCTTGCTATAAAAATAAATAAGTAAATAAAAGGCTTGATAAAGGACATTGATTTCTTGATAGTAATTGATAATAAATAAAAGGCTCGATAAAGGTCATTAATTTCTTGATAATAATTCTATTCCCCGTAATAATGTTCTCTCAAATTATTTAGCAGCAAACTTGGATAATGCGCTGAAATCAGAGAAGGACAAGGATGGTGGTATTTTCAAGTTAGAAAAAGATGCTTCAAACTTGGATGAAGGAGGTTGTTAACTCAAAATTTGTTACTCTCATGTTTTTTATGGTTGTTTTGGGTCTCATTTTGTTTTTCTATTTCAGCTGTTGCTTTAAACAAAAGTTCAGATAAACACTTAGATGTCAAAAAAGCTGCAAAACTTCATATTGATTTAGAGGATAAAACTGGTGGCTCAGAAAAGCAGAGGTACGGAATAATATCTGCCCCCTTCCTATGTGGTTTGATCTTAAAGGACCTCAAATATGGACCGTAAGAGAATTATTGAGTCACACTTTATTTTATTTACTTTTCACGTGTATGGTGCGTGATAGCATCCTTCTATTCTTTGTTGAATTCATGATATTTTGAGTGTCTGAATTTCCTAGAACAGCCAGACTTGTTTTCCTTTCTTTAGGTACTATTAGCAAGAAAATTGAACTGAACTTGGGAATACAAAATATAACCCATATTGGACTGCATTTAGACAAATATTAGTGCTATTAGATTAAGGGCTTGTATGGGGGGAGATCTGGAACCTTTGTTTGAGAGGTTGAAGAGGATTAGAATGGTAAAAGTTAGTTGTAGAAGTTGGAGAAAAAGACCCAAAAAAAAAAAAAAACTGTTACAACCCATTGGGGGTGGATTGGAATACACCCCATAAAGGACCTGGCTATGATGTAAGAATTCCGTGATCATAATTAGGCTAATAGGATAGAGTTATGAATATGCTAGGGACGGTAATCTCAACATTTCTATACCAACCCATGTGGCATGTTAGTTGTCATGCTTATTGGTAGATGTTTTAAAAAATTGGCATGTCAATTAAAATTAAAAAATTACATCCACCAGTGAAAATATAATGAATCACTGCCAATGAGTTGGATCAAAAAGTCAGGATTAGAGTTGGTTTTCTTAGCTCACTACTTATAATCAATTATGATGGATTTATTTCAACTCTTTTCTAGTCAAGGACCATGATTTATTTGTTCTAATCCTGATAAAGCAAATAAGCATATATATTTTTTTTAATCAGTCCTCTGTTATACGTGATTCTTAAACTTAGTTCCTGACACCAACTGACCTCCTTTTCATTTAATATTTCTTATTTCACCACCAGGATGTACCTTTTTGCCTTTTTGTTTTTGTTGTTGTATCTTTTTATACCAGGTTTCTGAAGGTATATGACCACGATATAATGACATTCTATGTTCCCTGTCAATGTGAAGGGTTGCGAGGACTGTGATATTTGGTGGTCTTCTTAATGCAAAAGTAGCTGAAGAAGTTCATAAACAGGCTAGAGAAATTGGCACTGTATGTTCTGTGGCATACCCTCTTCCAAAAGAAGAGCTTGAGAAGCATGGCAAGTAATTTATTAATACAGAACATGCTTGTGTCCTTTTTCCTATTCATAATTGGCTTTTCTAGTGATCCTTAACTCTCAAAATAAGTAAGACCAGATTGCAGTACAAGGGAAGTAAAAACTTTGGGGCATAGAAATTGATTTTCCTAATAATAAGCAATACAGAAATAAATTAAGCTAAAGATATTTAAATCTGAAGTGCATCTACTTGTATATATGAACAAAACATATAATAGAATGTCAGATCCAGTTTGATGTTTCAATATGGCATTTTATCCAGTTTAAGGTTTGAACATAATTCATTACAAATAAGATCTCTGGTGCATTACAAAATAATATATTTTATCTCCTTTGGTGGGCATTGGTTAAAATCCAATTTTTGCTTTCTCATATAGCTTTCTAAATGTGTAATTTTTTTTTTTGGTTGCTGAAAAAATCCGTAAAATTAAGTCATATAAGCATTTTAGTTTCATTTTTCTTCTAAAATTTGGTTGCAAGTTCATTGCATAAAAATGGTTACCACTTATGATTGTGTGTGTGTGTGTGTGTGTGTCTAAGCGCTCATATTAATTTAAATGGTCTTACAAGAAGTAAGATACGTATGCATTTCTTTTCCCCTCTTAAATTCTCTTGTTTGGCATTCAAGTAACAACCACATAACTTACAGTAATAAAATAGGGTATCCTTGTGCAAAGTCAGATCTTTTGGGTCATAGCATTCAGTGCATCTATATTTATCCATTTTTTCATCTGCATACTTTATTATCCCTGTGATACTTTCTTGCTTGGCACAACATACATTATACTTAAAATGTCAAGTTGGCTTTTGCTTGGATTGAGAATTGCATTCTGAATCTTTTACGGGTGTTACTTATTCAGTTTTGGATGGTAAATAAAGCATGAAGATAAAGTGTGATGCTTTTCAGGTGTTATGCAAGAAGGATGCAAAACGGATGCTTTGGCAGTTCTTTATACAAGTGTCAAATCAGCTCGTGCTGCTGTAGCAATGCTGCACCAAAAAGAGATTAAAGGAGTGGTTATCTGGGCTCGTCAGCTTGGTGGGGAGGTAAAGCTCAACTCTGAGCAGTCAGTCTATTCCAGTTTTGTTGCTCCTAAGTTAGATATATTTATGTGATCTGTTCCTTATTTGAAAGACTGATAAATACTTTTTATATTTTTTTTCTTAGTAAAAACTCTTTTTTTTTATTTTTTATTTTTTTATACTGTATTTGGGGAAGCAATTCAATTCAATTCAATTCAATTCCAATTGTTGGTTGTCTTTGTTTGAAAGTCAATTCTGTTCCACTATTTATAGCTCCAACTATAACCTAAATACTCAAACTTTAAAGTTTATAACTTTGCATATATAAGCCTAAATGTGATTTTTTTTTTTTAAATTGCATAGAATTTCAAGATGAAAGAAGCAATCTCCATATTAATTTCTTTTTATTTTTTTTTATTATTTTTTTTCCGAAGACATTTCAACTTTTACACTTTTTAACTTCAACCAGCCAAACACACATCAAATGCACAACTCAGTTCAACTTAACTCCAATCAAATTTTGCAATTCAAATTGTTTCTTCAAACACATGTAACGTATAGTGCCTTTTGTGCTTGGCTATTCATCAAATTGATGATTGGAGATTCCAGCCACCAACAAAAAAAAAAGAGAGACGATTCAAGGATGCTTGTTTGTTTGTTTGTTTATGTTTATATATATATATATATTTTTTGGTATCTGGAGGAATTGCAAAGCTTAACGCCAAGGAGTTGGCTTGATGGTGAATCACTTGGACTTGGTGCCTTATGACTGCCTCATGAATTATTAGGTCTAAGGTTCGATTTCCATTGAGTGCTACCAATTCCTTGGGGCCATGCTTGCGGGCTGAAGGTCCGAGATTTATCTGATCCATGTGTAGGGGGCGGTATACATGGGTCTTGTGGATTAGTCGAGGCAATATTTCGGACACCATGGTTATCAAAAAAAAAAAAAAAAAAAAATGGAGGAAATGCAGAGCTTGCAAAGGAAGAAGGTTTATACGTGCAGAGCACGTGTCTATGTTTACCGCTAAAATTTTATTGCCGATGTGCCTACCATTGGAAGTTCTCTTTAGTTGAGCAGATTACATGTAGTTTTTTATGAATTTAGAGGACTGACAGCTGAGCACAATCTAGGAAATCATTCTTTCATACACCCTTTCCATGTGAATAAGTTGTAGTCAACTTACCGGTAGATTCCATACATCTGTACTTACAATGCGATTGAAGCAATAAGATAAATTTGTCTTTTAATTTGGGTGGACCTTGTGTGAGAAGTCGGGTGCATATACGTTGCTGTTGCTCTTGTTAAACAGTTTACTGTTGTTTTCTTGTTCAGGGTTCCAAGACTCTGAAGTGGAAACTTATTGTTAGAAATCTCCCTTTCAAGGTTTGCACAGAATATTAATTGTCCTACTAATTTACCTGTTGGGAGAAACTTGAATTCTTAAGTAGATGACTGAAAATTGATGCAGGCAAAAGCGAATGAGATAAAAGAGATGTTTTCATCAGTAGGGTTTGTCTGGGATGTATTCATTCCGCACAATTCTGATACAGGGTATGTTCTAATCATCAAGAATCCTCTTTTCTCCCTAAAAAGAATTATTATTATTTTTTAATCCATCTTTTTATTTTATCTTTTGCAGATTATCCAAGGGTTTTGCATTTATCAAATTTACATCCAAAAGTGATGCGGAAAATGTAAAATTTTTGCTATGCATGCTGAAATATAAAATAACAAGCGAGTCATTAGGTTCTGGCATGGGCATGTGTTTTAATTTGTTCTCACTTTTTATGTAGGCAATTCAAAAGTTCAATGGGAAAACGTTTGGAAAAAGACCAATTGCTGTTGACTGGGCTGTTCCTAAGAAACTGTATACTTTAGGCAATAATGCTGGTTGTACTCCCGAAAATGGTAATTATTTAATATTGTTGTCATTCCATGCATTTCAGAAACTTTTGCTTTTGTTATTATACCTTTGTGGGTAATTCTCAAAATATCATGTAGAAAATGGGTTTATTCTTGAAGAACTGGATGCATAATTTTTGAGCTGAACAAGCAGCAGCAGTTCGATAACTGGTGTTGCCACCTTGATAGATGTTGTTGTTGTAGGATTTTTTTTTTTTTGGGCTAAAAGTGTATAGTTGTTGGCCATGTGTATCCATGCTTCATATTTTTGTTTCTATGGAAACCAATCTATGTTAATAATTGTTAAGCAATAATTTTAAGGGTGAAATTGACTCGACTGTTCTCTCCATGTGTGATGCTGTTTACTGGAGTTTGCACATTGTGTGTGTGTAATTTTTTTTTTTCTGAAATAGTCAATTAGTAATTAAGTTTGCCAGTGCTAATTCTACGTGTAATCCATAAAACATGGCTTTTTCAGGAGAAGACAACGAAAGAGATGGAGAAACTGAAAGTGATGATTCCAGTGAAGATTTTGAGGAATTAAATAAAAGTTCCAAGCACCTTGATGGTGTTGATAGTCTTTCTGATGACTTCGATACAATGGAGAAAGAAACGCCTGCTGAAGTTGATTTTGATGAAGAAGCAGGCATAACAAGAAAGGTTCTACAGAACTTTTTAGCATCCTCTTCTAAAGGAGCTCTAACTTCTTGTGATGATGATTCTGTGCTTCCAAAGAGGAACGTGGAACCAAATATGGATGAATCTGTAGTTATGCCTGATAAGTTATCGGATGAATCTGCAAAGGCATCAGAAGTTTCTAGGCTAGAAAAGCCTGACAAAGGGAAAGAGACAGAGGAAAAGGAAAAATTGCGTAGAACAATTTTCATAAGCAATCTTCCATTTGAAATCATGAATAAAGAAGTAGAGCAACGGTTTTCTTCTTATGGGGAAGTGCAATCCTTTGTCCCAGTTCCTCACCGAGTCACCGGGTATGCGATATTTAATTTAATTTGCATCTGTACTTGTAGAATGTACGGAATTTTCACATGACATCTTACTTCTGCCAGGCGACCAAAAGGAACTGGTTTCCTTATGTTTAAAACAACAGATGCAGCTACTGCTGCTATTTCAGCTGCAAACGTTGCAGGGATCTTTCTGAAAGGTAGGCAATTGACAGTCTTGGAAGCTTTGGATAAGAAGGCAGCACACAACAAGGAAATAGAGAAGGCCAAGAATGAGGATCATGACCATCGTAATCTTTACTTGGCAAAGGTCGATTTCTCTGACTGTACACATTTCTCTCCCTTTTTGTATTCAAAATTTTCGTTTTCTACTTTTGGTTTAGTATTATTGTTTTGTGTATTTCTCCAGTGTGGTTAACATTTCTCCACCAAACTTATATTAGGAAGGTCTTATTCTCGAGGGTACTCCAGCTGCAGAAGGTGTTTCAGCTAGTGACATGTTAAAACGACAAATGTAAGTATTTTGTAGATCACTTTTTTTTTTTAATTTTTTATAATTTTTCATTTTGACGTAGCATGACCGTAGTTCGTGTAGAGATTGCAATTTCCCCATCGTGGATTTGGGGATAAAAAATGAAATTCAATTTGGAGGCTTCTGGTTAAACCTTCAAATATGCTAACCTGTCCTGGTTAGTTCTTCGTATTTGAGTGCTTCATTTATTGCAAAGGATATACATGTCATGGCTTTTGGGTGGAACATAAAAGATAAATTCAAGGTGAATCAGACATGGTTCTGGTTAAACCCAACAAGTATTTTAATCTAAATGGTTTTATAACTCAAGTATTAGTAGATATGGTACTGTCCCTAAATTCAGGACTTTATTCACATACTGGTTGCCTTTACCCTTGTTGGTTCCTTCACTTTCCTCTTTCTTTCTTTCTGTCGCACACACACATACAAATAACACAGAATTTGCTCTCACTTATCTTAAAAGGTGAGAGTTGTCTTACCTTTCTCCAAGACAAGACTACCTTACTCAATCTGCACAATCACCGAGTATTTTGTTCTTAGGCATGCATCTGAATATAGATTCAGTTTCTGTTTGAACTAGTAAGAACAATTAAAAAGCTTCAGATCTTTTTTATGCAATGTGCAAGTTTTTCTTTTTCCCCTTAACTACTAGAAAGGAATAAGAGATTTTAACCATGAGGTTTCTGAGAAGATTATCGAGACATCAAAGAAAGAAAGATGTTGTGAATTGGTGCCTCGTAATGTTCTTATGTTTATTAATGTGCTACGATTGTTAAATTAGATTTCTTTGCGGCAGAGTTAATATTTTTTTCCAAAACCTTGTAGGTTGGAAAGAAAAAAGACGACGAAGCTTCAATCCCCAAATTTTCATGTTTCAAGGACTAGACTTGTTATATACAATTTGCCTAAATCAACGCATGAAAAAGAGCTTAAAAAGCTTTGTATTGATGCGGTTAAATCACGAGTGACAAAGCAAACACCTATGATCCGACAGGTAAGCTTTTCTTTCTAAAATTAATGATGGGATCATTGTTTTGTGGACATTATATACATAAAAATAAAAAATTATTCATTATCGTTTGTTGATTCTCAAGCAGATAAAGATCTTGAAGGATATGAAGAAAGGAAAGGTTGTCACAAAGAATCACTCCCGTGGAGTTGCTTTTGTTGAGTTTTCCGAGCATGAGCATGCACTAGTGGCACTGCGAGTTCTCAATAATAATCCTGGTAACATATTTATAAAGCTATTGTTAGAAAATCAGAGAACACCAAAAAATGCACACAACAAAACAGCTGTAGTTTTATTGATGAATTAGGGTTGATACAATCCCTAGAACTATGCGTTTGTTTGAGACTCCGTTGAATCTCCCTTGCTTGACTAATCCAAGGCTTTCTACTCTACTCAACTACAATCTTTAAAACTGCCTATCTTCTTCACAAATTTCCCCCCCTTTTATATCCTCTCTCCCTATTACTAACAACCTAACAACCAATGAACCCCCACCACACACCCAACCCACACCACCCAACCCCCCCCCCCCCCCCCCCCCCCCACCCCACCACAACCACCCCTATACGGTTACAATAGTTACACTAAACCCCTCACTAGCCACCAACTTGAGCCTCCTGTTGCATCCCAGCCATTTTCTCTTGGTTCCCATTCTTCCTCAAGCTTCTCCTCACATAAGTGAAGCGAACCAGAGGTTTATCACAAATTTTTTTTTTTTCCTGTACCATGGTTAACCAGTGTCTGTCTAGTTACCTTGAAACAACCGGCTGTTTTTACTGGTTCTTATTGTGGTTGAAGGTGGAATGTTGCTGTACGAGTTTTTGGATCTTGCTATGCCATTTTTTTTTTTAATATTAAACTCTTTAATAAAGTTATTATAATCGCTAGTCTAAATTAGGTGGGTTTTTTAGACTAGATAACGAGTTGGGTAAGGCCTTCTCAAGTTCTACCCCCTAAAAACCATGCTTCCAATGGGCGGATTCCAAGATATGTTAGCTGATTAATTTTTCCTAAGGCCTTGATTGCAGGTTTTCTAATGACCAAGTGCGTCATTGTAGGCTGCATATGGTTTATTTTTATGCAGTGATTTTGTTCTTAATAGACTTTTTGTTCTATGACTTGCAGCAACTTTTGGTCCCGATCACCGGCCAATCGTGGAGTTTGCTGTTGATAATGTTCAACTATTGAAGCTACGGAAAGCCAAGGAAAGAGTTCAGCACAAGACCCATTCTGAGGACGCACAGAAAACTGATGACTCAAAAATACCAGATTCCCATCCGAATGAAAATAAATCCAGAAAGCGAAAATCCAAGGATGAGAAGCGAACACCTAACGATGCAGTGGTAAACAAAAAGGATGTAGTAGAGAATAGGGCCATCAATGGAGCTACTAGTGAAGGACATGGAGTTTCAAAGAGGCGGAAAAACAATCCAGCCTTTAAAAAGGTAAAAGAGTCGCCATCAAATGAAATATCGGGAGGCTTAGAACAGAAGGGAAAAGGCTTCAAAAGGAACCCAAAAAATGAGAAACATGGTGGGAAACCTATTGATGGCCAAAAATCAAAATCATTTAAGGAGACGAATGCAAAACCTAAAAAGAGGAAGCTGCAGGGTCCTACTACAGATGGTGAGGGGGAGAATAATTTGAAGAGAAAAAAGAGGCCAAACAAGAATAAGGAGCCAGTGGGGAGAGATGTGGTAGATAAGCTTGACATGCTTATCGAACAATATAAATCAAAATATTCACTAAAGGGTTCGAACCAAACCGACGGTGAAAGGCAAGGCTCCGGACAACTCAGAAAATGGTTAAAATCCTGATTTCCCGTTGCCCGGTTTGTACCGTCTCATGGTTTAGGTTCCAAACAAGAGTAGACAAGCAATTGCTTTAAACGCAATTGCTCAAGAGTGTTGTGCTTTGTGTACTTTAATTTTTTGACCTAGTTTTGCTTAGTTAATTGCCCATATAAAAGAATTTTGTTTTTTAATTTACACGTCTACAGTTTTGTTGCATGATACCCTCGTTTTGGCTCCCTAATTTATTTGTCCTGCAAGCTGTTGAGGAGAAAAGTCGACACCAATTCGCTCATGAACGTCGATGATTCTACAATTTTTTTTTCCCTTTTCAAATCAAAATAACGTTCCAAAAAAATAATAATAATATAAAAATAAAAACCACGTTTCAATGGGAAGCAATCATGGAAAATTTTTTTTTTTGGGTGGTATGTGATTGTAGTGTTTGGTTCCACTGCTTTGCTTGCTTCACTTTGAAAGGCAACTGGAATCATGTCTTTTTTCTGTTTTTTTTTTTTCAATGGTAGTGTTGCTTCGTATTTTATTTTGAAAAGGCCTTGTGGTGTTGAAATTATTGGACAAGAAAACATATTTTCGGTATTTTTCTAAAGATTTTGTATATCATATATGCATGTGTGTGGGCGTGTGTGTGTGTGTGTGTGTGTGTGTGTGTGTTAGGTTTATTTTCTCCGCAGCCACATCATTTCTGTGAGATCTGCCAAGTTATAAGTTAAAGAGTAATGATTGTAATATTTTTCTAAACTTTACAGCTATGACATTATGGACTGAAGTTCAAATTTGAAAAGGAAAAAAAAAAGGCATAATAATTGTAATCATCAAATAAACCTTAAGAAAATTTTCAGAAAGGAGTCTACCTAAAGCAAAGCTGCGTGATGCAAAGCAACTTATAGTGGGAGTTAAAGGGAAGAATAAAAAGGTCAAAGAGAGGGTGGGAAAAAAAGGGCAGCTTTTGTTTCACAAAAGCACTAAATATTGAGTATGTTTGCTGAAAATTATCGTTTTGTTAGCTTTACTTTCCTATAAAATGCCCGTAGCATTGCTACTTTGCATAATAAATTATTATGATATATGATAAATAAAATATTAAATATAACTATATTATATATATTATGTTATAACTTGTTATAATAAGATATCACTTATGTGATATATTATCAAATATTTACATAATAACAGAAGTTAAATTTTTATATTACAATTTTTGTTTGTTTGTTTGTTTTTTTTTGTTACTCCTCATTTTTGTAATATAAATGATGGTTAAATTAGAAAATAGAAAAAAGTAAGAAAATTATTTTTTTCACTAAGTTAAATAAAAAAATTATATTTTTTATTGGTAGTGACGTAATATTTATATTGACTATAAGCAAGTCAATTACTTAGTTAATTTTTATTTTATTGATGATTCTATTATATTTTTTTTTAGAACTGAAATAATAAAATATATTATTATTTAAATTAGTGTTACTAGTTTTATACTTTATTAAGTAAAATATGTTTTGGTAATAATTTGTTATATTGTAATAACATTTTTTGTAATAGGTATTTCTGAATCTAATGATGCTGCTATAGGTACTCGTGGTTCAAAGGTAACTGTTGATGGTGGAGGTAGTCGAGATATAGATTCATCATTGTCAAATATTTTTGATAGAATTATATTGATAAGTGCTCCTTTAAATCTAAAGTAGGCCCAAAATATTTTTTTTTCCCTCTTAATCGGTTTATTATGGGCGGTAGTATTTTGGATTTGTATAATCTTCTTCTATTATTAATCCAAAACATGATTTTTTTATTAGTGCTTAAGCTGGTCTTCCAAATATTGTTAAAACTGTTTGACCAGTTTTATCTTAGATTTTTGTATTTCATTTGTACCTGTTGAAAAAAACAAAGTTTAATTAGTGATTGAGGGTGTATCATATAATTTTTATAAGCAAATCAATTAAAAAGATATTAATTTAAAGCATTCAATTGTATTTGATACCATAGAATAGAAATTGAGGTTAAATGGCCATAAATATTACACTACCATCCACTGCATGCTTCTATTACTTGTTTGTAATATTGATAGCAAGAGTTGTAGTATCAATCTTATTATATTTGAAACCAAGATTTGTTGTTTTTGCAGTAAATTTGACTCTCTGTGTATATAAGAATTAGATGTTAGCTTTAATTATAGTATAATTTTATTTTTATGAATATTATTTTATATATACTTATTTGATATTCTAAGTGATCTAATGTATTCAGTTTTTCAATTATTTTTTTATTTTTCAATTTTTATTGTTTAGGTGGTTGTGTTTGTTTTATCAAGGCTGTGATAAAGTTGATGTGTTATGTTATGTGACAGAATTTATCTATATAATAAATGGAAAAAAAGTATTCAGCAGAGACTAATAAAATATAGTATAATTATTTTTATGTTATATTTAAAGTAAAAATAAAAAATATTTGTTATCTTGTTTTTAATATCTTTATCTTTGATATATCTAAATTTATATAATATATCGCTGTACTAGTACTTGCGATACGTACTTCATAGAAAAATTATAGTATATAATATTTAATTAAAATAATGAAGCATGTATATACATATATAATAATTATAGTAATTAATTACTTAAATATTATTTTGTAGTCATTGATATAAAATTATTATTGTTGAATCATCTATTGTCTTTAAAATATTTGCATCAAGTTTTTCAACTGTTACTTCCCATAAAATTACTTGCAAATTTTCATTTCTACAGTTGACATTAAATAATGTTAAAATATAATTAAAGCAAATAATAAAATACTAGTTATAATTTGAGCAATAAAAGTTACTAATTTAATTACCTTTTATTTTGTATTGTTAGTGTGCATTTTGATATGATTTTGCCTCTGATATTTGTTTGCTCGATTTCTTAAACTTTTGTTAATATTCCTATAACATCTTATATAAATAAAATTAAAATAGTTATTAATATAAAAAAAATCATTGCAATATATATATAAATTAATAAAAAAATAATATCGATCAATATTTCATTGATTTCTGTTCTTGATAATTATTGTTCAAATTTTATGAAATAAAACTTATGCAAGGGAATATCATATTTTTCTTTTGTTACCAAGAGAAAAGATGTTACTTTTCGAAACTGTAACAATGTACTATGAGGTACAATTTTGTATTTTGATTTGTTTAGTGTAATATTAAAATTATTGATTTGATATATTTGTCTTTTTATTATTTTTAAATAAATAATCGGCATCCCAAGCTCTAATTGATCTATGTATTATATTACGTTGCATTTAGTAAAAATATAATTATTTATTATATCATATATTTTGAATTTATATAATTAATTATATATGTTATTTACTTTAAATTATAATATAATATACTATTAAACAATGTAGGAAAAAATTCTTACCTCGTTATCAACCAAAATGTGGTTAAGGCTAATTAGACGTCCTGTCGTATAATTATTGTTACGCTATAATCTGTTAATGCGAGCATCTATTACTCTATATAATTCATTTGATTTACGAGAACGTATTATCATTGTTATTTTTATCAATTATAAAACAAATTCATATAAAGAAAATTATATAAATGATATTTTTAAATTTTTTTTAAGAAAGTTTAAAAAATGTATATATAAATTGTTATTGATACGATATATTGATATTTTTTAGTTAATGATATGATTTTTATAATTACGTAATATTATATAAAATTTCTTTATAAATTACGTTTTTAATGTGATTTGGATGTTTATTAATTGATTCATGAATTAATATGTATAATCCTGCAGATATTGTCATCCTTAATAAAGCTACATATAATTGGTTATGTGTAAAAATTTTGTTTTCTAAATAAATACCAAATTTATTTAAACTTTTATTTATTGTCACAGTTTAACAAATTTTACAAGAAATTATCATCTTTTTAGTGTAAAGGGT
Organism: Antiaris toxicaria; assembly: GCA_035233585.1. Lineage (NCBI taxonomy): Eukaryota > Viridiplantae > Streptophyta > Magnoliopsida > Rosales > Moraceae > Antiaris > Antiaris toxicaria. The sequence continues at coordinate 42,434,193 of CP141158.1, read as the reverse complement.
CTTTTAGATTCATGTATAATTATTTCTATTGTAGGAATATAAACTTTATAATTTGAATTATTTGAATTTAAAATTTGTTATTTTATAATTTAATTTGTCAATTGTTTAATAATCAATCTTGTTCTGTTATATTAACCCATTATTTGATTTAAATTTCTTAATAACATAATAGGAATCTCAATTTTAAGATTTAACTCATGTAATGGTATATCATTGAAATTTTGTGTATGTAAAAATTCCTGAGAATATAAAAGATTAAGTTCATAATATTTTTTAATGAGGACATTATTGTATCATAATTATAATAAGATTTTGATTTACCAGGTATCAAAGATAATATATATTTATTGATATCATCAGCTGTTTTATTTTTAGGGGTTATTATTACCGGTGATCATAGATATTCAATATTGTCAAAGTTTTGTCAAAATTATCTCATGTTACTTTTGAAACTTTATTAATTGGATTTGATTCGTACTATATTATGTATTTTTTTGGTACTTTAATTCATATAACATTTTTATTTTGTGCGTTTTATATTTCTTCTGTGGTACCGTTTCCAATTGTTAGTATCTAATTTATGAATTCGACAATTTCTATTTTCTCTTGTTCCGTAGTTTTATGTTGTTTTAATCTCATTTTTTCTGTTAATGTTAATATTTGAAAATATGGTCATAAATAAGAATTGTTTATTCTTGCATTTATTATGTGCCCTGCTGTTCTCGTATGAATAATAAGTAAAATTTGTCGAAAACCCCAACTTAAAGATAATAGTTATTCCACCAAATGATTGCTCGAAATTAATTTTTAAAACTTGAAGTGTTTTGTCTAAAGCTTATAAACAATATTTGTTATTCATAGATGCCTCATCCCATAATATTAGCGATCTTTTTCAAATTAATTTTGTCAGTTGAGTTCCTTTTTTGATATGAAAAGTGAAAAATTTATTTATTGATAATGGTATTTGGAATCTGGAGTATTTAGTTCTATCTTTAGATAGAATTGGAAGATACAACAATTAACATAATTTTATTATTTGATTTTATTTTAGTACCAATTACGTTTTATAAATATGTTTTTCTGTTCTTCCATGATTATAAATAAATAATAGATTTTGTTTTACATAGTTAAGTGATTTTAAACTTTATTCATAAATATATCATTGTTTGTTATTTTAATTTTGTACTAAGATAGTATTTTCGTTATTTAATTTTTTTATGTCGTAATTGAGTTCTTCTTATAAGAATTTGTTATTTAGTGATCCAATTAGCGATCATCAATTAGTAATCCAACGAGAGGGATAAATTAAAATTTATTAAAGTAGATGCATTTTTCTAGTTTATATAATAAATAATTATATAATTTATTTTTAGGAATTTAAAATTTTGGGTTGTTGAATAAAATTTGAATTTTTTGTAAAATATCATCTGTCATAAATTTTAAATGTTTTTCAAATAGTTTTATTAGATTATTTATATTACAAAATAATAAAATTATAATAAACAATTGTTGGAGTTGACTTGATATTGACCAAAATGAAACTTCTAATATTGGGTCATTGCATTATTTATCATCTTCTAATAAGCCTAATGCATTATATGCTACCTAATTTGTTTACAATGTTATATTATTAATTTTTTGAAGAGATTTTTAACTTGTTGCACCTTTTTTATAATTTAACAATAATTTTGGATATATAACTATCCAGAACTTAGATGAATATAAAACGTTCATTTAATTGTATGTCCTGTTTATCTAAGAGTCCATACTTTATCTTTATTATTCAATACCCATTTAGTAGGGAATTCTATATAAGAAAGTTGTCTAATTTCAGTATTAGATTTATTTATTTCTATTAATTTAGTTAGAGTTGTTTTATAAATTCATAGTTGTTTTATTATGTTAGTAAGACGTTGATTTGAACGAAAAGTTATATTTTGCATACGTGATAAATAAATAGATAGTTGTTGTATGATTAAATTTTTATGATGTATTGGATATTCATACAAACTCCATATAACTTTATATAATGTTATATATTAGCAGTTAATATAATTTTTTATTTCATCTATTTCTTTATAAATAATTTGTCCAGATTATTCTGTACATATGTTATTTTCTATTACGACTCTTATTTTATTTGGGTATTTCATCAAGTATTTGAATAAATATTTTATAAACATAGATTGATAGTATATTTTGATGTTTATATGAGTATAAAATTTTAGGCATAAGGCATTGTTATAAGGAACTACAAATATGTTACCTAATTTGATACCTTCTTTTTGCATGTAAAAAATTGTATCTTTGTGTTTAAAATTTACAAATCTATTTTCTTTTATTGTTGTTTTGTATCTAAGTTGTTTAGGAAATTTTTTATAAAAAAGTAAATTATTCGTACATGTAGCATTTGTTTTAGTAATGTCACATGGTATGTGCATCATAAATTAAGTCACAACATTTTATCCTTGTGATCTTTTTCGGGATCAGGTATTTCTATAGAAATAAATTTGTCTATTTGCGATGGTTCACATAATTTTTCATTAGGGTATAACCGAAATAAAAAATGACAGTGTAGCCAATCGTGTTTCTGGAATTTAACAATATATAATTCTACAAAATAAAGTAAAAGAAACAAAAAAAAGTGTATTAGTTTTGTTTAAATATTGAAATTGACTAGATTGTTTTTTTATCAACAAAATTAAGCTATATTTAGGTAAAAGGTCTAAATATACATGAAGCATTTGTCTTAAAAACGTCACATGGTATGTGTTTCATAAATTCAATCACAACATTTTATCCTTGTGATCTTTTTCGGGATCAGGTATTTCTATAGAAATAAGTTTGTCTATTTGCTATGGTTCACATAATTTTTCATCAGGGTATAACCAAAATAAAAAATAACAATGTAGCCAGCCGTGTTTCTAGAATTTAACAATATATAAATCTACAAAATAAAGTAAAAGAAACAAAAAAAAGTGTATTAATTTTATTTAAATATTAAAATTGACTAGATTGTTTTTTATCAACAAAATTAAGCTATATTTAGGTAAAAGGTCTAACCTGCAATAATTACCTCGAATATGTGTTTAGATTTAATAATAGATAAAATATAATCTAATTTGATTTTGAAAATTTTGATAATAATATCTGGTCTATCTTCAAGTTATTGACCTAGAATTATAGTTAGGTCTCTAGTAATTTCAAGCCATTTGAGGTTACATGTGAATAGTATAAATAAATATGGATTTACATAGTGTTTATATATCGCCATTCATCTAGTGTTTATATATCGCCATTTGTCTTGCTAATTTTGGATCATATATCTAGGACTTTCAGTATGACTAGATGGAAGAATGATATTTTTGTGACACCCTACGTTGCATGAGCACGTCACTGTACTTTCATTCGTCATTCATTACCTTTTTTTACATAAAAGTGGCGCCTTGTGTCGCACAAGCACGTCACTGTGGCACCCCAAGTTGCTTGAGCACGTCACATTTACATTCACATCATTACTATTCATCCATTTACATTATAGTAGTTTAAAGTAGAATACTAAAGAAATATTAGTAATACTTTTGAAAACTTCCTTTTTTATACTTATACATAACATTTACAAAATAGTTGTAGTTTTTATATTTACATCATACAAAAATTTTGCTTTCATCGTTTCATTTTCTTTCTTTCTTCTTTTCATTAGCGGATAAACGTCACAGACCCATAACCTGTTTCATGGCATCAGCACTCCATTCTCACAGTCTTTCATCGTTAGCATTAGTTCAGGCTGTGGGTTGTTTACCTCTACTACCTGAACATGAACAAACTAGTGAGCTAACGCCCAATAAGTTTAAACATAACATAGAATAAATGAAAGTAAAACATTTCATCATTCTTATCCATCTTACATTACTCTTTTCATTCCATTCATCTTCAATCCATCTATCTATATCAATCCATCTATATACATTCATTACACTCAAACATTCATTATGTTCAGTTAATACATTTATTACCATTCTATTCATTCTAGTGGGCCCGTTTTGGACGTACCATAGCATGCAAAGTAGAGGGGCCAAGGAGCTACCCTTAGCTCACCCTCATCATTCATTACATCATCATCATCATTGTAACCTCCCCTCGTGGAAGGCTGGTATGCCAAAACTTACATCATTTTATATTACCATATTTGTTATATTCAAGATTTAAGGACCCTAAAGACGTTAAAACTCTATTAAGATCCTTATACATCAATTTCTTACTTCATTTCTATCATCAAATCACATTTTTAAACATTTAGGGAAAACACGGTTAGGTACACAGCCATGTCTATGGCTGTGTACTCCTCTGTACACGAAAACACGAATTACACGGTCTCCTACACGCCCGTGTATCGGGCCGTGTAGCTCAGGCTATTTTCGTCTACAGTAACACACTCTTGAACATGACCGTGTGGGTTAAAACACGGTTGGCTACACGGCCGTATCGCCGTGTAGCTTCATCCATTTACCCAGTTGAGGACACGGCCCGATACACGGCCGTGTAACCCTTTGTACGCAGAATTCCTAAGGAACACGGTCGTGTATTTTCTACGCACGGCCTTATATACGCCCGTGTACTATAGGTACACGCCCGTGTATATTAGAAAAACTCTGTTTTCTGTATTTTTGGACGCACACTACCATTTCCATTGCATTTTCCTTGAATTCCAACGTATCAAACTTACTCTATTGTGCATTCTAACATACTTAAAACACACAAATGTAGTTCATTCAAGTCCAGACATGTAATACGTTTAAACTTACAAGAAATCTTCAAGAATTTCCTTTTTCGGTTGCTTTTGATCTTTGTTCCTCTTTTCTGGAAATCCTCCTACATTTACACACATTTCTTTAATGTCAAAACCAGTTCCTCAAAACTTCATCTTTCCAACATACATAAAAAAAACAAAAATCAACTCATCTTGCTTCAATTCACTTCATACGTTCATAATCATTCCAAAACCAACTAAAATTTCATTTCTAACTTGGTTTTGGTTCAAGAAACCAAAATCATTCATTTCCCCCTTTTTATCCCTGACAAACGTATACATCCAAACTCAGAAAAATCAAAACTGAAAACTGAGTTTGTTCTACTTACTTGCTTACTCTTCAAATCCGAATTTCACTCTCCACTTGCACCAACTTTGAGTGACTTTTTGAGCTTGAAAAACGTAAAAAATGTAGGGAAAATGGGGAAGAAACAGAGCAGAGTTTTCTTTCCGTTTTTTGGTCTCTTTTCTGGCCGAGAAACTTCGTGAGAGAGGGGGTGAGAGTGAGCTGGTTTTCTGCAGCTTATCTCCACGTAAACAGCCATCATTAAGAGCATTAATTGCTCTTTTCTTTCCAGCTTTCCTTTTTGTAAAAATTCTGGAAATTCAGCCAAATTCCCTCAACGCACGATCTCTAAAATAAAAAAATCTTAGCCGTCCACTTCTAATTAATTCCAAACTTAATAATATAAAACTTATAGGCTTTGTTTGGTTGTTCCTTTAATCTCAGTACAAAATTCATCTATACTAAATTTAACTGTTCAGTCAACTTGATCAAATTTTACTGTTAATTTGTCAAATTGATTCTAATACATTCCAATTCATTAAAACCTCATTCAATTCATCATAACTCATTCCTTAATTATATCTAAACATTAAAGGTATAATTTACACATTTTCTTTACATAATGCATCTTTCTTTCATTTTGTACAATCACAATTAGTTCCGAAGACTACAAAAGTCTCGGTTATCACAATTTTTGTTTATTGATTTTGCATCGGTATCTCCTTTTGTAATAATGTCTTGAATACCTATAAAAAATTTTAGATCTTAAATTATTTTTATTTTTTCTAATGTAGTCCAATCAATCTTTTTCAACATATGCATTAGCTACTTATTGTTGAAACAATCTTGCACTTTGGAACAAAATATTGTCTTGAGTCTCATATTGTTGTAACTGATAGTAGTAAAATACTTTTATAAGAATTCTTTTTATTGAATGTTTTTATTTGAATAATTTGTATTCCAATTTAAATCAATTCTGTAAACATCTTCTTCATAAAGACATAGAAAAGGATATTCTAGAGCCATATAGTATTGATTTTTTTTTGGTAATTCTTTGTAAATTATCTATTTTTTCTTAAATTATAGTATCTTTTCTTTATTTATATTCACCAATATCTCCAACCATTAAATCATCTATATCATTTGAAGTAGGTAATTTATACGAATTATTATTTATATGTCGTCGTTCTATTAATTTTAGTTCCATAGAAGGAATTTTTTGTTCTTAATATTTATATTTTACCATTCAAAAATTTTTATCACTTTATTATTTTTATTAAGCATTTTAATCAAGTTTTCAATTATGATTTAGTTAAATCCTTTGATGCATCATTAAATGAAAATACTATTATTCAATTTTCAATTTTGTTTTCTATGTCGTATATATATAGATGTGTAAATTTTGGAGGATTGTTGTTAATTGATAATAGAGATCCCATAATATGATGTATTTGTTCACTTATTTTAAAAATATACGGAACATTTGAATTTTTTGCATTTGATTCTATATTAGCTTCAAAAGATGTAAATGCAAACATGAAATTAAATGTTTGAATATTTTTTGGAAATGTGTACTTGTAGGTTCTTTATAGTAATTAAGTAATTTATCTAATATAGAAGCAGTTTTTTTAGTTTGAGGTAATATAATTTATCCATATTTATAACATAGGTTAAATTTGGATGGATTACTATTTTTGATACGTTCACGAGAAGAAGGCACCACAATGTTCACAGGTGCAAGATTAGTTTCTAATATGTCATTTTCAAGTATATAAATAAAATAGTTATTATTTAAATATATTGGTCAATACTCATTATTTCCTTTTATTTTAATCTTTTCAAAGAACATGGATTTTATTGATATTGATTCCAAGGCAAATGATGAGGATCTATGTTTGACAAATAGTGCGACAACGCACACAATTCTTAAAGATAAAAAGTACTTTTCAAATTTAACATTATGTAAGGCTTATGTAAATACGATCTCTAGTGCTGCAAAATTAATTAAGGGCTTTAAAAGAACAAATATTATGTTGTCAAAAGGAACAAAATTTATTACAAACAACGCATTATTCTCTAACAGATCCAAAAGAAATCTATTAAATTTTAGAGATATACATCGTAATGGATATTATCTTGAGACCACAAATGAGAATAATGCAAAATATCTCTACATTACTTCTAGAGTCTCATGACAATAGCAAATATTAGAAAAACTACTGGCTTTCTCCTCTGGATTGGACTATACATTTATTTGTATAATTGAATCACATATAGTGATAACCCAAAAGGCTTTTAATCTAAAATTGTTATCGTTTTGGTATGATTGTCTTGGTCATCCTCGGTCAATAATAATGCGGAGAATTAGTGAGAATTCACGTGGACATCCATTAAAGAACCAGAAGAATGTATTGTCCAATGATTTTTTCTGTGCAGCTTGTTCCCAAGGCAAATTAATTATAAGGCCATCTCTATTAAAAGTTGCTATTGAATCTCCTACATTTCTAGAGAGAATTCAAAAAGATATTTATTGGCCTACACAACTAGCATGTGGACTGTTTAAATATTTTATGGTGTTAATATATGCATCAACACGTTAATCTTATGTCTGTTTACTATCTACTTTGCATTTGCAAGATTTCTTGCTCAAATAATTCGATTAAGGGCACAATTTTCAGATTATACAATCAAAACAATTTATCTTGACAATGCTCATGAATTTACATCCCAAGCATTTAATGATTATTGTATGTCCATTGGGATTACTGTTGAGCATCTTGTTGCCCATGCACACACATAGAATGGTCCAGCCAAATATTTAATTAAACGGCTCTAGTTAATTGCTAGACCATTATTGATGAGAACATTGTTGCCTATTTCTGCTTGGGGACATGCCATATCGCATGCTACAGTACTCATTCCCATCAGCCCTACAGGCTATCAAAAATACTCCCCATTGCAACTTGCATTTGGTCAAAAACCAGATATTTCCCATCTAAGAGTTTTTGGTTGCATAGTATATGTTTTGATTGCTCCAACACAACACAACGCACCAAGATGGGACCTCAAAGAAAACTAGGAATTTATGTTGGGTTTGAATCCCCTTCCATCATTAAATGTCTTGAACTCCTGACAGGTGATATTTTTATAAACAGTTTGCTGACTGTCAATTTGATGGAATACTTTTCCTAGTATTAGGGGGAGAAAAGAAAGAGCTCGAAAAACAAATTGAAATTTCATGGAATGCATAATCAATTTCTCATTTTGATCCTTGCACTAATCAATGAGAACTTGAAGTTCAAAGAAGTATTCATTTGCAGAATATTGCAAATCAATTGCTAGATGCATTTTTGTTGATACAAAGAAAGTGACTAAGTCACATATATCTGCTGCGAATGTTCCAACTCGAATTGATGTCCTAGTAAGACAAAATGAAAATGTAGTAGCAAATGAGTCTTAAGGCACACTTGAAGCCTGGTAGATCGATCGGTCCCAAAGATAAAACTCCCATTAGAGAAAAAAAGGAAAGCTAAACAAACTAACACTTCTGAAGAGATTGGCGCTCCTGAAAAAGCTATATTGCTAGAACAAATGACTGAAATAAATGAAGATATAACCACAAAAGTGGTTCAGGCATATGAAAATATTGAAAATGTTGAGATTTCCAAAAATTATGTCAGTATTGGAAAACAATGGAACCATGATAAAATTGTTGTCGATAGCGAATTTGCATATGAAGTAGTACTTGATATTGTAAAAGAAAACAAGGATCTTGAATCAAAGTCCATTAAAGAATGTCGACGTAGACAAGATTGGCAAAAATGGAAAGACGAAACCCAGACATAATTATCTTCCCTTGCAAAGTGAGAAGTATTCGGACTTATAGTCCAAACACATGAAGATGTTAAACCCATATGATACAAATGGGTTTTTGTGTGCAAATGTAATTAAAAAAAAAAGAAATTGTTAGATATAAACCACAACTTGTGGCACTGATACAAATCCGCAAGTGTGTGGATCAAGTTTTGATAATAGAGTGGTGAGTGAAGTGTCGTAGCCATAGAGATTAGGTTTTAAATTGTCATAAAGTACTAAAATTATCATAACTTAATTTTATCCGGGCACACGAACTAAATAAATTTAAAAATAAACAAAAAATAAAAATATGAAAATAAAATGTGAAAACTTCTATGCACAAATATACTAGGAATTTGAACTTAATCTCACAACAACTGAAATTCTAGCTTGATCATCTAAGTGTTGATCTCTTCCCGGTCTCACAACAACCTAGATTATGTTTTCTAAATCCGGACTATGAACTTAATTTATGCCAAGCATCAAATTCATAATCTAAAATCATCTATCTCATTGACCAAATAAATTAAAAGCATTAAGTATAGAGAAACATAAATGAATAAAAAAAGAAACTAAACTAATAATTAACAAAATATTCAAAACATAATTCAAACAAAGTTATGTGAAGCCCTAGATATAAAATCTAGATTAACATATAGAAAACCACAACTAATCTTGTCAAGAAATTCATAAATAAAAACATGTCACAATATTCCTAAATACAAATTTCAAGCAAGATTAGGATGACAGAAATAGACGTTTACCAAATTAATCTAGTAGTTTTCTTCACCAAACCACTTCCAACTACAACATTTGAGAAATTGGTGCATAATAGTAGAATGCATCAACTTAAAGATCTTTGATGAATATCAAAGTAATACCAATGATACACGTCCTGTACTCTTTTTCCCCTTAGTTAAGGTTTTTATCCTACAGGATTTTACCTAACAAGGTTTTTAACGAGACATCTTTTAAAGCGTAATATGACAAGAATATTGTACTCTTTTTCCTTCATTAGGATTTTTTTTTCTCACAATATTTTTTCCTAGTAAAGTTTTAACAAGACATATTCTTTTGTGATAGACATTCAAGGGGAAGTGTTATGAAACTTCGATATGTGGATGTCTTCACTTACTTTTCTCATACTTTTTAAGTGTCATCTATTTAATAATATAACAATTACTTTTGTATTCATAAAGCAAATGGATGAAGCTTATCAGAAGGTTACATGAAGCAAGCTTACTTGGTAAGCTAACGGGTGCCTATAAATAGGCATTGTAATTGATATTGAAGACACACGAGAAGGAAAGAGAAAAGAGAATTCAGAAAGAAAAAAAATAGAAAATAGGTTTGCTCATTTCTTGACTTTTACCTCCCCCCACCTCTTCATTTTGAACCCCCTTGGCAGCCCCTTCGTCTTACCTTAGCACAAAGCATTCTTGCCACTCAAAGCAGATGAAAAAAAAAACCCACACACACACACACACACAATGCACATATTTTTTAGGGTATTTAACATTGATACCACTTAAACTTGTTAACCTTTGACAACTTGCTCACTATATTTTTAAATTTAATAATTTACCCCTTAAACTTGTTAAAAATTTGAGAGACAAGTAATTAAAAGGTGATAAATTTAGAGAGCATAGTGTTATATAACCTATTTTCTCAAAAGTTTAACAATACCGGCACGTACATTTTAGCTTATAAAGAGATGAGCTGTAGGTATAGTGCATATCATGATTTTTTTACAAAAAAAAGTAAAATCATGTTTTGTATGCTTTCAAGTATTCTATTACCCCTTTAGCTCTACACACACACACACACACACACACACACACACACACACACACATATATAGGATAAGTCTCCTTTTGATACTTTAATATTGTCAGATATGTCCGCATGTAGATATGAACCATTGGATCAGAATAAGACGGCAAGAGTTCAATGAACAAACAAGGGAAAAGTTATAATGTGGGTGCATACGTTGAAATTAATAAAAACAAAAAAACACGGTTTGGAGAAAAGTGCACGAGGAAATGAGTTGAAATCAGAAAGAAGAAAGAGTTCCCTTAAATAAGTGAGCCCCGCATAAAATATTTCTTTATAAATTTTAATAGAGAATTTTTTTGATTATACACTATTTCCTCCTTTTTATAGAACTCTTCCAAGTCATCTCAAGAACGGAATGTCAAGTCCTCCCCACGAGAAAAACTCATTTAACTCCAAAAATTTCTTGTTTTTATTTATACATGAAAACAATACAGCTAAATTGGGCTTCTCCTTGCTTTCATTTCTGGGGAAAAAAATTCGACACATACTTGTAGAGCGTCTTGAGATTAGGAAATTGGATGCAAAGTTATTTTAGTTACTTTCACATTTCGAAGGATATTATTATCTGGTATTCTACCCATAGCGGCGTCCTTATGAAAAACCTCTTCTTTCTGAATCTACAGATGTGGGTTGAGGTTGTATTTAATTCAATATTGACGATATTTTTCTTAGTTACTTTTATTTCTTACATATTACATTGTATCCATAGTTGAGTTCACATTCTCTATACATAATCATTTACATTTCATTTTTTCTAACTTCACATCTCTATCCTCTAAAAGGCACATCCACGTCCAAATTATTCATATTTACATTCATTGTATATTTTCATAGACTAAACCATTCTGCCATCATTTGAATTTAAAAATGATATCATCCTCTGGGTCACGGTTACAATTGCCAGCTTTTCGTCAGCCCTACTTTCTCTACGTTGGTGACATGTCTGATTTCCTAACGCAATTTCATGCCATATCACAGTTAGATACCATCCATTACCACATTTATATAATTATTTAGGAATTTCATGCATGGTATTTAATAGTATCCGATATTATCATGAATGTGAATATCAGTTACTAAAAATGTGAATTTATATAGAAAAATAAATAAATATGGAGATGTTGAAAAATACTTTGTGAATGTAAATTCCTTATTATTTACATTCTTTCTGTATGAATTCACATTTTTATTAATTGAAGTTCACCTTCACATCAGTGTACCGAATATCATTAGGTGTCTAAGACTTTGTGTTTATTTTTAGATAAATGTATACTCTATCACCTGTCATTTTATGATATTCATTCTTGCCGCCCTAGATTTCAATTTAGTTCAAATCGATCTAAGAGATTGTTATTAAACAACCAACAATTATAGTCATTTCTGAGACAAGAATAATACATGAAAATTGGAGGGAAAACCGTTAACATTGACTCCGCCCAAATGCAAATACACTGATCCCTTACTGAATTAATTCTCAGAATTAATACAGATACGTTGGAGTATTACATTGTACGGTATAAAAAAAATTAAATAGATACTGTTATATATGTACACACACGAAAATATAAAATATTAGTATGATGCTATTTTTAAACGACATCATAATTTGCTAAAAATTTAAGAAAATACAATAATTAAATGGAACGCGATGGTTCAAATTTATGCTTTATTGATGGAGTACATAAAGGGTCCGTTTGGATGGGGTGTTTGTTTTTGGAAAATGAAAAATTTTTAGATATAAAAAATAAAAAGTTGTTTGGAATTTTTTTTAAAAGTGAAAAGTTGTTTGGATGAATGAAAACTTTTTATTTCTAGAGAGCTCTTTTTTCATTTTTCAAAAATGAAAAATGTTGGATGCTCAGATACGGAAATTTATGAATGTTCATTTTTCTTGAAATGAAAAATTTTTCATTTTTCAAATTTAAACGTGTCAAATAGACGGAGGGAAATAGTTTTTTCCATATCCTATTATGGATGCATGATTTATATCTTCTATAGTGGATGCTTTGTTGGTCTTGACCGTTGCTTCATGCGGACTTACACCATAAAATGATTAAACTACAAAGTGGAGGGCACTTTTGGGTGCTCTCCTAGAGAATTCTGATATTTAACTAAAAGTGATCACTCCTTATTATATGAATGAGTAAACCTTAATGGTGGGGGAGAGGTAGAGTAAAGAGAAGGAAGAGGGTTTAAAAAAAAAAGCGAGATGAATAGAGAGACAAAGTGTCCGTCCAAGAAAATGAAAAAAGAAAAAAATTGAGACTCCATTTGTTTCAATCATTCCCAACGTTGCAAATGTTTTCATTTTTGCAACATTTCAAATGTTTGCATTTTCTAATATTTTAGAGGGTCGTTTGGTAATCAACATCTGAAATGTTATGAAATATTGCAAAATGTTGTCATGTGCAACTTTTAGACAAAATTCTAAATGTTAAGAGGGCCAACATTTTGTCATCTAAATATTTTTCTACACTGCTAAATGCTTCTCTTAAAATGTTTCTTCTAAACAGAGGCTAAGAGATTTAAACCAGTCTAATATCTAAATGAGGGGCATTTATATGTAAAGAGGGAAAAGAAGGTAATAACCCCTTTTGAGATGCTTACATGTTATATTATTTCCAATATGTTTGTTTATGATAATGCTACATTTATTACAAAGAATATGAGAATTTGTATTATTTTATATTATTTTATTTTATACTCTAACACGTAATATTATTTCAAATGGTATATCAACTTTTTTGCTATTATTATTATGTTCAAAACTCATAAAAATGAAATTTATTATTTAAATAATGATTACAAGAAAAAGTAAAAAGCAATGAATCAAATGTTAAATTTGATATTAGCTATAAATTGTGACAAATTTGACATAAAATTTAACATATAATAAATAAACATCAAACATAATACTATATTAAAGGGTACTTTTTTATTCCAAATGTCAAAATTTATAATTGACATGATAATGTAGCATTAAATTAGAGATGCTATTAGTATTAGCATTTGTTTAGATCAACAATTGTATTGGAAAGTTCATTCAACTTGAATGATTATATTAAGATGTAGAATTTGGATTGTGTGTTCAAAATATCAAATGAAGTATGTGTTTGTATTTTTTTTTGGTTAAAAGTAACTTTTGAATTGTGTAAAAGTAGCAAAATGAATATAAATTTTGAAAAAGTGAAAATTTAGAATTTGCATTTGAGTTAAATGGTTGTAAAATAGTAAAACATTCAAATATTTATGTTGGAATATTTGTGAAACCAAACGTATATTAGTTGAATCAAATACCAAATTGAATATGGGATGTAAACGAATGCTTAGTCCTTGCTTGATGCATAGTTTTAAATCCAACTTTTCAAAAAAGATTCTAAAAAAATTCAAATTCAATTTAAATTTTTTTATTATATCAAAATCCATATAACACTCATTTTTGTTCTCACAAATACCAGTCTGAAAAGATTTATATTTTTGAATAGAAACTTAAAATGAATACTTTAAAACTATACGCCAAACAAGGACTTTTTTTTTTTTTACTTTTCTCGACGGTAAACAAGGGCTTAGAAGTTATTTATTGGCTGTGCGCGCTTTCTCACTGCCAAAGTAAGAAATAGTAACGGGTTATTTAGGGTGGTTATAGGAGAAGAAGTTTTGAAAGTTGGTTTGAAAATACATATCATGTGAATTCGAAATGAACTGTAACGTATAAAATAGTGTAAAAATTTAAAATTATATGGAAAAAAATACGCAATATGTACAAAACTAACATTTTACCCACTCTAAATGCAATTGGACTAGTAATGCAAGATGCCCAATATAAACAAAGATTTCGAAAAAACTACTCTAGACCAATATGAATAATAAAATCATAAAAACATTCCACTATCAAAAAATTAGATTGAATTATCTTAAACATAATTACATATTATCTAGAAAAAAACTTAGGAACGAAGAGATTTAAATCCTACATTTTAACTATTAGACTCTATTTGTGGTCACGATATGAATTCCACCTTATTATCACATATTTGTACACAAATTTAAATATATTCTCGTAAGGAAATAATAAAATGTGATATCATGTCTTATACAAACAATGAAGCAAAAAATAAGCAAAATATGATATGAACTAAACCATGACAAATAAAGTTGCCAGATGTAACTATCAAAAATACAGGATAGTTTTTTTAAAAAAGATGTAACTATCAAATATACAGAATAGGTTTTTTAAAAAGGATCAAATTTTACTACTTTTATATATCATGATTAAGTAACCTAAACAACTTTCTAAAATGAATGTTATAAAGCAAGATTTTAGGATGTTTTAAACGAAACCAGTTACACCTTATTTATAATAATTCAGAGATCAATAACAACCTTTCACACTTGATGTGGGACGTTCAAAATATGCAAACAACCTAAAATTTAACAAATCTCTACTTTAATGTGTTTGTTGGTCCACTCAACTTTATGAATCTATGTATACTCAATTTATCTTTAGCAGTGCTTCCAAATGCACCCATGAGTGCCATAAACTCCAAAGTGTAAAAGCTCGCAAGATATTGATCAAGTCCAATCAGTGTTTGAACTTGATCACTGATCATCATATATGCCTGATTCTTCGCTGCTCAATCACCCAAAGTAATATATTCCTTTCTTCGAATGTTTGATTTCACAAAGTAATACCACACTGATATGCTTTGTCTATGTAAAATAAATTTTTATAAACAGCTCAAGATAGGAGTCTACCTAAAGCAGAAGTACAAGATGCAAAGCAACTTATAGTGGGAGTCAAGGAAGAATAAAAGGGTTACGAAGAGAGAAAAAGACAGCTTCTGCGTAACAAAAGCACTAAACATAGAGTATATGTTTGCTAAAAATTATCATTTTGTTGTGATCATTTTCTATCCTCTTTAGTACATGGGGACATTGCTTCTGTTTTTCTTTCCATCACTATGAGAAAACATTCTAATAAGTAATGACACTTATTTTCTTCCCTTTTCATTGTAAGTGCGTCTGCTTTCTTTTGCATGTGGACACTTACAAGAGATTTTGAAACATAACATTCAATCAATTTTCCACTTTTGTAATTCGTTGCTTCGTCCTATTAATTTATGGAGTGCCTTATCTTATCAGAACTTGGCCTTTTCTTTTCTTTTTCCTCTGTCCCCCTTTTTTTTTTGCTGTTAATTCTCAAGTTGAACCCCCTTGGCGAACCCTTCCTCTTATCTTGGCAAAAAGAAAAAATAAAAAATAAAAAACTATTGTTGCAGGTCAAATCCGATGGAAAAATCAATCACAATTCATCAATTTCTCAAAAGACATGAACTATCCATATAGTGCATTCATTATGCACATAATCTTTTACACAAAAATGTATGTTTTCAAATTTTCTACCATCTGTCACATTCATGATCTTCAATCCTTGCCACCCTAGTTTTCAATTTAGTGCAATCATGTTAGATTGTGTGTTAACAATTGACATTTTAAAATCGTTTGTGAGAAAAGTAATATATGAAAAAGTGAAGGGAGAGGCAGCTATCATCGATTTCCAATGGCCAAGGCACGAGCAAGCAATTACTTGACGAGCCACTTAATAAAATTCTCAATTTTCATGCAAATACTTCGGAGAATTTTGCAGATGGGTATGAAAAAAAATCATATTTATCATCATATCTCATTGTACGATCGATGATTATGAAAATATGACAATTTAATGTAACGTAAAAAAAAAAAAATCTAACCATTCAAATTAGAATCTAAAAGCATTTTTAACATCTTATCAAAGAATTCCCCTCAAAAGTGGATAAAAATAATAGCTTTTTTTTATTAAAAAAATGATAGCTTTGAAATCTTACTACTACACATGGATTATGACACAAACATTATTAAAAAGAAAAGAAAAAAGTTAAGTAAACAATTTCTTTATAGCGTCTTTTTTTAATTACAAAAAGAAAAAAAAAATAGTGTTGTCCTTACGCCCTTCATCCAATCCAATGTAGTTGATTAAGTGCCATGCAACAATGTCAAGTGGGACTTCAAGTGATATGATCAAGAATTCCTAACCTTGAGCCTTTAACAACTATCAAGCTTGGGTTAATAGAAGCTACAATATAAAATCATTGTTGAAGGATGGACCTTTTTTTTTCATGCGACATGAGACATGATAAAAGAGAAGACAGCGAATAGAATCTCTTTATCCATCCGAGTCATCATGTCACAATTACCGATTATATTATAAAGCTCTTTTTATGGTTAGTAGTTAGTATATTGGTCCTCAAAATTTCAATGTGGACTCAAGTAATAAAAAGTTTTTCATATGTTGTTTCCAAAATCTTTCAGTTGCCCCGTTCAGAAGCAAATGTCTCTCCCTGGATAAAAGGAACAGAGAAAAGGCACTTGAATAAATAAACAACATTATTCAGGTTTCAAGGAGAAGAAACTCCTGCTCCGTCAAGCTATCAAAAAATTTTCCAATGAGAAAATTGGTGGGCGGCTCACAATCTAATAATACTTCAAAAAAAATTAATGGAAAAAAAAAAAAAACAAAAGAGCACTGATGACAGAAAACACCCTTTAATTATTAATCAATCCATATATTTATAAGAAAATGCATAATCTAAAGTATGTGGCGTCTGATATTTTTGACGCGATTAGAGAAATGAACAAGAGCTTAGGGGTGTTCTCCAACACTTTTGAAAACATAAGAATGTTGCAATATATGATAAAATATCTTACTATTCAAATTCTGAACTATCATCCCTATAATAAATATCAAAAAGAAAGTAAGACAATTTATCCAAAGTTTAACAATCTAGAACTAAAACAATTAAAAGGTTTTTTATTTTGTATCCTATCACAAGATTCCTCACTAACACTCACAATAACTATTTAACATAAGAATTACTTGCCTTCTAAATCTATTATTTTTAAACAATTAATGACATACAAGACTATTTGTTACAGTGATACCAGAAAAGTTGTGACTGAAGTAAGGTTTAAGAAGAGGTTGTGAGTTTAATCTCATTTTATATATTTGCTTGAAGAGTGAATTACCCCATATGGAAAAGACACCGGTCAAAGTACAATGGACTACCAAACCAAATTAAAAAATACCACTTTTCTATCCAAAAATTAAAAAAAAAAAAATACAACTTGACTCATACGTAGTTATTGTGCATATTACCAAGGACTATTATTTTTAACTTCTTACCATACCGCTATAATTTGATTCTTTGTGATTCACATGGGCCAAAAAAATTGTGGGTAAGACTCCAAGAAGCTTGTGGTTATAATATCCTCACATGGCTTGTTACAGAAGGTCATACATGAGTCCATTTTCCCCCCCCAAAAAAAGACACTCTTTCAATGACCAAAAAAGCAGACAATCAAGTATCCTATGTTCTGTTTTTGCCCTATCAGTTTATTTTTTTTTTTATTTGACTTCAATTTCCTTCCCACTCATTTCTGTTTTTGGCCCTTTTCTGGTTGGAATTTTGCCCCTTATTGGAGCCTTGGCTCTTAGGCTTCTGCTATCGACTAAAAAAATAAAAGAAAAAAGAAAGAAAAAATGCCAAGTTTTCAACTTCGTTATGGAAAGCAACCTTGAAAAGCATCCTACCATCATTGCCATTAAAGTAGGTTGCACTGGCTCTTAAAAATTGCCATCTTGTTTTTGTAACAACTGGTGCAACAATGAGTTAATAATTATAGTATAAAGGAAGGTAAACCAAAAATAACGGGACTTTTCAAAATTGTTTTTGGACAGCTTGAGTTGGTGACCTTAGTGGAACGTGACATTGATAGAGTCTACATAAAGAAATTGTGATTAATAAATAAGAAACTTTAATAAGATAGGAATACCTTTATTAGTTCATGACAATAAAGTGTACATTATTTAAAACTTACAATAACATGGATTTTAAACAGATTTAAATAACAAATTTGATAAATTTTCGTGAAAAATTGACAGTTTAAAGGTATTCAAACTTTGATCACTACAATATTTTACTCTGTTCTTGCATTTTCTGTTGCTGTTATGTCCTTACCCAATGTTATTATAGAAGTCTATTATAATCAATCTTCACCATAGACCTACATTTATTAACAAGTCAAGGTTCATAGAATTTATCAACCACATGATCTATGTAAAAAACAGGCTCTAGTGTTTGATGCATGGCTTATGCATTTGATTTGATGGAAAAGAAGGCTGTGGGTACGTCTCCTTACCACACTATACTATCATATGCAGCAATTTAGCATGCCACGGTGTCTGATTTGGGGTACTTTTACAGTGTTACTTTTACCTCTAGATTAACCCTCTGATTTCCAAGTACTTTTACCCTGTCACATACTTTTACCACTATTAATTTGCCTTAAAAAAAAAAAAAAAAAAAAAAAAGAGAAACCACCATGAATTGATACTCCATTTGGGGTGGGTATTGTCATCAATTGTGACACATCAAAGGACAAAAATCAAGACTTCGCATGCAAACACCGCCAAATACAAAAGTCACCATCCATAAGAACAGATTACACAAAACCAGCACATAATACTACCACCACTCTTGCTGGTCCGGTCCATATCATCTGCACAAAAACGCATCACATTCATACCTTTTGCACCTGTGTGTTGCGTAGACAAACAAAACAAAACAAAAAAACCTGATAATTATTGATCAACCATATAAATTATTATATTATAATGATGTAATTGTTATATAATAGGGAAGGAGATATGAACAAAAAGAAAGAATTGCCTCTTTTTAACTATTGCTTAAAAGATTAAAAGATTGCTTAAAGATTATGTGTCTAGTCATGGTTGGGTGTGGTGACCATATTTTCATGCTTTATATGACCTCTTGAGGACTCATAAATTATTAAAAATGAACCGATGACATAATTTTAAACCGAACTCCCCTGTTTTTCTTTTGATACGACTGATTTTTTTTTTTCTATTACAGAATTCTTTTAAAGGTGTTTGGTAACCGTATTACATTTTGATTGTATTTGAATGTTGTATTTGATTGAAAAGTATTTGTTTTGTATTTGAATGAAATGTGTGTTTAGATGAAAAGTATTTTAAAATTGAAAAGTTGATGTGATTGGTAAAAGTAGAGATAAATAGTGGAGTTGAAAAGTTGATGTGATTATTTTAAAAATATTTTAAATAGTAATTATTTTCATAACACTATTGTAAAATTTATATTTAATGTAAAATTATATTGTATTTTAATAAAATTAAAATAGAATTTGTTTGGCAAATAACTCTTATAGTTTCCTATTAAAATTTTTTTTAAATTAAAAAAATTAAAAAATTAAAAAAAATTAAAAAAGTTTTTTGTTTTTTTCTGTCCTCGTTATTGTGCATGACAACCTTTGGACAACAAGCCAACTCTCACACAGTGAGTGCGTGGATTGTGCGCTGTGATATATATGATTTGTTAAAAGGCCAATGAATTCTGGGTTCTCCATTTATGAGTGATTTTTGAAACTTCTTTTGGTTCTCTCTCTTCACTCTCTCTGCATTTTCAAGAGAGAGATGAGAGAGCAGAAAAAAAAAATAATGGAAACTAACAAGTCAGCTCTCACCTGGCTTCTAATCAGCTTAGTGTTTCTCTCTCTAAACCTTGAGCTGACACAATGCAACGTTGGCTACGATAGGAAGGCTCTTGTCATTAATGGCCAAAGGAAAATTCTCTTCTCTGGGTCCATTCACTACCCCAGAAGTACCCCTCAGGTTTTTGTACCACCATTTTTTTTTTTTTTTGTTTACTTTCATGAATACCCATTTGAAATTTTTGTTAGGAAATGTGATTTTTGTGTGAAAATATTTGTGGGTTGTGGTTAAAAATGCAAAATGCAGATGTGGGCTGGTCTTGTTCAGAAAGCTAAAGATGGTGGCTTGGATGTTATAGACACCTATGTGTTTTGGAATCTTCATGAACCTTCTCCTGGCATTGTATTTTTTTTTTTCCCTTTTCTTTGGACACGTTCCAAAGTTCTTTTCTTTCCTTTTCTTTTCTTTTTTTCTTGGTTTTAATTGTTTTGATTATTGATGATGTGGGTTGTTTAGTATAACTTTGAGGGAAGAAATGACCTGGTTGGATTCATCAAGACAGTCCACAGAGCAGGGCTTTATGTGCATCTTCGCATTGGGCCATATATTTGTTCTGAATGGAACTTTGGGTAACCAAAAAACATAAATAAAAAGAACCATTTTTCAGTTTTTATTTCACTTGGTTGATAATCTTGAAATGTTACGATGTTTTTGTGATTACCCATTTTAGGGGGTTTCCTGTTTGGCTCAAGTATGTTCCTGGCATTAGCTTCAGGATAGATAATGGGCCTTTCAAGGTTTGTCTCTGTTATTCTTCATTTTATTTGCGTTTTTTAAGCTTTCAAAATCAATTGTTTTGAACTTCAGCCTTTTTATTTTTTTTTTTACTTTGTTTCTCTGATTTTTTATGTTGCAGTCAGCCATGCAGAAATTTACCCAAAAAATTGTCCAAATGATGAAAGATGAAAAGTTGTTCCAATCTCAAGGTGGTCCCATTATTCTCTCTCAGGTATAGTAAAACTACTTTCTTATCAAAATTAATTGCTTTGCATTTCGTTTCAACTTTGCTTGTCAACACTTTGAATACTTTTCATATCTACCAAAACCATAACGTCCTAAGTTAGCTGGTCAATCGTAAGCTTATCCGTTTCCAGCCTGCCTAAAAAACGCTACTTCTCATAAATTCATTTGAAATTGTGTCACATTTGTACAGAAAACTAGTAGAAAGTATGGTAATTACAGTCACAGACTAAAGTTAATATGTATATATACATGTAAGGATGTAGGCTATTATTCATTAGAAGTCCTTTTATTTTTATTTGTTTGGTCAACTATATTGATGAAGTTCCTTTTCTTATTGGGGGTTTACTTGAATAGATTGAGAATGAGTATGAGCCGGAAAGAAAGGCTTTTGGAGCTGCAGGTTATGCATACATGACTTGGGCTGCGAAGATGGCCGTCGGAATGGGCACTGGGGTGCCATGGGTCATGTGTAAGGAAAATGATGCTCCAGACCCAGTGGTAATTCGTAGTTCTCCAATTCAATGGTTTTAGGCATTGGTAATTAAGAAATAAAATGTACACATGATACTGTAACAGGATATGAAAAAAATACCCTATTGTGGTGCACTTTTTTTTTTTTTTTTGCCATTTGACTGATCATATCAGTTTAAGAAAAGTATGATATTTAAAAAGAGATTGATAAAAATTGGACTATTAAAAACTGTTAACATGCTGGGAAGAATTCTCCATGATAAACAGTTGAAACTTATTAAGTGTTGCTTTTTCCTTCAATAACATATCATTTTGTTTGCATTTTCATGCTCCATGCTCTCGAAATGATTTGCAGATAAACAGTTGCAATGGCTTTTACTGTGACTATTTCAGTCCAAACAAACCTTACAAACCCACTCTCTGGACTGAGGCTTGGAGCGGCTGGTATATCCTACACCCCCTACTTTAACCATGGAGCATGAGAATTAAAATTTACTTATTTATGTCTTTTCCTTTTTTCTTGAAAAGGTTCACAGAATTCGGTGGGCCGGTTTATCAACGACCTGCCAGGGATTTGGCATTTGCAGTTGCTCGATTCATCCAGAAGGGAGGCTCCTTTGTGAACTATTACATGGTTAGTTAGTTAGTTAGCCCAATGTATTTGATCCCACGCAAAGGATTTCCAAAATTCAGTAAGTGATTTCCTTATGTGTTCTATTGTGAATTTGCTGCAAGTAGAAGCCATGGCTACAATGG
This sequence comes from Antiaris toxicaria, assembly GCA_035233585.1. Classification (NCBI taxonomy): domain Eukaryota; kingdom Viridiplantae; phylum Streptophyta; class Magnoliopsida; order Rosales; family Moraceae; genus Antiaris; species Antiaris toxicaria. Next base: position 42,411,591 of record CP141158.1, on the reverse strand, counting down.
AAGTCCTAAAGGATTCAAGTTTCCTTTAGTTTCCACATAGCATATTTTCAATCTAAGATATCGCTTTTCAGAATTTGGAGTTGGTTCAAACTAATAGTCGTATAATGCGTTAGTCATGGTAAAAGCCATCTGAACGTGAGAACAATTAAGCTAACATACTTTAGGCTTTGAAAGGATAGATCAGGTACTAAGACATTTTGCCTTGGTTCCGAGAGGCATAAGCCTAAAGGTGAAATGAGGTGTAAGCCTTAACTTAACAAATAAAAAATAAAAAATAAGACCATGAACGTACTTATTAGGTTATCATTAATTGCAGTATCATGGAGGAACCAACTTTGAAAGAACTGCTGGAGGTCCGTTTATTACAACCAGCTATGACTATGATGCTCCCATTGATGAATACGGTGAGATAATTTACTCCGCCTCTTATAATATGTATTTGAAGTTCTGTATATATATATATATATAACGCTTATTTATACTTTATCCTTGGTCGTGTTTTATAAAGGATTTAAACTGGCTTCCTCATGCTTATATAATAGGGTTGATCAGGCAACCTAAGTATGGCCACTTAAAGGAACTCCATAATGCTGTTAAACAATGTGAAAAGGCTCTTCTAAATGCCGATCCTACTATCAAATCCTTAGGCAGCTACGAACAGGTTTGTCAGATTCTCCATAGGACATCTCAAGAAAGATCTAACAAATTTCATAAAAGAGCATATATTAAACCAAAAACTAATCAATAAATAATATGGAATCCTTGATGTCAAAGGATTCTGCCTATCATGAATACTTTGCTTGCTGAAAATACAGTTGCTCAACTCCTACATTTTTCAGGCACATGTATTCTCTTCAAAGTCAGGAGGCTGTGCAGCATTTCTCTCAAACTATAACCTGAAGGCAGCTGCGATGGTGACTTTCAATAACAAGCAATATAAGCTCCCACCATGGTCCATAAGCATTCTTCCAGATTGCAAAAATGTCATCTTCAACACTGCCAAGGTATGTGATGTGGACTTAGTAACTATTATTGAGTACTGTTTTAGCTAATCTTTGGAGAAATCTTAATCTTAGGATGATTCTGGCAAATCTTAAAGCTTTATATGCCTTTTGACATTAAGGAAAATAATAAAGTGACAACTTGTTTCTTTGTAGTTTTTTTCCGTACAAACAGTTGGCTGTAACTCCATTGCAGGTGAGAGTTCAAACATCCCAAACACAAATGCTTCCCACAAATTCTCTGTCGACTTCATGGGAGATTTTTAATGAAGACATATCTTCGGTGGATGATGATTCAAAAATCATGGTTGTTGGCCTTTTAGATCAGTTAAATGTCACCCGAGACTCTAGTGATTACTTATGGTACACAACAAGGTGAGATCAAATCGCTCTTTTCTTCCATGGTTAAAGTGGATGAAGAATTCTCTAATCGGGTAGTGTTAAAAAAAATAAAAATAATAAAAATAAAAACTAATGATAAGCCCAGTTTTGAATTATCAGATTTTCATCGACTTTCATTAATCTTTCACTAAACTATGCTACTTTTCATAATTTTATATGATTCTAATGTGATCTGACATTTAAAACACACTCTTACTAGTAAATTGCTGTGAACTTTTTCTTAATTACATGATCGTCTTTGTAGTGTTCACATAGATTCATCAGAATCATTTCTAAGGAAAGGCCAACATCCCACTCTGAGTGTGCAGTCGGCAGGAGATGCGTTGCATGTATTTGTCAATGGACAGCTTTCAGGTAAAATGGTGAAATTCTTTTTTCCAATAACTAATATCCACCCAAAGTGCCAAAAATAAGAAAAAAAAGAGAAATTAAATTGTTCGGGATGTGCTCAAATGATAGGTTCGGCTTATGGGACAAGGAAAAACAGGAGATTCGCTTTTACGGGAAATATCAACCTTCATGCTGGAACTAATAAACTATCACTGCTCAGCATAGCTGTTGGATTATCGGTTAGATCTTTGTTCTTAATGTCTCCAAAAAAAAAAATCTAAACGAAACAGCATTGGGTTTTGAACCTCGAGTTCCTACTATTCTGAAACACTCAAACCAAGAATTCATTTCTTACCTTTTATCATTTTCCTCCCTTATTTGGCCTAAAGAACAATGGTCCACACTTCGAGACACGAAAGACAGGAATAATTGGTCCAGTTGTCCTAAGAGGAGTGGACCAAGGGAAGATAGACTTATCATGGCAGAGATGGTCATACAAGGTCTGTAAAAAGTCTGTTTTAGTTATTTTTGGTAACTTACTCGAGTATTAGTGCCTTAAGGAGTCTCAGTGTCTCGACTATGGTTTTTTCTTAAAACAGGTTGGGCTTAAAGGGGAAGACAAGAGTCTTGGCTCTCCAGATTCCATCTCCGCTGTTAATTGGATGAGGGCATCCTTGGTGGCTGAGAAGCAAATACTGCCGCTGACATGGTACAAGGTATTTGGAACTTGGATTAAGTCGACGTCAAAGAGCAATTTAGAGTTTGTTCTTAAAGTGACTACAAGACAATTCATTACCCAACATTTTTTCTATGAATGTGCAGGCGTATTTTGATGAACCCGCAGGAGATGAGCCTTTGGCTTTGGACATGACTAGCATGCAAAAAGGTCAAATATGGATCAACGGTCAGAATATTGGAAGATATTGGACTGTCCATGCCAAGGGTAATTGCCATTCATGCAGTTATGCTGGTACATTCCGACCACAAAAGTGCGAATTCAGTTGTAACCAACCAACGCAGAAGTGGTAAAAACTTCTTAACACATTCATTACTAAATAAATGTGAAACATGATCATAAAAAAATCGGCATGTGAGCTTGGTAGTGTTTTTCCCTATATGTTATGCTAGGTACCATGTTCCACGGTCTTGGTTGAAGCCATCTAGAAACCTGTTAGTGGTCTTGGAAGAAATTGGTGGGGATGTTTCGAAAATAACACTAGCAAAAAGAGCAGTCACAACTGTTTGTGCTAAGGTATCGGATAACTGGCACGCCGAAAGCATTGCCGAACAAGAAGAGCTGAGCATGTCTAATATCAGCCTGCATTGCACAGCCGGGTACTCCATTTCCACCATTGAGTTCGCGAGCTTTGGAACTCCATCCGGAAGCTGTGGGAACTTCCAGCATGGAACATGCCATGCCACAAGCTCTCTTGCTGTCTTACAGAAGGTAATTAGGATTTTCATCTCTAAGATAACTCTAAACACGGTTAAGAAAATTATCCAATCCCAAAATCAAGCGCCTAATCTTGTATTTTCATCTGTATTTGCAGGAATGCATAGGCCAACAAACATGTTCAGTGGCTGTATCAAACAGTAACTTCGGTGCAGATCCATGTCCAAATACACCAAAAAAATTATCTGTAGAAGCCGTTTGTTCTCCAGTAGCCACTACAGAGGCCAGACCAAATTCAAGAGCATGAAGAAAATTTCAAGAAAGTTGGCTCCACAAAAAGTTGGAATAACCACAGAGAAATATGCATTTGATAAATGTGAATTTAATTTATGTCTTTGGAAATGTGAGCAAAGTTTGTATTTCTATGGTTTATGAAGATATAGGTACAAGGGTTGGCGTGGTTGATGGTCCCACACTTTCTTGCGACCCAAGAAAGGTTACAAGAAGCAAAAGAGTAATGATTATGTTAGGAAGTTTGTTAGCTTATAATTTAATTTAATTTGCCAAAAAAAAAGGAAGAATGAAATGGGAACAAATTCCATGTTGAATGAAATGAAATGACAAGCTTCTCAATCACAACATAAACTTCTTAGCCTGTTTGAGCTTCCATGATGATGTTGTTATAGACTTTGTCCATCATACTTTGAAGAAATTAGGTGGCAGGTGGCGTTTAGTTTGTAAGTTTGAATAGAAGTTGACTTAGGGGACATTTGGCAAAAATATTTCATTTTAACTTCACTCAAATACAATATAATTTTACACCAAACACAAATTTTACAACAGTGTTACGAAAACAATTACTATTCAAAACATTTTTAAAACAATCACATCAACTTTTCAATTTTACTATTTATCTCTACTTTTACCAATCACATCAACTTTTCAACTCTAAAATACTTTTTATCCAAACACACATTTCATTCAAATACAAAATAAATACTTTTCAACCAAATACAACATTTAAAAAACAAATTTCATTCAAATACAATCAAAATGCAATGCGTTTACCAAACGCCCCCTTAAATTCAAACTTTTACAAAGGAAAATGCTATAGAAAAAGTTTGAATTATGGTTCAAACCCCAAAACAAATGGAACCTAAGCTTCCATGATGGGTTACCCTACTAATCTAAAAGCCTTCACTTGTGTGGCTACGTTGAAAAACCTATCTAATGGGCAATTCAAAAGTTTTGATGTTCTAAAAAAGCTTCTATTGGCTTCCAAACGCATTTTACCCACGCATTGCCTAAAAATAATTTATTATTATTAAGCTTTTTTGCATTAGTACATTTTAAACTTATCATAAAATTACAATTTGTATCTTGATTTTTAATTTTAGTAATTTACATCTTAAAGTGGCAAATGTATAGTAATTTGCACACTATTGATGATAATATTTATCTTTTGAAAGAAAATGGCATGTGATTTATACATAAGTTGTTAGTTCATGATATGAATAATCATTTTGGTTTATGTTAACCCAAATTTATTTAGATTAAAATTGTTAATTAAGTTTTATCAAAATAAAAAAAATTGAATTAACTTTGTTAAAAGTACAAATTTGGATTAACATTAATTAAAAAGAAAATTTTATGTTTTTAATTAATAATCTATATGTAAGTGAAGTGTTAAATTTATTAAAAAATCAACATTGTTTAGTAATAGGTTGTGAATTGCTATAGATTTATAAGTTCAAAGTGTAAATTGTCAAAATTAAAAATTTAGGATGTAAATTATAACTTTATGATAAATTTAAAGTACACCAATACAAAAAAAAACTTTCTTATTATTATTTTTTTCCTGAAAGTAGACACATGTTATTAAAATAAGGCCAATCGTGCTCTCTAGATTTGAGGATAATTTCCATTTTATCGTTTTAACTTTAAAAACTATTAGAATTTTTCATTAAAAATTTGAGAAAAGGAAAATTAGTCATTCTTTTGTTAAAAATAAATAAAAAAATACTACATATCTGTACTTAGATTTTTAATGAAAATTTTGATAGAAATGATCAAATGGAATAAATTTGAAATTTAAAAGATAATATGGGAGCTTTTAAAATTCAAATAGTGAAATTGATTTAAAATTAAAGAACCATTAGTAAAAATATTCAAAAGAATAAATAAATAATTTAGGCATTGTTTAAAAATAAAGAATAGAATAGGACAAGGACCAGACTAACAATTATACAACAATCTTTCCAGCAGAATCCCCATTATAGATGGCTAGAAGCCTTTACCCACTCCACCTAAAGAAAATCAGCATGAGCCATGAGGAATAAATATGTGTAGAATACTCCATTATGTGACATGTAAAGTGCACGTTTCCTAAGATGATAACCATTTACCAAATATCATTTGTATCAAATTTGGAAGTATGTATTTTGGTTCAAACCAACAGGAATAATGCCTCAAAGTTTTATTAGAAAGAAATTTCATTCAATCAAAAAAGCGATTATTGCTTAAAAACACACAAAGAATAATCTCATTGAATGAAAATCTAGACCGTCAAAAGAAAGTTGATAACACTCAGAGGAAGACAAATGCCTAAGGCCCGATTTTGGAAAGTACCTTGGCATAACAAATCGAGCATCTAGCCGACTCTTTTCAAGACCACCCCTCCAATCGGATAGAACCAATCAATAGAGGGTCAGAAAATCAGCGTTGGGGTTATCAAAACATACCGCCTCGAGAAAACTTAAGCGCAATAAAATTAACACTCCGACAAAACATACATATAATGCCAGTAGACAAAAAATACAAAACAAGGGGTTGGGTGGAGAATCTACTGCCCTTATTACAAACACACAAACAAAAACAAAAACAAGCAAACAATGCCTAGATCATCACCAACTTTTATCCAAAAGCAGGGCTCCTCATTAAAAAAGCTAGCTCCATGAAAAGCCACCCTACGGTGACCTATAGAACTCAGTGAAGCACCTCTGAAACCTACTACAGACAATGGTTGACCCTCGCATTGTACACACCTCCACCATGCAGGCAGACCTGCAATCTTCTCACTTAGAGATGTCAATTGGGCTGGGCCGACCCACAAGCATGATGGCATGGCATGGAAAATTCTGAGCATGACACGACATGATACGAGATTAACTTAGGCTAGGCTAAGCATGACACGAGGTGGTGGGACACGCCTGGCTCATAGTTTTGAGTATGTGGACCTAGCATGACATGATATGATATTAAGCATGAGCTTGGTAAAGGCACAAGTAAAGCATGGCATAGCCTATTAAATACAGTGAGTCGACACAACGAATACGAATTTTTTCTTTTTTTATTATGTAAGTGTCATATTAATTCTCCAATATACATTGATTTACAAAAAATTCATATCTAAATTACTATAATTAATTAATTTGATCTACAAAATATTTACATTAATTCATTTTATTTGGAGAACGAAGGGCTCGACTATTAATAGATATATTGGAGGCCTTGATGTGCGTGAAAGGTTAGGAGGATGCAAGAAGAAGAAAACAACAACTCCAGATGACGTGGTTGAAGACTTTACAAACTTGGACGATGCAATCAGCGGCCGCAGCAATGTTATTGATGATTGACACTTTTCACTGCTATTAGTGCAACGATGTTATTTTTTTTCCCCCTTCATTTGATGGATATTTTTTTCTTTTTGTTTGCGAAAGGGACTTTTCATAGGTTTAACCATGGATCATGCACACTTTTTCTTTTTTTCGGATTTTTTACCTCCGGATTTTTTCATAGAGTATTAACGAGGCACCTTTCTTATTTGATTGGGTAGATCTTATACAATAATTTTCATTTTTTTTTATAAAGTTTGTCTAGCCTTTGTGTTTTATTTGGTATGGTTATAATAAAATGAAAATTACATATTCAAGTTTTTAACATTCTACGTCATCCAATTTTCTTTAAAAATAAAGTATAAAATTAATTCTATGATGGTATTATTTTTTATTCTAAAAGTGTTAAATTCTTTTTTTAATCAAAAAAAATTAAAAAGTTATAATAGTTCATTTGGCTAGCCCATAATACTATTAGATTACGTAGGAAAAACTGAAAAAAAAAAATGCGGCAGAATTTTTAAAGTTTTTTAAAAGATTGTACTAACTCGTGTTATCATATATAATAAATCACAAAACAATCTATATACTTTGTGAGGAAAACACCAAGAACGCCAGAGGATATGATTGAGAAAGTTTCAACGAACTAGTCTTTTTTACTATTCTCCAATTCCTGGACTGTGAAGTATATGAACACTCGGTTCCTTAATCAGAATTTGTGCAGTTTGTCTCCTTCCAACCACCTAGAATTATAAGAATTTATTATTATTAATAAGAGTTATAATAATAAATTTGCTCACCTAAGAGCTTGTGGTTTGATAAAAGTAAGAGCTCCAAGGGTCGTACTTATAGTGAACGCACTGAGTGGCTTTCAAATTTAAATAGAATACTTGAAAAGATTTTTCTCTCTCCTTACCTCTTATTTGGCATTTTTTCTCCTTGGGGAAGCCACCAAAAAAAGAAAAAAAAATCCACCTATAGTCAAAGGAGATTAAAAATTTGATTCAAATTTCAATCTCTATAAATCTTATGATTTTATCTGCATGGATAATATTCCATAAATCTAGTTTAAATTCAAAATAAAATAATGAAAATTTTACTTGAAGTAAACAATTATGTAATAATGATCTAAATAAAATCAAATTAAGAAAAGATCTTTTCTTTGGCTTATCCTCAAATTTGTGCCACTTTAAGCACTAAAGGACAAGATTTTATTTTAATTCAAATTCAAATAGAATAATATCCCTATTTAATTTAAAAAATTTATTTAAATAAAATTATCTATATATTTAGATTAATTATTCAAATAAATAATTAATTTATCTATATCTTTTAAAATTCAAATTAATCTTACATTTATCTTAAAAAACAAACACAAATCAATTTAAATTTCAAATCTTATTTTTCAAATAAATATATATATAAATTAAATTAAATAAAACAAAATTCCTATTCTACCCTTAGCCTCGAAAACGCCTACACCTACTAAAAAGGTGACACGGATTTTTTTTTCACTAAGTCTAAGAATTCAAGTAATAAAGAATACCATGATCAATTACCATCCATTAAAGAATCATGCAGAGCTAGTAAAGGAACTAATTGAAAGTATATAATGTAGGCTTCAATAATCTAAGTAATCAATTATCCTATGCCTAAAAAATCAATTACATAATCATTAATTTCAGAATCACACCACTATAAACCTGAAATTAGACACCTGATTGTAGACCATATTACGTAAGTTAGTGAATAGCCACAGTCCAAAGACCTTGTCATATATGCAACACCCTCATATGACATCTATGATCAACCTAAGATCAAAGTCTGTCAACCTTTTGATCACATTATCTTAAAGATCTATTATACATCCAATAAGAAAGTGATTATTCACTATATGTGAATAATAAATCATTTTTCAAGCAATGACTCAAGGCCTTATCCAATTTCACATGTAGTATAATGTCGTTAAGATGATAACTTTTCCTCTTTATTGGAGCTATGATTTCATATTTATAAGCAAACCCTTGATCGTATATAAGTCATATATCCAACAAACCAGTATAGTAGCTTACTACTTAGAGCATGCCTTAGCCTTTGGAATATCAAAGTATACAAAGCATACACATAAAGCTATTTACTTACTTAAGATTAAGGTAATTACATGTTGAATGTTAAAAGTGGATTAATCTACTCAAGTAGATTACATAGATTAATTACACTTTGGTCCTAGTCGAATATGTCACCACCACCAAACAACATATCTACGTCTCTACTCGGGAGTCAACTTGCTCCAGACAGTCAAGATAAACAATCTCCTCAATTGGCTTTAGATAATATAATAGTCTTAGCATAGGTTAGATGCTCACCCTTGCCTCATAGACTACGGACTATAGATTTAGATTACTTATTTTAGAACGTTGTCTTTTTGCAATAAATTAGAATACCGCTATCTAAATATTAAATCCATACAATAAGGAGAAACTAGATCATTTAAGTTATGTATATGACATAACCAAGAATTGACTCTGATACTACTTGTAGGAAAGTCGAAAAAAGTGTGTAGCAAAATTTTAAAAATCTTCTAAAGATCGTACTAACTTGCGTTGTCATATATAATAAATCACACAACAATCTATATACCTTGTGACGAAAACACTAAGAATATTAGAGGATATGACTTAGAAAGCATCAACTAACTAGTCTTTTTTACTATTTTTCAATTCTCAGATGATTGAGTATGTGGGCACTCGATTAATGAATCGATATTCATGCAACTTTTATCGTTCCAATCACTTAGAACTCTAGGAATTTATTATTATCAATGAGAGTTATAAAATAAATTTATTCACCTAAAAGTCTATAGTTTGAGAAAAATAGGAGTCCCAAGACTCCTATTTATAATAAATGCACCAAGTGATTTTCAAATTTGAATAGGACACTTGAAACTATTTTTCTCTCTTCTTTCCTCTTATTTAGTGTTTTTTCTCCCTAGGGAAGCCGCAAAAAAAAAAAAAAAAAAAAGTCCACCTATAAGTAAAGGAGACTAAAAATTTAATTCAAATTTCAATCCTTATAAATCTTGTGATTTTATCTGCATAGATAATGTTCCATAAATCTAATTTAAATTCAAAATTAAATTATGATTACTTTACTTGAGTTAAACAATTATGTAATTTATTCAATAAAATCAAGTAAGAAGAAAATATTTTTATGTAATTTATTCAAATAAAATCAAATAAGAAGAAAATCTTTTGGTAGCGTTTGGTATTATTTTTGAAATCTGTTATGTTTTCAAATTCTCTGAATTTGAGATCATTTTGAAAACAATTCTGAGAACGTTTCTGAAATTGTGTTTGGTTTTATTTTCTGAGTGTATGTTTTGAGAAACAAAAAAGTGAAAATGTGTTTAGTTATATTTTTGAAAACCAGTCATTTTATAAGTATTCTATAAAAACATATTTATGTTTGATTTAAAAAAAATTTATTATGAATACCAAAAATTAACAATTAATAAAATTTTTTAATTAAAAAATGAATTAAAAATTAATAATCATAATATTTAAGTAATTATTATATCAATTAAATCTTAATTAACCATAATAATTAAATCAGAGAAATGGGAAAAATGAAATCAGAGAAAACGACTTTTAATCGTTTTCAATTTTACATTGAGAGCAAAGGCGATTTTGGATTCGTTTTGAAATCTGTTTTCAAAAACAATACAAACCAAACACAATTTCACATCGATTTTGAAATCGATTTCCTAGGAAATCGTGAAATCAGTTTTGGAAACAAAACCAAACACCCTCTTTCTTTCCCTTATCCCAAAATCTGCACCTATTTTAAGCATTAAAGAACAAGATTTTATTTCAATTCAAATTTAACTAGAATAATAACCATAATTAATTTAATAACTTTATTTAAATAAGATTATTTATATATCTAAATTAATTATTCAAATAAATAATTAATTTATCCATATCTTTCAAAATTCTAATCAGTCTTATATTTATTTCAAAAGACAAACACAATCAATTTAAATTTCAAATCTTATCTTCTAAATAAATATTTATACAAATTAAATATTTATCTCATCAATAAAATAAAATAAAATTCTCATTTTATCCTTAGCCTTGAAAACACCCACACCTAGTCAAAAGGTGACCCGGATTTTCTCTTCACTAAGTCCAAGAATTAGGAGTGTATATCGAATGGGTTAGGTGGGTTTTTGAGAATTTTCAACCTACCCAATCAAGTTTGGGTAGGTTGATTTCAAATTTAACCTACCCAATTAACCTAAAATTTAAAATCAACCCACCTAATTAAGTTTTGGGTGGATTGAGTGGGTTAATCGAGTTGATATAATTAAAAAATAAAAAAATAAAAAAAATAAATATGGCTAATCATTCAACCTAAAATAAGAAATATATAAAAAAAAAGATAACTTTTAACATCATATTAGTATTATAAAACTCCAAAATTATCTCATAAGTTATAAATCGATATAAAAATAAAATATATGAAAAATAAGTTTAAATATAAAAGTTGTAAACTAACAAACAAATAATAATAAAATTTCTTGTAATATAAAATATAACTAGTTCTCAAGTAATTAATGTAAAATATTAAAAAAATACTATATATTATGAGGTATGAAATATATTTATTTATACATATTAATAGATTGGGTATGTTCGGGTTAAGTTGGGTTTAAAAAAACTCAACCCAAACCCACCCAATTAATAGTCGAGTTGGGTGGGTTGGGTTAATCTCTTGATCGGGTTAGTCGGATTCGGGTTATAATGGGTTAGGTTTGGTGGATTTGTCAGGTTCTTCAGGTTATTGGGTTTTTTGTTCACCCCTACCAAAAATCATGCCATAAAGAATACTCCGATTAATAATCATATGTTAAGGAATTATATGAAACTAGTAAAGGGACTGATTGAATGTATATAATATAGGCTCCAATAATCAATATAATTAATTATTCTATGTCAAGTAAATTAATGTAATCAATTATTAGTTTTAAAGTCATACCATTATTAATCTGAAACTCTACTTCTAATTATATATCACATTATATAAGCCAATGAATAACTGCAGTGTAATGACTTTGTCGTATATGCAGTATCTTTTTATGATATCCATGATCAACCTAAGGTTAAAGTTTGTTCAATATTTTACTATCTTAAAGATCTAGTATACATCCAATAAAAAAAGAATATTCACCGTATATGAATAGTAAATCATTTGCTAAGTAAACAACCTAAGACCTTATCTATTTTCACATCCAGTATAATGCTATCAAGAGAATAACATTTACTCTTTATTAGAGTTATGATTCCATATCTATAAGCAAACCTTTCATTGTATATAAGTATTGTACCCAATAAACCGGTCTATTAGCTTACTACTTCGAGAACTCCTTAGCTTTTGGAACATTAAAGTATATAAGTTATATACATGAAGTCATTTACTTACTCAGGATTAAGGTTATTGCATACTAAATGTCAAAATTGAATTAATCCACTCAAGTGTATTATATAGATTAATTACAATTTGATCCTAGTCTAATATGTCACCACCAACATATCTATATCTTTACTCAGGAGTCAACTCACTCTAAACGATCAAGATAAGCTTTCTCCCTAATTAATTTTAGACAACATAATAATCTTAACATGAGTTAGATGCTCACTTTAACTCCATAGACTATAAACTATGGATTTAGATTACTTACTTTTGAATATGTATTCTCGCATATAAAAGGTAATTATATATAATATTCTAACAGTTTAACATCAAGTAGTCAATGAGCCATATTTGCTTACATTTACTTTAATATGTAATAAGATGAGAACATATAATAATATAATGAATAATCTTTAATATATTATTAATCAGTTCAAAAATAGATGAAATACATAAAATGTCTTCCTTGTTAGGGCACTTTTAACAGGCTAAGCACAACAAAAGCATGAGCACGGCACGACATGAGCATAAGATATATTGGACAGATGGATCATGCTGAGCCTAATAGTTTTAATCTTGGGCTAGTACGAGCATGGCACAAAACTTCATGGGTTAAACCCACTACGACATGAAGTATGCATATGCCTAGCTAATTATAAGCCGGGCTGGCACGATTGACAAGTATATTCTCACCCTCACAGACATCTCCAACTAGCAGCTTGCAAGCTCTTCCAACAGCACGACCCCCATTCCCTATAGATTGGACATTTGCGGGTCTTTAGCTAGAAATTAGAGGCCAGCAGCCCAACTACGCACCGGCCACCGGCTTTTGCTGTCGCACCTCTCTCCCTCTCCCTTTGTCTTTTGCTCTGACTGCCTGTCTAAAAGTTAACTAAAACATAATAATGCATTAAAGTTGACAGTAAGGATTTTTTTTTTTTTTTTAAGAAAGATAATTGTATATCATAAAAATGTAAACACTAATTTTGATCTAAATGATCTTATAATATAAGAAAATTTATTAAGCATTTGTGTAAAGGCTTCAATAAGAAAATCATCCCATTTTTTTTAATTTTTGAAAAGTCGTAAAAAATATTAACTAGTTTTTAAAAAGTTAAACAAATTCAATCTAAAATTTTCAACTCCAATTCACCAACAAAACACATGCTTAACTCCAAACATAAATTGGTTTTGTCACAAATTTTAATACAACACCTATAATGACGAAACATGCACATATAAAACTCTTTTAGCGGCACTATTTTAGATGATCAAGAGATATATAGTAAAACTTCTATAAATGAATATTATTTGGACAAGGAAAAATATTATTTTAAAGGGGTCATTTATTTATAAACAAATGAATAATTTATTAATTTATCAGTAAATTAATAATTTATAAATTTACGAAAAGTTTATGATTTAATTCCTTTTATACATGCACCTTTTCTTTTATCAAGATTTATGCATGAGTTATAAATAAGAAAAATAATGTTATATGGTCGAAAAATAATGTCTGCACATAGAGAATTGCAAAAGCTATATGTACATTATTCAAAAAGAAATTAATTCTTGCTATGTACATGTATAGAAACCCAAAATTGATGTATATGTACGTACATTTAACAAGAAGTTAAATAAGTACTTGAAAAAATGTACCACATGTAGTGCATGCTTTGCAAAAAATTAAAGACAAGGTTAAGTTCAATTTAAGTACAAAGAAAAATAAATAAATGACTTTAGATGCATGTTTTGTAAAAGAATTTATTTGAGAAATAGAAATTGTCAAGAAAAAAAAATTTTAATATTAAATATAATTTTTTGTCAATTATTAATTTATATTTTTGTTGGGCCTTAAATGATTTGGAAAAAAAAAAAATATTGTCTTGTATATTTAGCGAGATTATTAATTTAGTATATTCATCCAAGTAGAAAATGAAAATTTTTATTATTCAAGCGAGGTTATTAATTTATTAAATATTCATTTACCGAGGTTTTCCTGTACCGCAAAAAGTTCATCCTTAACATTGAACAACCTATTGTCTCTAGTATGGCTACCAGTAGGTTCTACAAACAAATAGTTGTTACTTACAACTTTATGATTATCTCTTTCTGAAAAAAAAAAAAAAAAAAAAAAAGATTATACTATTATCCCCTTAATAAATACATCACCATTAACGCTCATCACCACAAATTTTTTGGTCTAATTACAAATGGAAACATGATTATATATAAATAGAACTAAATTCGTTTGATACATGAGTTTATTTTGAACTCAATCTAACCTTATGATTATTTTTTTATTGTTTATTGAAAAATTAACAAAAATTATAATTAATTTTTTAAAAAAACAATTAACTTCAACTTAAAAATCTCATCTCATTTCAAACTGAATACTAACCAAATGAAACTATAATATTACATCACATTAAAAAGTGAGAAACATTAAGCATATTTATACCAAAATAATAACAATAATAATAATAATACTGAGCATATGCAAATGAATAGATTTCTGTAATTTTGTCCCCCACCCCTTCATTCCTTTTACACGTGTGTATTCTACTCAAGCTAACCTCAATTTCTCCGAGCCTTTTTTCATTTTTCATTTTTCATTTTTTTTTTTTGGGAATTAATGTCTCGAAGGTTTATAGAAGCTTATCACATTTCATAAATGTAGACCCCACCAACTCTTTTTTTTATTTTCTGGGATTAATGTCTCGAAGCTTTATAAAAGCTTATCACATTTCATAAATGTGGACCACACAAACTTCGTAGATATTCCAGATGACCTAAGCATTATGAGCAAAATTTCCACGAAAAATAAAGAGGCAAACAATGCTGTTTAACTTTTTTGACTTTATGGAGTGTCATTTCTTTGGCTGTGCAAAATACTCAGGCCTTGGGATGTGACGAATTGAATTATTGGAATAGTTTATAATTGGAATGTAATTTCACATTTGTTTGATGACTAAATATTATGGTAAAATTAGTTGAATATTTTCGCTATTTCATAATAATTCAACTCAAATACAAAGGAATGGACTTACAAAAGGATAAGAGAGGGGGCAGCAAAGAAGATATGGGTTTACAGCTTTGCTTGGCTGTAGATCCTCTCCTGCAATTTGGCAATGGCATAGGCTAGCAATGTGGGCAGGCAGTGGCTAGCGCTCGCACCAGTTTGGGGTGGGGCGACATAAGTGATGACGAGTGTAGGTGGGCAACATGTTTCACGTGGCGTGAACCCAATCTCCCTTATGGATGGCATGATCTCCTTCGCTAGCCTACTAATCTTATGGATGGCATACGCTATACCCATTTTTCCAGATGGTGTGAAGACAACACGCTCTCCTCTGCCTAAACTCCGGCCACCTCCAACGATGAATCCCTTCGCCGGGCTGATGGGATCTAGAAGAACTTAGACATGAGGTTTTTTTTTTTTCCCCCTTTTTTTAGTAATTATATTTATAATCAGATCTAGTTTGGTGCACATTATATTTCATGTGCACACGACATCTAAATATTAAAATTAACAGTTCAAAATTTAATTCCATTAAGCAATCTTACCTATGGTAGAATTTCACTAAATGTTATCACTAATAAAAACTATCCAAACATATTTAATTTAATGTACAATTCAAAATATACGTTTGACTACAAACATTTAATTTAAATAAATATTTAAATACAATCTATGATCTAAATGGACACTTACATTTCTTAATCCTAGCTTTTACTTGGGTATTTTTCCTTGTTTTGAACACTCTTACTTTGGATATTCCAAATCCAATTGCTGTTATTTTGTCTATGTCTCAAATAGTCTTCTAGTTGCCCAAAAGTCAACAAAGCAAACCCTCTTGAAACTGAAATCTTTTATCCAATTTTGATATCTCAATTTATGTCTAACCAACTGTATTATGACATATTATTGAAAACACTTAGATGATAAACCATTTCAAACTTTTCAAAATGATGTGACATAATATTAATAGATAGACGCCATTTAAGACACCAATTTTTGGATAAAAGATTTGAATCCCCCTCTTGATAATAAAGATTTGGAGAAATTAAGAGCGCAAGTTATTTTTGCATTAATTTGATGTTTTTATGGCAAGATACCTCATTAGCGTACTCTTTGGATTATCAGCTACACTTTGAAGCTTTTTGTTATGGATTTTCGTAAGTGCATAAATCAAACAAGTAATAAAATGATTATTAAAGTATTATTCTCACAAAAATAGTGTTACTAAATATCGAAATTAGTTAATTTTAATTTTATTTGAGCAACCAATAAATATTACAAGTGAAAAAAATTAAATAAATAAAATAAAATTACAAAATTAAATGAACATAAATTGATAATTTACAAACAAACACACAGATATTAGAAATCATGGTTTCACCATAATTAATCATATTTAAATTTATTTAAGTATATTATTATGATTTTGAGCTTATATTCATTGATGGTCAACTACCATTTTTTCTTTATGTACTCTTTCTAAAGTTTTAGATAAGTTCTATATTTTTATAATTAAATTATGTAAATGATTAGTAATTTAAAATTTACGATGAACAATATTGTACATGTAAATAGTCGTATACATTAATAGTACTATATATGTGAATAGTATCATATAGGTGAATAGTAAATACAAATCAAAATTCAATTATAAAAAGTATTCGTGGAGAAATCTGTGATAGTTAATAATATGATCACACAAAATTTTTTAGATTTTATGATATTTATTTCAGATTTTATGTCCTATCTCAAATTTTATAATATTTATTCTAGAATCATATCACAAAACTTTCCTCTCGGATTCATTTTATTCCTCAAATCATTCAAAAATTAACTAGAAATTTGAAAGTATTAAGTTTGAGAATAAATATGCCAACAAATACGACAATCATAATAACATACTTAATTTAATTAAATTGTCATATTCAGGCTACTTCATAATTTCTAGTAAAAATTTATTTAGATCATAAAGAAAAATAAAATAGTACAACAAAACAAATTAAACATAATGATAAAATAAAAATAAAATAAAAGTGTCTAGAATGGTTATTAATATTTATGCTGGCAGAATCTTCGGAAATTCTTCTTTTTATTGATACTAAAGTAAAATTAAACTAAAGAAAAGAAAAAAAAATTTAGCTTCATTAGAAGCTTTATTTTTTTTTTATACTACATCTCTCTATCTCTTTCTCTTCTTTCATCTCTCTTTTCACTTTGCTTCTCTTCCTCTCTTCCTCCCTATTCTTTCCTTCCGTCCCTTTCTGCCTTCTATCGGCCAAAAACTGACCTTGTTCCTTCACATTATGCATACGATCAGGCTATGAATCACTAGCGTCAGTGGAAGAAAGCAAAGAAAAAAAGAGAAAAGAAAAAAGAAAAAAAACTATGCATGGATTTTAGCTGTCTCCTTATTGAGATGAAGTTAGAATATGTCATAATTTCTTTATACGAGCTCTGATTTGAATGATTCTTTTTTTTTAATACGCGTATCGAAGAGAAGATCAAAACAAGACTAGTTAAGTTAAAGTTTTCTAGTAATGAATAGTGATATCTAGTAAGACATACTTCTAACACATAAATTTTTTATAATAATTTGAGATTGCAGACAAACAAAATGTTATAAGTAGACAATTTCAAAATAAAATATTATAAGTAAATTCATTAGAAATATTCAATTTTCAA
This sequence comes from Antiaris toxicaria, assembly GCA_035233585.1. NCBI lineage: Eukaryota > Viridiplantae > Streptophyta > Magnoliopsida > Rosales > Moraceae > Antiaris > Antiaris toxicaria. The sequence continues at coordinate 42,393,675 of CP141158.1, read as the reverse complement.
CTTATTTAATATACTAAGACTAAAAAAAAAGATAAAAAAATTAAATAAAAATTTCACGAAATTTATAAAAAGTCTAAATCAAAATAAACAAAACAAAATAAATCAAAACAAATCAAGAAAAAATAAAGTTAACAAGGATAAGCTAATTTTCATGTATGAAAAAGTAGTAAAATAACTTTATTTTATAAAATTATCACACCTACAAACTTAAGATTTTGCTTGTCCTTGAACAAAAAAAATGAAAAGAAAGAAAAATATTATATTAGCAATGGTAATTTCCAAAAATTTCCTCATAAGTTACTGCAAAATATATAGCCTTATGTATGTGATACTTTGAACTCGTCCAGATATTTATTTTACAGTAGGTATAGTAAGTCGATATCAAGCAAATCTTGAAACCAAACATTGATAAGTTATAAAACATATACTTAAGTATCTTAAGAGAATAATTGATTATATGTTAGTATATTTTAAAGGGGACCTAACACCTTTAGGATACACGGATTCAGACTTTCAAACTTGTAAGGAATCGAGGAAATCAACTTTGGGATCAATGTTCATACTTGGAAGAGGCGTCATTGTGTGAAGGAGCATGAAACATTGTGCATTGCTGACTCTATGATGGAACCTGAATATGTGACGGCAACTGAGACATATAAAGAAATGGTTTGGCTTTGCAAGTTTTTTAAAGAACTTGAGGTCATTTCGAGTATTGATAAGGCTATCATATTTTATTGTGATAATAGTGTGGTTATTGCCAATACAAAAGAATCAAGGCACCATAAGAGAGCCAAACATATCAATCAAATATACCATATAATGAAAAAATACATGGAGGAAGGACTAGTGGATGTAAGTAAGATTGAATCTGAGGATAACATTACCGATCCTTTTACTAAGATTTTGGTAGCTAGAAACTTTGAAAGGCATGTAGAGGCGATGCGGATGCATAACATGGTACATTTACTAGCTTAAAGCAAGTGGGAGATTATTAGAAATACTCTAAGTGAGAAAGACATTTTTTAATATATTTTGTTTATTTTTAAACTAATTAATAATATATTAGAGGTTATTCACTACATTGTTATATGTCCTCATCCTATTTACATGTTAAAGTAAATGTAAACAAATATGATTCATTGACTACTTGTTGTTAAACTATTAAAATATTACATACAATAGTCTTTTGTGTACAAGAAGACAACCTTCTAAAGTAAGTAGTCTAAATTTATAACTCGTAGTCTATGAGGTTAAAGTGAGCATCTAACTCATGTTAAGACTATTTTATTATCTAAAACCAATTGAGAAGATAGTTTGTCTTGACTGTCTAGAGCATTTGACTCCCGAATGGAGACATATCTTGTTAAGAATGCCTTAAACAGGAAATACATTTCAATGTATTTCGTTTATTTTTAAACTAATTAATAATATCTTAGATGTTATTCATTACATTGTTATATGTCCTCATCATATTTATATGTTAAAGTAAATGTAAGCAAATATGACCCACTGATTGCTTGTTGTTAAACTGTTAGAATATTGCACACAATAGACTTTTGTATGTAAGAAGACAACATTCTAAAATAAATAATCTAAATCTATAGTCCATAGTCTATGGAATTAGAATGAGTATCTAACTTACATTAAAGACTATTATGTTCCTTGAAGCTAATTGGGGAGACGGTTTGTCTTAACTGTCTAGAGCATTTGACTCCCGAGTAAAGACATAGATATGTTGCTTGGTGGTGACATATTGGACAGGACCAAAGTGTAATTAGTCTATATAATCCAAGTGGATTAATTACTTATGACATTCATTGTGCAATGACCTTAATTTCGAGTAAGGGAATGGCTTTATGTGTCTGACTTGTATACTTTGATGTTCCAAAAGCTAAAGTATCCTTGAAGTAGTTAACTTATAGACCAGTTTATTGAATACATGACTTGTATATAATAGAGGATTTGCTTATAGATATGGAATCATAGTTCTAATAAATGGTAGATATTATCCTCTTAACGACATTTTACTGGATGTGAAATGGACAAGGCCTTAAGTCATTTGCTCTTCAAATGATTTTGTATTCACATATGGTGGGTAAATAATCATTTTCTTAATCAGGTGTATAATGGATATTTAAAATAGCGTAATCAAAAAGGTTGAATGGACTTTGACTTAAAGTTACTCATGGATATCATATGAAGGTGTTGCATATATAACTAGGTCATTAGACAATGCTAGGTCATTAGACAATGCCTATTCACTGGCTTGCATAATTTGATATATAATTGGGAGTACAGTTTTAGATTTATAGTGGCATGATTCTAAAACTAATAATTGTGTAATGAGTTATTCGGTGTGAAATAATAGTTACAAAGATTATTCGAGTTCACATTGTATACATCTAATCGTTTCCTTTACTAGCTCTGCATAATTCCATAATGGATAGTAATTAATCGGGATATTATTTATAACTTGTATTCTTGCTTTTAGTGAAGAGGAAATCTGGGTCACCTTTTCTAGGTGTAGATGTTTTCTGGCCAAGGGTAAAATGATAATTTTATTTCATTTAATTAATGGGATAAATATTTAATTTGTATAAACATTTAGTTGGAAGATAAAATTTAAAATTTAAATTAATTGTATTTGTCTTCTGAAAAATAAATATGTAATTGATTTGAATTTTGAATAAATATGGATAAATTAATTATTTTGATAATTAATTTAAATATCTAGAGGATCTTATTCAAATAAATATTTTAAATTAAAAAATTATCTTATTTGAATTTGAATTGAATAAAATTTTATCCTTAGTTCACTCTAGGTTAGCGTTTTTGATGTGGATAAGGAAGACAAGATTTTCTCCTAATTTGATTTTGTTTTGGATGATTATTACATAATTTTTTAATTCGAATAAAGTTACAATAATTTTATTTTAAATTACACTAAAGTTATGGAACATTATCTATGCAGACAAAATAATAAGATTTATGGAGTTTGAAATTTGAATCAAATTTTAAATTCCCTAAACTTGTGGAGATGAATTTTTTGAGTGAATAACTAGGGAAAAAATTCGGCCACATGTGGGGGGAGGAAAGAGAAAAATCTTTTCTAGAGTTTTGTTCAAATTTTAAAAGTTTCCTAGTGCACTTTCTATAAATAGGATCCTTAGGACTCTTATTTTTCTTTAGATTATAAACTCTCAGATGAGTGAATTTATTATTATGCCTCTTACTTATAATAATAAATTCTCAAATATCTAGTTGGTTGGAAGGAGACAAAGCGCGCTAAATACAAGAAACTGATTACCCACACACTTTATGTGATAACCGAGAAATTGTTCTCGGAAAAGTTTGTACAAGATATGTAAATGTATATTCATGATGAGATAGGTTACAAAATATAGAGCAGATGAAAATTTTGATTAGCTGGATTTTAGTCAAAATTTGACAATGAATTAATGAACATAGTGTAAAAGCTAAACATTAATTCAAATCATGATGTTTTAAATTTATTAGAAAAGTATGTGGAAAATACTTATTAAGGTATCAATGGCTCATATGTAAGCTACCTTCATCAATGGCCAAGACTAGCCAAGCAATTATGAATTTCTTTAAAAGAAATTAAAGACAAGAGTGAGAGGGATGAGAGAGCACATGAGAGAGGGCTTTAATTTC